>CM048748.1:317206526-318609026 GCA_026315105.1 Locusta migratoria | reverse complement strand
AAGCATTTGGGACCTGGCATTGATGAATTCAGACTTAATTTCATCCATCCCAGCCGCTTTATTGCACTACAATTTACTGACCATTCTCTCCACTTCCTGAAAAGTGATCCTGTTTTCCATTATCAAAAATCAAAATGTTCAAATGCTTGTTAAGCTTATGGGACTTAACTACGGGGTCATCAGTCCCTAAACTTACAAACTACTTATCAACTAGCTTATCCTAAGGACGGCACAAATATCCCTGCCCGAGAGGGGATTCGAACCCCCGACCGTAGTGGCCGTGCAGACCGTGACTGGAGCGCCTCAATCTCCTCGGCCACCGCGGCCGGCTTTCCATTATCAGTCCTATCAATTGTACCTCAAAATTTGATACATCATTGAACATTTCACAGTTTTCAATAGCAGCTTAAGTGACCTGTGGACATTGTCAAGAGCGTTGTCGAAATCTACAAAAGGTAAAAACGCAGGCTTGTCTTTGCTTAATCTATCTTCTAAGATAAGTGGTAGTGTGAGTATTGATCCGCGTGTTGATGCATTTCTCCTCGTCTAAACTGATCTTCCCCGAGGTCAGATTCTACCAGCTTATTTTCAAGACAAGTATTTCACACATACATACATTCTCAAAAATCATAAAATACGTCAAAACTGAATGCTATTACACCGTAAAAAATACGCAAACTGATCTAACTTATAATTTAAATCGTACGTATTGTCTGCAAGTTCTATAGTAAACAATATTTTCACGATATGCAGTTGTAAACGTTCTCGACTTTTGCTGCACACATTGGAAATGGCATGAGACTTCGATGAAAACGGAACTGTGATAATACAAATTCGTATACGTATGCAGATGTCGAATGGGCAGGATTGAAAAGTGGGCATTCAGGGAGGGTGTTTAGATGAGAACAGAACACTTAACCGAAGACGAGCACTGAATTTGGTGTGAGTTGCAGGCCATTCTCGGGGCTCTGAACTTAAACGCAGTGGGGTAGAACGAGCGGGGTGGTGGCGAACATCAAGTTCCGCAGGTGGCCGGTCGTTATGGGCGCACGTCTGCTCAGGCTGCAACAGCGTGTGTAATGCCAGGAGGCTGGGCAGAAGCGTGGCTCAGCGCGCCCGGTCAGAGGGCTCATCGCCCTCTGTAATAAAAAAGCTGAGCCAAGAACTCACCGAAAAAACAAACAAACACGATCAGCGTCCGCAACGCATAGAACTAACCATAGGGAAAAAAGTGGTCTAAAGCACCTACCTAGGAAGTAGGAGGTCCCGGTTTCGAATCCCGGCCACCGCATGAATTTTAATACAATGCCTCTCCTTATGTTTAATACCTTTGGTATAATGACACAATGTTGTCTCCAGGGATTGTATTATTTGTTGATATTTACATTGTTAATAAATTACACCTGATAACCAGTACTTGCTAATCACTTTGTACACAGGAAAGAAATGAGAGTTCATAAGTTTTTAAAGGCATCCGAACATTATAGCGACTACGTGCTAGCAGCAAAAATTTTCTTTTTATGTTGATAATGATAAACATTACAGTAACTCTCATGTTAAGGTATTAGTTTTAACTTAATGTATAAAACGTTGTCTGCTGATAACGTTAAGTAACTGCTAGTGTCCATTTCTTGTGTTAAATTACTATAGGGAGTATATTTAGGTTCTTGCGTTGCTTTCTACTCTTGCAGCATCTCTTTATCAGTTTTTATTTCCGGAAACTCTTTTTCTCTTTGCCGGATCCTCTCGAATATTTATAATTTAGGAAGTAGTACATTATATTTGCCTATTTCCGTGTGAACACAGAATTCATCTCATCCACCTTTACAGTTAATTGTAACGCTAGAACTTTACTTATAATTAAGAAACGACGAGTAATCGTATATTTTTCTATGAATCAGCTCGTTTCATCAATGCCTCAGTGTTATCTCTATTATCACTTTGTTTTGATATGTCATCTGTCTGTTTTCCTACCTCCTTATTTACAACAGTCCTACCACTTTTGCAACGCACTGGAGTGTTACGTGGGCGCAGTGGTATGAACAAACAAATGGATTTTTTGTTGTTGTTGCCCTAAGCACTATAACAGCACAATAACAAATGTGTGAAGGTTGCTCAATGTCGGTGCGCAACCAATTACTAGTATCTGCATCTAAACGAGACTTCCTTCTTCATTAATAATTGATTAATATTAACTGTGTGAATTTACAGGAAAGGGGAAAAATCTATTGAATTGAAAAAGGAGGTTCCTTTTTAAATATTTATTATCACAAGAAAAATTAGTGTCGACGTTAACTACGAGACACAGCACGTAATAAGCGAAAATTACACAAACAACATTTATTGATATATAACAAAAACGAGGAAAGGATGGTAGCAGTACGTCTAAATCGCAAGAAACAAGCTTTATTAAAAAGCGATACTGATTTGCGTCAGCCGTGAACGTGCACTCTCTTAATTAAATACAAGAAGAAATGAAAACAAGGTTAACATGCAATTGATTTCATCTAACAGAAAAAGGAAAGAGACAGAAGAGAAACATTTTTTAAGTTATATAATCGCAGTTGCGGCGACACATTATCATGTCTGTATCTGCGGCAGCTGGTGTCATAACTGTAGGAGCTTGCAGTTACAATCTAAATCTGGCCTACACTGAAATAAATATGCCAAATAATCCCACTCAAAATAATGTAAATTAATAAAGGACGACGGTGCGGGTCCGTAGCGAACAAACTCTGTAAACTCATTTCACCGACTGCCAACAATATTAGGAGTTATGCTTACGGCTTTGCTTTTCGTGATACAGAGTCAGGCTCACCACTTAACCGCACAGAGAGATAAGCTCCTGTACTTTGCATTAAAAACCTACGCCTTCCACTTCTTCGATCAAATTGTACTGCATTTGATCTCGAGATACATAAGTGTTTGTCCTACGGCAATCAGAGCAAATTCAAGCTTAACATAGTACTTGTCAGATGTACAGAGACGACAGCAGTCGGCAGGTGAAGACCAGGAGAAGGTGTTCTTTTCTCTGGAGAGAGAAACAAGTCTACCCTCTCCGGCACACAACATTGGAAGGAAGACGGCTGCCAATCGTGGCCCTCGCTGTTTCAACAGTTTATGTTCTTCATCTTACTGATTTGATTAATACTTGTTCCATAGATCATGTATACGACATTTCGTAATGATGTGGAACGTGTCAGTTTAGTAAATGTTGTCTACACTTGACAATCAATATTTCAAGGATTTTTATTGTCTTTTCTTTTTCTTTTTTTAAGTTTTATCTAAAAATTGATCTATGTTGTAGAAGGATGCCATTCAGAAATTCCTTTAATTTCTTTTTAAATACTAGTTGGCTATCTGTCAGACTTGATGCTACTTGGTAAGTGACCAGACTTTTGTGGCAGCATAATTCACCCCTTTCTGAGCTAAAGTTAGATTTAACCTTGAATAGTGAATATCATCCTTTCTCCTAGTGTTGTAGCTATGCACACTGCTATTACTTTTGAACTGGGTCGGATTGTTAATAACAAATTTCATGAGTGAGTATATATATATTGTGAAGATCCCTAGACCCCTAAATAAACGTCTGCAGGATGCTCTTGGGTGGGCTCCAGCAATTATTCTGATTACACGCTTTTGTGCAATGAATACTTTTTTACTCAATGTTGAGTTGCCCAAGAATATGATCCCATATGAAAGCAGTGAATGAAAATAAGCGTAGTAAGCTAATTTACTGAGCTGTGTATCATAAAATTTTGCAATGACTCTGATAGCATAAGTAGCTGAACTCAAACGTCTCAGGAGATCTTCAATATGTTTCTTCCAATTCAGTCCCTCGTCAATGCAAACACCAAAAAATTTTGATTATTCTACTTTAGGCACAGATTTATGTTCAAAGTCTAAATTTATTAATCATGTCATGCCATTTACTGTATGAAACTTTATATACTGAGTTTTATCAAAGTTTAATGAGAGTCCATTTGTAGAGAACCACTTAATCATTTTCTGAAAGATATCATTTACAATTTCATCAGTTAATTCCTGTTTGTCAGATGTGATAGCTATACTTGTATCACAAGCAAAAAGTACTAGCTTAGCATCTTCGTGAATGTAGAATGGCAAGTCATTACTATATTGAGGCGGCAAATGGGTCACTTAAAACACATTGTGGGAGGTGTCGGGTAAATAGTTCCGACCCCTCTGAAAGTACAGGAATCGCGCCAATCCCAAAAATGCTATTTACGCGCTGCCTACGAGGTTCCTTGATGTGACAAGCAAGGCGAGGCGATGGAACGTGCGAGTACTTCAGTTTCAAGAGACCGGCGACGTCGCATTGTCTCTTCTGCAGTGAAACCAGCCCTCGCTTTCACACCTGTAGCACGCTGGCCTGTCGGCTTCCGCCCAATTTCTCTCCGATGTATAGAACTTTCCAGATCACTGCCAGACCAACGCGACGACTTGGGTGGTCACTGGTAGCAGTGACTGTGGAGCATTCGCCAGATAACAAGAATGCCGAGAAAGCTCGGGACAAAATTTAACCGAGTAAGAAAATTTTCCCTGTCACCTGAAATAAAATTGCTAACTAACATCAAGCTAACATTGATCATACTGATAACTAAATAATACATGTTTGACAGTACTGGCAATTATTCAAGACTGAATTAATTTAGCTATAAATTGAATGATAGACTTCACATTCAAGGACTGTAAGGCTCATTATACAGGAAACTACGTTTAAATCGTGCCTATCGTGCTCGCGTCAGGCTGCCTTGCCTTTAACTGGTGTTAATAATTTACATAAAAGGGTCAAATAATTTAGTGACCTGAATTGATGCCGAATTTTGAGCTTGACCTGAATTTATTTGATCTCAAACTCCTCCATAGATTCCAACCAAATAAATATTATCCTGTAGAAAGTTACGTTTTACACAAAAATAAAACGAGAAGTCGTTACAAAAGACACAGAAAGATCATATTTAGAAAATCCGTTTTGGCACAATATTTAAGATCACATGTACAGCGAAATTATGAATACGCAAACTATCCAGAACGATTACTGCTAACCACTTGTCGTACCACCTTGTTGTAATAATGAATTTAATCTAATGCAAAATTTTGACATAATAGAAAAATTAACCTCAGCAAAATATTAATGATACCTCAATCCTCATACTGGGAATGCTTTTGATATAGCCCCAAGTTCATTAAGAGGTGATGTTTATGTTTCACCTAATTTGTGGAGCTAATTTATAGTAATTACACTTATTAAATATGTAACCAATGAAGCGACGTGTGTCATTTTCAGGCAATTAATTATGATACTACGGCTGGCATACGGCACACGTATTATGTATATTTTAATTGTAAATTATGTAGAAATAGAAATATTTATCTTCTTCTGGGCCATAAATAATATGTCTGTAAAACTCTTTGACCAAACTGCTGAGGTTATCGGTCCATAGTCTTACAAACTACTTAAATTAACTTGAATTAACTTATACTAAGGACAACACACAAAACAATGCCCGGGCGAGGACTTGAGCCTCAGAGTGGCCGCACAATTCGTAGCACGGCGCCTTAGACAGCATGCCCATTTCTGGGCACTGAGTGACTTTAATCACCTTTTAGAAGCTTACTTGATAACTTATTCTTAAGCAATTTAACATCTTACATCACCCACCAGTAAAACAATATTGTTGCCCGATTTAAGACGTATCTCAAGGTTAGTTTCCCCAAGATGTTTGGATTTAGCAGAAATGTAGAAATATTGAGGCAGTCTGATCTTACGACTTCTTTTAGAAGACAGTTTTTTCAGAATTGGAGGAAGCTTTTGACAGTGTCGACTGAAATATAATCTTTGATAGTTTGATTGTAGCACTTTAGAAACTTATATCAGCTAAAATGACATTTATTTTCCATTGTTAAGTGTTGGTTTCATGCAGCAAAAATTGTTGATTGATATAGTAATAGGGAAGTTTACAACTCATCGCAAAAACGTGACAGGCCCATGGAAAAAGACACACGCCTGTCGCGGCTCGTCGTCACGTCTTCGCGGTGAGTTGTAAACTGCCCTTTCACTATATTGTTAATTGCAACCTGGACTTTCCATTATTAAATTGTTTATTGAACTGTTCGTATATGAGATCAACTTATTAATTTACTAGCTATTTACCCGCGTCTTCGCTCGCGTTGATGTGTTTGCATACTTGCCAAAGACCATAGAAAGTACAATAATTTCGCAACTTTGTTCTTAAGCTATGACCAGGATCATCATGCTATAGCAAAAGTTTCCAGTTTTCCGATTAAAATTAAAACCGTGTGTAGAATGACGGCAAACACTGTCCTTCTAGAAGGTGAGAATAAACATATTAAATACGAAGAGAAACGCTGTTTGTTACATTGTGACTAAATCGCTTATTGAAGAATCTAGAAGTTACACGACGTAATTATGCCTGATTCAGATATAATCGAAATCGGTTCAGCGGTTTGAAGACGTTGGTGTCGTGTGTAAGAGTTGTATTCATTGAATAGTATTATAAACAACATATCAACCATTAAAAGTATTTTAATAAATTTCAAAAATGTAAGAAGAAATAGATTTTGATATGTCTCTTCAAGCTCTCAGTTGCTATAAGAGAGCCGGCCGCGGTGGCCGAGGAGACTGAGGCGCTCCAGTCACGGCCTGCACGGCCACTACGGTCGGGGGTTCGAATCCCCCCTCTGGCATGGATATTTGTGCCGTCCTTAGTAGTAGGTAGTTCATAAGTAGTTTGTAAGTTTAGGGACTGATAAACCCGTAGTTAAGTCCCATAGACTCTACAAACATTTGAAAATTTTTGAAGTTATAAGACAAACGTCGATGCTCAACTGCTCCGTATTTCGAGTTATATACTTAAAATGAACACATGTCTTGAATTATACACTTTCTAAAATAACCTATGTTCTTCTTCATCGTTCAAGCTATTTTCATACCCAGTTTCATCAAAATCAGTTACGCGACTTAGTTGTGAAAACATAACAGAAAGAGCTTCTTTCCCATTTATAATATTAATATGGATTTCACTTCCATGCGAGCCATATACTACTAAAATTTCTTGAGACATACTGAGAAAGAATTGTTAACATCCAATTAGAGAGCAAGGGACGAATATTCTCCTTTGGAATATTTGTTCAAAAGTTTGTAAAGCTTATGGGACTCATCTGCGGGGTCATCAGCCCCTAAACTTACAAACTACTTACTACTTATGAACTAACTTATACTAAAGAGAACACAAACATCCATGCCCGAGGCGAGGATTCGAAACCCCGACGCGGGAGGCCGCGCGGTCCGCAACGTGGCTCTCCAGACCGCGCGGCAGGAATATTTGTTGTTCTGTGTATTATGTGACGTTACAAGTATATTTATTTGATTAATTACGAGTTTTGTATGGTCTCACCACCTTTAGAGCTAATTTTAACAGTGTATCTCATATTATGAATCACTCAAACAGTCTTTTCGTTTTGAATTTTCTTCAGAAAACAGACATTTTATGAGGCAGAAATACAAATGCTGTTGCATTGTGTAAATGTTATAATTAATTTCTAAATACTTTTAAGCTGAATGACCTGCAAACGGCAACGGTTTTGCCGTGTATTTGAGACCCAGGACGTTCACTCAGCATCCGTATAACAGGGGCGCAGTTTTGATGTCAGAGAGGTGTACCTGACGGCTGCCTGACGGTTTGTCGACGGGAAGCGTCCAGCGGACCCCGATGAGAGCAAAAAAGAATGGTGACAGGGAACTCGGTGCGACGCGCAGTTATCGAGAGCGGTTGTCAGCGGCAGCAGCAGCGCCGGGCGGACGCTGTGTGCTACAGGAAAACGTTTTGTCGCGGATGAGTTGTGATAACATGCCAGTAATAACGAGAATACGGTGCCAAATCCCTGGCGTAGAAATCAGGTGCAGTCCCAATGGCTACGTTTCAGTGTCTTCTTTAAATAGATTTGTACAAAGCCTAATTATTAGTCCTAATTTTTGAAAATTGTTATTCAGTCCCACAGCGTTATTAAATGTCTCTTCGTACTCCTTTTTAGCTGCATATTACTGTACTATTACGTTACTACTACTATTACATGTCTACTTCTTCACCGCTCTCTCCCTCTAGTTCTCTGTCTCTCTCTGTCTGACACACACACACACACACACACACACACACACACACACACGTACGCACACACACACACACACACACACACACACACACACACACACAGTATCAACTGACTGTTGTATAAATTTACCTCTACTGGTATCATAACTTTTTCTGTAGGTTTCTTCCAACTGTCCGTTCACAAAGAGTATGTCACGTGATCACAAAAGACAAAGGGACCTGTAAACATTGAAATTTATTTTCGACCCTTGTATTGAAACAATATATGTTCTTCTGCTCCCAGACAGTGACACAGATTATCCAAAAATCATATGCTGATACATATACAACTTATTAATTGAAATGAACGTGCTTGAGGATGAATGTTTAACCCTCTAAAACAGGTAGTCGAAACATAAATAAATAGTGGTTGGTTACAGTGATTCGAAGTTTCATTAGTTTCAATTGATAGTATAAAGGTATGGAAAATAGATAAGTTGTTTTGGACAGAGTAAGTTAATATTTTAAACAAATAACTTGTTTCGATTTACATTCTGATCGTAACATTGGCTTTGTGTTCACAGTAACAACAAGCGAGTGACCGAAGGAAAGCTACCGATATTATATAACTTATCCAGTTATGCTCACTGAGGAGGGACCCGAGAGCCACATATGAAGTGGGTATGTCGTCACTCTGCCCACTATACTGGCCGGGGAAACATGAACACGTATGTCAGTAGGGACAATGTGTATATGTACCAAGGCCCCAAAATTCCGTAAGCGGCCGCCTGCGAACAGCGGGCAAATTGAGGAGCGCCTCGGCGGCCATTAAGGTGGTAAACTTCGCCACGAACTTTAAATGTGCGTAATACTCTATTGATTAGCGTGTGTATTGTTCAAATGTTTGTAGATCTTATGGGACTTAACTACGGGGTCATCAGTCCCTAAACTTACTAACTACTTGTGAACTAGCTAACACTAAGGACGGCATAAATATCCATGCCCGAGGGGGGATTCGAACCCCCGACCGTAGTGGCCGTGCAGACCGTGACTGGAGCGCCTCAGTCCCCTCGGCCACCGCGGCCGGCAGCGTGTGTATTCATTCGACTTAAGTCGCGAAAACTATGTCTCATTTAAATATATAACTATAGAAGAGCTTCAGACTCTTTGAAAATACAGTAACTATCTGTTGTGTGAAAATTTATTACACACACACACACACACACACACACACACAACGGTCAACAGCGTTTATTCTTCTTAATTAATACGAATTATAAAATTTAGTTTTTTAGCGTTCTAAGTGCAGCATATGAACGGAATTTATCGTTAGAGACGCTTTTTGGGATTTTCTCCGCATATTTTACGATGTTGAAACTTTTGTATAAACATTAAATTCGGAAGAGTTTCACAACACTTTACGTCTTTGCTTGAGTGCCTGCTGTATTCCCCAGTATTTACAGATAATTTATAGCAACAAAAAATTAAACAGGGCTGCCTGAAAATCGACTGTGAAAAACAAATTTCCCATCAGATATATCATTGTAAAACAGCGTCTTATTGGTCAATACAGCAACCAGCAACTACCAACACGAAGTATGCCATAACTTTTTCTTAACTAAGCGCATGAAACATTAGCATTGGTATGTAGCACGAATATTAGTACTTTTAATGCTTTAAGCCAAATACCTTACGGTAGCGCGAACTGCTAAAAAGTCAGCAATTATCGTCATAGGGTTCAACTTCACAATGTGCAACTAGTGTGGCTATGTGTCATTCATGTATGGTAACATAGACAGTTCTGCAAACCCCTTTCAGTTGTTATACCTCTATGTAAATAAGATTACCTTTAAATTCTATTTTACAAGTTGCTAATATTAATTTCATTAACAAAAATTCAAACTGCAGTGAGGCAGCTGAACTCTTGATCGAAATTGTTTTTTTTTTACACTATGATTAAATTGAACTTTTTAAACTATCTGTCCAGCAGTACTGCCTAAAGTAGCTCGTTTTTAAGAGCTACCAGTATTGTAAAAACTCTGTCATTTATTTCATTCAAAATCCTAAATTCTCTTGATTAAGAGCCTGTTAAGCAATGGTAATTATTTCTGAACGCAAGTAGTAGGGCTACTTGTATTCCTGAGAAGTATAAGACGGGAAGACAGTATTCGTTCTTTTTATTCTTTCTTAAATCGATTTATGCACTTAAACGCTAAGCAGCTCTTCAACACTGTGCTTTACCTATACTGCAATAGTAAAATAACATAGACGTGACTACCAACTGAATATATATAGCGCAGTAACTATAAAACATACGATTTATCTACTAACAACACTAGCATTTATCTGACGCTTACCCCTAACATGGCGGCCGGCCGAAGGTTCAAATTATCCCGCGACAGCAGCGCCGTTAGTGAGTCCAGTTATTTTTTACAAGGTCTTTGATATGTACAGTGATATTGATACTAACAGCAATTTCCTAGTGTTTGGCACACAGTACGTAAACGAAGAGTCACGACACACACAATAGATTACATATGGTCGAATGACAGTTGGAATCGATACCCTCGAGAATGGCCGTGCGTTCTGGAGCGTCATGTTGCGGCGCGCGCGGCCGCTCCCGCTGCAGGTTCGAGTCCTAGTCAGGCATGTGCGTGTGTATGTATTTTTAGTGTAAGTTAGTTAAAGTAATTTGTAATTCTATGAACCGATGACCAGAGTAGTTTGTTACCTTAGTCTACAAACATTTGAAAATTTCAGTAGATGCCCTCCGCTGTTAGTGTGAGGTGGACAGTTCAGGCATTTGATGGCCGATGAAAAGATTCTAATAGGACAACAGCTTAGGTTATGTAAAACACTTAGTATAAGCCAGGAGTAGGGCAGGGCTTGTGTGAGTACAGCTAACGATTGAGTCTTTGCACAATACTCTAATAAACGCTGTCATACACGGGGGCTACATATTTTTGAATATATCTTTATATATAAAACAGAGTGTCCGTGTTTTTGTGTGTTTGTTTGTGTACGTATTGCATACAAATCTACAGTTTTGTTTCAATCCTTACGAATTTTGCACACGTAAGCCTCAGTGCACGAGGACGGTCGTCGTAAGGATCACGTACAACCCATAGTTCACGAGATATGACGTTAGAGGTGCGAAAAACTGCTACATCAACTGCTGCTACAAATTTCCTCCAAAACCACTGGACCGATTTTAACCAAATTTGGTACACATATTCAAAATGTTCAAATGTTTGTAAAGCTTATGGGACTTAACTACGGGGTCATCAGTCCCTAAACTTACAAACTACTTACGAATTAGGACGGCACAAATATTCATGCCCGAGGGGGGATTCGAACCCCCGACCATAGTGGCCGTGCAGACCGTGACTGAAGTGCCTCACGGCCACGTGGCCGAGGGGACTGAGGCGCTTCAGTCACGGTGTGCACGGCCACTACGGTCGGGGGTTCGAATCCCCCTCGGGCATGGATATTTGTGCCGTCCTTAGGATTAGCTAGTTCATAAGTAGTTTGTAAGTTTAGGGACTGATGACCCCGTAGTTAAGTCCCATAAGCTTAACAAACATTTGAACATTTTTGAAGCGCCTCAGTCCCCTCGGCCACCGCGCCGGCGGTACACATATTTATTACAGTTAAGTTTAGGTAACAATGCCGAATGGGTAATAATTACATACGACGCATTGTTCAGGAGATATAACGTCATAAACAATAGAGTCGTAAAAAACTGCCACATCATGCGCCGAGACTTTATTCATACTCTATATGAGAATAAGTGTACTTAGCAACTTGCAACAAACTTTAAACATAATTTGAAATCTTTATTATGTTTTATGTTGCTGAAACTCACATCAAAATGATAAAAGAAAAAAAAAAGGTTTCTCGTCTACTACTTTCTCGTTGTTCATGGAGTAAAACTACGGCATTCGGTAGGACGTCACAATTCATAATTTCTGCACTACAAATTGTATTCGCAGGAAATTTTAAAGGTAGTATAAACACATACAGCTGAATGTACCTTGGAAATTGTATCACAGTACGACACGTAGTTCATGAGATATGAGGACATAAGCAGTAACTTCACGGAAAAGCGTCCCATATCACATAAAATAATAATAATTACAATAATAAAATTCAAATATTTGTTTACCTTATAGGACTAAACTACGGGGTCATCAGTCCTTAACCTTACAAACTATTTAAGAAATAAATTATACTAAAGACAGCACAAAAATCGATGACTTAGGGGGGATTCGAAACCCCGACGGGCCATCACACATCATTATAGAAAAATGCTAACACGAAACTGAGAGTACAGATTTTTAATATTAATCATACAAGAAAGCCAATAAAACGTACATAATTCAATAGGTGATTTGTCATAGATGTTGCGAATATAAAAATTATGTGTGCACTTAGCCGTTAAGAGTGGCAAAAAGAAAAATAAATTTTAGGATGGTACTCCAAATTCTCCATACGTTTTGCTACTATGTGATAACCCGTAGTAGGTAACATGCTTGTGGAGGTAAAATTACTCAGTCAGTTGGTGATTGGCATTCCAATCTTAAGGTCTTGGGTTCGATTCCCACTGTCCCCATTTTTTAAAATTCTTCGTAATGTTCAATTTTTAACTTTTAATTATTTTCATTCCTGCATTTTCAATTACTATTAATAAGTCACAAGGACAAACATTTGAAACAGTTGGGATTCTATTACGAAAACCAGTTTTCACAAATGGTAAGCTATATGTTGCAACAAGTACAGTTCGATCCTTTGATGGTCTGAAATTTTATAATTGTGAACATAGAGGACAAGGACATTTAGCGAATGATTAAGGGATTTTTTAGGAAAAATGTTGTTTTTACTGAAGTTTTGTAATGCTAAGTTGTGAAATGAAGCAATTAATTCCCTCATTTGTGTGTTTCATTTTCTCATGTTTCCTCTTTGCCCTTTCTTTCACCTCTTCTCATAGCATTCATATCAAATCTATAAATTTACAGTGCTTAATAAATTCCAGTTACATTAAATTTGTTTTCATTTTCATGACTTTGCAAACACAACTGGTTGAATTCGACCACAGGCAGTACTAGTCAGGTTTTAATCTATTATCTCTTTGCTAATAACTGTATTCGCAGAAGATTTTACTGATATACAGCACTTATACAAATGAATATATTTGGAAAATTATACAATTGTACAACATTTAATTCAATAAATATGAGAGCACGTAACCGCGATGGGTAAAACCCTTTCACATCATGCGCCACGTTCTAACACATTTCTTATTTACTGCTAAGACACTTCTGTATTCCAGTTAGCTTAAGTAAAATGCGGAAAGTTGATGGTGCTGTTGACAACTTTCAACTGTGAAGCGCACACGGCTGCAGGCGAAAGCAGTAGACTTCTATAGAGCTACAAGAAGAGGAAGAGACTGAACCAGTGTACCGTACATCCAACGAATACCCATTATTTCCGACAGATCTACCATTTAACTTCAAGAGGCTGAGGTTTCCAGAGATACTTGCATTGTCTATTACGATTAATAATCATGGAAATCTATTAAATACTGCGGAGCGGATTTGACATCTCCATGTTTCTCAAATGGAAATCTTTATGTCGCTTGCACAGAGGCAGGTTCACCAAAGACTTTATTCATATTAAATCCTTGGCAAGTAACAAAAAATTTTGTTTATAGTTAAGTTTTGAACTTTGTTTGTATGTGCACTTATAATTTTGTAAATTATCCAAGACAGTCTTATTTCTGACATAATCTCTCTCTCTCTGTCTATCATATAGCTGATTAATTTTATTTGTAATTTGGTGAAGTTTTTCGATTACGTCCGGCAGGGGATAAGAAGTATGCTCGTGAATTATTTCTTGCGCATCAGCTGAAAGTTCAGATTAGAACGAGGGGGAAAACAAGTTTCCCCTGTCGACTGTGGGCAGCTTTGTCTATGAAAGGCAACAGAAATAGGATGAAACATTAAAGATAAGCCATATCTTTATTTTTTTTTCAAACGCCTTTATAAGCTTCAAAAAGCCGTCCAGGAAAAAAAAAAAAAAAAAAGGGCGTTGTATACGGAAGAAGCGTTGAACGGCTATGGGCGAAAGACGACACTGCACTTGCAAGACACCGATACACCATTGGGTACAGGTCGACCATGAATATGGCAATGACTTTCTCTTTCGGATTGTGATGGGGCATGAAACATGGGTCCACCATTACATGCCCGAATCGAAGGCCACATCCATGGAGTGGAAACATCCGTCATCACCTGTCCGAAAGAAGTTCAAAAGCACTCCGTCTGCAGGTAAAGTGCCACTCACCGTTTTCTGGGACGCCAAAGGAGTTCTGTTGCTGGTCTTTTTGGAGAATACAACCATTAATAAGCGCGTACTGTGCCACTAAGTCAAAATTGAAACAGGTGATTCGGAAAAAGCGACCTGGCCTTCTCAGTTCTGACGTTATGCTGTTTGATGACAAAGCGAGACCACACTCAGCGACGGAAACACAAAATAATATCGCAAATCTTGGTTGGAGGAGCCTGCACCATCCGCTATACAGCCCTGATCTCGCACAAAGTGACTTTGCTTACGTCAAACAAGCCGTTCAACGCTTCTGCCGTATGCAACGAACTGAGTTTTTCCTGCACGGTTTTTGAAGCTTATAAAGCGGTATGCCACCCTCATGAACCCCAGACATTGTCGAGGTGGGGTGGCTTGCGTGCGTCAATGATACAAATAGTCGTACCATAAGTGCAACCACAACGGAGCGGTATCTGTGGAGAGGCCAGACAAGCGTATGGTTCCTGAAGAAGGGCAGCAGTCTTTTCAGTAGTTACAGGGGCAACAGTCTGGATGACTGACTGAGCTGATCTTATAACATCAGCTACCATGGCATTGCCAATGAGTTACAACGAACAGCTGAAAGCAAGGGAAAACTACAAATGTTCAAATGTTTGTAGAGCTTATGGGACAACTACGGGGTCATCAGTCCTTAAACTTACAAACTACTTATGAACTAGCTAATACTAAAGACGGCACAAACACCCGAGCCCGAAGGGGGATTCGAACCCCCGCCGGGGAACGGCCTCGCCCATCGTAGAATAGTGAATCAATGCGCTCGGTCGCTCCGCCGCAGCTGGGATACTACAGCCGTTACTTTTCCCGAGGACATGCAGCTCTACTGTAGGAATATATGATGGTAGCATCCTCTCGGGTAAAATATTCTGGAGGTAATATAGTCCCCCATTCGGATGTCCGGGCGGGACTACTCAGGAGGATGTCGTCATCGGGAGAGACAACACTGGCATTCTACGGATCGGAGCGTGGAATGTTAGATCCCTTAATCGGGTAGGGGGATTAGAAAATTTAAGAGAAATGGATTGGTTGAAATTAGACATAGTGGGGATTAGTGAAGTTCGGTGGAAAGAGGAACAGGATTTCTGATCAGGTGAATACAGGATTATAAATACAAAATTAGTTGGAGGTGTTACAGGAGTAGGACTGATAATGAATAAGAAAATAAGAATGTGGGTAAACTACTATGAGCAGCACAGTGATCGCATTATCGTAGTAAAGATAGATATGTAGCCAACACCGACCACAGTAGTACAAGTTTATATGCCAACTAGCTCTGCAGTTGTTGTTGTTGTGGTCTTCAATCTGGAGACTGGTTTAATGCAGCTCTCCACCCTACTCTATCCTGAGCAAGCCTCTTCATCTCCTCATAAGAACGACAACCTACATCCATTTGAATTTGCTTAATATATTCATGTCTTGGTCTCCCTCTGCGATTTTTACCCCGCACACTTCCCTCCAATTCTAAATTCACAATTCCTTGATGTCTAAGAATGTGTCCGACCAATCTTCTTTTAGTCAAGGTATGCCATAAATTCCTTTTCTCCCCAATTGTCTTCAGTACATCCTCATTAGCTACGTGATCCACATCTAATCTTCAGCATTCTTCTGTAACACCACATTTCAAAAGGCTCTATTCTCTTCCTGTCCGTACTGTCCATGTATCACTCCCATACAAGGCAAAACTCCACACCAATGCCTTCAGGTAGGACTTCCTTATGCTTAAATTAATATTCGATGATAACAAATGTCTGCTTTTCAAAAACGTTTTCCTTCCCATTGCCATTCTTCATTTTATACCAACTTGAAAGTAGCATGTTATTAAAATATGCAAGATCTCGGGGAGTTGAGACCTACAAAAGTAAATTAAAACGCTCACTGCTGCTCTAAATTACTTTATGAGTGGCCACAGTACATGCGCAATGGAAATTTATCTAATTGCTCACTCCTTAAGGGAGCAACCACCGTTTTAATAATCACAAAGTCAATGTTAAAAAATAAATTCATTATAATTAAACATGGGACGGAGAGCATGAAATCAAACAGCAGAGGTTTGATACTTTAAAATCATAAACTATTCAGTAAAATAACAAGAAAAGAAATGTGGGGAGACCAAATTAAGCACACACCTTGTACAAAAGTGAATTAAATCATAAAATTACTGTCTGTAATAAAATTGTTTCAACCAAAAAATGTTCAAATGTGTGTATAGTTTATGGGACTTAACTACGGGGTCATAGTCCCTAAACTTACTAACTACTTATGAACTAGGTAAACCTAAGGACGGCACAAATATCCATGGCCGAGGGGGGATTTGAACCCCCACCGTAGTGGCCATGGAGACTGTGACTGAAGCGCCTCAGTCCCCTCGGCCACCGTGGCCGGCTTGTTTCTACCCTTTATGAATATGGCGGTAATGTGGGAGGAAATTTGTAAACACACAATGGGTAGCTGAAAACACATTCATTCATTCACAGACACACGCATAATGTGAGGAAGTACATTACTCTCCGGGAACACCTGAAAGCAGCGACAAAACGAGGCATTGGCGGCATCTTGATGAGATGGCAGGAGTCTTGATCACTAATTTGAAGTACACTATGCACTAAACGAACTCATGTACAGGAAGGCAGCGGCTCACTATTTTTAAGTACTGCATGGTGTGTGACCACGCCGAATTTCATAGCATTTACAAACAGAAATTAATTTAAAATAAACAAGTAAAGCAAATGTGAAAATTCGTATAGAAGACAGCTAGTATTAACAAAAGCATGGCTGAAGTAATGACCGTTACAAAAGCACATGGTGGAAACGGTCATACAAGACAGGAGAGACGGGGTCAAATCAGAAAATCTGAGAAATATTTAGCATACTCGCAGATACAGAAACGACGCGAAAATGTTAGTTAAAAACATGAAGGAAATACAACCACACTAGGTTTACACAAAGGCTGAAGGTCACACGCGTGTTTTCTTACTTGAGCAAAATCGGATACAGACTCATCAGTGGAATGAAAATGCAAATAATAAATTTACACTGAATTTACTTGAGTTCTGTAAATTAAGAAACACTTTGCCTCTTATAGCGAAAGAATTACTCAAGAGAACTATCACTGAAAAACCAAGACTGCCTGATTACAAATAAATGAAAGTCCTAAAAGCATTCCTTCTCCTCAACGTGATTTGGCGGAGTACTTACTTCTGCAGTCGTCCGAACCAGAATGAAGAGAGAAGACTAAAGTTCTAAGGCCTCGGAAAAACCTTCCCCCACCATACACTGGATGTAGAGCGCGCTAAAAGCGACGCAGAGTGCGTTCAGAGACTAGTGTTTACCAACCCTTGCTACCTAGCCAAGACGATTCCCTCTACAACCGCTCCCAGACAGGTCTCCTGTCACCTCTTTCGTCCAAGATTAGGTTGGTACAATACTAAAGAACACGGCCACCTCGCCATCTTGCCAAGTGAGCTTGTCTCTGGCCAGCCAGCAGACGACAGCGCAGACGACAAACGAAGCCATGCGCTCTTAACTACAGCAAAACGAGGCCTATAGCGCGAGGTGGCGACTGTAAGCCATTGCGCGACAGTCAGTCTATATGAAAAGCAGCCATCCACATTTACCATAACACACAAGTTCAATCACATGGGTGGCAACATATATAGATATGAGAGAAATATACATAAACATGGGGCATTCATCATTGAAAAAAATAATAAAATAATTAACGCACAGGCCGGCCACGGTGGCCGAGGGGACTGAGGCGCTCCAGTCACGGTATGCACGGCTGCTACGGTCGGGGGTTCGAATCCCCCCTCGGGCATGGATATTTGTGCCGTCCTTAGTCTTAGTTAATTCATAAGTAGTTTGTAAGTTTAGGGACTGATGACCCCGTAGTTAAGTCCCATTCTACATCTACATCTACAGGGGATACTTTGCAAATCACATTTAAGTGCCTGACAGAGGGTTCATCGAACCACAATTATACTATTTATCTCCCATTCCATTCTCGAATAGCGCGCGGGAAGAAAGAACACCTGAATCTCTCTGTTCGAGCTCTGATTTCTCTTATTTTATTCTGATGATCATTTTTTATCTATGTAAGTGGGAGTCAACAATATATTTTCGCATTCTGAGGAGAATGTTGGCGATTGTAGTTTCGCTAGTAGCCCACGCCGCAGCGATAAGCGCCGTTGTTGTAATGATTCCCATCCCAGATCCTGTATCATTTCCGTAACGCTATCTCCCCTGTATCGTGACAATACGAAACGAGCTGCCCTTCTTTGGACTCTTTCGATGTCCTCCGTCAAACCCACCTGATAAGGATCCCACACTGGGCTGCAATACTCCAAAAATGGACGGACAAGCACTGTGTATGCAGTTTCTTTAGTAGTTCTGTTGCATCTTTTAAGGGTTCTGCCAATAAAACGCAGTGTCTGGTTCGACTTTCCCACGACATTATCTACGTGTTCTTTCCAGTTTAGGTCTGAAGTAATAGTAATTCCTAGGTATTTTGTGGAGTTTACGACCTTCACATTTGATTGATTTATGTTGTAAACAAAGTTTAACGAATTTCTTTTCGTACTCATGTGGACGACTTCACACTTCTCTTTATTTAGAGTCAATTGCAAATTTTTACACCTTACTGATATCTTTTGCAGATAGTTCTGTAGCTGGTTTTGATCTTCAGATAATTTTACTAGACGGTAAATGACGGCGTCATCTGCAAACAACCTAAGAGAGCTACTTAGATTTTCCCCTAAATCGTTTATGTAAATAAGGAATAGCAGAGGGCCAATAACACTACCCTGTGGAACGCCCGATATCACCTCTGTTTTAGTCGATGCCTTACCATCGATTACTACGAACTGTGTCCTCTCTGACAAGAAATCCCCTATCCAATCGCAAATTTGGGGCGATATACCATAACCACGCAATTTGATTAAAAGCCGTTAAGCTGTACAAACATTTGAATATTTTTGAATTAACGCACAGATAGATAACATTAATGGTGGAAAAACACTTTAGGTTAAAGAATAAATCAAAATGGATCACGACCACACAATCAGTGAACGTGTTTCAAACTGTACTGCGACCATCATATGTTATTTACCACCTTTATTGATTCATTACCTAATTTAATTCCTTCAGCATCACCTGATTTTCTAAGACTGCATTCCATTATCCTTGTTTTTCTCTTGTTAATGTTCATTTTATATGCTTCTTTCAACACACTGTCCATTCCGTTCAATTGCTCCTCCAGGTCCTTTGCTGTCTCTGACAAAATTACAATGTCGTCAGCGAAACACAAGGTTTTTATTTCTTCACCCTGAACTTTAATTCCTTCTCCAAATTTCTCCTTGCTTTCCTTTATAGCTTGCTCGATGTACAAATTGAATAACATTGGAGAAAGGCTACAACCCTGTCTTACTTCCTTCCCAACCTCTGCAATCCTTTCATGCCCTTCAACTCTGATAACTGCTGTCTGGTTTTTGTACAAGATGTAAATAAACTTCCATTTCCTATAGTTTACCCCTGATGATTTCAGAATTTGAAAGAGTGTATACCAACCAACATTGTCAAAATCTTTCTCCAAATCTACAAAAGCTAGGAAAGTTAGTTTGCGTTTCCTTAATCTATTTTCTAGGATAAGCTATAAAGTGAGGATTGCCTCCTGTGTTCCTACATTTCTCCTGAATCCAAACTGGTCTTCCCCAAGGTCGGCTTCTAGCAGCTTTTCCATCCTTCTGTGTTAAAATTCTGCTACCATGTCTTATTAAACAGATGGTTCTGTAATTTTCATACCTGTCTACACCTGCCTTCTTTTCTTGAAGTCTGAAGGTAGTGCCCCTTTCTCATACATCTTACCAACCAAGTGAAATTGTTTTGTCATGGCTGGCTCTCCCAGAGACTTCAGTAGTTTTGAGGGAATGCCGTCCACTCCAGGGACCTTGTTTCGACTTAGGTCTTTCAGTGCTCTGTAAAATTCTTCTCTCAATATAGTATCTCCTATTTCATCTTCATCTACATCCTCTTCCCTTCCTACAATATTGTCTCGAAGTTCATTTCCTTTGTAGAGCCCCTCTATATACTCTTTCCATCTTTCGGCTTTTCCTTCTTTGCTGAGAAATGGTTTCCCATCTTAGTGCTTTATATTTATACAGCTTCTTTTCTTGTCTCCAAATGTTTCTTTTATTTTCCTGTAGGCGGTGTCTATTTTTCCCCTATTTATACATTCTTCTACAGACTTGCATTTGCCTTCTAGCCACTCCTGCTTAGCTATTTTACACTTCCTGTCAATCTCTTTTCTTAGTCGCCTGTACTCCGTTTTGCCTGTTTCATTTACAGCATTTTTATATTTTCTCGTTTCATCAATTAAAAGTATTATTTTCTGTGATATCCAAGGATTTTTTTGTAGGTCTTGCCTTTCTACCTATTTTGTCCGCTGCTGCCTTCAATATTTCATTTCTCAATGCTACCATTCTTCTTCTGCTATTTTATTTCCCCCCATTTCTGTCAATTGTAGCCTAAAGCTCCCACTGAAATTCTCAAGAACTTCAGGTTTCTTCAATTTATCCAGGTCTCTTCTTATTTTCCTACCTTTCTGCAGTGTTTTCAGTTTCAGCCTACAGTTAACGACCAACAAGTTATGGTCTGAGTCTACATCGCTGGGTTTTTCTTAGAATTTAAAACCTGGTTCCGAAATCTGTCTTACCATTATAAAATCAATTTGATACCTTCCAGTGTCTCCTGGTCTCTTCCACGTATTCAACCTTCTTTCATGATTCTTAAACCTAGTGTTCATTATGATTAAATTATGTTCCGTGCAAAATTCTATCAGGCGATCTCTTCTTTCATTCCTTTTGCCCAGTCCATATTCACCTATTATTTTTCCTTCCTTTTCCTACTGCCTAATTACAGTCTCCCATCACAATTAAGTTTTCATCTCCCTTAATTGTCTGAATAATTTCTTTCACCTCCTCATACATTTCTTCGATCTCCTTGTCATCGGCAGATCTAGTGGTCATATAAACTTGTACTACTGTGGTCGGTGTGGGATTTGTTTCTATCTTGACTATGATAATGCGATCACTGTGTTGCTCATAGTAGTTTACCCGCATTCCTATTTTCTTGTTCATTATCAGACCTACTCCTGTAATACCCCCAACTGATTTCATATTTATAATCTTGTAATCACTTGACCAGAAATCACCCGCATGGCTGTGACAGATCGTGCAGCCACGTCTCGATCCCTGAGTCAACAGATGGAGACGTTTGCAAGACAACAACCATCTGCACGAACAGTTCGAGGACGTTTGCAGCAGCATGGACTATCAGCTGAGACCATGGCTGCGGTTACCCTTGACGCTGCATCACAGAGAGGAGCCCCTGCGATGGTGTATGCAACGACAAACTTGGGTGTCCGAATGTTAAATGTCATTTTTTCGAATGAATCCAGGTTCTGTTTACAGCGTCATCATGGTCGCATTCGTGTTTGGCGTGTTATATGGAAGCGTGTATTCGTCATCGCCATACTGGCGTATCACCCGGCGTAATGGTATGGGGTACTATTGGTTACACGTCTCCGTCACCTCTTGTTCGCATCGACGGCACTTTGAATAGTGGCCGTTACATTTCCCTGGCCAGCACATTCTCCAGATCTCTTATCAATTGAAAACGTGTGGTCAATGGAGGCCGAGCAACTGGCTCGTCACAATACGCCAGTCACTACGCTTGATGAACTGTGATATCGTGTTGAAGCTGCATGGGCATTGGTACCTGTGCACGCCATCCAAGCTCTGTGTGACTCAATGCTGAGGCGTATCAAGGCCGTTATTACGGCCAGAGGTGGTTGTTCTGGGTACTGATTTCTCAGGATCTATGCACCCAGATTGCGCGAAAATATAATCACATGTCAGTTCTAGTATAATATATTTGTTCAATGAATACCGCCGGCCGCGGTGGCCGAGGAGACTGAGGCGCTCCATCACGGTCTGCACGGTCACTACGGTCGGGGGTTCGAATCCCCCCTCGGGCATGGATATTTGTGCCGTCCTTAGGATTAGTTAGTTCATAAGTAGTTTGTAAGTTTAGGGACTGATGACCCCGTAGTTAAGTCCCATAAGCTTAACAAACATTTGAATTTTGAATGAATACCCGTTTATCATCTGCATTTCTTCTTGGTGTAGCAGTTTTAATGGCAGTAGTGTATGTTTCGAAGAAGAATGATGGGTACACCAATTTTAATGTAAGAACGTGCAGTGGTATGCCTGGCAAATCAAGCGAATTCAAGAATTCAAAATGTTCAAATGTTTGTAAATGTATTGGACCAAACTGCGTGGACATCAGTCCGTAGCTTTCAGATTACTTAAACTAAGGTCAACTAACCTAAGGACAACACACACACACACACACACACACACACACACACACACACACACACACACACACACCATGCCCCAGGGAGGACTCGAACCTCTGACGGGGAGCAACCGAGCGCTCCGCAGCGAGGCGCCTTAGACCGCTCGGCTACTCCACCGCGGCTTCAAGAATTCAATTGGATAGTTGACAACTTCGTTTTATTCACGACACTATCGATGGACTTAAATGTTGTCGTTACGCCGGGTACTCCATTCTGAATAGCGAAGTTGATGGTATTGACATCGATGTTTTTGGCCGCTAATATAGCACGCGTACTGAGCTACTGATGATTTTTGTAGTTCTGTGCAATGTTTGGGAAAACTTTTTGCACGAGTTCGTCTATGCTTTCTGTGATCTTACAGAAGTTTGCTGGCAAGGTGATAATTTGCGTAGATTCATCAATTTGCATTCGCCCATTTCCAATATCTATTAATTATCTTGCAAAATTTCCAGCCGATGCATACTGTTGTAGTTGTAAACGCATGTTGGTTTTGAAAGTCAATTTCTGTAAATGACTTGGTAAAACTGATGATTTGAGACATGTATTAAGTCCATCAGCGGCGGTTGAACGTGGTATAACCGGCAGTATTTGTCGAAAATCACCAGACAAACTGAGTGCGTCACCGAAAATTCGTGCGTTTCCTCTCAAATCTCACAGTGTTCGATCAAGCACTGCCAATGCTTTCTTGTGTGACAATGTACATTCGTCCCATATGATAATTTGATACGTTTGAAGTATTTTGCCCATTCCAAAGTTTTTGCTGATGTTGCATGTTGGTGCCTCAGTATTTTGCAGATTCAACGGCAATTTCAATGCTGAATGCGCTGTTCGGCCACCGTCAAAAAGAGTTGCCGCAAATCCAGATATTGCAATGGCCAGTGCAATATTATTTTGTGATCGTGTGATATTACAGACACAGGGGGAAGCTGATTGTTTTCATTTGAAAGGCGGATTTTGC
This sequence comes from Locusta migratoria, assembly GCA_026315105.1. Taxonomy (NCBI): domain Eukaryota; kingdom Metazoa; phylum Arthropoda; class Insecta; order Orthoptera; family Acrididae; genus Locusta; species Locusta migratoria. The sequence continues at coordinate 318,585,145 of CM048748.1, read as the reverse complement.
CAGGCTGTTTGGTTCCCCAGCCGGCCGTCTAACAGATGGACCTAGTGAATGGGATACAGCAGGTAGTCAGGATTTTCCTAATGTGGTCGGAAACTGGAAGCAACGCTCTTGAATGAGCGAGGGCAGCTAACCCAGAATGCAATTGAAATACAATATAGCTACACAGATTATTCTAAAAATCCATATAAAATCAGGAAATGATCATACGGCAAATATAATTATATGCATTGATTCAGGAGACTTGGAGAATCAAACGCCGTAATTACAATTTCAATATCCCTTACAGATAAAAATAATGTTCAAATGTTTGTAGAACTTATGGGACTTAACTACGGGGTCATCAGTCCCTAAGCTTACAAACTACTTATGAACTAACTAAGACTAAGGACGCCACAAATATGCATGCCCGAGGGGGGATTCGAACCCCCGACCGTAGTGGCCGTGTAGACCGTGACTGGAGCGCCTCAGTCCCCTCGGCCACCGCGGCCGGCTACAGATAAAAAGCCGACAAATTTCAGTACTATAATAATAATATTATAAGACTTATGTTTACAATTATTGATGCGTAGTCTTTATCAGTAACAATTTAAGAAGCAAATGGGCAGCATTTTACCACGCACGATACCTATATTAAAAGACAAACCACATTTGACATAAACGTTTTCTGGGTATGGTACCGCGTCATGATGTAAGGCTATTACTTAAATAACCAACGTTTCGGCCAAAGTTACAGTGGCCTTCATCTGGGTAACTGATGTGGGCTGGTTGTTACTACACTTTATATTACTTTCATTTAGACATTACGTCATAATTTTTAAAAATAATCGATGTTATTGGTGAATTTTTTGCGGAAGAATGGAACTTTATTTTGATAGGATGCTGAGGTGGAAGGGGTGGGGGTTAGCCGTTGCTTCTTGCATAGCGAGACATGATTGGTGTTCATCGGCGAATGGGGTGAGGGCTTTCGTTTCTCTTCTGCTGGCCGTGGGCCGCGCGGCGGCAGTAGCTTACTAGTGACGCTCGCGTGTTGTGATGTCAGTGCAGCCTATTTCGCTGTGATGGCTGGTAGCCAAGAGGAGGCAAGCCTGAGTCCATATTCTCCATTCATGTTATTAGGGTGTTTAACAATTTCGATGGCTTCCCTTATCTTGCGTTTGACCATCCCTGGTTGCTTGGCGAGTATTCTGGCATCGTTAAATAATTTTCCTACTGCAATCTTGCTGGTGTTCGGCTACTGCAAATTTATTGTGTTGGCCTAATCGAATGTAGCGTTCATGTTCGCGTATGCGAAAAGGATGGCGCTATTCCATTCCTAGATGTGGAAATTTATAGAACTAGGCAAGGCACACTTTAGCACAGGGTATATAGGAAGCCTACACATACCGACAGGTATTTGCACGCTCAATCAAACCACCATCCAGCACAGAAGATCTCTGTTATCCGCTCACTGACGATACGCGCGCAGCGACTAAGTGATGAAGACAACAAAACAGCTGAGCTCAACAAACTAGAAACAACATTTCTGGCAAATGGCTACAACCACAGAGTGATCCACACCGCCATGGACACAAATAAAAGAAACAGCAGTAGGTAAATCAATAAAAAGCAGCCAGCAGCACGCTTACCTTATGTAAAAAACGTCACAGATCGGATTGCTAAACATCTTCGCCGGGTAGGAATCCAGCCTTTCTTCTACAGCAGTCGCAAGATCAAGGATGCACTTGGTTCCACAAAGGACAACATAGACGCACTACACGCATCAGGAGTATACAAGGTGGAATGTGAGTGTGCCGAAGTGTACATAGGTGAGACAGGGAGGGCAGTGGCAACACGCATACGCGAACATGAACGCTACATTCGATTAGGCCAACACAATAAATCTGCAGTAGCCGAACACCAGCAAGATTGCAGTAGGAAGATAAAATTTAACGATGCCAGAATACTCGCCAAGCAACCAGGGATGGTCAAACGCAAGATAAGGGAAGCCATCGAAATTGTTAAACACCCTAATAACATGAATAGAGAAGATGGACTCAGCTTGCCCCCTCTTGGCTACCAGCCATCACAGCGAAATAGGCCGCACTGACATCACAACACGCGAGCGTCACTAGTAAGCTACTGCCGCCGCGTGGCCTACGGCCAGCAGGAGAGAAACGGAAGCCCTCACCCCATTCGCCGATGAAGACAATCATGTCTCGCTATGCAAGAAGCAACGGCTAACCCCCACCACTTCCACCTCAGTATCCTATCCAAATAAAGTTCCATTCTTCCGCAAAAAAATCACCAATAACATCGATTATTTTTAAAAATTATGACGTAATGTCTAAATGAAAGTAATATAAAGTGTAATAACAACCAGCCCACATCAGTTACCCAGATGAAGGCCACTGTAACGTTGGCCGAAACGTTGGTTATTTAAGTAATAGCCTTACATCATGACGCGGTACCATACCCAGAAAACTTTTATGTCATGTGACTCTGGCCGCGGAAGCCTACGTAATTAAAACAAACCACATTATTTCCGTATTCTTTCAATAAACTTTGTTTTACTCTCTTGTTCTGCTTTTCGTTGAGGTAATAATATTCTTGTGTCAGAACATAGATTCCACCACAGTAAAACAAAATATGAACCCAGAAAAGCGCATTACATTTATATACGTATTTTATTGTCTTTAATATTATTCTTAGTAACGTAGACTGGCACTTAAATATTTCATGATCGACTAAAATAGTAGCAGATAATTGATATATAAACAGTTATATGTATTTGTGGACAAGAACTGAATACATTTGCTTAAAAAGCCATGATAAATTAAATATTAATTGTGTAACTATATTTCGACGGCGGCAGCATATTTGAATAGTGAGACGCCACGCTTAATAGCAAAGAGCTTCAGTCTCAATCGTTTTTAGTATTGTTAAATATATATTTGTTTGTTAAATGTAAATAATATTTGTAGGGAGGTGGTCAAAGAATTCAATTCTGTGATATTCAAATGTATAACATTGCCGAAGTGGGGTGGCTTGCGTGCCTCAACGATACAGATAGCCGTACCGTAGGTGCAACCACAGCGGAGGTGTATATGTGGAAAGACCAGACAAACGTGTGGTTCCTGAACAGGGACAGCAGCCTTTTCAGTAGTTACAGGGGCAACAGTGTGGATGATTGACTGAGCTGGCTTTGTAACACAGTCACTGCGAACGGCTGAAAGCAAGGGGAAACTACAGCCGTTACATTTCCGGAGGACATGCAGCTCTACTGTATGTGGAGAGCTGCATCAAACCAGTCTCGGAACTGAAGACCACAACAACAATATTTTGGAAGGGAAATTGTATTTTAAAGATGAGACGTTAGGATGCGCGGAAGGATACAATTTTGAGAGCAGGGAGAGTACGCTTTTCGGACGCTAGGGAAGGAACTCGTAACTTGGACGTGGTGGTGAAAGGTTGTGACGCTGGGCGGTCTGAAGCCGCGTTACGAACTTGTGATTTGAAGAGATAGTCATGTGTTGACTCAGAAAATTTACTGGACTATGACTGCAGAACTTAGTCTCTGCTTGAAAAGTGATAAACTATGCACGGTAGTAGGGCTGTGGAACTGTGATAATTCAGCAATCGTGTACTCTTGTGATTACAAACTGTGTTTTATAACAAATACTTTAATCGCGGGTTAATTAGGAATTGAAATGCTCGATGGACTTCACTAATTTACGAGTGATCGAGTGATAATTTGGAACTTTTACTACCGCGTGCATGTGATACTTTTAGTGCCTCTCTTGAACAATAATTGGGGAAATATTCAGTTATTTACCGATATATAAAGTAGGAAACCTCCGCATTTTCATGTTCAGAAAGAGAAATAAACTCTACTTATAAAGAATTACTTCGCGAGTGAATTACTTCTTTATCTTAGAATCCATTTTCTTGGTTTTTCAGAGGTTTAATTTTTTTTTTATTTTTAGGTCCCTATGAACAGAGACAACGAACCATAACCTTTTACAATTATGTATTGCCCAAGTCTTATTGGTCAGAACCGATAGGAAGGTCGCAATCGTATGGTTGCCAAAATGAGTGGAAGAAGAAAGATCTTGCCTGTACTACCGGGTGCATCTATGAAAAACAGTCCTCCCCTTTGCTTTGTGATTACACGCAGAGTTCTGTTATGCGCAATGCGTTGTTCTGGAACCAACTGCGGGAGATTTGTCTGAAAAAATGTCCCCAGTTCGTTAGAATCAAAGTGTGTTTCTCGTCGCAAATCAAGATAGAAAAGGTGTTTGCTGGTCGGTTCGGAACAGATATTCCCAGTTGCACCAGTACCTTGTTAGCGATTGCCAAAAATATGTCTTCAATCAAAATGAATGCCTCATTATACATATTTGGTGTGAATTGAACGCCGGGATTTTGATTCGCAGCGCGAAAACGAATTGGAATACTTTCACTCACGCAGTCCTTGTATTTTACCTAAAGATCTTTTTTGATTAGATGGAAAGCAGGTTGTCAGTATTATGGCAAATAACGTGCGTATTTTCTGTGGCCGAGCAGTATTTGATGCATCAGCGAGTGCAGTGGCCCAATGTGCATCTTTCTCAAGAAGATTTGTTTACTGGCAAGCTTGGCGGTAAGTAGCGCACAGCTGACCGTTCACTTTTCTTAAATCTTGGAAGGATATCGGTCCACGTACGTTGATTAACAGCTATCGCAGATAGATGCATTCTGTATTGCTCGGGCGAATAGTGTACAGGCGGCCTAATGCGTCACTGGAGTACAAATTGGGATGTCCTTCAACTGCTTTACCTTGTTTGCGACGTTGAAACTTTTTCCACTTGTAGAATTTCGGTACCTCACAATAAAGTAGAGTCTTCGGAAAAAGATCATCTAGGCACGAGTAAAATGCAGTTAAACTTGTTGCCGGTGAAACCAATGCTCTTGCAGGTATATAATCTGCTGTGAAGTACACGTGTTGTCCATTCTCCAGATGTAGCACCAAGTGTACTACTGTTGGATGTCGTTCATGGACTGGAAATGGTAAGATGCGCCATACTGCTTCATTTCTGCTACTGTAGCGTCCAAATTGGTATTGGTTGATTTCATCGAGCGGTGCGGCCACATTCCCTACTCCGAAAACTGCCATGTCGCTTCCTTCGTTGACACATTTGCAAATGTATATGATCGACTTCACTGAATATCAGTACTCAACATTGATGTGTGCTTTGAAGGTCTTTGAGAGCAACGGTGAATATGGCACAACAAACGATTATCGACATCGACTTCAACGTTTTGCACTTTCAGAACGATTGGTTTGCTGCCATCCGCAACTGATCGTCGACTATACAGTGGGTATCCGTCATTGGCAGTGATGGTATCAGAAAACAAGGCGTAGTTATCGGCTGGCATTCGTTGAATAGCGGTTTTAAACAACTGAAATAATTCATTGTGTTGATCAAAAAGTGCTTGTAACGCAGCCACGATTTCTCGTCTACTGCCCGCATTGTAATGACATCGTTGTTCAATTTGTTCATCACTGTTTGCCATGAAGTAAATTTGAAGAAACTCGTGATCTGCATCCGGCAATGGTAGAAGCGATCCGGCACGATGATAAATTTGCCTGTGGACTCTGAATGTTGGCACGATGTTTGTTGCACCAAAAGATGTCATTTGAAAACATGAATTGTATTTGCGGAAGTTTTCCAAGAAATCCTTCGACTCACGTGTAACACCTGATAGCAATGCTGATAGTGGTTCGGGTGACGGATGTAATTCTGGCACTTTAACTTTTCCATTGGCGCAGCACATGCCTGGCGTTTCGTTCTTAAATTTTAGGGCGCTACAATACATGCAAATTTTATCCGTTTTTCCAATGACGACACTTAGATGAAGACTGTAATCATTATTACTGTCATAATGGAATGCACCAATATTTAAATAAGCGTGTGGTGTTTGTCTTGATCAAGCGGTGCTTATTTGAACATTTTGCAGCCTTCTTTCCTGCTGTTCAGTTATCTCAAACGAACGAGCCTGAGTAGTACGTATTCGATTGTTTATAACCTAACTTCTCGGTGTTCAGATGATTCAGACGAACGGGTCTCAGCGGCATGTACTCGAAGATTTTCCAGCCTTAATGCTCGTCTGATTCTGAGGCTCGTAATGCTCTTTTCTTCCGTGCTTGAGGTGTAGATCGGCTAATTGCTTGTCGCTTTGGAGGCATAATTTTACGGGAAAGACGTGAAAAATGCGTTTGAATTTATTTGATGTCAAACAGCAATCCGAATCTCACAATGTAACCAATCAAATTGAGCCGGCTGTTCACACAGCGATGGCAATGTTAATATTGACGGTGATCACCAATTCGCTGAGGAAAATTTGAAGTGAAAAATATCAGCATTTTAGATTGTTGAAATCGATTTTATTTCCTTTCACGATGATATCCGAAAAAAAAGAAAGAACTGAACAACAACTGCGTTCGGAACGTCAATCAGCATTCAGATCCTTCACATACACATTCGATGATGTTCGTGAATTCACTGTAGAGAATGAATACAATCAGCTCACCGAAAGTACGAAAATTCAATTTAATTTATCTAAATTAATTCAACTCACAATGAAATGCACAAAACTATCCCAAATATAAAAATACGCACAATATTGTCTGTTGAATGTGAGCCGGACAGGAATTTCACAATCAACATAAATTATTATGTCACCCACAACTCGTTCGCTGTTATAGTTTCTTTTCAAATCAGCATGAACTGTCACGGCAATACATGATATTCATTGGAATGACAGTAGCACCATCTGTCGAAAATTGGCCGTACCAACTCAGGAACCTTCGTGGGCTCATGCACAACAACGTTGCTACAGATCATAACATTATCAAATGCATAGTTTGCGATTCTATAAAGGACATACAGACATGCGGTGAAATCCCCGTATCAGAATGAAGCGTTGTGTCAAAATTTCAAAACAGTAGTTCAAGAAATTTCTGAGATTTGCTATTAAAAAACAAACGAAGAGAAAATGTAGATGTTGCTGATCGGAACTTTCCAAAAGGTGTCCCATTTTTTGGAAATTTTGATACAACGTTGCATTTGAATTCGCGCGTGGTTGTATATAACTTCCTGTTTAATTAGTTTCCGAAATTATTTGGGCACAGAAATAGTACTGAAGAAGTAATAAAACGGAACTCCATGTCTGACTCGAGAGTTTTTAAATGCATTTCAATGTTTATGACATCATACAGCCTGAAGTATGTGTCGTACAGTGATATAAATTTGATGGCACATTTAGTGACACATATTGATACTATATGCAAAATATGTTGCGAGGACAGTCAGCAGTTCAAATGTTTGTGAAGCTTAAGGGACTTAACTGTGGGGTCATCAGTCCCTAAACTTACAAACTACATATGAACAACCTTATACAAGAGACGACACAAACATCCATGCTCAAGGGGAGATTCGAACCCCCGACGAGGACAGTCAGCAGTAATCAAGTAAAACATGACATGCTTATGCCTGATGCGACAGTTTTACGGCATCTACAGCGAAACTGTAGTGAGCAGTAGTGTCATCATTTTGCGTGTGTGTGTGTGGGGGGGGGGGGGGGGGGTGGCATTTACAAAATGCTCCATAAAGGTCCGAAATTACAAGCAAACTTTGTTGCAGGACCCTAACTACTCCCATTTTACAATAATTGGCGCATAGATCTGGGTATTCTCACGCGGTGGCCTATCATTATTTATGACGTCATATCTTCTGAGCTATACGTCGTGCTCTTTTTTTTGTGTCAGGAACCTTTGTGAGCGTACGGTGAACAGTTCACCAAAGTTTCATTGCAATCGAATGAATGGTTTATGAACACATAGAGGACATACGACAAACATTCATTTATATAGATAAAATGAGTCCCTTGCCTTAAATTTCCAAAACCACATTTGTCATGATTAAAATGTTTTAAATATTGGGATTTAAGCCATTCGCGTACGTATTACCATTAAAAGGACATCATATGGCACGTGAAACCGGTAAATTAAAAAAATTAAATGTAAGTATACGAATAAAAGTGATAAAGTCGTGTAAGAAAAAGTTACAAGACTACCTTACCATAACACGACAGGGTGCGGCGTGAGGTAAGTAAACGTATACTTTGTGGCACAAAAAACATTTATTGACTGTTAGTTGACAAGCAGGCATAGTTTCAAAATGGGGCAGGTGATGGCGTGGAACTGGAAGCATCTGAAATTTGGAATTGCTTGATGTAGTAGAACCATAGAACTCGTTTCGACACCTCTCAGATTTTTTTTTTTTTTTTTTTTTTTTAGCAGCTCAACACTGCAGATTAAAAATAGCAGACGTGTCTTAAATCACAACACGAGTACAATTTGCCACTGCGCCAGCACAAGAGACTGTGACAATGGATCGCCAAAGTGATGCGATGGGCAGGAGCGTGGGCAAGGTTCTTCGTGTGTGTGTGTGTGTGTGTGTGTGTGTGTGCGCGCGCGCGCGCGCGTACGATCGTACAGTATACCCAAGATAATATGAGCTTCGTCCGAAGTTGTGAAGTTGTGGTCGGTACGATTGTCAACAACCGCAGCGATCTAGTAGCAGGGTGACGTTCAAGTTATTTGTGTCAATGAGAAATAAGTGTATGTATAATGCACTTTCACGAAACTTTTTATTCCGTGTCGTACTATATGTCATAGCGTTTAATAGCTGTGCGAATGGAGCATACATGAATAAAAGTTGGCAGCCTTTCGAACCGATACGTCCCTTTTACCGTGACACTCTTAAACTTTCAATCTCTACCTGACCTGCACCCTTGGTAGAACATGGCTGATGCTCATCTTGTATTACGTACACAGTAGACGGGAGTACCCACAGGGACAATTTTTAACTCTCCATACAGAACGGGCATGTGTCGCTTTTGACTTGATTATCTCCTTCTTCCTGGAACATACTGCCATTTTTCCAGTGCAGTTTCTAGCTTGATAAATTCCTAAATCTCAACTTCTCGGAGTACACAAAGCTAGATTCGAAGAATTGTAATTTGGATACATATATCTGCCTTTCACTCCCTAGTGATTTGCTCATTCTGAAATTGTATTAGAACTATTATTATTTAGAAAATGGTCACGAATATATGAAATTATTGACGCTTCAGTTACTTCTGAGGGTTAATTTTGAATTAAGGCTTATAGCAGGCACATTGCTGTCTTGTATCTCGACATAGGTCAAATATGCCGGCCGCGGTGGCTGAGCGGTCTGCGGCACGCCAGTCACAGTCTACAGGGCCGCTACACTCGGGGGTTCGAATCCCCCCCCACCTCCCCTACCCGGGCATGGATGTTTGTGTCGTCTTTAGTATTACGTAGTTCATAAGTAGTTTGTAAGTTTAAGGACTGATGACCCCGCAGTAAAGGCCCTTAAGCTTAACAAACATTTGAAAATTTCAAATATGAGGAAATGTATAGGCCTTGGCAAATTTTTGGAGTACCGAGAATGAAAGAGAAAAACTGAATGTTTTTGAAAGAAAAGTAATGAGGAGACTCTAGGGACCTTTGTTGGAGAATTCGAAAGAGCAACAAAATTTATCAGTTAATGAAGCAACCCACTACCCAGTGAAAAGTAGGAAACTGCAGTGGGCTGGACATGTGGTTAGAATGTACACCAACAGAATAAACAAGAAAACAACAAGACCACTGGGCAGATCTCGCACAAGGCGGAAAGATGACATAGAGAAGGACGTCGCAGCATTAGGAATTTCTGCAGGATGTAAAGAGGCAGAGAAAGACAGAAGATGATGGAAGCAGATCGTTAATGCAGTGCGTTGTCTGCAGGGCCTGTGATCGCTGAAAAGAAGAAGATTTAATTTCCAATTTTTGTGACATAGTGGCAGTCCAGTGTCAGATATACGTGCTATATCACAGAAAATGGTGATAATGGAAAGTGGCTCAGGTTTGTGTTGGGACAAATAGTTGACAATTTTTGATAGTTTTTGAATTCATTAATTAATATAAGTAGGGATATACTATGTGATTCCTTAATTTCTCCTGGCGAATAACAACTCTGAAAAACTTACGGGTATGCTGCCAGGTACCAAAATCGACGACGGCCGATATTTCGGCAGGAGACCACCCTGCCATTTTCAAGGCGAAACTGAAGATGGCAGGGTGGTCTCCTGCCGAAATATTGGCCGTCGTCGATTTTGCTACCTAGCAGCATACCCGTAAGTTTTTCGAAGGGATGTACAAGCTGAACACAGGTAAAGTATACAACGCTCAAAAATTAGGACTTTCCAACCCATTTTTTTTTAAACGAACAGTGTCATGATATCAGATGTGGCTTGAATTCAAAGAAATAATATCGACAGCAATGGAGATATTTATATTAATATAATTAAGGAAAAAGGAGGCTGATCACCCTTGTTACACAAAACACGTCAGATTAATGATGCAGAAGCAAAGAAAAGGTTTATACCAAATTTAAACAGACACAAAATCCTCACTACTGGCAAGCTTTAATAGAGATTCGAAATTTACTGCGGTCTTCAATGCGAGAAGCTTATGAAAGTCTCCACAACTAAGCACTGCACACTAGCAACAGAACACAATCACTACCTTCACAACACGATAGCAATTTAATGCTTCCAATGACAGTGCTGCTAAAACAGATCACATCCAGTATTAAAAAAAGGCAATAGAAGTGATCCACAAAATTACAGGCGCATATCACTGACGTCGATTTGAAGCAGGATTTTGGAAAATATACTTTGTTCGAGCATTGTGATCTACTTCAAAGAGAACGGCCTATTGACCCATAGTCAACACGGATTCTGATTCACTGATTCAATTCGTGATTTCCTGTCAGACAGGATACGATACGTAGCAATTCACTGAAACTCATCGAGTAAAACAGAATTGATGTCTGACGTTCTGCAAGGAAGTGTTATGGGGCGCCTACAGTTCCTAGTCTTTACAAACGATTTAAGAAACAATCTTAGCAGCTCTATTAGTTTGATCGTGTGTGATACGGTCGCTTATCGATCAGTAAAGTTACCAGAACATCATAAGCAACTGAAAAACCATTTAGATACACCTGCATTGGAAATTATCCATATGAGCACTAAAACAAATCCGTAACACTTAATTTACACGATAAATCAAATATAAAGGGCGTAAATTAAACCAAATACCTAGGGATCACAGTTACAGACTACATATATTGGGAAGAAGACACAGAATAAACCACGGGGAAGGCGAACGAAAGGCCGCGTTCCATACGTAGAAGACTTAGAAGATACATCAGTTTTACATTGTAGACTCCCTACATTACACTTCTCCGTCTTATTTAGATATTTGGTGCATTGTTGCGCAGTGTGGAGTCATCATCAGGCGGAACTTATGGAGGATATAGAACAAATTCAGAGAAGAGTTATGTGTTTTTTATTATGGCGATACAGGAGAGAGAGTGTCACGGAAACGATGCACCCGATTAGGTGTGAAAATCATTAAAATTAAGGCGTTATTCATTGCGACAAATATAATTTGCGAAATTTCTTTCACCAAATTTCTCCTCCAAATGCAAACACGTTTTGTTAGGAACTCCCTACATTGGTAGACATATTCATTACAATAGAATAGGAGAAATTAGATGTCATACGGAAGTCCTTTGGTGTTCTTTTCTGTGCTATTAGAGAATGGAACGGTAGAGAAACATTATGAAAGCTGTTCCATGAAACCTCTGTCAGGTATTTAATGTGATTCATAGAGTAAATTTCCACTCCCATGAACCACAGACATTGCCGAGGTGGGGTGGCTTGCGTGCCTCAACGATGCAGATAGCCGTACCGTAGGTGCAACCACAGCGGAGGGGTATCTGTGGAGAGGCCAGACAAACGTGTGGTTCCTGAAGAGGGGCAGCAGCCTTTTCAGTAGTTACAGGGGCAACAATCTGGATGATTGACTGAGCTGGCCTTGTAACATCAGCTAATGTGGCTTTGCCACACAGCTACTGCGAACGGCTGAAAGCAAGGGGAAACTACAGCCGTTACCTTTCCCGAGGACATGCAGCTCTACTGTATGAACATATGATGATGGCATCCTCTCGGGTAAAATATTCCGGAGGTAAAATAGTCCCCCATTCGGATCTCCGGCCGGGGACTACTCAGGAGGATGTGATCATCAGGAAAGACAGTACTGGCATTCTACGGGTCGGAGCGTGGAATGTTAGATCCCTTAATAGAGTAGGAAAATTAGAAAATTTAAAAAGGGAAATGGATAGGTTGAAGTTAGATATAGTGGGGATTAGTGAAGTTCGGTGGCAGGATGAACAGGATTTCTGGTCAGGTGAGTACAGAATTATAAATACAAAATCAATTGGGGGTATCACAGGAGTAGGATTGATAATGAATAAGAAAACAGGAATGCGGGTAAACTACTATGAGCAGCACAGTGATCGCATTATAATTGTCAAGATAGATACGAAGCCAACACCGACAACAGTAGTACAGGTTTATATGCCAACTAGCTCTGCCGATGATGAGGAAATCGAAGAAATATATGAGGAGCTAAAGGAAATTATTCAGACAATTAAGGGAGAGGAAAACTTAATTGTTATGGGAGACTGGAATTCGGTAGTAGGACAAGGAAGGGAAGGGAAGATAGTAGGAGAATATGGTCTGGGCAAAAGGAATGAAAGAGGGAGCCGCCTGGTAGAATTTTGCACGGAACATAATTTAGTTATAACAAACACCTGGTTCAAGAATCACAAAAGAAGGTTGTATACGTGGAAGAGACCAGGAGACACCGGGAGATACCAGATAGATTTTATAATGGTAAGACATAGATTTCGGAACCAGGTTCTACAGTGTAAGACATACCCAGGGGCAGATATAGACTCTGACCATAACTTGTTGGTTATGAACTGTCGACTGAAACTAAAGAAACTACAAAAAGGTAGGAAAATAAGGAGCTGGGACCTGGATAAATTGAAGGAACCTGAGGTTCTTAAGAATTTTGAGAGGGAGCTTTAGGCAACAATTGACAGAAACAAGGGAAAATAAAACAGTAGAGGAGGAATGGGTAAAACTGAGAGATTAAATAGTGAAAGTAGCAGAGGACAAAATAGGTAGGAAGGCAAGACCTACAAAAAATCCTTGGATATCACAGGAGATACTAAATTTAATCGATGAAAGGAGAAAATATAAAAATGCAGTAAATGAAACAGGCAAAATGGAGTACAGACGACTAAGAAATGAGATTGACAGGAAGTGCAAAATGGCTAAGCAGGAGTGGCTAGAAGGCAAATGCAAGGATGTAGAAGAATGTATAAATAGGGGAAAAATAGATACTGCTTACAGGAAAATAAAAGAAACATTTGGGGACAAGAAAAGCAACACTACTAATATCAAGAACTCAGATAGGAAACCAGTTCTCAGCAAAGAAGGGAAAGCTGAAAGGTGGAAAGAGAATATAGAGGGGCTCTACAAAGGAAATGAACTCAGAGACAATATTGTAGGAAGGGAGGAGGATGTAGATGAAGATGAAATAGGAGATACTGTACTGAGAGAAGAATTTGACAGAGCCCTGAAAGACCTAAGTCGAAACAAGGCCCCTGGAGTAGATGATATTCCCTCAGAGCTACTGAATTCTCTGGGAGAACCAGCCATGACAAACCTATTTCACCTGGTGTGTAAGATATATGAAACAGGTGAAGTACCCTCAGACTTCAAGAAAAATGTTATAATCCCCATTCCAAAGAAAGCAGGTGCAGACAAGTGTGAAAACTACAGAACCATCAGTTTAATAAGTCATGGTTGCAAAATATTAACACGAATTATATACAGACGGATGGAAAAGCTGGTAGAAGCCGACCTCGAGGAAGATCGGTTTGGGTTCAGGAGAAATGTAGGAACTCGGGCGGCAATACTTACTTTACGGCTTATCCTAGAAGATAGATTAAGAAAAGGCAAACCTACATTTCTAGCTTTTGTAGATTTGGAGAAGGCTTTTGACAATGTTGATTGGAATAAACTCTTTAAAGTTCTGAAGCAAGCAGGAGTAAAATATAGGGAGCGTAAGGTTATTTACAACTTGTACAAAAACCAGAGAGCGGTTGTCAGAGTTGAAGGGCATGAAAGGGATGCAGTGGTTGGGAAGGGAGTGAGACAGGGTTGTAGCCTTTCTCCAATGTTGTTCAATTTGTACATTGAACAAGCTATAAAGGAAAGCAAGGAGAAATTTGGTGAAGGAATAAAAGTTCAGGGGGAAGAATTAAAAACATTGCGTTTTGCCGACGACATAGTAATTCTGTCAGATACAGCAAAGGACCTGGAAGAGCAATTGAACGGAATGGACAGTGTGCTGAAAGGTGCATATAAGATGAACATTAACAAGAGCAAAACTAGGGTAATGGAGTGCAGTGTAAGAAAATCAGGTGATGCTGAAGGTATTAGATTGGGAAACGAAGCAATAAAGGAGGTAGATGAGTTTTGTTACTTGGGCAGTAAAATAACAAATGATGGTCGCAGTACAGAGGATATAAAATGCAGAACAGCAATGGGTAGAAAAGCGTTTTTGAAAAAGAGAAATTTGTTAACATCGAATATTGATTTAAGCCTAAGGAAGTCCTTTCTGAGGGCATTTGTATGGAGTGTTGCCTTGTATGGGAGTGAGACATGGACGATAAACAGTGCGGACAGGAAGAGAATTGAGGCTTTTGAAATATGGCGCTACAGAAGAATGCTGAAGATTAGGTGGGTGGATCGCGTAACTAATGAGGAGGTACTGAACAGAATTGGGGAGAAAAGAAATTTCTGGCATACCTTGACTAAAAGAAGGGATAGATTGGTGGGACACATTCTTAGACATCAAGGAATTGTGAATTTAGCATTAGAGGGAAGTGTGTGGGGTAAAAATCGCAGAGGAAGACCAAGAGATGGATACAGTAAGCAGATTCAGACAGATGTAGGTTGCCGTTCTTATGTAGAGATGAAGAGGCTTGCTCAGGATAGGGTATTGTGGAGAGCTGCATCAAACCAGTCTCCGGACTGAAGACCACAACAACAACACAGAGTAAATTTATAGATGTGGATATAAAAATTACCTTTGTTTAAAACCTATAATCTAACACAATAATCAGCTGGTAAAATTATTTGCTATCAACAATTTCTACAACGCTACAAAAATAATCGCAAATATAACATAGCACTGATTTTTAGCATATATGTCTATAATAATAAATTCAGAAAGCAGGATTGCCCAGTTTGTTCATTATTTAGACATTTTGTTATGCACGGTTGGTAGCAAAACGCCAGAGTATCCGATTATGAAACCACAAAAATGTTCGAATGTTTGTTAAGCTTAAGGGACTTAACTGCGGGGTCATCAGTCCTTAAACTTACAAACTACTTATGAGCTACATAATACAAAAGACGACAGAAACATCCATGTCCGGCGGGGGGGGGGGGGGGGGGGAATTCGAACCCCCGAGTGTAGCGGCCCGTGTAGACTGTGACTGGAGCGCCGCAGACCGCTCGGCCAATGCGACCGGCCTATGGATCCACAGGTTGCGGATGCGATCCCCGCTAAGTCCTAGGATTTTTATCTGATTTTTTTAAAAATCAGGCAATGTTGCTGATGTGAAAAAATGTCGAGTTTCTCCGTGATGCGGAATCTATTCCAAACTGTAGATCCCACTATAACCGGCTGGGTAAGTCAGTTCGAAGGTCGGATGAAGGCAACGGCATACCACCTCCAAACAGCAGAATGCCAAGTAAAGCACTGAGGTGTTTAAACCAATCTTCGGGTTGTTAACTGCTTTATCTGTATCAGTTAAGAAATTCTTAGATTCGTACAGCGTCCGACGAGATCCCAAGTGAATGAACTTCTGTCGTCTGGCTGTTCTTTGGCTATCTAATAGCAGACGGAAAATATGTAAAGAAGGCAAATCAAAGGCTACGTTTTATTGGCGGTACAATAAGAAGATGTAACAGTTCTACTAAAGAAACCGCCTATACTGCCTACACTAGACTTGTGCGACCTATTTTGGAGTATTGCTGCGTATTGTGGGATCCACATCAGGTGGGACTGACGGGCGATTTCGAGCAAGTTCAGAGAAGTGCAGCTCGTTTAGTATTATCGCGATATAGAGGACAGAGTATCACGGAAATGATGCACGGATTTGGGTGGAAATCATTAAAACAAATGCGTTATTCGTTGCGACGAGGTCTATTTGCAAAATTTCTTTCACCAACATTCTCTTCCGAATGCGAACATATTTTGTTAGCACACACCTACACAGGGAGACATGATCATCATAATAAAATACGAGAAATCAAATCGAAAACAGAAAGGCGTAGGTGTTCGTTTATCGCGTTACCTATTAGAGAATGGAGACGTAGAGAAATATCATAACAGTGGTTCGATGAAGCCTCTGGCATGCACTTAAATACGACTTGCAGAATATTTATGTAGATGTACATGTAGAATAGCACTGCAAAGAAAACATACAGAATATAATCATCATCAATTTAACGAACAGAAGGATATTGCAGACGAAACCGTATTGTTATGAAAAGTACGGTAACTATATATTTCAGTGAAAGAGAGGATGATCGTTGGAAATAATCGACTTTAATGAATATAGGCTTCCTTACTACCTTCACTTATTACACAAGACTTTTATCTGTAACTGACCAATTTGTGTTATAATGTAAACGAATCAAAAGGATTTTGATTATAAGAGGTAATCCGTCTTATGCTGACTGCAATAAAGAGATTTATTTTACAGCAGACGCCTTTCGCTTTTTATTTTAAAAGCATCTTCTGTGGTCTGTAAATGATACAAAATACAAACTGTACAAATATTTTATATCTGTAAATGATACAAAATACAAACTGTACACACATTTTGTATCATTTACAGACCACAGAAGATGCTTTTAAAATAAAAAGCGAAACGCGTCTGGTGTAAAATAAATCTCTTTACTGCAGTCAGCATAAGACGGATTACCTCTTATAATCAATTTAACAGCTGCTGCGGAAGATGGTCACGCAACCAAACATAGAATCAAAAGGAATTCTACAAAGTAAAATGATGCAGGATGTTTGAAAGTAACGCGAAAAATATGAGGCAAGACGGGTAACAGAGGATCAGTCAATAAACAAGAACCCATCTTCTTCTTCCTAATATAAAGCAGAGTGTCCGTATGTGTGTGTGTGTTTGTGTGTACGTGTTGCATAAAAATGTACAGTTTTGGTCCAATTTTTTTCAGATTTTGAACACGTAAGCTTCAATCCATGAGGACAGTCGCCGTAAGTGTAAGAATCATGTACGATACCTAGTTCACGAGATATGACGTCATAAACAATTAGATACGCGAAAAACTGCTACAATGCTGCTCATTTTCTCCTAAACCACTGGACCGATGTCAACCAAATTTGGTACATACATTCCTTACCGTGAGGTAACAATTGCTGCAGGGTTAAGAATCACATACGGAACATGGTTCAGGATATATTATCTAATAAACAATAGGAATCGCAAGAAACTGCCACTTAATGCGGCGAGACTTTACAAATAGGCTATATGAGAATGAGAGTACTTAGCGACTTGCAACAAACTTTCAACATAATTTCAAATCTTTATTAAACTTTTTCTCTACGACAATCATAGCAAAATGATGAAAGGGAAAAGGTTTCTCGCTTACTACTTTTCCGTTGTTTATGGAGTACAACTTCAGCATTCGATATGACGTTACAATTTATAATTTATACACTACTAATTGTAGCTGCAGGAAATTTTACAGACAATATACACACATATAGTTGAATGTACCTTCTAAATTGTATCACAGCACGGCACGTAGTTCATGAGATATGAGCACATACACAGTAACGTTCCTCTGTTCATCGACTAAAACTACGACTTCCGGTATGGCGTTAAAATTTATAATATCTACACTACAAATTTTAGCTGCAGTAAATTTTACAGACAGTATACACGCATATAGTTGAGTACACCTTCTAAATTGTATTACAGTACGACACGTAGTTCATGAGATATGAGACATAAACAGTAACGTTCATGGAAAACCGTCCCATCACACACCAAGTTTTAATCTATTACTTCTTTACTACTAATTTTACAGACAGACAGCCCTCACACAAATGAATATATACCTGAAAAATGGCAGGAATAAATAAATACCTGGACAACTCCGGGTTTTCAGTTAGTAACATATATTTTAAGAGGTAGAATTTGGTGACATAATCACATTTCTTCCAATATACTTTTTTACGTAGTCTCCACAATTTTTTGTGGTCTCCTATGGAAGTATTAATTTCCTCGTGGCTAAAGCTCTTTTCCTATGCTCGTGGCCATTTTAATTAAATACGCTATCAACACATTCGAATCGTGCACAAACATTGGTGGCCGAGATAGAAGGAAGCCCGACGGTGCCATGCCTTGGCAAGAGGAAGGGTGAAGGATAAGATATCCAATGTAGCTTTGTATGCCCGGTTTCTGAGTGCTACACTTGGGTGTGCATTGTGAAAGTTTTTTTTTTTATTGTCATTAAACTGAATAAGTCGGAATCGGTCCACATTTGCCTATGAATTAATGGGTGAACTTTTTGGCAAAAACTCCATGAGACTGACTTTATCCCAAAAAGACGAATTTCATCTATCCTGATGTTGCACGAATTGCGGCTCGAATGATTCCATTTTTCTGGTTACAAAATGATGAATCCAGGTTTCGTCACCTGTTACGTTTGGTGACAGACAGGCCTCTTCTTTGACTCCAAACTGCTCCACAAGTTTAGATTAAATGAGTCTTTCTCTGAATCTTGTGGTCTGTATGGAGCGTTTTTGGAACCAATATTATGGTCAATTCTGAATATCCAAGTTTCTCGATCATTCCTCAGGCATTTCCGATGGCCACTAACAGCTGCATGGCTTATTGGCTAGTTATAATGAGAAGGTACATGAATAATGGCATTCACTGGAGTCACTATTTCAGTTGAGTGACAGGATATCCAGAACTTAGCCGATCATGGAGATCGACTCCTCATGTAGTTTACTCATCGCTCAACGATATTCTTACCAACTGCATCTTTACCAAATACCACACAGGAACGCTTTCTTCCTCCGCAACCACGAATCCAATACTGTACATTGCTTATAACTAGACTGTTGTATACACGTCAATTTGATGGTTAACTGTATCTCTACAATTCGTGGGGATTGTAGAAAATTTCACAGATACAAGCGGAAGACATATGAATATTTAATATGTAAAAGGAAGTTTTCCTTCTTATATTAATGACAATAACATTTCTTGGCGTTATTTATTGGAGGACGCAAGTATAAAGATGTATAAATCATAAATCGTGAGTATAGGATTAAAACTATTGATAATATGAAGCTGATAACGGGATAAAGCCTTGTTAAAGTGCAAGCTGGTAACGAATTAACCTACGTATTGATGTAGGTAACTTGCACATACACTAGAAGTGGTCTTCATTATATTCCCTGCAGACAAGAATTACTTTTTATCTTATCTGAAAAATTAGATAGAGTAGACACACAGACTTTTCGGTCTCCTGTTTAGAGACAATATTCATCATCTAGATGACTCAATATTTTCCTAAAGAATTGATCTTGGATAGATACAGCGAGCTTGAAGCTTTTTTTAAATTTCAACAATACTTATAAAAGTTCTTAAATAAGCAAATCAATTTCCGTGACGATCCTTCTTCGAAGTATTTTCCGATGTGTCATTATATCTCTTGTTTTATTCACTTTCCTTTCCTGGCACTCGTTTTCCTGTCGCTAGACGTTGCCTACTAGTAGTTTGAATTAATAGTTATGTCATCTTGTTAGCTATCTACCTATTTGTAGATGGTCTCTGCAGGCGGGAGTCATCTATAGTGTACGTATAGCTGTTTTATTTCGGCAGTGGAGGGATATTTCATTAGTTTTTAACTTCAGAAGTCTTTTTCTCACAATCAGTATTATATGGTGAATATCTAGAATCTTATATTTGCATTTTAAGACTTATCCGACATATACTATTGAGTACTCAATTTTAGCCTTAGTTTTAACAATCCGAGCGTATATTCAGGTGACGAGTCACGATGTAACGTACTGCAATAAGTATGGTTGTTTGTAAAAGTTAGTAGGAAATAAAAGTTAGCTTCCTAGTGCTTTACTTGTTTTTAATCTCGTAATGAAGATTTGGCAGCAAGTCAAGATATCTGATGATACTATCTGGCTGACCAAAGGCTCAGTTGTGCACTGAAAAGCTTCCTGACGCATTTCATTAGTAGCTAACAACAGCAACATGTAAGGGAATATTTATACATCTATGTTAGAAAGAGGACAGAAAAAATTTCTGTTACGTAAAGAAGAGTTTTCTTTTGTTTGAAATTTATATTTATATTCCTATATTATGCACACTTGACCTGGTAACAAGACGAAAGTCACTGTATACATAAGACTTCGTACTGTGTATCGGGGACGGTAGTATACAGTTGATTTCGGCACCAATTTACAATTTTAGTCCAATTGTGACGGTAACATTCAGATGTGTATTTCAAGTATGTATTAAATTTGAAATGTACGTAGGTTTTGTTGAAGCTTGTTGTCATAACTGATGTATATTGTAGTATTGTTTAATTTGTTTATGTGAATTTATGTAATTTATAATTTATGTATCTGGGTAATCGCCGACAGGGAAAGTAGGAAACATCTTTGGTGTGTGTGATATGTGGTCTTTGGAGCAACAGAGCGGGAGTAGTGGTAGTAGCAGCGGAGTCAAGGGAGTCGAGGTCTGTCGTTAGAACAGCAACCAAGTGTCGGACGCAAGCAAGTGCGCGGGAGCGTGCAGCGTCACGCTCTTTGCAGTTACCAGGCCTTGTTGGCGGAATCAGTGGCGTAGCTATCATAGGGCTAGCCGGGGCAGTGCCCCGGGGCCCCCGATCTCAAGGGGCCCCTCGGCGTCCGTGACGTTCGGAAAAAGTTACTGTAGAGCGGCGAATATAGTCTGTCTACCATCCTACCGTTCATCATCTCCCCATAACTTGAATAAAGTTTCCCACGGGTGGCGGAACATTGCTTATAATGGGGCCTACACACGACGCCACTTAGTGGCGCGGCGGCCAAGCCGCCAGTCGCTGTGTAAGAAAATTGGCAGAAGTAGCGGCGTGTGAAGGATAGTGCGCTTGCCAATACTGTATAAATACTGTTATTGTAAGTACTTCTTATTGGCAAATACAAGTGTACAATTCGATTATCCGAATAAACCGGTTTTCCGAATATCAATGTCCCCCAATTACTTCGGATAATTGACGTTCGCCGAGCGGTCTAAAGCACCTTGCTGCGGAGCGCGCGGTTGCTCGCCGTGGAGGTTCGAGTCCTCCCTGGGGCATGGGTGTGTTTGTTCAAATGTTTGTATAACTTATGGGACTTAACTATGGGGTCATCAGTCCCTAAACTTACAAACTACTTATCAACTAGCTTATCCTAAGGACGGCACAAATATCCATGCCCGAGGGGAGGATTCGAACCCCCGACCGTAGTGCCCGTGCAGACCGTGACTGGAGCGCCTCAGTCCCCTCGGCCACCGCGGCCGGCTGTGTGTATTTGTCTGTAGGTTAGTTTACCTAGGTTTAAGTAGTTTGTAAGCTACGGACTGATGACCACGCAGTTTGGTCCGATAGATTTACAAACATTTGAACAACTGACGTTCTACTGTATATAATATTTTAGTTGAATGAAGGATTTTTGACATTTAATTTTTTGAATCCTGACCAACAAACCTCAAACGCACGAAATGAAATCCAAAAATTATTCTCACATCAGAATACAAACATAACAAGGTCTATTGCTTGTCCGTTAAGACGTAGACCCTGCCATCGTTAGTGTGTTGTCGGTTGAAGTCGGAGTTGCCGTGGCTGTCAAACTTTGCGAAATGACAGTGAATGGTGCTGAATTACAGTAGTGTGTTTGACGATACACGGTGTGACCACATTTCAATATGATGTCTCTACAACGTATTATTACAGAACGTTATTATTACGGCAACTCATTTGTTTATGCAGTGAATTCCCTTGATGGAGTGCTCTTTAATCATAGATACCAATGAATTGCTGTAACCAGTTGCACTCTGAAATTCGCGCAAGAAGAAGAGAAAATATGAATCGTGGATGATTTTGTGGATTTTATTACTAATCGGCGCGTCATCAGTGAAGCAACTACTGCTTTCGGTGGCTTCACTTTCTTTTCCACATAAGAGATCCTTACACGGGAATATTTGTGGGCTTCCGAGATTTTTTCGGTACCGGTATTATTGGTGACATAGCGGCACAATTTGTATTATCGTCATCTTACTTCAGTGTACTCAGCAGGGCGTCCTGTAAACTCCACGTGAACGACAGGCCAATGACATAACAGCAAACGTGGAAATTTTACGTTAGATTTATTCTGAAGTATTACTTTTTTGCCACGATAATCGACGATTACACTTATACTGACACAAACGGAGAAAATGAGCACAAAAAGAAATGTATTCATTTATCTCAGGTGCTGCCAATGTTACGCTGCCTGTAGACGCGACGTGTTTCAGTACAGTTCAGTACAGTAGAGTTAATACAATATCTGCAATAAAACTTGGTTTTTTTATATATAATCAAGGCCTTATCAGAAATATTACTGAAGAGTTCTAGTAAAGAAGAGCGTAGAGAAGCAGAAAATATTAAAACAAAAATGTTAAATTTCCAGTTTCTATTTCTTTGTGAATTCATGTACCAAATATTGAATGACATTAATTATGCATCCAAAATTTTACAAAAATGCGATATCGATTTGGACGAGGCAAGTAGAGCTTTAGCAAATGTTGAAACAAAACAACTTTTCCTGGTCCATTATCTCAGGAAGTACAAAAGGTACAGTTTTGTCATTATTACACTGGCTTGCCCAGCGGAAAATATACACAAAAGCATAATAACAAGGTGTAAAAAGGCTTTGCCGTTTAATATTGAATTCCCAAAATTGACCTTACATTTCTTGTCACGGAATTTACCCTTTGAAAAAAATTAAATTACTGTTCAAATTTTACTCATTGTAATGATATTTCGGAGTTCTCTGCATAAAACTGATATAGAGACCTAGATTTGTAAATGTAAAGTACCGTACCTTACATGCTTAGCAATGAGAGTACAAACTTAGCCGTACAGAAACGTGTTGTCCATTTCTCTTTTGGTGTCATCAAACGCAGAATTTATTCCTCTTCATTGTTTATGTGAACCACGTTATTGATAGATAGGTTAGTTTCACCAACATAAAAAAATAATAAAATAAAATAAAAAAATAAAAGGAAAAGAAAGATGGTTAAAATGGAAATTTTCCATGAACGTGTAAAATTTGTCCAATTTTGAAGACCACTAGTATGAAAACAGGAGGTCCAAAAAATATGTGGATGGTCTCATTGAATGCTGAATTTCATGCCCTACAACGTTTAATTTCACTATGTTTTCGATTTTGTGAGTCATTTACGAGGTATAATCACAAAACCGAAAAAAATACCCTTTTTCGAGTACATTTTTGCCCTCCACCACTTTTGCACAACTCCACAGAGGGGGAACACCTAGGATGTATTGGGCCACAAATGAAACCATTAAGACAATAGAACCTTTTGTGGCGATTACTTCCGAATTGTCTAATTTTAGGCTTGACACTAGTGGACTATCTACACACTACGTTGCAATGGAAGGCGGGAAATGGATTCAGCATTCTGTGCCTTCGCATACCATAAGAACTATTCTTTCTTCAATTTACGTACATTGACTATACTCTCCGTCGCATTCTGGTTATTTTTTCTAAATGAGAAAACAAAAAGAACTTCACTGTGGTTTCAAACAATGGTGAGAATTCAGCGCTTCACGCTACTTTTTAAGGTACTTTTCTACCCGCGCACTTTGTTTATTCTGCTATTTAACGGTTGAGATACATTCACGGATCAGATGTTTAATGTTATAATTAATTTGTCATAATAGTGAATCGTGCATTGAAGACGGTGCCCTCAACCCACTGTCACGATAATAACCGAAGTTGCCGACTTAGTTATTTTACTTTTTACTGGCCAGACAGTAACATAGTATACTTCATTAAAAAAATGTTCAAATGTTTGTTAAGCTTAAGGGACTTAACTGCGGGGTTATCAGTCCCTAAACTTACAAACTACTTATGAACTACTTACGAACTAGGACGGCACAAATATCCATGCCCGAGGGGGGATTCGAACCCCCGACCGTAGTGGCCGTGCAGACCGTGACTGGAGCACCTCAGTCCCCTCGGCCACCGCGGTCAGCATACTTCATAAAGCCTGGTAGGGGCACGGCTCAGTCAAAAATGTTTCAACAAACAAAATCCGGGAAGTTCATTTTGCTGAAACTATCCTACACGAATACTTCCTATATTTTTCTTCTTTGACAGGGATTTCAACGAAATTAGACTGATCGGTACGGACGAGTGAGACAACAGCGCAGTAGTATAGCGAGACAGTGTGTGACAACAGTCCGCCTGCTGTCACCGCGGACGTGCGAGTCCTGACTTGACTGTTCCCGGTTTGCTTCGTGGTAGGGGGCCCTGTTTTCGTGGTTGAGTAATACTTCATTGTTTATATTTACTAGATTCTGCCTGCGACTTCATTCGCCTCGTATGCAACAACTTGGAAAACTATCCAATGGGTTAGTTTTATCTGTTTGTTCTACCCAGGTCCAGCGCTATCCCTATGCAAAATTTCATCCAAATCCACCCAGTAATTTTTGTGTGTAAGCATAACAAACTAACGTTCATAATTATAATTATATTACAGAGTATGATTAAATATTATCTGCTGCCTGGCACATAATAATTTACTTGGTAGTCTTTAGGTTTGCCTTATTGTGTCTTCCAGTGGATGGTAAGGAGCCGATGATGTAGTTTTGCATCTGTATATTTCTAGTTTAAAGAGGGCCCCAATGTCAACTTTGCCCCGGGGCCCTTGGTGACGTAGCTACGCCACTGGGCGGAATTCCAAAATTAGCGCACAGGTTTCCAATATGAACGGGGGCACACGGCAGTTCATCTGTGTATGTCAAGATTCTGCCTTCAAATTGCTCACTCGATTGGACCATTGTCGGAGTTGGCGCATCCTGCTCTTCAACAACGAGGACGCAATGTAAGAAGACCGCTCCAATAATTTCCGACCACACAGAGTTTAGACATTTTGTAAGGCGTTACCCAGTTTTGTGCTTGAGAAACCATTTTTTCTAATAATAACCTAAAATTTAAAGAACTTCTACCACGTAATTGTCCTAAGACATTGTTACCAAGTAGGGTCCTATCCTTTCCAGAAGTTTCCCGGGCGTCGTTGAAAGTGAAAAGAATATTAAATTATGTGCAAACTATAAAATTTAAATAACTAAAATTTAAATTTAAAAGCTAATTTCAACATATTAAAATTCTGGAATGAGAGAACTGCTTTCTTTAAAACAAAGTTGGCACAAATAAGTACTAATCAAAAATAGATATAAATTCTGAAATAACTGGTTCATTACTATTCAATATTTCATTGGTGAAAATTTTATGTCTAACGTTGATTTGCTATGTTGGTTCGTATTTTGGCGTTGTACAGTTGTGATCGAATTGCAGATTATACTGAGTACTTTCTTTCTTAGTAATCTTAATATTAATTATTCTGTCAATCAAGTTTTTTGCTGCCCACTGTGTAATTCTCATACAGGCGAGTTTTAGTGAGGAGACGTTGATAATTGAGTGCAACATTAGTCTCCGATCCAACACTGTTACCGGGTTAAACCAGTTCATTTCAAAATTATTACGTAGTTTATTTTCTTTCTTACTATTAACTGATAAAACCAAAGCATAATTCATCGTAAAAGTTATTCAATTGAAAAAGTGTTTGCCAACCTTCTGTTGTGCAACACTAACGTGTGTGTTACCCATTCATAGTTGTCGTGGTTAATTACAACACACTCTGAGTTCCCCATTGGGCTGGCGACCGTGTTAATTTTTTAAAGATTTGCACTGTTTCGGTGTTTCTTACTTCCTATAATTTGCAATACTTTCGTGTGTGAGAGTGATTGTTCCGAAATTAAATCAGTTCATTTAGTAATTAGTAGAGTAGGAGGAACGGGCTATCTGGTGTGATAGTTCGTTGTGGCAACATTTCCTAACTTGTTGGTTTTCGTTTGCACAATATTTTTCGGTAAAGATAGCTTTGTCCAACTTCTATTGTAGGTAACACACGGGTCAATTTAACGTTAATCGGTCACAGGATTAATCAACCGGTTGGTGAGGGGAGTGTTACACAATCCAGACGAAATTTTGCACAATTGATCTTGAAAACGAGAGGCACACCACTGTCTACATGAGATTTCGTACGGTGCATGAGGGAGAGTAAAGAGACTTCGACACCGTTTGACAGTTCATCATGAAAGGTGACAAAATGACATGATTTCAACGAGGTTTTATACCGTTTGGTGCGTGTCTGAGAGTACCTTGCAATAAACGTTGAGGGCGCTTCATCGACCACCGTGAGAGATAGATGGAATTTTTCATTGACAGGGAAAAGGGGGGGGGGAGGAGATGGGCTGCGGAGGTGGGAGACGGAGAAGGAAATGGGCAGAGGGTCGGGGAGAGGGAAGGGATGGCAGGGAGAGGGAAAGAACCACCTGGGCAGAGAGAGAGAGAGAAGGGAAGAAGAAGGAGGCGCAACGCCGGGTTTCACCTGAAAACACGTAATGTTGTGAAAGTCGCGAAAACCAAGTGAAGTTAGAGAAGTAGCTGTGCTTTTCGAAACGTTAGGTAGAGTGCTTTTGGAAGCGGACTCTGGCAGCCGCGCTGGCTGGGAGTGCAGGCACCTCCGCGCTCGGCTGGCCAAACGCCACAGCGTTGCCGGCGCTGGGCGGCCGCAGCATCCCGAGCCCCGCCCGTCGCCATGGTGACGGCCGGGAGAGTGACGTCAGAAGCGGGCGGCCTATCGATTGGCCGCGTGCGCCTCGCGCCCCCCGCCGGCGCGTGCCAAAGCGCACACCGCTTCCCAGAACCCTTCGCGCCGCCCTTTATTTCAAATTATTTGCTTTCTTTTTTTCATCGGCGCTATCTGCCCCGCTGACAACAGTCTCGTAAGTCTGCGCCCTCCCCTCCCCTCACTCCCCCTCCCCCCCCACCGACCACCCCACCCGGGGCCGGCAGACAGGGCAACCTGCGCTGTCCACCCGTGCAGGCTGCACGGTCCAGCGTCCGCGGAATTCCATTTCGCCAGCGCTTTTCTGTTTGTGGTAGCCTTTCTCTTCCAGTCTCTGCCGCTTACCTCAGGTCCAACCCACGGCCGCAGGCGCCATTGACTTTCAGTAGCTCCACATTTAAGATGGAGAGCTGCCATCAAAGAGAAAGCCCACAGAACACAAAGACGTGTCAAAGTTACACGTGACGTGACGTGAACGCGCGG
Organism: Locusta migratoria; assembly: GCA_026315105.1. Lineage (NCBI taxonomy): Eukaryota > Metazoa > Arthropoda > Insecta > Orthoptera > Acrididae > Locusta > Locusta migratoria. The sequence goes on along the minus strand of CM048748.1, from coordinate 318,557,639 downwards.
AACATTAGAGTAACGTACCATTGACGACGAGATAATTACGTATGGAACGCAAGCTCTGGGTGGGCAAGAATGGACACACTTCGCTCATGTCCTTTTCTGGTTTTAATGCAGACGAAATCCTGGAAATCAAGGGTAAAATGCAGTTGAGTGCAGCTAAGGCAACCTTGAATGTTTGTTAACAGATTTAACGAGTCCGTGAAATAGCTAAATCAGAATGAATGGTGTTAACCGCTGCGTCATCTCATTTGGTAACGATTCACAACGGGATTTTCACCTGCTCTACACTAAATTGTATTTGCTTCCCTCACCATACATACCCGAGTCTTCGAAGGCGATTGCAAAGTAAAGTCTCCAAATGACTGCTGCATCATGAGCACACTTTTATTCTTACACTAAAATAGTGTAGCCACCGTCTCTATCATTATTTGCTAATTTCAACTTACTTCTTTAGAAGATGTGACTCTTTAGTAGCTGACTACATATAATATTTAATAATACAAAATCAACTCTTAGATCACGAAAAGAATAGTGTAATTCTTTATGGTACTTATTAAGTCACTTCGTAACAAAACCACTTCTTTTGCCTTCTGTAAAACACCTTCCTTTGGATACTATTTCGACTACCGATTTGGTCGTCTTATTGAATTCTGAAACTTATTTCTACGTATAGTGCATAGTATTCAAACCTTCGTCTTTTTGCAGACCGTGGGTAATCTTGACAATTACTTTTTGATAAACTACTTTCTTTGTAATGACATTAATTTCACGTGAAGTAAAAAAAAGCCATTTATTCCTATTCGACAAGCATGGCTCACGACGTCAACATATTGTAATGTAACGCTTACGAGATTCGAAAATGTTTGCACGAAGAACACAAAATAAGTGAGAAATCAAAGAAATGCAATACTTAGTCCTCAATCAGGAGAGCAAAGAGCTTTTAACAAGAAACATCACGAGCGTTAATTGAAACAGGATTTGATTAATATCCGAAGAAGGAATAAATGCTGTAGATATTAATCTAGAGAGTTATTCTCATTTATACAGTCAGGTTAAAACTGAAAAGATTGAAAACAGTAGGAAAGTAAGAAGTATAAAATTGGATGAAGTCGGAAAAAAATTGTTGATGGCATCAAGGGAGCATCAGTGAGGAGTAGTAGAAATGCTTGGATGACATGGGGGACATAAGATTTAACTGAGAAATTCAGAAAATACAGGATGTGTCAGAAGGGATGCAAGGAAAAGGTCACGTTACGGAGCGCGCGACCGCTCGCTTCGGGGGTTCGAGACCCTTCTCTCGGGCACGGGTGTGTGTATGTTGTACGTAGTATAAGTAGTTTGTAAGTCTATGGACCGATAACCACAGATGTTTGGTCTCTTAGGCTTTCGAACATTAGCCGGCCGCGGTGGCTGCGGGGACTGAGGCGCTTCAGTCACGGTCTGCATGGCCACTACGGTCATGCAAAAAGCTCGTCCCAGAAATTGTACGTCGCAAAGTGCTACTGAATCACTTCGATAGTTAGCTGCATTGAGATACTCGTAACACGTGCGTTTGTTTAATTTAGTATACCTCCTTTGCCATGTAAAACTAGTCAGTCACATTCTACGGTTCATTAAGAGTTTCTTTATGAAAAGATCAGCGGTACAATAGTGACATCAGGTACTTCATGAAAACACTATATAGCTGACCAGCTATGAGCGGTTTGTAACTAGTAGTGCAAAATAATTTTATGGAAATTTAAGAAAAATATTTTTCTCAGTATAAACTCATATATTAATCGTGGTAGTTTTTACGGCTTCAAATAAAAAGTCATGCGTTAAAGGGTTCAAATCGAGGGCGTTCAACGTTAATTTTCTAAAATTACATCGCGAACTTCAGTGTACTTTTGACTTCTCTTGATAAAACCACGTGTAGCTCTTATTGGTTCTTTTATGGGACTGTACTATTCACAATCCAAACGGTCATATTAGTAGGCAGGATTTATTGTTTAAAGATTTCTAAATATTATAACTAGTTCAGTCAGCAGATGCGTCTGTGATTGTTGAATGGTTCTTGTTTACACTAACTTGGACGACACAATCATTGCTGCTCAAAGTTCAGCTATTATTATTAAAACTGAAGAATTTGTTAAGGATATTTGAATAAATAAAATAATAATAATAATAAAAAAAAGAAAAGGGAGAGGGCGATTGCGAAGAATTTGTGGTAAAGTGTATTCGATAGCTTGTAATTTCTCTTCACTGTTTCATTAGATATTTTAAAAATTTTAGTCTTCCGGCAAGTTTAAGCACGCTGTCTTGTAAGAGTGCTAAACTTAAGCTGTAATTTTGGACGAAGAGATTGTACGTGTTTTTTTGTTAAATTTGGGAAAATACTTCTTGTTATTATTAAATACTTGGAATCGAAATGCAATTTTCATTTTGGACGCCTAGTTCTTTTTTGGTAATTGAATTTTTTCCTCCTAACCGAAAGATACAAGATACCGCTTTCAGTTTATACGATAGGTAATTCTCCGCACATTCTCAATCGTATTACATTAGAAAAATAGAAATCCTTTTTCACTTTCGTAAACGTATTCCCATTAGGGGCAACTCTCTTGCGGGCGCTCTTGAGGAAAAAATCCCTTAATAGTACGGCTCCCTGTCTTCAGTGGAACGTGATAACAGCGTACACATTAACGAACTAAATTCTTAGAACAAGGTAACTCTATATGGATATGTAAAGGAGGTGCAATGTAAAGTACTTTATACCATAGTTTAATAGACCCTGCGGGAAGGATAGAAACTGTGATCAATACCCAACTTTATGTGTTTAGCGGTAAAACATTCGACTCCATTCTTATGTACCACCCTCGTAACTGCTTTTCAATAGCTTGCTACTGTAGTATACCTGACATTTTTATTAACACTGCTGTGTTTGTATCTCAGAAAAAGGAACTCTCGACAAAAGGTTGACACAATACGGCGCTTACCGAGGTTCTGAAAGGACACTGTAGCCCAGTTCTTTTACTTGGAGGTATCAATGTACACAATGTTCTGTGGACGAGCTCCATTGTTCGCCCCAGACGTGCAGTGATTGAGAGGCCACTGCTGCCAAAGGACGGGTGAATTCTTTATAGTGCCGGACTGTCGCATTTCAGCTTCACTATATTGTCGTTATCCTCTTACGTAAAATGGTAGATAACAGGAGACGGGGTGGGTCCAAATCCCACTCCCAAGATCTACAACCAAGGAGCACTGAAACGGTTAGACAGTTCAGAAACAGATATTTTTTATACTGATCTGAATCAACTTGAGAACTGACCCCCTTCCTCCGGAAGACAACTGAAGCCCCGGTCGGAAGACAACTAAAGAACCGCTCCCACCAAGAAGAATAAATTAATTACGCTCCTGATTGTACGACTCAAATACAAAGTCATTGAGGGTATGAATAAGAAAATGGGGATTGGAAAGATGAACATGAAACCAACAGCAATCACGGTAGTACAATTTTATATGTTAACTATTTCCAAGAAGATGAAGGAATTGAAAGAATTAATAAGAAGATAAAGGAAATTACACTTGTGCGCAAAACTTATGGACAAAAATATCTTTGAGTTTTTCTTGTTTTTCCAATAGGCTTTTATTCTATTCGATAATGTTTGTTTACGATAATCCAACCACTTTGGTCTGTAGTGTTTTTGTTTTGGTTGCTCTGATATAAATTCCCATTTGTCTACTTTTATCTGAAGGTGTCTCTTTCTAAAGCGTCGGCTGGTCATATGTTTGCATTTTTTAGGTCCTTTCGAATTTCATCTAGCCAAGGTATGGAATTTGTAAGTGAGGTTACATAATCTATTATTTCTTCGTCAATCGATTTTTTTGTAGTCGACTGAGATGACCAGAGAATTTCATTCGCCATTTGTAATATCAAATTTCGATGTTTGTAAACTTTTATGTCGTTTTAATTGATTGTAACCTATAACCGTCTTGGGTATGTCTTCGTCCTAGAATTTCCCTGATGAAATTTCTACCTTCTTTTTTGATTTCTTCTTTATTTTCTGTTAAGGTTAGTGTTTCACCTACATAGAGGATTGTCTGCTTTATAACCGTATTGTAGTGCCGAATTTTGTTGACGTTGATTTTTCGTTGTAGTGGATTTAGATAATCCCAAACCTTTTTTAAATTTTTTGGAACCGATGTTAGTGTGAGAATTTTTCAATACCAGTCGGTTCGATGAATTCTAAAAAAATGTTCAAAAGATGACTAAGCTTATGGGACTTAACTGCTGGGTCATTAGTCCCTAAACTTACAAACTACTTATAAACTACCTTATACCAAAGACAACACAAACATCCATGCCCGAGGGAGGATTCGAACTCCCGACGGGGAATGGTCTCGCGCATCGGAGCATAACGCCTCAATGCGCTTGGCCACTCCGCCGCGGCCGATGAATTCTCCGAGGTATTTAAAGTATGGACCCTTTTAACTTTACCGTATTTTGTTTTAAAGCTTGTAACTGCTATTTTTTGAAAAGAATTCAGTTTTCTCAAATGAAATTGCCGTATGGTCTAAGCGTCATGCTACGGACTGGGCAGCCATTGCCTCCGTAGGTTCGAGTCCTCCCTCGGGCATGGTTGAGTATTTGTTCTCCTTAGTATAAGTTAGTTTAAGTAGTTCGTAAGACTAGGTACTGATGACTGTACCAGTTTGGTCCAACAGGTTTAAAAAATTTGAACAATTCAAATGAAATTCGTAATTTTTTCTCCACATTCTTTGACTGCTTCCAGCTGTTTGACTGTAGTCTGCTCATCCTCTGTTAGTATCTCCAAGTCATCAGTGAGTACAAGATCTGGTGTATAGATTCTTTTGGCAATGCCCGGTTGGCTGCCAAATCCCACATTTCTTGAGTTTCTTCTCTCAATGTTCCACAACTTTCTCTAGTTCTACGTTGAACAGAGTAGGAGAGATCCCAACAACTTGTCTCACATCTGTTCGAATATAGAAGGGTTCTGTGATTCCCCCCGCCCCCCACCCCTAAAATTTTACTTTTTATTTCGAACCACTGAGGGTTTATGATTTCCCTTTCCTAAAATTTGAAATAATGAAGGCCTGTATATTAAATCGTATGGTTTATTGAAGTGCATATGTGCATATTACATTTTTTTTTTACTGAAAGGTTTCAGTTTGAGTATGGTTCTGAAGTTGAAAAATTGCTCTGGGCATGACCTGTTAGGTCTGAATCCTGCTTGGTATTCTGATACTTTAGGTTCTCATGGCTGTTGTGTTTTATTCTAGAGACAAGGTGATAGAATTTGGTATGTGAGTGGTAATAGAGAGATTCCTGTATAGCTGTTCACATCTGATTGATTATTTTTGTCATGTAGTGGATCCAGGACAATTTACAAGCTGTGAAAAATGTGTCCAGTACTAAGCAATTTTCTTACTTCAAAGCATGAGACTTTCGTTTGTTGATACTTCGTTTGACAGGGTGTGAAAATGGTAACAATGAGTTACCGAACCTAGTCAAGAAATAAAAGATTTACAACATTAATGGCTGAAGGCTGTATTGATCTATTTATAAATAATTTTCTTTCTCAGGAACAATTTCCCATCTTGTTTTAGAAAGCAAAGGTTCTGTGGCGGGTACACTTTGATCTGATGTGGAAAGATCTTATAGAATCATGTGTATTATAGTTTTTGAAGTTTTCTTCGATTGACTGCAGATGCTCATTTACATATTTTCGTATAATTTGTCTTAAAATCTTAGAAGTGTCTTTGCGAAGTTCGAAATATTTTTTCTGTGTTCTTCTGATTTGCTGAGATTGTAATATTGAAATGCCTTTCTTCTTTCCACTAGTGCATTCTCACATTCCTGATTCCACCAAGAGCGGTTTGGTTTTTTTGTGGAGAGAGATCAGATCTTTTTACTGTTTCGATGCTTTTATTTTGAAATTTCTCCCAAACTTCTGCGTGTTCTCCTTCCTATTTTTCTGTGATGTAGGAGTCTTTGATTTTGCGTGGATCAAATTTTGGGGTCATCGGTGATTTTCTTAGAATTTTCTCTTGGTGTGAATCTAATTTTTATTGTGATTAAATAATGATCCAAATCGATATTTGCACCTTTGTGTGATTACGCATCGTGTATTTCTTTTTGGTGATCATATGATATTGCAACATGATCAGTCTGAAATTCTCCCAAATGATAAATGGGTAATCGCCACGGTTTTTTGGTTTTTGGAGTATTTACGAAGCGAAGTGTTTTTTTGGCATTACTCAATGAGTTGTGCTCCATTTGCATGGCAGTGCGCGGTATTCAAACGTTCGTAAACGGCGCGTACGAATTCGCGATTCCTCAGGGGCCTTATAAGTCGGGTTCTATTGCTCAACGGTCGAAGTGTTCTGGAGAGCCCTCGGGCTAGTCATCATTTGCTACACGTTAGAAGAATGGAAATACCATAGCTGTCCTACAGAACAGCGTCAAAGTTTTAAATATTACACACTTTCTGGAGCCCAACCAGAATGAGCAAATCGGTTGGTTTTTCCACATGACATGTGGTCTTTGGTGGCCTTTATACGGCTTACAAAATCACCATTTATTCATGGGTGATTCCTTTGAAAATCAAGACAGGATGGACACTTCGAAAGATTTCTATTCACTACAAATCGTCGGAAGTTTTACCATATTTTCTTAAAATGATATATTCAAAATTAATTTTACATTTTTTTCAATGTATTTATCCGTTACCGAGATTTAGAGGTTCAAACTGATCTCACTTTTGCACAATATCACAAATCCCGATTTTCAGTCGTTTTTTCACTGTGAGTAGTAAATATCTAGATAACTAACCATAGAAAATTGTTCAAATATTTACATTGTTGTTGTTGTGGTCTTCGGTCAAAAGACTGGTTTGATGCAGCTCTCTACCGTACTCTATTCTGAGCAAGCCTCTTCATCTCTTCATAAGACCTGCAACCTACAACCATTTGAATCTGCTTACTGTATTCATCTCTTGGTCTCCCTCTGCGATTTTTACCCCACACACATCCCTCTAACGCTAAATTCACGATTCCTTGATGTATAAGAATGTGTCCTACCAATCGATCCCTTCTTTTAGTCAAGATATGCCAGAAATTCCTTTTCCCCCAGTTCTGTTCAGTACCTCCTCATTATTTACGCGATCCAACCACTTAATCATTACTATTCTTCTGTAGCACCACATTTCAAAAACCTCTATCCTCTTGCTGTCCACACTGCTTATCGTCCATGTTTCACTCCTGTACAAGGGAACACACCACGCAAATGCCTTCAGAAACGACGTCCTTACGCTTAAATTAATATCGACGTTAACAAATTTGTCCTTTACGAAAATACTTTTCTTCCCATTGCCATTGTGTATTTTATATCCTCTGTACTGTGACCATCGAGTGTTACTTTACTGCCCAAGTAGCAAAACTTATCTACGACCTTATTTGTTTCGTTACCTAATTTAATTCCTTCAGCATCACCTGATTTTCTTACACTGCACACCATTACCCTTGTTTTGCTCTTGTCAATGTTCATTTTATAAGCACCTTTCAACATACTGTCCATTCCGTTAAACTGCTCTTCCAGGTCTTTTGCTGTCTGTGACAGAATTAGTATGTCATCGGCAAACCGAAATATTTTTATTTCTTCACATTTAATTCCTTCTCCAAATTTCTCCTTGCTTTCCTTTGTAGCTTGCTCAATGCACAAATTGAATAGCATTGGAAAAAGGCTACAATCCCATCTTACTCCCTTCCCAACCACTGTATCACTTTCCTGCCCTTCCACTCTGATAACTGCTGTCCGGTTTTTGTACAAGTTGTAAATAACTTTCATTTCCCTGTATTTTACTCCTGCTGATTTCATAATTTGAAAGAGTGTATGCCAATCAACATTGTCAAAAGCTTTCTCCAAAACTACAAATACTAGAAATGTATGTTTCCCTTTCCTTATTCTATCTTCTAAGATAAGCCTGCAAAGTGAATATTGCCTCTCGTTTTCGTACATTTCTCCTGAATCCAAACTGATCATCCCCGAGGTCAGCTTCTAACAGCTTTTCCATCCATCTGTAAATAATTCGTGTTAGAATTTTGCAACCATTTTTTCCGTCTTCCAGAATATTTCTCTGTTATCAAGATACAACCAAAAACCGCGATTGTTTGCTACCAAATGCGTTTTGTACTGAAAGACGGCGCTCAGGCCTCTCTGAAACTTAAATAAAGAAATAAAATATTTTAAACATATCTGCTCGGCGAAATAATGAGATTTTTGTACATCTTACTGACTGATATCTTTGCTCGATGAAGGTGTAATTTTACTTTCGTTATTCATCACAGTTAATGTGCGGCATCCTGTTTAATCAAGTATTGTATGATATTTTAAAGAGTATGCAGAGGTAGAAACACATTTTGTAGATTTTCGTATGGTTCGTGTTAGGTCATACATAGCTGCATATGAAATGTAGATAACATATAGAAATTTTATTTAAAGGAGAACAAAATGATATCGCACTTGGTGCATGAGATATCCGTTCGTGCACAATAGCACGTAGTAGCAAAATTTTCGAAAATCCGATTTTTAAAGAGTCTTTTCTTGGGGAGTATCACATGACTCAAATGCCATCTGTTCGTTGGTTAGATGTTTATCTAGAAAATCCATTTCCCATTTCCTAAAATCTGTATTTGTTGCGAGGATTTGCTAGGAAAATCATAATTTTTGGTATCAAAAGTACCAATTGTGTGTATTGGCAAATCCACACTTCCTATTCATAGCAAATCGTCGAAATTTTTTTATGTAGATGATGTTCCCAGGAAGCGTTGAAAGTTTTTCCATAATACTATCCGTTATCGAGATCCGTGGGTACCACGTTACCGTACATATGCATGTAAAATATGCACATAATATCTCGTCTGACGTGTAATTGTAGTTTTAACTAACGTAGGCTAGGAACTGCAAGTCTTTTTGGTTCGGTGGTGACGAAACTATGTAAATAGTCGCCATTTACTCACCAATAACATTTATATATGTCACAAATCATGATATATTTGGTCTGTAATAGAACATTTTTCAGTTTTACTGGTATTCGCCACAGAGAGCCGTAGATTATGCCTGTGACAAAGAATTTTTCTTGTCACGGATATACCCGTAAATCATATATTTGAGGAAAAATTGTTAAGACGGTAATTCTGTTGCTTGATGACATTCACCAAGGTTGTATTGAGAAAATTTACAATTTTGGTGATAAGTAAGTCAATAATTTATCACCGTTAATTTTGTTCAACAAAACTTCTTTGCGATGGGCGAATCCTACCCTCAACAAGAAAACTCTCCCCGTTTCATGTATGTATTCATGTTAAATTTGTTTCTTCATAAAAAAGGTAAAAGTTGGTACGTTCCCTGCATTCCATGAGTATTCGACTAATCCAACCATGATTGAAAAAGTGATGGGCAATGTCTCTGCCAATCGCAGATAATTTGTAATGTCTCCATTAAAACAGATCAACATTATTATCCCCTCCACTTTTTCCTTCGGCACATATAATCTTATAAACTTACCATAGTTCAATAGCAGAAAAGAAATATACAGACACACCTCTGAAAAATTCGTTAAAGGGATATAATAGTGCATTTCAAAGCTAATCCTTACCATCTTCAAATGCATGTTTTTGATGCATTCACTTTTTATTTTATTGAATTTATGGCTTGAAGTGCGTAATCAGGGGCATCTGGGCCATTTTGAAAATTAAATGCAATGTTTCTAATTCAAAGGGACGTAACTTCTGGGGTTATCAGTCCCTAGGTTAACAAACTAATTAAACTAACTTAAACTAATTTACACTAAGGACAACACACACACACACACACACACACACACACACACACACACACACACACACACACACTCGTTAGGGTTTCAAAATCGTTTCAACGCTAGTATTTCATCACAAGAAATAGACGTTTATCAAGAAACGCCATTTTATACTTTTCGAACATCTTTATCGTTTACCAAAATATACCCGAAAAACGGTTGCAACTGAAAATATACATTTGTAAAATTTGGCAGCTGTGATGGACGAAAGTGTGTTACTGCAGTGCAATTTCACCGCGCAGCTGTCAAGGATAGAAAACTGAGGACATGCCGATACCAGGGCACAAAGTTTGCGAATTTCATTCCATGTACTCTGATGGACAATGTGTTTTGGATACAAGTGCGTGAACAATATACGCAGATGGAGCATCTGAGGAAGGGCATGTTGTTGTGCTCGAAGACGTAGATTAGGTAATAGCCGATTCGCTAAATATTTCAGGAGGAGCGATGCCACAATTTCACATTGTTGACATAAATAGGTGAACCATGGCCGAACACAGTATTAAGAATGAAGCGGACGGTCTAGAAACTCGACAGAATGTGAAGACTGATAAATCGTCATATAATCGATTCAAAGCGCAACCGGTGCTTCAGTGAGCACAAGGATAATTAATAGGCGGCTCATAGAAAGGAGGCTGAATTCACGGCGTCCGTCACATCGACTACCATAAATTTCTGTACCCCAAATAGCTCGTTTGTAGTGGTACTGGGCGCATTCGACTTGACATCTCATTGAGTAGAATTGTCTTCAATGATGTGTCCCGCTTAGAGATGAGCACCGAAGTACAGCGAAGATATATTAGCAGTGGGATACCAGCCTAGATAGTCTGGAGTACCATTTCATTTCGTAGCAGATCCCCTATGGTGCCATGAGCGGCATCCGTACATTGTAGCTGTACGCAGAAGATATTCTATGTCCTTATTTGTTGACTTTCGTGACAAAGCGTCTTTGGGTTACATTTCAGATAGACAATGCCGGCCCGCGCATGGTGGAAGTTTCTACTGCTTGTTTTAGTACTTATCAAACCCTATCTTGACCAGCAGGGTCTCCGGATCTCTCCAAAACTGTGAACGTTGGAGTATTATGGGCAGCCCCCCCCCCCAGCCACCCCAGATTGGACGCGCCAGATTGACAGACTCTGCCACGATAACCCTCAGGAGGACATCCAAGAACTTTGTCAATCAGAGCCGAATAGCTGCATACCTAAGGGCAAGAAGTCACCAACTCGTTACTGACTTGCCCAGTATGAGAAGCTCTTTCTCTAGAATAAATCAACTACATTTTCTGAGACTATAATCATTGGTTTGTGCGTACATGTATATCACATTTCCAATTTTCAGTGTCATTACAAAATTCCTTCGATATTTATTTTGTAATAGTATAGACGAACTACAGGAATTGTGAGAAGCGGTCTTTATGCACTTAGACAGTGTTAATAGCTTCGTTATGATTATGAGCGTAAGGTATTATAAACGTCTTAGAAGTTGGTGTTCAACAACTAGCATCTAATGATTTTGCTCTCGTAACAAGATTAGTGCACATTAAGTTCACATTTCGAAGATCATTGATCTCCATGGATATATTATTATTTCGTACGACATCAATGTTATTTTAGATCTATTGATCAGAAATGTTTATGGTGTTACAATGTACAATGGATACAGATAAAATCAATTACTTTCATTCCTCATTAGGAAAGTCTTGGATTAGGTCAGTAAGAAAATAATGTTTATGTGAATACGATAAATTAAGAGAAACACAGTTGGATGGGTTACACATAAAAGAAAACACACTTCTTATTACACAATGGATATTCTGACCTGAAAACTATAATCGATAGGTAAAGTTCTTGAACTGTTTGCAAGCATTTGTTTAGAGGTGGATACCTAAAGTTTCCATCCAGGAGGCAGCGTCCTTAGAGGCTTCATGTAAGCTGGACAGAGTTACAGCATCTTTACCTACAGGACATTTTCTGATTACTGTTTGTCGCCGGTGTTTGCAGTGATATTTGGCACTTTCAGCGATTCCCAAACTGTGCTTCAAGTCTTGACATCTCCGGTGCTTGGTGCATATGCGATTTAGGGTGGTCTTACAGCCTCTTGCCGCGGCGGAGCGGCCGAGAGCATTGAGGCGCTATGCTCCGATACGCGAGGCCGTTTCCCGTCGGGGGAAGTATTTTGTAAGTTTAGGGACTGATTACCACGCAGTTAAGCTTAACAAACATTTCATCCACAGCCTCCTGAGTAGGTGAAAGCCAGGAAGCGATAATAAGGCCTTCTGAGTCTGAACGGACAGCGAAACGTCTCACTATGCTGTTTATCACTTGAATCCTTGAGAAGTGAGCCTTTTTCCAAGTCTCCAGCTGAGGTTCCTAGACACGGTGTTGCCTTCAAACGTCATCGCAGTACTGGTGTAGTGACATCTCGGGATTTCGGAAACATTTCTTCCATTCGCTTTTCAACAAAGCTTGATATCTTCTGTGGTTCAGTATCTGGCAGATCAGGGAGCCATTTCGTGGATGTGGATTTTATAGTGAAAGATATGCTTCTCATGACCACATTCAGCTCTGCATTAAACGTACCAGTGTGAAGCCATTACGCGCAACAGTATTCCCCAACAGAATACAAGTGAGGGGGCAGTTGTTTTCAGGTCTGGTGCCTTGGCTACCCAACGTGTACCAGAAAGTTTTTAATGCGTTTTTGTTTCAGTTATATGTTTTCTATACGTCAGAGAACGATTCAGTGTAACGCATAGACTTTTGTGAATGGATTATACGATAGCAGCTAATTTATTATTATCATTATTATCGTTAATTCCCCACTTAGTAGAGCGTTTAAACACAATCAATTTTCATGGCACTTTTTTTGTCTCTTTCTTTTCTATTCTCAAAAACCTCTCATATATTCATGTGTTTCTTCTTCCTCTATTCTGTCCACTTCTTTCCTGGTTTCTACTCTTTTGGTGTTTCTTCGAAGTTCTGTTTCCTGATTTTTCTTTGTATTTTTCTCCGTTTATTATTTCTTCTGTAGAGATATTTAGTTTCTTGAGGTTTTCATGGTTTCCTCTGCCCAGTTAGTTTTGATCGTATTACTCATCACAATGTTAAAAATCTTCTTCATCGGCCTATTTTCATTCATCCTATAAAGGTGACCACAGAATTTTGCCCTTCTTTTTCTGATGTTGTCTGTAATTGTCTCTGTGTGTTTGTACAGTGCTTTTGATTTTATCTAGATCCCCTGTCTCTGAACTGGCCCATAGATCTTCCTTAGAATTTTCCTCTCTTGCTTTTCCATTTCCTTGATTTTCGTTCTTTCCCTTATTTATGTAGTTCCTTCGGCATACAAGGCTTCTTGTAAGACTATTGTTTTGTAATGTCTTAATTTGGCATTAACAGAGATACTTATTTTATTGTAATGGTTACATGTAAATCTGCAAGCTTTTTGTAGCTTTGCAACTCTTTCTTTATTGGCTGTCGAATTTAGTTCTGTTTTCTGTATAATATCTCCCAGGTATTTGAAACATTCTACTTCATACGTAAGAAATTTCGTGGGTTGTTTCTGGTGAACTCCTCTTCTATCTCCTTCAATCTGTTGTTTTCGTAACCTCTTTTTCTCTGCATATTATTTTTGAAGTATTTTTCTGTATCCTGTTGAATTCCTTCCATTTTTCCTGTGTTCTGTGGCTGTTAAATTATTTTCAGGCTTGTATTCTGTCTTATATGGGTTTGTCATATGTCATTTTCCACCACCAGTGTTACCTCTTCTTCGATGGCTGTCCCAATTTTATCAGTTCTCTCATTTTTTTTCTTACAGTTCTGTCCAGTTGTTGCTGTTTATTTTCGTAGTTTCTTCTATTATTTCTTTCTTGTTTAGTTGTAGACACTCTGGATCTGTTCTGAAAAGTCTGTTGGTTCTCTCTATTTGTCTGATGGGTAAAATGCCAGAGAAATAATGAACGTAAGAACTAGGCAAGGTGATTTCGAGTCTGATCATCACCTTATCCAAATCAAAGCAGCTGATTTATGAATACAATTTATACCCAGATGAAAGGTGGAAGATTGGTTTGTTTTCATTTACTTTGAGTCAGTATACATGAAAAAGCTCATCCAGAGTTCGTAAATCTTTAGAGACGACCGTTTATGTAGTTGTAATATCATTACATTATGACGCCAAGACAATGTCATTAGGAGAACGAAATGGTGTAGATTTAGTTTTTGGTAAGTCAGCAAAATATGAATTGGAAAGTAGTGGGGCAAATGCGGATCCTTGTGGTAGACCAAGCTCAGTTGAACATTTAGGGAAACTGAGTTTGCTGTTGGACAGCATATTGTTGAGTAGTGGTGCAGTTATTTAACACGGTATTTTTCTCGAGAATTTCAGAAACATGCATTTTCGCCACACCGTATCATATGCTGATTTTAAGTGAATAATATGTGCAATTTTAGTGGAGGTACAACAGAGTTACCAGATAAGTAATCATCCGCCAGTTGGAGGGCGAGGTACGCGGTAGCGCCACCGTAGCTCTCGTCGCGGCTGAAAGCAGGCCGAGCGTAGTTGGCACTCAGGCAGCGGACTAAAGGCGGCTGCAGGCGGTGGCTGTTGGCGCCGCTCCGAGACTCGCTCGCTTATCGAAGAGCGCTCCTGGAGAGGAGGAGGCGGCTGCAGCCGCACAGAATGGATACCGCGCCGGCACACAAAAGCCGCCGCTGCAAACCAGCACAATGGCGATAGCTCACAGTTTTATTTCTGTCAGGACGACAGATTCATCGCGACAGACATACTTCAATGGATTTGTTTACTGCTACGAAAAATCAATTGCACACTTCCAGTGGAGATGATTAATCCGACAGTCAGATTTTTCGATTTTTATATTTGTTTGATCATGCTGCATTATTGCCATCTATATACTTGATAAAAGATCAGGCAAGTCTTGTAAAATGTGAAAAGGTCCTTAACCTCACAGTCCACTTTGGCACTGAGAAATTGACGTTAGTGTATTATTTATTTATTTATCGCATGGTTTTACAAGTATACAACAATATGTATTAAATGGAAATATCCAAATTTGACAACCAGTCCAGAGAACTTTCTGTCACTTGATGTAAACTTTCCAAGTCACCATTAAATGTTCGCAGTGGACACTGCTTGATGATGTGTTTATGGTTTGCTTCTCCGATCCGCAGTTACAGTCAGAGGATGGAAGGAAACCCCACTTCTTCATGTTGTAAGCACACCTACCTTCACCAGTCCTGATGCGGTTCAGCCTCGACCAGGTTTGGCATGGTAGATGGAATCCCTCAACCTTCTTTGATGGATCTTGCACAAGGTGGGCGTTGTGCTGTGGATGCTCGTTTCAGCGTTCTTGCTCACATTGAAGGAACTGCTGCTTTCTGTGTTACACCAGGGAGGTTTTCATGATTTGAGACAACATGCTGGGGGATCCTGTAGAGCATCATGCAAGGGAGAGTTCTTGTGAGCCTTGATGTTGTAGATCAATTTCATCTTAGTTGCTTTCCTCCTTAGATCTTGCGGAGTAATGTTAGCCAGGAGAGGTAACCACTGAATGGGCATAGATCTGACAGTGCCAGTGATAATCCTCATGGCTTCATTAAGTTGGAGGTGAATCTTTGTTGTGAGATCGCTGTTTTCCCGCACTGTCTCGCAGTATTCCCCAGCAGAATACACAAGAGCGAGCGCAGCAGAGCGTAGAGTATTGGCGTCCGCACCCCAATCGCTGCCAGCAATCTTGCGAAGCAAGTTCACTCTTGAGGCAATTTCCTTTGAAAGCTTTAAGCACTGTTCTTTGAATGTCAAGCATCGATCTAGAGTGATACCTAGGTACCTAGGTACTATACCTAGGTATAGTGTATGGTACCGTTTATTAATCTCAGAGTAAAACTGTGAACTGACAATGAGTGTGGGTTGAACAATAATCTGTTCTGCTGATTTACAATATCGAATCTTATTATTAACTACATCTTTTATAGCTATACGTATATACATCCATCTCTGCAACCACTGTGAGGCGTATTGAAGAAGGTCACACATAGTTTTCTCCCGTTCCGATTGCTTGTCTATGCAAGAAGAAGGTCTCCTTAAATGTCTCTGCGTGCGAGCGTTACACAATGTCGATAGAGTATTCTTAAATGCTTCAATTTATATTGATTCCTCAAATTTATCAGCAGGTCCTTCGCAGGACAGATAATCTATTTAAACATCTATCGGCTCATATTTATCAGCATATCTGTGACTATCTGCTGTGAAACAAAGATATTTGGGACCATATGTACTGACATTCTTTCCATACCTTGAGTATCTCCTGTTACTCCTGTTCGACACATGTCAAGTACACTTATGTAATGCTCTAGCAAGGACCCCTCGAGAGTTTTAAAATAAATAATTTCTGATTATGTTCAAATGTTCAAATGTTTGTAATCTTATGGGACAAACTACCTTGGTCATCAGTGCCTAGTCTTACAGTCTACTTAAACTAAGTTAAACTAACCTAAGGACAACATACACATCCATGCCCGAGGCAAGATTCGAACCTCCGACGCGGGAGGCCGCGCGATCCTTAACGTGGCGCTCCAGATCGCTCGGCTACTCCCGCGCGGCAAATTCTGATGACTGAGTGCGCGTACAGAGTATTAATTATAAGGTAAACTAAAGCAGTCAACAATCCGAAGGCTGGTTTGAACGCCACACTGCTTTACTAGGCAAAGTCCTGTTTGGAGGTGCTATGTCGTTGTCATAGTGGGACCTACAGTTTAATGTGGGTTACGAACCACGGAGCTACTCGATAGTTATCACAGCAGCACTGCTGCCAGACATGAGAGAAGTGGTGTCAAATAAAAGGCCCTGACCTCTGGATTCACAGTCTGGCACTCTACCACAGGGCTACGGAGTCACATTATTAATTATAGTGTAACACAAAATACGACACACCGCGAAGGAATTATACGAGTGGGACGGAAATCGCTACGTGTGCTGTCAAAGACAAATTATTACAATCCCAGAAAAATCAGATGATTTATGGAAGAGAAAGAGCTTGACGAACTGAGCAAGCAAAACGCTTTGCTCCACCTCTGGCAGTAATGGAAGCAGTTATTTGATTACACATTGATTGATAGAGTTGTTGCATGTCTCCTTTAGGAATATCACGATAAATTCTGATCGACTGGTGCATAAGATTGTCAAACTTACGTGCTGTTAGAGGGCCCTACAGTACTCCTCCAAAATATGTTAATTGGGAGACACATTTCATGTATTAAAGTTTTAGTAGGTAAGTATCAGTTGGTTCCAAGATCATATTTAGTGATAATACTGAATTGAGGCAACCAATTGCTAATTTACGGTGCATTCCAATAGTTAACTAAATTCAAAAATATTAGTAACAAATTAGAGCAACATAATTATTAGAGGTTCTTTGCAGTTCAAACTTTTAGGGAGCGAAGAGCTTTGCTTAAGATCCATTCAGATGCACATTTACGGCAACAAATAAACAGTGTAGTCATTTATCCTTTGTTTATGTTTCGGAAATTTGAGTACTAGTCCTCTAAGTGATCCATTTTTACTTGGGTCAAAGGCTGCTGTGGAAAAGTGGGTCATTCACAAGATTTCAAAAGAAGCCACCGACATGAACTCGAGGCATTGCACATCACTTTCGCGCGTCTCACTCACCTTCTGGCAGGTTCTGCATGATTAGCAATGACCTCTAATGCACCATATCACCCTCAGGGGGGTGCACGTCATGCTCCTGCACTTGTTTTTCACACCGTTGTGTGGATTTCCCTCATTTTCCAAGGCGAATTTTGTTCAGCGACCAACGCATGAAATAGCCACATTTAGTATTACGAAAACCCAAACCTCACATTCGGCTTCAATATCTGGATAATTATCTGCAGTTGTCGTGTGATTAAGCCGCAAAACATTCCATCCCACCTAATGGATACCAGGTACTTAATTATTCTACAATAAATACTGGATGAGATTTTGAAGGATGCGCCAATGGACTTTTGGCAAGAACTGTTTTCCGAACATGATAGCGCTTCCAGTACAGTGCGCTAGCTGCGTAGGCGGCGAGGTAACGGAGGAATTCGTTCAGCAAAGTAGAGGAGATATAGTTTTCTGGCGACTGTCAACCGAATATCAACACCAATAGTTCACGAGTGAAATGATGTAACTTCACGAAAAATCAAAACAGAATATTGATTCCCTTAACAAATTAAGTTTTTTTCCCCCGAATAGTTTCTTAAAATCGAAAGACACAACATCTGGCAAACCACATGGGCATTTAAATAAAACACAATATCTAGAGTATGAAATCAGATATGTCCTCCTCTCAGTTTCTAATGAAATTTAGAAATCTGAATTATACTTAATCTCCAACATTGTATAACCTAACATAAATCTTTCATAATGTGAATTTACGTCTGCAAACTGGATAGAATATCTGCAATGCTTTAATTACTTTAATCCAACACAGTAATTATAAGTAATAACGAAATATTTAACTGTACGAAGTGAAAAAATCAAAATTTTCTTTGCATACTTTTCTTAAAATCGGGTGACAAGTATGAATAGCGACAGCAGCACCAGTTGCTTGGATACCGCGATGCCATGTGTGTAGCAGTTCGATCCCTTGCATGGTCAGCGCTTCGGAGTTTTGTTCAGTCATGGATCATGGCTGCGGTAGAAGCCCTTGACTATACAACACGCATGCTGGAGATGTGAACGGTTTGCTTAGGTACACTGCGTGCACCAAACTTGGTGGACGCCATATCGAACAGCTGTTGTAATATAACAGTGAAAAGGAATGAAATCTTTGCATCTTATTCTCCTTGTAATATGAAAAAAGTTTCTGTACATTGGTTCTTACATAAAACTTGTCCCCTCCTGTAGAAATGTATTACATGAATTGTGCAACACCCCCTATGAGCAGTGCCTGTCATGCTATTTCAAGACTATATTATGTTTTAAATCAGTAATCGATTATTTGCTTTTCAAATTAACTAACGCTAAAGTGTAATCGATGCATTTCATAATAATTTTATTTAGTCTATAGTTTTGAATGGTACGCCAAGCTGGAACTGTTTATTCCATGTATTTATATTTTTGTGCACAGTTATTTTGTAAGTGACGTTCGTAACTTGTAAACACGATTGCAGACAGATGCTAAATTTGTTTTCCAGTAATAACTTTTATATCACAAAATTATTTTTTCCCAGAATTTATTATTAACGCCACTCATGGTGTGGTTCATCCGAGCCAAATTATGAGGAATAAATTTTTACTAAACTTTCGCTACGGAGGCAATCTCAAAAAACATATTTTACATAAATTCAAGAAATCAAGTTACCACAAGGGTGATTTTCTGTTGATATTGGAAATTTGTTGGTAAAATATGCTAAATCATTTCTCGATCATTAAAAACCCATATTTCATGGATTACATACTGG
Source organism: Locusta migratoria (assembly GCA_026315105.1). Classification (NCBI taxonomy): domain Eukaryota; kingdom Metazoa; phylum Arthropoda; class Insecta; order Orthoptera; family Acrididae; genus Locusta; species Locusta migratoria. The sequence goes on along the minus strand of CM048748.1, from coordinate 318,538,309 downwards.
AACAAAAGAGAAAAGCTTCCACAATTCTCTCTGGAAAGAAGAAGGAAAATAAGTGTTTAACGGCCCATTGTGGAAGAATCAAATAGATAATTCGGAATGGGAAGGGAAATCGGTCGTGCTCGTTCAAGAAACCATTGTGACATATCCGTCGAGCAGTTTTCGAGAAACCGCGGAATTTGAACGACCGCTATCCAGAGTAAGGTCCAGTGTCATAATCACTGCAATGAAAATTCTGTCACTTTTAAGAACTTGCTGATCAGTCTCTGACGTGGTTATCAGTGTTTTTCATCTGCGTCGCTGTGAAGAAGGATTGTTATTAACAAAACGGATATCTGGTTGCGGGACTTCGTCACTATACTTCTGATCGTTTACGGTACTACTATAGCTACCAGTAAAGATGATAACCTCCGTACGCCCAGCAAATATGCTACCTCCCTTCATCGAGACTTCCCAACACTAAACACAAACAATTATAAGATGCTTCTGTGATTGTATCATATAAATATGCAGTGAGAAACTAGATTCGTATCTTGACGTTAAAATCATTATGTCATCCGCAATTAAATAGTAGGGAGTATTCCAATGAAGGCAATGATATGAGACTTAGTATTAGAAATACGCTGGAAGACATCAGATAGAAAACAGTCTTATTTGGAAGCGAATCATGACAAGGCCAAGGCCTTAAAACTGCTTTCTTGTAGCAACTGTTTACAGTTATAAAATATTTGAAGTAATGCATTTTTTGAATCATCAATTGTATGGATTCAGTTTTATTCTTACCGGTTGACTCATTAAATCATTTTCACAGGAGGGAAAGCTGGACATTAATTGATTTAAGGAACATTTAGAAAAATAGATATTGCCGAAAGTGTCCTATTGCTTATGTACAGTAAATGTTACCATTGATACAGACACGTAACTAGATCTTATCTCCTACTGTCGCCCAGATGACAAGACCTAGTTTTTTTAAATGCCGAAATGTCGAACTCTCTCTCCTGTGAAGAAGATTCTAAAACCGAAGGAACGAAGTGGAATTTATACAGTTAATGGTTTAAACATGAATTTCCATGATTGAAATAGGCCTTAAAACAACACTGAGATTTTATTTATGGTGTCTGTTTTTCGGACATCTTCCAAACAACGGATGCCATACAAATTAATCTGTATGAGCTCTGATAAGCAAACATCGTCATGCGTCCTGCTGGAATCAGGGAGGTTATAGTCTCTGGAGATGTCCAAACACTGAAAAAAGAAACCAGCAATCCGGCATTTCTTTCTCCCCAAAACATTGGTCGTAGTGTGTATGTATACAGTAGTTCCAGTCGTTGAGTTGTACGTCATATCTAAGTAAACACCCAAATGTGACAGTCAGTCCAGTGGCTTTAAGTAAAGAGAGCAGTACTCACACACGATTTTAAGCGAAACATTTTTGTTGTTGGACACATACGCAAGGTCCTCTGGCTTCAACCAATGCATTTTCTCAGCACAGGTAATGTCACCTCCCGTTATTATAACCTCCTTGGCTGGAATACTGTGTGACTGCGAGCAGTAAGGGAACATGGACAGAGGGCACCTCGCTAATAGTATGCGACAGTTTGAGAATTTGGGCTAGATGGGAAGCGTGCCCCGACAGCCGAAGCGATTCTGCACTGTTGAAACGCTACAGGTATACGAATTTCATTATCAAAATATCCACGGGTGTACTGCAGGTCTACAGTGTCCAACAGGCACCCAGGGTGCCATCAGCTCTTCTCCTGACCAAGACGTCAAGGAACGGCAATTTGCCCTCCGTTTCAGTCTCCATAGTGAATTTGATGTTGGGGTGTATGGAGTTCAGAGGTGTAAGGAAGTCAAGGAGTTTATCCATACCACGTGGCCATATGACGAAAGTGTCGTCCACGTAACGAAAAAAGCAAGTAGGTTTCCATTCAGATGATGCCAGGGCTTCCTCCTCGAAATTCTCCATGTACAAATTTGCGACCGACCACAAGGGAGAGTGGGCTACCCATGGCGACTCCCTCCGTTAGTTCGTAGTATTCGCCATTGAAAAGAAAATATGTGGAGGTCAAAACATGCCTAAAAAGTTCTGTGGTCTTCTCGTCAAACTTCTGACCAATCAAATCTAGCGACTCTCGCAGGGGCACCCTCGTGAACAACGAAACGACGTTAAAACTCACCATGATATCTGACTCATTCAGCCTGAAGCTGTTAAGGCGTTTAACAAAATCCAAGGAATTACGGATGCGATGAGGGCATTTACCCACATGAGGACTTAATATTCCTGTCAAGTATTTGGCCAACAAATATGTAGGTGCTCTGATGTTACTGACAATGGGACGTAACGGTACCCCATCTTTGTGAACCTTAGGGAGTCCCTAAAGTCTTGGCGGTACCGGACCTTGAGGTAGCAGTTTCTTGGTGACACCCTCTGGTAAATCTGCATCCTCGAGAAGCGCCCTCGTCTTGTTCTCCACCTTCTTTGTGGGGTCAACGCTGATCTTCTGGTAGGAATCGTCATTTAGCAGGCTCTGCTTGGTTGCCCGTTGGACACTATAGACCGGCAGTACACCCCTGGATATTTTGACTATCAAATACGCCGGGAGAAACTCAAGAATCACGAATTTCATTGTTTACTTGAAGTTTAGTGTTTCTTGTATGTATATCTACGTGCAGTTCGTCTTTGCGTTCTTCTTTTGTGTGTATTTGGTAGTGGCGTTACCTTGCAAGTCTTTTCCACGCCGGTACAAGGAGTTTTTCGTTTGATAAGTCGACACGTTGTGAGCAGCTCGGCTCTTTGGAAGTCAATTATTGGTTAGGCGGCACCTTCTAATTGACTTCTGATCAGGAAACAGCGTAATTTGTCACCGAATTTTGTTTTCTATGTTAAATAAAAGCAAGCAGAAAAATTACTGTCTAATCATAATTCTCAAGTTTCTTCTCCGCCATGATGATGATAGAATAACAGTTCTTCTTGCGAACGCTGGCGTTAAAAACATTCGCCATGACTGATGGTTCCTTCTGCAAAGACTTCATTGCTATAGCGGGGTTCGTCAGTAGAAATATAGGTGAAACAAAAGATTCAAAATCAAATGTTCAAATGTTTGTAGAGTCTATGGGACTTAACTACGGGGTCATCGTCCCTAAACTTATAAACTACTTATGAACTACTTACGAACTAGGACGACACAAATATCCATGCCCGAGGGGGGATTCGAACCCCCGACCGTAGTGGCCGTGCAGACCGTGACTGGAGCGCCTCAGTCCCCTCGGCCACCGCGGCCGGCAAACAAAAGATTGACAAATATGTCGAGGCGTATACACATTGCATATAGTGGACAGGAAGGAAGTGCTTTTTGTGTAACGTTCGTAAAAGCACTGAATCAGAAGCTCTACAATACAGAAGCTGTACAATATTCTGCTAATCACGCCCACAGAACGCATCTGAATCGCTCTGATAGTGATTTTCCACAGTTAGAATCGAAAACAAGTTCTGATTTTTCTACCCGACGCGCGGATGTTCAAGTTATCCAAAATAGGAACGCCGTAGAAGAGGACAATACTGAAGTAGCCCTACAATATCTGCTATCCATCTGTATGGCGGGGATGGACTTATAACTGTCGAGGGAGTGTAAGGTGCTGCATTAAAATTGGTTTTGTTCCTTCGGTTGTGCCGCACCACCCACCTGTTACGAGGGCATATCTGTTTCTGATTTTTATAGTAGCCGGGTCGGGGGTCAATTCACATGTTGTCTCGTTGGCCACCTGATTATCTTGTTGATGTGAATCAAACGCATTCGCAGGGGGACGCTCTCATTAGACAGATTCCGTTACTTGCCCGCCAAATGGTGGACTTGGATATAGTGATCTTCTACTTCCCGGCAGCAGAGACTTCATTGTTCCATAGCTGGCGTAAGAAACAAATCCAGCCGTATCGTGCTGTTGTAAATAATAATAAAATAATAATAATAATATAATAATGAAACAGAAGCACAGAGATTAGGCAAGACGAGGCATTAGCATCCTTTCCTCAGATTCGTCGATGGAATGTGATATACGCCCGTTTATTTATGATTCCCGTGCTAATAATATACTCTTACAAGAAGTTTTATTCAGCAGTTTTGCTCTCTATGATTCAGACTGTTTTTAATGTGCCTCTGAAAGTGCAACGGACATTGTCCTTTTCTTTTGGGAGGGTTTTGCCATTTCCGTTATGGAAATGATAGGTGGCGACTTCAACTGTGTTATACGGGCCTGCGATCAGTCTTCAAATATTAATTTCTGTCATGAATTAAGAGAATTGATCCAGTAGATGCGTGACGTGTGGATACGGGAACTTCCCATCCATGTCATAAGCACGTATGTGTCCGCCAGCTGTTGTAGTCGTATTAAGTAAACCGGGTGTATTCAGCTGATAGTTACTTGCTAGCAGCAGAACAGCCAGGACAGCCCAGCCCAGCCTAACCGAGTCCAGCACTGGCCACACGGGCTACATTTTGCTCCGAAGATGACCTACATCAGGTCGAAACCGGCCAATAAAAACTGTTAATTTTTGCTATCAAGCCTGTTTTTCGTAATATTAATGATTGTGGTTGTGTTACGATTTTTGTAGTTGAAGTTATTGCTGATTTTTTTTTTCGAACACTGTTCTGTGGCGACCACTATAAACGTAGGAAAGCAACCCGGGAAACTATTTGGCATGCAGTGGATGCAGGATGATGTAGGAGGCGCCGTGTGGGATATTTGGCCTCCGCCCAGCTGCGGGCAGCCCCACGCTGTTGCAGTGCTGGACATTACAGAAATAACACAGGACATGTGAAATTAAGGGAAAGGCGACGAGATACCCTTTCTTAAGTGTGGATGCATACCAGACTGCAACTCTATCGGGAATCGGTGAATTGTAGCCAGTAATAAGTAGAGCGGGCATGGGCACTTTGCCAGCAGCGGATGGATGACACAGAAATATGGGTCTGGCGGGAGGTGTGCAAGGGTAGTCGGCGCATACGTAGCGATCACTCTGTTTCAGGTGTCGTAGACATTAGCGCGACTGCATAGTAGGTAGGTTAAGCAGGAGACCCGCGTTCGAATCCCGGCTGTGCATAAATTTCTGACTTTTCCGATTGATTTGAATCAATGCCTATTGACAACTGGTGGCGTAAATTCCTTTGTGCATTTTGTTTTTCTATTGTGCAGAGCGCGTGGAAGCTGCTACCTGGGCTAATTTAGTGTAGTACTATATAATATACTAGCTTAAACCCGCAGCTCCGATCGCATGTTGGCTGATTATGATAGATAATGCGCGAAAAGTCAAACAGATTTTTTTAAAGACATGTATTAAAAGAATTTTTTTACTGCTTCAATTATTTATTCTTATATTTCCTTATTCGTATGCTTATTCTTACAGAGAAAAAGCTGAAAATATTGTAACACGCATAGACCAAAGATATGGTCTCTGGCATCACGTTTCGCTCTATGTAACCTCCTTGCTATAGAGCCGCAAACGTCATCGCTGGCCTTCAGTCCGAATTTTTTAATAATCTGACGACTTTCAACCACCATATCTTCCACCCCCTTATAGCTATCAGCATGGAACTGGTATGGTGTACAACGGGAGCCTGCGGACAATAATTACACACTGTCAATTCGTTTGCGTCTTGTAGTTTTCGCTGCAGAGCGAAATATTAACACACACACACGTAGAATTTTATATACACCGGTAACTTTCCATCCCAATATACTCCACCCTTTTATCATTATCAACCCTCCAGCAACAATTCAACGAATAAAACCCTTTTCAAAGAGTAATATTTTACAAAGAGTAATTATTGTTCCGAATTTCGCGTTATATTCTTCAAATTACTAAATATCTATCAGATCGCTATAAAACTGTGCCTAAAATCTTCCTGAGGTATGAATTAGTAAATGTACAAATATTTAAGTCTCTGCGTCTTGTCGTTCAAACGTACACCGAAAAGACATTCACATTAATATATATAGGTAAATAGCTATCCGATCGCCATAAACTCGTGCCTAAAGCCTTCCCCGGGTGGACATTAGTAACTGTGCAAATTTTTAGCCCTTTATGTCGTGTGGTTCAGACGTTATAAATCAAATGGTCAAATGTTTGTAGAACTTATGGGACTTAACTACGGGGTCATCAGTCCCTAAGCTTACAAACTACTTATGAACTAGCTAAGACTAAGGACGGCACAAATATCCATGCCCGAGGGGAGATTCGAACCCCCGACCGTAGTGGCCGTGCAGACCGTGACTGGAGCGCCTCAGTCCCCTCGGCCACCGCGGTCGCCCAGACGTTATAAACGCACACCGAACAGACATTCACATTTATAGATATAGAAGATGTATGCAACAAGAACAAACGAATTTTCTCAATGGTAACAAAAACTTGTGACGAAAACAGAAAGCGATATCTATTTGAATTTCCGGTGTTTCCCGAAGAACGGGTGCGAGCCGGGTTTTGGAGAAGTCTGCTCGTTAACGAGCACTGGTTGCAGCGATGAAGGTGGCCGGCAGTTAGTATGATGCAGGCGCCCCCCGCCTGTCAGCGGAAGCTGCGAGGCTCCCGGGCAGCGGCGATCGATGGCCGGGTCGCAGCGTGCGTCGCGGGCAGCAGGGCTAGGCGGCTCCTGGGCGCGGCCGCTCGCCGCGCACCTGTCGTTAGTTCACCCTTCGCGCTCACGTGAAAGCCAATTTCTATTAGAATTTTCACCTGTTGTAAGGTACACAACGCCGTCGGGTGTAAGTAGTGATGAGGTGGCTATTTTCGAGTCAAAGAATGTCCGACAAAACATATGTGCTCCAGTTTGTACATTACCTTACAAGTGTAACGTGTCTGGGCACTATTTGACGGTTTCGAGACCAAATGACGAATGTTCAACACATACACTTCGTCTACGTCAGGATAGCTACACTGGTTTGTTCCATGTGGGCTGTGAGCTCAGTACGCAACTCGAGAGTGGGGTGGCAATGAAACAGTGGTCCAGTATAACAAAACAGTTTATTGAAACTCATGCTTGCAAACGACCGAGTGGGGTGTGCGCGTACGCTGTATGCGCTGAGGTGAAGTCCAGCTGACGCCACGATCCTCGTAGTAGCTGACGCGGCTGGTGCGGCTGCCCGACGGCCGCTACGCCTCTGTGTTTGCACCGCTCCGCGCCGTCGCTGCCGCCGCCGTGAAGGCAGTACCACGCTGGACGTTGTCCGGGAGTTGAACCCAAGTCCTCCTTCTCCCGCTGCTGCTGCTTCGCCCTGCAGACGGTGCACAGGAGTGCTTCAGGCGTGGCTGCGTACTTTCGTCCACACCGCGTCCCCGTGTGAGTAACTGGTTGCAGTCTTACCGCGTTGGTTCGACGCCCAGTTGCGCTGCTGTCGAGAGTGGGACTCCGCTTCCTGTAGCGTTAGGCTAGGCCGCCGCTATTCCGCTGGCTGCATCTCTTGTCAGGGATGTCGTGTTGATCGTGATGATCGGTTGCTGGTCGCGCTGCGTCGAAGTGCTTCCAGCCTGCGACCGACTCAGTTTTGCTATAACAGTATTAACAATTGTTGTCGACTAGAAGCACAATCCTGGCGGCAGGTGACTGCCCATCCGTGGCTGCCTCTCTCTTTGCCGTGGCTGACTCTCTCTCGAACCTGTCTTTTTCGCCTGTATTTATACGAAAAGGTTGACCCCGTTGGCCTGTGTATCACAGATGTGGCACAGCTGATCTTTGCCACACGTGACCGGTCTCCTACTTCCGATCAAGTATGTCCCAGCCACCTTTAAGCAATACAGCTGTCAGGCTGTTACGCAGTACGGCGTCCTCGCCGACTTACTTGCGTAAGTCTTTATTTGCTAAAATCATATACGTTCTTGTCCTGCTCTACTTTAAGTCACACGCCTGATTTCAACACAGCACCGCTTCCATGTTCAACTTCTGCGTTAAAGTTCACTCACCACTCGTTAACTTTTCATATTACGTCTATATTCTCCTTGTCCCCTACACAAGGAAAGATCGCAGTATTTGCATCTTACCGATTTGGCTCAAACTGTATGAGTAGAAGCAAGTAGATGAACGTTCCAAATTTCCACAGGGACCATACGAAAAGAGGAAATGCTCGTGAAAAGTTCCCGGCGACAATATGAGTTTGATGAACAAACGTTCGGAATTGGTGTGGCGCAGAGGGTAAGTGAACGAGGATTGGAACTTAAAAAGTGGCAACTAATTATTCACAGCCGATACTAAAGCGTTATATGTTTGCACCTGTTACTGTCCTTCAAAATAGTCACCAGCGTTGTGTGGAAGGCGCATTATACTGTTAGCAAAGGCTCTTCTGTTGATGGTGTGAATGGAGCGATCTACTGGTTGTTGCATCTCTAGAACAGTTCTGGAATCAAATCAAAGTCACAAAGACTTAAGTCCGGGGAGTATGGTGGATGGTACAGTATTTCCCTGTCCCATCGACCGAACAGAGCAGCCACAGCTATAAGCGCCCTCGCATTGTCGTGCAAAATGATGGGTGGGTTGCGCAGAAAGTGTCGCCGCATCTTTGGCAAAGCTGGTCGCTGGTGATGCTCCAAAAACGAAAAGTACATTTATGGTCTGCCGTGGAAGAACGTAATGCGTTAGGATAACACCATTACAGTCATACACGAGAATCACCATAAGTTTCACCATACTGGGGCTCTGACGAATTTTCGACTTTCGCTGCGACCCATAGTGATGCCATTCGTTGGATTGATGTACAATGTCTCATCCAGTGTTACAATACGGCGTAAGAAAGCCTCTTTCTCGCACTCATAGCTTTCCAAGTGAATCTGAGCGTCGTCGTAACGTATCTATTTCTGCATTTCCGTCAATGCATGCAGAATCCAACGTGATGCAATTATTCGCATGTCCAGACGTTCCTTCAGGATGCGAAGCACAGTCGTATGCGCTAATCCGGTTTCGTGGGTAGGCTCACGAATTGTCAGACGTCGACCATTGTCCACTAATGCGGCAACAGTATGCAGTTCTTCAGAGACATTAGGACGACCTATCCGACTAATGTCTGCCACAGTTTGCTGACCTTCGGTGAAGGCTTTTATCCTAGGAACCACTGTTCTGTACGGTAATGCAGATTCCTCACACGCCTCTTGCAGACCTTGATGACACTGTCATGCTGTACGATCTGTGACACATTCAATCTCGATCCACGCCGGTGACGTGGGACGGACGAGTCCATTTGTTCGGTGGTAAGTTAGTTATTATCTACAATGCCTGCTATCAGCGACAATAGTGTCACTACAGCAGTGTTGCACTATTTAAGTTCCAATCGTCGTATGTTATTCCTTGCATTGATAAACTTTTAACAATTGAATTTGAATTTACTTACACATTTCAGTTTATATACGAAAAATAAACATTTTTTTATGTTTAATGTAATAATTAATATATTTAAACAGTTAATCTTCAACACTTTTGAATGAGTATAATATTTTCAAGAATTCTAGCATTTATTTATTGGAAGATGTTACATTATATTTTAGGATGATAATGGTAAAAATATAATGTTCTCACCACGGGCATTTTAAGTATAGGCTTATAAAAACCTTTTAATTAAAATATAAAACTAAAAATAATATTGATTCAAAAATAGCGGGTATCGAACCTCTGTCGCAGAATGAAGAATTTACTGAAGAATTATGTAAGAATCTACCAGCATATACATTGCTTTACACTGGCTTTTAAATATAGCATTCCTGAAAGTACGTAATTTGAAATCTTTCGCGAGCGTTTTCTCTTTTCTTGTGGTCCACAATGACAATATCATCCGTATATGCGCATATCTGATTGGATTTCACCATTATCGTTCCTCTATTGTCTAATTTTTGTATGACACTTTGCAGTTCTAAGTTAAACAGGACTGTGGAAAGGCTCTACATCCTTAAAGTCAAATTGCCTGGTCGTTCTGCTGTTCACTTTTACGTTTGCCTGTGTTGTTCATCGGTAACTAATCACCTCAACTTATCACAGATGCCCAACTCGTTCAATGTCTCAAACAATGCTAGCCTATCTACACTGCCAAAAGCTTGTTTAAATTTAACAAACAGAAAGTGGAGATCTATATTGTGGTGTTGCACAAGTCCAAAGTGCGCGCCAACTACCATGCACGCACGGCGCGGCGTTCTTACGACGTCAGCCACGAGCGCCCTCTGCTACAACTCCGCTCGTGGCCACCACTGAATGACATCGTTCACTTGTGACTGAGATAGGAACCAGCTAACACTTCGGAATCAGATAGGCACCAGTGAAGACTTGACTACCGGATAGGCACTAGGCAGGCCTCTAGCTCAACTATGTATCAGCATTCTGCAGTACTGAGCTATGTAAAAGTTAAGTAGTGTATAAATTCTGTGCAATATATATCTCGTTCTAATTTACTCTAGTGTTTCTAGTTTCTGCTGTCCCACTGGCTGCTCACCTCCGTACCTGTACAAGCGTGCATCCTTTATTCCTGTGTCGGTCTTTCTACTCGGCCACGGACACCTACGACGGAGCGGCGACGAGGCTGGGACACAAAATATATCATATTCGTAAAATTTCTCCATTGTTTGTCTAACAACAAATAACTGATCGGATGAACCTCTATTCGGCCGGAAAACACATTGAAATACCTCCAGAAAATTTTCCGCGCACTTCTTTATTCTGTCATTCTGTCTTTTGAACTTTATCAAGTAAGATTATTCCACTATAACAGAGGTTGGCAAGTAATATTAGATGGGGTCCGCATACTTTTCAGAATTTTTATGTAGTATTTTTTTTTTATTTTATCTTTCACTCACAAAGCAATATGAAATACAGTAGACGGGCAATTTGTATTTTTAAAGGAATATTCTTCACTATTTTTTGTAATTTAATTTTCACTTTCAAACTAATATCAATACTAACGATATGAATTTTTTTTACAAAACACAAAAAAAAACTTATATTTGCTAGTTATTTATTTTTATTTTCACTCGCAAAAAGTATGAAACAAAATGGATAATAAAACTTTTATTGAAAAATCCAGGATCTGGTCATATATTACAAATACTTATTTAAATTTTCACTAATAAATTATGAAATACAATGAAACGTGAGTTTTTGTGGTAAAAATCAGTGGGAGATATTACATTTGGGGTCTTGAGTCAACTTCTTAAAGTTAGGTTCACGTGTGGAACAGCTTATGCGGACAGTGTCTTCAAGATGGACCGTCATTAATCTTCATTTTTGTAAATGAAATTTCACAAATATATGTGGAGCCAAACATAGTAGTTAGGTGGATACGAAGTGTAATAAGCAACTTGCTGTTCAATGTTAGTTTGTATTTGCAAAGATAAGATTGCGGTTCTTAATTCAAAATACTTCTGTTACTGAAGGAATACGCACAACACGATCATGTATTTTTTTGCAGCACGACAAAACCAACAGCACCTTTAATGGCGTGTTGCTGTTTATGGCATAACCATCGAAAAAAAGAAAAAAAAATGCAGCAGCGCCAACTATTAGTTCTTTAGTGCACTATGTAACTAACAGAGCCTCAATTTGCTCTGTACTGTACTACACCGTGTTCTAGGCATTCCTAAAAAGAATGGACTCTAGATGTAATACGTACGCACCGTAATCAGAAAGGAAACTACATAAATTCGTGTTTCCTTGCAAAGAATTCTTAGTAAATGAAAACATCGATAGACCCGAAATAACGTTGTTATGTTTTAAAGTCAGTTAAATACCCCGCGTAAAGACGCACTTTTTTGCTTTCCATAGCATTGCAAGACAAGCGGGATACAGATAATAAAAACTTATTATTTTTGTGTCGTACCCGAGTTAAAAATTTATCTTGCAGTGACATCGGTTTAGTATGTTAACGTTGGCAACGAAATATTCGCTTTAGGGGGATCATTAATTTACTGATCGGAACAAAATTAATTATTTATTTCATTATCAACACAATTATTCCCCTCATTGTATGTGACTGATTTTTCAAAAGGAATTCAACGCCAATACACTACACCGCTGCCGAAAGGAAAATCGTAGCCCTTGTTTCAGTGTATTAAACCTTAGTTATGCGAATAAAAAACGCAGAATCGCCATTTATTACTTATTTGATGTACTATGTGAGTAACAGCGCCTCTATTGCATCTTTACTATAATACGCAGCAATTTAATCGTAGCATGCATCAGAAACTACAAATTACGATATCTTTTCTTCCCCTGATCCGATTTCGATGAAATGAAGCTTCTATGTTGCCCCAACGTACTCTCAGTTGACCTATGAAACCCCATGAAAGTTTGTATAGTACTCTTGGAGGTTTGCTGTACTACACCATACTTATAAGCACAGTGTACACAAAAACTTCAAATTACGATTTCCTTTCCCATCTTTACTCACACAATCCGAGCGTAAGCTCCGCCTCTAGTGACCACGTTGTCGACGGGGCGTTAAACGCTAATATTCCTTCCTTCCTGACTATAAACATATTTCTTGCTACTTGTCCAGGACATAATTATGAAAATTTTCTGTGGAGAGGCCATGCCTGAGAAAGTGATATAAAGCTGTCCGTGTGAGAAACATGGAGATTTCAAATACTCTGCGCAATATTGAGCGGATTGCCCTGCGTTTTATTAATCGTAATAGAAAATGTAAGTCCCACTGTAAACTGCAGTCTCTTAAATCTAAAAGCCAGATCTGTCGAAAATAATGGGTATTCCTCCGATGTACTCCGTTACATTCTCTTCTTTTCCTTGCAGCTCTAAAGATATATGTTGCTTCTTCCTACAGCGGTATGCGCTTCACAGTTCAAAGTTGCTTCAAAGTTTTCAACGGCTCTGTCATCTTTCAGGAATTTCCTTAAGCTCACTGGAATAGAGGAGTGTCTTAGCTGTAAATAAGAAATGTAATAAAACGCAATGTCTGATATGAAAAGATTTTACCCAACACAGTATATATAATCTCACCTTTACTGAGTTATATGTTGTATAATTGTATAATTTTTCAGGTATATATTCATTTGTGTAAGTGCAAGTGCTGTATGTCTGAAAAATCTGTTTCGAATATAATTAGTATTAAGGAAGTAATAGATTAAAACTTGATGCGTGATGGGGCGGTTTTCCATGAGCGTAATTGTTTATGTGCTCGTATCTCATGAACTACGTGTCTTACTGTGATACAATTTAGAAGGTACGTGCAACTATATGTGTGTATACTGTTCGTAAAATTTCCTGCCGGTACAATACGTAGTGTAGAAATTATAAATTTCAACGTTATACCGAATGGCGTAGTTTTACTCCGTGAACTGCGGAAAAGTAGTGAGCGAGAAACTTTTTGTCTTTCATCATTTTGCTATAGCTGTCAGCGAGAGAAAGTTTCCTAAGACTTTGCAATTATGTTTAAAGTATGTTGCACGTCGCTAAGTGCTCTCCTCCTCCAATAGTAGACTGATAAAATCACAGCATCACGTGCCGCAAAATGGGGAAGTTTCCATTGTTTATGACGTCATATCTGCTGAACTATCGGACCTATCGCAAAATCGTTTCTTAGCTGACGTCTACTACCTATAAACTACATTCCTGCCAAATTTCAGCTTCATAGATGAAGTAATTTTCGAGATTTCGTGTTTAGTCAGTGAGTAAGTGAATGAGTGAATGAGTGAGTGTATGAATGAATGTCCTTGCGCTTTTATATAGATAGAGATGAGAAGGACGTACTGAGGAGTCTACCTTGCCAGGCCCACTTGAATTTTGTAGACGAGAAAAAGTACGCAGCCTAATGTACCAGGTCGAGCCCATGATTAATGCGACTACAGTACGGGATGAGTGCCCTTATTTGGAAGAACTATGGGCAGTAAAACTTAGGAATATATACTCCACGATCACTTTCTTTTCTAAATTTTAGCTGGAACCTAGGTAACACGTTAAATTTTATGATAGTTTTTGATGAGCCTTGAATGAGGTCATCTGATCACTAGTGTGTGTTATGATTTATGTTTTTCAGGTGATTTGTAGCTTATATGTCTGACTTAATCAACTGTGTTTTATGTTCTTTATTGTTCCAGGTGTTGATGTATTTTCATGTCTTATTCTTAGTGTTTCTCTGATTATAGGACTTGGATGTTAATTTATCCGTTTGTTTATTTTAATACCAAGCTTACTATGTATTTTGATATTTTGAACAGAATGTTCTTAGGAATCAAGGGACCGCTGGAGCAGTCATCGAATTCTGACGCTGCTGCTCCAACTGGACAGTAAGCAGGTGTAGTGCCACTAATTATAATAAATTGTCATTAGTTATATAAGGATTCTACAGGTACTCGTCAGAGAGACGAGATGAATCCAGTGATCTGCAAGGGGTCAGTTACTAAACAGTAGGCAGTAGCTGCAGTAGTTGGGCCCAGCATGTAGTTTGCATGGTGGATTACAGTAGCGCAAGCTTAGGCTGGTGGCAGGTCAATTTAATTTGATATTATGAATAAGTATTGCAGCGCCAAGCCGCCGCGCCAAATTGCGTCTGCTATCTGCTCATTGCCAACGCTTTTTTTTTTTTTTTTGTTCCTGCTGGCGCCCCCTTGTGAGTGTGACTGTAGGTGTGTCTCTGTCCGACTGTGGCCACAGCATCAGCACTATTAAATTAGCTTTGTTTAAGTCCATGTGACAGTATTAGGAAATTTCTTAAACATTTATCATACAACGTTTGTTTGATAAGTGTGGGTCACGATTTGTAAAGACTAACTGACCCGAATAAAGTAGTTTATTTACAATCCAAGAGTCAACACAGTTTCAGCCGACCAGTTGCATAAAATAGTTTACATCTATAAACCTTTACCCAGGTTTCGGCAAAATTAATTTTGCCTTCTTCAGAAGGATACAATAAAGCTCACATTGAAAAAGTTGTTAAAATGTGGCTGACTCCATGTCAATAGATTAAAATTTTATAATGTGACATTGTTTTTAAATTTTAATCTATTGACATGGAGTCAGCCACATTTTAACAACTTTTTCAATGTGAGCTTTATTGTATCCTTATGAAGAAGGCAAAATTAATTTTGCCGAAACCTGGGTAAAGGTTTATAGATGTAAACTATTTTATGCAACTGGTCGGCTGAAACTGTGTTGACTCTTGGATTGTGTTCCACCGTTGCTGAATTGCAGCCATGTTTAAAATTTTGGTTTATTTACGATTGTGTAATTTACTTTAATGTTTTCACCTATTTGATTATGAATGATCTGTGTAATCTTTGTATTTGTAAGTTGATGTGATGTTTGTGAGTGTTAGGTTGCACCAGCGTAACGAACACTGCTGGGCAACGAATATGTGTCATGAGGTGTTTTCTAAGTGTCAAGGGAAGAATTCTTGCACGGCACACTGCTACGGGCAACGCGGGCCGGCGTCCTCTGCGGCCGCCAGCACTGCGTCGTAGCAAGAAGCGGGGAGGCCCTCCCACTTCCGACGGCACGGGAGAGACTCACCAGGCCGTCCCGATCGGCCAGCGCATCGCAGGCCGTGGAGACGGCTGGCAGACCAGCCACGTGGGCGGCCGCCTTCCACGCCACTGACGTCAAGAGGTTATGGGGCCGATCCGATTTGCTTCCGTTTGATCGCGAGCCAGCGTGATGCCGATTGCCGGCAGATGGCGGGGCGCCTCCGAGCAGCTGGCAGGCAGCTGTCACCGCCACGCTGCCTGCCGAAGCAGAGGTGGAGGTGGACGTGTCGTGCATGCCTTTGCTACGTGTGCGCCAATGGCGGAGGACAACACGATGCGCGCACCTGTCTGCATGGTGGGCAACGCCCCCTGACGCAGCTGTCGCCTGTAGCTGGCAGATTCTGGTGGCCAGGTCGCCACTGGTCCGGCTGCCGACATGCATCCTGCTTAATATTGTTGACTCCCACTTACATAGGTAGAAATGATCATCAGAATAAAATACGAGAAATCAGAGCCCGAACGGAGAGATTCAGGTGTTCATTCTTCCCGCGCGGTATTCGAGAATGGAATGGAAAATAATAAGGTATAACGGTGGTTCGATGAAACCTCTGTCAAGCACTTAAATGTGATTTGCAGAGTATCCCATGGAGATGTAGATGTAATGGTACTTTAACTAGAACAGCAGGTATTCCACATCCTTGGTTCCTGCTTGGATGTTGGAACCTCGCCAATATATGCCACGAAGGCATGGCAATGCCTCTTGTGATCACTTGCCGTCGAGGGTGCTCGCAAATATCCTCTCCCTCTGTGCCTAATGCACGATGACTGATCCAACCATTGGCACTGACACAGAGAGGAAGAGACGTCGGCAAGCTGAGATGCACCTGGAGCTGGATAGAGGGCAATCAACTATGACCATGGACACTGAACAACAATTTGACAGTGGTGAAGTGTTAAATAAGTGCGGGTTGTAGTTTCCACCCAGTTATCCTGAAGAGTACCTCCTCCCCGTCGATACCCGTAAGTTTTTTTTACCGATCTGTGGCGAAACTTCAGTCAAACTTTGTTTTAAAAAAGGGAGTGAACACTCACCATAGTGAAATGAACTTGACTTTTTCTTTAAAGACACTCCAATGGGTAAAAAACGTATTATTTGTATGCCATTTATTTTTTATTAATTTGTAAAATTATTGTTTATTAATGTTTTGTTGCCCTCCCATATGAATGACCACTTTTTTTGGTGAACCACCTTCTTTACAATTTTAAATGTTGTTTAAATAATTTAAAATCTTTACTCATGTTTAATGTGTCTTAATTTATCATTTGTTTTAAAATGCCCATGAAGTGCCCACAATGTGCTGAGTAGGTAGATTTTAAATTTTCTTTTTTCAGTGTCTCAGTATGTAAATAATTTTAATCTGGATCCAATACAGTGTGACAGGATTGGTTCCAGACTATTTATCGCCCCTAAGTGGAGGGTGATGAAACACGTCCACTGAATGTCTGGTCGTGTTGCATTTTGATTTATTCATTAACCTAGAGTGTTTCTGCACCATTAATGTTATCTATCTCTGTGTTAATTATTTTATTATTTTTATTAATGATCAATGTCCCATATTTATGTGTTTCTACCCGTGTGATTGAACTTGTGTGTTCATGTGAATGTGGAAGGGTACCTTTAATACTGACTGTCGTGCAATGGCTTACATTCGCCGCCTCGCGCTCTAGGCCTAGTTTTGCAGTATTTTAGAATGCATGGCTTCATTTGTCATCTGCACTAGCGTCTGCTGGGTGGCCAGAGACAAGCTTACTTGGCAAGGTGGCGAGGTGGCCGTGTTCGTAGTGTCGTACCAACCTAATCTTGGACGAAAGAGGTGACAGGAGACCTCTCTGGGAGCGGATGTAGAGGGAATTGTCTGCGCCAGGTAGCAAGTGTTGGTAGACAGGAGTATCTGAACGCGCTCTGCATCGCCTTTAGCGCGCTCTATATCCGGTGTATGGGGTGAAAGGTTTTACTGTGTTACTGTGGCCATAGAGCTACACTCTTCACTCTTCATGCTGGCTCTGACTACTGTGGAAGTAAGTACTCCGCCGAATCATACTGAGGGGAAGGCATGCTGATAGGACTTTGCTTTCTTTGTGATAAGACAGTCATGGTTTTTCAGTGATAGTTTTCTTGAGCAATTCTTTTGCTATGCGAGGCAAAGTATTTCTTAATTTGCGGAACTCAAGTAAATTCAGTGTAAATTTATTATTTGCATTTTCATTCCAGTGATGCTTGTGTGTCTGGTTTTGTTCAAGTTAGAATACACATGTGTGGCCTTCAGCCTTTGTGTAATCCTAGTACGTTTGAATTTCCTTCGTGTTTTAAACTAACGTTTTCACGCCGATTCTGTATCTGCGAGTATGCTAAATATTTCTTAGATTTTCTGATTTCATTCTTTCTTTCCTGTCTTGTATGACAGATTGTATCATATGCTTTTGTAACGGTCATTACTTCAG
The DNA here is from genome assembly GCA_026315105.1 of Locusta migratoria. Taxonomy (NCBI): domain Eukaryota; kingdom Metazoa; phylum Arthropoda; class Insecta; order Orthoptera; family Acrididae; genus Locusta; species Locusta migratoria. Next base: position 318,520,371 of record CM048748.1, on the reverse strand, counting down.
CTTTCAACCATGCTTTTGTTAATACTAGCTTTCTTCTATACGAATTCTCAGGTGTGCTTTACTCACTTATTCTAAATTAGTTTCTGTCTGTAAATGCTATGAAATTCGACATGGTCACACACCACGTGGTACTTAAGAATATTGAGCTGCTGTTTCCCCAAACTTGAGTTCGTTTAGTCCACAGTATAATTAAATTTGTGATCAAGACATCCGACATCTCGTCAAGATGCCGCCGTCACTTCCTTTCGCCGCTGCTTTCATGTGTACCAGCATTGTAATGTACTGCCAAGCATTATGCGTGTGTCAGTGCATGAATGAATGGGCTTTCAGCTACCCACTGTGTATTTGAAAATTTCCTCCCACGTTACCTCCATATTCATAAAAGGTAGAAACAATTTTATCATAGACAGTAATTATATTATTTAATTCACTTTTGTACAAGGTGTGTGCTGAATTTAGTCTCTCCACATTAAGCTGCTTGTTCATTTTTCTGAATAGATTATGATTTTAAAGTATCAAACCTCTGCTTTATGGTGTCTAATTACCTATTCATTTATTTTTTAACATTGATTTTGTGTTTGTTAAAACGTTGGCTGCTCCCTTAAGGAGTGAGCAGTTAGATAAATTTCCATTGTGCATGTACTGTGACCACTCATAAAGTAATTTAGAGCAGCAGTGAGTTTTTTAACTTACATTTGCAGATCTCCACTGCCCAAGATCTCGCTTATTTTAATAATAGGCTACTTTCAATGGTGCATCAGTTCGTTGAGTGGCAGGGTCGTCCTCTAAGCGACTCTGTGAGCGACTCTGCTGTGCTCGGCTTGGTAATACTCACTACAATAACAAGACACACTGCATAGATCACCTTCGAGAGACATCACAACAGCTTGTTACGTGTTATATCTATATATAGAAGGCAATGTTCCGAGTGACTGATTGGTTGACTGATTAAATGAATGACTCATCGCCTAGCCAAAACTACTGATTATAAAAACTTGAAATTGGCGTCGCTTAAGAAGCGATTTTTCGATATTCCGTCCCTAATGGCGTGAAATAGAGGATGAAATGTTTTTTGAAAACACACTGTTATCAAGTCAATTTTTAAGCTAGACCTTCATACACTGGTATATGGATTCTTGGTTAGAATTAAAAAATGGCATCTTTCGGCTTTTCCTGAAAATCAGTCATTAAAGGGGTGCAATAGAGAATGAGAAGATTTTTGAAAAATGCTGCTATTAAGCCCATATTGAATCCTGAACTACAAAAGTTGGTATTTGGAGTCTTGATTACAATTAAAAAAGAACATGTGTATCTCCCCTTCGACATGGCCTACCCTTCCTGTATATCGTCTTAGAATTCTAACTTAGAATGATGTTTAGTCTTATGTTCAAAATCTTATATCTCCGAAAGTTCTTCGCCGAATGCTTTGAAATAATGATACAACGTACTACTGGAATACGCGCTTGTTTTTACATACCTTTTTCTTTTTAAATGTATGCCATATATGAATTTATATGAATTTTACAATGTGCTAAAGTTGTTACCAAAAATAGCAAAAGTGTCACGTATGTATACGTTATGTGTAATACATTAAATAAATAGGCATCCAACGTTGTGACAAATTTGGAGCTCAATCGGTGAAGAACTTTTTGAGATTTTGAAACACACACAAACCAAATCAACATTTTTATGTCGGCCTTTAGAGATTCAGCGCTTTAGACTGCTCCATTAAAAAAGTTAGCCATAAAGATGCTATGACCCAATTTTTTTACAAAAACATCGCAATTGAAATTTCCTGGCGAGAAACTCAAATGCAAATCAATCGACATAGTAATGGAGGAAGAACAAGTCGTTAATTATCCGACTGAACTCTTGAACTCATTGGAACCATATGGAATACCATCACAAGTATTAACATTGGCTTTTTGACCACCGGTGATGTTCATTGGCAAATTAACTGTACCATAGTTGTGCAACGGAACCAGATTGACCATCAGAAAACTGAAACGGTATTTAATCGAGGCAAAAATTAGCGGTAGCTGGTTATAAGCAAAGATGCACTGATTCTATGCATATAGATGTTTTTCAACTTTTTAAAATTGAATCCAAGCGGCTCCAGCTCCCTTTGTGTCTAGCGTTTACTATTACCATCAACAAAGGCCATCGATGGCTTAAATTTTGAACATTCATCCTTTTTACACGGTCAACTGCATGTGACGTGCTCCATAGTTGGCACACCAAATTATTCATACGCTTTTACCCCAAACAGAAAAACAAAAAAACATTATCTTTTGGCCTTAAGGTGAATGAATAAAAGAAATATAATTTTCCATTTGTCTTAAATCAAAAATTTTAAATATACTTTTTTCTTTGTGTAGCAAGGCACTTACCAATAGATATATATGTTCCGCTACAACTCCGTCCATCCACCACAAGCCATCTGGCTTCAGTAATTAGCCGGGACGGGTTACCAGTCAAACCATGAAACACCTAAAAAGATACTGAAGTATCTACGGGTCTGTCCCGTTGTTAACTTATCGGGCATGGATCCCAAACCATGATTACGAATCTTAGATGTTCACGTTGATGATAGTAACAGTCTTTAAGCTTATATACTATGTTGACATAATTCTTAAAAACCATGAGGGTGTATATCAGCTGCTCCGGCTTTCAAAGGATCAGTTGTAAATTTTTTTATTTTATTTTACTTATTTATTTATTTTTTGATCGTCTAATTTTATCGTTAAAGCACCATCGAAAGTTTTAAGAAACATAATTGGGTGCAAATCTCTCCATTCTTCCAGTGAAAGTGATTTATTTCCTACCCCACCTTCATTTATCGGTGGACCGTTTTCATTTGTTCCAACAAGTGCTGCATCAGTGATACTATTATCATTGTTTGAACAGTCATAGGCAGTACGCAAATTTTCACTACGTATAGCAGAGAGACCTATCTACTGATTAGCTCTAGCCATCGAGAATTCCGAAAATTGTCTGCATTCACGTTCTACACAGGCCAGTGTTCTAATAAGGTAATAAAGAATGATATCAGCATTTGATGTCCCAACAATTCCTGCATCAATAGGCTACAGCAGTATGCTTGAGGAAAACTAAATAAAATATGTACTGCCTATCAGATGCCATGGCGTTTTAAATGTAGGCATTGCGATCAAGCCGCATTTACATTCGGAAAGGTACAGGGCATTCTTCTTCTATTCCCCCCCCCCCCCCCAACGTTTGGATCTACCCTTAATACCACACACTTTGCTCATCGTTTTGAGACGCTCCTCTATATTAATTTAATTTGCATTTTCTATAACTTCTTTTAAGTTTTCTAGTAATTCTCTTGTGTTTCTTCGTGCTCCAAGCCTTAATCGATCAATATTAGGATCATACAAATAAATCTATCGAACTTGTTCGTTGACGAAGCAAGGAAACTGCAATCGCATGAATTGTGTATCCAGGGATGAGTGCTCCCCGCTTGGCAACAATGCTCGGCAGACCCGAACGGTTAGCTATGCAAGTGGTAACCAAACCCGACAGTGCTTAACTTCGGTGATCTAATGGGAACTATTTTTTTTTCACATGCGTTTCCTTATTCAAAAATTAAAAATGTTTGTTAAGCTTTGGGACTAAATTACAATGATTATCGGTCCTAGACTTACAAACTAACAACACACACATCCACACCCCTTACTGGTGTGCCCGAGGGAGGTCCATTGTTTGCTTTTTGGGATAGCCGGACTAAACTGCTGAGGTTATCGACCCCCGGTGGGGAGGGGAAGAAGTGAGGATAGGAAAGGAGGAACAGTGACAGCATTAGCTCGGGGTCCCGTGCTCGCCACGGACGTACTCACGAAAGAACTGTGAGCCCCCTGGGGACCCAAGGGAAGACTCGAAGCTCCGATGGGGAGCGGCTGCTTACTCCGCATCAAGGCGGCTTAGAGCGCACGGCTACTCCCGCGAGGCACATTTCATTGTGTGGACAGTTTCGTTAGTAAAACCGTTGCACCTTCTAAGAGTACCTTTTGGTTCGCCTTCTTGTTGAGTGTGTGTTCTGTCCAATTAAAATCATTCTAAATTGTAATTCATAGGTAGTTAGTTGAATTTATGGCCTGTAGATTTGACTGATTTAAGGTATACATGAACTTTTATCGCATTTCTTTCAGAGCGATTATTGATGAGTTCACACTCTTTCTTGTTTAGTTTCAAATCATCAGCATACATCTGACTAAACTATAATGACAGTACAACCTGATTATTCAAGGTTACACACTAGCTGACGGACTCTTTTTTTAACTTGCATATGTGTAACAATGGCGGAGAAACTGTTATTGGTACTGACATTCTTAGCTAGTTGACAGAACCAAGTCCGGCGGATCATATTTTTTTAAGAGTGGGTAGTTGTCCAAAAGTTGAGGCTAATCCCTCCCTCTCCCCTCTCAGTATCTCTATAGATAAAAATAATGTTCTTTTGGTTTGTGTACAACTGTTAATATAACAAAAACTTAGTATAAATTTCAAAACTTAATAAATCACCGAATAATGTAGACAGAGAGGTAAAAATTGACTCACATGCTTGGAATGACATGGTGTTTTATTATAACAAAAAAGAAAACAAACTTTCAAAAAATGTCCGACAGATGGCGCTTCATCTGACCAGAAATGCAATAATTAGCCTAACAAATTAAGAGAAAAGATGATGTTCTTTACAGGAAATACTCAATATGTTCACCATCATTCCTCAACAATAGCTGTAGTCGAGGAATAGTGTTGTGAACAGCACTGTAAAGCATGTCCGGAGTTACGGTGAGGCATTGGCGTCGGATGTTCTTCAGCATCCCTAGAAATGTCGGTCGATCACGATTCATTTGCGACTTCAGGTAACCCCAAAGCCAATAATGGCACGGACTGAGGTGTGGGGACCTGGGAGGCCAAGAATGACCAAAGTGGCGGCTGAGCACAAGATCATCAACCAAACGACGCGCGCATAAAACAATAAGAAAATCATCAAATACGCAACGCAAGATGGCGTGTGCCAGAGAGAGTTCTGTGCGAGGAATGTCACGTGACATGCGAACGGCTGGTTTTCGTTAATTCAATGGAGGGTGTCAAAACTCCGTTATTTTTGCAAATATCTCTCAAACGATTCGAGATATGAAAAAAACATAAGAGAACAAAGTTGTAGAGAATTTTCTCCTCTACAAATTCGTTTATTCAATTTTTGCGCCAGATGAACGATTTATTTGCAATTAAAAATACATTACAAACGGCTTTTTTGGTATTACTAACCTATTTCTTGTCCGAAATATTTTAAAACGCGACGTTCTGGTCTCTGGTAGCCACGAATTATGGCTGTAAAATTTGGTGCAGATCGGTTGAACGGTTCGACCTAAAAAGTGGGAACACGTTACAGCCAGACAGACATCGTCAAATCGCCGTTATTTTTGCAAATATCTCTGCAACGATGCAAGATATGAAAAAAACACAAGAGAGCGAAGTTGTAGAGAAATTTCCCCTCTACCAATTAGGCTATTCAATATTTGTGTCAGATGAACGGTTCGTTTGCAATTACAATTATATTACAAACGGCTTTTTTTGTATTACTACCGTATTTTCTGTCAGAAAAATTTGAAAAAGAGAGATTCCGGTCTCTGACGGCCTACAATTATGTCTATAATGTTTGGTGCTGATCGGTTGAACGGTTCGTATTCAAAACAGGGAACACGTTACGGACAGACAGATATACATCCCAAAATAGCCGTTATTTTTGCAGATATCTCTGAAACGATACGAGATATGAAAAAAAAAACATAAGAGAGCATTGTAGAGAATTTTCTCTTCTACAAATTCGGTTATTCAATTTTAGTGTTAGATGAATGGTTAAGCCGTTATTTTCATTTAAATTTCGAGCTGTCAAAAGACGATCGCAAAGTCCCACTTTTAGTGGTACTACCGTAACCTAAAGTGGGCCAAAACTCACAAGCAACGGAAAACATGTAAGGAAAAAATCAGTTGATAAAACTACGTGTGGTGGTCCTATATACCGTCAACAGTTTTTACAGTGTGAAAATCGGGAAAGTCATTTCCCCCATTTTCCCAGCCTGGGCCGACCGGGAGTGGTCATCCCCGCGCGGATCAATGTAAATAAATATTCGTTGAAATCAAGAGGGTGTATTTCACCTTCTCTCAATTACCGCGGTACCCACTTCAACCGCCGGGCTGCAGAACGTAAGTGTACATGCAGAATGGGAAGCTGGTGAAGACCGTGAATTGCGTGTGTCAGGCAAGCTACGGGAGACGAAGTGAGGCATTGGCGGGCTGCCAGTGGAATGTTTGTCGGGCCATCGCCCGCTAGCATACTCCCAGCCTTCCCACTTTACTCGGCTTGCGTGTTTTGGAGCGTACATCAAAACGTTATCGCCTTGGCCACTGCGGCGCTAGTAGCGTGCACGTATCTCGCGCTTCACGAACATTGTGATCAACAGTAGAAACTAAGTAAACAGCGTTATTTCTTGTCGTTTGACTGCCTAGACTAGTAAGGGCATACTGAGATATGATTAGGGAATTACTGTGGATTGATTCCGTAATAAGAAGGTATGTAATCGTAGTAGATTGTTTTTAGAAAACCATTACAGGGTTTGCAATAATCCGATCTTCATGTTTCATACGCGCTCTCTAATTTGCCACCCCATCGCTATATCTGATCTGATTAGTTACTCTTTATGATCTTATCAAATATTACTTTAACACAGTAATATCTCATTACAAGTTATAATTTGCTCATAGCAATGGTGTATTTCTGTGTGCCTTTCTGCACAAGCCGAAGTGGTAAAGCGAAAGGGGTTTTATTTCACGAATTTCCCAGCCAAAGTGAGTCAGAGAACAGTGGCTGAAAGCAATACCAAGGGCAGATTTTACGCCCAATTTTAACTCTAGATCGTCTGTGGTATATAGCCTTCATTTCCGAGAGGCTGATAATCGGCCTGAATTATAAATTAAGAAATTGCTGAATACTACTGTTTCCTCTGGTTTTCCTTCTTATACAGCGTATAAAATTGTACAAGAAAAAGAAGTATGTAGAACTATTAAAAATACAGTGAATATCACACATAAAAAACGAAAAAATGAAAACAGTGAGGAAACCCATGATCAGAGCATTATTAATTCCAATGTCCCACTGCTCGAAATTCATGGCAGTAATAGATGCCGTTCTTCGATTCACATCCAGTGTGAGATTTTAGACGAAAAGCTGATAAAAATAGAGCAAAATAAATTGCGTGTCAAATTGTGGAGGTCTACAGTTAAACTATTAAATCTTGAAAAGAAACTTGATAAAAAACTCTCATGAGCTGAAGACACAACAACAATTGTCACAAAACTTAGTCCCAAATCATGAAAACTGCTGAGCATGATCCATCAAATGTTAAATCTTTCTTTCTTCTTGCACAAATAGAAAATTTCAATAAATCATGTCTGAGATGGACAGAAAATACTATAAAACATAGTATAGTATGGGAATCCATATCACCTAAAGCGTATAGATATATTCAAATGTTTGTATAGCTTATGGGGCTTAACTACGGGGTCATCAGTCCCTAAACTTACAAACTACTTATGAACTAACTAATACTAAGGACTGCACAAATATCCATGCCCGAGGGGGGATTCGAACCCCCGACCGTAGTGGCCGTGCAGGCCGTGACTGGAGCGCCCCAGTCCCCTCGGCCACCGCGGCGGGCATATAGATATGCTAGAAGAAATATCCTGCAGGTACCTTCTAAGGTCACATTGTTCCACTATTTGGGAGACACGTCAAGCGAAACAGGTGTTTCCGATCTTGTGAAAGAGAGGTATCCTTTGAAGCTAAACGCGAGGCTGAAAGATATTGTTCTTTGAAAGTGGATGAAATGGCGATCAAAGAACAACTGCAATATAATAGAAATTTAGATACAAGAAATGTATTCGCGATTGCGAATATTAATCAGCATCAGCTGTATGGTGTAATGGTGACATATGAAAATTTGTGCCGGGACGGGACTCGAAACCGGATTTCCCGCAGTAGACAATGTGTGGCATATGAAGGTTTGGGTCGTTCCGGGTAGCGTAATGGAAACGCGACCGCTCGCGATAAGCGGGATATCCGGTTTCGAGTCCCGGCCTGGCACAAATTTTCATATGTCACAATTACACCATACAGCTGATGCTGATTAATATTCGCAATTGCGAATACATCTCTTCTATTTACATTAGCAACTGTAGTCGCCGCAATGTCCGTTCCTTCAGGCAGACATGCATGTATGGACATTTGCTTAGTTATATCAACAAACACGGACACTGCATATCGTATTTAGAAATTTGGATGCTTTCTTTGGTAATAAAACTACATCTGGTAGAAAAAAACTATCAAAATACTAGCGATACTACATCTGAAGTTAAGGGCAAGAACGTGAGCGAATGTGTAATTCTCGCCAGGTAATATGTAAAATAATTATACCAGTCGTTTTAAAAAAACATTTGACCAGAAGTGACTGAACGTATTGAACGGGCAAAGTATGAGGCACGTCCAGAAAGTAAGTTCCGTTTCAATTTATCTCCGCTGCAGCGTTGCGATTGCAGTTCCGCACATGCGCTGTAGACGATGTGTATCAAGGAGAAGAACGTGCGCCATTTGGAGATCGCTGTCAGTTACGTACGCTTTGTTGTGGTTGTTTGAAATGTCGGCGTTGATTTAAAACCCGCCGCCTGTGAAATCAGGTCGGTGATTCGGTTTCTGAATGCGAGGAAAGTGAAACCAAGTGAAATTTATCGGCAAATTTGCGATGTTTACGGACCAAACGCGATGAGTGATTCGATGTTGAGGAGATGGATACGACAGTTCAATGGCGGGCGTAGTGATGTGCACGATGAAGAACGAAGTGGGCGTCCACCTTTGGTTACAGAAGAACTGGTTCATGCGATTGATGACAAGATCCAGGAAAACCGTAGGTTTACAATTAGTGCTCTCGCTATGGACTTCCCCCAAATTTCACGAACACTGATGCATGGAATTGTTACCAAACAACTGAAATTCCGTAAACTTTGGTCACGTTGGGTACCAAAGATTCTCACTGAGCAACAGAAAACACAACGGATGGGTAGTGCACTTGAGTTTTTGACCCGTTATGCTGAAAGCGGCGAATTTCTGAGACGGATAGTCACAAGAGATGAAACGTGGGTTTCTTACGACACCCCAGAGAGTAAGCGGCAGTCAATGGAATGGAGGCACACGTCATCCAAAAAATGTTCAAATGTCTGTATATCTATCGGACCAAACTGCGTGGTCATCAGTCCGTAGCTTAAAAACTATTTAAACCTAGGTAAACTAACCTACGGACAAACACACATACCCATGCCCCAGGGAGGACTCGAACCTCCACGGCGAGCAACCGCCGGCCGCGGTGGCCGAGGGGACTGAGGCGCTTCAGTCACGGTCTGCACGGCCACTACGGTCGGGGGTTCGAATCCCCCCTCGGGCATGGATATTTGTGCCGTCTTTAGTATAAGATAGTTGTTCATAAGTAGTTTGTAAGTGTAGGGACTGATGACCCCGTAGTTAAGTCCCATAAGCTTTACAAACATTTGAATATTTTTTTTTTTTTTTTTTTTTTTTTTTTTTTTTTTTTTTTTTGCGATCAACCGCGCGATCCGCAGCGAGGTGCTTTAGACCGCTCGGCTACTCCACCGCGGCACACACACTTCATTCCCATCAAAGTTAAAGCCGAAGGAAATCAGCACACCTCGGAAAATGATGTGCACAGTATTCTGGGACTGGAAAGGCATCCTACTCATTGACTTCTTACATCGTGGTCAAACAATCAAAGCAGATGCTTATTGCGAGACACTTCGGATATTGCGCCGTGCAATTCAGAATAACCGCCGAGGACTGCTGTCAAAGGTGCTGTTTAGCTCCACGACAACGCAGGACGACACACTGCAAATGTGAAGAAAAACCTCCTACAGGGAGTTGGCTGGGACGTGTTTGACCGTCCTGCGTACAGCCCTGACCTCTCTCCTAGCGACTTTCATCTGTTATTACATCTCAAGTCTTTCCTTAGCGGTCATCACTTCACCAATGACGATGAGCTGAAAGAAACTGTTTCCAACTGGTTGAAAACACAGGCGGCAGATTTCTATGAAGAAGGTGTACAAAACCTGGTGCCACGCAATGACAAATGCCTGCAAAATTTCGGCAGTTATGTGGAAAAGTAGTTTAAGAGTTGTAGAATTTTGTGCAATAAAAATTTCTTCTCTATCTGTGTACAATTTCATTTTATCAGCAAACGGAACTTACTTTCTGGACGCGCCTCGTATTTAAATAACAAGCCCGTAAACAGAAAAATAATCCGAATACAACAAATGTGATAAATGCGTATAGCGGCGGCCGGCCAGACTAGTGCACGCTTGCAGCGCTCCAGTGGCGGGCGACTGGTCGGGAGGAGCGGCCGGGCGGCGCGCGGCGGTCCAGCGGCCGTCCTTTGTGCGTGGGTATTGATTGCCGGTGGCAGCTCCGGGACGCGGCTGCATCTGCGGCGGCGCTCGTCAAGGCCGCGGGCCTTTACCGCGGGCCGCCACCAGCGCTGCTGGCCCCTGACCGCCCGCCCCCGCCTCCGCCCCGCGCACAACGAGGGGCCGCCATCGCTAGCTGACCGGCTGGCCGCCGGGGCACAGCCCAGGCCCAGCGGCCGACTGCCAACAGCGGACAAATTGAAGAGCGCCTAGGCAGCCATGATGGTGGCTAACTTCCGTGCCAATTTTAAAAGTGCTTAAGACTCTTTTGATTAAAGTGTGTATTCATTCGAAACGAGTCGCGATGCCTGTATCATTTAAATATATAACTACAAAACAGCTTCAGACTAGTCTTGTGCAGTTCGAGAACGAACTAGTTCGGAAGAGCGCTCCCACAGGTGAACTACGCGAACTAGTTCGCAGATCCCTCGCGTCTTAGTTCGCCGGCCGCGGTGGCCGAGGAGACTGAGGCGCTCCAGTCACGGTCTGCACGGCCACTACGGTCGGGAGTTCGAATCCCTCCTCGGACATGGATATTTGTGCCGTCCTTAGTGTAAGCTAGTTCATAACCAGTTTGTAAGTTTAGGGACTGATGACCCCGTAGTTAAATCCCATAAGCTATACAAAATTTTTATTATTGATGTGGTATCTGTTTCCCATAAGCTTAACAAGCATTTGAACATTTTGATGTTAGTTAGTTTGCTCCTTTTCCGACGACTGACGGCTAACAGCGAGAGGACGGGAGAGCGCGCAGAATCGTGTGATTCCCTTCTGCCAGTTGCCGTCATTTCGAGATGAGATGCAGCTCAGCTGCAGTTTTAGTAGCGGTAGCACGGTTCCACAGTGGTAGAGTGCGAGACTACAGATCCAAAGGTCGTGGGTTCCATTCCAACCAGGTCCTAGGATTTTCATCTATCACTTTCCACTTCTTTCACCTCTGGTAGTACTGCTCATGTGAAAAATACCGAGTAGCACCGTGGTTCGGAACCCACTTTAAACTGTAGGTCCCCCTATAACTGGATAGGTAAGTCAGTTCGAAGGTCGGAGGAAGGAACGGCATACTACCTCCAAACAGGACCATGCCTAGTTAAGCACTGCTGTGTTCAAACCAATCTTCGGGTTGTTGACTACTATACCTTTTTTAGCAAAACCCACAATGAGCGGATGAACTAAAAAGAGCGACCTACTTCACGGCCGAGCTACGAACAAAAAGGAGAGATACCGGTCGCGAACTAAAATATGCGAGATAGGTCGCAAACTAAAATATGCGAGATAGGTCGCAAACTAAAATATGCGCGATAGTTTGCGAACTAAAATATACACGATAGGTCACAAACTAAAATATGCGTGATAGGTCGCGAACTAAAATATGCGTGATAGGTCGCGAACTAAAATATGCGCGATAGGTCACAAACTAAAATATGCGTGATAGGTCGCGAACTAAAATATGCGCGATAGGTCGCGAACAGAATTAAAAATCAAGTGTTGCCTTCTGCTGATGAGAGCCATTTCGAGGTTAGCGTCTGCCTGCTAGATTACATAGTTCAGTGCTACAAAATTTCTGTTTTACGTATTCTGCACTCTGCAATATCTGACTAATAAATTCCATAATGCCAAGATATAGAGATAAATCTTAACTTAAACGCGAGAAATTATCCACAAACTGTTTCTTTTGGTTTGCGTGATATCGTAAGCGGCTCAAGAAGCAAGCGCATGAAGCAGCTAGGTGGGGGAACTTCTCCCTCCACCTCCATGCGCAGACCACGCCGCTCAGCCGTCACTGGGACCGGACGAACTAAAAGAAAAAACTAGTTCGCGGCAGAGCGCTCCCGATCGCGAACTATTATGCGCAAGTCTACTTCAGTCTCTTTCAAAATACAACTATTGGTTGTGTGTAAATTTATTACACATACTGTACAGAAATCGGCCAACAGCGTTTCTTCTTCCTAACTAAACCGAATTATAACATTTACTCACACGAAGTGATGGGTGCTATCGACAAGGGTTCGCAAATCGATTCCGTATTTTTTGATTTCCTGAAGGCTTTTGACACCGTACCCCAAAAAAGGCTTTTAATCAAATTGCGTGGTTATGGTATATCGCCCCAAATTTCCGACTGGATAGGGGATTTCCTGTCAGAGAGGACACAGTTCGTAGTAATCGATGGTAAGGCATCGACTAAAACAGAGATGATATCGGGCGTTGCACATGGTAGTGTTATTGGTCCTCTGCTGTTAATTAAATTTACATAAACGATTTAGGGGAAATTCTGAGTAGCTCTCTTAGGTTGTTTGCAGATGACGCCGGCATTTACCGTCTAGTATAATCATCTGAAGATCAAAACCAACTGCAGAACGATCTGAATAAGGTATCAGTACGGTGAAAAAAATTGGCAATTGACTCTAAATAATGAGAAGTGTGAAGTCGTCCACATGAGTACGAAAAGAAATACGTTAAACTTTGTTTACAAGATAAATCAATCAAATGTGAAAGCCGTAAACTCCACAAAATACCTAGGAATTACTATTACTTCGGACTTAAACTGGTAAGAACACGTAGATAATGTCGTGGGAAAGTCGAACCAGACACTGCGTTTTATTGGCAGACTCTTAAAAGATGCAACAGAACTACTAAAGAAAGTGCATAGACTACGCTTGTCTGTCTTTTTTGGAGTATTGCTGCCTACTGTGGGATCGTTATCAGGTGGGTTTGACGGAAGACATCGAAAGAGTCCGAAGAAGGGCAGCTCGTTTCATATTGTCACGATACAGGGGAGACTGCGTTACGGAAATGATACAGGATCTGGGATGGGAATCATTACAACAACGGCGCTTATCGCTGCGGTGTGGGCTACTTACTAAACTCCAATCGCCAACATACTCGTCCGAATGCGAAAATATATGGTTGACTGCCACTTACATAGGTAGAAATGATCATCATAATAAAATATGAGAAATCAGAGCTCGAACGGAGAGATTTAGGTGTTCTTTCTTCCCGCGCGCTATTCGAGAATGGAATGGGAGATAAATAGTATAAAGGTGGTTCGATGAACCCTCTACCAGGCACTTAACTGTCATTTGCAGAGTATCACATGTAGATATTGATTTTGATTTTTAGCGTTCTAAGTGCAGCATATGAACGGAATTTGTCGTCAGACACGATTTTCCGGCACTTTTACGATCGTGAAACTTTAGTACAAACATTAATTTTTGAAAAGTTTCACAACACTGTACATCTATACCTGAGTGCCTGCTGTATCCTCCAATATTTAGATATTTTATAGCCTCAAAAAATGAAACAGCCAATTTTAAATACTGACTGTGAAAATGAAATATCCCATCAGATACATATCTGTAAAATAACATTTTACCTTGTAAATACAGTAACTAGCCACTACCAAATTCTTTTAAGAACACAAATTATGCTATAACGCTATCTTAACTAACTGCATCTAACGTAAGCATTAGGGTATCTAGCATGAATATTGGCATTTTAATTCTGTAAGCCAAATACCTTACAGTAGCGTGAACTGCTCAAAAATCAGCAACTGTCATCATAGGATTCAACTTCACAATTTGCATCCAGTGTGGCTATGTGTCATTCATATATGGAACTATACATAGTTCTGCAAACCCTTTCAGATGTTATACCTATAAGTAAATCAGATGACCTTTAAATTGTTTGTTACAATTTGCTAATATTAATTTCAAAACAAAAATTCGAACTGCAACGAGGAAACTGATCTCATGCATATTAGTCATTTTACACTTCATAAAATGAAATTTTTTGAACTTCCTGTCCACCAGTACTTCCTAAAGTAGCTCGTTTTTAAGAGCTACTAGTATTGTAAAAGTATGTTATTTATTTTATTCAAAATCCAATATTGTCTTGACTGACAGCCTGTTAAGCAAGAGTAACTATCTCTGAACACAAGTTGTAGGGCTACTTGTATTTCTCAGAAATGTAAATGCGAAGACAGTATTCGTTTTTTTTTTATTCCTTTCTTAAATCTATGTTTGCAGTTAACTGCTGAGCAGCTCTTCACCATGGTGTTTCACATACGCTGCAATAGTCGTACAGTACAGGCGTGATTATGAACTGTGTATATATACCGCAGTAGCTACATAATAAACGATTTATCTCCTAACAACACTCGTATTTATTTGACGCTTCTCAGTATCATGGCAGCCGGCCGAAGGTTCAAATTATCCCGCGACAGCAGCGCCGTTAGTTGGTCCAGTTATTTTTTACAAGGTCTTTGGGCACAGCCCACTGCCTCCTAGCGGTCAGCCAGTCAGCTAGCGATCGCGGCCTTTCGATGTAATGTGAGAAGGACTTCTGGTGTTTACTCAGCTCGCCACTACACTACACCTGCACCTTAAGGTGGCATCTCGCTCAACATTACCTCTTACACGAAATACATGCTATGCCAATCCACATTGAATTGTTAAAAATCTGTGGGAACCCCCTAATATTGTGGCAGGCCTGCTTTTAGCCGTCGAAGTGAATCAACTCCACATGATAGGGACTGAACGAGTCATTGCAAGTTCTTTGAAGCAATATTGACCCATATTGCCTCTATAACTACCCATAGTTGCAAAAGAGCTTGCGATGCAGGATTTTCTGTACAAACCTACCTCGCGATTACATCCCATAAACATTCGATGGAATTCATGTGGACACGTTCTACAAACCAACTGCGAATATTGGGTTCCAGCGACATGGTGGACTGTATGATTCCCCCCCCCCCCCCTTCTTTTCTTTTTGTTGCACTTACGCTCGACCGTTGAAGTTATGGTTTCTGAATTTGGGTCATAACACAGGATGGACAAAGCAAGACGATTTCTCGCTAAATTAAAGTTCATAAAGTTCACCGTTTGGTAAATATTATAAACTTATTCATTATACACTTTTAATCCGTATTTACGTTGTATTATTTAAGCAAAGATAATTTTTGTTGTTGCCAGGCGATATATTCGTTTAGTAAAATTCGGGGAAGTTAACCCATTTCTAGCTCCGGCCCGGTTTGAATTTAATTGTCAGTTGAATTACACTGTCCTTTACTATTTTTTATTCAAATTTATCAGCAATGAACATTAAAACATTCTCGTAATAAGATTATCACACTTAAATGTTCGTATATGGTTTGCACCAAAGATACAGTCGTTAAATAATGTTGGGACCCTTAAGTAAAATTTCATCACAATATATTTTGACAAATGTTTCTTTGGATGACATGACCGATTATGAAATGATTCCTAATCGTCTTTGATATTCTAAATAGAAGTTCTCGTCACCCTCTGCCAGGCACTTAAATGTGATTTGCAGAGTATCCCATGTAGATGTAGACTATCAGAATCACACAATACCGTAAATTATTTAATTTAAATCTGTCCCTGCATTTAATAATCCGAATCGATCTCAAACGCGATCGGATTTCAATTATCTCCCTCATTCATGAGCCGCGAGCTAACTTGCATAAAACTTTCATTTAGCCTTTACAGATACATACGTCCGCACTAAACTGGAAATAATAGTAATTTTTTTTTGTAACATTTCCGGAATTTTGCTTATATACCCCAACGTAGAGTACATATTAGAAACTATTGCATCCCACATGCTGGTATACCCTTTTTTACTTTCCATCACTCTGAATTTAAAAATTCTTTATGGCCGAAAAAACTAATTTCTTACTATAATAACTACGTATATACACTACTAATTTTCCAAATATAAACCCTCTATAGTTTTTGGCGACCCGAATGGCTGCAAACGGTCTCCAACTAGTCGAACATAACCTTTTCCACTCAATGATCAATTCAGTTGAGCCGACTCAATGTTCCGCGTAAAAACAAACATTGTGGAGCAACCACTCACTTGCAGAGTGCGTTGTTGACAAGTTGGATCCATGGTTTAACCCTACCGTCAGATCACACCATCTGAAGTCAGGACTCTTTTGACCAAGCCACTGTTTTGCAGTAATCCAGCGTTCAACAGATAGTGTCACGAATCGAGGAGAGGAGATGCGGGAGGTATTGTGCTGTTAACTGTCTCTCGTCTGCTGCCATAGCCAATAACGTCAAATCGCACCAAACTGTCCTATCGGATAAGTTCTTCCCACTTCACAAATTGATTTTGCGGTATTCCACTCAATAATTTTTGTCTGCTAGCACTGAAACCTCTCCATTAACGCTGTTCATCTCTGTCATTAAATGCAGTTCGTTGACCACTATGTTATCCGTGGTAAGTCGTAATTCCCGAAATTCCGTATTCTCCGTACATTATCGCCTCTGTGGCTCTCGGAATACTGAATTCCTCAACGATTTCCGGAATGGAATGATCCACGAGTCCAGCTCCAACAACCATTCCGCGTTAAAACTTAATTCCGTCGTGTGGCCATAATCGCCGGAGTAAAAATGACGGCTCTGTCAATACACCGGCCATTTATACCTTGTATACTACCGCAGTGTGTGGCTGCACATATCGCTATATCATGACTTTTGTCAGCTCAATATATATGTATATATAATAAATGACCTAAGTACATTGTTTCACTCCCAAAAGCATTTTATTCATATCACACGATTATTAATGGTACTACTGCAGATGCAGTAGTAAATGTCATTTGTGCCTTCTTTGAGCATTTATGTGCAAGGATGATGCACGGTGTCTTGGATGACGAGCCGTTAATAGCTGTACTGGCAAAAATAATATAAGGTTGCTCCAGAAAATTGCCATCGGACATTTGCTATTCGTGCTGTGCATTAATATCCTGGCAGATGATACTAATACCATCCTCAAATTTTTGCAGATGATTCGAAATCAATTATAATGTACAAAAATGATGAATCTAAAAATACGGCAGAAATGTTCGATTACATCCTTGCACGATTTCAGATCGAGAGAAAGATAGTCACGTTAAATGTTAAGTTACCTAAAATTGTCAAAGATATAAACCCAAGTAGAACCTAATGACTATTCGACTCTACATTATCAGTTTTATAATCTTATCATACCATCTTCACGCCTCTTGAGTAACGTAAAGTGGCCGAGGGGACTGAGGCGCTTCAGTCACGGTCTGTGCGGCCACTACGGTTGGGGGATCGAATCCCCCCTCGGGCATGGATATTTGTGCCGTCCTTAGTTGTAGCTAGTTCATAAGAAGTTTGTAAGTTTAGGGATTGATGACCCCGTAGTTAAGTCCCATAGACTCTACAAACATTTGAACATTTTTTTTTAGTAACGTAAACCCGCGATTTATCCAATAACTTTGTGAAGTTCGGGGGCAAGATTATGTCACTAATACCTGTAGATTTTTGGCACAATGACTCTATAACTAGACTCATTAGTTGATAACTGTTAGGTCAACATTCCAATCGAATACGTTTAACACTGCAAATGCTGGCATGCTAGCATGAGTGCTGCTCATCTGCCTTTGATTTGGTATTTGGAGTTTTATGCCTATAGTGTTTGCGAATGCAGGCTAAGTGCATAGAAATGATGATTAGCAAGGATGTCCCTCACCAGTAAGGTAACTCGCGAAATATGCCGGAGTTTGAGTCATTGGTGGTCGAATGATAAGTGAGCCGCATGAGTTAATTGTTTACGTACGGGAGGAGAAAAAAATGTTCTAATGTTTGTTAAACTTATGGGACTTAACTACGGGGTCATCAGTCCCTAAACTTACAAACTACTTATGAACTATTGTATACCAAAGACAGTACAAAAATCCATGCCCCAGGGGCGATTCGAACTCTCGACGGGGAACGGCCTCGCTTATCGGAGCATGGCGCCTCAATGCGCTCGGCCGCTCCGCCGCGACTAAAGGGAGAAGGAAAAAGCTTCCACAGTGCCGTTCCCCATAATGTGATGCACGAATACTCCTTTACTACACAGAGTGAGAGAGGGTAGAATTGTATGAATCTCATTCCAAAGAGGTGGAATTTAAAATTGTCCTGGCAAATTGAATATTCGAAGAGATTTCGGGCTTGCAGCCGGTCATAATTAAATTTATTTCAACTAGTATGTGTGTGTGTGTGGTGTACGTCAAAATACCCCCCAACAAATTATTGAAATCAAAACTCAAATCATCAAAAGATAAAAATAATTAAACTACTATCTGAAATTACACAAAGACAAAAACTTTACTGCATCTTTTTTCTTACGTGATCTGGGATTTACAGCTAGAGAAACAATAATTATTATCGAAGTAAAACTGAAGAACATGGACTATTATAGATGTACATATGGAACAATCTTTATCCTTCCTACAGGTTATGACAGAACACAGCTACTTCGTTTCAAGCAAATAATTATATTCACAGAACGAAGAAGACATTCTAGTAGTCTCGTCCATCAATTGCCACTTGCCAAAATGTTCTCAACTATATAACAATAAAATGTTCAGTGAAACTGTAACTCCAGAGCAATTCATATTACATTCTGACACACCTGTGCAGGCAATGTCATTTGTTTAGTAGATAAGATAGAGACGTGGCTAACTAGGAGACCTGCAGGCCTCGGAAATTCGGTTTGGGATGAGACTTCGCATGTTAGTAGTATACGGCAAGGGTTCATAAAAGGTTTCAAGCGCATTACCCAGGAAATTAAGAGAAGCTTTAACAGCTGTACATATACCACAGATAGGCTTGACAGCTAAGGACGAGCTGCAACACTTTCAAATAGCTCAGGTGGTAGCGTCAGCATCTGTCCTGCCCAGCCGAAACCACTAATGATAAAAACTTTAAATTTGCACAGGTGTTCATCTTACACCATTGCCGTCGTTTAATTTCAGTTATTTATCATCAGCGGTTTTGGCTAGTTTATTAAGGGCTGTCGCACGAGCGTTATATCACTTATGGGCTCGGTAGAAATATCACTTGGCATCAATTGCGCTTGTCGACTCCGTCACAACGAGCGAATAATTGAATATCATCTTTTTCAAGTTTAGTTACCTCTGTTTTCCTTAATCATGCTAGGATCATTTTCCGCTCATGTTCTTAGAATGAACAACAAACAATCACGACGTGAAGCACTTATCAACAATGGCGTATTCCGCGCTGCAGCTCATGCCGTTGCCGAGCAACAGTTCGAAACGAGACGATGAGCGAGCGACATGTATGTGGACGTCCCAAGCCGAAAAGCTCAAGAATGCCTCGGAATTCAGTTAAGAACACGGTACGGTTGTAGCAGTTAGAAGGTAAGCAATCCGAGTTTCGCCAGTCCATGGCCTCTATAACACAGGCATAAAATCGTTTGACTTTAAGTATAAATTATCAGAAATTATGTGCGAAATGAATGTGAAGGTTTTCAATATGGCAGTAGCATTCAGGGGAATTTAACTTTCCAAACCAGTCATCCAGACTGTTTATCACAGCTCGTCTGCAAGAGTTTGTTTTTGAGAAGCTTTAATCTTATTACTAAAGCAAAGTCAGACTTCTGCAAAATGTCTATAACAAATGTCTCGTACGTTTCCGTGGTAATTGCTCTTAAGTAGTCGCTTAGTACAGTGTATTACCATCTTGTCCTGTAGCACAGTTAAGATGAATATATTTCTATAAGAATTTGTATTATAAACTGATTTCATGCACTAAGTACTATTTCTGTCAGAAGGCTAACTGCAGATGCTTCGAAATGCTTCGCTGTCAACGGAATGAATTGGGAATTGAAATTATTGCTTCTAATCTCTCTATATATAAAAATGTTCCAAATTATTAAAAGTTCTTCACTTATTGAGCTCCAAATTTGTCACATCGTTTCACTGTAAAACATGAAGGTTTTTAGATGTCTATTTATTTAATATATTACACACACAGACACACACACACACACACACACACACACACACACACACACACACACATACACACACATTATATATATAAAATCACTTCCGTGATTTTTGGTAACAACTTCCCCACACTGTAAAATTTATATAAATTTATATGTAAAAACATGCGCATATTCCAGTAGTACGTTGTATCAATATTTCAAAGATATTTCGGAGATATAAGTTTTCGAACATAACACAAAACATGGTTCTAAGTTCTAAGACGACAGACTGGAAGAGTAGGCAATGACGAAGAGGGGGCGGGGGGAATATAAAAGTACTTTTTTATTGTAGTCAAGACTCCAAATACCAACTTTTGTAGTTCAGGCTTCAAAGCTGGCTTAATGGCAGCATTTTTCTAAAATATTTTCATCCCCTTAATGGCTGATTATCAGAAAAAGCCGAAAGATGCTTTTTTCCCTCCAAGAATCCTTATACCAGTTATGCAGGTCTAGCTTCGAAATTGACTTGACAACACCGTATTTTCAAAATCCTTTTCACCCCCTTTGGGAAGGAATGTCAAAAAATCGCTTCTTAAGGGACGCCAACGCTGTAAGATGAACAACCAATGCAAATTTCAAGTTTTTATCATCAATGGGTTTTGGCTAGGCGATGATGAGTCATTCATTTAATATCAGTCAGTCACTCGGAACATTGTCTTTTATGTATAGATATTACGCATTACAAGCTGTTGTAATGTCTCACGAAAGTGCTATGGATTGTCTCTGTAATATACTGATTATTAACGAGCGGAGTCGCTCACAAAGTCATTCATCAAGTTGGACGACTGGGAGGACGATCCTGCGACGCAACGAATTGATAGTACGATGAACGTACGTAATAAGGATATAGATAAACAGATATAATTTCGTCGCCTTTAGAGTTTTGAGGTAATGATTAAATTTTACTTAAGGCGGCGGCGCAGTTAGTTAATGTTGGCAACGGAATGTTCGTTTAATGAGGATAATTAATTTATTCTCAGGACAAAAGTACATACAAGAACCTGTAAGCAAGAGAGCAAACACAGAATTATCTGTTGAATTCTAAACACGAAAGAATGTTCCTCTCAGCCTATTTTATTGGTTGCTCGGTTAAATTTCACTTACGGTGTCAGCGACGTAGATTATTAATATTGGCAGCGAAATGTTCAGTTTACAGGGATAATTGACTTATTAACCGGACAGTGGTCCGTACAAGAACGTATTAACCATAGAGCAGGAACTGCATGAAATGGTTATTTTCTGGTCAACAAAACAATTCATTCAAAATATTCAATGTGATAAGAATCTCCTTCGAATTACCACTGTGTTACAGCAAACAACATTCCCGAGTAACGCTCGGGAACCAGATGCTTTCTAATAATGTTTGCAATTCAAGTAGCCGGGTCTCTAACGATATATATCGAATGTGCGCTTCTAAATTTATGCCGACAAAAGATGGACGTTTACCATCGTAGAATTACTTAGAAATGAAGATTTAATTTTACTTACGGCAGTTGCGGCATTCGGTGGTAATGTAATATTTCACGATAAACACGGAACATTATTAGCCTCATTGTATGTAACTGAGTTTTCAAAGAGCAGTCAAGAGATTTTGACGATATCAGCCGCAGCCACAAGTGAAATTTTACCGAAATCATTATACAAATGCATCAACATGAAAAATGACGTATCGATTTTTTATTATAATTACACAAGGAAGCCAATGAAACTTACATAATTCAAATGGCGCTTTGCCATAGATGCGTGCAAAACGTAAATCATATGAACACGTTGCCATTAAGAGAAGCAAAAGGAAGTAATGTTTTCATATCTATAGCTCTGATCACGCTTTAAATTATCCAAGTGCCAAATAAGTGAGCGTCGAAAATTGAAGTGGTACCAACTTCCGCCTTGCGTACCGCTCAAGTGTTATGGTTTGAGACCGACACGTAGAGTTGGAAACGATGAAAGGGTTCCTGTGAAATCTAAAGTCTTCCTACCTTTTATTAAGGACGTCACCGACCGCATCGGCAAAATATTGACGAAACGGAATGTTGCCGTTATTTACAAACCTACTCGGAAGATACAGGATCACTTGAAATCAGCAAAGGATGCTCGCAAGACGCTGGAAAAAGCAGGAATTTATAGGATTCCGTGTAGCTGTAGAGACGTATACGTGGGTACCACAAAAAGAACAGTCAAAAAACGACTAGATAAGCACAAGGGGAACTGTCGAAGGGGAGAGATTGACAGATCAGCTGCTGCTGAACACCTTTTTCAACCAGGGGACAACTTTATTAAATTTGATAAGACTCAGGTTTTAGCAGCCACAAATGGATACCACGAAAGACTGTGCAGAGAGGCTATAGAAATTGTAAAACACCCTAATAATATCAATAGGATGAAGGAGGGCGTGAAACTAAATGAAATCTGGGGTCCGGCTTTGAAGAAGAAATGTAACAGTCTTCCACCATGGGACGATATTAACGGACGGCGGCAGTCGGCAATGACGAATTGCGCGCTCATGTCAAACATCTAACGTCACACCTCTGCGCGCGAGCCCTCGTAAACAGAGTTTGGCTTCAGTCAGTAGTGAGCCAGGGTGTGTATCGGACATTCAAAGTGCCACGATCCCCTTGAGAATGTCCTCCGCAGTCGGGGAGGAAACGTTGGGTTTAGACGATAAATCCACTAGACCACGGCATAATAGCACGGAAATTTTTAGTAATTTTGACCATTCCGGCCGTGAAAGTTTACATTTTACAATGGGAAAAGAAGGTACCTAGTAGAAATTTGTGCCGATCGGAGTTTGATCGTCGCTAATACTAGGCTTACAGTTCATGAATCAAATGAGTATATGTGGATGATATCAATGACCAAAAGAAGTTCTTAAAAATATTAGCCAGTTGTAAGGTAGAGATTTCTAAATCATATTTAAATTTCTAAGTATTTCCATCGGCGGATGCAGACTTCGATAATTCTTCTTTTTGAATTGTAGAGTATAGGTTAAAATTGCAGAAAGCTATGAAATAAAGGAGATGAGAGCTGGTTAAATCGAATGAGCTACAGGTTGTTCAAAGAAGCGTTTGGTAACGATTGATTGTTATAATGTTAATAACACAGTTGAAGAAGAATTAAAAATCGACGGCCCAATAGAAGTCCTGGGTTAACACATGAGATTTTCAAATTAATTGAAGAAACGAGGAATTATAACAAATGCAAGAATAAAACGTACAATAGAGTATGCAAAAAACTAAAATACAAGTGTGAACACCTAAAACAGACAATATTTACTTATTAGTAAGAGTTAGGTCAACATTGGTTTTGAGAATAGCTGTAACTCTTGCAGAAACAGATTCGATTATTGTAGTATAGCTTTCAACAGAGTTTTATCCATTCTTATACAAAAACTTTCCCCAATAACTTCAACGGTATTGATGCTGTAAATTGGATACTCACTTTCTGCTCTTAAATTCACCATAACGGTTAAATTACGTTGATTCCTGGCGATTTTGTTGTCAAATGGAAATAGTTCATATATTTCGAATGCTATAAAGCACGCCTGAACCTTTCTGGCTATGTGAGTGGGCAGGAACAGGAATATGATAGTTTTAGTCATAGTTAGCAGTTCGTTGTTATGGATGGTTTGATATTCATTCATAGGTATCCGATCAATGAGGGTAATGATTCAAATGAATACCACGATATACAAGTCCATTTAATCTCAGACCTACCCAATGCTTCAATGAAGAAATAAGGCATGTCATATTGTAAGCTTCTTTTGGACTTTTCGAATACACAACTCCGGTTGTTTCTAAGAAACAATGCAAATAAGGATTCATCAGACCGTACCACATACTTTCAGACATCGAGCGTGTACAGCGCGAGGCCGTTCCCCGTCGGGGGTTCGAATCCCCCTCGGGCATGGATGTTTGTGCCGTCTTTAGTATAAGCTGGCTCATAAGTAGTTTGTAAGTTTAGGGACGATGACCCCGTAGTTAAGTTCCATAAGCTCTAGAAACATTTGATTTTTGAGAGTCTACCTTTTACGATTGTGGCACCACTTTCTTCACAGTTCTGCACTGGCTTCCGTTGGTTTAGGG
The DNA here is from genome assembly GCA_026315105.1 of Locusta migratoria. Classification (NCBI taxonomy): domain Eukaryota; kingdom Metazoa; phylum Arthropoda; class Insecta; order Orthoptera; family Acrididae; genus Locusta; species Locusta migratoria. The sequence goes on along the minus strand of CM048748.1, from coordinate 318,495,910 downwards.
TTTAACAGCTGCAGCCCTTCCATGATTGATAAGCTCCAACCGTACTTGTCTTACTGATACAGTAAGTGACTGATGAGATTTGCAATCCCTTCTGACGTGATATTTTCATGCTTTATGGTCGAAATAGGTCTTAATGTTTGTCGGTCATTATCAGTTCACTTATGCTGTCCACCTCCGTAGCTCAGTCGACAGCGTTGCTGACTAGCATCCAGGAGGCCCGGGTTCGATCCCTAATAGGGAATGGGTGTTGTGTGTTGTCATTATATGGTTGCTATGGACAGGAAGAAGGCCAATGTGCACTCCGTGTGCATACCGGGTAGTCATTCCAGATGTGGAACGGGTCATTCCGGATTCAATGATGTGTATTGGGTGTAGCCAATTGCAGGTAGTGGCTCACGTCGGTACTAACGATACGTATCGCTTTAAATCGGAAGAGATTCTCTCCAGTTTTGAACGGCTCTCTGAAATGATAAGGACTGCCAGTCTTGCTTTCAAATGTTTCTAAAAAAAAAAAAAAAAAAAAAGTTCGAATGTTTGTAAAGTCTATGGGACTTAACTACGGGGTCAGCAGTCCCTAAACTTACAAACTACTTATGAACTACTTACGAACTAGAACTGCACAAATATCCATGCCCGAGGGGTGATTCGAACCCCCGACCGTAGTGGCCGTGCAGACCGTGACTGTAGCGCCTTAGTCCCCTCGGCCACCGCGGCCGGCAAATGTTTCTAATGTTCGTAAATCTAAGGGACTGAACTACCTCCGTCATGAGTCCCTAGGCTTAAAAAGTACTTATACCAACTTAAATTAACTTACAGTAAGGACAATACAAACACCCATGCCCGAGGGAGGACTCGGACCCCCGACGGCGAACGGCAGCACGCACAGCAGCAGGTTGCCTCAGTGCGCACAGCTAATCTGCCGCAGCGTCTTGTTTTCAAGATGAAGGCATAGTTCACCATCTGCATCGTAGATGACGGGACCGACTATGGTCTTCTAGTACAGAGCCGATTGGAGGATCTGAATCAGAGGCTCAGACGATTCTGCGTCTGTGTAGGTTGTAGATTTCTAGACTTACGCTATAGGGTGGTCGGGTTCCGGGTTCCTCTGAATAGTTCAGGAGTCCACTACATGCAGGAAGTGGCTACACAGGTAGCGGGAGCTATGTGACGTGGGATGAGCGGTTCTTTCCGTTAGGAGGCGTCGGGAACACACAAAAAGGTTTTCAGTCCCAAAGAATAAGTCACAGATAGGATAAACACAGATATAAAAACCGTTGGTCTAACAGTTGTAAATTACCGCAGCTATGTGCGAAACGAATCAGAGCTCTAAGCGCTAATACAGACTACTGAATCTCAAATCGAAAGCTGTCTAAAGCCGAAGATAAGACCAGCTGAAATTTTTTACAAAGGGACAAATAGTGTACAGAAAGGATAGCTTGAATAAAATAGGCGGTAACGTATTTATTGCTGTCACAAGCGGTTTATCCTGTAGAGAAACTGAAGTAGATAGTTCTGTAAGTTGGAAGGATAGCAGTTATACCTGACGACCAGAATAAATTAATAATGAGTTCTTTTTATCGACCCCCTGACTCAGAGGATTCGATTGTAAACATGATCACAGAAAGCTTGGATGAAAGCACAGAATTTTAATTGGAGGTGACTTCTACTTAGCCTCGATATGTCGGCAAAAATACATAGTAAAAACCGGGATCAAGCAAAAAACATCGTCCGAAATTGAACTAAACGCAACCCCCGCAAATTATCTCGAGCAATTAGTTCATGATACCACTAGAATGGTTGTGAAAAAATACTTGACCTCTTAGTAAAAATTAATCCGGAGCTAATGAAGAGCATCAAAAGCGACTCGGGTTGGTGAACACAGAGTTGTCGAAGCGAGATTGAATATCGAAATTCTGAAATTCACCAAAATCAAACAAAAAATACATTTATTCGCAAAAACCAGACAAAAATCCGATTAACGCTTTCCTGAGAGAGAATCTAGTCTTTCGGAACACACAGTGTACATCGAATGTGGTTTAATTCAAAGCAACAAATATTGATAGTTACTTAGAGGTTGATATCAAATAACAAACGAGGGGGCTCACCATGGTACACAAAACAGGTTAGATAATGCTTCCAAAACCAAAGAAAAATGCATGCTAAATTTAAAGAGAAACGAAATACACAACTCTGGCAATATTTCACAAAAACTGGAAATTTAGTTCGAATTTCAAAGCGAGAAGCTTATATTAGTTTCCACAACAAAACTCTGTCACTTAATTGGTAGAAAGTCGGAAGAAAGCAGGACTGTTAAACAAAGCTATTTCCGAAATTTCTTCACCGGAAGAAGGAAATACTTCATAATTCGAACCAAAAACAGCTGCTAGCATGCGTAATTTAGAAGTAGATTTACACGTAGTATTAAAGCAATTTAAATCATTTAGCAAAAGCAAGTCACCCGTTTCAGATTGTATACCAATTAGGTTCCTTTCATAATAAAAAGATGCAATAGCTCGATACTTAGCTAACATATACAACTGCTCGCTTAGGAAAAGATCCGTACCCAAATACTAGGAAGTTGCACATGTCACACCAATATTTAAGAAAGATAATAGGAGTGATCTGCAAAATTAGAGACCTATATCACGACGTTGGTGTGCAGCAGGATTTTAGAGAATATACTTTCCTCCAATATTATGAACTACCTCAAAGAGAACATGTTGACCCAAAGTACAACGCGGATTCAGAAAGTATAGTTCTTGTGAAACAAAGATAGTTCTTCACTCACATGATGTTATAAGTCCTATGGATAAGGGATTTAAAATCGATTCCATATTTCTAGGTTTCCGAAAGTCGTTTGACACTGTATGTCACAACCGTCTTCTATTCAAATTACATGCTTATGTTATATCGCCACAGTTGAGAGATTGAACGCGCGATTTCCTGTCAGAAAAGACAATGCGTAGTAACTGACGGAAAGACATCGAGTAAAAAAATCTCACTGGCGTGTTCTATGACCAACTTTAGGTTTTGATGTACTTTTATGTCTTTTTGCAAATATTTAGAAAAAAATAATAAAAATGCAAATAATAAAAATTACTGATGATAAGATTACGACTTTACTGTTGTGATAAGATTTATGCACTCAACACGAATACTGCCTCTGACCATATTTTGACAAACAGCCAAAAGTATTGATATTTGAGTTTATCTTTGAGAAACATACACTTTTTTGAACTTTTATCTTTTTAAACTATTATTTTAATATCACTAATATATTTTCATTATCTTTCTCTGTTAAAATACTATCACCTGTCTTGCCGTGGTAGTTTGTCCTCTTTTTCAAGTTGTTGCTTTTTTTGGGGGGGGGGGGCGGGGGTTGTACTGGTTTAAGGAAAATCAAGTGACATAGTGAAAACACCGTTATTTTTGCAAATATCTCTGAATCGGTGCTAAATGTGAAAGAAACAAATTAATTTATTTAATTTTCGTGTTAGATGAACCGTTAAGCCGTTGTTTTAATTTATATTTAGAGATTTCAGAAGGCGATCGCAGAGGTCCACAACTACTACCGTGCCCTAAAGTGTGCGAACAGAAGTGATAACTGGCATTCTCGAGGGAAGTGTTATGGGGCCCCTACTGTTTCTAATCCTTATGAACGATTTAGGAGACAATCATCCCGTTGACATGGGCTCCCGATTTACCAATTCCGCTTTTGGTTGGTCATGTAAACACTCCAAAATCGATACTTGAAATCCGCTTCTCTAAAGCGGTTTTCCAGTTCCACAATCGATTTTCGTGCCCATGTAAACGCAACCGTTTTTGAAGTGTTCTTGGCTTGTCAGATTGTGAAGTCTTGTTAAGAATTTTCGGCACATATTGAAAGATTGATATTTCCTAATGTGAAATAAAAGTATAAATATTAGAGTGAACATGAATTTGTGTATTTAAATAAAGGAAAATAGAGATTTTGCTGACTAAATCAGGAACTGAATCAGCTGTTTTGCAGCCGCCATATTTAAGTGGGCTAGGAAATCCGATTCAGGCTATGCCATGTAAACACGACAGCGAAAAACGGTTTACTAAAATCGGATTTCGTCTTCCGGAAGATGTTTCCATGTAAACGTAGTGAATGTGAGCAGCCCCCTCAGACTGATTGCGAATGACGCTGTCATTTACAAGGCAGTGAAGTGCCGGCCGCGGTGACCGAGCGGTCTGTGGCGTGCCATTCACGGTCTGCACGGCCACTGTGGTCGGGGGTTCGAATCCCACCTCGGGCATGGTTGTTTGTGCCACCTTTAGTATAAGCTAGTTCATAAATACTTTGTAAGTTTAGGGACTGATGACCCCGTAGTTAAGTCCCATGAGCTTTTCAAACATTTGAGCATTTTATGGCAGTGAAGTCACCAGAAGGTCAAAAGGAACGGAAAAATGATTTGGATGAGATATCTGCATGGTGCGAAAATTGGCGATTGACCCTAAAATGTGATGAATGTGATGGCATCCTTATGAGCACTAAAGGAAATCCGTTAAATTTTATTTACAGAATACATCAGTCTAATATACAGGCCGTATGTGCAACTAGACACCTGAGAATAACAATTAACGTAATCTTTGGGTTCTGCAGTGCTTTACATGCCATTTAACGACATAATATGTAATATATTTTAACATAATATTTGTATATATTTAAACAATGGCTGTTTTAGCTACAATGCCATCTTCAGGTTATCTGCAATGGTTTGATACAAATTTCGTGTGATATTACAACATAAAAATCAAAGGATAAGTTTATTTTATATAAAATTAGATTTCACAAAGTTCCTGAAACTTGCGTTTTCCATAGAATATCGTTATTGTTACGCTACTAGGTCCTCTACAGTTCGTATGTACTGTAATTTATTGCTTAATTTATTGCTTTTGTGACATATACTGATGTTCGTCAACGATATTTTATGGTTACAACAGATTATTTATATCTACATCAACGATAAAGTAAGCAATTCGAAGGGTATGTCTTTGGTTTCAAAATCAAATGTTTGTTAAGCTTATGGGACTTAACTGCGGGGTCACCAGTCCCTGAACTTACAAACTGCTTATAAACTAGCTTATACTAAAGACGGCACAAATATCCATGCCCGAGGGGCGATTCGAACCCCCGACCACAGCGGCCGTGCAGACCGCGACTGGCACGCCGCAGACCGCTCGGCCACCGCGGCCGGCCGTCATTGGTTTAATGTATACACAGACATACATTAAGAAGATTGACAAAGTCGCTGGTTTTAGTGAAACTTTACGCCCACATGTTACCTACAGAAACGTCAAAAAGTTCGTGTCCGTTAAAGTCTCAGACAACTTCTGAAATGACGTTTTAATTTTTTCGCGATGGCTTAAACGGGTTCTAAAGTTGAGCTAAAATTTTCGTACTGGTCTAATTTAACACACAAATTGTGGAATCGTGGTATGAGATAAACATTAATATACATATGCACATGTGGCAGTTTTCGTAAAAACACTCCAATGAATACGGGCACTCGTTATCAACAAGAAACAGACACCTCTGCCTACAGAAATACCTTTATAGCGAGCATACTATACTTGAAAAGACGTAGTTGATTTAAACTGGAGACAGGTTAGTATGTATAGTAACACCACTCAAATGTTCAAATATTTGTAAATCTATCGGACCAAACTGTGTTCTCATCAGTCCGTAGCTTACAAACTACCTACACTAAGGCAAACTGACCTAAGGACAACACATACACAAACCCATGCTCCAGGGAGGACTCGAATCTCCGACGGCGAGCAACCGCGCGCTCCGCAGCGAGGCGCCATAGACCTCTCGGCTGCTCCACCGCGGCGGTAACACCACTGAAAATACTTCTTATTACCATTATGTAGACGTCAACAACTTAGTAGTTTTTTTACAATTCCTTTCTGGTAGTGAAATGACGACGACTGTTTCAGTGACGCCGAGGATGTTGCATAGGGCATTACCAGTCTGGTTAATGTACTTATGACTGTGTATACATTACACCGACGATATACCATTTAGATTGCTTAATATATCGTTGGTATAGATATGAAAAAGCTGTTGTAACCATGAAATATCGTTGACAAACGTCAGTAAATGTCATAAAAGCAATAAATAGCAGTACTAACGAAATGTAGAACTGGTGGCGTAGCAATAACGATATTCTATGGGAAACTCACAATTCAGGAAGTACATAAAATATAATTTTATATAAACATTATCGTATTCTGTCATTTTTATGTTATAACGTCACAAGAAATTTGTATCAAACCTGAAGATGGTTTTGTAGCCAAAATGGCCATTGTTTAAAATATACAAATATTATAACAGCGATTTGGTAAAATATAGTTAAAGTTACGAACAACTTAAATTGGAAAGAACACACATAAAATATTGTAGGGAAGGCAAATCAAAGGCTACGTTTCATTGGCAGAACACTTAAAAGTAACAGTTCTACTAAAGAAACTGCCTACACTACATTTGTGCGTCCGATTTTGGAGTATTGCTGCGCAATCTGTGATCTCCACCAGGTGGCACTGATGGACAATATAGAGAAAGTTCAGAGAAGGGCAGCTCGTTTTGTTTTATCACGATATAGGGAAGAGAGTATCACGGAAATGATGCACGAGTTGGGGTGTAAATTATTAAAAGAAAGGTGTTATTCGTTGCAGCAAGATCTATTTGCAAAATTTCTTTCGCCAACTTTCTCTCCCGAATGCGAACGTATTTTGTTGATAGCCACATGATCATCATCATAAAATAAGAGAAATCAGTTCGGAAACGGACGGATTTAGATGTTCCTTTCTCGGCGCGCTATTAAAGAATGGAACGGTAGAGAAATAATATAAAAGCGGTTCGATGAATCCTCTGCCATACATTTAAATGTGATTTGCACAGTATTTATGTAGATGTAGATGTTGCTGTTGATTGTCGACACCCAGGTCTCCGAACGGGCGACAACTAAAAATGTTACAAGAAGGCAGTGGAACTGTAGTAGGGAACTTCTCAGCCAATAAAATACCATACGATCATTGACATTCTTGTCACATCCATTATTCCTTTTCACCAGTGATGTATTATGTTGTGTTTGCTGTCATTGCTGACTGTAGTGAAATCTTTAACAGTCCAATCGTTTTGGTCATAGATGCTCCCAATAACTGCGCATCATCAAGTTGGCATCTTTGGAAATCTGAGTGAAGACGCATTTCACCAATTGTTTGTGTTCACTGTCGCAGAACTAAACGTATAATATACTGCAACGTAACGTCCAACGATATCGTACCGTACGTCAACTGAACACTGCGGGCACATCTCAGTGGTGACATATACAATAGTGCCAACTTGCTACAAGATGTAGTTCACTGCATGGGGTCATAACAGGATTTCTGGTCAGGCGAGTAAAGAGTTATACGTACAAAATCAGTTGGTGGTAACGCAGGAGCAGGTCTGATAATGAATAAGAAAATAAAAATGCGGATAACTTACTATGAATAGCACAGTGAAAGCATTATCGTAGCGAAGATAGATACCAAGTCAACACCGACCACAGTAATTCAAGTTCAAGTGTTTGTAAATCTATCGGACCAAACTGCGTGGTCATCAGTCCGTAGCTTACAAACTATTGAAATCTAAGTAAACTAACCTAAGGACAAACACACACACACCCATGCCCCAGGGAGGACTTGAACCTCCACGGCGAGCAACCGCACGCTCCGCAGTGAGACACTTTTGACCGCTTGGCTACTCCACCGTGGCCACCACAGTAATACAAAACTGTATGCCAACTAGCTCTGCCTAGGAGATCGAAGATATGTATGAGCCGAAAAAATAAATTATTCAAACAGTTAAGGAAGAGGAAAACTTGATTGTTACGGGGGACTGGAACTCTATAGTAGGAAAAGGAAGAGAAGGATATTTAGAAGGTCAATATAGACTGGGGCAAAGGAATGAAAGAGGAGATTACCTAGTAGAATTTTATGCAGAGCACAATTTAATCATGAGGAAAGAAGTTTGTATACATGGAAGAGACCAGGAGACATTGGAAGGTATCAGACTTACTTTATAAAGGCAAGACTAGGTTTCGAAACTAGTTTTTAAACTGTAAGACATGTCTAGGGACAAACATAGACTCTGACTATAACTTATTGGTTATGAATTGTGGATTAAAACTTAAGAGACTGCAAGAAGATAGAAAAATGAGGAGATGGAACCTGAACATATTGAAGGAACCAGAGGTGGTTGAGAGTTTCAAAGGGAACATGAGGCAAGGATTAGATGGAGCGGAGGGAAGGAATATAGTAGAAGAAGAATGGTTAGCTCTCAGACATAGAGTAGTGAAGGACGGAGGTGATCATATAAATAGAAGGACAAGGCGTGATAGAAATCCCTGAAAAGCACAGGAGGTACCAAACTTAATTGATGAAAGGAGAAAATATAAAAATGGAGCTAGTGAAGTAGCCAAATGGAGTACAGTACAGACGTTTGAAAAATGAGGTCGACCGGAAGTGCAGACTAGCTAAGCAGGATTGGAGAGTGAAGAAATGCAAGACCGTAGAAGAATTTATAACTAGGGGAAAGATAGATACCGCCTACAGGAAAATAAAAGAAACGTTTGGAGACAAAAGCAGCTGTATGCATATCAAGAATTCAGATGGAAAACCAGTACTAAGCAAAGAAGGAAAAGCTGAAAGGTGTAAGAAATATATAGTAGGCCTATACTAAGGAAATAAACTTGAAGGCAGTATTCTGGAAATGGAAGACGAAATAGAGAAAGATGAGATAGGAATCAATATACTGCGAGAAGAATTGCACAGAGCGCTGAAGGATTGAAGTCGAAACAAGGCACATGGACTGGATGATATTTTTTCGGAACTGTTGCTATCGTTAGGAGAGTCAGTCATGAAGAAATTGTTCCACCAGGTATGCAAGATCTATATTACAAAACTATAAGTTTCATACGTCATGGTTGCAAAATACTAACATGAATTATTTACAGACGAATGAAAAAACTTGTGGAATCCAAGAGACAAAATACTGCAGCTCTACAGTCATATGCAGGCAGTTATCAGCGAAAGTATATCGTGGCGCTAATACAGCACAAATTAGAAAATAAGCATCTGAATATTAATTGATTGGTTGATTGATAACATATGACGTAGCATAGCCTCCCACCTCCATTAACCTCTCACCACCAAAATATACTTCAACGAACCAATTAAAAGCACTGTCTACATGACTAAATATATTCAGAAGTAGTTAACATCAAATCAACAAATACAAAGCTTATAATGTAAGATGAATTGCCATCTCACATAGGTGTGAAGCACAATGTTGTGTCAACCTCACATATAGATTTTTGGTTTCCAGTGACGTAAAACAAGTCGCATAACTAATAATTTATTCATGTTGAAATGCAATTGACCTGCATATTTCCTCCAGTAGAAACTTTTCCGTATTCCTATCTCTTATAAAATATGTTATTGGGACTGACTGTCTTTCTCTCTGGGCATACAGACCTAGGACCTAACCCACCTGCTTGTTGCCCAGGTGTGTGTGGCCTCTTGGATTGCGTTTAATTTTTAGTTTTCACCCTACTCAGAAACTTTCCATACTGCGCTCCTAAGCCCGTTATGACGACTCGCTATACGTGGATGCTCTGTCGGCCCACCTCGTGACGGTGGATGTCTCCGGCCACCATGGGCTACAACGATTTTCATATCAGTACATCAAAATTGAAATATCTCCTTATCCGTAACTCTGATTACTTCGCGGCTTTTATATAATTCATTTAAATAGACGATCGCACCAACAAATCTTCTGTCACAAACTCTTTCTCCTGTTGCTCAATTATTATTCTGGAAACGATTTTGCATTGTGTACACCAGTCGTGCTGAATTTAAGAACCCGCCCTTCTGACAGTGCATCTTGTATGTACAGACGTGAATATATGTCTTGCCACCATTCCACAATTACTCTTCTACATTTCGCTAAAAGAAACAGTTATAGGACCCGCATTTATGCCCCAGACTGTTCGCGACGACAATCGAACCACAACAGACCCTCAAGAGAACAAGATTCAAAAGTCTGATTTTATTATTTTAAGCGTTTGCTTTACAGCTGTTATGAGTAGCTGATGGTTTTCTACGTGTCGGGTAAGTGAATCATCTTAGCGTTAAGTAGTCTGATTAGTACGGGCCGATACAAGGCAAGAGTTGTCTTAATGTCGGTTTAAGACTGAATTTGTGCTTGTAACAGCTGGTGCACATCAGTAGCAAATAGCTGGCTGAGTTATATTCAGCTTTACGCTGAATTTCGACTAGTGTCCTCAACTTGCGCATTTAATGAGATGGAGGAAGAGGGGGGGGAGGGGGGGGAGGAAGAAGAAAGACCGGAATGACTTTACCTGCAGTAGGGCACTGAAATAAGAGCGACAACGGAAACTAAAGGTCGGCATGGATTCGAAAGAAGGCGTCCCGCTTCGGGCCAGCAGTTGACAGTATAAGAGGGCGTAGACTATGGGAGCGCTGTGGTCGTAGTGTGTGATGTGGGAATTTGAGACCGACGGGAGGCAAATGAAGGTAGCCAAGAGATTAAGGCTACCGTTGGTTCGAAGCGGAAGACCTGTTCTCGAATCTCGGCATAGCTCAAATTTTCACTCACCAGTGCAAAATTTCAATACTCTAGTGCAGCTAAAGTCATTCCTCTTCCGTCTTTATTCCTGCCATTACATGTGAAAATGCATAAATGGCTGCGAACTAGATATGTTGTCTGTTCTTCCTGACATTTCCGAAAGAACAGACACCACACCGTTCTGTGTGTCTACAGAAGTGTTGCTGTTCTCAGCTCGGCTTTCGGTGCTGGAATGGATTTGGAGATATACGTTCGTGTCTATCCACTTTGTTTGTGTTAGTAAACTGTGCTTCGGTCGCTCTTTTCATTTCCGAGAAAAACACTGAGTTAAGGGGATCTTCGTTGCTTTTAGTGCATTTTGAACTCTCTACCCTCAACTATTACTGCCCGAACGGCACTTGGCTTGTGGGTGATTACGGTTTCTGACAATACAGGATGACGAGGTTCACAGCCTCGTCGTGTGTGGATTGTAAATCTTTATGACATTTACTCCATAATAAATTAGTCTTTATTTTCTCCACTTTGCGACAGGCTAATATTGCACGGTACTAATAGCTGGTGATGGTCAGGGAGTGCGCGATTGGTTCAAATGTTCAAATGTTTGTACAGCTTATGGGACTTAACTACGGGGTCATCAGTCCCTAAACTTACAAACTACTTATGAACTACTTACGAACTAGGACGGCACAAATATCCATGCCCGAGGGGGGATTCGAACCCCCGACCATAGTGGCCTTGTAGACCGTGACTGAAGCTCCTCAGTCCCCTCGGCCACCGCGGCCGGCGCGCGATTGGTCATAAAGACTAAATACAGCCTATGTTTAAGGTGTAAAGTGGTCTATGGGTAGTGCCACTAACCCCCTTGGGCCAAGTGACGTGATAAAGGTTAAGACCACTTAAAAAGGAATTTGCACTATTGGATTTACCGATTTGGCTCAAACTGTTCAAACGTTTGTAATCCTTTTGAACCAAATTGCTATGGTTATCAGTCCTTGACTTAAAAATTTTTAAACCCAAGTTACACTAGGGATAATACATACATCCATGCTCAAGGGAGGGCTCGAAACTGCTGCGGGAACAGCCGGCCAGTCCGTAACATGAGCATTAGACCGCGTACCATTCCATTAATCAAATTCTTAAGATATCGATCAATTTACACATATTTCTGGGGACGATCTGGCCGCGGTGGAATGGCCGAGCGGTCTATGGTGACTTGCTGCGGAGCGCGCGGTTCATCGCCGTCAGAGGTTCGAGTCCTCCCTCGGGCGCGCGCGTGTGTGTATTGTCCTTAGGTTAGTTGAACTTAGCTTAAGTAGTTTGTAAGCCTAGGGACTAATAACCAGATTGCTTATTCAAAATTTCTACTGCGTTTTATCGGTTTCGGTGGATCATGCCGCCATAATCAAAGCTGTGGAAATGTCGTTGCCCAACCATTATGAACAATCATTACTTGCGTCTGCACGGCGTTTTGCAGGGTTGTCAATTATATAATATTTCTGAATCAAATGATAAAATGAACACTTTATTGCCCCTACAACATGTATCGCTACCGCCACGTGTCTTTCTGGCATGCTATCGTCAGGCCTCGTAACATGTATGTACTGTAGACTTTATATAACTGAAAAACCCGCTATACGGCTTATAGACGCAAGTAATACACGTTCATAATAGTTTCGCAATGACTTTTCCACAGTTCTGAAGATGGCGACAAGATCTGTCGAAACCGGTAAATACAAGTGGAAATTTTGAATAAGCGATCTTGGCAATAATAATGTAGTTTTACTAAGATATTTCGCCTGAGGAGACCTTAGGGAAAGAGAAAACGTTCGGGAGTTCTTTTTTGGATACAGTAGAAACAAATTTGCGTAACGATGTGGTTACTGCTCTCGTGGTTGAGCGTATAAGCGAAATCAAAGGCACAGGTTCGATTCCTGCAACTTCCTAATATTTTCATTTTATACTATTCCTTGCAGCGTAAAACTTTATGAAATTTAGATGGACTTACACATTTTTTGTCCATATGTATAAGATTAATATATCGATTTAATGGCAATTACTTTAATTAAATAAAATGTTTAAACAAGTTAGAGTGGAAATTCTAACACTCAATTATTTGGCAAGCTACATTACATATTTAGGATAATAACCTCCAAAGAAGCGTTTAAAATGTAAATATTGTTCACATCCTTCATATTTTATGAAAGAATTTTTGAGCAATAACAGTTTTCTGAATTATACCTCAGTGAAAAGCAAAGTTCATTCAAGATTTAGATAAAGATCTGTCGAGTTTGTTGTATTAGGATACAAAATTGATCCACGATTATTATTATTGCGTATTCTCTTGAGCATCATTATCGCTATTGTTGTAGTAATTTGGGAGTATTGAACTGTATACTATATTTAAATTTTATATTTAAAATGTCTGCGTTACAAGGAAAAATATAAAACGATAAAAAGTAAATAGCAGGAATCGAACCCGGGCTGCAAAATTAACATTTCGTCGTCTTGTACACTACGCCACACCAACACTTAAACGTTTCTTGAATCGAATGTTCGAATGTTTGTTAAGCTTACGGGACGTAACTACGGGGTCATCAGTCCCTAAACTTACAAACTACTTATCAACTACCTTATACTACAGACGGCACAAATATCCATGCCCGAGGGGGGATTCGAACCCCCGACCGTAGTGGCCGTGCAGACCGTGACTGGAGCGACTCAGTCTCCTCGGCCACCGCGGCCGGCTTAAACGTTTCTTACTCAGAGTTGTTGACACAGTTATAAAAAATTTTCGCGGTCGTTTTCTCTTTTCCTTTAACTCCTCTTTTCAGGTATATAAAAAAACCTTTGTTTTAATTGGGCGTGGTTGTGTGTGCCCACTACTGATCAGTCCTAAGAGTTATTGCTGCTAGTTTGATGGTTGGATGATGTGTTCTGTGTGTAGTCAACGTTGTGTCAGTCCGGAGCTCCCGCGTTGTGAAGTTTTATTCGAAGTTAAGGTCCAATCTTCAGTTGTTAACAATATGTAAGTATTTAAACAACAACTTGGAAATTTGTTTACTATCTATTGTCACTTAAACGCAACCTTACTGATTTTAAACTACGTTCAAACTATTTAGTACATCTACAGGAGTTTTACTGTGTTCTTTGTAAAAGATGATAAATGTGAACATTTATTAATTCCCGTTTGCAAGAGTCTTAGATTTGAAATCATAAAAGATTTCTGCTTGAAATTATCGAACTCCATGAGCTATTTGTTTTTCAGAAGTATAACTCGTATGTTGGTTGTCGTTAGATTCCATTACAACGGTCCAACATGCCGAAAGTTAACACTGATGTAGTATATATTAGAGAATCACCTTTGTGCTGCAAAGTGAAATTGTTTGGTTTCAATTAAACCTGCCCACAGAGCACTGCAGGCAGCTCTGGCAGTACACGGATAACCCGCCCTATCACACAAACAACGAAACTCTGATGCAGGTCCTGTTCTGGAACGCAGACGGAATTGACGACAAAAGGTCAAAATTTCCTGCGTGCGTGGAGTGGAAGGGAATCCAGATACCTCTTGTAAACGAAACTTAGCATCAACCACGCAAACAACTACTCTTTCCAAGTTATTGCGTCAATCGTATTGACCACCGAGACATTGAATACAAAAACATCGTGTTAAAGGCATCGAAATATTAGGAGATTAGAGATAAGGTTAGATTAATACTTGCTCCTTAGATTATGTCTACAACAATTAGTAATGATGTAGACTGTGTCAGTTTGATAAAAGGTATCTATAAATTATGTTAATTGACTAATTTTTTTATATTAAAATTACTACTTTATATCTAAAACTTCATCTACCGAGTAGAAGTTTAATTTATCTGTGAATATGTAAGTGGTAGTTGGCCATCTGTCAGATGTTTGATGCTATTTGATAAGTGACAAAGACTTTTACGGTAGTGTAATTCACGCATCTCTGTGATTAAGTTTGATTTAAACTTTGAATAGTGAAGATTATCCTTTCTCCTAGTGTTGAAGATAATCACACTGCTATTATTTTTGATATGGGTTGGATCATTAATAAAAAATCGTAAGGGTTTATATATAAGCGTGTATTCATAATAATTGCTAGAGCTCATCCAAGATCACCTTTCAGACATTTATTTAAGGATCTAAGTAGCCCTAGATCCGTAAACAAATGTCTGAAAGGTGATCTTGGATGAGCTCTAGCAATTATTTTGAATACAATCTTACGATTATGTTCAATGAATAGGCCTACTTTTTGATTTAATGATGAATTATTCCAAAATATGGTGTGATATGACAGAAGTTAATTAAAATAGGTATAGTCAACTAATTTACTGAGTTATTTATCACGAAACTTTGTGAAGACCCTAGTAGCGTAAGTATCTGAACCAAAACGGTTCAGCAGGTCATCAATGCGTTTCTTCCTATTAAATATCTTATTAATGGATACACTTCGAAGAAAACATAGTTGTTGTTAGGATAAAGGTAGTGGGGTGTATGAGGAATGAGGTATCGAGTTTGAAACCTGAGGGATATTGTGACAGGTAGTGTTCGAGAGCCGAAAGGTCATGTCCATGAGATACTTTGATGTATGGGGACGTGGCATTAACTGTGACGAGTAAGAAACAAGCAGATAAAAGGTATGGGAATGGTAGGATCAGTGAAGGAAGTTGTTGGTATCCTTCCGACAATTTTGGATAGCTGGTTGAAGGTATTGGTAAATGAGGGCTGAAATTATTTTAGTAGTGGCACGGTAACGAGCTATAATTGGGCATCCAGGATTATTTGGTTTGTGGATTTTAAGGAGAATATATAATGTGGGTGTTTGGGACGCTGTTGGGCCGAGGAGAGATGGATTCGGAGAGAGCTGTACGCTTCCTACAGGAAAGGTGATCCTCTTGGGCTTTTGTGGTACAACTTATAGGTGAAAGAGTGAAAAAGTAGGCAGAGGCGTTTTGCGATTCATGACAAGTAGTTGTGGAACCTTAGTCTCCATGGAGGATGACTGTTGGAATTTGCTTTGAGGATGTGATTGGTTGTCCTTGAAAAGATCATATTCGTAGGAAGAGACTTGTGAAAACATGGTGATGCCAAGTTGGAGGCAAGGGTTTCCTGGAAGGTGACCACGGCGTGTTTAGGCGGAAGTGGGGAGCGATCTCAGTTGGATGATGATATGGACTTGGGCAGTCAATACTGCGATTAGGTTCGCTCTGGTCAGAGAGATTTGTGGCAAAGTAGTGTTTTCACTGTAGGGATCAGGGAAAGGAGTCTTTGACAAGTCCAAAATGGTTGAATTGGAATGCCGAGCTGAAGATGAGACATTTGGATATAACTGAAACTTCTCTGTGGTTGAGAACTAAACCACATCCTTTGTCAAGGCATCGATTTTCTATCGTCATGCCCTGAAATGAGAAATTCTGCCCACGATCCTCTCCACCCCTCCTAAAGTGGTTTTAAGTTGCGCACCCAAACTCCACAACATACTAATCCATCCCTGTGCCAGCACTGCAAGACCTATCCAATCCACCCACCCAACACTTCCAGTTCCGTCACAGGTTTATCTTTCCCATCAAAGGCCAGACCAGAAGTTAAAGCCAAGTGATTTAAGAACAGTGCTGCAATCACTGCACAGCATTTTATATTTGCATGACTCCCAACCAGCTGTCCATTAGAATATATGGTCATCGCAGAAATGTGGACAAAAGTAAAGCAGACCACGCTGTGGCACCAAATGCAGCTGAGCATAACATGCTTAACGGCTGCTACACAACTCAGGTCACCTGGATCTCACACCAGTATCAGCTTTTCTGAACACACATGGAGGTTACTCTTACAGTACACTCTCCAGTCCCGAAACTATCCAAGCCTCAACCTACTCAACCCACACATGTCACACCCAATAGTTCCTGTCTCTCTCTCTCTCTCTCTCTCTCTCTCTCTCTCTCTCTCTCTCTCTCTCTCTGTGTGTGTATGTGTTTATACATATACATATGTACCAGTCCGTCCCGCCCCATCCCATCCCATCACTGCAGAGCGTTACTCCGAACCCAGGAGTTGTAGATAACGGTTGTGTGTCTGTGAGGTGTGCCTGTGTAATTGTACAAATGAGGGTATTTGCCTTTTCTCTGACAAAGGCTGCGGTCGAAGGCTGAGTGTGTATGAACGTCTTTTTTATGTGCCTGTCGCGGCTTGACGAACGTCTTCGTGGTGTGGTTCAAACTAAACTCATTGCATTTTTGTATCCCAACCTGGATTTTTCATTGTTAGTTATTTATATTTTAATCTTCTGTTTGAAGTTGCGGATTTATCGGTAAACACCGGACTAAAATGGATCGTGGTTCATCCTTTGCCTGGCCTTCGCACCCATAACTGTGTTGAATTGTGAACATTTGTATTTGCTTTATGTATGAGGCAAGTAAGTGGGAAGACAGCGGTATATTATTTGCAAAATGTTGTATTCGAACCATACTTTCAGTTAAAGAGTTCGGGTTTTCTTACGTGTTAGATCATTAAGTTCCCTTATTCAAAGCGTTGTTGCACTGTCTTGTATTGTGGAGATGAAAAATATCGTATATAAAAAATTCAGCTGAAGGCAAGGCGTCTGATAAGTATAGTATTTCGGTTTTCCTGCAATTTAGAGCCGGTACATCAAGGGAAAACGTATCATGACGACAAAAAATATGGGAGAATATTTTCCTTTGTAATACTTCGTTAAAAAGCTGCTTTGGTAGGGAACAGTCTAAAGTTACAATTAATATCTTCTGCTAAGTAACGAGCACGGACATAAACTTCGCTGGTCCCGGAAATTCAACCGATTAACTTTTTCCTTACACAGTAAAGGTTTAAAATCAGTAAGATCACTAGAATATTGTCATGAATTATATTAGAAAATCACATTGAAATTAACGGAGCAGCCGAAAGTGATAAAATATTTCTTCAAGACATTCAAGGAATTAGGAAATATATTTGATTGGGAATAAAACTGCAGTGACTGCAAACGGCAATAAAGTTCACGAACATATAGGGTAGCAGCTGGAAACCCGACGTTGCCGGGTATTTATTTATTTATTCAAGCTTTGAGTTAGCACTTCTCATATCCCTTCTCTCTCTGTCCATCTCCTTTTTTTCTATGGGTGAGTATTCAAGAAATAAGGCTGTCGTACATAATGTATAAAATAATAACTGCACTATCCAGACAAACAAAGGTAGCCGGCCGCGGTGGCCGAGGAGACTAAGGCACTCCAGTTACGGTCTGCACGGCCACTACGGTCGGGGGTTCGAATCCCCCCTCGGGCATGGATATTTGTGCCGTCCTAGTTCGTAAGCAGTTCATAAGTAGTTCATAAGTAGTTTGTAAGTTTAGGGACTGATAACTCCGTAGTTAAGTCCCATAGACTATACAAACATTTGAACATTTTTTTTTAAACAAAGGTAGTTATCAAGATGCAAATGATATGTAACCTTAATACACTCATTTAATTCAAAACTTGATTATAAACAATATTTATGATTACGTGTCTAAAATCTAATAAGAATTATTTGGAGAGCCCACCCCTGACCATGAGACATTTAGTTGTCCGTGTGAAAGATGGAGAAGTCAAAACCACTCTGCAGTATTTAATATGTTGCCATGTGATTTATTAATCGTAACAGAAAATGCAAGTATCACTGGAAACTACAGTCTCTTGAAGTTGAAAGGTATGTCTGCCGGAAATAATGGGCCTTCCTTCCCCTAGAGCTCTATAGGAGTCTTTTGCTTTCGCCTACAGCCTAGCACGCTTCACGGTTGTCAACAGCACTATTAGCTTCACTGTCAGCTTTCACGAATTTCTTTTAGCTGACTGGAATACAGGAATGTCTTAGTAGTAAGTACGTAAATGTATTAAAATGTGGTGCATGATGTGAAAGGTTTTTACCCATCGCAATATATACGATCTAATATTTATTGAATTATACACTGTAAAATTGTATAATTTGTAGGTATATAAGTGCTGCACCTCGATGAAACCTGTTACGAATGCCGTTACTAGAATGCCGTTACTAGTAAAAAAGTAATAGATTAAAAGCTGGTGCGTGATGGGGCGATTTTCCATGAACGTTACTGTTTATCTGCTCATATCTCACGAACAACGTGTCTTACTGTGATAATTTCGAAAGCACATTCAGTAATAAGTGTGTGTATATTGTATGTAAGCTTTCCTGCAGCTACAATTTGTAGTGCAGAACTTATAAAATATAACGTCATACCGAATGCCATAGTAACTGAACAGCGGAAAAGATGTAAGCGAGAATGATTTTTCCTGTCATAATTTTGCTGTGTTTGTCAGCGAGAAAAAGTGGAATAAAGATTTGAAATTATGTAAGCTGCAAATCGCTAAGTACTCTAATTCTCATACAGTGTATGAATAAAGTCCCATCACGAGATGTGACAGTTTTTTGCGATTACTATTGTTTATGAAGTCATAGCCCCTGGACCATGTGTGTATGTGGTTCTTACCTCTACAGCAATTGTTACCTAACGGTAAGGAATGCGTGTACCAAATTTGGTTGAAATCCGTCCAGTGGTCGAGAAAATGAGCAGCATTGTCGCTTAATGCATCTGTTTTCTGCGCATCTCATTGTTTATGACGTAACATCTCGTGAACTATGTGTTGTACGTGATTCTTACACTTACGGAGATCGTCCTCATGGATTGAAGCTTACGTGTACAAAATTTCATAAAGACTGGAACAAACCTGTAGCTTTGTATGCAATAGTACACACGCAAAAACACACGGGCACTCTGCTTTATATATAAAGATGGTGTCAAGCTACAACTACCTAATTCCTAAAATCTTACTAATTGACTTCGTCGCTGAAGTCGGCCAAGTGGCGTCACCTAAAGAGACTTGCAAAACGAAAACGATTCCAGCTGGGGTCTAACGGGCAAAAGTGCTACACGATCATCGTCATCATCATCAACAACAACAACAACTAATAGACTTACTTCTATGTATGACAAATATGACCCTATATACATAACTCACATAACAAAATCTCCAGGTCCACGACTGACAACAGAATTACGTCAAATAAGTAAGGGGCAGATATAGACTCTGACCATAATTTATTGGTAACTAGCTGAAAACCCGGCGATGCCCGGGTATTTATTTATGTATTTCTGCAATTTTTCAGGTATATATTCATTCGTATAAGGGCTGTATGTCTGTAAAATCTATTGGGAATGTAGTTAGGAGTAAAGAAGTCATAGATAATAACTTGTTGTGAGAGGGGCGCTTTTCCATGAACTTTATTGTTTATGTGCTCATATATCATGAACTACGTGTCAGAATATGATACAATTTAGAGGGTACATTCATGTATATGTGTGTATACTGCAAGTAAAATTTTCTGCGGCTAAAATTTGTGGTGTACAAATAATAAATTTTAACGTCATATCGAATGCCGTAGTTTTACTCCATGAACAAAGAAAAAGTAGTAAGCGAGAAACTTTTTTCCTTTCATCATTTTGGTATGTTTGTCAGCGAGAAAAAATTTAATAAAGGTTTGAAGTTATGTTTAAAGTTTGTTCCAAGTCGCTAAGTACTCTCATTCTCATACAGCGTATTTTTAAAGTCTCGCCGGATTATGTGGCAGTTTCTTGCGATTTCTATTGTTTATGACGTTATATCTTCTGAACCATGTGTCGTATGTGACTCTTATCCCTGTAGCAATTATTACCTCACGATAAGGAATGTGTGTACCAAATTTGGTTTAAATCAGTCCAGTGGTTTAGGTGAAAATGAGCATCATTGTCGCTAAATGCAGCAGTTTTTCACGCATCTCATTGTTTATGACGTCATATCTCGTGAACTATATATCGCCGGCCGCGGTGGCCGAGGGGACTGAAGCGCTCCAGTCACGGTCTGCACGGCCACTACGGTCGGGGGTTCGAATCCCCCCTCGGGCATGGATATTTGTGCCGTCCTTAGTCTTAGCTAGTTCGTAAGTAGTTTGCAAGCTTAGGGACTGATAACTCCGTAGTTAAGTCCCATAAGTTCTACAAACATTTGAACATTTTTGAACATTTGAACTATATATCGTATGCGATTCTTACACTTACGGCGACCGTCCTCATAGATTGAAGCTTACGTGTACAACATTTGATACAGATTGGAACAAAACTGTAGATTTGTATGAAACACGTACAAATATACGGACACTACTTTATATATTAGTTGAACTGTAGATTAAAACGTAAGATAATGCAGAAATGTAGTAAAGTTATGAGATGGAACCTGGACAAATTGAAGGAACCAGAGGTGGTAGAGGGTTTCAGAGGGAGTATTAGGTAAGGATTGACTGAAAAGGAGGAAAATAGTACAGTAGAAGAAGAAGGGTAGCTCTGAGAGATAGAGTAGTGAAAGCAGCAAAGGATCATATAGGCAGAAGGACAAGGCCTAATAGAAATATCTGGATAACACAAGATATACTGGAGTTAATTGACGAGTGGAGAAAATATAAAAATGCATTAAGTGACGCAGGCAAAATGGAGTACAGATGTCTCAAACGGGACTTCAAACGTAAGAAAAATGAGATTGACAGGAAGTGCAGAGTGGCTACAGGACAAATGCAGAACCATAGAAGAATGTATAACAATGGGAAAGATATATACCGCCTATAGTAAAATAAAAGAGATATTTGGATACAAGAAAAGCAGCTGTATGAATATCAAGAACTCGGACGGACAACCGGTACTAAGCAAAGAGGGAAAAGCTGAAAGGTGGAAGGAATAGTAGAGGACCAGTACAAAGGAAATAAACTTCGAGGTAGTATTCTAGAAATGGAAGACGAAGTAGAGGAAGAGTAGATAGGAGATACGATACTGCGAAAAGAATTGCACAGAGCGCTGAAGGATTGGAGTCGAAACAAGGCACATGGACTAGATGATATTTCTTCGGAACTGCTGATATCGTTAGGAGAGCCAGTCATGAAGAAATTGTTCCACCTGGTATGCAAGATGTATGAAACAAGGGAAATACCCTCCGACTTCAAGAAGAATAAAGTAATTCCAATTCCAAACAAAGCAAGTGCAGACAAATGTGAAAATTACAGAACTATCAGTTTATTAAGTCATAGTTGCAAAATACTAATACGAATTAATTGCAGACGAAAGGAAAATCTTGTGGAATACAACCTTGGGGAAGATCACTTTGGATTTAGGGGTAATGTAGGTACACGGGAGGTAATACATTACGACTTAGAAGATGGACTAAGGAAAGGCAAACCTATGTTTTTAGCATTTGTAGATCTGGAGAAAGCTTTTGGTAATATCTTCTGGAATAAACACTTTCAAATTCTAAGGTAACAGAGGTGAAATATAGGAAGCGAAGAGTTATTTTCAATTGATACAAAAACCAGACAGCGGTTATTAGAGTCGAAGGGCATGAAAGGGATGCAGAGGTTGGGAAAGGAGTAAAACAGGGTTGTAGTCTTTCGCCAATGTTGTTCAGTCTGTACATTGATCAAGCAGTGTAGCAATGCAAGGAGAAATTTGGAGAGGGATGTAACGTTCTGGGAGAAGAAATAAAAAAATTGCGGTTTGCCGATAGTAATTCTGTCAGAGACCGCAAAGGATTTGGAAGAGCAATTGATGAAAAGGGCAGTGTCTTGAAAAGAGGGTATAAGATCAACATCAACAAGAGTAAAACAAGGATAATGGAATGTAGCTTCAGAAACTCAGGCGTTGCTGAAGGAATTAGATTAGGTAATCAGACAATAAAAGTAGTAGGTGAGTTTTGTTATTTGGGTAGCGAGATAACTTCTGATGGTCGAAGTAAAGAAGATGTAAAATACAGAATGGCTATGAGAAAAAAAGCGTTTCTAAAGAAGCGAAACATGTTAACATGCAATATCAATTTAAATGTTAGGAAGTCCTTTTTGAAAGCATTTGTCTGGAGTGTAGAATTGTATGGAAGTGAAACGTGGGCGATAAGGAGTTCAGATAAAAAGATGATAGGGGCTTTTGATATGTTGTGCTACAGACGAGTGATGAAAATTAGATGGGTAGATCACGTAACTAATGAGGAGGTGCTCAATAGAACTGGGGAGAAAAGGAGTTTCTGGCTTATCCTGAATAAGAGAAGGGATATATTGGTGGAACACAATCTGAGACATCAAGGAATTGTCAACTTAGTATTAGAGAGAAGTGTGTGGGGTAAAAATCGTAGTGGGAGACCGAGGGACGAATATAGTAAGCACATTCAAAGGGATGTAGGTTGCCAAACTTATTCTCAGATGAAGAGACCTGCACAGGGCAGGGAAGCGTGGCGAGCTGTATCAAACCAGTCTGCGGACTGAAGACCACAACATAAGTAAAATTGGTAATATATATTTCTATGAAATATTGAAATGTTTGTGAAGCTTTTACGACTTAACTGCGGGGTTACCAGTCCCTAAACTTACAAACTACTTATGAACTAGCTAGTACTAAAGACAGCACAAACATCCACGCTTGAAGGGGGGGAGGAGGATTCGAACCCCGACGGGGAACGGCCTCGCACATCGTAGCATAGCGCCTCAATCCGCTCCGACGCTCCGCCTCGGCTAATTCTGTGACACGTGCTTGTGACACTCCAGATATCGCTTTCATGCCGGACGACTTCTCTCCATCGAGAATGACATGCTAGATTCTTTTAGCTGGAAAATCAGTTCAAAAAATGTTCAAATATTTAAGCTTATGGGACTTAGCTACGGGGTCATCAGTCCCTAAACTTACAAACTACTTATCAACTACCTTATACTAAAGACGGCACAAATATCCATGCCCGAGGGGGGATTCGAACCCCCGACCGTAGTGGCCGTGCAGACCGTGACTGGAGCGCCTCAGTCTCCTCGGCCTCCGCGGCCGGCGGAATATCAGTTATACAGTTGGTCTGATATCTCGTACGTTCTTATTTTGTTCATTAGGCGACTGTAAGGAACGGCATCGAACACCTTTCTGAAGTCAAGAACCACGGCATCTACGTGGATGCTTTCTGTGTCGCATGAACGAATGGTGCGAGAGGAATATCACATGATCTTTGCTTTCCGACTATGTTGCTTCCTACACAGGAAATGTCAGACCTCCAGAAATGTGATAATACTCTAAAGTAAAGAATGTTCCAAAATTGTACAACAGACCTACCTTAGAGATACAGGGCTATAGTTTGGAGCATCTGTTCGACGACCATTCTCGTAAACGTGAATGGACTGTACTTTTTTCAAATTTCCAAATGTTTGTAAACGTACAGTAGCAACTGATATGGTCATCAGTCCTAGATTTACGAACGACTATCGTAAGGACAACACACACACCCATGACCCAGGGAGCACTCGAACCTTCGATGGCGAGTAACCACACGCTCCGCAGCAGGGCGTCTTAGAGCGCTCGGCCACCCCACAACGGCAGGCTTCTTTGTCATCATTAGGAACCTTCGCTCCTCTAGAGATCTATAAAACACTGCTGTTAGAAGGGGGACACATCAGTTCCCATATTATGTAAAATCGAATCTCATCAGGTCTAGTGAACTTCCATTACTGAGCAGTTTCATTTGCTTTATCTTCCTTTGTTATTTGGATAATTGCCGTTTTGTCGTCCTTGCGATGATTGGGAGGCGGTGCTATAGTGTAATCTTCATCCATGAAATAGCTTTGGAAAGAGACATTTGGTATTTCAACCCTTTGTGTACCATGCTCTGTTTTAACGCCATTACGGTCACAGAATATCTGGACATAAGGTTTCGATCCATTTACCGGTGTAAAATAAGACCAAAATTTCTTAGAATTTTTTGCCAAGTCGGCACATAGAACTTTACTTAATCGCTGAACGCTAATTCCGACATGGTATAATCTTTGCTTGTCTGGAAGACATCGGCTGCGTTTACATTTGCAGTGAAGTTCTCGCGGCTTTCGTAGCGGTTTTTTAATTCCTTTGTCGAATCATGTTTGATCTTCCGCATCTCTCGTAATTTTACTCGGTAAATACTTGTCTATACTAAACTGTAAGATTATTGATGTGGTATCTGTTTCTTTCGGACATGCTCCCAAGAGGCCACTGACACTTTCTGTGCGGATGCATAAACACGCTCGATCCCTTGTGGGATTACAGTATAGGCTTCGAGCAAGAGGAAGTAATGGGGAGGGGGCACTACTATCATTATGTGCGACATGTTGATAATTTAAGCAGGAGTGAAACGTATCTGGATAGCCTAATTGGTTAGTCTGCTTTCGGCGTTTGGGCAGCGTGGGCGTTGTTCACGTCCACGCTACGTGCGCTCGCGGTCGAAGTAGTGTTTACTTTAGGCATCCTCGCGTATGTAAACGGTTCCAGACGAACGTAATCATATACTCTCAGAAAACCTGCGCTCAAATTCACGTTCTCTAGCTAGTACCACGGCCCACGAAATCAAACGTAGCACACACTTACTACAACGAACTTAAAGTGAGCAGTGTCGTCTAACTAGTCGACGAAGCAGCAGGTGAGAAAAAAACTGAATGACGTAAAATGAGCTAAAATATCGACACCCAGACTGACATATAGGTGACCCGTTAGTGGATCATGCGGGTTTAGGTCTTCGCACCATAAAGATTACTGAACTGCCATTTGAGGTACCAGAACAGATCGCAACATACGCATTACGCCAGTACGACACAGTGATGAGTTATTCTGCAGACAAATGAGCGAGCTTCACAAGCTACCCAACGGCGTCCGACGGGTGAGAATTGTGCATATAAAAATTTCCGTCTTGTTTGTACATCGGTTGCTGCAGAGCAATAGTGAAATACGACGGACAGCCGAGAAAATGCTCAGGATACGGTAATGAGTGCCATCTTTGATCAGAATGCCTTCACAAAAGAATAACAGTGTTGCCTAGAGGCGAACCGCAATCACGCATTTAACAACAACTTTACCACTCACATACACGGCGGTACTTTGCGACACACCGATACCAAACCCGAACCTATCTGCAGAAACTATGCCTAATGACGTAGTACCACTGCTGAGACATTCAAGAAACATTAACAGCAAACATACCGCAAACATCTCCACCAATTCCAGAGGCGGCTGTTGGAAGACCTGAGAACAGTATGGATGCTGAAATGAAGGGAACAACACAAATCTCAATGTATGACTCACAAGAGATACCAACACCCTAGAATGCTGAAGCATTCACGGTTAAGCAGCGTTCGCCGAAGCGTAGTAAGAAAAGCAGATTAAACCAACAGAAAGAACATTTCCCACCTTTTGATAACGTGAGCATTTCATATGACTTGGAGCTCGTCTTACGCTAACTGCAACGCAATGACGACTCCAACCGAATAGACATGGAAGGTAACAAGTCTCAGCAAGCTTCTGATCAATCTTCACCATTAAATCAGAAGGCCTCTCTTATATCACAAGAAGTGACACAGCAGTCACAGATCCCAGACACACCATGTCAGGAAAGGCATGTTACACGTAACACCGGCGTCTGGTCTGACGAACAAGAAGGCACTGAAGAGACAACCACACAAAAAGCATCCGCCCACTCGGGCGGATGAAACTGGACAAATATATGCAGGCGCAACCGCCCGGGAGGGCTTGGGGGCCAACGTCGCGAATACACTCAATAATTCAAGCGCGTGGGATGAACACCACGACTGGACTATAAATACCATTAGATCTCCGGTGAAATTGCAACTGTTTCCAAGTATAATATAGGCCTATGCGTGAGATATCGATGTCCTATTGGTGCAAGAATCTTGGTCAGATGCGTCCCTCGATATGTATGGATATATATCGCACAAGTCACCTTACTCGACTAACAATGGGACGGGAATTGTAATAAAAGGTTTACCGACATCGGACCATATTTCCTACCATCAGCAAAAGGCTTGGAGGTTACAAAGCACGGGGCTCGCGTTATAAATATACACGCACCTTCGGGCACAGATTAGCGACAAGATAGAGCGAAATTATTCTATGATGAAACAGTGATAGTTTTTGCCGGCACTGACTGGACTTGCACGCCGCAGACTGCTCGGCCACTGTGGCCGGTGTACCGTGATTAATCGATATTTGTGCCACACTGTACACCTCAGACTTGAGTATGCCACACACGGACAGTGAAAATTAGTATTATTGATGTATGGAATGTGCGTACTTGGTCTTAATGGATGTAATTAATGAGACTTGTAAGCTAGCCATAATTGGGCACAACTGGGCATTTATAAGTCATTAAAAGTGTCAAAGAACTGCAATTCTGTGTGTTGCCTTCGTCAGTTGTAGTGAATTAGTTTTCGCCCCGAGATTTCAGCCAGCTGCTACCAAGAACAACGATCATCGACAAAATCGAGAATCATCGATCTACGACCAGGTAACAGCACATGCGGTACTGATATCAAACTATATTGGATGTCGAGTACCGCTGCAGTTTGGTCATACGCCATGAATATGAAAGGAGAAAATCTTTGGTTGGGCTCTACCGTCTATGTTGTTGATGATTGATTTTCCTAACCGTGTGTGTCTCAAAGTGTTGCAGGTCATTGCTGTAATTTTCTTGCTTGTTTTAACGTCGAGTAGGGTTTCTTTTTATTTGTTCTTCACGAAAGTGGTTTTAACGCTTGTTTGATGTTACGCTTTTACTTGTGGTAACAGTGATTTTAGGTGTGTTATAGAGGCACTATTATGGCTGTACCGCTGGTTGCGAGCAGTCGAGTTAAACGACCGTGCTCTACGCAGTTTGTATTGCATGCGGACGTCCTGTCCTTGGCGTCATATGCTATTATATTAAAATATCAGTTTAATGACAACTTAAAAAGAAATGTAAATTTCAATGTAATTGTCTGGCATATTTTTCTGGTTGTTTTTATTGGAAGAAAACTGGTTTTACTTCATTTGTTAGTATGGAATTTGAAAAAAAAGGGAGGAGTGAATCTTTTATTTTTTATTGTTTGCCTAATTTAAAATTTTGATAAGATGTGTATGTACTGCTATATCATTACCAGTGACCCTTTTAATGTTGCAAAATGTATCATACTTTAAATAAAGGTCTGTAAAATGGTGTTAGTGGCGTTATTTTATCACTATTTGCAGCCTGCTAATAAATTAATCTTGCAGAACTATTACGTCTCAAAGGGAGGGAGGATAATTGAGCCATAGCGGGTTCGTATCGATACTGGTGATTACCAAGGTCCATCTTTGATGTTGGAAAGGTCGAGAGCAGCCCACGCGCAGAGTAGTAGGGAGTCGGAGAGAGAGATCAGTGGGGATGGAGACCGCATTGAGCTCTGTGACCAGTGGATGGCCGGTATCTGTTTTGCTTTTGTGAGTGACGTTGACGGGGCAATGTAGTTAGGAGGTGGGGTTCTGTAACAGCTCACTTAGGCATGAAAGCAGATGGGTTCGTGTTTGGCCATCTGGAAAAGTTTGCCGCTGCGTAAACTGGCATAAGGCCGTGTAGTTTTTGCTTTGCGCACTGAAATTGGAAGTTCTCTATAGCCAGATGCACCACGAACAACTATAACCACACGGTGAGAAATTTGTGTGCGTTTGCAAACCGAACTAACTTTTCGAAACTATTGTTCACGGTCAATCTGGGTTTCAGAGCAAGATGCTTCCGTCTGTTCTATGAAGGAGCCACTAATCTAACTGAAAAGTTAAATCCGTAGTTGTATTCTTAAAAGTGAATGCGCTTAGAGAATAGATCTCTCAATGTTTGAGTTATGTTATTTGGGGTGCAAAGGTTTTGGCTATTATCAGTCTATTCTGCTTGACCATGAGGAGGTTGATACGGTTGAATTGTGATTTTCAAGTAGCAAAGCTATGTTGATTAAACTCTCTGTAACTGCAGTATTGGTGTTGAGGTGTTTCACAAACTGAGGACAGCTTAATTGTGTTCTGTTGTGTCAGGAGAAGGAAGCGCGGTGGCAGTTGGTCATATTTTATGCAGTAAATCTTTATTTTAATTTCATATATTCCAGAAAACGTAGCTATATTTAATGAACTGTTAGTGTATGGACGTTTGTGGAATTGTCGCTTACGCAGTAGCTTGGCCGATTGGAGTTAAAAGATTGCAAGTTAACTAATCCATTACGTGTTCAGTAGCGCCGAAGAGGCGCGGGGTTATTCGCTTGTGAATAAGAGCCACTTGAAGAGTGATTCCTCAGAGTTTTCTGCTCCCTCAATTGTGACATCGTTTGCTTTGTGGAATTCATTGCAAAGGCTGAAAACGTGATTGTAAATAATGTTGATGAGTGTCGTATCCTTCTAAGGGCTTTTCGACTTTCTCTCTTTACGCTGCAACTGTTTCAAAATGTTAAAGGGATGTAGGATAAGATTTTGAGTTTTTTTGTGATTTGTAGAGTTTTCAAAATTGTTTTGATGTTATATGTAAAGACTATAAAGAAATTTTAAATGATTTATCTCATTTCCTCCAGCGGAGAGCTGTTTGTAATGTTGGCAAATGTTCAATTTTTTTTTTAATTTTCCTATGTGTAAATACATTTTTAGTTTACAGATATTCATAAGTTATCTAGCCCAGCTCCTCCCCTACAATACCAACCTTGCTGTAACCATGCTAGTCACAGCAATCTGTGTTTTACATAAAGACATAACACCATCACACACACATTATTTCCTATGACCAAGTATGTCACAGTTCACGCAGTACCATTCAAACAGCGCTTAACAAATACAGAGACGTTATCATATTGGAATATGCCTATCGAATTAGAGTATCTTTAAAGTCTGTCGACTTTAAAAAAGCATTCATGACATCCTGACATCGGCATTGAGCGATAAGAAGTTGCACCCATTTACATACGTTTATCATGCGGCTATTAAGAAAATGTCTGTAAATCTATCTGACAAAACTGCGTGGTCATCAGTCCGTAGCTTACAAACTACTTAAACCTAGGTAAACTAACCTACGGACAAACAAACACACCCATGCCCCAGGGAGGACTCTAACCTCCAAGGCGAGCAACCGCGCATTCCGCAGCGAGGCGCCTTAGACCGCTCGGCTACTCCACCGCGGCGGCTATTAAGAGGTGCGATCTTCAGAGTGATAGCCAATGCCCGAGATGCTGACCATGTGTCGATAATAAAATAAGTAAGACTGTGTTGCCCACTTTCAACTACTCTCATTACGATAGCACGTGAACCACTTACGAGCAGGCTGAAGAGAATGCTCAGTGGCTTGTATTAGAGAAGCAACACCTTTATCTATCAAATGTATGAAGACGACCACTTACATCTGCTGCGAGCAAATGAGGAAGTTCAAAAATCTCTCGACTGGATCAAACTATATCGACACACAGTGAGCCGTGTCATGAAATGACGAAATTTGGGATAATTCCAATTGGAAGAGAACTGGATGGATAGTTTGCCCCACTACAAATAGTGGAAACATTATGATGCCTGGGAATCTCTTTCACCTGGAACAAATGGTGAACAGTAGCAGCGAGCTACAACAGACAATACGTGCTGAAGCACTTAATGATTCCGTACGAGTTCTGGACATGATACAACGTGTACAAGGTACCAACGTATGTCTTGTGTCGAGGTTGCCACATGTTACTCAAATATTTCCCTTATGGAAAGAATTTGCGCATCGCATTATGGCAGCCCTTAGATGTTTCATAAGCAATGGGATGATATTCAAGAGCAATGCGCCCCTCTCACTCTATGCACAAGATATGGTGGCGTTCGTCTTAGAGACGTATATATTAAACATTAGTGCAGTTTATGAGGGAGGTGTAGCATCTGATGCTCATTGGCCTATATTGCAACAGTTTGTGAAGAACATAGTTACGTCCGTCATGAAATTCCAACGTCCAGAGAACCGACAGTGCGAAACATTTGCCGTCAAATAATGCAGCATCAAGACAGGAATATAACAGAAAGGCGATATTCGTTCTGGAATGACACATTATCTGGCGTTCAATGTAGTGGGAACCTACTTAACCATTGAGGCTAGATCCATATGGTACCTCTTAGTTAATCTCAAATGCTCAAATGTTCAAATGTTTGTTAAGCTTACGGGACTTAACTGCGGGATCATCAGTCCCTAAACTTACAAACTACTTATGAACTACCTTATACTACAGATGACACAAACATCCATGCCCTAAGGGGGATTCGAACCTCCGGCCGTAGCGGCCGTGCAGACTGTGACTGCCGCGCCGCAGCCGCTCGACAACTGCGGCCGGCAATCTCAAATGCATGACACAAGAAAGATTATACGTAATAAATATGGCCGACACACTATTCTGCAAGAGCTGCAGACGAATGGATAAAGATAAACACTGTCTATGGTATGCAAAAGCAATAGAAGTATGGACTTTGAGGCGCCGAATAATAGCTTTTCTAAGCCGAACCAAACATACAGAGGTAACAACCGTAGTAGTACTGATTCCGAATGTGAATTACTTCACACAACAAAAATCAAATGTAATCAACTGGTTAGCAGGGATGACGGCAAGTTAGTTGTTTGACAATAATGACATCGAACTAATGCAATTTTGGATAAATCTAAATGAACGATACGAGAAAATATAAAGCTGCAAAAAGTATTGAACAGATGCCAGTTTCTTAAGAATGGTATGCACAGATCCTCCAAACAGATGGAATGTGTCAGCTCTGAGAAGATAGAATCCATAATTACAATAGAGGAAATAAGAAAAAAACATTAAATATGGTAATAAACATCTCGACAAGCCCACTGCACCTCCACTGCCAGAGCGCTGACGCTGTAAATTTATTTCGTTTTACATTCAATGCGGTAGTGCGTAACTGCTTAATGGGGTAACCAAGAAAAGATTGGACGTGCATATTAATCGTGGTGGAAACCTATATTCATAAACTCAACACGAAGAAGCCTGCAACGATATTCACACATGGAAACATAACGGTCTGTGCCCACAAAGAAGTTAATAATGTTTCTTTACTTTCCTTCTTTTTATTATGAATTGTAACTATATCCCAAATAAACGCCACCCTCCTTAAAAAATGTTAAAGGGAAAAATGGTTAAAGGAACCAAAAAAGTAACTAAAACATAACAAATAAAAAATACTAAAAGATAAAAAATAAACAACTATGTAAAGCAAAACGAAAATGGTCAAGGCAACCGCTGACCTAAAGCGGGAAATCCGGGTTCGAATCTACGTTCAGCAAAAAATGTTCAACTTCGTCATTGACTTTATTTTAATGCCTTGCAACAGTCTAGATGTTTGAATATTTTGAAATTGAAACTTTACGCTCGCTAATTTCAACTAATGGTGTCTGTTATTTCGGAAATGATCGAAAGAACACACACGATATCAGTAATTGTATGAACGCCCCTACCAGACGCTTTATGGGCGGGTGCATAATCACGCCCCGTCTGAAAAACGTATGTGAAAAACTTTAATGAGGATTCAAAAGAGTGTGGATAATCTGCTAATACCACAACAAGAGGGCTTACGCCCAGGCAGCTCATGTAAGGGCCAAGTTTTGGCACTAACGGAACATATTAGCGGTGGCTTAGAACAAAAAGTAATAACTGGTGCAGTTTCCGTCGTCGTTATATGATACTGTTAATTACAGAAAATGTCTCCCCAAGATTTATTAATCCACCAAAGACTACTAGCTTAAAACATTCGTTGACTCCGCACTATAAAAACCGCTGCTTCTGCGTTACCCTTGATGGAAAGAAAAGCAGATGTAGAAGAAAGAAAATCGTTCTTCCAAAGAGAATTGAACGCTCACCTATGATGGATGTTTACCATACACACAAGTGATCAACCGACACCAAGACACTGAACGTTTCCTCCATGCTGATGATCTTGCAATACCTGTTCAAGAAAATAGCTTTGAATCTGTAGAACAAGAATTGGAACAAGTTTTTGAATGTATGTCAAAATACTATAAAGCAAAGTTTCTCAAGTCAAATTTACTAAAAACTCTTAGTAAGTGCTTTCCATCTACATTCCAAGAAGACAGCTGCACGCTGTATCGGAGTCTAATTTTCTACGGCTCGAAAGCCATCCAAAGTATCTGGGCGTTATCCTGGACAGAACACTAACTTAGAAATATCACTGCCACAAGAACAGGCAGAAAGTTATGGCAAAACATCTTGTAGTGAAGAAACTACAGTATGTGGGACCTTTAACAACTATCGCACAAGCTCCCGATTTCTCCACAGGAGTATCTGCAGTATACAGTATACAGGAGTATACAAGTCGACCCTGCTCTAAACGAAACTTTCAGAATTATTACAGGTTGCATGAAATTTACTCCCCTTAATAAACTCATTCCCCTAGATAAACTGTACAGAGCAACAGAGCCTAATATCTCCGCAACACACCGATGTGAACATGAGTATATTGAAAAGTTAAGACAAAGTTTCGATGATAGGCATCCACGTTTTGGAGCAGAAACATCAGCCAGCCGACCTAACTACAAAAGAAGCTTTCTCAACAAGGTGAGCATTGTGTTGTTATGGTCTTCAGTCCGGAGACTGGTTTGATGCAGCTCTCCACCCTACTCTATCCTGAGCAAGCCTTTTCATCTCCTCATAAGAACGGCAACCCACATCCACTTGAATCTGCTTACTATACGCGTCTCTTGGCCTCCCTCTGCGATTTTTACCCCACACACTTCCCTCCAATGCTAAATTTACGATTGCTCGATGTCTAAGAATGTGTCCTACTAAGCGATCCATTCTTTCAGTCAGGGTATGCCAAAAATTCCTTTTCTCACCAATTCTGTTCAGTACCTCTTCATTAGTTATGCGATCTACCCACCTAATCTTCAGCATTCTTCTGTAACACCACATTTCAAAAGCCTCTATTCTCTTCCTGTCCGCACTGCTTATCGTCCATGTTTCATTCCAGTACAATGCAACACCCCACACAAATGCCTTCAGAAATGACTTCCTTACACTTAAATTAATATTCGATGTTAGCAAATTTCTCTTTTTCAGAAATGCTTTTCTTGCCATTGCCATTCTGCATTTTATATCCTCTGTACTGCGACCATCGCATGTTATTTTACTACCCAAGTAACAAAACTCATCTATCACCTTCATTGTTTCGTTACCTAATCTAATTCCTTCAGCATCGCCTGATTTTCTAAGACTGCATTCCATTATTTTTGTTTTGCTCTTGTTAATGTTCATTTTATTCGCTCTCTTCAACACACTATCCATTCCATTCAACTGCTCTTCCAGGTCCTTTGTTGTCTCTGACAGAATTACAATGTCATCAGCAAAACGCAATGTTTTTATTTCTCCCCCCTGAACTTTAATCCCTATTCCAAATTTTTCCTTGCTTTCCTTCACCGCCTGCTTGATGTACAAATTGAATAACATCGGAGAAAGGCTACAACCTGTCTTACTCCCTTCCCAACTGATGCTTCCCTTTCATGCCCTTCGAGTCTAGTAACTGCGGTCTAGCTTTTGTACAAGTTCTAAATAACTCTCCTTTCCCTGTATTTTACCCCCGCTGACTTCAGGATGTGAAAGAGTGTATTCCAGTCAACATTGTCAAACGCTTTCTCCAAATCTACAAAAGCTAAAAATGTAGGATTGCCTTTATCTTCTAAGATAAGACGTAAAGTGAGTATTGCCTCCCGGGTTCCTACGTTCCTCCTGAATCCAAACTGATCTTCCCCGAGGTCAGCTTCTACCAGCTTTACCATTCTCCTGTAGATAATTCGTGTTAAAATTTTGCAACCATGACTAATCAGACTGATGGTTCTGTAATTTTCACACCTGTCTGCGCCTGATTTATTTGGAATGGGGATTATTACATTTTTCTTAAAGTCTGAGGGTATTTCGCCTGTCTCATACATCCTACACAGTTCAAATAGTCATGGCTGGCTCTCCCAGAGACTTTAGTAGCTCTGAGGGTATGTCATCTACTCCTGGGGCCTTGTTCCGACCTAGGTCTTTCAGGGCTCTGTCAAATTCATCTCTCAGTATAGTATCTCCTATTTCATCTTGATATACTTCCTCTTCCCTTCCTACAACACCGTCTCTAAGTTCATTTTCTTTATAGAGCTGCTCTATGTACTCTTTCCACCTTTCAGCTTTCCCTTCTTTGCTGCGAACTGGTTTCCCATCTGAGTTCTTGATATTCGTAGAGTTGCTTTTCTTGTCCCCAAATGTTTCTTTTATTTTTCTATAGGCGGTATCTACTTTTCCCCTTCTTATACATTCTTCTACAGATTTGCATTTGGCTTCTAGCCACTCCTGCTTAGCCATTTTGCACTTCCTGTCAATTTCATTTCTCAGTCGCCTGTACTCCATTTTGCCTGTTTCATTTATTGAATTTTTATATTTTCTCCTTTCATCAATTAAATTTAGTATTTCTTGTGATATCCAAGGATTTTTTTGTAGGCCTTGCCTTTCTACCTATTTTCTCCTCTGCTGCCTTCACTAATTCATCTCTCTTCATTCCTCTTCTACTGTTTTATTTCCCCCTGTTTCTGCCAATTGTTGTCTAAACCTCCCTCTGAAATTCTCCAGAACTTCACGTTCTTTCAATTTATCTAAGTCCCATCTCCTTATTTTCCTACCTTTCTGCAGTTTTTTCAGTTTCAGCCTACAGTTCATGACTAACAAGTTATGGTCAGAGTCTATATCTGCCCCTGGGTATGTCTTACACTTTATAACTTGATTCAGGAATCTATGTTTTACTATTATAAAATCTATCTGATACCTTCCGGTGTCTCCTGGTCTCTTCCACGTATACAACCTTCTTTTGTGATTCTTAAACCACGTGTTTGTTAAGATTAAATCATGTTCCGTGCAAAATTCTACCAGTCGACTTCCTCTTTCATTCCTTCTGCCCAGTCCATGTTCACCTACTATTTTTCCTTCTCTTCCTTTTCCTACTACCGAATTCCAGTCTCCCATCACAATTTAGTTTTCCTCTCCCTTAACTGTCTGAATAATTTCCTTTAGCTCCTCATATTTTTCTTCGATCTTCTCATCATCGGCAGAGCTAGTTGGCATATAAACCTGTACTACTGTTGTCGGTGTTGGCTTCGTATCTATCTTGACAATGATAATGCGATCACTTTGCTGCTCATAGTAGTTTACTCGCATTCCTATTTTCTTATTCATTATTAGTCCTACTCCTGTGATACCCCCAACTGATTTTGTATTTATGATCCTGTACTCACCTGACCAGAAATCCTGTTCATCCTGCCACCGAACTTCACTAATCCCCACTATATCTAACTTCAACATATCCATTTCCCCTTTTAAATTTTCTAATTTTCCTACCCGATTAAGGGATCTAACATTCCACGCTCCGATCCGTAGAATGCCAGTATTGTATTTCCTGATGACAACATCCTCCTGAGTAGTCGCCGCCCGGAGATCCGAATGGGGGACTATTTTACCTCCGGAATATTTTACCCGAGAGGATGCCATCATATTTTCATACAGTAGAGCTGCATGTCCTCGGGAAATGTAACGGCTGTAGTTTCCCCTTGCTTTCACCCGTTCGCAGTAACTGTGTGGCAAAGCCACATTAGCTGATGTTACAAGGCCAGCTCATTCAATCATCCAGACTGTTGCCCCTGTAACTACTGAAAAGGCTGCTGCCCCTCTTCAGGAACCACACATTTGTCTGGCCTCTCCACAGATACCCCTCCGCTGTGGTTGCACCTACGGTACGGCTATCTGCAGCGTTGAGGCACGCAAGCTACCCCACCTCGGCTATGTCTGTGGTTCATGGGGGTGGTAGGTTACGGTAATAACACTAAAAGTGGGCCTTTGCAATCGTCTTTTGACAGTTCGAAATTTAAATGAAAATAATGGCTTACCCATTCATCTGATACGAAAAATTGAGGAACTAAATTTGTAGAGGAGAGAATTCTCTACAACTTTGCTCTCTTATGTTTTTTTTTCGTATCTCGTATCGTTTCAGAGATATTTGCAAAAATAACGGCGATTTTGGGATGTCTGTCTGTCCGTAACGTGTTCCCTGCTTGCCGGCCGCGGTGGCCGAGGTGACTGAGGCGCTCCAGTCACGGTCAGCACGGCCACTACGGTCGGGGGTTCGAATCCCCCCTCGGGCATGGATATTTGTGCCGTCCTAGCTCGTAAGTAGTTCATAAGTAGTTTGTAAGTTTAGGGACTGATGACACCGTAGTTAAGTCTCATAAGCTTAACAAACATTTGAACATTTTTTTTTGTTCCCTGCTTTTAAGACGAACCATTCAACCGATCAGCACCAAATTTTACAGACATAATTGTAAACCGCCAGAGACCAGAACCTCCGTTTTTCAAATTTTTTGAACAAAAAATACGGTAATAATAATAATAATAAAAAAGCCGTTTGTAATATAATTGTAATTGCAAACGAACCGTTCATCTGACACGAAAATTGAATAGTCTAATTGGTAGAGTGGAAAATTCTCTACAACTTCGCTCTATTATTCTAGTATGTTGTTTTCATATCTTGCATCGTTGCAGAGATATTTGCAAAAATAACGGCGATTTGACGATGTCTGTCTGGCTGTAACGTGTTTCCACTTTTTACTTCGAACCGATCAATCGATCGGCACCAAATCTTACAGACATAATTGTTGGCTATCAGAGACCAGAACCTCGAGTTTTAAAATATTTCGGGTTAGTAATACAAAAAAAGAAAAGCCATTTGTAATATAACTTTAATTGCAAATAAACCGTTCATCTTACGCGAAAATTGAATAAACGAATTTGTAGAGGAGAAAATTCTCTACAAATTTGTTCCCGTACTTTTTTTTTCTTCAAATCTCGTATCGTTTGAGAGATATTTGCAAAAATAACGGAGTTTTGACACCCTCCATAGAATTAACGAAAACCAGCCGTTCGCAGATGTCACGTGACATTCCTCACCCAGAACTCTCTGTGGCATACGCCATCTTGCGTTGCGTATTTTATGATTTTCTTGTTGTAACTTACACGTTGTCATTTTAAAGCAATGGCGCACTGAAGAATTAACAAAAACAAGTCGTTCTTCGTACGATAAATGATAATCTAGTATCTACAAATGCCATATTAGCATCAGTTAACAACGGTCATCAATAGTATGAAATTAATGAAGATAGCTCCTAACTGGTAGCCGTAGCGTAGTGGGAAATGCGTTGGACTGTGACGCTGAACCCGCCTATACCAATCTTTCTTTCTTTTTTTTCCTAAAAGGATTTCAGACACTCTTTTAATTCATTATTTATTACTTAGATTATTATTTTGGTCCAAAGTGTTTGCAAAAACTTATAAAACTACAAATCTAAAGTGGGCCGTAAAACACGTCAGTGCGATATTTTTCCTTGCCGCGGCGGAGTAGTCAAGCGCATTGAGGTGCTATGCCCAATGCGCGAGGCCGTTCCCCGTCGGCAGTTCGAGTCCCCCTCGCGCATGGATGTTTGTGTCGTCTTTAGTATCAGGTAGTTCATAAGTAGTTACTTTAGAATAAGATAGTTTATAAGTAGTTTGTAAGTTTAGGGACATTTTTTTGTGGTTTTAGGGCGCACAACTGCTGTGGTCATTAGCGCCCAACACTGCCCATAGTAAAAAAGACCCGGGGTTAGAAATTAAATGGCTTTCACCATATTTGCACGATGTATAAAAAGTAAAACTCTGTTAACCGATTGCAGGTCATCAGCTAAAATGTCAGACATTGCAAATGGTAAACACAGATCATGACGGAGACGATTAAAAAACGGACATTGCACTAAAAGATGGTTCACAGTAAAAGGTGCATCACAGTGCTCACATAAGGGAGCAGGACCACCTCGTAATAAATGCTGGTGACTATAACGGCAGTGGCCAACACGAAGCCGGGCCAGAACAATCTCCTCTCGGCGGGAGGGTCGAGATGACGTTGACCAGAGATCAGGCACAGGTTTAATGGCTCGCAATTTGTTCCCCGACAGGGATGACCAATGTAGATACCAACGGGAGATAATACGCTGGGAGATACCAGCGCGAAGGTCATCACAGCTAGTTGAAAAGGTAAATAGCCGAGGAAGGAGAACTGCCTCTTTGGCAGCCGTATCCGCAGCCTCATTCCCCAACACTCCCACGTGGCCAGGGACCCACAGAAACGTCACCGTAGTTCCGCTCGTTGAAAGAGGAGTAAGACAATTGCGGATGCTTTGTACCAGGGGATGGGCCGGATATAGCATGCGAAGGCTCAACAAAGCACTCATAGAGTCCGAGCAAATGACAGTCTTTCTGAGCGAGTTTCGCCGGACGTATTGTGTGGCTTGATATAATGCATACAGCTCAGCTGTAAAAATGGAACTCCACTCAGGAAGACGATATTTAAAAGAGACGTTGCCAAGTACAAAAGCACACCCAACACCCTGGTCTGTCTTTGAGCCATCAGTGTAAATGAACAAATTGTCATCAAATTTAAACCGGAGTGCGTGAAATTCTCTCTGGTATACGAAACTAGGTGTGGAGTCCTTTGGAAGAGAATGAAGGTCAAAGTTAACACGGACTTCGGGGCTTCGCCACGGTGAAGAGGTTCTCTCTCCAGTCGCGAAGATAGCAGGCATTGTAACGCCAAGCTGGCCGAGTAGCGAACGCAAGCGTACTCCCGGCGGTAGCAGAGCAGACGGGCGCAGAGCGAAGAGACTGTCGAGTGAGTCGTTAAAAAAAACTGCGTACGTCGGGTGTCCTCGCATGGACGACAAACGACTACCGTAACGGCTAAGCAGGAGTTCCCGACGGTAAGAAAGGGGTAGTTCGGCGGCCTCGGCATAGAGGCTCTCAACGGGGCTAGTGTAAAACGCTCCTGTCGCCAGACGGAGACCTTGGTGGTGGATTGTATTAAGGCGGCGCAGTATGGACGGTCGAGCCGAAGAATAAACGATGCTACCATAGTCCAGTTTGGACCGAACTATGGTGCGATACAGATGGAGGAGAGTAGACCTGTCAGCTCCCCACGAGGTGCCACTTAACACCCGCAGCACATTGAGAGAGCGGGTACCGCGAGCTGCCAAACGGGATATGTGGGGAGACCAACTTAACTTCCTGTCGAAAACAAGTCCCAAGAACGTCGTGGTATCC
The DNA here is from genome assembly GCA_026315105.1 of Locusta migratoria. Classification (NCBI taxonomy): domain Eukaryota; kingdom Metazoa; phylum Arthropoda; class Insecta; order Orthoptera; family Acrididae; genus Locusta; species Locusta migratoria. Next base: position 318,456,174 of record CM048748.1, on the reverse strand, counting down.
ACAAATGGAAGTACTATGGGACCCAGACGAAGGTACGGGGGAAGGAACGCCTTCCGCCGCCAGAAGTTCATGCAGACTGTCTTGTCAGCTGAGAATCGAAAGCCAGTGTCCATACTCCACGTGTGGAGAGTGTCTAGGCACCGCTGAAGGCGCCGCTCCAGGAGACCCGTTTGCTCAGAGCTGCTGTAGATCGCGAAGTCGTCAACAAATAGGGACGCCGACACTCCCAGTGGAAGATGATCGGCTATAGAATTGATTGCCACTGCAAATAAAACAACGCTCAGGACAGAGCCCTGGGGGACTCCGTTCTCCTGAATAAAAGTACTCGATAAAACCGAACCAACACGCACTTTAAAAACACGTCCTGTTAAAAATTCGCGGATAAAAATTGGCAGGCGACCCCGAAAACCCCATGTATGCAGTGTGCGGAGGATGCCCATCCTCCAGCAGGTGTCGTATGCCTTTTCAAGATCAAAGAACACCGCTACTGTCTGGCGCTTCCGTAAAAAGTTATTCATTACTGAGGTAGATAGGGCAACAAGATGATCCACCGCAGAACGGTGCTTGCGAAACCCACATTGGACATTAGACAGGAGATGTCGCGTTTCAAGCCACCATACCAGGCGCCCGTGAATCATGCGTTCCATCACCTTGCATACGCTACTGGTGAGGGAAATGGGGCGGTAGCTGGAAGGGAGACATTTGTCCTTCCCAGGCTTTGGTATGGGAATGACTATGGCTTCACGCCAGCGTCGCGGAAAGGTACCTTCTATCCATATGCGGTTGTAGGTGGCCAGTAGGAAGTGCAAACTCGTTGGTGAAAGGTGTTGCAGCATCGCCACGTGAATGCCATCTGGTCCTGGAGCGGAGGACCGCGAAGACGAGAGTGCGTGGTGAAGCTCTCGTACAGTAAACTCGGTATTGTAGCATTCACGGTTCTGAGAGGTAAAGGGCAATGGAGTCGCCTCCACCGTCCGTTTCCTAGCTAGGAAAGCGTCAGTGTAATGTGAAGAGCTAGAGACCTCTGCAAAAGTCGACCCAGTGCGTTGGCTATTTGTGGAGGATCGACGACGGTGTCAGTTGCGACACACAGACCGGGAATCGGAGGATGAGCCCGAAATTTTTCTAAGGTTACCCCAAATGATGGAGGAAGGGGTAGACCTATTAAAAGAGCTCGTGAATGAGCGCCAACTGGCGCGTTTACAGTCGCGAAAGAGGCGACGACAATAGGCCCGCAGCCGTTTGTATCGGATGCAGTTGTCGAGCGTGGGCCGTTGTTTGAAGATTCTAAGGGCACGTCGCCGTGCTCGCAGAGCGTCACGGCATTCCGCGATCCACCACGGGACAAGGGGACGACGTGCGTGTGAAGTCTTGCAGGGGATGGAACATTCCGCGGCTGTCAGAATAACTGTGGTAATGTGTTCCACTTGGTCGTCTATACTAGGATAATGGTAAGTACCAAAATCCGCCAGTGACGTGTAGAGCTCCCAGTCCGCTTTGGTTAACTGCCAGCGGTGTGGATGCTCAAGGGTGTCAGGCATCATTAGGTGAATTACACACGGAAAATGATCGCTCGAATGTGTGTCTGAGAGAGCAGACCATTCAAGACGCCGTACCAGCTGAGCAGTGCAGATAGCGAGATCTATATGGCTGAAAGTATTTGTGGTGTCCGAAAGATAAGTTGGTTCACCAGTGTTAAGGCAGATGAGCTGAAGGTGGTTCAGTTTATCTGCCAGGAGGGAGCCCCGTGGATATGGTCGTGGGGAGCCCCAAAGGGGGTGGTGGGCATTGAAATCTCCCACCAACAAAAACGGACGCGGAAGCTGGTCAATAAGATCTAGGAGATCGGATCTAGTGACGGGAAAGGAGGAAGGAGCGTAAATATTGCACAGTGTGAAGACAAATCCAGGAAGGTATATCCGGACAGCAACAGCTTGTATTGGAGTACACAAAAGGACCGGTGTACTGTGTACGTCACCCCGAATAAGCAACATTACGCCCCCGTGGGCTGGAATTCCTGCCACTGGAGGAAGGTCAAAGCGAACGGTAGTGTAGCGTGGGAAAGTAATTCGAGTACCAGGGAGCAATTTTGTCTCCTGTAGAGAGAAGATGATTGGGTGATATGTTCGCGTTAGAAGCTGCATTTCTGTCCAATTCGACCGGATACCACGAATGTTCCATTGAAGAATATCCATAATTGGATAAAATGAGATGAAGGTGGACATCAGCCCGACGAAGGCGGCGGGCCACAGTGCGAATGTTCGCAACTGGTGGTGTCTGAGACAGGAGGGTCTTGCTCCATATTCTCAGAGGTGACCACAGCAGCTGCATGAGTGTGGTCGGCAGCCCCATCTTTGGCTGATGCACCTGGAGAGACTATAGGCTTCCAGGGGATGCCATCGTCACTTTGTGAGGTAGGAGGGGGGAGAGTTTTCCCCCTATTTGACTTCTTGGAGCCCTGGTGAAGCTCCTTGGTTGGCTCAGATGTTTTGGTAGGGGTGCAGAGGAAATCCTCGCGCGAATGCTCTTTCTTAGACTTTCGGGTCTCTATCTGTGGTTTCACAGCTGAAGATGAAGATGAAGATTTGGAAGAGGTACTCACACTTTTCGTTGAACGTGACGCCGTTGTCGATGTAGACTGTTTGACAACTACTGTCGTAAACTGTAGGTCACAAGTCTGTGTGGCCATATCCCATGTCGGTGGAGGCGTTGCAACTACAGTACTGTAATTACCACGCGGTGGGGTCTTAGGCTTACGACTGGCGTACATCTTACGTGCAACTTGTATGGGAACTTTTTCCTTTACACGGATTTCCTGGATGGCCTGTTCGTCGGCAAACACAGGACATTCCCGGGAGGAAGCAGCATGATTCCCGTTACAATTTATGCAATGAGGGGACGGTGGTGGACAAATCCCCTCATGGGCCTCTTTACCACAGGTGACACATATGACCGGGTTCTTGCAAGACTGGCTTGTGTGGTTGAATCGATGGCACTGATTACACCGAGTAGGGTTAGGGATATAAGGTCGTACTGTGATGACCTCATATCCTGCCTTGATCTTCGGCGGCAGAGCCACTCGGTCGAAGGTCAGAAATACTGTGCGAGTGGGTACTACAACATTGTTCTCTTTTTTTGTCACTCTGTGTACTGCGACGACACCTTGAGCTGCCAGATATTCTTTCAGTTCATCCTCAGTCAGACCGTCCAAATTGGCCGAGAAGACTACCCCTCGGGAATAATTGAGGGTTGGATGGAGCTCAACAGGAACCGGGTAGCTGTGGAGCAGAGTAGCCTTAAGCAGCCGCTGTGCCTGGGAGCCACTTTCTGTTTCTAACAGTAGTGTTCCATTACGCAGGTGGTTGCAGGTCTTAACTGAGCCGGCAATGGCATCAACCCCTTTTTGAATAATAAATGGGTTCACCGATGAAAAGGATTGTCCTTCCTCAGTACGGGTCACCACAAGGAACTTTGATGTCGGTAAATTTTTCTGTTCAGACACACTATTGTCTAGTACATCAATTTCTAAAGGCTCTTTCCATTTTCTTTTTTTTTTTTTTATAACCATCGCGGTTGTATCCCCCACGATTGCCAGTGTCTCCGATGGCACGCTCCTTCCTGCTGGGGGTCCCCAACGGAAGCACACCCGCCTTGGGTGATTGTTCACACCCCAGGTCACACCTCCCGATCTACAGACGGAGGGACCAATCGGCGAATCGGGAAGGTATCAGCGCAGGCAATCGCCCCTCCCCTGGCCTGGCCTTAACCAGGGGGTACGCACGCACCCTACATGCCAGCCCGGGGCTGGGACTTACGCATTACCCAGTCACCCATATGGGTGGCCTTCAAGTGCGTACAGGGAGGAGGAAGGGAGAAATAGTAGGAGGAGAAGCCTCAAACGCAGATGCGGAGGCAAATAAAGAAGTGAGAGAAGAGCTTAATCCAAAAGGTCAGAACTTCGGTTCCCCGAAGGATGCACAGACTCGGTCCCCAAGAGGGGGGAAAAGGACAGTAGAAGAATCGTCGTGTAGCACGGAAAGGAAAGAGTGCTACAAAGGCTGGGGCCGCGTGCTCGCCACGCACGTACTCACCACAGAGCGGTGAGCCCCCTGGGGGAAATTTAGGGACTGATGACCCCGCAGGTAAGTCCCACAGGCTTAACAAACATTTGAACGTGTTTTTTTTTTCCTTTTTACAATATTAAGCGGTACAATACTCAGAAACCTTTTGTAAGTTTTGATATTTAATTGGCACCATCATTATCAGTCAGTTAGTCCCCGAGAAACGTTATGGAACTGATCGAGAACCTACGTGGAAAGCAATTGTCATAGATAAGTAAGAAAGTGTTTCACGCTAACAAACATCATTTGTGGTGTTTTTGAACATGACTCAGTAATTGTACATGGGACACAAAACGAATTTATGTATATTCTCTTTGAAAATGTTAGTGCCAGTGACTCTTAATGAAACACTGGAAGCTGTTGAGTTACCAGGTTGCATTAACAGCATTGATGTCCATGAGGAACTATATATCAATAACGAAATTGTTTGAACGATTTAAAAACGATATAGAGGAATAAACGATATAGAGGAATACCAATACTGTAGTTGCTTATGTGACAGATCGAATTTCAATCTGCAAAAAATAGCTCCAATAGGAGTAATATTCAGAGATTTTGGAATAAACTATGAGCGACAAACTTTCGCCACTTACGTCAATCATGCGTGAAAAGATGGTCTTTCCAGTAATGTTAATTTCTGTGGACGACGGGCGACGCGGGAATGGCCACATGGCTGAGGCACCATGTCACGGATTTCGCGGCTGCTCCCGCCGGAGATTCGGGTCATCCTTCGGGCATGGGTGTCTGGTTTGTCCTTATAAGCCGCGGTGGAGCAGCCGAGTGGTCTAAGGCGCCTCGCTGCGGAGCGCGCGGTTGCTTGCCGTCGGAGGTTCGAGTCCTCCCTGGGGCATGTGTGTGTGTCTGTGTGTGTGTTGTCCTTAGGTTAGTTTACCTTAGTTTAAATATTTTGTAAGCTACGGACTGATGCCCACGCAGTTTGGTCCGATAGATTTACAAACATTTTATTTTTTGTCCTTATATTAAGTCAGTTTAAGTAGTGCGTAAGTTTAGGGTTTAAAATTTTTTTAATAAAATGAAGGCATGATTTTAGAAGAGTACATTAAAAGTTTGTTAAGGTAATGCAGTTGCTGTTTAAAATGTCCAAATAGTTATGGCTTTGGGCAACGTATGCGCTCCGCGAACTGCGGTTTTCTGACCACTGACAACACGAGTACTGAGCAGATCTGCCTACCCACGAGCGATCTATGATCAGATGTGCCATCACATGACACTCGCTTCCCTGACCACTGATTTGAATCTATTGAACTTACTCGTCGGATCTCAATCCTCCAGACTTCTTCCTGTGTTCTCGATTAGATCCAGCTTGGAAAGGAAAGAGACGACGATATTCCTGGTTTGCAACGAGACGTTGAGAGTTTTGAACAGCATCCCAAAGGAATACTTCTTGCGAAGTTTCCGGGAGATGTATCGTAAAGCTCAGCAGTGCAGAGTTAGGGGACGTAACTATTTCGAAGTACAGCAAGGCACCGTAATTGTAATTCACAGTTCATCTACGTTAATGTTACAGTACTATTCTCCGATTTTTTTTGTCAGAGGCTGTATATAATTTTTGACAGACAGGAGGAGGAGGAGGAGTGATAGGGAAGGGGAGGAGAGACAGAAAGAGAGAGAGAGAGAGAGAGATAGAGGACTGGACGAGAGAGGGGAAGGAGGAGATGAACACAGAGACCGGGAAGGAGAAGATGGACAGAGAGAAGAGGGAAGCGTAAATTGACCAACAGAAGGTTTGAATAAATAAATAAATACCTGACATCTCTGGGTTTTCATCTATACGTGAATAAAAACAAGATTTCAGTTGACTTATAGATTATTAGTGATGACTTCCATTGGCCATACTACTAGTATACTAGTAAGAGGAATGAAATGAGGCAGCAGCATTTGAGTGTGGGCCGCAAGGTGTAGTAGCAGAGGTGGTAGGCGGCGGCAGCTTCAGCAGCACCTGCGGGCCGCGGCCTTTGTTTGGAGAGCGCCGGCGGCCCGGGAGCCGGTCGATACGGCCGGGCTGCAGCCGAGCCGGCTGGAGGCTGCCGCCCGTCGCCTAGCAACGCGCCACGGCCCGGCCAACGCCCACGGCGCGCACACCGACACCGTGCGCGCCTCATACATAATTCACCGCGCCGCCGCTACTTTTAGGCTCACACTGTGCTCGTTGTCACTAGTTTGTTTTATAGCGGCTGTCTACAGCGCAGCTCTGCAAGCGTAATTTTCTCTCAGCAGCAAATCACAACCTGTCACCTACAACTAAATTTCTACTTAAATTGCATGAAACTAGAGGAGTGGGGCGTACATACGGATGGACCAGAAAAATGTTACCCTTCCGTTCTGAAAGGATAATAATTATTCGTATCTCATTTGCTGTTGTTGTTTATGCTGTTGTGGCGGTAAACTTCACCCAAGGACTGGACTGATATAACTATTCACGCTACCCTGTCCTGATTGTCCATATGAATACATATATGTACCTTTATCTTCAATTTTATTGTTCGAAATGTATCTTCAAGGGTAGTATATGGCTCGATAACTAAGTGGCAAGATACCAGATCAAATTCAAAGATCTCAGGCTACATCCACGATTAATTCTAGGGTTTTCACATCTGCTAAGGTTGTTCATGTGAAAATTGCTGAGATCCAGCAAGCCTATGAATCCATGTTAAACTGTACGTTCTCCTATAACTGGCTGGGCAAGTCAGTTCAAAGGCAATGGCATACCTACTCCATCCCTACATTTATACCCAGTTCCAATGCCAGGATAGCTGCTAGCGGGAAACTGATCCGATCGTTTCGCACCCACTCCCGCCCCTATTTCCGCCACCCAACGCTCCCATTTTTGTCGAATGTTTGAAAATATCCGAATGTTTCGTAGCCGTCTCCCAGACCCATTCCCGCTGTCCCTCACCCCCACTTTGACGGGAAATTCAAAAATATCTGAGCGTCCTGTAGCCCCCCGCACCCTCTTAAAAAATCAAATGTTTGTAAATATATGGGACTTATCTGGTTATAAGTCCCTAGGCTTACAAACTACTTGAACCAACTTATGCTTAGGACAACAAATACACCCATGTCCGAGGGAGGACTCGAACCTCCGACGGCGAGCAGCGGTGCGCTTCGCAGATAGGCACCTTGGAACGCGCAACCACTCCAACGCGCCCATCCTCTTTTCATCGACCCCGCCAACACAGTACTGGAAAATCAAAAATATCCGAACGTTTCAGTAAGTGCCAGATATTCTACAACCGCCGTCTACCCCTCTCTGTCTCTGCCGGCCGCGGTGGCCAAGCGGACAGCGGCGCGCCAGTCACGTTCTGCATGGGCACTACGGTCGGGGGTTCAAATCTCCCCTCGGGCACGGATATTTGTGCTGTCCTTAGTATTAGCTAGTTCATAAGTAGTTTGCAAGTTCAGGGACTGATGACCCCGCAGTTAAGTCCCATAAGCTCTACAAACATTTGAACATCCGCTGCCTCTACCAGCACTTTGGAATGAAATAAAAAATTTCGTAGAAATTGAAAATTTCCTCACTAGGTAGAATTTGACGTGTTTCCCGTCCAACCACCTCTCCTCCCCTCACCACCCTGCCATGTGTCTATCCTCATCATCAGTCACTCTGCATACTCCTTGGCGCTTAGAGCGTGTCGCGTGTCGCTCGTAGCGGACTAGCGCAAGTTAGTTCAATGAAATAAACAAATCGTCTGAAGCTTGCAAATTTAAACTTTTTAAAACCAAACAAGAAGTCTGCAAGGAGAATAAACAAATTCCTGTTGCGTATGTGATACATTGTTTAAGCAATTTGTTCGTCACTACATACTCAGTCTGTCTTACACACATTGAACTACTAAGTAGTAAAAATACAGAGGATTGCAAATTAACCCAACTGTTTAAACAAATAAATTGGCTGGAGATTAAACACGCAAGAACTGCTCCAGAAACCGTTACAGAATGTGATACAGTGATACAGGAATGACTTTACTTCATACTCAATTAGACAGGCTGTTTATGACTTCTTCAAATGTTTGTATAGCTTATGGGACTTAACTACGGGGTCATCAGTCCCTAAACTTACAAACTACTTATGAACTAGCTAACACTAAGGACGGCACAAATATCCATGCCCGAGGGTCGTGCAGGCTGTGACTGAAGCGCCGCAGTCCCCTTGGCCACCGCGGCCGGCTATGACTTCTGAAATGTATGCCATATCTCCGCAAAAATCTAATACTTCTTACTTGGTTATATCTGCGTTATGTACTCAGATAGTGCTACATCTACGTAGGTAATGTGTAATGTGTACTTGGCTACGTAGGGAGCTGGTGTTTTATTGTAACGCGACGTGTTGTCTAAAACGTTGTTAGACGTGCAGCTGTGGTGCATCATAAATTTCAAAGCTCTATGTTATATGCTCCCAGCAGGATGAGTGTTATAAATGTTCTAGGATTATTCCATCTGCAGATCGTTATTTTACATTTAAAACGTATACAGAAATATTGCACTTTCCGCCAAGCGCAAGTATTCGACAATAAGGAGTTTTATTAAACGGGTAAAGTACGTACTGTGCAAATATTGTTAGCCGTGTATTTTATTTTCGCTATATGATGGCCCTTATAAACGTTCTTGGATTATCCTATCAGTGGCTGGTCACTTTATCTTTACAGTGTAAAAAGAAACGTTGTTTTCTTCCGATGAGAAGGTATTTGACGGAAAGGAGTTACGACAAAATTGGACGTGGAGAACAATACACACGTTTTTCATGGTATATGCTATTCTGCAGATTGTAAAAACGTTTAAGTCACACGCTGTGGATAATGGCTCACACTTGTGTAAACGTAGACAGAAAGAACAGGAGTAGTATAAATGGATATGTGGTAAAAGTATATTAAAATTATGATTAAAGTACATTAAAATATATAAACTAACAGCCGTAACAATATTTTATACAATACGGCTGCTGGTTTATATATTTTAATATACTTTGATCATAATTTCAACCAGCCGTTGTCCAACTCTCAAAATCAAATGTTTGGGACTCAACTACGGGGTCATCAGTCCCTAAACTTACAAACTACTTATGAACTACTTACGAACTAGGACGGCACAAATATCCATGCCCGAGGAGGGATTCGAACCCCCGACCGTAGTGGCCGTGCAGCTTGTGACTGAAGCGCCTCAGTCCCCTCGGCCACCGCGGCCGGCTGTCCAACTCTCCACATTAGTATAGAGCTACATCTATAAATGGATAGTCACATTGAATGTAATGGCAGGCTACTGTAAAGAAATACTGCAATCCTGTGAATTATGATGAGATCAATAAAAACGCATTCCCCTGACGTGCTCTCTGTTGGAGACCAAAAGACATCAGTTACCGGTTCTTTTGTGTAGGAGATGTGCGATCATGACTACGCGGCCATCATTATGATTAAGTAATATAGGTAATGGTATGTATTCTACTACATTAAGCTAACTTGTTATGAAAGACAGGAGATACAATAGACTGATGTTAATATGGACAAATCCTACAAGGTATCAGTGGCACAGACGGGTAATGTAATAAGAGCAGATTAACGCCGATTCTGTACTGTTTCTGCTATGTCTTTATCAGAGTCTTTGGGCGGTACACGATGTCGTCATATCGTTTACGTATACTCAGCCTCTCGAGAAAACAAAGTATTTACCCATATCTAGTGGATGTTACATTCTATACTTATCATTTGTCTGGAGGTGTTTATTCCTCGATACCGCGACGGAATGTTCCGAGGATCGAGATATAAGTTCAAAAATGTTCCAATCTTTGTAGTTCTTTGGGACCAAACAACTTTTGGTCATAAGTCCTTAGACTTACAAACTACGTTAAACTAACCTGAGGACAAAACACACTTCCATGCCAGAGGGAGGATTCGAACCTCCGATGCGGGAGGCCGTGCGATAACGTAACGTGGCGCTCCAGACCGCTCGGATACTCCCGCGCGGTGAGATATAAGTGACAATGAGCTTGTAGGGAATGCATTTTCTCTTAGTAACGCTAACTTTGTTCGTGAGATAATGTTAGATTTTCGTTTTGCTCATTTCACTTGTATATAACGTTGGTTATCCTAGAGAGCAGCATCTTGCATTTTAGCATCAAATGTGTATGTAAGAAATGTGTGTGTAATGTAAGAAATTGTTCGCGTATACTTGCAACCTGGCATTGATAGGTGTACCTTGGGATATAGTCGAATGTGTTTTTAAATCCACGGTGGCTGTTCTGTGGAGAGAGAGAGAAAACTGAGTGATTTTTACAACAGACTATCGCGAAAAAGTTATGCACGATCGGAATCTAACATTATTTGTTAGTGGTTAGATATTTACAGCAATGATGATTTATTATCCCCCAGTTGAGAATACAGCTAACATTTACAGGGTGGATAATTTCCACTATCAGGGTTGTAATTCTGTGCTGTCGCGGTCTGCAAGTAAGCAATGTGCGTTAAACAAGTGTATGGAGGAAAAGGTTGATACACTGCACAAGAGCTTAGATTGGAGAAGGTATAGCCTCAATTTTCATCTTCTTACTGATTTTTCTACAATCGCGTGAAATTTCTGTAATTTACACAACAACTAGCACTCAACAAACTGGGTACATAGTTCATGATTATCTATTTTCGTAACCCAAGTGTTATTAAGGGCTTCAGTTATACCTTGCAGTAGCATTCTGTATCATTACGCATGTGCAAACTGCAAACATTTAATACAGAGGTATACTGCATCACACATCACAATCTAATTGTCCTGTCGTAAGTTCGATGAGATATGTAGAAAATAGATACTGGGACGTAGGGAGTATTTAAGGGTTCGAGATGTCATTGGATAATGGTACATAGTTTTAAAGTTTGAGGAAAAAACGTGGTTGAAAGTTGGCTTATGCTATCTGATAGGTTTTTCAACATGTCAATGGAGAGGTGATCCACAGTATAGAGAAGACATCCTGCATCTGTTTTACCAGTAATCTTAAAATCCAAGTTCAGTGTTGTCAGTAGCAGGCCTCTCCTCCAGCAGAAATTTAAAGTTGATTTATCTTTCACGGAGCGAATGTCATGGTGAATGGCATGCATTTCATTTGGAAGCCTTTCTGGAGAACGAATGTCATAACCTATTTTACGGTATTAATTGTAGCTCGACGTTCGAGAAGTGTAGCGTGGAGTCTAGTCCAGAATTAAAATTTCTTCGTATCGGTTATTCTGCGGTGGAACGAAGCATCTTGATTTGCACTATAATGAATACTAACGCCAAACACGTATTCTCCATCGTAAACCGGTACTACGTGTTACTTGTAACACTATCGGCGTTGTAATTCTGTGCTGCATCAGTCTGTAAACAAACATTCGTTTAAAGTAAGGTTGGGCTTTACAGATATATATGGATGGGGGTTTCACGCATTGTACATAGGTGCACATTCGATAAAGAGTAGCCTCGACTTCCATCTCCTTCTTTATTTTCTAAAATGATGTTTAGTTTCTGTAATAGCTACATTGCGAATTAGCATTCATCGAACTGTGTATGAAGTATATCGCAGGCTATTTTCTTCTCAAGTAAGTGTTAATGACTGCTGTAGTTATCTTCTGCAATAACATCCTGTATCATTGCGACTGTACTAACTGCAAACATTTAATACAGAGAAATACATCAGTACGCAAGACGCGACCTGTTGCGTTGTGTGAAGTCGGGGAAATGTGGATATAATACCCAGATACTAGAGCAGTGGAAACATTTACAGTTACAAATGTCGATGGAGGAACCTATTGCTTCTCTAGACCAGGGGTGGGCAATTGTTTTCGCTCGGTGGCCACATTATAGACATAGAGGTTAGCGGAGGGCCGCACCTTATAAATCTTTCACTCCTAATGCCGTATATATACTGGCGACATATATATTATATATTGAAATATTTATGAAAATGCATGTTTTCTTTATTTCTAATCACATATCACACACAAAGTTGTAATTTCGGGTGTACCGGTCAAAGCGTTAAAATGCATTGATTAATTAGGTCTACGTTTCATAAAGGTATCATAAAAATCATTAGATATAAATGATGGAGTCAGAAGTAAAGGGGTATAAGTATACCTCTTATAATTTTGATAAGACTAAAGTCAAAAGTACACAAGGTTTCGGAACCGGTGCTTTCCGGAAGCACGGGTACCTAAGCACAGTGAGAGTCCACTTCTATCCCTCTGCCTCAATAATTACACACGCTTTATCATGATACAGTTTCACTAACCTCAGTTTTCTGGGAAATGTCACTTGTACCTCATCTGTCGGTAGTACGCACTACCAAGTAGCACAGACACTCTCAGATTTTTTTTAGTAGCGCGAGAAAGGAAAAAATTGTTTTTCCTATGATTTCTGTAAATGTCTTGACGGGCCACACAAAACCCCTTCGCGGGCCAAATGTGGCCCGCGGGCCGCTATTTGCCCACCCCTGCTCTAGACCAAACAGAATTCAGCTTTCAATCTGAGAATCGAGTGGAGTGGTCATCCACCTGGAATGCCTGCAAACATATAGCAATACGCGGTGTGGTCAGGCTCTATGAGCATTGGGACTTAAAAGTCTAAGGACAACAGTCTACAATATGAGGGAGAGAATTGCCTCGGAACACGATTAATCCGCAGAGCAGTGCCTGTGAGTACATAACTGTATTACTGGCTCACCCAAAATTTGGTGCGTGAAATAAAAGTCACAATTGTACAATGATTTTCTTTTTAGAACACATGTACTAATAAGAGAGCAAAATACCCTCCATAAATTAAACCCTCTGTCCACCTATATCATTTTAATATCCCCGCTAAACTTGTATAACATGAACCTCACAAGCGATTATACATAATAAGTTCAGTCGAAATTTTTACAAAGGTTCTATTGGTGTTCAGAAAGGACAGACTGGATATAATAGGTTCTGGCTTATTTATTGCTGACACAATTCGTTTATTCTGTAGCGAAATTGAAATACGAGAGTTCCCATGAGCTGGTATGGGTTGAGGTTAAACCTGACAAGCGGTATAAATTAATAATGTGTTCCTTTTACCGACTATTTCATTGCTGAAATGTTCAAAGAAACCTTGAATCCAATTTCAAATTGGTGGTGATTCTAACTTACCCTCGATAGGTTGGTAAAAATACGCGTTCAAAACAGGAGAAAATCATCACTGCTGTTAAAACAAATTTCTAAAAAAATGTTCAAATGTTTATAAATCTATCAGACCAAACCGCGTGGTTATCAGTCCGTAGCTTGCAAACTACTTAAACTAAGGTAAACTAACCTAAGGACAACACACACACCCCAGGGAGGAATCGAACCTCGGACGGCGAGCAACCGCGCGTTCTGCAGCGAAGCGCCTTAGATCGCTCGGCAACTCCACTGCGGCCATAATTTCTAAACACAGCTTTCCGAAATTCCTTCACCAGAGAAGACGCTGGAATTCGAAACAAGAACATACACCAGGATGGGTAATTTAGAAGTATATACTCTTGGGGGAAAAAAAGCAACTCAAATAACAAATGCAAGTCTTCCCTGTAGATTATATACCAATTAGATTCCTTTCAGAGTGTGCTGTTCAATAGCTCCATACCACCACATCAGCAAAGATCCGTATCCAATTACTGGTAAGTTGAAAAGGCATGGGCGTAGCCACAGGGGGTGTTTCTGCGGTTCAAACTCCTGCCGAAATTTTGACAAATCTAACAAAAGCGGCATCACCCTGCATCAGGATAAAGCCCATCTACATTTTGCCAAGCCTGGGACGCCGTCAACATGCTCTACATAGTCCCGATTTCTTCCCATGCGATTCCCTAACGTTTTTTAGAACCGTGAAGAAAGACATGCATAGCAATCGGTATGTTTTGGAGGAAGAGGTGTTCACCTGATCCTGTAGCTAACTGAAAACATCGAGGAATTGACCGTCTTGGATTAAATGTATCAAGAGTTATGGTGATTACTGCTGAAAAAATGAGCACTTTACTTAGTTTTTTCCCTGGTGTCTCCTTTAACTACGTCTGCTCCTTATAGATGAGTGTCACTTGCGTGTTTTTCAATCTAGAAACAATTCCTTGATCAAGAAACCCACGGTAAATTATGGTAAAGATGGGGACTAAAACCGTCGAAGATTCTGCTTAGAAACTATTGGGTCCTGTGCCAACGCCACCTAGATTCAAGGCATGTACGCTGCCTGCCAAGAGTAGTCATAACACAAGCAAACTTTTTGTGTTACGTAGCGGTGTTCTGAGTTTGGGAATACGTACACGTTGACACTGTGTCACGGAATGTTCTTCATGTTATTTATGTGATTCACAGACAAATATGTTTTCGTATAAGATATTTATGAACTATTAGTAATATATCTTACCGATATTGGAATCGGACGATTCATATTTGGCAACTTGTCTCATACCAGCAAATACTTGCACGGAGAATCACATAGATAACACGAAAAACTTTCTGAAAAACAGTGTGAGACGTGTACGTCTTCCCAAACTCAGCGCAACGCTACATAAGACAAATAGTTTGCTAGCGTTATGACCATTCTTGGTAGCCAGCGCACAGGCCTTGTATCGAGGTGGCGTTGCCTGTGCTTTAGATATTTGAATTGTTTGTCAACATCACTATTAGTAATTACAATGTGAGACATCAATATGTTTTGATGTTATTGTTACAATCTTTCAAAAAAATGTTTGTATAGCTTTTGGGGCTTAACTACGGGGTCATCAGTCCCTAAACTTACAAACTACTTACCAACTAGCTTATCCTAAATACGGCACAAATATCCATGCCCGAGGGGGGATTCGAACCCCCGACCGTAGTAGCCGTACAGACCGTGACTGGAGCGCCTCAGTACCCTCGGCCACCGCGGCCGACATTACAATCTTTGGTGAAAGATTGGTTTGGGTGGTAGAAGGGCAAGCCTACAACTGAAAGTTGTTGTCTTTATCTTTATTAATAAGTCTGATCACAATATCATAATGTGAGAAAATCAATGGCTACTTGAAGTAGTAAGAATAAGATAATGGTTGCAAGACTGGAACACACAAGTTCAAATATTTAAACCTTAAGCTCAATGTGACATAAGTAAAAGCAGAACTTACAATATCAAATCTCCGATAGTTACAGTAAGCAAAAGTAACCGAAACTAGTTAAAATATTTAAATGTTTTAAGCTCAGATGTGACGTGTAAGGGCAACAAATTACAGCACTAATTGTCTGGTAATTACAAAACAAATATATCGGCCCATCAGAACAACTTAATTAACAGTGAAGATTAGCCACATGAAATATCGGTGACTGCAGAGTTTTAAGAACAGGCTCAAGGAAACACAAAATTAAATTTTAGGTTGCAAGAAGTATACAAAATTCAGTCTCTTTCATTGAGATCAGTGAGGGGAAAGGGGCTGTTGGACCTTGGCGGAAGACCACCGCTTTGCGTGAAATACTTAACTAAAGATGCACGGCCGAGTAACGGTGGGGCCCACTGCACACAAACAGCAACATCGGCAACGCTCCGCCAAGGTTCGTAAGTCCGCGCCACTGCTGGTAATCCAGTCTCCGTGCCGAACAACAAGGTCAGAGGCAATATCGTACGCAATGTACAAGGTTCATCAAACATGCAATATTGCACTATCAATAAGTAATCAAAGTTCTCAAAATGTTAAAGTCCCCTTAAAATAACAAACGTACCACATCCCCCCCCCCTCACAGTCGCTCCAGTTCAAGAACAATTCAATAAAACAAGAACAGGTGCAATCTCGCACGAAATAGTTCTTTGAACATAAATAATGAACTAACAACAGATAATCAAATGCCCTTAAAACGTTAAACGACCGTTTTAATAGCAATTATAAAACATTCACCCACGGTGGTTCCGGTCAATGAACAAGTCAATGAGACAAATATCTATCGCCAAATTTAGAGCCTAAAAGCCGGCCGCGGTGGCCGAGGAGACTAAGGCGCTTCAGTCACGGTCTGCACGGCCACTACGGTCGGGGGTTCGAATCCCCCCTCGGGCATGGATATTTGTGCCGTCCTAGTTTGTAAGTAGTTCATAAGTAGTTTGTAAGTTTAGGGACTGATAACCCCGTAGTTAAGTCTCATAGACTATACAAACATTTGAACATTTTTAGAGCCTAAAAAGGGCTTCAAACAAATACTTTAAGTAACTGTTTTCAGCCATGGTAACATTCAAACCAAGCACCAAATAAATAGTAACTAACCTGACAACTTATTATTAGTCAATAATTGTTATTCAGTAGCACACATACAACCTGATTCACTCGCCACTGGTGCAGGTACCATTCAACAACGACTACTCCTTTTAACAAACAAGAAATCACAAATTAACATAGGACTATAGAGCTTCATGAATACCTTGGCTGTAGGAAAACAGTCATTGAAATGTGATATAAAACACCAACTACCTGAGATCAGCAAGCAAGAAACACAGACACAGTAAAACTCTTCACAGTTCACTACCGGTAGATTCGTTCTTAAAAGGATTAATTAAAACACAGTCTTAAAATGTTGAAGTCGCAATTTTAGCAATACCCACGATGGTCACTCGGTACTACAAACCGGAAATACCCACTGGAAAGTATCCACAACATGGCGCCTTAGAGCTCTCCAGTAGAAACTGTCTCGGCACTTCCTCGTAGCTGCGCCGTCCCCCAGTGACCACACGTTGCATTTTCCAAACGAGTTGCCTACCCTGGAAGGAGAGCGGCCCACCGAAGCGACTCCAGTGTTGTCTCGACAGCGTGCTACGGCACAATAATACACTCCAGGCCATTAAAATTGCTACATCGCGAAGATGGCGTGCTACAGACGCGGAATTTAACCGACTGGAAGAAGAAGCAGTGATATGTAAATGATTAGCTTTTCAGAGCATTCACATGATGTTGGCGCCGGTGGCGACACCTACAACGTGCTGATATGAGGAAAGTTTCCAACCGATTTCACGTACACAAACAGCAGCTGACCGGCGTTGCCTGGTGAAACGTTGTTGTGATGCCTCGTGTAAGGAGGAGAAATGCGTACCATCATCTTTTCGACTTCGATAAAGGTCAGATTGTAGCCTTATCGTGATTGCGGTTTATCGTATCGCGTTATTGCTGTTCGCGTTGGTCGCGATCCAATGACTGTTAGCAGAATATGGAAGCGGTGGGTTCAGGAGGGCAATACGGAACGTTGTGCTGGATCCCAACGGCCTCGTATCATTAGCAGTGAGATGACAGGCATCTTATTCGTATGGCTGTAACGGATCGTGCAGCCACGTCTCGATCCCCGAATCAACAGACGGGGAAGTTTGCAAAACAACAACTATCTGCACGAACAGTTCGACGACGTTTGCAGCAGCATGGACTATCAGCTCGGAGACCATAGCTGCGGTTACCCTTGACGCTGCATCACAGACAGGAGCGCCTGCGATGGTGTGCTCAACGACGAACCTGGGTGCACGAATGGCAAAACGTCATTGTTTTCGGATGAATCTAGGTTCTGTTTACAGCATCATGATGGTCGCATCCGGGTTTGACACATCACGGTGAATGCACATTGGAGGCGTGTATTCGTCATCGACATACTGGCGTTATCAGCCGGCGTGATGTTATGGGGCGCCATTGGTTACACGACTCGGTCACCTCTTGTTCGCATACGAGTCCAATGGAAGATTTTAAGTGCATAAAGAAGGAAATATTATCGTGAATTGCATATACCATGGCTTATAACAGGAGGAGGACAGGAGACAGGAAAATGTGTATTTGTAGAGTGGGAGGAGCGGGAAATGGTGGTGAAGGAGGAGCAGAATGAGGTAAAGATAGAGGGGGAGCAGGTTATCGAAAACGAGAGGGTAGAGGCGGATTTGGTTTGATAGGTTGAAATGGACAGAAAGAGGGAGAGGAGGAGGGAATGGGTCGATATAGGGGGAGGAGGAAACGAACACAGAGAGGAGCAATGAAGAGATGAACAGGGAGAGAGAGAGAAGGAAGATGGACTGACAGAAGACTGGAATACATAAATACCTCCGCAACGTCGGGCACTAAAGCTAGTAACAAATATAAAATGTATTTTGATACCATGAATCATCATTTCGATCGTTGCCAATTTCAGATTCACTCACAGAATAGGTATTAAGCTTTCTATTCCTACGAAAATGTTTCTGTATTTAAATACATTTTGAGTGTGTTGCTTCTTCACATATAGTCAGTTTATACATCCGTGTGTGTTGTGACACTAATATGCCAAAGTCATGAATACAATTAGATGTATTCGTTCTAGCGTGAAAGTAATCAGCTGCCGAAAGCCATATTGAGAAATTTTTCTTCCATGCGTGAAGAGCGGGCTAATACTGAAGCGTACGTTGTCCCGTCGCATCCCAAACATGCTCTATAGGTGAACAGCCCGGGGAACCACCCTGGGAAGTGAAAGAACTGCAGTGAATACTATTCAAAAATGTTCATAGGTTTGTAAATCTATCGGACTCAACTGCTTGGTTTTTAGTCCGTAGCGTACAAATTACTATCTTAAGGTAAACTAACCTAAGGACAACACAAATACCCATTTCCGAAGGGGGACTCGAAATCCCCGACGACGAACGGCCGCGTGCACCGCAGTTTGGCGTCCCAGTGCGCACAGCTAATCCTCCGCGGCAATGAATAGTCTTGCATCATTCTGAGAGAAGATAGTATTTGTTACTTTGGTCATGAATGTTATGACTTACTGGCGAGCATTCAGCCTCTCTTTTATAGTTACAATCGGCTATTTTCCTATGTTGAAAATATTGTTTGAATTGTTGTTATTCTGAACGATCAAATCATTCATACATTTTCAGTCATTATTCTTACAAAACATATGTTATTTTTAAATAATTAAAGCTTTAAAATCAATAATATCAAGTTTAGGTGAAGTGATCGAAAACGCTCTGTCTATGGCTGATGTTCTGGTGACGTCACACTAGACGAGGAACACGAAGCTATATAAGTGCTATTGCAGTGTTAAGGAAACTTGCTTCATTTTCCATTACTTTTTCTGTGTATAATTGTGTTTATCGTGACGAAAACACATTTATACTTTTATATACGAACGGAGCTAACGCTCCGGAAGTTGATGTTTTTTTGATATCTTGTTCGATAACGACTCACATTTTTACGTGCCGTAAATAAGTGACAACTGCGTTTAAAGTATAATATACTTACAGATAAACCAAACTGTTGCTTGTTGTGTCAACAGACTGACTCTTGTCTAAAGATACAAACTATTATACACCATAAACTTGCGTCAATAAAGACTGAGTCTTGAATTCAGTCATCGTATTTCTTTCTACCAAGCGAATTTCACATTTAAACGTACACTGTTATTAGTGATCACTTTAAAATTACGCAATTATGTAGTTACTCTTCGGATTCAAGTGTATACGTAAATTAATCTTCCGCACTAGTCACGTTTCCGATATTATTATGCATTTATAGTGCTAATTGATTACAAAGTAACTTCTCAGGTTCATTCGAAGTTTGGGGCGTTAAAAAGGGTGAAAATAAGAGGACAATTACAGGGTGTTTCAGGAAAAGTAGTAAACGCTCTAGGAGGTTTAGAATAGACGAATTGCAATAAAATGCCTTATAACATGGCGTGTCCAGCTGTTATAAAGTGTAGAGATACAGCTGTTGGTATATAACCCAAACAAACACAAAGAAAGGGCAAATGAGGACGTTTAAAGCTGAATTTTAAAATTCCACCAACTTCAATGCACTTTTACTTCTCTTGGCAATACCACGTGTAGCTCTTTTGAGGACGTCTTTACATTCTTTTAGGAGGGATGCTCTATTCATAATCAAAAAATGTTCAAATGTTTGTAAAAATATTGGAACAAACTGCGTGGTGATCAGTCTGTAGCTTACAAACTACTTAAACTAAGGTAAACTAACCTAAGGACAACACACATCCCTATGCTCTATAGAGGGCTCGAACCTCCGACGCCGAGCAACCGCGCGCTCCGCAGAGAGGTGTCTTAGACCGCTCGGCTACTCCACCATGGCTGTTCATAATCCGTACGATTAAGTATGCTTTTGTGTTTCATTTGTAAACTTCGCCTTTCAACCATCTCCACAAGCAAAAGTCCAAAGTCACCTTGTTGGTGAAGAAAGTGTCCGTATCTACCGATCCATCTTCCGAGGAATAGGTTTAGACGATATGTCACCTGGTAACTAAAATGTGCAGGCGCTACTGATTCCTTCGCGAGTAAAAGTGGTTTCATCGGTGAAGAATAGGACTACTTGTTGATTTTCAAGTATCCTCTACGTCTCTAATGAACACGTCATCGACGGGTCATTAAAACATAATCTTCCTTCCTTCAAAAAAATGTTCAAATGTTTGTAAAGCTTATGGGACTTAATTACGAGAGTCATCAGTCCCTAAACTTACAAACTACCTATAAACTACCTTATACTTAAGACAGCACAAACATCCATGCCCGAAGGGGGACTCAAACCCCCGACGAGGAGCGGCCTCGCCTATCAGAGTATGGCGCCTCAATCCGCTCGGCCACTCTGCTGCGCCAATAATGAACGTTACTTTATTTTAAAAACCACATATGAAATCTTTTAGAAAGAAGATGCAGTAAATAGTTGCGTCAAAGTATGCACGACGAATGATGGAATATATCATGTCTGACAATTATTTCAGGTTGTTTGCGAGCAACAGAGGCCGTTCAACAGGATCCTTGTTAAGAATGGCTACCACTACGTCCGAGGGAAGTAAAAGATTTTGAACTCAGACGTCTGAAGATCGCAGTGATGCTTACTGAAAATCTATTTATAGTATGATACATGTGCTAGCATCACACAAAAATATTTCATTTATAGAGCATGAAAATTAATTTTACATTACAGTCTTAGCCTAATATATGTACTAGTTCAATACAGAAATATTTCCCCATACTAACGCCAGAAACATACCGGAGGAAATATTACAACAGCAACATCTAAGTAAAAACCACCGAATTAGGTATCTATTTAATCGTGTATTTACAGATGAAATTGGTATGAAATCTAATGTTGCCGTCCTCATTCTGAAAGGAGATTCCTCTTTCTTTTGTTTACAACTCAGCTGGCCAGCAAAATTTATTTCGCCATAATGTATGCGTATTCGTCGGTCTTGTTATAATTTTGTTTATCTTTCTAATGCCTTTTTGTTACGTCTAACTACACATAGAGATGAACTAAAATTTCTTGTTAACAATATACAGGAAAATATCTGCCTGGATTAATTAACTTAATGTAGAGGGTTTGTCGTTTATGTAACTTTGGCAGTTATATAATTGACTTACGCCCTCCATCACCATGATTAGTAGCAGCAGGGGCAACCGCCAAATCAGCCAGTACAGCGATGGATCGAAAAGAAAGATTTATAACCTTTAATGATTATTATTATTATCATCATTGTTATTTACGTTTACTGACCCAGAGTCTGAATGTTTAAAGATAAAACAGGAAGAGGTAAACGATGTTCTTCTAAAGGACTAATGTGAACTCTGAAATACCACTTCCTGAACGAAAAAGCGGAAAAGCACTACATTGATGATCGTGTTTTCGTTTCTTATTTGCCATCAGCGTCAGTGCACATTTAGCTTTTAACATTTACTGTATTTAATCTCCAACAATAACAAAATCCAGATTGTTTTCTTGAAACATGAATTTGAGCTTCTTATTTTAACACAAGTGAACAATATCTTTTTAGCGTTAAGATAAGAATGAAACGCTTTTTAATCACCAAATATAAACAAGCAAGCAAATTATTATTTACATGTTAACAAACTGGTTGACTTAGCTGCGAGTACCCCATAAAATTTTCCCTGACACTCTGGACCTATGCTGCAGTTAACCACCTGAACCTGGTGGTTACAAAATGCCACGCATGAGCAAACGCCGCTAAATCGGCTGGTATCGAAATTATAAAACACGGGTGAACTCGAATCCAGGGAAGTTACAGTTCACCAACTTACCAAGTGCGAAAACGAGCTGCTACTTTTGACAAACCAGGTCGTATTCCAAGACTGAGTCGCTCTCCGCGGCTTGTCGCCTAAGCTCGAAACAGTGCACCTTTTTCGCACTTTCATACCAATTGCGAAACAGCCACAAGGTGTAGTTTACGATCAGAAGAACTGACAATAACCCCAACATTGTAGTCAGCACAGGAAAGATAGTAGACGGCGTTCCGGCATAAAACAGATGCGAGTCCAAACTCACCCCCCTCCCCCCACGAAAAAAAAAAATGCAATTTTTAAATATGTCTGGGCCCTTTGGGAGTGACCACTGCAGTGTGCGTGGCTGTTACCCGTCGGAGGTTTGAGTCCTCCCTAGGGCATGTGTGTGTGTTTGTGTGTGTTGTTCTTAGGATAAGTAGGCTTAAGTAGTTTGTAAGTCTGGAGACTGATGACCAATGCAGTTTGCTCCCATAGCTTTACAAACATTTTAAAATTTGATATGCATCCTATAATCCTTTCCCCATCCCAACCCACAGTCACTGACCATCTCTTCCTGCTGCACCCTTTGATCATCTCCCCTACCACCTATCTTCTCTTCCTACCCTCACTCTCCATTTTCTGTCGCCCCACCCACTCTGCTTTGTGTCCCGTCTGTCTGAATTGAGCCCATTATTATTGTTATTGCAAAGTTAATTTTAATTGGGCACTGAAATAAATTAAAATGACTAGGTAAATTGCTTGCGATCACTGCTAAACAGAGAATGAAAAATACTTCTCCATCTACTGGATGTTTGAGGATAGTTTCAGCTATAGTATTTCCTATAGTCGTAAACTACGCATTGCTGGAATTCCCAAGTTAAACTGAATTAAGATTCTCTATTCTCCTCATGGAGGTTTGTGTGTCTCGATCAACTACAGACCTAATGTGGCGGGAGCAACGCTCCTGGTACGGCCAGCCATGCCAGACTGGTCTGCTGATGAGAATCCAGACGAAGAGTAGTACCCCAAGGGGTTCTCGTCTTGGGAACGTCTGAGTGGCGACCACATGGGCCCTTAGCTAAGTCTGACATTACTTCCACTTAATTGTATCAGGCTCCTGTCTTCTTCTTTCCAGTCGGCCTCTCTTGCCCAATTCTTGTTTATTCGCCCCGACGATATTATTTATATTGCGAGGCCTGAGGGTATCTTTCATTTTCTTTTCTAAGATGTGATTATTGACCGAATGACTCCCGGTACAAGAAGACCAACCTTACCAAGAACCAACGGTCCGTAAGGAGATGTCAGGAAGGTGCACCCACTTCTCCAAGTTATGAGAAATTGTCCCTAAAGGCGGAGGAACCATTAACATTGTCAACGACAGGAGGATGCAGAAGGCTACGGGAAACCATTGCAATAATTATCTAATACAGAATTCCCAAATAACAATAAGGCTACGTCCAATCAAAATTTTTCGGAGTTTCAATTCGGATTACCATGGGGGGGGGGGGGGGGAGCGGCAGGAGTAGCGCCTTTAGCAAAGCTGTAAGGAGTATAGGGCTGATAATTGGAACAAGGAATGTCAGAACCCTGTTAAAAGCTGGAAAAGTAGAAGAGGTTAAGATGGTGATCAAGTCACAGTTGGACATCTTAAAAATATATGAACCTAGATGAGGCGGTAACGGAGATTTTATGTCAGAAGATTTTAGAATCAATCACAGTGGTAATGCTCGATCAGGAGGAAATGAAATTGCTATAATATTAAGAGGAAACTGGAAGAACAATGTGCTTAACACGTACCATTGCAGTGAGAGGACAATTATGAATAAAATTAAAGCACAATCAGCCGAATCTGTGTGATTGCAGTTTACTTACCAACAACAAATAGTAAGGTTGAAGAAGCTGCAGAAGAACAATTTGACGACTTGATGAAACTGGTTAAAGAAAAGAACAATCTTATTGTGATTGGTGATTACAATGCATCGATTGATGAAGATAATAAGTGATCGTGAAACGGCAAGTTCTGGCTAGGAAAAACGAATGCTAGAGGAGGAAGGTTACTGGATTTCTGCGAAAAATATGAGACGACTGTTGTCAGTATGTGTTTTGAAATGCCCAAGAGAAGAAGATACACGTGGAAAAGTCCAATAGACTGCAGAAGGTTTAGATTATATCCTAATCAAGAAGAAATTTATGAACGAAATTAAGTTTAGCCAAAATAACATGGTTATGACATAGACAGTGATCATATGCTAGTGATAGCAAGCTATAGCAACAAATTTAAGAAATACAAAAGACATAACCAACACAAATTGTGCGTAGAAAAACTTACGGAAGAGCAAGTAGTTGTAAGAATGAAAGAGCTGACATAACCTGATAGGATAAGACGGATTTACAGAGACCATAGAAGTAGCTGCTAAAGAACTTGTAGGAGTATGGAAACTAGAGCCAAGAAAATTATGGATGACCGATGAAGTTATAGACCTTACTGACGAACGAAACAGGACGAGGAAACAAGATTTTGATAAGTACAAAAAGACTGGAGACAGGAAAGTGGATGCAGGGAAAAGATAAGGAAATAAAGAAAGATCTAAAGGGACGACAAGTTGACAAAGCAATGCGCATAAAGCCAAGAACAAAAATAAGTATGATCAAGAATAAAAATGGTAGCATACTCTTAGAGTTGGAGGATGTGTGTGAAAGATGGAAATAATATATTGACGAATTATATGAAGGAGAAGATATTATTAATGAGGAGGAAATTCTAAACGAAGAGGGCAGTATGGATATGGTCATGATAGGACCGGCTATTTCCCTTGAGGAATTCAACTTTTTGAATATCCTAAGTAATGGAAAAGCAGCAGACGTAGATAACATTCCAGCAGCAATATTGTCACGTTGAAAACTGCAATTCGAAGGCTGGGTCGTTAGGACAACACTTTAATCTTAGCACAGGTTTATTGATAACTTAAAGAGTACTCTCAGAACAGACTGCCTCCTGATTGGAGTGATCCACTATTTATACGTAGAAAGAATTTTCTGGAAGTTACAAATACATCAGTCATCAAGAAACACGTCGAACATTCTAGAAATATTAAATACAACGAAATATTTTTTGCCGTTGGCTGGGTTTGAACCGGCGAACGCTAGCACAGATGTCTGCGACTCTAACCACTGCACCACATGTTACGTCGGCAGATTCGCGGCAATGCCCCCCTTCCTGCAGAAACAGCAACAAGTTGTTAGGTTCCCTTTGGAGCAAGCTGCAGTATGCTGGATCTTGAACTTGTCATAGGTGCTGTGGATGGTAGTTGCGGAGAATCCTTCCATCCTCTCTGCACGCCTTCTTCGCAGTGACAGACCCTCCTGTCGTGGATTCTTCATTATCATAACGGTCTTTAGTGTCCTTGAACAAGAAGCCGTTTCCATCTATCTGTTCGTTGGGATCGTGGTAAGGCTTCATAAGAAGGACGTGAACAATGTCTCTACGTTTTTGTCGTATGACACGATATGGACAAAAATATTGCTTCAATAACTTTTCTGATAGCCCAACTTGCCGTACAGGGGTAGAAATCCATACCAAATACCCCGAGCGGTACACAGCATATCGTTGCTTGTCGTTATACCGCCGACGGACCTTCTCCTGGGCGTTCAGTGTCCGTTTGCAGGTCAGTTGTCTTGACCCTGGTGAAGAGCTGTTTCACATAGTCATCCTGAGTATCGTCCGCTTGGAACGGAAACAACGTAACCATTGTCGTCTCAGCTTCACGACCATGGAGTAGGAAAAACGGCGTGAAGCCTGTGGTATCTTCCATTCCTGTATTGTAAACAAATGTACGACTGACAGTACTGTATCCCAATCCTTCTGCTCAACATCGACGTACTCGAGAGTATATCTGCTAACATGTTGCTAAAACGTTCTGTAAGACCATTTGTCTGAGGATGATAGGCAGTTGTTATTCTGTGGACAATGTCGCAATACTGGAATACTTTTCCACGATCAGATATCATCACACGCGGTGCTCCATGCTTCAAAATAATGTCTTCTATAGGAAATTTTGCGATCTTGGGAGCTTCTGCAGTCGGCACAGGTTTGGTGACATCATAGTGGGTGAGGTAGTTAGTGCAGACTATTAGCCATCGGTTATCGGTTGTCGACTTCGGGAACATCCCTAAAAGGTCGTTTCCAATTCGGTGAAATGGAGCCTCTGCAGATGAAAATGATACCAGATGCCCTCGAGGTCAGTGCGGCACATGCTTTCGTCGCTGGCACTTCTTACAGTGATTCACATAGTGCTTGACAGATCGGTAGAAAAAATGTTCAAATGTTTGTAAGGCTTATGGGACTTAACTACGGGGTCATCAGTCCCTAACTTACAAACTACTTATGAACTACTTACAACTAAGGACGGCACAAATATCCATGCCCGAGGGGGGATTCGAACCCCCGACCGTAGTGGCCGTGCAGACCGTGGCTGAAGCGCCTCAGTCTCCTCGGCCACCGCGGCCGGCTAGATCGATAGAGATCTTGCCAGTAATACCTGCGTCTGATTCTGTCTAGCGTCTTCACGAATCCCAGTTGACCAGATATTGGAGCATCGTGTAAATACTTCAGAATAGCTGGCCAGAGATGAGCTGGAACGACCAGTAGCCATTTGTGGCCCAGTGGATCGAAATCCCATTTATAACTTGAAACTCGCCCTTCGTCGGTTCTCCTTTCCCCAAGGCCTCTATGGTTTATAATAATGCTGGATCTTCTCTCTGTTCAGCTGTAACGTCACATATTTCAGTGCGCCCGTTTTTTAATATCACTGTGACATCCTACTCTTGGAGTCTTATTGTTCGTCTTGCTAGTCGACCTGATGGATCTTTCAAGCTATACAGCCAACACAGCTGAATAAATACGGCCGTAACTTATTGATAACCCAGATAACTGTGAAACATTCTGTTTCGGTTGTAGAGTAATTTATCTTGGGTATTGAGAGTAATCTTGATGCATAGGCTATCACCTTTTCAGCACCTTTCTGAATTTGTACGAGAACTAAGCCAATCTCGTAACCGCTAGCGTTAGTTTGAAGTTCAGTTTTCGCATTTTCGTCGTATAACGTTAGAAGTGTTGCGGAAGTTAGAAACTCCTTAAGTGCCCGGAATGCTGTTTATTTCATCTCATCCCAGTGAAACGTTGCGTCCCCCTGCAGAAGGTTTTGCAATGGACGTTCCTTACAAAAACCTTCTATGAAACGACGATAGTATGAGCACAGCCCGAGGAAATTCTGTGACTGACATTAATTTATTTGGATCAGGATGGACACCATCGTCATTGACTAGGTGCTTTTGTTTAGCCGCCGATAGTCGACGCAGGAACGCCATGTGCCAGCCTTCTTCTTCATGAGGATTACAATGGACGGCCATGTCTGAAGTTTGAATAACGTCATCATGCAACATCTTCTCCACTTCCTCCAGAATTATCCGTCTTTCAGTTGGCGACACTCTATACGAACGGTAATTGGTGGATGATCCCCAGTATTGAAACGGAGTTTTATCATGGACCGTTTCATCTGGCTCTTCTCCTGCCTGTCCCTGAATGCACCTGAAAATTTGATTTGTGTAATATGGCGAGCAACTGTTGACTTAGTTTCTGGGTCAGACTGGGTTTTATATGCAGTTCCATAGTAGTTTCCTCTAGTACGTTGTCACCAGTAACAGGAGAGCATGAGACTTCGTCCATGACATTGAGCCCACCGACCTGAACTGGTTCAATTGTTACAAGACACATTCTTTTAAGGATGAGTTGCGATTGTCCGTGAAAATGAATGCAATGCTCTCCTTGACCACGTGTAATGCTTATGATAGCAGCTGGTTTGTAGATTTCCATTCGTTATACTGATTAGTGTTTTGCGATCGACGAACACTTCACAGTTCAAGTGGTCATCTCGGCTGCTGATTGGAACTCTTCTTATTGTTAACGGAGTGATCTAAACCATCTAGGTGAGTACATGTTATGTGTACTTGACGGAACAGCATCCTCAGTTTGTATCCTAAATCTTCCAGAGTCAGTGTCAGTCGAGGATGGCGTTAAGGCTACTTTCTGTTAAAACGACAAATTCAAATGGCTGCGCCCTGTTGTTGATAGTTATTCTTGCGACACGTGTTCCAACCGGCTGGACGTATTTTCCATTTGCGACCTTCAGTGCAGCTGCTCTTGTGTATTACAGGACATTATCTTCTTTAGTTGGCGGCGGTAATCATTCGACAATGCAGAGAAGGAAGCTCCTGAATCTACTAGTGCTCGGGCAGGTTGGCCGTCGATGATGACGTCAATGAGATTTCCCGACATCTGACTGTCGTCCATGAAGAATTTTCATCTGCAGCGGCTTCACATCTGTAGATGGTCGCCTTGCTTAGTTTTCCTGAACGTGGCGGCTAGGTGAGCAGCTGGTATATATGTAAGGCGACGGTAAACGGCGGCGGCGTGTTGGAGAGCGAATACGTCGCCCCATAGCTCGTCTGCAGGTGACTGCCGTTGTAAGGACTGCTCCGACAATTGGCGCCTCGCAACATAATAATTCTCAAATTCTCGTCTTCTCTCCCTACAGTATCGAACGATATGACCAGGAAGCCCACAGTGAAAACACAATGGCGTGTTGTCTTCTGTCCTCGAGATATCTGTCCTCGTGCGAGGCGTCATAGTTGCCGGGGGAGTTGGTTGTGGACGCGTCGGTCGGTTCCTAGGCTGCCGTTTGGCGAGAGCAGCGTAAGTTATAGTAAGTCGAGGACACTCTTCACGTCGGGTGCAACTGGCGGGGCAGACAGGTGCCATTGTTGGTAATACCTCTTCCTCTACAGCGTCGGCTCCCTCATAACACACGGGACTGACATTCATGGCCATAATCTGGTGCTTACTTGGTTCAACAGTCCTGGCGGCCATAAACTCTTTTAAAACTCTTTTAAACTCTTCAAAAAATCAAATGTTCGTAGAGATTATGGGACTTAATTACGGGGTCATGAGTCACTAAACTTGCAAACTACTTATGAACTAGCTAATACTAAAGACGACACAAATACCCATGCCCGAGGGGTGATTGGAACCCCCGACCGTAGTGTCCGTGCAGAACGTGACTAGCGCGCATCAGAACGCTCGGCCACCGCGGCCGATCTTCTACAAAGGCCATAGGGAGTTTGTCATACCTCTCTCGTCCAACCCTTCTCTGTTGTACCTCTTCAGTTTTCTGGAACCATTGGATAAACTCTTGTCATTGAAACGTCTTTTAACAGAAGAACTCATACATGTCTTCTGCAATGCCCTTCATCAGGTGTGAATTTTTATCAGCCTCAGTCACATCCGGGTTAACTACGTGACATAGGGCCAAAACATTCTCTATATACGACTGCGATGACTCACCACGTAGTTCGCCCCTGTTCTTCAATTGCTCTTCCGATAAACTTGTTGCTGGTGGTCTACAAACGTCTTAAGTTCTGTCTGAAATTTGACCCAGCTATTTTGTCCTCGTTGTTTTCTAACCACTGCTGCGCCGTCCCATAGAAGTAGAAATGTACGTTCGCCAAGTACCAAATGTGATCCCACCTGTTACACTTGGTGACTCGGTCGATTCCTTTCAGCCATTTGTTTCGTCCTGTTCAGAGTCTTCCGAGAACACAGATGGGTGTGTGATATGCAGGTGGCTTGCCGCTGTTTTCGTATCCATTGGTCTCGTGATCACACGTGCCTTCGTAAGGAGGTGAGTACATTCTTTGTATTTCGGTTCTTGACCGTGAAGGCGACGGCTCTTACGCTGCCTAATCGGAGTCATGATGATGCAGATGTTTTGCAGGATACCCTGCGCCGCCATCAAATAGTGTCACATTGAAAACAGCAATTCGAAGGCTGAGTCATTAACAGAGCACAACACTTTACTCTTAGCGCATAGGGTTAATCAAATGGTTGTGAATATGTCGGACCAAACTGCGTGGTCACCAGTCCGTAGCCGGCCGCGGTGGCCGAGGTGACTGAGGCGCTCCAGTCACGGTCAGCACGGCCACTGCGGTCGGGGGTTCGAATCCCCCCTCGGGCATGGATATTTGTGCCGTCCTAGTTCGTAAGTAGTTCGTAAGTAGTTTGTAAGTTTAGGGACTGATGACCCCGTAGTTAAGTCCCATAACCTTTACAAACATTTGAACATTTGAACCAGTCCGTAACTTACAAACTACTTAAACTAACGTAAACTAACATAAGGACAACACACACAACCATACCCCAGGGAGGACTCGAACCTCAGACGACGAGCAACCGCGCGCTCCGCAGCGAGGTGTCTTAAACCGCTCGGCTACTCCACCGCGGCCATAGGGTTATAGCTAACATAAGCGTACACTCAGTACAGACTGCCTCCTGCTTGGAGTGCTCCGCTATTTATACACAGAAAGTATGTTCTAGAAGTCAGAAGTACATCAATAATCAAGAAACACGTTGAAAATAGTAGAAATAGTAAATACAAAGAAATAATTGTTTTGCCATTGGCTGGTTTTGAAGCGGGGACGGCCAGCACAGCAATCTGCGACGCTAACCACTGTACCACGCGTTCCGTCGTAAAACTAGCGGTAGTATTCAAGGAAGTAGGAGATCAACAAAATAGTACTTATAGAACTTATAGAAAATTATCGAAGAGTACTATGAAAAACGGATAGAACGACATACAGATTTACTAAATAGTAAAACAGTAACAATTCAAACAAACCAAAAATCTTGCTTGGAGAGACTGAACATTAATTTGGAACTCGTATAAAAGGCAGAAACAGGGATAGAAGTATATGGTGTAAGGAGGAAAGAAAAAGTAACTAGGAGTGTAAGGCAAGGATGCCGGTTAGCCACATACTTATTTATTACAAAATTGAAAAAAAAAAAAAAAATAACAAAAGGAATCGAAACTAATTGGTAGCATATTCTCTGTATTCGTTTTGCAGTTGATTAAAGAAATAGAGTTCATGTAGCTAAAATATGTCAAAATACTAAGAGAATTTAATATTAAATAAGGAGAAAACAAAAACTATGGTGGTAGGGAAGACAAAAGATAATGGTAAAGTCGATATCAAACTATAAAATGACGTTCTAGAACAGATCGGGAGCTTCTATTATTTGGGAAGCACAGTCACTGCTGATAATAAATGTATTACAGATATAAAGAGTAGCCTTAGCAAAGCAAGCTTTCCGAAGTAAATGTTATTTACATTCTGACAACCATATAAGCATGAAAATTATGGAAAAAAAATTACCAAACTTTTGTTTGGAATGTTTTAACATATGGAACTGAAGTACGGACTCTGAGAAAGGCAGAGAAAAGGACACAGGAGGCATGGAAATGTGGATTTGGAGAAGGTTGACGGAAACAAGCTAAGTGGATAGATAAAGCAATGATGAGTTATTAACAGAAGTGAATGGGAGCAGAATGCTGCTAAAGTATATAGGAAGAAGAAAAGCAAAAATGATAGGAGATATAACGAGACACAACCACTTCTTAAAGAATATATTTGAACGATACGTTTTATGGAAAGATCCAAGAGGCAGGCGAAAAACAACATTTTTTACATTTAAAAAAAAAAAAAAAAAAAAAAAAAAAAAAAAAAAAAAAAAAAAAAAAAAAAAAAAAAAAAAATTGGCCGAAAATCATATGAGGAATTGAAGTGGATGGAAATGGAGAGGAGGACGTGGCTAAGTCGACAAGGCATGATATCTAAGGTGATAAACCTTAATGAAACTTTCGAGTTTCATTAAAACCGACAGCAAGGAAAACAATCACTGTAGAGAAACATACTTCAATTAAATTGAAAAGCAACGCAACCGGAGTTCGCTATTGACGTGTAATAAGAGCTCCTCCTCATCCCGAGCTGATTCGTTAACTGTAACATATGTCGTGGGTTCACACACACAAAACCATAGTTTATCCTGTATCTATGCCATATAGGAAATGAGGTTTTACCGTAATTGCTACACTGTAACTAAGACGCCTGATGTGACAGCGGAAAGCTGAAAATACACAAACGGGGGGAAAAATAATAATTACACAAGGAAAAACGATTCGCTTTTGAATTGATGACAGAAGATGTCACCTTTGGGTTGTCCTGATAATGGTTTCAGCGTCGCCTGTCATCAGATAGCGCAGTTGCACAGCTGCCAGGACGCTATCTGTGAGTAAGCTTAATCTCCATAAGTACGACTAGAACGTTCATGAAGTTAACACAGATAAATTGAGTGTTGATTGGGACAACATATAGGGTTCACTTCATCAAAATAGGATCTGGGGAACAAAATGCTTAAGTACGGCGTAAAACAGCAAGGTACCAATAGAGGCGCTGTTAGTCTAATCTTAGTTTCTTAGTCGTCCTGTTAAGTGCATTGCCTCAATAATAGAATAACATCAGTGACAAAATTAATCAAGAAGATTATCTTAAACTGAAGTGTACTTTTCATCATTAAAAAATCCGAGCCCATGTCTGCTCCAGGGCGTGCCTTACAATCCAATATCTTATTTTGGAATCTCTGATATACCTTGATGTTATCCACCTGGAACATTCCCGTGCTTCTAGATTCTTTCCGAGTATACCGCCCCCTCCTCTGATGCATGAACAGAATATGCTACCATTTTAAATTTATTACAGAACCCAATTAGTCTTACCCCTATCTCTTCCTACTGACTGTAGCCGACCGCGATGGCCGAGGGGACTAAGGCGCTCCAGTCACGGTCTGCACGGCCACTGCGGTCGGGGGTTCGAATCCCCCCTCGGGCATGGATATTTGTGCCGTTCTAGTTCGTAAGTAGTTCATAAGTAGTTTGTAAGTTTAGGGACTGATGACTCTGTAGTTAAGTCCCATAGACTATACAAACATTTGAACATTTGAATTGACTGTATAATGTCCTTCCACAACACTTCCTTCTATCCCTTCGTCTACAACCAACACCGCCTAAAGAGAAGGTGTACGTGCTGTAGGCCGTGATCACGTAGTTGGCTGGCTGGCTGGCCGCTATGAGACAGTAGCCTGTGCTCCAGCGGCCAGCTACTCAGCTACAACATCGCGGCTTCTTACACTGTGTGACATCTCTTCATCTTCAGTTTGTGATGTGAAAATGTATACCTGAACTATTGTTATTGGTGTTGGTTTGTTGTCGAATATATGAGAAAAATCTTAACACTGAAATTTTCACACTAACTTATTGCTCCTCATTCGTAAAGAATTGTACCGTTAACTTATTTTTACTTCTTCTGGCATTACCATACATTCGCCTACTCAGAAGTTGAATTAAAAAGAAACATAGATTGCTCCTGATGTCAAGAAGGGTTCTCTGACGTCAATCTGTTGTAGATTTTAGCATATCTGGAGACCGAAGGTATCCTGTGTTAGAATCAACATGCATTATGAAAACAGCAGTCGTGTGAAACCCAGCTCGCTGTTTGTCCACTACATTCACCGGCACCAAGCCGTTGTTCTTCGTCGAAAACGTTGAAGGTAAGTTTTGAGAAGTCGAGTCAATGAGCAAGATGCGTTCCGGTTCGCTGCTGCCCAAATTCCAGCTCTGTGTGCCTGCGTTCTCCTTGGCGACATCCCAATGTCCATAACCCCTCACCGGACGTTAAATATTATGAGGAACTCCAGGTCAGTCAGGAGCGGCGGGGTATTCATTTTGTTCACAGCGTGCAGAGAGGTCCTAAGAATAATAGTGTTGATACCAAAGTCCTTATCTTAGCCTTCGAAGAGGATACTCTACCAGAGAAGGCGAAGGTCGTGATTTTTCGATGCGACGTGAAACCGTACATCCCACCTCCTATGAGATGTTTCTGGTGTATGTGTATGTGGTTTGGGCATATGACTTCAAAGTGTACAGCAGTCTCTCTATGCATTGAATGCGGAAGACCCCCTATGTACGTCAATCGCAAGTAACATTACTCTTCGCGCTCACCGGACCGTCCTGTGTACATGAAAGAGAAGAAAATACAGGAAAATTCGTCTCTACATCGTTTAATCGTGAGGCCCGTCGAAAATTTGAACGTCTGAGTCCTGTTACTATGTTATCAACTTTTGCCTCGGTTACATCCTGTACTCCTCCCTCCTCCTCCTTGTCCCATTCCCACCTCCCTCGTCGCTCCCTCTCGCCATCCTTGCCTATTCCTAAGCGCCCCCCTCTTCCTCCCAACCGGAGAATAGCTCCCCTTCTCTGGCACTTACCGATGAAGATGCCATTTTTCAGGGGCCCTCCTCCCATCGTTCTCCATATCAGAGGTCTTCTACGTCGAGTCGGCCGCTGGACTCAAGTGAGATCCAAGGTCAACTGTTCTTCATCATCCCAGACCTCACTACTGCTCTCTCTCTGGGACCTTCCGTCCGCATCCTGAGAGAGTAAGAGAAAACGTAGCAGGAAATGAAGGTCACAGGACAAGGCCGCTCAGTGCCACCTGAGATGCCAACCTTGTCCTACCAACTCAATATTCTGAGCTCATGTGTGATTGACTATGGATGTCGTCCGTTACTCATTAGTGACGGATCCTAACTCAGCAGCATGACGGGCTACAACTCATTAGTCTTCCATCTAGATCCTCGTGCAGTACTCATCCAATGGAATTGCGATGGCTATTACCGTCACCTTGTGGAGTTAAAACAACTTACTTACTTCTATACCGCAGTTTGGGTTGTTCTGCAGGAATAACATTTTATTGCTGCTCATTCACCAACCCTCTTTGGGGTCCATGCTTTTTCTCGTAACTGAGTTGAACCCCTACAGGCATCGGATGGAGTTTGCACATTAGTCCACATTGATATTGTTAGTACTTGGATTCCTCTCCATATTAATTGCAAGCATTTGCTGTCCGGCTTCATTTAGATACTCCGTTTTATTTGTAAATTATGTCTCCCCCCTGACAGGCCACCTACATCTGCTGCCTTAACTGCCCTCCTTCAGCAACTCCACCTCCCCTCCTCATCCTTGGAGACTTCAATGCCCTTCATCAGTGCTCATACATCTAGCTGGGGCGCCTCATAGAACAGTTCCTTGCAGACAACGACCTGTGCCTTCTCAATGACGGTTCTCCAACCCATTTTAGTACCGCTCACGGCACTTTCTCCACCATAGGTCTGTCACTCAACTCCTCCTCTCTTCCCCTCATTTCACTGGTCACTACACGATGACTTCTTCGAAAGACCATTTTCTGTAGATTCTTTCACTCCCATCGGACGAGGGAGGACAGGCTACCCCGTAGGGTTTTCAGTGGTGATGATTGGTCTCTGTATACATCCCCGGTTGCTTTCACACCCTCCACATCTGGCTGTATTGATGATATCGCCCGTGATATGTTTGTTGCTACTACTCGAACAGCTAGCATTGCTATCTCCGGTCGACAGGCCCTTCTAGCCACCATCCAGTTCCATGGTGGAACGCAACTATTACTGCAGCAATTCGTGATCGTCCTCGAGACATGCAACATCTTAAGCGCCACCCGTCCCTTGTCGGCCTTATCAACTTTAAACGCCTTCGTTCTAAAGCTAGTTATATAATAAAAAAAGCAAGTGGGTGTGCTTGGAATGTTTTGTCTCTTTCTTAGGCTCTTCTGTACCCTTGTCGCCAGTGTGGGCTATGCTCCGCTCCATCTAAGGTTACCAGCGGCTATCTTCCATTTCTGACCTTGCTCTACCAAATGGTGTCTGTACCACCACGTCTGTTCTCGCAGTGCATCTTGCGGCTCACTTTGCGAAGTTATCGAAGATGGCTTCCTAGCTGGTGGCCTTTCTTCTCAAGAAACAACAGGCTGAAGCCTCCAACATATGTTTTACTTCTTACCATGAGGAATCTTACAACAACCGCTTTGCTGAATGAGAACTACATCTGGAACTTTCAACAATTCCGCACCTGGCCCTGATGCCATCCATACACAACTGTTCCAACACCTCAATCCTCAACGATGGCAACATCTCTGACGAAAACGCCGGAATTGGCCCATAAGGCTCGTTGCACACACACCGACTTTGGACGGCTGGTCAAATATCGGCCGGTATTTTACCGGTGGAACGCTGCTTGCACACACGCCGGAATTTAACCGGCCAAACGAGCAGTTGCTCGGCTGTCGTAGTCGAGTTAAGTTGATTGGAATCGCCAAAAACGACACGTGGTTCGGGTTCCACGTTAAGCTGTAGGTCCCCCTTCCTCGGTTGGATAACTGGGGCGGACTAGGGTCACGCAAGTCGCCAAAGTGGCGCCCGACGCCCGATTGAAAGACTTACACCAGGCCAATGAACCACACGAAATTATTATTATTACTGCAACTCAATCAAAATTCTATGTAATATTCTTCAGCATTTCTTATATTTCCATTAATATTCTCCTTCGACATTTTCGCTAAACAAGTCATCACACACGATTTATCACGCAAAACGATTTATTTTGAAATTACCGCCAAACACAGTGCACCTAATGTGGAGATATTTCCCTTGGAGTTTTGAAAGATTATTCTACTCGTTGTCAGGACAGAAGATATAAATCTGTCGCGACATATCGCCTGATATCTCGTCTCCAAATTTTTAAATACTAACAGACATATTTATCTGCCGATTTTGTTTTTCAGCAACGATATCTCGTGCCGTGTATAGGCACCTGCTCATATTCAAATCTCTTTTCGAGCAATGTCTTTCGCGGATCAAATGGAAAACATTCGTGGGTCGGACCCAGTCCGGGAGCCGCCGGTTACCCACCTGAGTTCCATAGCATCATATGTCAAATGTTTCGACGCTCTTGTTTTCCAGTTTTCGCAAAGTCCATGATTCACTTATATACGCAGACAACACAATACACGTTATCTTGGTGTCCACTTGGAAGAACGCTTGACCTTTAATGTACATATACGACTGACGACCGACAGGGCCACCAAGATGACACAAAAACTTGCCAGGCTAAACACCACAACGTGCAGACTACCTACACAAACACTACGTAAATACCATATAGCCCTCTTCGAGTCAGTAATCTGCTTCGCGGCCAGTTCATGGGCACAGCGTTTGGCGCTACAGACCAACATTGTCACTGTTAAGAAAGGCCAAAGAAGTATCCAAAAATGTTCAAATATTTGTAAATCTATCGGACCAAACTGCGTGGTCATCAGTCCGTAGCTTACAAACTACTTAAACCTAGGTAATCTAACCTACGGACAAACACACACACCCATGCCCCAGGGAGGACTCGAACCTCCACGGCGAGCAACCGCGCGCTCCGCAGCGAGACGCTTTAGACCGCTCGGCTACTCCACCGCGGCAAGAAGTGTCCTATTAAGGCTAACTGGAGCCTTCAACACTATCTCGGACGAAGCACTCTGCGTGGTACCAATAGACCTTACCATACGACTAAGACTGCTATGTATTGGCTGAAGGCGGGGAAATACAAGGTCCACGAACTCGTTGGACAAGAAATAACAGAACAGAGTCAATTAATTAAATGGAGAATGTACACATGGCAAAGAGAATGGGATAACTGCGAGAAAGGACGACGTGTCTATGACTTTTTCCCCACGAACTCGTTGGACAAGAGATAACAGAACAGAGTCAACTAATTAAATGGAGAATGTACACATGGCAAAGAGAATGGGATAACTGCGAGAAAGGACGACGTGTCTATGACTTTTTCCCGAATATAAGGGAACGTCTTCGAATGGGTCATATCAATCCCAGCCGGGGTATGATCCACTTCCTAAAGGGACACCACACACCTCACACGTGTAGGTCTTAGTGACAATCCATGCTGT
Source organism: Locusta migratoria (assembly GCA_026315105.1). NCBI lineage: Eukaryota > Metazoa > Arthropoda > Insecta > Orthoptera > Acrididae > Locusta > Locusta migratoria. The sequence continues at coordinate 318,418,297 of CM048748.1, read as the reverse complement.
ACGTGTGGAGAAATGGGGACCCCAGGACACACTGTCATACACTGTCAGCTCTACAAAACACACACACGCACTATGTTAGACACGAATAAAGAACTAAACGAACTAATACGAGATAAGAACGGATGGAACATAATGAACAGGCTGACGAACGAAGTTTCACTACGAAAAAAAAAGAAAAACAAATCGAGTACACAGAGAATGCAACACGAAACGCCCACAACAGAAGGCAAAACAATTATGAAGAAACTGACACTGAGACCACTAACAGTGCAAATTACATCACAGTTGACAGCCCCGACACAGAGGACGATATAAACACATGCGAAACGTAACTTGCAGATATAGCTCATCATAGGAATCTTCAAATGAGAAAACTCCTGGATGGCAGGGCTCGAAATAAATTTCGAGGCCTCCCACCCTGGACTTTCCACTGTTATTCTTCAGACTACCACTTAAACCAATCTTTCCTATCTTCTATTATTCTCTTCTTAAAATAGGTTGTTTTTAAGTTGCCTTTCCATTCTCCTTATGATACGTTTTTACGTTTTTCTTTGTATTTTTTATGTAAGTATTGTAAATGTGTGAAGAAAATAATATATCACACTCGCATAAATGTATCACATAGTTTTTGTAATCACGACCAGCTATATACCCAAAGGCAGCTGGTCTGCAACAGGGATCAATAATTAAATAAAATAATAAATTCACTTTCGTAAAATATTATGTACCAAACGAGTACTATCGTAAATATCTTCATGAAATTAAAGCCTATTATTCATAGCGGTAGGCTTCTTTCAGCGAGGCGATATCAGTGCAAGAAGTCGACGTATCGATGAGTCGAGGAAAGAACGCTTATACGTAGTTACTGGTTTTCTCCTACGGCTTTGCCGTACGAAATACATTCGGCCAAGCAAATTGTCAGCTTTATTAGTGATTCGAACGGCAAAGGTCCGGAAAGAGGAAAGCGTTAATTGATATTCGAAAAACGGAGACGAGAGATCGATTGGTGGCGATTTGCATGGCGGTCGGGCCGGGGCAGCGCGTGCGCCGTCGCGACGCGCGTAGCGGGCGGCGGCGGCGGCAGGGTGGGGGAAGCATCGATCTGGGGGTGGCGGTGCGCGGCCGCCGGGCGCCGGAGCGCGCGCCCGCGCCGCCAGTCGCAGCACGGCGCCCCTGCCCGACGCCACGGCGCCGCACGCCCGCCGCCGCCGCCGCCGCCGCCGCCGCCAGCGCCGCACAGGTGAGAGACGCTAGCAGGCCGCCCGCCGGGACGCCGCCGCCGCCGCCGCCAACGCCGCGTCCGGCCGACACCTCGGCAGCACGGCGGGCGTCGTGTGTTTTACTGGAGCGTCTGGCCGATAGCCAGTTGTACTGCACAAGCGATGAGTGCCTCTCGTGTCTGTATACGCGTTACTTTATCTGACGAGTGACTAATAGCGCTTTGGCATTTCGCAGATGTTGGAAGGGCGTTGACGCACCGATCACGCGTGACCGTCTTTCAGTCGAAGGTGACCAAAAACCTTCTGATTCTCCCCGTGACTATCATATGCACACTGCGTCTCGAAGTGCATCAAATTCTGACCGCATAGCAGGTACTGGAACACATATGAGTAGTAGCTGTCTGTACTTGACGAGTGAGGAATAACGCCTTGTTAGGTCGTAGATGTTCGGCAGTTGTTTGCGCTTTGGTCAAACAACCACGCGTGACATTCGTTCAGGCACATGGATGTCGACCACAAATCCATCGGAGATGCTACGAATCCTTTTGCTACTTTCCGTGACTCCGCGGGGAATCCTATTTTCTGCTAAGGTGCACCAAAGCATTCTGCTATTGCCACTGACTGCCGTATGTGCGACGTGTCAGAACACTGCGTCTCTGTGTGTCTCACATGAATTATGGCGGAATACGGAGTTATCAACATACAAGTGGAATGACTCTCCTCTCTGTACACCTGTTACTATAGGTGACGAGTGAATAATAACGCCTGGATATATCACAAATATGTGGCAGTTGCAAGTGCGTTGACGAACGAACCAATCCTAACGGGCGTTCAGCACATTACTGTCGAATCCTACGTCCTGCGTAGATGCTACAAAGCCTTCTGTTACGTTCCGGGATTATCGTATGAGCGGTCTGTCAGCGCGCCGCATCGAACTGGGGCAACCCTTTTACGTGTCGTTATATTTCTGATCCACATTACGAATTTCCTCATGATGTAGATATCGCTTTCACTTTCAAACTATATAAATCCTACGTTCGTACTAATTAAATTTCTTATACTTGTAAGATTTTTCCGATTGATACGCGTTTACGATAATATAGAACAAACGGTTTCGTTTTAAGTAAAATAAAGTATGATCACATCATCATCTCAACAAATGTGCCGAGATGAATCTACAAGCCGTTTAATGTGGACATCTTTACAAATCACCTTGGTGACAACAGATTTATGATAGCTGCAATGGTTCAAGGGCTCTATTTGTATGAGTTCTAACCATGCTTACTGTGCTGCCCTGAATATCATGATCTTTCACAAGCCTGCATTATTTAATTTGCATATTAATTTGGTTTATAAATCACAGAGATAAGGTTTTATCGCTGTTTTGAAACTTGGGACCGATCAATGTTTACATGGGACAACGACTCATTGCTCTTTTAACTAGCAATAGGATTAACCAGAAAAGAACAGCTTTACTGTACTATCACTATAGCGCTAGTAATATTCGATTCTTAATTTATTTCATGAGTACTCAGGAACACTATCGTAAACGTAAAAACCTGTAGCGGCGTAGATAGGGCACGATCAGACGACATTTTCCTCATAGTAGATTAAATGAATAAGATATCGTACTCTACCCATTACAAGGTGTAATACAGAAAATCCTTCTGCTTCTTAGCATTAGAATTTTAAGCATTTTATCGAACGTAATTCTAACAATTGAGGGAGGGAACGAAAGTCTGCATATAAAAGGTTTTACTACGATTGTACTGTATAAGAAACTAGAGGGTACATTTTCAAGGAATGACGTGGACATTTTTACGACGACGTCGGACATCGGTTACGGTTGTAATTACGTATATGTTGGTGTGATGTTCGAAAGAAGATAAAATCATATGTTCAAATGTTTGAGAAGCTATTGGACCAAACTGCGGTGGTCATCAGTCCCTAGAGTTACAAGCTACTTAAAGTAATTTACGCTAAGGACAAAACACACACACACACACACACACACACACACACACACACACACACACATATGCCCGAGGGAGGATCCGACGTCCATAGCATGATGCCTTAGACCACGCGGCCGAAAGAAGACAGATCACACCAACATATCGCTACGCGATGATGGGATTACGTTCGTTTCGCCGCGCGGAAGTAGCCGAGCTGTCTAGAGCGCTACGTTAGGGATCACGCGGTCTCCCGCGTTGGAGGTTCGACTCTTCCGTCGGGAATCGATGTGTGTGTTTTCGTTAGGTTAGTTTAACGCAGTAGTTAGTAAGTCTAGGGACTTACGACCAAAGTAGTTTACAAATTTTTGAACATTTCATCGTTCGTTTCTTCACCGCCAATGTGGTTGCGTCATCCGACCTCATGCAGGAATCGTATATAGCCAGTATATGAAGACTACGAACGACAAGGGTGCTACTCTCACATCACGTGCGAGTTGTGGGAGAGCCGTGTCCGGGAAGCGATATGGTTAACATGACAGCTGATCCGGAGCCGGTTCGTATTCCGGTCTGGCACACAGTTTCACTCGTTGTCACCGAATTATTTCAGTGCCTTAATGCAGCCAAATATAATCGCTTACATTCCTCTTTTTCTTTCCTCGCAAATATGGTTGTAATCTTATATATTAAAAGAATCTACGAAAACTAAAGTCAGTCGGCCAGACCAAACTACCCGGCCTATTTCCTTCATTTTTGTTTTAAACGAAAGATATTCATCAACAGATTTGTCACCAAGTATCAGAATTTACATAACTCTCGCCTTCTTTTTTTATACTGAAACGCGATTTTCTTCTGTTATGCAGTAAACTACAATCAGTCGGTCAGGCCATTCCATCTGACCGATTTCCTTCATTTTTGCTGTAAACGAAAGGTATTCATTCCCAGATTTGTCCTCAAGTATCAGAATTATGTCTCTCCATCCTTTATTTTAATTCGAACGCGGTATTCTTATGTCGTGGCCTCGCCGTGGAGGTTCGAGTCCTCCCTGGGGCATGGGTGTGTGTGTTGTCCTTAGGTTAGTTTACCTAGGTTTAAGTAGTTTGTAAGCTACGGACTGATGACCACGCAGTTTGGTCAAATAGATTTAATAACATTTAAATTTAAATTTTATGTCGTGGCATTGAATATTTTAATCGGTTGGTTTTACGATGTTTCCGGTTCTAATTAAGGTCCGCAGTTCTTTTTGACCTAACAACACTCAGCGGATCACGCTCTTTCATTTGCGCTTTTAAAGACTGGCATTGATTTGATTCTGAAGAAAGCTATGTGTGAACATTCAACTTCACTTAGATTTTTTCCCAATTTTTTTGTCATTCCACTAACGGTGCTAAGTATTCGCACGGGTCCTGTAGTTACTCTTATAATACATTTTGCAATTTATAGCGGTTGTAAATACATAATAAACTCTGCCGTGAAAAAAGTTACGTTTAAATGGCCGTGGGTTGTTTACATTTGCCGCTCAGACTGACACAAACCTTGGGTCCGGTGTTGGTAGGTAATGAATCACTGTACGTGGCGTGCGTTTCCTCGGATAACAATAGGAAGATTGTGCAGAAAAGAGATGAGATAGGAGCGTGACAAGACGCGCGATTGGTCGTCAGTGGGAGGCGGCAGGGTCGGGCCGGCGCGCGTGGCCCCCCAGCCAGCGACGCGTGCGTGCGGCCCTTATCGGCCGCCCGCCGCCTGCCGCAGCCAGATAAGGCGCAGTGCGTGCGCGACGCGCGTGGCTGCCTGCGGCTGCGTGCGATCGATCCCCCGCTGCCCGCCTCACCTGACGCCGCGCCGCGCCGCGCCGGGCCAAGGTCGCGCCCGAGCAGCGCAGCATCAGCCAGTTACTGCCTGGCCACTTATCTGCTGGCTCCAGAAAGATTCAAGTAGAACAAATCTCCACATACTCGCGCATCTGTAAACTCACGACATTCGTAATGCCATGTCGTATAATACGGCATACGTCACTCGGCAATGCCTTTCTCATTCTGTACTATACGACACTACATTCGATTAAAGCTCGCCGGCCGCGGTGGCCGCGGGGACTGAGGCGCTACAATCACGGTCTGCACGGCCACTACGGTCGGGGGTTCGAATCCCCTCTCGGGCATGGATATTTGTGCTGTCCTAGTTCGTAAGTAGCTCATAAGTAGTTTGTAAATTTAGGGACTGATGACCCCGTAGTTAAGTCCCATAAGCTTAACAAATATTTGAACATTTTTTATTAAAGCTCAGGATACATGCACTCCACTCATCGATAGTTGCTATTACAGATGGTTAGCATCGTTTCAAATCGTATTATGTCCAAAAAAATAAATTTTACAGGAAAAGCAAAAAAAAAAAAAAAAAAAACAAAAAAAAAAAAAAACGGATTACTCGTAACCTGAGGAACATTTCACAATTTTTAAAATTTTGCTGTTGTTTTATTTGAGATGTACTTCTAGGTACATGAAAAAGTAAAATAAATTACCTGTTGTCTTCTTCATTAAAAAAATGTATTGGACTTAATATGCTTTGATCCAATAATTTGAAAACTATACAAATTAAAAACGATTACTGTGGATAATATATAACTAAGTATTTTGTTTCTTTATGGAATAACATTAACTGCCACAGATTTAAGTTGATGGGCATGTTTGGTTTTCTTTCCCCTCTTTCGGCTTCCCATTGAATTACCAACAACAGCAATTTCTTCCTCCATAATCGAAAAACTATTCTCTTACACAAAGTTCACAATATAGCTGTGATTATTGAATGCGCAGCATCGTTGAAAATAGCGCGACAGCTGTCAGAATAGCCAACACAGCAAAGTGACAATACTGCTCCACACTGGTCACAATATGATTTCAAACACACGCTACAGTGCATTGAATACGATTTGAAACAACAGCTACTTTACAGATTAAATTTACGCTGTTACTGAATCCGATTTGTTACGTTCTGATTTGACAGCATGAAAGATCGCAATGTAAACTATACAAAAATGTATCAAACTCAATTTTGTCCATGGATGGACTTAATACGATTTGAAACGATGCTCCTCAGATGCACGACAATCGACTTCTCACTGCGCTGTGGAATTAGGTCAAGATTTGTTTAGTTAAATATTTCCGAAATGACCAAATAATTTGAGAAGCTAGTTCTCTTTTACATCTTTGATCCCCGCCGGGATATACATGGTGGTCGGAAAATCCCGTTACAAACTTCTAGGACTTGTAGAGGGTACTAAGTACATAACATTTTGAATAGGAACCCATATCCGGAAACGTATAGTTTCCGTTCTACGACAGATTCAATTCAGATGTGAAACTCGTCAACGACTGCTTAGGGACAGAGTTCTGGCCGCTGCACAAGATATTGAAGAGACATCAGGTGCGAAGGATAGGGTGTACCAGAACATGCTTCGGAGGTAACGACGTTGGTGGTCGCTACATCGAGCCGCTGTTGTTATGCTTCAGTACGTTGTGGCTGATGCCGTAGATGCTGCGTTCCTGTTGTTGTTGACTAATGATAAGCATAAGGTGTAAATTGTAATGAAAATGCATAAGTAACAACTGAACGATTCAATATTCTTTACAAATTGATAGCAACAATTATATTGGGTCACGCCTAATTACATTCCTTAAGTAGGAGTGGATGAGATAATCATCTGAACTGAAATCGCCGTAGAACGGAAACGATACGTTTCCGGACATGGGTTCCTATTCAAAATGTTATGTACTCACTATCCTCTACAAGTCCTAGAAGTTTGTAACGGGTGTTTGCGAAAACCTGTATTTGCATTTTGTTGTTGTGCTCTGTAAAATTTTCAAATCCGGTATCCAACTTTTATTCTATCATATTTGATTGGCTGACACAATCGACAGGAGTTGTGAATAGAAGGTCATCAAAATTTATTCGCGGAAAATTAAATAAAGGCCCTCTTTACGATTATTTTGCTATTCTTACTTAAAAGCTTGCATTTAACGTACACGGTGCGCCTGAAAAGTTTCTTGATTATTTCAGGAAATATAGGAAACAAGAGCTACAATCAAAGTACCTTTACTGGTCTTCAAAGTAATAGCCATTGACTACGATACACATTTGACATCAGTTGTACAGCTGTTGGTAACTGTCAGCAAATGCTTCCTCTGGAATCGCTCGCAGCACTGAAGTCACGCATTGTTGGATTTCCGCAAACATTTCGAACCGTAATCCATTTACTGTCACACGCAATGACAGCCGCCGATCAACCGAAAGCATCAGTCGCACTCATTCGATGTTGTCTGGGACTGTCATTGTGGACGTTCGACCCAACTATGGATCATCCTTGACACCTTTCTTTCCGTCTCTAAAGCGTTTAAACCACTCAAATACACACTTTTTACTCGCTGCTTCAACACCATGCGCCTTCAATAGGATCTCATAGGTCTCTGTCGCCGTTTTGCCTAATTTGAAACACAACTTCATCTTAACGTGTTGCTCCGTGTTTCAATGACACGAGTTCTCCCACTGATCCTGTTAGCTGGGTCGCAGCGTGTACTACCGCTTCACTGCAGTGCGTTGCACCATAAGAGCACTTCTTTACATGTTCCTCAATCTGTATGCGCGGTCGCCTCAACCTCGCCAGCGTGGTTTGTAAAATATGGAGCCATTCACCGAAATTTCAGACGCACCTTGGGTAAACAACTGTCGCAATACTGTCAGCTTTCAAGTCCACCATTATCTGGATGTCCAGTAGGTCTCGGCACTTGGTAAATTCATCTTGGCTTTTAATCATGGTAAGTCGACAACGGGTTATGATTATACAATAAAAATTATCCATTTAGCTACCTTCAAGCAAAGTTTGAACTGATTTATGCTAATTTTAACAGTGAAAGGGATTCGCTTCGGAAAACCGCCCAGAAAACATTTTTTGCACTAAAATTCGAACGGTACACTGATTTCAACCTGATTGACATCCTTTGCAAGAGGAATTAACTGATTTGCTTGGATGCCACACCCAATTCGTCGTTCAATTTTTCAGGGTTATATAATGTAACACAATTACGTTAATAGAGATGATCTAATAGCCACACAAATGGACGCCGGTCCGAGATAAACCGAAAACATTGTTCCCCATGATCCCAGCTCATTAAACAGGAACGAATCACAATTCTCCATTCGGTCTCATCAAACATACGTATTACAACGTTGTTGTTATTATTTGCGCTTCATCGCACTGCAAATTCTTATTCTTTCCCCCTTTCTATCTAATCCTTCAACTGCTAAATAAGCGGCGGAACTGTCATGACCGAGAACTGACTGTACTGTTCGCGAGGGCTATCCCTCGTTTCCCAAAGGGCACGGAGGTAATAGCAGAACTTCAATACGTTGACGTTGCGAAATCTGTAATAAGCTACAGTAGTGTTAAGGGAACTTCCTTGTCTGTTATTTTAAAGGACTATTGTGTAGAGCACATAGATAGAAATTGGGCTGTAAGAAAAAAATTCCAGTTCCTATTTAGAACTGGAATAAAAGAGCGGCCGACTGTAGATGGGTGGAGTGGGAGGCTACACACCGTGTCATTGTTCAGGACGGCAGGTTTTGGGGCGGGAAAATATTAAATTCCAATGTGGTTTCAAAAGGATTAATTAAATAGACAAAAATTCTTGCAGAAATTAGAAGTGTAAGAATAAGTTACAAATATAGACCTATATCTAATATGTAAAAATTAATGTTATTTTGTTTGTCTTTTTCTTCGTATTTTATGTACGGCCATACCGTAAATCCGATTGCGATAAAACTTGCACTTGCGCGAAGGTTATAGGCATATTAAAGTTGACTTCATATGGTGCCTGGCGGAGAGGTCTTTAGTTAATTCGTTTCTTACGTCTTCGCGCTCAAATGGCTGGAAGGATATGAATGAAATTTCGAACAGTAGGTAGGATATACTCTGATTACCACATGTGCTACCTCCCGTAAGCCACCGTATGGTGCGTGGTGGAGGGAACCTTACGATGAGTTAATATTTTTGCTACTCCTTCATGCTGAATGGATGAACAGATTTGAATGAAATTTGGAATGGAGATAGGTTGTGCCTTGCATTAATACATGGGCTACCTTTCGTAATCCACGGCGGAGGGTACCTTGCAGTGGTTTAATACGTTTGTTTCTCTGTACGCTGGAATAGCTGGAAGTATTTGAATGAAATTTTGAATGCATATAGCTTACATCATGAATTAACGCATGAGCTACCTTTAGGAAGCTCAGACTACTAATTATACAAAATGAAACTTGCAGTGTGTGTTGAGCTTATAATGTAGGTGTCGTCTAATAACAAATTCTTCATATTTTATCCCTAAATGGGGAGAGGGGCGGATGGGTGAACTTTAGAAATATTTGTTTCAGAATTTTTAGAAATTCAGCCTCTAAGGGGGGCGGGGCAATAAGTGGTGGAAGTTATGTTTGAAAATAAACAATTGTTAAAGTAATTCTGAAGCATTTTAATGTTAAATTTGTGAGAATTGGTATTTGACCTGTAGGCTGAAAATAAAGAAATGTGTGTTTCTATGGTTTTGGAATTTCAGTCTCTAAGGGAGAAAAATTATTTCATTATGAAAACATTTTCGAAGCTAAATTCATCAAAATTGATATTTGGCATCTCAGTTACAAACAAAAAATATGTTTCACGGTGTTTCGAAATTCCATCCCGACAGGGATGAAACAGAATTTTAAAGAATACTTGCTTTAGCGGTTTTCTTCCCTCGACCAGTAACGGAGTGCAATAGGGGATGAAGGATACGAGATGTGATTATCGTGTGATGGGTGGAATTATTGTGCTGATGCCTGGTGACTTCCAGCAGTTATCTTCCTTTTGTACATAGAAGAAGCCCAGCTGATGAGGTTGTGGCATGCAAATAATCCTCACACCTGTGGCCCTATATGAAGAAACTGCCTGTAAAGAAAAATATCAGAGTGTATATCAGGAGCATGTGACTTTACGCTGTCCCTTTCACACATCTGAGATTAAAGCAAGTGTGATTATACGCTGTAAGAACCTGCCTCTTGGGCTATGTACAGTTCTGATTTAAAAGTTTATCTCGATGTTATCTTAGAGTCGAACCGTACATATCTGCTTTTATGCCCCAGCAGCTACCTTAATTGCAGATATAATCTTTTACCTATGATCCTCTAGCTTCAAACACTCTATGCAAAGGTTGTAGTTAGCGAAACAAATCACAATTTTTACATAAATGACTGGTTCATTCATAAAAATGGTTTTATTCTAATGTTTCCAAATGATGTACGCAAAGTCACAATTTAGTTGAATAAGGTTTATTCAATCAAATTGGTTCCTCATTGGAAGTGGAATTACTAATCATAAACAGAACAAAATGGTTAAACAGTTGCATTGTCTGAGATAAGAAATTGGTAGCACTTTCCCCCAATTATGTAATCATACCTTTAAGAAACAAAGTAACTTTGTATATTTCGCGAGCACTCAACATGCAATTGGCAACATTTTAAAGTAGTACAAGTTCCCCTAACACCATTTCTACACTCGTAAGTTCTTGTTTAAAAACATAAACACATATCAGCAGCACTGGCGTAGAATTGTTATCGCCAAGTATAAAGCGACCGTTCGCTGCGCAAATCTTAACACTATGCCAGATAGAATCACTCCTATCATCCAGGAGGGTCCTTCTTCTGCCAAAACTACACAACGCTTCGCTCCTTTCCTCGTCCTCAAACTCCTCCCCTGCCCCCCCCCCTTCCCCGTTCTGCCCCTCGGCCGCTTCCTCATTGGCCGGTCGCTATCACTCCCAAAATCGTATACCTCTTAACATAACATATTTCTTTGCGTAAAGACTGACCATCTGAAACCACTTCCATACTATTATAACATTATTTTAATACACAGAAAGACTATTAATTAAAATTACGTAAAGTCTGAAATAAATAGACAAACTAGCTTTCCTGAGCGTGACCACTCATACTACACAATATTTACGTAAATTACTGTAAAATTATATAATAAATAGACACACTAAATTAAATATACGAGAGGTAAAACATGCTGCTTGCATTTTCAGCGTTCCATTATAAGTTTGTATCAGTTGGAATCAGTTATTAAATAAAAATATACAATTTTGGCGCTTTCAAGATCATAGCTAGCGACAATAAGCTATATTATGAGGGCTTTAGACAGGTATCATATGGGAAAATAATATATGCAGTAAGAGATTTTACTACATAAGATATTAAAATTACAGAAAAATGAGGACTTGTAAATTTTGTTATGAGAACTTGAGATAATTATCGTATTATCACCATTAAATTTGTAAAAATTTCACAGTTCACTTTAGAAGAATTGCGCATTATCACCGCTACTATTTCCCTAAATATCCATCCTCAGTGGTTACTAAAGCATATGCAGTGCCGAACGTTTAAATATGTTCATGTACTGGTTCATCGTCTGTCATTCTTCGTGGTATATGTCTCTTTAATATTTTAGGATTATACATAAAGAAAAATCCCAAGGATGTTGCATTCTCCAAGCTAGTTTAATACCTGCCGTTTAATGGTAATGAAAGCAAGCAGTTTCAAAATTTGGTTGTCACTCACCCAACTTCCCCATCTCGTCTCGCTCTCCCCCCCCCCCCCCTCCCCGCTTATGTAATTCCCCACTTCCATTCCATCGCCTCTCTCTGTCCCTCACCGTCCACTGATTAAAGTGCTTCACCTTTCTTCCTCCTCTTTTTACTAACCACAACTAACTAGCGAGATCTCTAGATGAAAGCGCGCCTTCCGGAGTGTTCTGCAAAAAAGCTACGTCAGGCATTCAGACGCTATCAACCAATCATTCAGATATGACTCTTCCCTACGCCATTCGCAATAAGGAACAAACTCGTGGCAACAGTTCTTAGTAAGTTGTTTAAATTTCTTTTTGGTTAGTATAATGAAGATTGAAGTTATATTACCTATAATCGTATTAACAAATTAAACTACAGAAGGTTTGAAAAGGAGCCTGAGAAAATTGCTAGCTATGAGTCTTTTACTTAATGATAATGACAACGCTTATGGGAATTTTAATAACATGCCTCAGAAACTATATCTTAAATAATACGACACACATAGGCCTACACAAACAATTGCACAAACCTGGTGTTGGGAGTATTTATTAGACAGGATCATACTCTATCTGAGTCCTTACGTGTTTACTGACCGTAAGCTATATTTATAACCTCACTTCTACATAATGGCGACATAACACAGATTTTTTATCATTATATAAAGCTGCAGGTGATCATATTTCACAGCAAGGGTTTAGATAGTGATGTAAAACTGCGACATGTGACCTTTTTTTTTACCTCCAACGAACTTAAATACACTCACAAGAAGTAGTAACTTGATGACTATTTCCTTGATAAGAATTCCAAAAAGGCTACCCACCTTATGCATAGAAACAACGTCACTGGAACTACGACGTTCCTTTATTTTTTATTACAACAACAACGTAAAAAGAGAAATTACGTTAAAAGAAGCACTGAGTCGTATTTAACTAAAAATGTATGATTGTCCACAATGAAGATAATCGGAGTCTTTTTCTTAATTCAAGAGACTGACGTTCCTTTATTCTTGTATTAAAAACATACATTTTCTGGCAGTGTCGTTCAAGGCAATCATATTCACTGAGAAAAGCAAATGATGAAAGACACGGAAACCGAAAAACTAACCATCTTTTTATTATAAAAGCGTATGCATACTGAACGGTATTACGTTATTACGACATTTGCTGTGGAGTTGCAAGGATAACTATGCTGAAAGTTTAACGAGATATTATAAGAGAGAGCGAGAAAGGCCTACGTTTCATTCCCTTTCTGGGCAGTTCTATATTTATAAATAAGTTGTCGTTAAATAACTCGCAGAATTCTGTATAAGATCTTAGGATACGTTCTGTAATAATTTTTATGGCTTAATGCAAAATAAATAAAAGCATTCTCCAGTAGTCTTCATATAAGCTGATAATGGTTAAACTGCATGGATTTTTCTATTACCGTAAATAAAATTACACAGTCTTACAACACGAGCTCTCGAATGCTGCACTGATATGCAGGTACAAACAAACATGCCCAGAAACATTGTAAACATATTACTTTAACGCTGTAGAGCAATTTACACGAAATAAATGAACAAGTAAATCATTAAAGCTTCGACATCGAGATAGAGTGATTTTTAATCTAATTAACTATACATAATATAAACGTACAGTATTCGTCTTTCATCATTCATTTTTTTTATGGTTAACTTTTACTATTTACTCCCATGCACTTCAAACAACAGTAGATTTTTTTTCATACTTCATCATTTATCAGATTTATTGTTTTGTTTAAAGTCGAGAGGCCCCCATGTGAATTTCGGTAGAGCGTTTTTAACCCTTCCGTAGATAGGATGGTTTCGTAATCAAAACTGAATTGTGCATAACACTCCTAAAAGGCAATCTGTAGTATGGATGGTGGATACGCATGTGATACATTTTTACGGAATTTTGAGGCTTAATAGAAGTTTACCCGTATCGATACAAAAATTTCAAACAATTTCTGCAACTGCTAAATCAAAAATGTAGTCACATTTACTTGCAAGTATATATTGCTGTTTTGTTATGGCTGCACTTAATCCCCCATGAGAAAGAACAAAGGATTTGAGTTAGAAATTACTATTCGTCTTATGATCTTGATACACAAGTTTGATTGACATAAAATTTAGATAGTTAGCAGGGAACGTATGAATGCAAGTAAAATTCTTACAAAAGAGACTGTGTAGCTGAAGAGAAACACAGAATTTAAAAAAACCAGAGAGATAGGTAGATTGAGGGAGAGCGAGAGTACGTGAAGTGAATATTGCAGTTTGTTAGTATACCGTACTTGGATACGTCTGTGAGAGTTATACGACACTTACCTCAGGAAAAATTTGATATGTTGTAGAAACGATAAATAGACAATACACTGCTCTCAAATACATTCAGAACAACACTACTTATTGACGATCTACCTGTTGTACGCTGATAACAATCAGGAAAACAGACCATGCGTGTCGAAATGAGATTTAATCGTCTTAGTAGGATTGCAGAGACGAATGTTAAGACATGAGTCCTTGTTTTCAAACTTTTTATTCCGCTTAGCACAATGTGTTAATGGGTGCAATAAAGAACAGTAATCGGCTTTAAATGCAACCTGTCTGACTGTAGTTCAGCAATTGATCAACTGAATAATCATCTGGTTGTCGATCGCCTTTAATTACCTTTGTGAAACTGTGACGAATACATTATTCGATCATCTATGAATACGAGACATTTAATGAGAGGCAGAACTGAACTATGATAAAGATTAATTTTTGTTTATCGATGAGTACAAGTACACATCTGACGTGCTAAGTAACACATTCATCATTTTAGTAGGTGCTTCCTGTGCTACAGTGTTTATCTAAATCATGTGCCTACAACAGACACAGTTGTCTGCCATTAGGAAACACGATGGCGTCAAGTGACTATGTTTCACGATTTAACGATATATCTTAGTAGAGCAGTAATTATACTCTCCATTTCAAACGGAAACGTTACATATATCTGATTGTTTCGAAAGTGAATGACAATCATGGAGGATTAAAGTCACACCTAGACTGGTATAAAAGTAACCAAGCACTAGCACAGTTGGACAATCATAGGTTCGAAAATTGGCTGTGGTTGTGCTGAAACATTTATTTCCGCATTTCCATGACAATGATCAAATGGAAACATAATAAACCTTAATCAGCGTGGTCAGTGAAACATTTTAAAATGCTCAATATACAAAGTATCGCCAGTTAATTACCGGTAAATAATAAATATCCATTCCACTGACATATATTCAGAGACTAATGATTTATGCGTGGTTTGTTATCTCGCACCGAAGGTCTCAATGATCTATTGCTAAGCAATTTGTTATTAAATGTGTGAAGTAAAGTCTCTGAAAATTTAATCTGCTGTACTACCATTACAGAAAAACGTGGTGAGTAATTCAAAAACCCTGAGCGACCGTTCGCCGTCGGAGGTTCGAGTCTTCCCTCGGGCATGGGCGCGTGTGTTGTTCTTGGGATAAGTTCGTTTAAGTAGTTTGTAAGTTTAGGAACCGCTGATCACTGCAGTTAGGTCCCATAACTTTACAAACATTTTTTTCAGAAACCCTAAGGTAAAACATCAAACAAGATGTTTCAGTATCTGTGCACACAACTTTCACTTCATCTGCAAAACGTCTACTGTCTACGGAAATATTAAATGAACTTACTGTAGATGTCTCCGTTCGTCTTTTCGGATACGACATAGCTCATTTCAAATGTTCAAATGTTTGTAAATCTATCGGACTCAACTGCTAGGTTATTAGTCTATAGCTAACAAACCACTTAAACTAAGGTAAACTAACCTAAGGACAACATACATTCCATGCCCAATTCGAACTCCCGACGCGGGAGGCCTCACGATCCGCAACGTGGCACTCCAGACCGCTCGGCTACTCCCGCGCGGCAATAGCACAGTAATGAAGCAAAAAAGACCAGATGTCTCTGTACACTAAACGATTTAAAAATTTGCACCGGCTTCTACAAATACTTCACAAGAGGTAACTACGCATAGAAGACTGTTTCAACGCTTTGTACTCTACTCGTTTATGAGAGCTATAATATTTAGACATTTATAAAATAGAGAACACTTTCTCATTGCTATATAACAGAATCGCGCGTACTAGAATTCGAACCGTATCGTAATTAGTGAATAGCCGTCCAGAGGAAGAGCGAATATAAGGGCACTGATATCAGGGATTAAATTATATAACCGCCTTGTTCTAAAATAAGAAATATAAAATTAGTAAAGTTTAAAGAGAATTGTGTTACAGCAAAGGGTAATGCAACCAGTTCATTTTATAGTTACATTGGAATGCCATACTTTCAGGACATTTTATAAGAAGATCGAACGATGGAAATAGGTTTGATTCGTGTGTTTCAGAGAGAAGACTAGATGGATAAATGCATCATCAAGTCAATGGATACATGTCGTTTATAGAGTGTTATCCTCGAATAACTGCTGAAATGAAATTGACTTGCTACTCTAACAACACGTAACAACTTAAGTTATAGCGATTACTTAGCTAATGTTCTGAGTAACTCCAATAATAGACTGCGTTTTCTTGCATAATGCATTAAACTAACTGCCTAGACTACGCTTGCCCGTTCTCTCCTTCAGTTCTGCTGTGCAGTATGCGATCCTTACTGTATAGGATTTACGGAGGATATCGATAATTTGAAAGAAGTGCATTTCGTTTTGGACTGTGAGGAAACAGGGCAGAGATTATGGCAGACATGACATCATTAAAGGCGTTTTTTATTGCGGCGAGATCTTTTCACGGAATTTCAACTTGCATTTTATCCGCTGAATATGAAAGAATTTTGTTCAGTCCTCAGCATAGGAACCAATGATGATTGTCATAAAACAAAAGAAATTAGAGCTCGCATCAGGATGTTTAAGTATTTGTTTATACTGGGTACTATTCTAGAGGATTTTTTTGCAAGTGTTTCGCTGAACCCTCTACTATGTACTTAAGAGCGAAATGTTATGTTGATGTGGAGGTAGATGTAGAACTTCGTAGTCCTGTACCTCTGTAACCCTTGATATTTTTGGAAACAATGGCCATAGTTTATATCGTCAATTCTTATTCATTGTCAAATCATATCTTTTTTTCCTTCATGATTGTCTGTAAAAGAAGAGCTGTCTGGGACGAACAGATGTAAGAACATCACTCGGATGAGGCATTAATAATCTACAGGACACTTTTCTTAAATTAAAATATTTAAATCCCAATTTTGTGTAAATTCTCCTTGTGCCACAGATAAGAATGAATAGGCAGTGTTATAGTGATCTGCAATGTTTAGCATTTATTTCAATCACTCGTTGCCATTATTTGAATATTTGGATGTATGTGTTGCAAATTCCTGAACGATGAAACTGTTTGTAAGTATTCATCAAAAGCGCAGTAGAGCTGTAATTTATCAAGACAATCAGTATTCTCAAATTATCGTTAAATTTCGTAAAGTCGGTTAATAGCAGCTGACTTTTAAAGTGTAGCCTGTGGAGAGTGCTCTTAACTTTAGTGAAAATTATTCATTTAACCTCCAGAAACAGTCCATCAAGAATATAGACATTTTCATTCGTCATCGAGTACATTCCTTCAATTTAACGGTATATGGAACATTGTATATGAATTAATAATCGATAAAGTTGTGCAACAGGTTTGTTTCCCGCGTGTTATTTCTGTAACCTTTGTGCCACTATCTTAAGAAGAAATGTAAGTTGTTAGTGGGAATCAAATATGTAAGTTAATCCCACAATTCATTTTAACGTAAAATCTGGTACCTGATTCTTGACTAAAGCATGGCTTGAGCCGTGGTATTTCAAAGACTGGTTTCGCGTTTACTTAATTCTCTCTGAGATGTGGAACAAACCAGCGACGAAGGCACCCTCCCTTCGAACGCCAGCAACTAGTCGATACCACCTGTTACAGTTACTTTATGATCAATGATTATACTCTATTTATGTCTCAATGACCTGTAATTAACATTTGTCCTCTAGGAAACAGTTATTTCACAAAATACCATTAGCATGCAATTAACGCGAGAAATTATGCGCCAGATTATCTGGTGTTATAATGGTAGTGCGGTTGTGTTACGCATTGCGCGGCGCTCCAGACGGAAGTTCGAGTCCTTCCTCGGAGATGGGTGTGTGTGTTGTCCGTAACATAAGTTATTTTAAGTAGTTAGTAAGTTTAGGGAATGATGTCGTAAGTAATTTAGTCCCCTATATTTACGAACATTTGATTTTTTATAACACAGAAATGCCACATTTTTAAAAACTAGACAGGATGTTTTATGAATCGAATAACCTTAGTAGATCCTTATTTGTAAACATTATTATTAAGTACTATTTCTTGCTATTACTACTAAAGAATAATCATGACTTCTGATTGTGTGAGCAGCTGACTCATTGTTAAATGCTTCCTGATTAATAATTAAGTGCCAGATGCAAGAGTCTGGAGTCTGTCTTCAACGTTTGCATGTATAATCTGAAGATTGCTAGGCTGCATCTGCAAGTTTGCTATCTTGTGCTTCATCGGAAAAGTCTTTTCATGCTTCCTCAAGCTTAAAATATCTTTAGTGGATAAGCTATGTAAGAGTCAATTACGGACTGGTGAGATTTTTTACTGTTATACGGATTATTGAAGTTACGTGTGAGGAAGACGGCGTTATGTAAGCAAATTTACAGTCGATTGTTTCCACTCTTAGTAACTTCCCAAACAACATGTCTTTCATAAAAATTATCGAATCAAGTACAGTGACTTGAAAATATACTTACGAGGCACCAGTTATGAGATTTATTGCAATCAAACCCGCATAACTTACAGAAACCGGTAGAATTTTGAACGCGCCCAAAAAAGAGACAAGACTCCCGGAATGATAATATGCTCTGACTTCAACGTACACATTAACGACGGATGTTTCAAGGATGGGGACATGCCTGCAAAATAGCTGCCATATGCCAATGCCTTGAATGTAGATGATAATGTACTGACATTGTAGAATTCAAAGTGTCTAGTGTGTAATACACAAATTTGGTATTAGTGTTTATCCTGTCGACAGCATGGTCTTTAGAGGAGGAGTACAGACTAGATCTGCATTCTTAAGAAAGGGGATAGAAGTCGGACAAGCCCTTTGAAAGCGGCAATCGCCTGAATTGAGTTAGGGAAATCACGGCAATTTAAATCTGGGTGACCGAGACGGATATGAAGTGCCGTCCTTCTAAATGCGAGTCAAGTTAGTCAGCTAGAGCGTCACCTCGCTCGAAAACGAACAGTAGTTTAATGCCATTCCACATACATCAAGTCTCCATTTACTTTAGTACACATCTTTCAACCATTTTTGAGTGAGAGTTCAGTGGATTTGTTTGAAGGCTAAATCATTAAAGGCTCTGATTAAAATTTATTATGTACAGGCGTATAAAAATAATAAAGAATGTCAATAACCTTTTTGAATCCAGACAGCAACTTCTTGGATAGGTAACGGAACGAATTTACGAACCTCGCTATTCTCCCCACATCCACTGCCGTGTCATAGAACCTACTAGACGCTAGACGCTAGCAAACAGAGAGGAGGAATGATCTTTTATTCTGTGACAATAATAAGACAAATTCAAACATAAATTACCTAATGTAATACAATTTCTGAATGAAAAAACTTACTAATGCTGTACAGCACCATTGTGCTTATCCATGATAACGCTCGTCCACATCTGCTATTTAGACGAATGATTTTTACCATAGTTTAAGTGGCAAATTCTTGACATTCAACTTATAGCTTTGATTTGGCCTCGAGTGAGTGCCACCTTCATCCAAAATGAAGGAGTTTTGGTCGCAACACATTATGTACACGACAAAAATTTGAAAGACTGGTCCAGCAATTAGATAAGTGTGTATACAGAAGACATAGGAAAAATTGTAGAGCATATTCACAAATGTTTAATTTGAAGGGTGACCACGAAGGAAAATACCTAAGATGTTTTAAAATAACATTTGTTGCTTTAATGTGGGTACAAATTATTGAAGAAAAGTTCGAAATTATTCTCGTTCCAGGAAATTAAGACGAAATTTCGTGTTTCAGTAATGCAATTTCCACGATCATTCCCTCGTTTCAGATTGTGTGGCATTTCAGTGATATTCAAATGCCTAACACGAAATGTGCGACGATATTCGTTTCATTTCACAGTTGTACGTAATTTCAATTCAGAAGCATCTCGTAAAAGACAGTAGTCAAATAACTTCGTTCAGCACCTTAATATATCAATAACTACCAAAACCATGTAATAATGCCAGTCCAGGATCAAAAAAGTATTTTATAACAACTTTAGTCACAGAACACTTGTTCCCAAGCTTCAGTTTAGGATAAAAATAACCATCATATGTTGTTACATGTGATATTTAATTTAATTTTTGTATTCTGAATCTTATAGTATTACGTCTCTATTGCTTTAAATACATACAAGGATTACGAACAGTATTTTTTTCGTACTTACTTCAAAAAGAACAAAAAGAATTTCTGATGTAAAGTATGACTGCTAAAAAACATTTTCGTTTGAAACGATATCTGTGCTCGTTGGGCCGTGGTTAAATTTAAAAAGGTAAATGACATCGAAAGCTTTACTTAGTTACCAACTTGTCTGCACTTTCTCAAGCTCTACAGGGTACGTGAGGTAACCGGCACGTAGGCTCGTTGTTAAACGCTAAAGATACCGCTGGGAATTAATCGATCTGGTTACTGCCTCCAAACGTGACTCGCGCGCGTTCTCCCGTTGCTCCGTGTAAGGCTTCGTGCCACCTCGTGGCCTTGTTGTGATACGAGGTGCCGCATTGCGTCTACATTTACTTGCAGATTCGAGAATATTTTGATTTATTGCACCTTTGTAACACCATAGCTGTGTAGGAAACAAAGTTTTAAAAAAGAATCGTCAAGTAAAGTAACCGATCGGCTTAAGAACAGAACGATACGCATACAGGAAAAGAATCTACATCCATACTCCTTAAACCATCTCGCGGAGTGTGATCGAGTGTACTTTGCGTACCATTGTCACTTCGTCCTATTCTAGTCGCGACAAAAATGATTGCTGGTATGCCTCAGTGTGGGCCCTAATTGCTCTAATTTTACGCCTGTGGTCACATTGCGAGATATATGTAGAAGGAAGCAATATAATCGTAATCTCTTTATGAAACGTACACTCTCGGAACTTTGACAGAAGCTCTTACGCGATACAGGACGACTGTCGTTCATCGTCTGCCACAAGGAGTTTCCTAATCATCTCTATAGCGCTTTTACGCTTACTAAATGAGCCTTTAACAAAGCATTCTGCTCTCCGTTCGATCTTCTCTATGTCTTCTATTAACCCTACATGCTACGGATCCCACACTTATGAGCAATACTCAAACGTTGGCCGATAAAGAGTTCTGTAACCTACTTCCTTTGTTGACGGACTACACTTCCTGAGGATTCTTCCATTGAACCTGTCTAGCATCTGCGTTACACACGACTGATTTGATATGGTCTTTCCATTTCAAATCGTCCCTTATGTCTACTCCCGTATAATTTATGGAAGTAACTCCTTCCAGTGTTTTGTCTTGCTATTGCGTAGTATCTTGCGTAGTATCTTTCTTTCTATATATACGCAAGACATTATACTTGTTTATAATGCACTACCAGGTATTTGAGTAATGTATATTGATCAGTAACCTCCATGGATTGAGAAACAAATGGTTTTGAGGCATTCGTTTGTCGTGATCACTAGAAACAAACACAACCCTTTGCTTTATACAACCTCTGACAATAAAATTCGGTGGATAGTTTTGTAACATTAACGTAGGCGATCTGTGAACCAAAGTTGCTTAACTGTCCTTCGAAATAGTTACCTCCGTTAACGAAGCATCGCTGAGCTCTGCAATAAATGTCCTGGAAACTTTGCACGAAATCTTCCTTTGAGATGGCGTTAAAAAGTCTTGTCACGTTTCGTTGGATGTCACGAATATCGTCAAATCTCTTTCCTTTCAAAGTGAGTTTGAATCGAGGGAGTAGGAAGAAGTCTGGATGATTGAGATCCGGAAAGTATGGTGGACATTCAAGTTGCGCCACCCCCTTTTTTGCCGGAAACCTTTTGACGATATTGGCTGTGAGTAGGCGAACGTCATCGTATAACTTGAACTTCCAGGATAGGATACTTGCCGGATCTCAATCCTTAAGACTTCTTCCTTTTCCCTCGACTCAAACTCGCTTTGAAAGGGAAGCTATTTGTCGATATTCCTGACTTTCAACGAAACTTGACAAGGCTTTTGAACACTATCTCCAAGAAGGACTTCGTGCAAAGTTTCCTGGACATATCTTGTAGAGCTCAGTGTGAAATATTTGTGGTATGTGACTATTTCGAAGGACGGTAAAATAACTGTAGTTCATAGATCCTCTATTTTATTTAATGTTACAGGACTTTGTCAAAGGTTGTATTTCCATTTTGTTTCTAAATGTATCTTTCAGGAATCTCGCCCATGTTACATTTTTGTGTTTTACAGACATTCTAATTAAGAACAAAGCAATTAATGAAATGTGGGAAGTTATGGTAAATTATTCCCAATTTTTCACATTACAGTCCCATAGAATTATACTGCTTGTTCCTTTGAAATCTCAACGAACGTTTTACATGACTATCCTATGCAGGGGCGTCGATAATTTATTCATCTGCGGTATGTGGTGGTGGTTAGTACTCTGGGGGGGGGGGGGGGGGGATAGAGGTTCAATGTATCAAGACGTGCATTCAGATCAGTATCCAAACCATCTGCAGGTGGTCAAACTGTTTCAACATTTAAAACTGGAACACAGCCTACATTACATATATTAAAAAAAAATAAAAATAATAATAAAAAAATTTGATAGAAATCTTGCATAGTCTTGCGATTAAAAATACTACATGGCAGAGAGCTTGAAACAACAATTATCTGGTAAAACGAAACTTTTAATTCGCCGTATGCTTGGTTTATTAGGCACTTGGAATATTAAATTATTTCTGAAATCTATCCGTCCCATTAACTATAACACATCCACATTCTTCCAACACGAAAAAATATTCCAAATGATCCCTTCCGTGCAGCCGGCCGCCGTGGCCAAGCGGTCTGAGGCGCTCCAGTGATGGTCTGCACGACCACTACGGTCGGGGGTTCGAATCCCCCCTCGGGCATAGATATTTGTGCCGTCCTTAATATTAGCTAGATCATAGGTAGTTTGTAAGTTTAGGGACTGTTGACTCCGTAGTAAAGTCCCAGAAGCTCTACAAACATTTGAACCTTCCGCGCACAGATGCAATTCCATTCGCCTTATTGACAATTTCCGAGACTTTGCCCGCATCTTTTCTGTCTCAGCACTTCTTTATAGGAATCAATCTCCGAGAATTTTTTTTCGAGAAACCTATACCACTGACATTATAGATTTTGAAGGCTGCACGCATACAATACCTTATCAATACCTTGAAATGTTCCAATGTTCGTAAATCTATCGGACTTAACTTCTTGTTCATTAGTCCGTAGCTTACAAACTACTTAAACTAAGGTAAACTAACCTAAGGAAACACAAACGTCCTTGCCCGAGGGGGGATTCGAACCCCCGACGGCGAACGGTCGCGCGCACCGCAGCACGGCGCCCCAGAACGCACGGCTAATCCGCCGCGGCATCAATACCTTCCTCTCTGGTATATGTGTATACTACTAGCATTGTAATAGATTTTGAATTGCACACAAATTTAATATCTTATCAACTTTAAATCATTTTTACTCCAGCCAATATACATTTTAACGAGTTTCGGCATTCTAATAAAAGGCTGAAGATATATCTGAGGTCACTGTAACTTACACAACAGAATGTATTCAAGTGTTCACTTCGGAAAACATGGTTTGATACAAACTTTTCATATTAAGTCCATTGTCATTGAACAACCAAGCACAACAATAAGACAAAATAAACGGGAGAATAAATTTCCTATCCCATTCTTTAAACTGAATGGACTTCTTATCGAGCTGTAAAGAGCACACTTCACTAATCATAACAAACCTTGAAAAGACGGGGTAGAACGAAAATGCTCATAAATGTCTGTGAAACAACTTAATAACAGAAGCACGGTTGGAACAGTATAAAAACAGAAGCAAGGTTGGAACACATGGTACATTTAATGCGCGAGATTCGACAGACCCTAAGTTTTTCTAAGATAACTAAAAGCATGCAGGTAAACTGTAACACTAGTTGCTCCTCGGTGACGTTGTGTGTTCGTGGCCCTAGACTCTTGGAAGTAAACGCTCTTCCACGCTAACTGATGAAAGCCTTGCTGTAAGTTACCATCTGTTCAGCAAGTTTAACGCCTGTCATGTGATGTTGTTATCCGGGAGGGGTAGGGAGGAAGGGGAAGGGAAAGGGAAGGGAGCCCATCACCAGTGGCTTGACTGCCTCGCGGCACGCTGCTCGCGCGCAATATTGATCGACGCTCGAAAATACACCAGCAAAAGGGGCAGAGCGCGCTCTCGCCGCCAGCAGCTCCAGCTAGTCAACTCAGCAGTGCGAGCCTCTTTTGGCTGCCGTGGCCAGTGCCTATTCACTGAGATACCGATTTTCGCCGCAATATACACTGCTAGCTACGCCAAAAATAAATAAATAAATAAATAAATAAAAATAAAAAAATGGGAGGGGGGCGGCGGAGATTTCACACACAGTGAGAACCAACATGAGAAGCGTAAATAATGAAATCAGTTTTCAGTGTTGCCACTATTGCTGGCTATAACCGCTGCTACACGCCTCGGCAGTGAATCGAAGAGGCTCGGCATTGAATCGAAGATGCCCTTGATGTATTGTCACTTTCACATATTGCTAACGATGATCTGCTGTAGCAGCAGGTTGTGTATTCGGGACCAGTCGTTCCGCAATAATCGACTATACGTTTTCTTTGGCGAGAGATCTGGACATTAGGAAGGCCGTGGCAATGAACTGGCCGAGCGTTCCAAGGCGCCTAGCTGCGGAGCGCACCGCCGTTCCCCGTCGGAGTTTCGAGTCCTCCCACGGGAATAGGAGTATTTGCTATCCTTAGCATAACGTAGTTAAGTAGTTTTGTATGCCTAGGGAGTAGTTAAGACCCATAGATTTATAAACATTTGAAGAGGAAGGCCAAGGTAGCAATGCAGTTCTATGGGCGACGAGAAACTCTTGAACATAGTGCGCCACGTCTGGTCGTGCATTATCTTGTTGTACTGGGGGCATCGGCAGGTTCCGAATATATAGAAGGATAACAAGCTCTGACACTGCAGGTACGTTTCGTTGGCTACTTAATGTATCGACAATATGTACTTGGGGTGGTGGAATCGAAAAGGGGAGGGGGGGGGGGGAGGAGGGATGCGGGAATGGAATCTAAGACCACCCATACCATAATACCGGGTGTACCGTTGCATGGCAACTTAATCCGAATAGTCCTGACCAATGGTCCTATTTTGTCTATAGATATGAGATTCGCTTCATATTTAATATGCTTTATAAGCTTCGTCAGTTCTAAAGGTTCTTCGATATTTTATGTTGGATAAGCCGAGGTGTATGGAACATATAAAATTAGCTTCATGGGAGGAGAATATAAGGCACATGTCCTTTGGGAAGATTCTGGGAAGGTGCAGACAATCTCAAGAAAGACGCATATAAGACGCGTGAACTCTAGAACTGCCCCAAAAGATGGAGCTATTATCAAATAGGCCTGAAACCATCCATCAAAGATATTCAGGAATTTGCTATTTATAACTTATGAGAATGTATGTATCTGGACAGTAAGCGGGAAACTTTGGGAAGAAACTGACATCATTGTCTAGGAAATGTTGTTAGCAAGAAAATATGAAAGAAAGGAAGAAGAGAAGGGAAAATGGCTTAAGTGTTACATATTTTCGATGACTAGGTCATTATAGACGGACGAGTCATCTTGTCATTCTGGGAAAAGGAAGTCAAAACGATTTAAAATACTATTCCTCTAGAATGATAGTCTAGTACGATAATCATTATGTCATTATGATGGATACCACGTCACGTAAAGTAAGAAAACGTTAATCGAGGTAGATTGGTGCAGAATATATAAATGTCAAATGTCAAATCGGGCAAGTGCGAGCGTTTCAGGGTACAATAACAGCTCCGGTTTCGAGCGTCAGTTGAAAATATATATCTTTTCAATGGGACCGAACTCCTGTGGTCATCAGTTCTTAGATTTACAAACTGCTTAAACTAAAAGGACAACACATACCCATGTCTGCGGTAGGAATCGAACCTTCGACGTGAAGCAGACGTACAATCCGCAGCATAGCGCCTTAGAACGTACAAACACTCTCACCCGGGTATCCCTTTTTCATAATTTCGTTTACGTAACTCGCATTATGTTATTCAAACTATCGTAGTTGCGTTGCAATATTGAATACATCCTACAGGGATGAGTTAGAGAGAACTGTATTATAGTTATGTAACCGAAATCTGAAGAACGAAAACTTAAAGTAGAAGTAACAAAATGAAAGGAAGGCCTTTAACGAATCAAAAGACTACGTGGAAAAAATGGATCTTAGTTACGCATTACCGCAAGTCTTTATTCTGAAAGAAACTTCAAATCTTGGACGTCTCAAGAGACATACTATGGTAATAATAACTTTATTTGTTAATATAAAACCACGCCCGATCGGGGCGAGAGATAAGAAGACATTACCTTTTACTGCCAAGGCGGTTCCATCTTACTAGCCTAATTGCGTTAGAGCATATTTACAGTTAGATAGCTGCTAACGTACTAGAGCCTCCAAGCGGAAATCCTCTTTCGTTGCGTGTTTGATGGTTACTGAAATACCTAGTTAGCAAGGACAAGTCGTGAGTTCAAATTAGGAAAGGTTTTCTTGCACCATAAGGAATCTTTTACGGATTTTCAATTGATAGGGCTCATGCACAGGAATCACACTTAGCAGGGTCAATATATTATCACTATCAAAATTTAATTGTGCCTTTTCGGTCCGAGTTTCTTGTCGGAAAGGAAACGCTTCGGTGGAAGAGAAAACATGGGTATTTGACCGAGGCCATGCAGCGGCAGGCGGCCGTCTACATTTGATCCCTTACCCATATCCATATTGAATAACTGAAGCGATCGCATGTGGGAAAATTCGCTGGTGGCATTTCAAATGAATCAACAAACTCTACTGAGGTGACATGATCCTTTGCACAATGGATACAGAAAATTATAAATGATCTAGGGAACCAGGCAATGCTTCGCAACTGCTAATATGGAGGGGAATTGGGTATACATCCTACACTCCTTTTCCCATCTCTCTGCTGATTTCTTTCATTTCTCTTTTTCCTCTAGGCTTTGCTCTGCATTAGCTATCTGAAAACCCGGGTCGCGCGGGAATGGCCGCATGGTCCAAGGCATCATGCTGCGAACTGGGTGGTCGCTCCCGCCGGAGGTTGGAGTCCTCCTTTGTGTGTGTGTGTGTGTGTGTGTGTGTGTGTGTGTGTGTGTATTTGTTGTCGTTACAGTAAGTTTTTTTTAACAGTTTGTAAGTCTAGGTACGGACAACCATAACAGTTTTGTAGTACAATAGGTTCCCAAACATTTTTAAAACCCAGCGATGCACAGGTATTTACTAATTCCAGTATTCTGTTAGTCCTTGAACTCCTCCCTCCTATCTCAGTCCATCTCCTCCTCCCTCTTCTCTGTGTTCATATCCTCCTCCTCCTCTGCCAACTCCTCCTCCTCCTTCCCTCTTCCACCCCTCGTTCCTCCGATCGATCCATTCGTCCATCCCATCTGTGTCGTTACGTTCCCTCGTTCTCTGCGCCAGTCTCCTCGTGTTCCCACACGCTGTTTATCTCCTCCCGCCCCTAAAAACTATATAAAAAATGACATAGATATATTTTCCAAATTTAATAGTGATCGGTGAAACTATGTCGGTCTGGAATAAGGAATCATCTTCCGTTTTAAATCGAAAAACGGCTTAGCCAACCTAGATAAAATATTTCATTTGCAATAGAAATGTAGACTCGAAAAATCGAAATAAAAACTATCCCATCTTTTAAGTTGGACCAATATATATATATATATATATATATATATATATCATGAACTGAGAGAGTGGTTGGAATCTACAATAATGCTTTCTTGTATTAAAAAACTAAGTCTCTGAAACAGTGCGTAGCAAAAGCTCTTCAGAATTCACAGCCAGATTATGCCCACCGAAGTCAACGGAGTTACTAAACCCTGTGAATGGTAGTGTCTTCATTCTAGAAACTAGTCGCCGTTTTGCTTGATTTGAAACAAAACGCGTTACTCCATTTTGCAATGACCCGAGTTCTACCAGGACCCTATTAACTGGGTCGCAGCGTGTTCCAGCGCTTCACTGCAGTGCTTTGTACGATATAGGGCGCATGTTGACACGTCCCTCAATGTGTTTGCGCGGACATCTCATCCTCACCAGCTCGGTTTGGAAAATATGGGACCATTCACAGAACGTTTCCGACACACATTGTAAATGACACTACTGACGTGAAACGGTCAATTCAAATTCAAATGTTTGTCAAGCTTATGGGACTTCTTAACTGCGGGGTCATCAGTCACTAAACTTACAAAGTACTTATAAACTTTCTTATACTAAAGACAGCACAAACATCCATGCCCGAGGCGGGATTCGAAACCCCGACGAAGAACTGCCTCGCGCATCGAAGCATAGCGCCTCAATGCGCTCGACCTCTCTGCCGCGGCTCAAACGGGCAAATTGCGAGATAGATATGTGACGTTTTTAGTTCACTTTGGAGCTATTTATAGATATTTTTGTTTTTTGAGTTGTATCACTACTCTTTCTGGAGTGAATTATGTGATTCAAGGGAAACGCATAGTAAATTTCTTTCTTAGGTTTAGTGGAATTATTTTTGTTGTCAACAGACCTTTCACCTTTTCAAAAGTTTTGCTTATTTGCTTATTTTCTGTAAACAGTTTCCATTATTTGTCACTAAGCTTCCTATTTATTGTTCCACACCCCTTTCCTTTCGATGATATTTTGACATACATTTCATCTTTGTTGTTTCGTATAAATTACGCATCTACTTCACCTATTCCCATTTCTCATTCTTTCTCCCTTTTTGTTAATCTTTAAACAGTTGTTGTTGTTGTGGTCTTCAGTCCGAAGACTGGTTTGATGGAGTTCTCGCCGGCCGCGGTGGCCGAGGTGACTGAGGCGCTCCAGTCACGGTCAGCACGGCCACTACGGTCGGGGGTTCGAATCCCCCCTCGGGCATGGATATTTGTGCCGTCCTAGTTAGTAAGTAGTTCATAAGTAGTTTGTAAGTTTAGGGACTGATGACCCCGTAGTTAAGTCCCATAAGCTTAACAAACATTTTTTTTTTTTTTTTATGGAGTTCTCCACGCTACCCTGTCCTGTGCAAGCTTTTTCATCTGAGAATAAGAACGGCAACCATATCCTTTTGAATCTGCTTACTGTATTCGTACCTCGGTTTCCCTCTACGATTTTTACCCCACGCACTTCCTTCAAATGCTATGTTGACGATTCCTTGATAGAATGTATCCCACCGACCTATCCCTTCTCCTAGTTAGGATATGCCGGAAACTCCTTTTCTCCCCAATTCTGTTGAGCACCTCCTTACTAGTTATGTGATCTACCCATCCAATCTTCATTAATCGTCTGTAGCACCACATTTCAAAAGCTTCTATCATCTTTTTGTCTGAGCTCCTTATCGTCCACTTTTAACTCCCGTACAATGTTACACTCCAAACAAATGCTTTCAGAAAGGACTGCCTAACATTTAAATTAATATTGCATGTTAACAAGTTTCGCTTCTTTAGAAACGCTTTTCTTCCCATAGCCATAATGCATTTTATATATCCTCTACTTCGGCCATCAGAAGTTATTTTTCTAGCCAAATAACAAAACTCATCTACTACTTTTATTTTTTCATTACCTAGTCTTAATTCCTTCACCGCTGGCCGCGGTGGCTTAGGGGACTGAGGCGCGCCAGTGACGGTCTGCACGGCCACTAAGGTCGGGGGTTCGAATCCCCCCTCGGGCATGGGTATTTGTGCCGTCCTTAGTGTTAGCTAGTTCATAAGTAGTTTGTAAGTTTAGGGATTAATGACCCCGTAGTTAAGTCCCATAAGCTATACAAACATTTGAACATTTTTTTAATTCCTTCAGCATCGCCTGATTTTCTTACAATTCATTCCACGACCCTAGTTTTACTCTTGTTAATGTTCATCTCATACCGTCCTTTCAAGACACTGTCCACCTGATTCAGTTGCTCTTCTAGGTCGTATCGTTTGGTGTCTCTTTCAGAATGACTATGTCATCGGCAAACTGCAAAGCTTATACTTCTTGTCGCTGAACTTTAATTCCCTCTCGAAATTGCAAACAGTTTCAAATTTCAAAGACTCAAATAATGTAAGGTTTTAGAAATAGTAAAGTGGTGGCGTGAAGAGCACTTGAGAGGAACAAAAACGAGAGTTGACTCGTGATTATGAACGAACAGTGTTTCTACTACAGTCGGGTAGTTGGGTGTGGAGCAGAGGGCACAAAGTGGCTGCAGGGAAGAGTGCCGGCAGTGGGTCAGCTGGGGCGGCATCGATTGCGGCGGTGAATGAGGGCGGCCGCGGGCCATTGAGCCGCAGACATCGACCGCGCCGTGCCTGGCACCGCGGCGCTTGGCTCCCTGCCCCTGCCTCTCCTCTGCCGCCTCTGAGGCCGCGGCCCGCGCCCTGCCCGCACTTCCCCACGCCACGCGTGTTGCACTCGAGGGATTGCGCCTACCGCCGGTGTACATTTTCTTTTCGTCTCCCATTTCACTTAACCGCTGGAATCCTTCAAAATAACCTCTTTCTTACTGTCACCTATAAACGGAGTTTTGTATCTCGTTTCCGCCGGTTGTACTGGGTGTCGGTGGCCGAGTAGAGAGAGACCGACACAGGAAAATAGGATGCACGCGTGTGCAGGTACGGAGGTGACCAGCCAGTGGGACAGCAGAAACTAGAAACACTAGACAAAAATTAGAACAAGATATATATATCATAGCAATGGTACAATACTTAACTTGGAGGGCAGCAGACTAGTGGAATGCTGGTACATAGTTAAAGTCGATAGAGGTCTGCCTACTGAGAGAGACTTTCCTAGTGCCTGTCGTAATCCCAAGTCTTAACTGGTGCCTATCTGATTCCCAAGTGGTCACGAGTGGTGTTGCAGCAGAGGGCGCTCGTGGCTGACGTCGTAAGAACGCCGCGCCGTGCGTGCATGGCGGCGCGCAGCGAAAGTACGTGGCGCGCACTTCATACTTGTGCGACACCACACGGAGACCTAGCAAAGAGGCTGAAAAACCTTTTAATGAATGTGAAGAAGTAGAAAATCTCTAGCGACCGCCGGCCGCGGTGGCCGAGAGGACTGCGGCGCGCCATTCACGGTCTGCACGGCCACTGTGGTCGCGGGTTCGAATCCCTCCTCGGGCATGGATATTTGTGCCGTCCTTAGTATAAGATAGTTGATAAGTAGTTTGTAAGTTTAGGGACTGAAGTTTAGGGACTATACAAACATTTGATTTGATCTAGGACATGACGTTGAGACTATGGTACAAACCGCTCTCACAGTGTCCAGTACAAATAGAAAACTAGAATGAGGTGGTTTCGTCGTTGGCTGGAGTGTAAGATCTCAAGTTGACGACTCTGCTGAATCGTTATTTTTGGGTAGTATCAATTTGTCACTCTGAAGGAACCCCAAAATTACGGGGTTAATTTACGATCCTAAGTTAATAGCACATCAATAAAACACCAATCAAGTTTACGGACTGATGATCGAGCTCTTTTGTCCATTACTCCCATCAACCAACCATCAATCAAGTTTACGTAACAAGTCTATGTGATATTTCATTACTACACCACTTCGTAAAATACTTCAAAACTAGGAACGGGCTCCAAGAATGAAATTCGAACTCTGTAGCGGAGTGATATGAAATTTCCTGGCAGATTTGAACTTTGGGCCAGGTCCGGCTTTCACCCAGGATCTTTGCATTTAACAGTATAGCGCCATGTCCTTCTGTAAGATAACTAATGTCCGATGATAACTGCAAGTATTACTATCTGACGAATGGTAAATCAGTGATTCAGCAGTCCTGTGCTGATTCTCATGTTTATTGTTATATTCAACTTCAAATCAAATGTTCGTAAGGCTGTGGGTCCAAACGACAGTGGTCATCAGTCCCTAGATTTAAAACTACTAACATTAACTTATACTTAGGAAAATACACACACTCGAATCTCGGACGGGGAGCAGGTGAGCATTCCGCAGCAAGGCCCCTTAGAGAACATGGGCACTCCACTGTTGCTATTTCCATTTGTCTATACTGTTCTTAAAATGGGACTGATTACCTTTCTCATTTTTTATTACCACATAACATTTCAAACCAATGGACATTTTCTGAACAAATACAACTTTTTCCTATAAAAAAAGTTTTATTTAAAAACTAAAACGTTTAGTATCACTGCTAATGCATATTGATATGCGAGAATTTTAACTCTGTCATTAGTACAACATGAAAAAACACCTGTTACCAAATGTTCAAATGTTTGTAAAGCTTATGGGATTTAACTTATGGGTCATCAGTCCCTAAACTTACAAACTACTTATGAACTAGCTTATACTAAAGACGGCACAAACATCCATGCGCGAGGTGGGGATTCGAGCCCCCGACGGGGAACGGCCTCGCGCATCGTAGCATAGCGCCTCAATGCTCTCGGCCGCTCCACCGCGGCACACCTCTTACCAGCGAGATCCAATGAATACCGAAAAATATCGGTATAGGTTTTACTAACCCTTTTGTTACCTCGCCATATCTAAGTAGTCTCATCGTAAATCCACTCTCATACTTCCTCTGCCTGTTTACTGCGACTGCCAATTATGCTCTTTTTCTGATCGTTGCTGTTACTAAACAATGTTTACTACTCCTAATGTGGTCTCCATTTCTACATCGAGAAACATCAACATTACAGTGTTCTTACAAAATATTACCGTAACTCACATTGTACCTGTAATTCCATTATTAGCTAATTAAACAGATTATTAGCTCTGGATTATGGTGACTCTGTATTGTGTAGAAGAGACCGGAGATAATTATACATCCTCGTCTTATACACATTTGTCTTACAATACTGTGCCACGGCGGGTTAGCCCTGCGTACGCGCACTAGGGCGCCGTGCTGCGGTGCGTGCGGCCGTTCGCCTTTGAGGGTTCGAGTCCCCCCTCGGACATGGGTGTTTGTGTTTTCCTTAGGTTAGTTTACCTTAGTTTAAGTAGTTTGTAAGCTACGGACTAATAACCACGAAGCTGAGTCCGATAGACTTACAAACATTTGAACATTTTTGTACCGTACTGTAATATTTGCTCCGTTATTTCTCTAGATATTAATTTAACATTGTAAAACGATAACGCTAAGGATATTACTAATATTAACTAAGAAACTAAATTAAAAACGAGTATTAATATTTTTCTATCATTACACTTAAACAAATTGCTTCATAGGAAAATTAAGCGACATCAAAAATTACGATACGAACACTGATGACTCCAGTCTGATATTTATCACCCTTTGCACGGGGAATTTTGTTTGTACGTTACATTAATTGTTATGAGAACTATCGGCAAAAATATAAGAATCTTTAAACGGCTGCTATTCTGGCGGGTCTCACACTTTGCCATGTTTTTCTCCATCTGAGAAGAAATCTGATTATTTACATTTTTATTTAAAGCAGATGACTTTATGAGGCCGGGGTGTAAGTAGTACATTTGCTTATGCACCCTACTAAGAGTAATGGCAAGATGGGAAATCCCTCCAGGTCTCCTTGTTTGTTTTCAAAGAGAGTTCTTCCGAAACAAAGAAGAAAGATTATTACAAACGGAATGACCTAATGGGAAGTGGGTGCTGTGAGTTGCCAGAGGGGACTCTGGCGAGAAGAGAGACGAGAAATGAATGTGTTCGTTCTGACAGCTCAGTGGGGAGTCAGCCAGCCATACCTCAGTCAACAATTCAAGGGGCCCACCGGTTTCCGTCGAAGTAATGGCCTGTTGGCGAAAGGTAAAATTCTGCGAAATGTCTTAGGGATCAAAAACACAAAAGTGAAAGAAAAGAAGACGCCAAACCCAGAAAGTGGTAGTCAGGTACTCGTAATTGAAAATATAAGCCAAGTCGTGGTTGCTTCACGAATAACATTTTGCGAATTGTGGGAAAGGGGCGAATGTATGCTGCCCTGTCGTTAACCATAAAGGAGAATCATGTTTCTGGTGGGAAGGAACTCGCCTTTTGAATCTCCATTTTTTAAACACCTCATACCGCTGATTTAACATGTAAAAAATGACAGAACGGATTTTTATTACTTGTTTCTAAGGTTCTCGTTATTGTTACTGGATTGATAGTCTCCGATGGTAGGAGAGGTAGCAGAGCCTCTGCAACCATGCAAATGAGCCGGCATTCTTTCTTCAGATTCCATTAGAGACTTTCTCCAAGTGTCGGGGCCATGTCACCATCTTGCGGAACCTCACATCAATTGTCATTTCTGATAGCAGAGTTGCACTTTGTCATCAATATGTGCAGATGCCGCGGTAAATTGAACATCTGCCATCACCACTGCCATCATCCTCTGTCACCAGAAAGGTGAGAATTAGCAGTCTTTCCATGCTTTATAACTAGGGACCGCAAACGTGCTGAAGTCACTCGGGCACTTAGTTAACTTGTATTTAGGCGAGGAAAATAGTGCGTGCACATTATTGCCTAGGACTGTTATCGTTCATATGGTTTTCAGCTCCACAAATTAGTTGTTTTTGCAACCATCGACAGTTTATGTGGGCTTTTTATCGTCGTATTTGTGATCCTATTTCCATCCACTCATGCTAAGGCCGTAACGTGACAATTTAAAAATATTAGAGTATCATTGTGCATCCTATGTCGTTTGTAAATTGAATCATGATTATAGTTTAGTTCTCACAACTTTATGATAAATTTAATTTTCGAGTGACCTTTGGTTTCATTCGGTAGTTAACTGACACTCTTATTAATGTCTCTATGTGAGGACTCAGGTCCTCAACTTTTATTGTATCTCTCCTATAGTAATTTTAGATAGTGCTAACCCTTGTTCGACCTTTTATTGATTAATTCCACATGATTGTATGGGCGGGAAGATCTGTTTACTGTATATATACCTCGATTACCAATACAAGGGAATGCTACACATCCGTCTATAGCCCCATAGAATGTAACATAAAAATCGATTGACGCTATTTCCTGCCCTCTTAGTGGATAAACGATTTCCTGCGTTATCCTAAATTCATCGCTTGTACCATTAGATTGAGAGCATGAACCTGAAAATCTTAGTTCTGTTTAAGGAATTTTCGAGATAATGAATACTGTTTCGTAAATGTTGCTGAAAAGAAGAATTACATATATGACGATCTGAAATCCAACCACAAAATTCAGTGTATGACTATTGAACCTAATACCACATTATTGTGGGTCAATTTTTAGGGAGAGGGAATAAGGAGTAAATCGAAGTGAATAACGGCTATGTGTGTAAGCAATGAATCAATAGGAAATTATTGTCTAGATATAACAGCATCCACTTTTTTTCTCTGTACTGGTTTCCAGCGTAGTAAAATATGTGTAGTACGGTATTATTGGGTGGAATAATACTCGGAGGGATATTTCTTATTCGTAGCCAATAGACTTTTATTTATTTATTTATTTATTTTTACCATGTGAATCGTGCGCCGTAACATTGCCCGTTTATTTCATATAGCACCAAGGAAGTTGTCGAATGTAGATCTCTTACGACGCACAGACCATCAATCTCACAACAGGACACACTGCAGAGAAGGTTAACATTTAACCTAGCGCGAGGGAGCTATGTCAAGTAATCAGGAATCCTTTCCAGTCGGTGTATGTTCCTTGCCGCCCAGACAAATACTAGGATAAAAGGAATAGAAGTGGTGACTGTTATTAGCAGTGTTTTTAAGTTCAGGAAACAGTTTGAGAAACTGCAGCATATGTGTGGGAAAAATTAAAAGTCGTAATTAGGTGACGTTGGAGCAATAGTTTGGACGATGGAGTCCACAATGTCCTGTCACCCGAGAAAGGGCCCCTGTGACAGCGTAGCCGCCATCGATCGCGGAGTCCGTCACAAGGCTTCCAGTAGCGCCACCGCTAAACTAGCAAACACCGCGGGCCACAGGTACAACAAGTGAAAACACGCCAGCCTCTGCCGACCCAAATCCGCCGTAGACAACGGCGTCGTGTGTAGTCGCGAGAACTTTAAATTGCTTTGTCTGCTTATTGCTAACAACTGCAAATCAAGCTCAGAATCAAACTTCGCATTTACTTTATTAATTGGAACACAAAGAACAGTTTTATTTTGAATCAGAGTTTTCACTGCAAATGTTTTGTTGTATGTGGCCGCATTGTAGCTGCCGACAGAAGCTGGTGATGTCGACCAAAAAGTCGAAGGTTTTATTGTTAATGCGGGTGGGTACCTTGCGATAAACTTTGATCATCACTAAAGTTAACACATATAAGTGAGTTTTCTTATATAGGGGGAGGAGAAGATGAACTGACAGGATTTCTTTGCAGTATTGGTGCATTGTTAAGGTTCAGTAATTTCATTTATTTATTACAAGAAAATGAAAGAATCAGAAAAAATAACAAAGTGAGCCAATGGCACAATGTACAAGGGTCATTCAGTAATTAAAGAGACAAATTGGTCTGGAGATTAAAAAACCATTTATTTTTGAAAATATACTTTTTCTACTTTTCAACATAATTCCCTTGAATATTTATGCTCTTAATCCGGCTACAAAGAACTCTTTATCCCGATGATTGAACCAATTCCTCACAAACTGTTTCACATTCTCGTTGTACTGGAACCACTCTCAACGTAATGCCTCCTTCAATGCACCAAACAAATGGAAATCACTAGATGCTAAATCAGGACTGTAAGTGGTATGAGGCTGTACTTCCCAGCCCATTTTGTCGACGGTTTCGCATGTTAGTTCAGCAATTTGAGCGTGTGCGTATTATTTCTGGTGAATCACACCTCTCCTCTGACATCCAAGGCGTTTCTCTTTCATGGCTAACTTTACCTTGTTTAAAAGCATATACAGTAGTATTGGCTGTTCATTGTAAGCTGCTAATCGAGTTAATCATAAAAAAACTACACCTTCAGTGTCCCAAAATACCGTCAACATGATTTTTTCTGCTGAATATTTTTTCTTGACAGGTAAATTGGTGTCCTTCCATTCTATGATTGCATTTTTGATTCTGGCTCATAATATTGAACCACAGTTTCATCACAGTTAAAATTTTGTCGAGGAAGTTCTCACATTCTGAAATGTTCAAATGTTTGTAAATCTATTGGACTCAACTGCGTGGTCAATAGCCCGTAGCTTACAACTACATAATCTAGGGTAAATTAACCTGCACACTCTCAAACTTGTTTCCTTGTTTAGCCACGTCAACTCCTTTGGGACCCATTTTGCACATTTTTTGAGGTACTTCACCTTGTTACAGATAATGTTATGAATTGTACTAGTACTGACTTGAACGTTATCAACTAACATTTCCACAGTTATGAGGCGAGAGATGAAGCTGAAATTGATGTTCGTCAGTCACTGAGTCACTTCCATTTTTGAGTTGCTCTACCCACTTGTAAAAATTTTCACGATTCATACAACCTTCACCATAAACTTTAGAAATTCTACAGAACACATTCACTGATTTCTCCCCTTCAAAGGAAAAAGCGAATAACAGAATGTTGTGTACATGACGCGGAACTTTCAAGCGGATTCACCATCTTCAAATGTATTTTCGAGGTTATAAACAAAACTATGATGATACATCAGCTGATCAGGAATTACCAATAAATGAGTCATCGGAAATCGTCAGTATTTAGATTACTCAAAGGGTGTGGACAAAATAATAATAATAATTCTGTAATAATAATAAGCCGCGCGGGAGTAGCCGAGCGGTCTGGCGCACCACGTTGCGCATCGCGCGGCCTCCCACGTTGGAGGGTCGAATCCTTCCTCGGGCATAGTGTTGTCTTTAGTATAAGGTAGTTCATAAGTAGTTTGTAAGTTTAGGGACTGATGATCCTGCAGTTAAGTCCCATAAGCTTTACAAACATTTGAACATTTTTGAGCAAAAAATACCACAGACACATTATTTACTTATTAGTAAGGAGTTGACCGATCATTGTTTTTGAGAACAGTAACTCACTTCAGGGAAGATATTCGTAAAGTCTGTTAATAGTTTCCAACGGAATTATAATCATTTTGTACCAAAAACTCCACCAATTACTTTAACGATAGTGCAGCTGTAATTGTCGTTATTCTTCCCACAATGTTACAATCATATTAAGACACGTTGATTTTTCTGTGCTGAAGAGACGTTTGATAATATTTTGAATGTGTACAACGGTTCGCCTGAACCTGTATCTCTCTCTCTCTCTCTCTCTCTCTCTCTCTCTCTCTCAGTGTGTGTGTGTGTGTGTGTGTGTGTGTGTGTGTGTGAGTCTGTGCGTGAGTGAGTGTGAGCGTGTGTATTTGTGTGTGTGCCTGTCTCTCTCTTCCTCTGTCTAAAATGTTCAAATGTTTGTAAGGCTTATGGGACTTAAACCGCAGGGTCATCAGTCCCTAAACTTTCAAACTACTTATGAACTAACTTATATTAAAGACAGTACAAACATCCATGTCCGAGGGGGGCTTCGAACACCTGACGGAGAACGGCCTCGTGCATCGGAGCATAGCGCCTCAACGCCCTCGGCCGCGGCCTTCCTCTGACTGTCTGTCTGTCTGTCTCTCTCTCTCTCTCTCTCTCTCTCTCTCTCTCTCTCTCTCTCTCTCTCTCTCTCTGTGTGTGTGTGTGTGTGTGTGTGTGTGTTTGTGGACGCATTATCATTTCAGAATATGACAGTTCAAAAACATTCAAATGTTTGTAAATCTATGGGACCAAACTACTGTGATCATCACTCCCTAGGCTTACAAACCTAAGGATAACACACACACACACACACACACACACACACACACACATACAAAACCAATGCCCGAGGGAGGACTCGAACCTCCGGTGGGAGCAGCCTCGCTGTCCCTAACAAGGCGCTTAGAACCGCTCCGCTACTCCCTCGCGGCGAATATGACAATGCTTGTTCGTAAATATGTAAGTCACAGTAAGCAATTTGCTGTCGATGATAGTGACTTTCGTTCCCAGTTAGTCGACTAATGAGAGTAATGATAGAAATCAATACCAAGCTTTTTGTTGACTAAACATGACGTAAACTTCTCCATATTTACCTTAGGAAACAGCATTAGTACAGCTCAGACCAGTAGTTAAGGTACTTCCGTTTTAGACACCTAATCCTGTATACTCTGTTATCGGATATTGTAGGTAACTCGTTTGCGTAAAAAAACCTTCACCACGCGATAGAAATGGTGGTGCTACCGATTACAGTGCTGCTAGAGCAGAGTGACTAAACGCAGCTATCCGAAATTGCTTACCAAAGAAGAAGAAGCAAATATTCCAGGTTTCAAACTAAGAACAGCTGCCAACATGCGTAACATAGAAGAAGATATCCTCGGATAGTAAAGCAACTTAAATCGCTTAATAAAATTAAAGCTCTGGTAGAAATTGTGTTGCGATTAGGTATACTGATGGGACAGCTCCATACTTAAAAAAGTCATAAGCCCATACAATCTCTCGCTCAACGAAGGATCTGTACACAAAGACAAGTTACACCGTCTCACCCATATCCCAGAAAGGCAATAAGGGTAACACATTAACTTACAGGCTTATATCGCTGACGTTCATTTGCAGCATGCTTTTGGAACATGTCATGTCACGGACTTCGCGGACGCTCCCGTCGGAGGTTCGAGTCATCCTCGGGCAAGGGGGTGTATGTTGTCCTTAGCTTTAGTTTACAATAGTTTACGTCTACGAACCGAAGTTATACGCAGTTTAGTCCCTTAAGTTTACAGATATTTGAAAGCTTTTAAATCCCGGGATGCTTAAATCTGTATGGCCAGAGGTGTATTTGAGACAACGTCCTCTGGAATGCGAGCCAGTGTGGGAAATCTGACCAGTCTCCTTAGGATTATCAGAAGATCAAAACCAATTACAGAAAGATTTAGATAACATATCTGTCTGGTGTAAAATTCGCACTTGACCCTACATAATGAAAAGTATTAAGTCGCCCAAATGAGAAATAAAACGAATCAGTTTTTACAAGAAAATCAATCAAATCTGAAAGCAGAGAATTCGAATAAAAACCTAGGAATTACGACAGATTTAAACCGGGAAGAACACATAGAAAATGTTATGGGGATGTCGCATCAAAGACTGCGTTTACTCGGCGGAACACTTAGAAGATGCACCAAAACTACTGAACTGACTGCCTACACTAGTCCGTCCTCTTTTGGAGTATAGCTGCGCGGCTTGGGGTCCTTATCAGGTAAAATTGACAGAGGACATATATATGTTGACGTGGATGTACCTGATCAATCCGGAAGGAATGCAAATATTTACTATAGCTTGCACCAATAATGTCAGTTCTCTTCCCTTGAACGGTTCGGTTTCATCCTGCATCACATGTGCGCAATTACTGATTTTATCACTTCAAATATTCTACAAATCAGAATCGTCAGTGACGGCACAAATCATCTCGGTTTAGTCATTCATCAGATAAAGGCTGTCATTCTGATAATCTTGCCGCGGTTCTCCAGGTGTGCTCCGTCGTAACAGCAGATTACATCTTTGTCATTCTTTACGGCACTGGACTCGGCAGAAGAGGATCTCCGTCTAGTCAGCCAGCTGGATTTACGAAGATTCTCTGAATTGCTTGAAGCCATGTTCTCTTTAAAACTTACGATTTATCAGAATTAACTAATGGTTGATGGAATGTTAAGCCATAATAATTCGATCTCTGTAGCTGTATTTGTAAGTCGAACAATCCTCTGGTGTATTGTTGGTTAAAATGTCCAATCCCACAATATTTTGCCAGTCATGCGGAGATAATATTAATTTAAAGTCGGCGTGTACACGGACTGAAATATCTGAGACAGCCGCGTGAAGAAGGAAGAGGATTCAAGGAAGCGAAAGCATGATAGTTTTTTATATCCATAGTTTACAACTGAAAATTTTATTGTTCATATAACGCCTCTGATGTTTAATGAGTCAACCCCTTAAAATAGTGAAGAAAGTAAAAAGGTGGTCCGCAAGACGGAGGTGCTCATGGACGGACACTTAACGCCTTCCCTCGCCTGCCTGGATTCTGAAGTACAGTTTTATCTACATTTTGGATGGATAACCGTCATTTTCATTAAAAATGGTAAATTGTGAAAAATTAAGATGAATGCTTTTATTGGCTGTTTAGAAAAATGAATCTCGATGCGGAAAGATGCATAAATAAAGTAGTTACTTTTTGGGTTTTTGTGATAAAACATTATCATTAGCAACAGTGCACGATTAACTCTGGTAATTAGATGGTGTTGATTCTTCTACGTCACCAGTATCAGATTATCCGTTCGGATGGATCAAATAGATTAACGTCATCGTCAGTGATGTAGAAAACAACCAACATTGACGGATCGCTAAAAACAATACCAGTGCGTTATTAGCATTTTTCCTGTCACTTTAAACACATTTCTGTGAACATTTGCAGGTGCAATGCAGGGCACCCATGGCAATTACACAGTGTGTGCCTGACGAGGTGTAAAATGACGGCGATCGTTACTGGTCCTACTGAATTATTTAATGCATCATTTGGACTGTAACATAGTGGACTGCACATGTGTCGATGAGTGACAATTAAGAGCGCTCAATGGATGTGCTGCAGTAAATATTAGCGCTGCTTCCGAACTTTTAAATGTAAGGTAATTAGCTGCCACATGTCGTAACATGGTATAAAGGATTGAGTTCCTAATACGGTAGAAACTCGACGACAGACGCCAACACTGCATAGGGTGACACTATGCAAAGGCCTTTCTTTCTGGCTTTTCCTTAAAAATACTGAGACAAATGTTGCATATGTCACATAAATTGTTGAAGATTAACGGATTATAAAATTTACAA
Source organism: Locusta migratoria (assembly GCA_026315105.1). Taxonomy (NCBI): domain Eukaryota; kingdom Metazoa; phylum Arthropoda; class Insecta; order Orthoptera; family Acrididae; genus Locusta; species Locusta migratoria. Next base: position 318,376,311 of record CM048748.1, on the reverse strand, counting down.
ATCAACCTGCACCTACTAAATGCTGAGGCTACATACATAATAGGAAAACACTAACAAGAACCCCTGTAACAACTCTCTTCTTCGCAGTGCATTTTACCAGGAAAGAACAGTTAAAATTCAGTAAAGTAATATGAATACATGCTGCAGACTGGCGTTAGGCAGCTCTCCACGCTACTCTTTGCTTTGCAAGCCTTTTCATCGCCGAATAACAAAGAAAACGCATATCAATATGAATCTTCTTACTAAACTCGTCTCGTGCTCTCACTTTGCGCTTTTTATCATACCCCTCCCCACACTTCCCTCAAATACTAAAATGATGATTCCCTGATGTACCTGAATATGTCCTTATTTTAGTCGAGATATGCTCTAATAGAATTATAATATCATGATCAAAGCGGAAGGTTTTTATTTATTGACCCTGAACTTTAATTTCGCGTTAAAATCTCGCCATTTTTTACAGCTTGCTCAGTGTACAGATTAAATAACATTGGAAAAAGGCTACACCCCTTTGTTGCACTCTTCTCATTCTCTGCGTCCCTTTCATGCCTGTCGACTCGGATAACTGCTTAAGTTGCTTTCTCGAGGTCGGATTCTTCTGTAATAATTCGTGTTAGTATTTTGCAACCTTGATTTATTAAACTGATGATTCTGTAATATTCACACCTACCTATACTTGCTTTGTTTTGGAATCAGATTTTACATTCTTTTTGAATTTCTGAGTTTATTTCCACTGTCGCATAAATCTTGTACTCAACGTGGAATAGTCTCAAAAGTATGGCTCTCTCAAGAATAGCAACAGTCCAGAGGGTACAACATCTACTCCACGAATTGTTAAGACTTCATATTGTATTTTCAATCTCATCTTAATCTACTTGGTAGTACTTTCTTCAGTACTACCTTAAAGTTCATGCACCTTGTGTAGCCCACCTATCAGATATCCCTTCTTTGTTTAGAATTAATACAATTGCATTTTTTTTTCTGTAAACGTCTCGCTTTTTTTTTCTTATAGGCGGTATCTATCGTTCCTCTAGTTAAACATTATTCTTGACTTAGCCAATCCCCACTTCCTTTTCTATTGCTTTGTTTCCCCAGTTTCAATCAACCGTTACCTGTTGCTCCCTCAGAAACTCTCAACAACCTCAGGTTCGGTCATTTTTTCATGTTCTATCTCATTACTTTTCTACCTTATTTTGACTGATGTTACTAATCCAGAGTTAAAGAAAGTTTTTATTTTTGCTTTCAATTGCTCTGTAAAAGATGTCTGTGAAGTAGTAGTTACAAGCGAACACGATTCCATTGCCCTAGATATCGTATACGACTTTTACGTTGTACCATATGACTGACTGATAACAAAGACTGCCAATTTCCTAGTATTTTCTAATAGGTGTATGAAATAAGTTTGAAAATATTTGTCTCGCCAAACAAATTACGTTATTATATAGGAGAAATAAAAAAAATTCAAATGTTTGTAGAACTTATGGGACTTAACTACGGGGTCATCAGTCCCTAAGATCACAAACTACTTATGAATTAGTTAATACTAAGGACGACACAAATATCCATGCCCGAGGGGGGATTCGAACCCCCGGCCATAGTGGCCGTGCATACCGTGACTGGCGCGCCGCAGACGGCTTGGCCATCGCGGCCGGCATGTAGGGAGAAAGATCAATGGAAACAGAAACGTAAAAAAGTGCCCCATGAATGTCTGATAAGACGTGTAATTTTATTAATCTACGTACCGTTTTCATCAGTGTCTCTGATTGTCCGCTGACGATGCTATTATCTACCGGTATCATCTATGGAATGGACGTGGAATTAGTAGCAAAGAAAGGAAATTTAGATTTGTTTCAATTATTCTAGGGAAGTATAGTTTTTGCGTCAAGTAAATGGGTAACAATGTTATATTTCAATCTATAAATCGTACAGCTCAGTTTTTGGAATCTCTTCGATGTTACAGAATCTCCCATTGGTAGTGGCACAAGAGGCCATGGAGATAACCTGCGGAGTGGCATTCTGCATAACACTGCACTAACATCCACAGTTCTCACCCGTCATGAGTGCTTGTGACTAGAATCACTTTGGCGAAGTAAAAGGATCTCTGCCGACGTATCAGGTTCAACACGAGCGGTGACATTATCCATGCCACAGTACGATCAACATAAACACAGTGGGACATAAACACAAATATACCCGCAGAGGGTATAATGACGCCTTCCGGACTTTCGCCAATAGGTCACAAACAATGGAGACGATTACATTGAAGGATACCTCAGAGGAAACTAATAGTTCTATTTTTTTATAACCATCCCTTGTATTTTCAGTAGCTCCAGTACTGAGAAGTTATAAAAACTTGAATTTCGCAGACCACTGACGGGACAAGAGCATCTGCGATATAAGGATTAATGAATTTTCATTAGCCTTTTGGGCTAAGTTTCTTCTAACAAGAAGATGAACCTTTAAAGTTATCGTGCCATTACACGCTGTCCCTCTGCGAAACTGAGCATGTGAAGAGTAACTGAGAGCAACATTTCCCCTATGCATCGTGACAATAGGGATTGTTGCTGGAGCAGTGTAGTTGAATGGCAAGATGCGATGGGCTGAGTCGCTTAGCTATCGATCAGCACTGACTCACGCTGGAAGCGGGATGGGGAGCCGACAGTGGCCAGCAGCTAGTCTCAGCCGTAAAAAAGTAGACCACCAGGGAATGGTCCATGCCTAGGGTGGCACAAGTCCGCAACGCCGATGACATCCTCTGACTTCACAGAGTTACACTAATTTCACACTTTACAACAAAATGTCATCGTTCTGTTGCTATGTCCATATGGCAATTAAAGTGCCTCGTACCCACACCCGGAACACTATTTACTCCCTCGAAATATACAACCTGCTCCATAAGGTATGTGATCTCGCCATAAATTGTGAAACACGTTTATAATGATTACCTGACACCGTCAAATGGTTCTTACAAGAAAACTTAATTATCCGACTTCGCAAGCAAATATGTAAACTGATATGACCCGTTTCGACAAGTAGAACCGCCGTCTTCAAAATTTTCTCATATAATAAAGTGTTGGTTAAGCTCTTTGTGCACAATAGTTACAAGTAAAGTACAATTTACTTGTTCACTTCTGAAAACTATGTTTGTGTTGACAGCTATCAGGATAATCATTGTTTTACTCCACGATGAGAAACTAAACAGGAACCGCTTCTACAAGAGTTTAATCTAAACGAATGAACTTACATTTCAATTTAATGATATTGTATTCTGTGTCTCAAAACTGTCTGAAGATTTGGTCGTATCAGTGTACATATTTCCCTGCGATCTGGGATAATACAGTTTTATAAATACCTCCTTCTTCAGTAAATCTGCCTTCAGACAACTGGAGGTCCTTCATATCCCTCTACGCTGTGGAACTTCCTTTGGTTGCCTGTAACTTCATCCTTTAGTCCCATCGGTTAGCATTCAAATCTTTTGCTTCCTCTCACCCCTTTTTCTTTTACTTTTTCCTCCATTATTCTCTATAGCAGACAATTCATACGTACCTGTGTTCCAATCATATCATACTGCACCCAAAGCATTTGGCGAATCTCTTACTGAAATGCTTCTGGCTATCAGCAAATCTATTACTCTCCCGAAGGCTTTCATTAACATGGAGATTCTGAATCTCATTTCTTCTGTACAACTTCCACTGAAAATGATCATACTACCCAAATACTGGAATGGCTGAAACTATTGTAATACTCCTCCATCTAGTGATAAGTAATTGCGCCGCCTTATTTCGCGGTTTTCATTATTTTGGTCTTAACAACGTTGAGTTTCATTCCAAGCTCTCTATCCAGGGTTATGATAGTCTCCATCATTACATAGAGCTCTTCTTCCTTTTTTGCCAGTACAGCCGGATCATCCACATACGTTCTAGTTTTTGCTCTTTCACCTCCTAAAAACGTCCGCCTTCTTTCAGACCTTATTGATCAACTTTTCCGCATATATACTATTGAAAAGTGCTGGTGACATACAGCCCTGTCTCACCTCTCTTCCAATAGCCATCCCTTCGGTATCATCTTCATCTGCTCGAACTACTGGTTTGTTGGACTTCTAACCTTCAAGTCCATATCAATACCTTTCAGAATTTTCGCCGGCCGCGGTGGCCGAGGGGACTGAGGCGCTCCAGTCACGGTTTGCACGGCCACTACGGTCGCGGGTTCGAAACCCCCTCGGGCATGGATATTTGTGCCATCCTTAGTATAAGGTAGTTGATAAGTAGTTCGTAAGTTTAGGGACTGATGACCCCGTAGTTAAGTCTCATAAGCTTAACAAACATTTTCAGAATTTTCAATTCCGTCAAGTCATTTTTACAAGTCGATAAAATAAACATAAAATCTCTATTAACTTCCAAGAATATTTCTTCAATACCCTCAGACACTAAGTTGCACTGTTGGTCCGTCTTCCCTTTTTAAATTCCAATTGATCTTCTTCTACAGTTAGCTCAATTTTTTTGTCTATTCTTCTCAGCATTAATCCAGCCACTGCTTTGGTAACAGTGGCGGCGCGTCCTGTGTGTTCAATTGTTCAGTGAACCCCCGGGAAAAAGCTCGTCTTGAAGAAAAGTAAGTAAATAGATAACATAAAAAGTGTTTTTCAGCTATCACTCTTCGTTTCATTCCTCTAACAGATCATTTTATACGCACATTCAAAGTATTTTTATCGCATGAGAAACGTTTTACGTCGCGGAGACAGGACGTATACGAGTCGTAGCGCGGCCGCTTAACACAGGCTAGGAGGGGGTGGGGGGGGGGGGCGAGGAGAAACGCCGCTTTTAACATTGCAGTTGGAGCTGGTAGAGACGCCAACTCCTGGCGACTCGAGCTCTGGCGTTTACGCACGAATGGTCTCGAAGCAACGACAATGGAGCTACTGCGCATTTCGCCTTGCGCATGCGCATACCATCCAAGAAGGCAACATTCGCACTTAATATTTGTTTTTGGCGCAATGAAAATTTATCAAGAACACTTCATTTTTGGTAAAATATCTTATAAGTACCAATTAAAGACACTTCAATTGTAAAAGCTTTCAGAACGTCCCAGAAGTAAATTAAATTGGTCCCAAACCCCAGTTCCGACCAAGGCTTTCGGAAGGCCTTCCTTGGATGTAAGGCGTATGCCGGATCTGGCAAGCCCCTCTCACTTATCCTAGCCATTTGAATATTTGGTTTAAATCAAATGTTCAAATGTCTGTAACTCTATCGGTCCAAATTGCATGGTCATCAGTCCGTAGCTTACAAACTACTTAAACCTAGGTAAACTAACCTAAGGACAAACACAGACACCCATGCCCCAGGGAGGACTCGAACCTCCACGGCGAGCAACCACGCGCTCCGCAGCGAGACGCTTTAGACCGCTCGGCTACACCACCGCGGCATTTGGTTTAAATTTAAAGAACTTTCATTGGAGGCTTTCCTTATCTTTGAACGTTTCTGCGAATGTGTCGCGATTTTGAGGATACATGACATTTATAGTCTTGGTTGCAACAAATATTTAACTGTTTGAAAAGAGGTGGGGGAGAGCAGCCTTTGCGCATGCGTAAGGTTAGGAGGGGGCGCAACTATCAATTTTCGGCCCGTTTCGGAAATATTGTAGACCCGGCACTGAAAGAAGTGAACCCCAGTCATCTGAAGTTAACTGTCCCATAATCTTTATACTACTATTATACATATGACTTTCGAAAGAACGGACACCATTGGTTGACATCAACAGCAGTAAATTTACGAAATTGAAACATCTTTATGTTGCAGGTCATTGAAATAAATTGAGTGCTTAAGTTGTTGAGCTCTCGGACCGCGTCCGTCAACCAATTAGGCTACCCGAATATGCTTTCCGTCCTGCCCAAATTCTCAAATTGTCGCACATTACGACTGTAGTGCCCCCTGTCCATTACTTCCCCATCGTCACGACAGAGCGCAGTGACACAGTGTTGCATGTTATGATGAATTGCGTTTCCGCCTTCACCACGCCGATGATGGGATGCAAATCCGTTCTCTTACAGAAGAACAGCTCCTTGACATCTGCGGATAGGAGATAAGCTGGTGGCGGGCCAGTTATGCTCTGGGGAACATTCCGTATGAACATCCATGGATGCTGTGGAGCTCACTGAAGACAGCATGATGCACACTGTTTGCCAGACACGTACTCCTCTTGATGGCGAACTCGTGTTTCAGCAAAGTAGTGCGCATGTCACCAGGCAAGGAGTGTGATGGAGTGGTTTGAGGGACACATTGCCGGGTTGCAATTGATGTGCTGCCCCTATCCCCTCCAATTTGACCAAATCTGGGATGTGACTGAATGACTGAGCTCAACCCACCTCTGCCAGGATTTACGTGATTTAGGAACCTTAAGGGTATAGATGTGATGCTCCTCCCTCGCCGGCCGCGGTGGCCGAGGGGACTGAGGCGCTCCAGTCACGGTCTACACGGCCACTACGGTCGGGGGTTCGAATCCCCCCTCGGGCATGGATATTTGTGCCGTCCTTAGTATAAGGTAGTAGATAAGTAGTTTGTAAGTTTAGGGACTGATGACCCCATCGTTAAGTCCCATAAGCTTAACAAACATTTGTACATATTTTGCTCCTCCATCAAGGGACCTACCAAAGCGTCACTGCTTCCATGCAAAGACGCATCGATCTGTTATCCGTACCAAAGATGGACAAAGCGGCTATTGAGTAGGCGGTCATAATGTCCTGATTGATATTTAACATACGATATCGAGGTACAATATACCCATTCGGCTTCCACTCACATTATTCCTCTAAAAATAATTTCATCTGCCAGCATTAGGACTCAAGTCCTTTGCAGCCATCGACTATTTCTCAATGGAGAACTCTTTTCGGTGAAACCGCGAATTTCATTTCACATCTGTGAAACCTTAAAAAATATGGCGTCAGACGATGACTGAGTGGAAATTAAGAAAGTGCCTTAGTGAAACATTTTAGTGCCAACGTATTTTTCTTCAGGAGAGTGCAAGAAAACTAATACCAAAAATTTTTGAAATCATTTTTGGGAACAGCGATCTTAAGGTGTTACATAATTAAAATACGACAGTCCAGATCGCAAGTTGCTGAGCTATTTATTAGCAACCGGTTTCGGTCCTACAGGACCATCATCAGGCCTTTAGCACATTGTGCGTGCCAAAGGCCTGAAGATGGTCCTGTAGGACCGAAACCGGTTGCTAATAAATAGCTCAGCAACTTGCGATCTCGACTGTCGTATTTTATCAATACCAAAAAGTTCTCATCTTATTTGAATGTTCTCGTTTATAGCCACATACTGCAACGGCAGCAAGTTATGCTTACCGCAACCTCTGATAATCTTATAAACACTTTAGGACCGGAAGCTGCTGGCTGGCACACGATGGTACTAGGTGGTTCAAAAACAAAGGCAATGGAAGTTTATGGAAGAGGCTTGGGATTAGCCGCGCATGCTGGAGCGCCGTGTTGCGGTGCGCGCGGACGTCCGCCGTCGAGGTTCGAATCCCGCCTCGAGCATGGATGATTGTGTCGTAGTTAATAAGCAGTAGTTCATAAGCAATTTGCAAGTTTAGGGACTGATGACCCCGCAGTTAAGTCCCTTACGGCTAGATTAGAATCTCTTATGTTGGTCTGAGAAATGTGACGATTGACTCACGGTAATGGTCATGTGGTCTAATGCGCCTTGCCACAGATTGCACTGCCGCTCCCCGTTGGAGGTTCGAGTCCTTCCACTCTGCATGTGTATGTGTGTTGTTCTTAATGGTAGTTCATTAAGGTAATAAGTCTAAGGACTGAAGAGCTCAGCAATTTGGTCCCTTAGGATTACAAACGATTCAACGTTTCGAGGACTGTAATTCACCTTCGTAGTAATACGCACCATTGGAGTATGATGCAGACATAAATTAATATTGTAAATTGATTCTTTCGTCACTTCTTGGTAGAACAGTTCCATATTTCAGGTTGATAACAAACAATCTGCTTTTGTTCTAATAATTTTTGTTTATTTACGAACTAGTTTTCGGCTTATTAGGCTATCTTCAGGTAAATATTTGACAGGCGTCGACAAGAAACGCTAGTGCTTATGTTGCAAACATGTTAATTAAAGATACAACACACTAAAACTCTTGTTCTTTGCTTATGACATTAGCTGAATTTTTCAAATTGATATCTCGCCATGTAGGTTTATGCTGTGTGATTAATTCTTTCTAATTTAGAATTGTACACAGTGAAACACGTTAATACTTAATATTACATCATTCTAAATATATTAATAAGTGACAGCAGTGTTTGTTCTGCTCTACAACAAAACTCTCTCCTTTTCCTTTCAGAAAAGTGAATGCTGCATTCCTACTTCAGACAGTCGTACGTCCAGGAACAGAAGAGTTATGGCTGCTAATGATGTAATAGATGATGATTACAAACGGAGCCACCTTAGTTACAAGAGAGTTCCTCTCTGTAGTGCTCTACGAGAACAGGTATTCCAATTTTACATAAATTAAGCCGTTTGTACTTTGGTTCCACCATTTGTATATTCAGAGGAATCCTCAGTTCTGTGTTGCAGCAGGCCTGAAATGAACACATCATTACCCATAAAGGATGTTTACCAAGAAATCAACACAAGAATCCAGAAACAATGGAAAACCGTGCAAACTATAAGTGAAACTCGGTGAATCATTATTTTATAATATGTATGACTGTAAATTCGTAGAAGTGAATTACAAATGAAATCATTCCATGCACTCAATCATTCTTCCCTGTTTATTTTTTTTATCATGGATACATTGAAAGAATATCATTCTTTCTGTGAAGACTACTGTCCGTAATCTTCAATTGTATCTCCTGTATTAGTCTCCTGTATTAGATAAGATTAGTTACAAGACAAGGACTATCTGTTACCTCTTCGGAATACGTTGTGCAAATACCTAAAAATGCCAAAACGACAAAAAATGAATATTTGTATCTATACTATAGATGAAAATAGATTAATAAATATGATCCTATACACTAGCTGACAAGCAAACTTAGAAATTGCGGAATCCATGTATGTTTTGCAATAATTATTGGGACTACTTCGAGAATCATGACCAAACCTATAGCTAAACGAACGATGGGGCTCACGTAACTGCTTATGAATTACAAAATAGATTAATTTCGGTGGCAATCATTTCTAAACGTTTGCCTAATTACTTCCATCTTCAAGTAACTTTTCTCCACCACAGGAATCACACTCAGTGTTATCATAAGCACTACCTTTAAATGATTCTATTTTTTTCAATCGTTCAGTAAATAGAATGGTTCTGAATAACTACCTTTATCAGCACATTAAATATTCTTTAATTTAACATCACTGAACACTCAGCAATATTTTCAATAAAACGTGTACTCCGTGAGTTGTTACTGAAGAACGCATACCAATATCCGAAAGACCTTTTAAGTCATTTCTAAGTACCGAAAAAGCTAAACTTTGGTCTAAATTGCAGCCTAAACTATGAATGACGACGAAATTACCTGACTGCGTTATTCTTCTACGTAGGGTTTCATTTTTTACGTTAATAACTACCAATACCTGAATAATGAGTCTAATGATGCGTTGTAAAGGAGACTACGCCAGCCGAACAGAGTTTTCCTTCAATTACTTCATTATCATCTTCGTTGTTGCATTACCTTTTTTGTTTATTATTGTTCAATGTTCCATGTTCGAAACCTACCTTGAGTAAGTAGTACAGAAGCAATCCGTGAAGAAAGCATCATACATAGCCTTGTCGGAATGAGATCCAATCTTTTCGATTCAATCCAATGTTGTTATTGTTGTTGTAATCTTCAGTCCGCAGACTAGTTTGATGCAGCTCTCCATGCTACCCTGCCCTCTGCAAGCCTCTTCATTTGAGAATATCCTTTTGAATATGCTTACTTTCGTCCCTCGGTCTCCCTCTACGATTTTTACCCCACAGACTTCCTTCTAATGCTAAGTTGACGATTCCTTGATGTCTCATAAAGTGTCCCAGCAACCGATCGCTTCTCTTAGTCAGACTGTGACACATACTCCTTTTCTCTTCAATTCTGTTAAGCACCTCCTCATTTGTTACGTGATCTACCCATCTAATCTTCATCATTCGTCTGTAGCACCACATTTCGAAAGCTTCTATCATCTTTTCGTTCCCATACAATCCTACACTCCAGACAAATGCTTTCAGAAAGGAATTCCTGACATTTAATACAAATGTCAACAAATTTCGCTTCTTCAGAAACACTTTTCCTCCCATAGACATTCTACATTTTGTATCTTCTTTACTTCGGCCATCACAAGTTATCTTGCTACCCAAATAACAAAACTCATCTAATACTTCTATTGCCTCATTACCTAATATAGTTCGTTCTGACACTGCATTCCGTCAACCTCATTTTCCTCTTATACCGTCCTTTCAAGACACTATCCATTCCGTTTAATTGCTCTTCCAGGTCCTTTGCTGTCCCTGACAAAATTACTATGTCAACAGCAAACCGCAATATTTCTTCTCCCTGAACTTTAATTTCTTCTCCAAATTTCTCCTTGGATGCCTTCAGAGCTTGTTCAGTGTACAGATTGAACAACATTGGGGAAAGGCTACAAACCTCTCTTACTCCCTTCCCAACCACTGCGACCCTTTCATGCCCTTCGACTCTAATAATTGCTGCCTGATTTTTGTACAAGTTCAGTATAACTCTTCGCCCCCTATATTTTACCTCTGCTACCTTCAGAATTTGAAAGAGTGTATTCCAGTCAACATTGTCAAAAGCTTTTTCCAGATCCTCAAATGCTAAAAACGTAGGTTTCCCTTTCCTTAATATATCTTCTAAAAAAAGACGTGATGTATTGCTTCACGTGTTACTACATTTCTTATAAATCCAAATTGATCTTCCCCAAGGTCGGATTCCACCAGTTTCTCTATTCGTCTGTAAATAATTCGTTTTAGTATTTTGCATCCATGACTTATTAAACTGATAGTTCTGTAATTTTCACATTTGTCTGCACTTGCTTTCTTAGGAATTGGAATCACTATATTCTTCTTCAAGTCTGAGGTTATTTCCCATGACTCTTACATCTTGTATATCAGGTGAAACGATTACTTCATGACTGGCTCTCGTAACGGTAATAGCAGTTCAGACGGAACCTACTCCAGGGGCCTTGTTTCTACTCAAATCTTTCAGTGCTGAGTCAAATTCTTCTCGCAGTATAGTATCTATCTTCTCATCTTCCTCTACTTCGTCTTCAGTTTCTATAATACTGCAAGTTTATTTCCTTTCTATAGGTCTTCTATTTCTATATATTCCTTCCACCTTTCGGCTTTCCCTTCTTTGCTTAGTACTGTTTTCCGTTTGAGTTCTTAATATTCATACCGCTGCTTTTCTTGTCTCCAAATGTCTGTCTCATTTTTCTGTAGGCGGTATCTATCTTTCCCCTAGTTATACAATGTTCTACGAGCTTATATTTTTTCTCAAGACACTATTTTCCCCTAGTTATACAATGTTCTATGATTTTGTATTTTTACTCAAGCCACTCCTGCTTAGTCAGTGTGAACTTCCTGTCAACCTCATTTGTTAGACGTCTGTACTCCCTTTTGCCTGCTTCACTTGGTGCATTTTTATATTTTCTCCTTTCATCAATTAAGTTCAGTATCTCCTGTGTTATCCAAGGATTTCTATTAGGCCTTGTCTTTCTGCCTAGATGATCCTCTGCGGCCTTCACTACTCTATCTCTCAGAGCTACCCAGTCTTCTTCATGTTCCCTCATTTCAGACAATCCTTGCCTAATGTTCCCTCTAAAACTTTCAACCACCTCTGGTTCCTTCATTTTGTCCAGATTCAATTACCCTAATTTTCTACCTTTTGCGGTCTTCTAAGTTTGAAACTACATTTCATAACCAATAAGTCATGGTCAGAGTCTACATCTGCCCCTGGATATGTCTTACAGTTTAAAACCTAAACCTTTGCCACGTCATTATAAAGACAGTCCGATACCTTCCAGTGTCTCCTGGTATTTCCAAGTGTACAATCTTCTTTCGTGATGAGTAAACCAAGTGTTTGTGATTAAATTATGCTCTGCACTAAATTCTACCAGACGATCTCCTCTTTCATTTATTTTCCCCAGTCCATATTCACCTACTACATTTCCTTCTCTCTCCTTACCTTCTACCGAGTTCTAGTCCGCCATTACAATTAAGTTTTCTTCTTTTTTAACGGTCTGAATGATTTCTTTTATCTCCTCATAGATTTCTTCGACCTCCTCATCGTCGGCAGAGCTAGTTGGCATGTAAACTTGTACTACTGTGGTCGGTGTTGGCTTCGTGTCTATTTTAGCTGATGTTACAAGGGCAGCTCAGTCAATCATCCAGACTGTTGCCCCTGTAACTACTGAAAAGGCTGCTGCCCCTCGCACCCTAGCACCTCGGCAATGTCTGTGGTTCATGAGGAACACTATGAAAAACACCAATGCCTAAAAGTCCACGAAGGAGCTATGCAAATCAGACAAATTGATATTCATACAGATATCGATGGAAAATGCAAATTTGTAAACTTTTGCGGACGAGCCGCAGCAGAGTGGCCAAGCGCATTGAGGTGCTATGCTGCAATGCTCGAGGTCGGTCCCCGTCGGGGATTCGAATCCCCCTCGGGCATGAATGTTTGTGCCAACTTTAGTATAAGGTAGTTCATAAGTAGTTCAATCAGTGTACTCAAACAATGGAAAGCCCAGGTTGGATCTCAACAATAAAATGAGAATAACTAACAAGTCACCGCAAAGACGATCGCAACGCAGCAGCCCGAGATGACGGTTGTGTGCTTTAGTGAGTTGTGCCTGTGATTGTATCAATGAAAATGTGTGGCCGAAAGCTCAATGTGTGATTTCCTTTTTACGTGCGTGTCTGCGGCTCGATGATCGTCTTTGCGATGAATTGCAATTTATTGTTAGATCCGTGTACTTAATTGGCTTGCCTCGAAGACAAGTGCGTGAAAATTGCTGAAATTTGTGAGAGGGCGTGTTGCTGAGCTCAAAGAAGCTCGTTCGAGTAGCCCTAATCAGTGAATCGCCCGACATTCGAATAGTAGCGGTGCAGTTAGGAACATGACAACCGGCAAGAATAGCCAAACGCTGCGTCAAAAATAAAGCGATTGACCCAGAGAGACGACAGAATGTGAGGAGCGAGTAATCACAGAGAGGCACTTAGAGTCGCGGATTCTGGATTATCATCGATCGGTCGTTCAACTGGTGCTTCGTGACCACAAGGACGTCAGTAGGTTACTTCACAGAAAGGGGTCTGAGCTCACTGTGCTTCTTATGCCGACTACCATTGACCTTTCTACACCAACATGCCGGTATGCAGTGTTGTCGGGAACATTCTACCTGAGGTCTCACTGAGCGGAACAGAAATGTATTCAGCAAAGAGTCCCGCTTGGAGACGCCCATGACAGCGGTGAGAGACCAATCTAACTGTTACCCGGAATACACCCTGACGGTCTGAGGTGTCATTTCATTTCATAGCAGAACCCCTTTGGTTGCACCGTGCAGCACAGCGGTACGTAGACAATTTTCTGCTCAGCATTTTGTTGCCCTGCATGGCAAGACGTCCTAGGCTTACATTTCCGCAAGATAATGACCAGTTTCATTCGTGCTTGCCCAACCCTACCTTGACCAGTATGGTCACGGGATTCATTAGGGGCATTATGGGCAGAGCTCTCCAATTACATAGGGATTTTTAGAAGGCGTCAATAGAACAGAATGCGGCACGATAATACTCAGTTGAGCATCCAACATCTCCGTTAATTAATGACAATCGAATAACTTCTTGCATAAGGACCAAAGGTGGACCTAAACGTTATTGACTTGCGTAATTTGTCTTCTATTTCTTGAATAAATCATTCATTTTTTTCTTACGTTTAGATCATTTGTCTGTCTGTATATATACTGAGTTCCATTCTTGGTGCGACGTTTTTTTTTTATACCCTTAAGTGTATAACAAGGACTTGTAGGGCCCCGACAAATGTGGTAAAGTGATATTTATGTATATACCGGAAAATTACATGTCACGTTTACCGTGAGATTAAAATATCCCAATGCTATGAAAAGTAATTTCAGTAATTACATTTGTGTAAACACAAATACATATAGTATGAACCACCTCACAAGTAAACTATTATTGAGTAAACCTATAATAATTACCTATTAACACAAACATAAATGCATATGAATTATAAGTACTGGGAGTAAAAATGGTTCAAATGTACAAATGTCTGTAAATCTATCGGACCAAACTGCGTGGTCATCAGTCCGTAGCTTACAAACTACTTAAACGTAAGTAAACTAACCTAAGGACAACGCACACACCCATGCCCCAGGGAGGACTCGAACTTCCACGGCGAGCAACCGCGCGCTCCGCAGCTTTAGACCGCTCGGCTACTCCACCGCGGCGTAGAAATGGTACAAGTACACTAAATTAAAGGAAGCAGTATCATGATCATTTTTCACTGTTGTACTTGAACCTCCTGTGCCAAGGAATGAACTTGTTGACACTGTTTGCGCTATGTGAAGCTCTAGAAGACACCACTCGCAACTGTTTCAAGCGTACTACTGCAGGAGTCACAGAGTTCATCGCTGGCTGTTCCTTCCCCGGCCTAGATCCACGTACACGTCTTCTACCTCTTCCTCTGCTATCTGCAGTACCGTTTTTTGCTATTCCGTCATGTTAAGGGGTGTATAAAATTCGTGATATACGGAAAGAATGAGAGGTAACAGTTGCTGAAGGTTTTTCCATTTTTCTTTCTGTATTTTAAGGGGTTCTTCGTAAAGTCTACCTAATTTGATGGTAGATGACCTTCCTTATTAGAATTTCCTGAAAGTCTATCTCAAGACATTCATAATCGTAACTGAATGTTAGCTTCACTAACATAACGAATGATCTCCGTTTCTCAAAATGTATCCAGCGAATAGATAAGCACTTGATTGGGTGTCTTAATGTATCCTTGCAACAATGGCGTTCACTGCGTCATTAGAAATAAAATCACTCTGCTGCATTTTGACTACGGTGAAGCTTTTGCTAGCATTATAAATTACATCTGTCCAGTCATCAGGAACAAAGACGTATTCAGTTTTCTTTTTGCGTTTCTCAAGTACCCCGAAGTCCTTGTCACATTCCATATAAGTATGGCCTGGCCACAAAAGTTTCTGATCAATCGTGTCTAGAATTCTTCAATTAACAACATACATCCTGAATTTCGCTGTATTCTTGTTCCTGTTCTGCCCTCCACAGCAGTTACTATATGCTATGAGATGTTAAGCATTTGGATGGTATTTTAGAATCATATTCAAACAGAAAGCGACTTCTTGCTAGCCACGGGAAGTGACTGATTCATTCCATAAAAACATAGTTGCTTTCCTGCACTTTGTTCTCCATATTATAGACCACAAAATATTAACAACTGAATCACTAATACCATTTGTTCTCTGGATTTCTCACGGAATTCATGTTATTTGTGTGGCGTAGGAATATAGCTACAGAAATGTACAGAAAGGTAGGGAGTATTGAAACAGGAGAGGGTAGAGGAAGGAAATTGGGCATTTCGTACCTTATAAGATCGTTCACTATGTAACGTGGTTTTAAAGAACAAGTAGGTTAATACATTTCATCAAACACGCAAGGGATAACAACTATGGGGTAGGGGGACGAGAGTTCAATACGACCATGTAGTGGCTACTGATTCTCTAATTAAAGACAGGTCTGAAACTGAAGTTTTTTTTTCTTTCGAGTATGATTTAATGGGGAGCATAAGGAGCAGCTGCATGTGCATAGGGGGATAGTAACCAGATAGTTGTGCATAAGTAGACTAATTATTTATCACCATCAAAATATACTGGCAACTTAAAAACTAAATCAACTCCTTGAAGAAAACATTAATTAAAACTCGTCGTCTAACATACTCGTAAAGTGACAAAATTAAGATTTATACAGGATGGTGTTAAAATACGTATAAGAATGAAACGGCAGGTAGAGAGTAACGAATTAAGCAGATTTCGTATAGGGATGTGTGGTTGGTAATGATGGTCGGTAATGACATATTACAGCGTTAGCTTGTTAAATAAGTACGACAGAAAGGAATCTGAAAATGGAAGTGAAGACAGAAAGAAATTTATTTATTGATAATTTACAAGAGGTACGTAGAAAGAGCGGCCACCAACAGCGATACACGATTCATATTGAAAGCCTAATGTACGAGAGTTCCGCCACATCTGAAGTAGATGTAGTTGCTGGACATGTGGTCAACATGCCTGACGTCTTTACTAACGTACGCCGATCTATGCACAGTTGGTGTGAATATTATATCGCTGTTGGTGGCAGCTTTTTCGAGCAACTCTTGTAAACTATCAATAAATATTTTTTCTGTCTTTACTTACACTTTCAGTTTCCTTTCTTTCATACTTCTGAACACGCTAGCGCTGTAAAATGTCATTACCGAACACACATTCATGTATGAAATCTGCTTATTTAAGTCCCCTGTACCTGCAGTTTCATTTCTACACACACTTCAGGACCACTGTGTTTAACACGCCTTTCAATACGTACTTGCCAAACTAAGTTGTGAGGGATGTAAAAAGCCTGCTGTGATACGAGAGCCATGTTAGAGATCGTCTCCGAAACCAAAGAGAACTCCTCTGCAGAGTTACCCCTACATAACTCTCATTGACAAACAAAACTAAAAGATACTAAAATTACACTTAAGGAGAACCATGAGTGAAGTGTTAAGAAAATTCTAAAGTAAAATTGCATCTACTAATATGAAAGAAAATTCTATGAATTTTTTTTGTGTAACTTTTTAAATTCTACAGTCATTTGCGTTCCCCGCTCAACTCGAATATCGATATGGAGGAAACGTCAGAGGTGTTCGGTCCACATATCATAGCCGCGACGTGCTCCCGAAGAATGTCCGTCCAAAATTGTTTCACTGAGGATGATAGTACTTCTGTTGTCACCTGAATCTTAAAATGATACACGAAACAAGTGACCGAAGGACATAAAAACAACAGAAATTGCTCAACAATGGGATGGTGACAGTCCTGATGCCATACTCATGCAATTTTACATACAGGATTCTAAACGACTTTCTGGTACCTTCCATTGTTGGAGAAGCAAGACGTATCTAATGATTGGAAAAATGCTTTGTTTGTTTTTCAAGAAGATTCGTCAGGTAAACGACCCCAACTATATCCCAGTACTTGCTAATTTTGTGCAATTTCAGAACATGAGCAAGTTAAACCTAGCTTGTTCTGTTCTCCATAAGTCCAGAAGACAGTAGATGCTAACAGAGTAGATTGATGCCTTTAGGAATAATGCACCTCACCGCATTCTTAACGGACAGCGTTAAAGTAGCTTCAGAAGTATCCGAAGAGATTGTTATGAGATCATAAAGTTTTATAATATTTAAAAAAAAGCTAGTGTATCACGTCGAAATATCTATGGTCCTTCCCGCACATGGAGTTCTTGTATTTAGAGAAGTGGCAACGTTGGAAACCAGTAGCGGAACAGAGAATTGATGCTTGTTTATGGTTGGACGACAGCCTAAAAATAAACAAATGTTAAGCAGAGTGCATAATGTATGTCAGACATACTTTTTGGTAGAATCTCTAGGAAGATAATTTATCCACTAAAGAGTAAGCTTACAAAATCATCACCCATCTCGGTTTTGCAGCAGATAGGACAGATAGGATTTATAGAGGAAACAGAAAATATCCAAAGGAAAGGAAGGAAGATTAGTGTTTAACGCCCCGTCGCCAGCGTGGTTATTAGAGGCAGAGCTTACGCTTGGGTTGTTTGGGTAACGATGGGGAAGGAAATCAGCCGTGCCCTTTGAAAGGAACCATCCCGGCATTTGCCTGGAGTGATTTAGGAAATCACGGAAAATCTAAATATGGATTGCCTGAGGTGGATTTGAACCACCGCCTCCCGAATGTGTCCAAAGGGAGGGCTGCGTGTTTCGTTACAAGTTGATGTAGCAAATTTGAAAGTGTCGTGGAGATCGTCACTCAACTATTGTCTCAGACGCTACAATATAGGCACTGTGCATCATTGTGGGGTTAATAGCTAAAAATCTGATAGCGCACAATCCTAGAGAGTAACTCAATATATGTTGTTTCTTCTTAGTATGGCTCTTCAAAAGACAAAATTCCGATCTTACATGCTATCGTTTTTTCTAGGCACTTTTGTTATTAAAAGAGAAAAAAGGAAAGTAACGGTGATACATACGTATTCTGTCTCACTCCAAATGATAGCTTATATACTATTATTTAAATGTGAAAATTAAACAGCTTGGACATGGTTCGCCCTCGTTTTTTCCTTAAACATTTAATTTTTCATGTTCTTATTCCATGCTCAAGATTTTCTATTTTCCCTTAAAGCCTTTGTGCAACAGACGTTTCCTCTTAACATTACTCGAGCTAAGTAAATGCCACATCCAAATAATGGCCGCTTCATTTTTCTGTCCGAATTCCAAATTTTCCAAGAATTTCAAATTTATTTTTATTCGTGGCCCAAAATTTTAAGACCTGTATTTTACGAGCTGCTTCTGTTTATCCATGCTCAACCAGCTCATCACCAGTTTCACTATACTGAGAAAAGCAGTAATTACAATGGAAACAAACAACATAATTTAATGTTGTTATCAGACTCCTTATGTGCCGCAAAGTGAAATGTTCAAAACTTTGAAAATCTGTGGGACTTCTATGGTCATCAGGCAATGGGCTTTACTTAAACTAACCTAAGGACGAAGACACACACACATGCCCCGGAGAGAACTCGAACCTCCGACAGCGAGCTACCGCGCGCTCCCCATCGAGGCCCCTCAGAGCACTCAGCCACTCCTCCGTGGACCGCATAGTGATCATCAGTTTTGCGGACGATGATCCGATGTTTATCAACCGGATAAGAACTGGAGACGAAACATACTGTTTCCTTTACTATCGCAACCGAAATTAGTAACCTGTAATATGGCAGCTTGTGGGTGTCTGTACTGCAGGCGTCAAGTGTCAGAACTTACTGACTGTTCCACGTATTATTGTATTTTTTACAGCTGATATTGTTAGTTGTCGACGGAACGATAATTTCTAATCCTTCCTTAGTATTATGATTCACAGCTCCTCCAGCAATAATGTATAGTTATATTTTATTTATTTATTTGTCTTTCGATCTATGTACTTCAAACCAGAAAAGCATCAAGCTGACCAAAAAGCAAAGGACGTTTTGGAGGAAATTGGTATGTACATCACGCAGAACCGTGATAAAATACTAAATGAACAAAAATACATGAAAACAAACGTCATACAGATAACTTTATTGAAATCATGCGGCAGGATTCCAGATAATCAAGTTAAATTAAAAGCAAAGATAAACGCAATAGGGAAACATAAAAAAAAATTACACTACACGCTACAGATCAGTACAATATGTAGATAAATACGAGGGTTGGGAATTAAATAGTGGCAACTATTTATTCACAACTTATACAAGAGCGTTACATGTTTGCATCTCTTACTGTCCTTCAAAGTCGATGTGTAGAACCCGTTGCCAGACATGTGGGAGGCATAGTATACCGTTTGCAGAACCTATTCTGTTGATGGTGCGAATGGAGCGGTCTACTGCCTATCGAAACTCTGGAACAGTTCTGAAGCGAATGCCACGAAGTGGTTTCCTTCATCTTCGAAATCTTATGAATCTTTACATTTGTAAAACCTATACAAATCGTAATAATTGAGTCTGAAGCGTACAATTAGAATTGTTGATAACTAATTTATCCTCAATGTTTAAAACTCAGGCAAGAATAAAACACTGTCAGAAATGGTGCTGAACGATAACTCCAAAAATTAGGTCATGAACCCACTAGAATAATAACGGTTGTAAATACACATTTGACCACCAGGCAACAAATAATTCGGAACTAAGGACAAGCATCAAAGCAGATACAAAGAGACTGAATATCAAAATTGCCAAATCCACCAAAATTAAGCAAGAAATATATCTATTCAAAAAAGCAGATTAAAAATTAGCTTAATACTTTCCTTAGTGAGAGTCTACTCTTTCGGAACTAACAGTGTGAATTTGGGTTAGATGTGGCTTAAATTCAAAACAATCATATCCACAGCAATTGAGAGATTTATTCCAAATAAATTTAAAATAAGAGGGGGCTAATGTTCCGTGGTACACAGAACAGGTCCAATCACTGTTGTAGACGCAAAGGAAAAAAGAAGACTACATTTAAATGAAAGTAAGATATAGTGCGGACGTTAGTGCGAGAAGTTTATAATAGAATCAATGCAACTGACGGCAGTGCTGATAATGCAGAGTTACTAAAAACAACTTTCGAAGTTCATACACCAATGAATATGTAGTAAATACTCCAGAATTCGATTTAAGAATATCTGCCAGCATGCGCAGCTTAGAAGTCAGTATCCTCGTATTGTAAAGCACCTTATACCACTTCATAGAAGCAAGTCTTCCGGTCCAGAAAATATTCAACTGGGTGTAAATCTGTCGGACGCAACTATTGGGTTATTAGTCCATAGCTTAGAAACGACTTAAAATAAGGTAAACTAACCTAAGGATAACACAAACACCCATGCCCGAGGGAGGACTCGAACCCCCGACAGCTAACGGCTGCGCGCACTATAGCACGGCGCCCCAATGCGCACGGCTAATCCTCCGCGGCTCCGGTCCAGATTGTATATCAGCCACGTTTCTTTCAGAATATCCTGATGGAATAGCTCCATACCTAGTTGTCATATACACCCGCTAGGACAGTAAAAGAGGCGTACCTAAAGATTGGGAAGTTGCATGGATCACTCCGTATTCAGGGCAGGCAATAAGAGAAATCCGCAAAATTACAGGCCCATCGGTTTGCAGCACGATTTTGTAACATATATAGTCTTCTAATATTATGATCTACCTCGAAGAGAACAATCAGTTGATCCCTAGTCAACACTTATTCAGGAAGTATCGCTCTTGTGAAATACATCACATGAGATGATGAATGCTATCGATAGGAGATATAAAAATGTATTCCATATATTTAGATATTCGTAAGGCTTTTGACATCGTACCTCACAAGCGGATTCTAATTAAATTATGCGCTTCTAGGATATCGTCTTAATTGCATGAATGGATTCGCAATTTTGTGTTAGAAACGGCGCATTTCGTTGTAATTTGCGGAAACCCATCGAGTAAAATAGAAATGATATTTGGTTTCCTCAGGAAAGTGTTGCAGGACCCCCTCCTGATCCATATCTTCAGAAACGATTTAGGAGAGAATCTGAGCAGCCTCTTTGTGGGTGATTCTGAAGTTTATCGCCTAGAGAAGTACAGGAGGATCAAAACCAACTGCAGAACGATTTAGGTAAGATATATATATGGTAGAAAAAGAATAATTGACTCTAAATACCGAAAAATGAGTACTCAAAGAAATCTGTTGAACTTAATTTAAAAGATAAATCAGTCAAATCTAAGTGCCCCAAATTCAACTATATACCTAGAAACTACATTCAAGAACAACTTAAACTGGAAGTAACACACAAAAATTGTTATGTGGAAGGCAAACCAAAATTATCGTCATGTTTTTTCCTTTTTTCTTTTGTTATTTTTCTATTTCATATTATTGATCGTTATGATTTATTAATAGTAATGTGAAATAATGTACACCTCTTGTATGTATATTGTGAAGTATAAGGCATCGTTAGGATTTATTAATAGTAATGTGAAATAATGTACACCTCTTGTATGTATATTGTGAAGTATAAGGCACCAGGTCATAAGTATGTGCTATAAATGATTAAAACCAAAGGCTGCTGTTCATCGGCAGAAGACAGAGAGCATGCAACAGTTCCACAAATGAGAATGCATACACTAGTCCCTCGCCTTTTGAAGTATTACTATGCACTCTGGTGTCCTCACCAAGCAGGACTAACGGAGAAAACAGGAAAAGTTTTATATCATCAAGATACGGGGTGAAAGTGATATGGAAATGATGCACGAGTTAGGATAGAAATCAATAAAAGAAAGGTCTTACTCGTTGCGATGAGTTCTATTTACGAATTTTCTTCTACAGACTTTCTCCTCTGATTGCTAACATACGAGGGTTGTAATTTAAATTGTGCTGTGGAGACACTATGCAATGGTATCTACACTGTTGGTGATAGCACACGTTGTTGACATACCTACCTTACCTCCGAGCAAATGGACTAGCTCCTCACACGTCACCAATGTGCGTACAATCGACGGAAACAGTCACTTGTGAGCGAGCGGTCTAACGTAACGGTGTCACTATGTTTCCAAACAGGAACAACAGAGTTGGATCAAGATTGATCGTGACAGAGTTTTTTGGAGCATCACCTGCGACCAGATTTGCGAAAGATGCGGCAACACTTTCTGTGCAACCTATCCATCATTTTGCACGACAATGCGCGGCAGCATACAGCGCACATTGTGGCTGCTCTGTTTGGTCGATGGAACTGGGAAGTAATGTACCATCCACATCCCAGGACTTAAATCATTGTGACTTAGGTTTGATTCTGAAGATGAAGGAACCACGTCGTGGCATTCGCTTCAGATATGTTCCAGAGATTCGAAAGGCAGTAGACCGCCCCATTCCCAGCATCAACAGAACAGGCTCTGCTAACTGTATACTACACCTTCCACACCGCTGGCAACAAGTTCTACACAACGCTGGTGACTACTTTAAAGGATAGTAACAGATGCAAAAATGTAACACTTCTGTTTCTCTTGTGAATAAATAGTGCCAACTATTTAAGTTCCAACCCTCGTATTTTGTTGGCACCCTCCTACAAAGGAAGACATGATGATGAGAATTAAATACAGAAAATTAAATATAAAACGGAAAGTTTTAGGAATTACTATTTCCCACGCGCTAATCGTGAAAGGAACGGTAGAGAAAGTGTCTTACAACGGTTCGATGTAGATATAAAACTAATCGTGGATATACCCATGTATTCGTTATGTGTAGAATACGATGAGTTTACACCAAAAATTGATTTATTTCGGAATTCTTAAATAACAGAAGACAAAGAACACACAATAATATACATATTTACTATGCTGACAGAGGCAAAGATAATAATTTAATTCTGACCAACGATATTCACCTGCTGTCTATCGTGTGCTTAAAGGTGAAACATCAACCCCCTTTTTTGTGGAGACTTGCAATTTACTTGCCAGAGTTTGTGAAAATTATGGGTACAGGGGCCAGTTGCTCTTTACCAGTGGCTGACTTGTCGAAGTCGATATATTTTGTCTATCACATAGAACAGACAGTTGGCTTTCAATTTCCCGAGAGTAATGTTCCGAACTGAGGAAAATCGTATTTTCTTCCAAATACCCTGATTTGAGCCTCTCTATGGCAAGTGTTTCTCGTCTTCCATCTTTATCGATTTTGAGGGTGTTGCTTCCTATCACTATTAGGACCAGCATACGACGAAATAAGAGGGGGACGGACTACATCATCTCGAAGTCACACATAGGATATTTTGTTCCTAAGTCCTTGTGCACAAATACTTCTCATCTACTATGTTTTATGGAGTTGCTTGATTGTATTATCCTCGTCCGCGTACTAAGTCTTTATAAAAATTGCGTATAAACGTGGTGCCCCGTTTACTGTGTGGATTATCGCAGGATTAGGTCATTCGTAATCCAATGAAAAGAGGAGCAGTGTCACTTGTGCTGTCCAGCTAATTAATGAAGAACTACCTTTCAGACTGATACCACAATTAGTGGTGATAGCATGTAGCATGCCGAATCTGGAGAATCATGTGCGTATCAATTTTAGCAACCGAATCTGTCGATTTATCAGTAAGTACTGGAATTTATTACTATCTCGCAACGCGTTTAATGATCGTTAGCAAACACCGTTCTATGAAGTTTGAATTGGTCCGACGACATCCACATGCAGATGTGCAAACCTGCCTGTTGATGGTGGAAATCGAGCAATTGGTTAGAACAGATACCTTCCAATCTTGTTTCGCTGGCCTTTTGTACCCCAGGACATACCACTTCAGATGATCTGTTGGGTGTTGCTCCTAAACTCCGGTGGGCTAAATTGTGCAGTGCTTCGAAAACTTGGCGGCAATATGGCTCTGGTATTTAGAGCCGTTGTTGATGTCTTGTCACGTCGCACGAAATTCCCTCTGATACGTCTGGACAGACCACCTCGTGTGTGTGGGAAGACTGATCCCACTTTGTAACATACAAACGTTTCGCCTGGTCGCAGTACCCAACGAATCGTTGCCAGCCGCGACAAACTGCGTCGTGTGTGCCCAAGCCTATAATCCAGACGCGGACAAGGTACTGGATATCTCAGTATGGGAAGCTACGGGTATTTCACTCTGTATGGATTCCGAGATGGAAGGCATTGTAGTCGATGTTTAGTCTATGTGTATCGATAGTAATCGACTAAATTCGGCATGAGGCGGTACTTGTACAGGAAGTTTACACCTATGATCTGCGATTATGATAATCCACATTGCGCGAAAATTTGGTGCAGTTGTTTCTCTAATAATCTCTTGCCATAGATCAAAATTCTCGAATTTCCGGGTGCTGTTAATACATACTGATTTATCGACCTCGTTGTATCCGTAGTTTTCTTTATTTTTATTTATTTCTTTATTTAATTTTAGATAGATTTCTATTCCACAAGAAAATTTTCACCCGAAGCATAGGCTAGGCATGTAAAATCTTTGAAAATATTGGTCGAAGTCGTCGTTGTATTCGTACATCCACGAATTTTTGTATTCCGTGCACTTATATTATTGCTGACGAGCGTTTGCGCCCTTTAACGCCCGTGTACATCGCTTAGATAACTGCAGGATGGAGTGGCAATGGCTGGCAAGTTTCTTAAAACGATTGTGCTAAAAAAGTACCAAAATCATTGCTCCTTCGATGGTTGTGGTTTAGTATTCTTATTTTTCTTCCAGCTAAAGCATCTTTGTTGCTGCATACTGCGCTGCCAGTTGCTTCATCGGCGTTCTTTGTAAGAGTGGATCACTCCTGTTGATTACGAAGTTCCTCCTACTCTAGTCTGTTTACATGCCTGCTTGATACGTTTCCTCTCGCCTAGTGTAGATTGTTGCACGCCAAGATACTTGTCCTAATGTATTTGCAACAATATCCGTTTTAGTTTAGTTATGTAACGGCGTATTTGTCTGTGAAGCTATAACGATACGGATATTGGCTGGAATTTTTCATTGCCATAGCACTGGCAAGAATTCCTTAAAAGAAGGCGGTCCCACCAGTGTGCGTAGAGTTTTGATAATCTGTTAAAAAATATGTTCAAATGTTTGTAAACCTAAAGCACAATACATAAACTAACTTACGCAAAGGACAACAGACACACCCATGCCCTAGCGACGACTCGAAGTTCCGACGGGGGCCGCCACGCACTCCGTGACTTGCCGCCTAATATCGTGAGGCCATTCCCACGTGGCTGTGTGTCTGTGATGGGGACTTGTCCCCCGTATCGCCTTTACAAAAAGATACTCATTATTCTCTAATAGGCCTATTGATACTGTGTGATATACAGTAATACACAATATTAATTACGGAAGCGTTATGGTTTATCAATGTTATTACAAGTTCGAAGTACGAAAGGGGATTCGAAAAATCATTACATGTTGACCTTAACTGAATTATAAGTGAAGTAGTATTTACAGCAATTGACAGTTTTATACCAAATAAATTAATGAAAGAAGGTGCTGATCCCCATTGGTACACAAAACTTGTCAGGACACTGTTGCGAAAACAACGAAAAAGGCATGCAAACTTTAAACGAACACTATATCCCCTGGATTGGCGCTCTTACACAGAAGTTCGAAATTTAGCGACGACTTCAATGCGAGATGCTTACAATACTTTCCACATCGAAACTCTCGAAATTTGTCTGAGAACCCAAAAAGATATTGATCATATGTCAAATGTTAAAGGAAAAACACAATACCCTAACTACGTGATAGCAATGGCGATCCCGCCGATGATAGCGCTACTAAATCAGAGTTACTAAACACAGCTTTTCGAAACACATTCCACAAAGAAAATCCCAATTTCGAATTACGAACAGAGTCCATAACGAGTAACGCAGAAAAAGATATCGGAGTAGTGAAGCAACTGAAATCGCTTAACAAGAACAGGTCTTCAGGTCGGACTGTATACCCACTAGATTTCTACGTGATTATGCTGATGCGATAGCTCCTTACTTAACAGCCATAGATAACCGCTCGCTCAATGAAGGATCTGTAGGGACCAAAACACTGAAAAGTTGCGCAGATCACACCAATATTCAAGAAAGGCAGTAACCCACTAAACTAAAGGTTTGTTTCATTGACGTCAGTTTGCAGCAGGGTTTTGGAACATATCCTGTATTCAAACATTATGAATTATCTCGAACAGAATGATCTATTGACACAAGGTCAACATGGATTTAGAAAATATCGTTCATGGGAAACATAACTAGCTCTTTTCATGCACTAAGTGATGAATGCTATCGACAAGGATTGTCAGATTGATTCCGTATTTCTCGATTTCCAGAAGGCTTTTGACACCGTACCTCACAAACGGCTTTTAATCAAATTGCGTGGTTACGATATATCACCCCAAATTTGCGATTGGACACGGGATTTCCTGTCAGAGAGGACACAGTATGTAGTAATCGATGGTAAGGCATAGACTAAAACAGAGGTGATACAGAGCGTTCCACAAGGTAGTGTTATTGGACCTCTGCTGTTCCTAATCTACATAAAGGATTTGGGAGAAAATCTGAGCAGCTCTCTTAGGTTGTTTGCAGATGACGCCGTCATTTATAGTCTAGTAAAGTAATCTGAAGATCAAAACCAACTGAAGAACGATTTAAATAAGATATCAGTTTGGTGTAAAAATTGGAAATTGCCTCTAAATAATGAGAAGTGTGAAGTCGTCCACATGAGTGCGAAAAGAAAGCCGTTAAACTTTGTTTAAATTTGAAGGTGGTAAACTCCATTAAATACCTAGGAATTATTATTAGATCAGATTTAAACTGGAAAGAACACGTAGATAATGTCGTAGGAAAGGCGAACCAGAGACTCCGTTTTATTGGCAGAACCCTTAAAAGATGCAACAGAACTACTAAAGAGACTGCAAACACTACTCTTGTGCGTCATCATTTGGAGTATTGCAGCCCAGTGTGGGATCCCTATCAAGTGGGTTTGACGGAAGCCATAGAAAGAGTCCAAATAATGGCAGCTCGTTTTGTATTGTCACGATACAAGGGAGACAGCGTCACGGAAATTATACAGGATCTAGGATGAGAATCATTACAAAAACGGAGTTTATCGCTGCGGCGTTGTCTACTTACGAAACTCCAATCACCAACATCTCCTCAGAATGCGAAAATATATATTACATAGGTATAAATAATCATCAGAATAAAATACGAGAAATCAGAGCTCGAACGGAGAGATTCAGATGTTCTTTCTTCCCGCGCACTATTCGAGAGTGGAATGGTAAATTAATAGTATAATGGTGGTTCGATGAACCCTCTGCAGGGCACTTAAATGTGATTAGCGGAGTATCCCATGTAGATGTATATGTAGTGCTCTTCTATATGTAATGCTTTACGTTTTTTTAATAATAGCTGGTACTCGGCGCGTTTTTGTCACAGAAAAGTAATTGTGCAAGAAACGTTTGAAATTTGAAAGTGTCCCTTTCTCTGTCCGTTTCCTCCTGCCTCTCCCTCTGCTCATCTCCCTTTACCTGTCTGTCACCTTCTCCTCTCTCTCTCATTCTCCTCATCTACCCTCTCTCTGTCCGTCTCCTCCCTTTCATTTCTGTCCGTCTCCTCCACCACCTACTCCTCTCCCTCGTATATATTAAAATATACATACATGCGCCAAGTTTCATGGTGACTTGTCAAGCGATGTCAAAGTCGTCATGCTAAATTCTCTGGCTTATAAATGGTAATATATTGAAAAACGGGTGACATCAAATTTTTGTTTCAGTATTTATCAACAGGTTTATGTATATAAGTCCTAGATGTTTGAAACAAATAACTCTACTAAATTTGGATGTTCATTTTGGAGCTCTCACCTTTGGTGTACTAAACAGATGAGTCGAAAGAAGGGTCTATGTAATTTTA
This sequence comes from Locusta migratoria, assembly GCA_026315105.1. NCBI lineage: Eukaryota > Metazoa > Arthropoda > Insecta > Orthoptera > Acrididae > Locusta > Locusta migratoria. The sequence goes on along the minus strand of CM048748.1, from coordinate 318,348,107 downwards.
GTGAGTTTCAAATTTCTATCGGGAATCGTACTTATTAATGTATGTTGATGATATTTTATGTTTAACGTTTGTACATGATTGATGACATTTCTTATCTGACCTCGTTCAAACGTAGCTGCATTATCTCAGAATTCATAATATATTCTCCGCATGTCTCGACAAAAAAAATTTTCTATGTTAGTGTTGGTCTTACGATAGATTCCGAAATGTATGACTAAACAGAATCGTAAACGGGACTCCACTCTAACACAGAAGTGACGTTGGGCGTTTGTCAAACACAAGATCGACCCTCGAAACCAAACACTTTACAGCTATAACTGGTCGTATAGCTCGTCGATAGAAAACTTGCTTGCTGTAGGAGAGGTGCTGGGTTCACTCTTCGGTTCGTTAAATGTTTCTGTCTAGAACAATCAGTGTCTGTGACCAAAATAGGACGCAAAAGGGCCAAAACATAATATCTATTTATCTCTCTTAATTGATATCAACGTATTATATGCATCACACGGAACACATAATACAACAATTCGTTCTTCACAATTGGTAATATTAAATAAATACTGTTATGTTTGACAGCAGTAAAGATAATGAATACAATAAGTGATTTTCCTCTGAACCTAAGTTATAGACTGACAGGTCTTTATTATCACTCATAATCAAATATTCAATTGTTGGATGCAATGACGTAAGCACCTCTCGGTATTAGAGACATTATCAACATTTGTGCAAATACTGGCGCGGAAGACGACGAATTCGCCCTTTTAACATATATGGATTTTCCGGTACCATTTCGTAAACCATGACTTTAAGACACCCCCATAAGATCAAAATCCAATTACGTTATATCAGTCGATCTCGCTAGCCATAGAATTTAAGTACCGGTATCACGACCTATCCACCGTTCGGGGTACACAATGTTGAGGTATTTACTATCGCCTCAACAGCAATGGACCATCGTTCTAAAACCAGTTGCACATAGCTAAGTGAAGTGAGATGCCTTCCAAGAGATACAGAATGTTCAACTCGTTCTGCAAGAACTGCAAACACACGCGACTAGTTAGTCTACTGGAAGCCAAATGAACTACTCCAAAGATGTCTTGCAGAATGCTGCATCATACGTTAAAAGCACAGTGACCCTGCATGTTATGTTGTCATTACCAGTGAGGATTTGATGTTGACAGTGGAGTCATTGACAAAATGGAATTTATTTTCACAGAAAATCTGACTGATGAAATCCAGATTTATATCTACTTCAGTTAAGAGACGTCAGCAGAAAGACTCCCAAATTTGGAAATCGTTTTCATATGGCTCAGAGCTCAAAGGGATGCTGTTTTCATTCCACAATAACCTCTTGCACTGAAGACGTCGATACCTCAGGGTCTTCTGTATCTCTTCTTTGTCCTAATTACGATGGGATATAAGTATCTACATCTACATCTACATAGATACTCTGCAAATCACATTTAAGTGCCTGGCAGAGGGTTCATTAACCACCTTCATAACTTTTCTCTACCGTTCCATTCTCTAATAGCGCGCGGGAAGAAAGAACACCTAAATCGTTCCGTTTACGATCTGATTTCTCTTATTTTCTTGATTAAGATATAATGACTTATATTAACGATTATAATCCTATTATTATTATTGTAGTTATTAATACTGCAACCTAAATTAAATAACATTACAACATTTTTATTTATACTTCGTGGTACATATGTATTATTTTCATTTCTTGTGGTCAATCCAGGGACTGGTTTGATCCAGCTCCACCCTGAGCAAACCTTTTCATTTCCTCATAAGAACGGATCTCGTATCTACTTGACACTGCTTATTATATTCGTCTCTTGGTCTCCGTCTGCAATTTTAACCCCACACACTTCCCTCCAATGACAAATTTACGATTCCTTGATGTCTAAGAATGTGTCCTACCAATCGAACACTTCTTTTAGTCAAGGTATGACAGAAATTCTTTATCTCCAAAAATTGCGGTCATTAGTTACACGATCAACACACCCCATCTTCAGCATTCTTCTGTAGCACCACGTTTCCAAAGCTTCTACCCTCTGGCCGTTCCACGTCGGGGGTCGAATCTTCCCTCGGGCATGGATGTTTGTGTTGTTTTTAGTGTCAGTTAGTTTATAAGAAACACAAAGCAACACTCGACATAAAGGCCTTCCGAAAAGACTTCCTAACATTTAAATTAATTTTCGATGTTTACTTTTTTTTTTTTTTTTTTTTCAAAAACCATTCTCTTCCAATTACCATTCTGCATGTTATATCCTCCGTATCGCGACCATCCCATATTATTTTACTGTCCATGTAAAAAGAAACTCATCTACCACCTCTATTATTTTGTTACCTAATCTAATTCCTTCACCTTATTTTCTTGTACTGCATTCTATTAACCTTGTTTTACTCTTTTTAATGTTCATCTTATACGTTCCATTCAACACACTGCCCATTCCGTTCAATTGCTCTTCCTGGTCCCTTCTTGCCCATGGCAGAACTACAATGTCATCGCCAAAACGCAAAGTTTTTATTTCATTCCTTGAACTTTAATGCCTTCTCCAAATTTTTCTTTGCTTTCCTTCATAGTTTGCTCAATGTAAGGATTGAATAACAGTGGAGAAAGGCTACAACCCTGCCTCACCCCCTAACAAATGCTTCCCTTTCATGCCCTTCAATAACCTCCTCAGAGGTCGGTTTCTACCAGCTTTTCCATTCTTCTGTAAATAATTCGTGTTATAATTTTGCTACCATGTCTTATTAAACTGATGATTCTGTCATTTTCACGCCTGTCTGCTCCTGCTTTCTTTTAAATAGGGATTTTTACATTTTTCTTGACGTTTGAGGGTATTTCGCCTGTCTCATACATCAGATGTAACTTTTTTGTCATGGCTGGCTGTCCCAGAGACATGAGAAGTTCTGATGGAACGACGTCTACTCTACGGGCCTTGTTTCTTCTTAGTACTTTGAATGCTCTGTCAAATTATTCTCTTAGTATAGTTTCTCCTATCTCATTATCATCTACTTCCTCTTCCTTTTATACAATATTCTAGAGTCAATATTGTAGAGTCACCCTTCACATTCTTTCCACCTTTAAGCTTTATTCTCATTGCTCAGAATTGGTTTTCCATCTGGGCTCTTTATATTCACACAGTTGATTTTCTTGCTACATATCTCTCTTTTACTTTCCTGCAGGCGCTATCGCTGTTTCCCCTAATTATTCATTCTTTCACAGATTTGCATTTGTTCCTTAGCCTCTCCTGCCTAGCCATTTTGCACTTCCTGTCGATCTCATTTTTAGTCGCCTGTACTCCGTTTTACCTGCTTCATTTACTGCATTTTTAGATTTTCTCCTTTCATCAATTCAGTTCAGTATTTAATTCGACATGCCAGGATATTTTGTAGGTCTTGTCGTACTACTCGTACCTATTTGGTCCTCTGCTGCCTTTAGTATTTTATCTCTCAAAGCTACCCATTCATCTTCTATTGTGTTATTTCTGTGAAAGCTCCTTCTGAAGTACCTCAGGTTCCTTCAGTTTATCCTGGTTCCATCTCCTTATGTCCTATATTTCTACAGTTTCTTTAATTTTATGTATGCAATTCATAACCAATAAGATATGGTAAGAGTCAACATCTGCCCTCGATATGTCTTACAATTTAAAACCTGGTTCCTAAATCTATGTCTTACCATTATAAATTCTGTCTGGTACCTTCCAGTATTTCCTGGTCTCTTCCACGTATACAACCTCCTTTCATGATTCTTAAACTAAGTATTTGTTATGATTAAATTATGTTCCGTACATAATTCTTCCAAGTAGCTTCCTCTTTCATTTCTTTTTCCCGTCCCATATTCACCTACTACTTTTCTTACCCTTTCTTGCCCTACTACCGAATTCCAGTCCCCCATCAAAATTAAGTTTCCCTCTACCTTAACTGTCATAATATTTTCCTTTACGTTTGCTCGATCTCACAACCGCCTTTTGTCATTCTTAAAACAAGTATTTGTTTTGATTAAAGTATGTTCCATGCAAAATTTTACCTGGCGCCTTCCTTTTCCTTTCACCTACTATTTTTCCTTTCCTTCCTTTTCCTACTACCGTGTTCCAGTCCCCCTATGATAGTAATGTTTTCGTTTCCCTTAACTGTCTGAATGACCTCTTTTATCTCATAATAAATTTTTTTCAGTCTCCTCATCATCGGTAGAGCTAGTTGGTATTCAAACGTGTATTACCGTGGTCGGTGTTGGCTTCGTATCTACCTCGACTACGATCATCGATCACTGTGCTGTTGATAATAGTTTGCCCAAATTCATATTTTCTTATTTATTATTAGACCTATTCCAGTGATGCCCCCAAATTATTTTGTATTTATAACCTGTACTCATCTGACAAGAAATCCTATTCATCTTTCAATCGAACTTCATTCATACTATATCTAACTTCACCCTATCCATTTCCTTTTTAAAATTTTCTACCTCCCTACCCGATTAAGAGATCTAAAATTTACGCTCCGATCCGCAAAACATCAGTGTTGTCTTTTGTGATGACCACATCCTCCCGAGTACTCCCAGCCCGGAGATCACAATGGGGGACTATCTTACCTCCGAAATATTTTCATTTGGCCTATGCTTACCGTGAGTGGTACGTGCTCCAAAGTACTCAATAACATTCCGGGCGACATCAGGACGTCAACACACGTTTACATGCAAAGCTCCCTCAGTTCTTAACCCCGTCCCTTTACGTCCAAAAACATGCGCAGCAGATAAACGTCGAGTTGGAATACATTGTGAATACTGCCTTGGGGCTCAGCCGCATTACGGTGCGTCTCCTCATAGCTGAGTCTCACTTCTGCGTGCATGGCAGTTCTTACCTGCCTGACTGTAAGACCTGATTCGAACAGACGGCATCGCAATGAAACCGGGAGGAAGGTCGCAGATGGCGGCACCGCTCATTGGAGGTTCGCTCGTACAGTAAACCTACGTGGACTGCCCCTGCGGTCAGCAGTGATACGGCAACCCTTCTTGCATTGGCGCATGCGAGAAACATAAAAACAGAAGGGATGACGACCGTGGGTCACCTGGTGTGTTGTACATCTCTCGAAAATGTTCAAATGTTTCTAAGGGAGTAAACTGCTGAGGTCATCGGTCTTTACTTGATTCCAGAATAAGTGAAAAATTGATATATTTAACAAATAAATAAACTGATAATTAAGTCTTTTTGAGCAGAACTTTGCAACATAAATCTTTTTTGGTATGAATAAACCGAATGAGTTCTGTGAGACAATGAGACAGCTTGAACCATTTACTCGCTTCGAGGATTAATAAACGGTGTTTTTAATTGCGCAACGTATTATAATTCTAGTAAAATATCTCAACGTACTGCAGATCCATACCACCATAGAAAGTAGAGTGTAGGCAGATCGCCAAATGATTGTGCTCATATACATATAATTCTATATGTTTCCCATGGGCTTATTACACCACTGCGCACTTTGTGAGAGACTCATTCCCAACGTCTTCGGAATATAAGCCTCTTTATATTCCTTCTTCTTTGTTGTGTAACCTGAAGTGTGTAACAACCCCGTTTATTTTAAAAGTTTATCTTAAACAATTTGACTGTATTTGCATTCTCTGAAACATGAATAGGCCGTCTAAGGATGGACGCGCGAGCTGAGGCGCCATATCACGCATTACTGCTCCCGTTGGAGATTCAAGTCCTCTAACGGGCGTGTGTGTGTGTGTGTTTGTCCTTAGCTAGGTTACTTTAATGGTTTGTAAGTCTAGCGACCAATAACCTCAGTAGTTTGGTTACTTAGGTTTACAAACATCTGAACATTTTCCAAAGATGTACAGCAGAAACAAATAATATTCCATGGTCAGCTCGCTCATCTGTCTTTGCCTATTATATTTTTATTTTTATCATATTTTTGTACGAATTACGTAAAAAATCTCGACAAACAATACCATTGGACACTACTGGCCATTAAAATTGCTACACCCCGAAGATGACATGACGCGAAAATTAACCGACAGGAAGAAGATGCTGTGATATGCAAATGATTAGATTTTCAGAGGATTCACACAAGGTTGGCGCCGATGGCGACACCTACAACGTGCTGAGATGAGGAAATTTTCCACCCGATTTCTCATACAAAACCAGCAGTTCACCGGCGTTGTCTGGTGAAACGTTGATGTGATGCCTCGTGTAAGAAATGCGTACTATCATGTTTCCGACTTTGATAAAGGTGGGATTGTAGCCTATCGCGATTGCGGTTTATCGTATCGCGACATTGCTGATAGCGTTGGTCGCGATCCAATTAGTGTTAGCAGAATATGGAATCGGTGGGTTGAGGAGGGCATTACGGAACGCCGTGCTGGATCCCAACGGCCTCGTATCACTAGCAGTCGAAATGACAGGCATCTTATCCGCATGGCTGTAACGGATCGGCAACAGATTGGGACGTTTGATGACGAAAACCATCTGCACGAACAGTTCTACGACGTTTTCAGCAGCATGGACTATCAGCTTGGATACCATGGCTGCGGTTACCCTTGAGCTGCATCGCAGACAGTAGTGCCTCCGGTGGTGTACGCAACGGCGAACCTGGGTGCAGGAATGGCAAAACGTTATTTTTTCGGATGAATCCAGGTTCTATTTACAGCATCATGATGGTCACATCCGTGTTTGGCCACATAGCGGTGAATGCACATTAGAAGAGTGTATTCGTCATCGCCATACTGGCGTATCATCCAGCGTGATGGTATGGGTTGTCATTGGTTACTCGTCTCGGTCACCTTTTGTTTGCATCGACGTCACTTTGAACAGTGACCGTTACATCTCAGATGTGATACGACCCGTGACTCTACCCTTCAAATCAAAATGTTCAAATGTTTGTTAAGCTTATGGGACTTAACAACGGGGGTATCAGTCCCTAAACTTACAAACTACTTATCAACTAGCTTATCCTAAGGACGGCACAAATATCCATGCCCGAGGGGGGATTCGAACCCCCGACCGTAGCGGCCGTGCAGACCGTGACCGAAGTGCCTCAGTCCCCTCGGCCACCGCGGCCGGTCTCTACACTTCATTCGATCCTTGCGAAACCCTACATTTCAGCACGATAATGCACGACCGCATGTTGCAGGTCCTGCGGGCATTTCTAGATACAGAAAATGTACGACTACTGCCCTCGCCAACACATTCTCCAGATCTCTTACCAATTGAAAACGTCTGATCAATGGTGTCCGAGCAACTGGCTCGTCAAAATACGCCAGATACTGTGGTATCGTGTTGAAGCTGCATGGGTATTTGTACCTTTACACGCCATCCAAGCTCTGTTTGACTCAATACCCAGGCGTATCAAGGCCGTTATTACGGCCGGAGGTGGTTGTTCTGGGTACTGATTTCTCAGGATCTATGCACCAAAATTGCGTGGAAATGTAATCACATGCCAGTTCTAGTGTATTTGTCCAATGAATAACCGTTTATTATCTGCATTTCTTCTTGGTGTAGCAATTTTAATGGCCAGTAGTGTAACACAGAGAGTAAATTTTTAATTGCAGTTAAGTTTAAACGAGTACAGAGAAAAATGTTTGACATCAATTATATACAAACGTTAAGCCTAAAATAACATCAGCATATCAACGTAAGTTGGTAAGGAATGTTCTCGACAGAAATTAAAAACTCATATCGACCTTTCTTCAACTCTTCTACCCAGTACTCGAAACGCGAGAGCTCCAGAATGAATATCCAGATTTAATAGGTCTGTCTGATTCAGACATATGTTAGCAGTTAATTAGTTCTGACTGTTGGCTTGATAGATGACAAATATCTCCAATGATTGATGGGCCTCATCACCGAGGTCACCTCTTATTTCAATAAGAACATTTTACAAAATAGTCATAACGGTAAGGATGCTTTTACTGTCGATAGTTGTAACGTTACGCATGGTGCACTTGTTCTAATTGACAATTCATAAACATATTGTGAACGTTACGAATTAGATATGTCTATCACTATTTGTAATCTAAACCTGCTCACTCTTATTGACGGCTAGCTGACCCCTCAGTACTCCAGGTGGGGGTGTTGTAGCACCAATATCTTGGGCTTCCTAACTACTGAAGGAAGGCAGATGCAAATGACATATAGTCCAGCCCTGTGACAAAGGGAAACTGGTGTAATAAAATTAATCCCGTGATTTTGACAGCAGATTCGGCCCTTACGTGAAATTACGAATCGAATGATAACGGTCGCTAACTGATTGGTCCAGTATTTTACAAGTAGTATAAATTAATTGCCAATTTAACCTCACAAAGTTAATTTTACCCGACAAGTAAGAACCTCCACAGGCTTTTCTGACCCCTTGACTCCCTATTTGCGGACGATTTATAATTTTATCAAGTCCCATTTAATTTATACGTAAATGAAACATTATGGCGTACTCTTGAAAGGCCGCATCTTCCTCGCCAACGGTGGAGGGAAACACGCCTTCGCACCGTTTGGCTGAAGAATCGTTATTCCAGGTGTCCCAACCGCCCAGGGCGCCGACCCTGCCAGCACGGGCCAGGGGAAGGGCGCAGAAGGCGCGTTGTCAGGTTGGCTGCGGAGCACCACGTCTTCTCGGCGGAGCGATACAGTGTCCTGGAGTGACGGACACAAAAATGACGCGAGACTCTCCCGCTGCCCAGTTGTGCGCAATTCTGCCCAGTGCTGGTTTAGCGCAGTCGTTATTATCTTCCGCAGGTGCATTGCCGCCATGATGCACAAGAGCGCAGACTAGCAGTACCTAGTGATCATAAATCGTGCTCCACGCTACGGTTCGGTGTAATAACAAGTTCGGTAATATTTATCGGTTATATTTCCGCCAGGACGAGGAAACGCATTCGCCAATCAACGGACAAAAGTGTACAGAATGTTTCTGATAGGACTGTAGCCGTTGGCCCTGCCTGGGCTGTTCCATTGGCTCTCATGACTACCAATCTACGTAATGTTTCTCAGAGCACTCTCTCTGCTAGGGGTTGGACTATTCCAGTTTAAGTGATTTTACTCTTTAACTGACTTTCATTATGTCTTGGTCCTACAGCGAGACTAGTTATTATTACTTCAGTATTTGACTACGAAAGTAACCGTCTTTATGCGTAACATCTTACCTCACATTCCTCTTGCTTAAGAGAACAATACAGACAATTTTACCAGGTAAACCTGTTTGCTTACTTCGTCTTTAACTTCTCCACTGCTGTCCTATTACTAATATCAATAGCACAGAAACCCTGCTAGAAGTGTCGGAGTTCGATGCCAGCCACGGTCAGGCAGCAGCAGAAGTACAGGTGAGGTTTTGATCGCCACTTCTCCAGGGGGAGCAAGTAGCAAGCAGCCATTTATAGCAAACCCAACATTCCCTCCAGACAACTCACGTCTACACTTATTGGCATAGCTAGTGATCACGGGCAAAGAGGTGGTATAATAGTGGAATCAGGAAGAAAACACAGAAATTAACTTCACTAAAAAAATTCCATAAGTTAGTCAGAGTCTTGAGGATGCCAGCTAATTTTGTCGCACTTCATCGTTGGTAACTAATCAGGATGTACTGAAGTTGCGAAACGCTGAAGAAAAACTGACATATGTGAATACAGACATTCTAGTTTCTATATACCCCTGTAATTCCCACTATTCTATAACTTGACGTTAAGGCCAGGAAGCTTTTTTTATGTACATCAAGCATCAAAACATATGCAGATTGTATGTTTTCTCTTGTAATAAAAAGACATGATCATCATATTCCAAACTGGCACATCTGGATACGCAGACATGTTGCTGTTGCTGATAATCACAAATTTACCGCCAAAAGATCTCAAGAAAAGAAGCTGAAATGGACAGTCCACTGATGCAATTCGATGCCCGCTTTTCCGTCATATTGAAAGATATTGTGTATGATTATCAATAACTAGTCACTTGTCAGAAGAAGATAAGACAATGTCAACATCAATTTAACATCGCCCGTCCAAAATAGAGATAACATCCTGTATCATCTAACACCTTCTGACCAAGATCGAACTGAATACTCGATTCTTTAATGGCCACATCTCCAAGAATAAAAATAGATCTCTTTACAGACCTTATTGTGGAACAGACATTCTTTTATCCCAGACTGTACCCCATAAGTTTTGACATCCTGAAGTGGAATCCAGTAGACCCATTTCTATGCCTGAGACTTACACGAATAAATGGTACCATTTAATTTCAGCGGCTGATCGGCACTCCACAACCGAAAGCTGTGTCCAATCTGCTCTCAAGTTGGGATATCACCAATCCCTACAGGGAATGTTTTTACCGCAGCTGAGTATAAATGATTTTCGCGAACCTTCCTGGGTTACGTTAAAAAGTTTCTGCATTTGTAAATCAGAAAGAAACCTTAATAACAATAGAAACCTTTATGAACATTCAAATGTTTGTAAATTTAAAGGACTTAACTTCTGTGGTTATCAGTCCCTGGGATTACAAACTAGTTAAACTAACTTACGCTAAGGATAACACACACACCTATGCTCGAGGGAGCACACGAACCTCCATCGTCGAGCAACCACGCTCTACGCAGCTAGGCGCCTTAGAACGCTCGGCCACTCCACCGCGGCATCATCGTTCTTCTTCTTTGTCATTTTAAGTAGCCTGTTTATCAAGCTACTAAATGAAGGGCCCTGCCATGTTGTTCCAGTAGTAGTCGTCTTGATACCATTGATAGCATCTCTTCTGCAATCTTCTTTGTTTCTTTAGGGTTCCCTCATTCTGCTCCGTCTGTTGGGGCCAGTCCATTGCCATTGTATCACGGTAAACCACTCCCATGTTTAACTTCTGTTGGTCTTGTTCATTATTTAATACTTGAGGCTGAGGGCCAGTATCCGCCTTTCCATTTCTTTTTGTGGTTAATACACATTATTAGCACTATCCGTTGTCAGCATAAAATTTTCTAGATCTTGTTACAGGTATAGTACAATATTCTTTTTAAGTTCATCAGTGCCGCTTCTCTATCTCTCTCTCTCTTTATCTCTTATATATTGTTCGGTAAACCCGCAAGTGTTTAAGAGAGAGGCCATCGTTTTCAATTTGTCTATTGTCCTGTTTGAAACATTGATCACATCATCCACGGGAAACGTGAACAACTTTGGAGATATTGTCTCCCTTGTGGCCTCTTAAAATAATGTACTGTTCGAACATTAGTTACGTCAGTAAAATAGACGAAAACTTTTTTCAGGTTTCTGTACGAAGCAAAAAAGTGTAAATGCCAGAATATGGGGTGGGGGCGGGGGTATCGGGGGGAACTTACATTAATCAGACAGAACATTATGATGGCCTCCATAATATCAATATAAACCGGTCCAGGCGATAGCACATCACCTGAAGAGGAATGGCATCAAGTTAGACACAAGCACGGTGCATGTAGTATCCGTGAGCGTTCTGTTAATGTATTAAACGGGGAAGACACCAGATCTATCCCAGTTTAACCAAGGGCTATTCGGAAACTGCACGACTTAGCGGGTGTTCGAGGATTTTTGTGGTGAATGTCTTCAATAACTAGTGAAACAATGTCCAGTCTTCAATTACTAGTGAAACAATGTCCAACGTTCGAAGGTTTCGGCGGCCACTCCTCATTACAGATGTCGGGCGTCGTAAGCCGTGCGGACTAGCGAAACAGAACTGGCAGCAAAGTGCGGCGGAACCAACAACATACTTAAATCATGGGCAGAGAACAAGTGTCTGAACACACAGTGCAGTGAATAGTCCTAGCGACGGGCCTTTGCAGTCGCCAACCCAAGGACGTGTCAATTTTAAGACCACGACATCAACAATTACAACATAAATGAGTACGTGACGCAGTGACAGAGCATTGCATGGTCGGATGAATCCCGATACTATATTCATCCCGACGATGGGAGTGTTCAAACCCGACGTCTTCCAGGAGAATAGCTCTTGACACTTGTACTGCGAGACGGAGACAAGCGGCCAGTGGCGGCTCAATTATCCTCTGGAACAGTCACAAGAGCACCCTTGGGTCCAGCGAAACTCGTGCAAGCACGATGACGGTCAAGAAATATCGCTAACTGGTTGTAGACCATGTACACTTTTTCGTAATGATCATGTTTCCTAACGGCAGTAGAATTTTTCAACAAGATAGTGCACCATTTCAGAACGTCAGGAATGGAGTGCTTCGAGGAACACAGGGGCGATTTTCAATTCCTGCGATAACCCTTCAAATCGCCTGATTGTAACCCGATAGAACAGATCTCAGTTTAATAGATGGAACAGTAGATTTGATTAATGTGATTTTAAGCCAAGTAGTTCGTGAGAAAACTAACGAGTTTCCACCATTGTAATATGGACTTCTTTGTCCTGATTACCCTGAATAGAAATGATACGAGGTTTGTGATTATATATATTCTGGGGTCTGTTAAATATTTTCAAAGAGGAATCGTGCAGCAACAATTCTAATATCAGCTGTACAGAAATGAACGCTGATAAAAGTCTGTCTTGCGGGTAAATACGAGGCCGACGACTGTTCACAAAACAGGTAAATGGCGTGAAATGCAATGATTTCTTGATTGATTTACTCAAGATTCTTACTCTAAGCTCTAATAGCCATTCAGACGGACACAGGGCATATCTAGGGACACAGAGAAACGTTGTTATCAAATATCTCGAAACGTTATTTGTATATTTTCTTGAGCTTTTTACAAGCTTGTGTAATGAAAGATATACTGGACGAAGGACGTATATTTTTAAAACATATGAAGTGTGTAAATGTATACACAATGAAAAATGTGGAAAGGTTGTAAAAGAAAATCTCTAAAACGTATCAGGTCATATACAAAGGTTTATGTAATGTAATGTAAAATCCTAGACAAATGAGTCAGCTATTCAAACTTTTATACACTACTATTCTGAACAATCGGACGGAAACAGAGTGTATACTTTTAATATATAGTTATATACAGTACGTATAACGTGTAACATTGTTACCCAAATTGCCAATAAGGTGGTTACTGATTTACACGAAATGTATACACAATACTGTAATGAATACTCGGGCCAGTCATATAGAATATATTTTAATGTGCCTAATATGCAAATATATATTCATTATAGAAAGGGTAACTGTTGTTACCAAAAAAAACCTCGAAAAGTTCTTGATCGACTTACTTGAAATTATTAGCTACATTAATTGGAATTTGTGTGTGTGTGTGTGTGTGTGTGTGTGTGTGTGTGTGTGTGTCTAAGGATTATCTGCGAAAGGAAGGTCATTAGAGACGGAACTCACGGTTGGATTATTTCAGTAAGGGGAAATCGGTTGCGCACATTCAAAGTAACCATTGCGGCTACTTTGAACTACCGTTCTCCCGAATGTGAGTCCAATGTTTTACCATTGTGCATGTTTGACACTCCATGTATTCACCTTTTCCGTGAATTTCCAAATACGAGTTAAATTCGGAAAACAGAATCACTTATGGCACATTTTAATACAGCGTATATGTAAATATGTAATATCTGACTGCTACAGGTAAAACATATCTGTGCATAAGAAGTCCGCCGAAAGTCGTGTGGGTTACCACAAACGATTTTAACCCTTCACAGAAGCATACAAAAAGAAGTTTCATTGTGCGTGTTTATATTGACCAGCTAGCAATTTTTTCTGTTATTGGACCCATTCAAGAAAATTTGTTCTACGGTTTAATGAGTTAAAGATGTGGTTGCATAAGGCTGTTATTAACAGATGTTCAGTATTTATGAATGCTGATATATATATGAATGCTGACATTTCACAACAAGAAAGTATAAAACTTATTTATGAGTTAGAGACGATTGTCTCAATTTCCGTAATAAAATAGAAGAAGTAAAATGAGGGTTGAACGATATCATTAGTGATGCACAAGCTCGAATTGTTTTGGTTAAAGATAGGGAAGAAAATTGACCGTGTACTTTGAAAGAAACCATCGTGGTAATTGCCTGAAGTGATTGAAGGAAATCACAAAAAACCCATATCTGGTTGGCCAGAGTCCGGTTTGAACCGCCGTCCTCTCAGATGTGAATCTAGTATGCTAACCACTGCATCACCTTGGTTGGTTTTGTACCAAATTAAATTTGTTTCGGAAACTAAAGCATGTCTGAATAAAGTACAGGTAGGCTCAGGTGGAAAAGGAAGGTTGATTTTGTGAATATTGGCCCTCATTGAATATATAAATTGCAAAATTAGTTAATTCAAGAGTCTTAAACATACGATTTTTGATACATCTGTTGGCTGTCGATGTGAGCTATGGCTGTCCGGTTCCAAAGTTACTTATTAGCGTTTCTGCAGCTGTAACGTTGGAGCTACGGTAACTTCAATGAACCTATGACTGAAATGTAGTTTGGGTTTAAATGATGAGGGTTCTAATGCACAATTTTCTAATAATATAGCTCACGAGAAAAATTGAAATAGTCGTATGCCACTATTGTTCGGGAGAGCCCGCCTGGCAGCCTGGCGCCATATGTCCATGTTTGACGCTATTTCAGCGACTTGCATGTCACTGAATATGGGATGAAACGACGAGGGCAATAAAAACACCCAGACCCTCAGCGAAGAAAATTTCTAAATACCTATATATTTTCGCATTCAAGAAAATTGGTCTTCGAAATTTCGTAAAGCAGATCTCGCCGTAACGAAAAACGCGGTGGAATGGCCGAGCCCTCTAAGGCGCCTTGCTGCGGAGCGCGCGGTTTTTTCGAGTCCTCCCTCGGGCATGGTTTAACGAGTTTGTTTTAATACTCATGAGGATCATTTCACATTCTAATTTTTTGCGCCATACTGATGTCTCACCTAAATAATTCTGCAGTTGGTTTTAATGATATAATGACTTGACGATAAATGAGAGTATGATCTGAAAAATGTTAGAGGCCTGCTCAGATTTTCTTCTAAAACGTTGACAGATGAGGAACCGATCTATAATACTACCCTGGAGAACCTACGACTGCACACACTTAGATACTGCGCCGAATGACAATAAATGGAACAAGAACTGCGCAAAAGGAAAATACCCCTTAGTAGAACACTGTGCCAATAGACCTCAGTTTTGAGAACCATGCGGTGCCGTATCTACGATATTTCCCAACCAAGGCACAAACTTGACAGTGGCGCCCCCCCCCCCCCCCCACTTCGCCACTTGGAGAATGACTTTTGGAGCCTCATCCCTCCGCACGGCGTCCACCTCCCCCCCCTCCCCCTCCCCAACGCTCCAGCTTGGTACATCACGTTCTCCTGGAGACCACTTGGCGCTCCTCTGCAAATGCTGCCTTGGGCAGACATCTACATACATATTCCGCAATCCACCGAAAGGTGAGTGGCGGAGGGTACTCAGTAACACTACTAGTTACTTCCGTTCCTGTTCCACTCTCATATAGAACGAGGAAAAAACGAGTACTTGTATGCATCCGTACGAGCCCTAATTTCTCTAATCTTATCCTTGTGGTCTTTACGCGAAATGTAGGTTGGCGGCAGTAGAATCGTTCTACAGTCCAGTCCAGCGACTCCCATTTGCGTTCCCGGAGCATTTCGGTAAGACTTCCGCACTGATCGAATCTACCAGTTACAAACCTCGCCGCCCGCATCTGAACTGCCTCTTATGTCCTCCTTTAAACCGATTGGGTGGGGATCTCAAACACTTGACCGAAACTCAATATGGGGTCGTGCAAGCGTTTTACATGCGGTCTCCTTCACAGACGAATTACACCTTCCCTAAATTCTCACAATAAAGTGAAGTCGACCATTCGTCTTCCCCACGACTGTCCTTATATGCTCGTTCCACTTCATATCGCTGTGCAGCGTTACGCCTAGGTCTTTAATTGACGCGACTCTGCCAAGCAGCACAGTGCTAATGCTGTATCGAACATTACGAGATTGTTTCTCCCACTCACCTGTATAACCTTACATTTTTCTACATTTAGCGCTAGTTGCCATTGAGTGACGAAACCCTCTTGTACACCTCAGCATCATCAGCAACCAGCCGTAAATTGCAACTCACTCTGTTCGTCAGATCACTTATATAGTCAGAAAATAATAGCGGTCCTATCACACTTCCCTGGGGCACCCCTGACGATACCCTAGTCTCTTATAAACACTCGTCATCGAGGACAACGTGCTAGGTTCTGTTAGCGTAAGTAATCTTCGAGCCATTCAGACATTTGGGTGCCTATTCCATGAGGTCGTTCCTTCGTTAGCAGTCTGTAGTAGGGTACCTTGTCAAACGCCTTTCGAAAATCAAGAAATATTCAGCCTGCCTGTTGTCCTTCATCCATAGCACGCAAGATGTCATGAGAGAAAAGGGGAAGCCGCGTTTCGCACGATCGACGCTTCTGAAGTCGTGCGGATGCATGGACGAAAGATTTTCCGTCTCAAGGATACAATACTATAACAGAATATGTTCAAGAATTCTACATAAAACTGATGCTAATGATATACGTCTTTAATTTCGGGGGTCCGTTCTGTTTTCTTTCTTATACACGGGAGTTACCCGTGCCTTTTCCCAGTCTCTTGGTACTTTGCGCTGGATCAAAGATTCGCGATAA
This sequence comes from Locusta migratoria, assembly GCA_026315105.1. NCBI lineage: Eukaryota > Metazoa > Arthropoda > Insecta > Orthoptera > Acrididae > Locusta > Locusta migratoria. The sequence continues at coordinate 318,331,518 of CM048748.1, read as the reverse complement.
ATACAAACTAAGTAATTGGCCAATACCGCCGAGTACTCTTTGCGAAACCACATTGGTACCCCATCACTCAGCTGCTTCTCTACACCAGCTACGCCTATTACAATGTACTCCATTTAAGAAATGAAGATATGTTTTGCCGCGATGGAATAGCCGAGCGGTCTAAGGCACCTCGCTGCGGAGTGCGCGGTTGCTCGCCGTCGGAGGTTCGAGTCCACCCTGGGTCATGTGTGTGTGTGTGTGTGTGTGTGTGTGTTTGTCCTTAGGTTAGTTTAACTACGGACTGATGACCGCGCAGTTTGGTCCGATAGATTTACAAACATTTGAACCTGAGATATGTTTTCATGGTCGTACAACCCGTTTTGTCCTCCCCGCACCTTCCCCCTGCCCCCTTAGTTCGACGCTGCGACCACGAGTGTATGAAATTATTGTACTCTAAATTGAAGTTCACTAAAGCTAATTATCAATCGTAATTAACTGACGAGTATAAAAAGTGAACCTGTGAGAACGACACTCTCCATTGATGCCAAGTTTTTAAAGAGCTCACAGGAGAGGAGAAATGGACTCTCCAAAAGCACGTCACAAAAATGTCTGCTCACTTCTTGTAGACTATTTTAAACGTTATTCAACTATTTTACTTTTAAAGTAAAATAAATGCTTACTGTAAAATAATCCATCATCATGAACTAGTGTCCTGTACTTAACTCTCTCTCTCTCTCTTCGACCTTCGACTGAGCTCCATAAGTTTCAGGATCTGAAAGGTGCCATAAGGTCAGTGGCGGACTAAAATGTTCAAATGTTTGCAAATCTATCGGACCAAACTGCGTGGTCATCAGTCCGTAGCTTACAACTATGGTAAACTAACCTAAGGACAACACACACATACACACACACACACACACACACACACACACACACACTCGCCGCAGGGAGGACTCGAACCTCTGACGGCGAGCAACCGCACGCTCCGCAGCAAGGTGCTTTAGACCGGTCGGCTACTCCACCGCAGACTAAGGGAGTGGGCGGGCCGCCCAGGGCCTCCCTTCTTGGAGGGCCTCCAAATACCTCGAAAGCACTTTTCAGTTAGTATCAATTCGTAATTCACTGAATTTACGTTACCTGTGAAAAGGGTAAAGTTGAAAATGTGTACCCAGCCGGGATTTAAATTCAGGTCTCCTGCTTTCTAGCCAGTTACGCTGATCTTTACACCACTGGGGATACAGCGCTCATCCAACATATCCGAAAGAACAGATATCACATATACATGCACATCTTAAATAATTTGGTGATGGCGGGTAATGATCCTTTCTTCAGTGCTGAGGCACTCTTAGGCCCTTACTCTTAGGGGAATAGGTCGCAAATACGATTTTGAGTAATAATGGGCAGGAAAAGTTAGGAACTTGTATCTGACGGGAGGCGTGCTTGAGTAGTCCTTGCAGTTGTGATGATCGTGGTGTCCCCCGTGGTATAGGGATCAGCGCAACTGCCTAGAAAGTAGGAGACCCGGGTTCGAATCCAGTCTGAATACACAATTTCAACTTTTCCCATTTGCAGATAACGTCGTAAATTCAGTGAATATAGCCACCCCTGTCAAGTAACATCGAAACTTTTGGGAAGACTGCGCCGCTTTTTACTCGACACGAAAAAATAGTATAGTAAATAGTACTTGTATTGTGGCAGGAGCGTATCGAACCTTAAAAATACTGCGGCTCTGTTTGAAGTACTGCGTGTGTGGGGAACGGAGCGGCTCTGCGCAGTGGTTGAGTCCTGCGCCGCCTGGGGAGTGGTGGCAGCAGTGCGGCTGCGCGGGGTGGGGCACGGCCTCCCGAGGCGCGGCAGCCAATGGGAGGCTGCGTCTGGACCCGCCCAGCACCAGCATGGCGCCGGCCCGGCCCATCCCGGGGCTTCTGCAACAGGGGCGGGGTTGGTGGCCCCCGCCCTCCACCGGAATCCCAGAAACGCGCGCACACACAGCAACCCTCATCACACGGCCAGCCAATCGCCGCACCGGTCAGTAATTGCGTTGCTTGCCAATGGTTGCCAGTCCGTGGATGAGCTTCCCTTGTGTGGAGAGTTTTTGCTGGGAACGGTACGAGAGCTGCACAATATTTTAAAGCTACCTACCTACACCGAGCAGAGGGGTTTACTGTAATTGTACACACACTTAAATCTTCCCTAGATCGATATTACCTACAGAAAGGAATCACAACGAAAATACATTTACATTTATCAGATATTTAATCAAGATAGTACAGTCAAGACATCGAAGATCGGTTTGAACACCACAGTGCTCTCTTTACTACGTACGGTCTTGTGTGGATGTGGTACGCCGTTGCCTTCCTCCGACCTCTGAAATGGCTTTACCCAGCCAGTTATAGAAGTACGTATAGCTCAACATGGATTCCGAACAGCTGTGCAACTCAGCAATTTTCTTATTAACAACACTGAGAGATGAAACGAGTCCTATTTCTAAGTGGGGATTTAAGCCGCGTCTTTTAGATTTGTAATCTGGCATCGTATTACTCTGGCAACAGATCCCGTTATGTGCAGCTGCCATCCTGAAACCATAAACCCCTAAAGGCCTAGTTCCAGTCCCCCAACTTATTCTTGGTCTCCCAAGGGGGCGCTTTCTTTGTGGCGTTTTTACCAGCGCAGTTTTATAATAGTATCATATGCCGTCCTCACAACAACTCCAGTCCATTAATAGAATGCAATCGCATGCCTCTGAAAAACGGCGAAAGAGGCAAGTGCTGTTTTCTTAAATTCCAGTTACTTGTCTCATATCAAATACATCCAATGGTCGATAGTAGAATTTCTTACTTAGTAATTTCCTAGTAGATATTTTCTCGACGTATGGCTTGACCGTTTCTAGTACTATCCCTCGTCTCAGCAATGAGAACTGTGCAATTGTTATTAGAGTCACGTTAGCGTTTCTTCTTACGCATGATTGCTAGCTTCCATTATGCTGGTATCTCTCCTTTCTTCTATTTCGTTTTGTGTAGTCTGGCCAATTCTTTTAATGAGGTCTTAGCCTTCCTCCTTGATCATGTCTGATGTTACTTGATTTTCTCCTGGCATCTTTCTCCTATTGAGACTTTTGCCTTTCTCATAATCCTCTTCAGTATCTACTTCAATGTTAGTACTTTTTTGTACTGTTAGCTAAAACACTTATTTCGATTCTTCTGTAATTAATGTATGATCAAAATACATTCCCAATTTTTAGAATTATATCTTTGTCAGTTATAAAATCCCCGTCTTTATCGCAGACTAGGGATCGGCTCTTCTCCTGTTTCTCACTTGCTTTATATTTTGGGGTATTTCTCCACTGTTGTTTCCTTGAACTGTTTCGTCAATTTATTTAAGTACGGAATTCACACGACTATTTTCTCTTTACTGTCCTCCTTACGCTTATTGTCTCTCATTTTACTTTCTGGTATTCTTCAAGATTGTTTCTCATATTTAACCGACTTTATCTCGTTTTTCTTACTGATTCCTCATATGATTGTTTAAACTAATTTCGTGTTCTTTACACGTATCACCTCCTTCTTCTAGCCCACATTATATAAACAGTCACCTTTTCACAATTGTGTTCCTTAGGAATAAGTGTCTCAAACTTATTCCCATGATGATGTTAGACGTGTCTGTCACTTCATCGATACCAAATGTAGGGCAGCTGCTGTTGTGTTTCCTCCAGTATTGCATTTTCAGCCGTACCTTCCCAACAAGCAGAAAGTGGTAAGTGTATCTGCTCCAATGTATGACCTTCCGTCTTCTACATTCTTCTTCTGTGGGATGTATAACAACAGGTGGTCAATTTGGTTTATAGTTTTCCCATCCGATGATTTCGAAATCCCTTTGGGAACGTCACTGAGCTGGTTGTTAGATCCTGAGCACACGCAAAATTTAATATCTTTAACGCATTATACTGGCCAACCAATAAAAAGGTTTTTGAGTAATTTTAGTTTTCCCATAGATATTTTTGCATGCTTAACGTGAAAATCATTATGAAAAGTGTGTAGAATATACAATTTGTTCACAATATTCAATTTGTGGTTCATGGTTTACTGGATTTCTTTTTTCGACAACCTACACTATTAGAAGTTTTACTGTACCATGTTCATAATCAATAACACAATATTGAAGAGTGATAGTATACTATCGGAAGTGTTCCAAATTATTAAAAAGGCTCATTGTGGGTTCCTGTTGTGCAGCATGGCAAATAATGTATGTGTGGACTCTCCGAATTCATTTCATTATAATTGTGGTGACTATCGGGTATGTAAAAATCAACTTAACCTGGCATATTTCGTTAAAACGGTGTACTTTGTGTAGCTGGACAACGAGGGTAAGTGTTGAGTAGTGCATAAACTATGTTATGTGTATAGAAGGCTTAAGGAAATTATTACAGTGAATAAAAAAAGAGTTTCATAATCTTCATTCCAATGGTTGTGGCGGTAGCAAACGAACCACTCTAACAATAGACACTTTTGTTACCCTGATATTACATTAATGAATGTAATTACAAAACACTTTGTATACCTAAATCTTTCACCTGTTGTAAGTCAGGTTCCTCAATGACCAGGTATTGCGATTTCATTGAGCCTTAGAACCGCAATTTAATCACATGGGTCTACACCGTATTCGGGTCTACAATGATTTATGGTGAAAAAAGGCATGGACTCTTTCAGAGACATCGTTACCGAATATCTTGGGGAATATAAAGGATACAGATTATAATAATGTAGTTCGTCTGGAGAAGTTGAAAATTCACTTTGTTAAATTATATCAGAATTTCTTCTATAAAATTCTCTCAGTCACTGACGAGCAGGGTAAAAGATTGCATAAGGAGTTTTGTGTCGTACAGTAAAGGTATCATACGAGTTGATATGATTGGTGACTACTACTGATCACCACTTCGAAAACACCCAATCTCATACAATAAAGCGCAACATACTATGTATGAAAAAAATGTTGAAATGTCTTGGTCGCAGTTAGCTTTATTTCATGACGCGTTTCGAGAACATCATCAGCAGACTGTGGTACAAAAGAAGAAAATTACATTTTTAGATGTATATAGGACGTAATAATGATATCTATAAGGAGTATAAACCATATTAATACATGTATACTTACAAAAGATTATAAAAACCGATGGGAATTACACAATCTTGATATAGATTCCTGATTACAAATTTAAAATACCATCATGGATGTCTGGTGAAGGTGTTCAACCAGACTTACATGCACAACTGTGGTGAGAGGGGGGAAACACCGTAACAGGTAACCTAGGCCCCATTCGCCACCAGATGGCGCAGGGTTGGCATTGAAAGTTACGTGAATGAAGCTATACATAAAACATCTTGGGCATACTATACTGTGTGCAGTCATAGAAACTGTGAAAGTTGCGTGAATAAAACTACACATAAAACATCATGGGAAAATATACTGTGAGCAGTCATAAAAACTGTGAAAGACATTTCTACGAAAATGTGTTAAGTCATATAAAAATATATATAACTGTGAAAGACATTTCTACAAAATGTGTCAAGTCATATAAAATTATACAAAACACCAATTCAAGCACATCAAAACCGTTAACGGGACAGGGCGCACGACAAGGGAGGCGTGGGAGGGCCAAAGGATAGGATTTGGCGTTGCCAAATACAGATATACTCTCAGGAAAACGGACTAGCAATGGGTAATTCTTTGGCAAGCACATTGGCGGACATTTTTATTAACAGCCTGGAGTGTAAGTTTTTATCTTCTGACTCGGCCTTAGTTCCCCAAATCATTGGATATTTCCGCTATGTAGATGACATCCTGTTAATTTTTGATGGATCTGAAGCAGAGATTTTAGAGCTCAACGATACCTTCAATACTTTACATCCCAATATTCAATTTACAATAGAGCAAGAGGTCAATAATGCTATCAACTACCTCGACCTGACCATTGTAAAACAAAATCAGGAATTATCTTTCTCGGTGTTCAGGAAACCCACATGTACTGACATCATTATAAGCAATGATTCGTGCCATCCCAGAGTCTATACACGGGCCTAGTTTAGGTCAATGATCCACAGGATGCTCAAAATAAACATGAATGATGAGGATATGGAGAAGGAACTCCAAACAATCATACAAGTAGGAATTGCCAATGGGTATTCAGGGCGTAGCATACGTAGATTATTTAAATCAATAAAGAACAGGAGGCAACCTAAAACTGGGAAGAATAATGGCAAATATGCCACCCTTACTTACAAAGGCACCTACTGTGAAAAGATAGCTAGTATACTAAAAAAGAAAAATATAAAAGTGGCATATACTACACAGCAGAGAACCTTTAAGAAGTTAAGACATCAAGTGGGGGTCAAACAAAGGAACAAGTTCAAAAAATCTGGGGTTTATAGGATCCAATGTGGGGGTTGTGACAAATTTTATATTGGCAAAACTGGGAGAGATTTTCATACCAGATACAGAGAACATGGTTATCCAAGTAATACTTCAACTTTAGGTCAGCATTTACAGAAAAAGGGACATCAGCTGCACCAAATTGATCAAGGCCTAAAAATACTCCACTTGGCACCCTCCAGTCGCTTCCTCGATGTGATGGAAGAGTTTGCAATTTATACACACCGAATCTGTGAACCACACCACATGCTGAATGAGCAGGAAGGTTTCAATAGAAATTGGTATTTTCAGTTGTTTGATGACACCCTAAGAGGTCTTAAATAGGTTTCACACTTCACCACATACCTTTACCCAGCATATGATTCTCTTTCGTGCCATGCACCCACTTGTATATCACTGGCCCAGTGCCGTTCCTATAGATACCCCCCCCCCCTTCTTTATTACTTTACTATCTCCTCTTAGTCATATCCAGAAAGGAAAAAACATATTAATGACAAAGAGATGCCAGCTTCATTGATAGTTTTAATCAGTTTTACTGTTAGTGTAACTTTAGTATCTGACACACCCACACATTTATTTTAACATCTCTAAATTAGGTACTCTGAATTATTATTATTTTAATGTACAACATATATGCTCATACTAGGTGTCCATACACCTTTATCATTGTGTACCAACTCAACTTGCACATAGTTCATTTTATGGCATATTGTCATTCTTACAATAAATTTCAATATCCTTTATCTTCTGTATATTATATATGCTCACACCAGTAGGTGTACATGCATCTTTATTTTGTTCCAACTGAACTTTGGATATGTCTCATTTATGGCAAGTTATCACTTAAAAAAAAAAAAAAAAAAAAAAAAAAAAAAAAAAAAAAAAAAAAAAAATTATATATACTTCAATATTTCTTTGTCTTGAGCACCACAGGTATAGGGTACAACCTATAATACCTTCCACATTGCCTTATAACCACTAAGATTGTATCCAATATCCAGTAAAAAAAAAAAAAAAAAAAAAAAAAAATCTTTTGTATACTGGCCATATTATTCCATGACTATGAATGTTCAGTTTGTTTATGTTTAGATTTTATCCAAATAAGAATATGGCTGTACTACAGGTATAACCTGTAATTTATCACACCTTTACATTTTTCTTACCATCAGGTATTATCCATTGTTAATATTTTATGTATCTCTTATGTATCTCTTTTTAATACTGTTATTTTTAGTGTCTGACTATGTATCATCAAATTTGGTTTAGTTACACATATGACAATATATTTTAAAAGATGACTATACCATAGGTATAATTTTGTAACCTGAAAATGTTTTACATTTTATTATAACCACCCAACTGCTAGTCAATTTCCTTACCCCCATTTTGACTATGTGTGATCAGATAAGGTTAATTTCACATATGACAATAGTTTTTAAAAGATGACTGTCCACAGGTATAATTATGTAACATGAAAATAGTTTATATTTTATTATAACTACCCAACTGCTAGTCAATTTTCCTTACCCCCATTTTGACTACATGTGATCAAATTTGGTTAGTTCCACATATGACAATATTTAATCTAACAGATGACTGTACCATAGGTATAATTTTGTAACCTGAAAATATTTTTACATTTTATTATAACCACCCAACTGCTAATCAGTTTTCCTTACCCCGCTTTTTGACACATGTCAAATTCTAGTCTTTAGAATTATACCTTATTCAAATGTATGCCTCAACACAAATGTCCACTAGATATGTCACATTTCCTATTGGTCATTGTATCTTACAACATATGTTTCATCTAATATGTGAGACTACTATAGTCTTTAGAATTGTACCTTATTCAAATGTATACCTCAACACAGCTGTCCACTGGACATGTCTCATGTTTCCTATTTTTCATTGTATCTTACAACATATATTATGTTTTATGTAACATGTAATATTTTTTTGTAAAAAATCAACTTAAAAAAAAATATCACCACACCTCATCCATCTACCACTTATACGAAAATTGTTGTGATTCAATGGCACTTGTATACTGCCTATTTTGTCATTAGTTTCGGTTTTAAACCTTGATTGTACTCATATTGTCGGACTTTGTTAGTTGTCTCGACATCATGGCACATAAATATTATATGACGTATTGCCCCTTCATATAATTTTCTACCTGGTACTTGTGAAAGATTATTCTGCAATGTTAGCTTGTAGCCTGTGATGAGCGGCTGTATCACTGTTTTGTGCTGTATTTGGCAACGCCAAATCCTATCCTTTGGCCCTCCCACGCCTCCGTTGTCGTGCACCCTGTCCCGTTAACGGTTTTTATGTGCTTGAATTGGTGTTTTGTATAATTTTATATGACTTGACACATTTTGTAGAAATGTCTTTCACAGTTATATATATTTTTATATGACTTAACACATTTTCGTAGAAATGTCTTTCACAGTTTTTATGACTGCTCACAGTATATTTTCCCATGATGTTTTATGTGTAGTTTTATTCACGCAACTTTCACAGTTTCTATGACTGCACACAGTATAGTATGCCCAAGATGTTTTATGTATAGCTTTATGTATAGCCTTATAGATATCATTATTACGTCCTATATACATCTAAAAATGTAATTTTCTTCTTTTGTACCACAGTCTGATGATGATGTTCTCGAAACGCGTCATGAAATAAAGCTAACTGCGACCAAGACATTTCAACAATTTTTTCATACATGCCAACGTAAGGTCGCGTGTCCACAAGAATGGATGGTTTTATGAAGCAAGTGATAAGCAACATACTATGTTTTACAGGGAAACGAAGGATTACACATTAGTATAGGATTGAAGAAAATACTAAATAAATTTTATACATTATATTGGCTATAAATTCTATATATTTTATATAATATTATAATTATAGCAGAAAATTTTGTCGAAGTCTCTCTTACAGGGTATTTAATGACAAATCTATGTCTGTATGTCCTCTATGTGTTCATAAACCATTCAGTCGATTACAATGAAACTTTGGTGAACTGTTTATCGTACGCCCAAGAGTTGTTAGGAACCTGCAACAAAGTTTTCATGAAATTTCGGAAGTTTATGAAGCGTTCTGTAAAACTAACCCCCCCCCCCCCACACACACACACACACAAAATGATGAAACGAAAATAAGTCTACCGCTCACAACAGTTTCGCTGTAGACGCCGTTAAACTGTTGCATCAGGCGTGACCTTGTATCAAATCAAGTTTGTATTCTATATAAAACCAAAAGGACACTCACTCACTGACTAAACACGAAATTTCGAAAATCACGAAATATCCCTAAATACCTAGGTCGCGCCATAACTTAAGAAGGGCTCGACCGATTTCACAGATCCTTTTGTTGTGTATTCTTATAACAAGGGTTTTATGAAGTAAAACTGGAATATTTGAGAACAACAAAGTGCGTTTTTCAATGTGACTCTGCGTTTCTGCTGCATAGAAATGTATAGTTTTGTTCCGATATTGATGAAATTTTGCACACTCTACCTTAAAAACAAGAGGAATGTCACTGTCTGTATAAAATTTCGTTCGGTGCATGGTGGAGGGTACTGAACTTACTGAATTTTACAAAATTCATAGCTTTGCTCCAATCTTTATGAATTTTTGCACACATGATCTTTAAACGAAGAGGAAGATCACTGGCTACATAAATGTTTGAATGGTACATGACAGAGGGTACCTTGCAGAAAACTTTGTCGAGAGAGGGAATGGTGGAAACGAATAGAGAGATGAGAGAGAAAGAGTTGGATGCAGAGAGAGGGGGAAGGGGGTGTGGACTACGACAGTGTAGGATAAATAAACACCCGGGCAACGCCGGGTTTACGGCTAGTTACAAAATAAATGTATTTGATTGGTAAAATAATCGATTATAAAAGGAAAAAAGTGTAAATGATGTGGAAAAATAGAGGAAATTTTTTTATTCAACACACTCAATAGCTTAAAAATAATCTAAATGCTGTAAAAGATTCTTTTTTTGAAAGTGAAATTTGGTTTTCCTGTGAATTTTGATTCGATTTCTCTCATTCATTAAGCTGTCTTACAAAATGTTCATGTTATATATAATCTTCTATTACACCAGCATAAAATCTCCACGTACATTAAGCTATATATTGCTGTTATTCACTTCTTCCTTTTCCGATTCTTCATAAAGCTTGTCTTTGTCCTCTTCTTATCCTGGGAGAATGTGCATTTACAGAGTTTGACTCCATAATTATGTTTAATACTGAGTCAAGCCGATCATTCTGTAAATACCACAAAACCTTCCAATCGTGTTATGGGACGGTCAGGTATTGAAAAACCTGTTCCGTTCTCAGTTTGTCATTTCCGCCTGATTATAGAATGTAATCAACGTATTCAAAGTACGCGTTCACCATTCCACTTCACTTATGGCAATGCTGTCGCATTAAGTTTGTGCCTCCCTACTACTCCCCTAGCAGCTCCCAGTCAATATAAACCTCTACCTAATATTCCATGGCACAACTCGTACACTATTACACTTAGCTAATCAGGACTTATAGTTATCTGTGTTCCGAGGTTCTTTGGCAACAGTTTTAGTGACGGAGGAATGTTCTCTGAGCGAATTTTGGGCGCTGTGCAGGGCAAATTCATTAGTGCAGCTGTCATTTTGCTGTTTCTCAGCCAGCTGTTTCGTCTTTCAGAATGCAGCTGATTACTGATTTGCTGTCGATAATCTGAAAGTACATCTAATACACTGCCAGTAGCCGCCAGGTGAGACATCTAGCCAATTTCTTCGTGGTCGGACAACCTCTTGAGTGACTCACTGTGTGACTCAACCATATTCCTGACGCCACACCCACTTTCCAATACGTTGTGTTGCTTGGGCGTATCTGTAAGGAGTCAGCTAACGGCCTAATAGAAGGCATGTTCTGACATTCACTCCACAGTAATTTCGAACTATCTTCCTTGTGAAACAAAACTGGCTCTTTATTGACATGCAGTAATGATTGCGATTTACATGTCCTCTCAAGTTGCTTCCAAATTTCTAGGTTTCAAGAAAAGTTATACGCTTTCTGAAAAATAGCTTATAATTAACGTACGTCCATAAGTATTATCTTTCCAACTATATAATTTGTGATTTACTGTCTGAAAGGTCAAAGTTCGTAGTACCTGACGGGTATTCATCTATTGAAACTGAATTTTTTATTTCTGGGGTTCCCCAAGGAAATGTTGTAGTCTCTCTTCTTAACCAATCCAAGTGATTTAGAACAGAATCTGAGCAGCTCTCTTGGATTGCAGATTAAGTTATCGTTTACTGTCAGTAAAGTCATCAGAGAAAGAAAATGAATTATTAAATGATTTAGACCAGATTTCTGCATGCTGCGGAAAGTAGCAGTTAACTGTGAACAATAGAAAGAGTCATTAGCTTTGCTTGAGCACAGAAAAAAATGCGTGGAATTTTAATTACACCATATATCACACAAATTTACAACCCATCGATACAACTTAACAGATAGGGATAAAATATGAAGGATTAAATTTTAATCATCACATAGAAAATATCGCGGAAAGACCGACTAAGGATTATGTTTATTGACAGAACTCTTGAAATATGCAACAAATACACTGAAGAGAATGTCTGCCCGTGCATCCTCTTCTGTAGTATTTCTGTTCGCTATTGGATTGGCGAAAGACATGGCAGAAAATTCAAAAAGATACAGTTTTCCAGATATTATCGTTAAGTAGGGGATAGTAAGTTATAATTATCACAAACAAGTCCGTATCGCAGTCATTAAAAGAAAGGAAATTGTTGTTGGTGCGAGATTTTTTTCACATTACTGAAATGAGTAACTTTCTTCTCTGACGGTCACTTGTGTCTAAAGAAATAAAGACGGACCATATGATTTGTTTTTATTATTAAGTATTCACTCCATCACTAATGGGGATGACGGTCCCATATTCGAACAAATGAGTTCGTTTGGACCAGGCTGATGTAGCTTTATTTTCGTTTGGCACTATTTAATTATTCGATTGAATTAAGGTAATTTTTGTCGGAGTACTTTCTCAACAAGGGTTCCCCAATAAGCGAATGTGCAATAAGCGTCACTAATGCTCCATGCAAGAGAAGTCCTGAGATTTCTGGACGTATATTGGATAGAAAAGACGGATCTCCGGTGTTTCATCAGGACCTTCGCTGGAAGACGTGAGAGCAGGGCAACATCTCCATGAGCGTGCGAGGAACTCGTAGACTACAGTAACGTAAGAAATGTCAACCGCATTTCTATACACTCAGATAGACATCTTTTTCTTTGCAGCTTTGTGCCTAGACACAGATGCAACCTTTGAAAAATGAGCTTGTTCCGTGATTTCTGTAATTTCTTCGCCTGATGCTGCTAGATTTACATGTAATGATGTAGTTCGGTCTCCATCTTTATGGGACTGTTTTCAAATCACTTATTCTGGTTGGTGCAACCTCAATATTCTTCGTAGAGAAGGAGATTATTGGGGTACACTGCATGAGTGTTTGTAAGCTACGAGAAACAGAACAAAATCTGCTCTCGTTTGCATTTATGCAAAGGACAGCCGTTCTCTTGTAGCACAGCAGCCTGCTGACGACTTGTGATTCCAGGATGTCTACGAGACAAGGGCGCGGCGCACATGTGGCGCTGGCGCTTGTGTCTTGCTCCTCGTGTTCACTGTTGGCCTTGATGTGTCGTTTTGAGGATCATAAGGCACGCGGTGAATGCCAAGAGCAGACTGAAAGTCAACGGACCACGGACACTTCGGCGAAGTGTAGAGCTAGTGCCGACGGAGATGACATCGTACTAACGCCAACCACTGTTGCTATCAGTTCTATGTGTTACAGATCCTGATGCATCAGACGTATCGGCACTTCATCGACCATGCAAACGGCGACCATCAATAACATCGATGAGATAAGCTGGGAGTACGGTATAAGAAGATTATAAAACTGCAAAAAGCGTCGAAGTCCCGATAAGAGCATGGTAACGTGTTTTCTGTTTTATATTCCGACGAGGAATTTCAAGATACAGATCATTCATTTACAAAGAGGAATGAATGAATTTATTTGCCAATAAAATTTTACAGGGATTTCTGAAATCTACATATTCTTATAGCAAGTAAGTGAAATAAAATTTTACGCATTTGTTCGTAACATGAAGAAAATTAGACACTATTTCTTTTTTGTATTTACTCTTCCGACTGCAACCGTTACCTTAAATAATTCTTTCAGTTTACTACTATGCATACGTCGGGGTCGTGACTGCTATGTTCATTTAAATACACTATCTGATAAAAAGCATCCGCACACAGTAGTAAGCGGAACTGACCTCTAAAAGTCACTAGAGTTTGAATCACGAGTTAAATAAGAGACAGGTTGAACTGGGTTGTCTGTAGAGTAGAAATAACAGCTAAATGTACCAACCAGGAGAGCTCGGTGACTTCGAATATGGTCGCTAGATGTCAGCTGGGTATCAAATCCATCATGGACATTTCAACCTTTAGTGATGTGTTTATGAAGGGGAACGCCAACGAAAAATCAAAGCTAACCAAAATCAAATAGACCTTATGTACTGATGGTCTGGGACCATAGAGCTTTGTGGAGGATGGTTTCAAAAATATCACACGAAATAAGCGGAAGGAATCATTCTTGAGTTCCAAGGTACTACCAGCCTTCCGGCTCAGACAATGATAGTGCATCAGTATTTAAAGATAACTCACATGTTTCACAGTGCTAAGCGACTCTTAAGCTAGTGCAGAATTACAGTGGATGACTGGAAATGAGTGAGGTAGAGTGAAGAATCTCGCTTTATCATGGAAACTCGATGGAAAGATTTAGCGTTGGTGGAATTCCGGAGAAAGATGCATGCCATCTTGAGTAAAGCCAACATTGAAGTACTGAGGAAGTGGCGTTGCGGTATAACAGTGATTTCCGTAGTTATGGTGTGAGAATGACAGTTTACGTGGTCATAAACAAAATCTGCAAGGCACTGCTTCGTGGACAGTAGCATTCCTAAAATGGGCTAGCCTGCCTAGAATGCAGTCATGAACTCAATGGAACACCTTTGGAACGAAGCCCTGTGACCTTCGTCACTACCTTGTGCTGTTACGGATCATTACGAAGAATGGGCTTGCATTTCTTTACAGACATTCGGATACCTTTCTGAGAGTTAAATCCGCTATAAAAGCGAAGGATGGTCATATTTCATATTAATGAAAACTTATGCGTGTCCGGATACGATTCATCAGATAGTGTATAAAACTCGATGAAAAATCTGGGTACTGATTTTTTCATCTAGCTAAGTTTGCAATGAAGGGAATATTTTAGAGGTATTACCTGACGAAAACTTATACGTAGCTCACTCTGAACTGAATTCTACATCTACAACTGAATTTCCTAAGTCACCATAAGGTAAGTCATGTGGCCTACACTGCAATTTCTCACCCTTCTGTCTTTGAAAAACGTTTATCGGAACGTCTCCTTAAGAGCTATCTTTTTTTCGAATTTTGTCATCTGAAATGTAAAAGCCATGCATTTTGTGGATAATACAGAAAGATTCAAAATGATGTATTCAGCTTCAAAGTTTATATATACTTTATGATCTCAGAATGGTATGATTTGATCCAATCTAGTTGACAGATGTAGAAGTCATCCGGAATTATTATGCGCCTTCACAAGAAATCTGCACTGATATCAAGAGATCCACTGGAATCAAGGCAGAGACACAATTTTGAGGTAAAGTTTAACTCAGAACTCATCAGTAACCCTGGCGTCAATGGAGCCTCGTTCCGTTCGAAAATCAAACTTGAAAATCTTTAAATATTTGAGTGAAATCCGTATAAGTCTTATTTTAATAAAGAAAATTGGGTAGTCCACAGATAAGTTTCGTGATATAGCGCAAAACATTACAATTTTAAAACAGCCACTTTCATGTTCAAATATCTTAAGGCGGTTTTGCAAGTTCCAAACGTGACGTAGAATCAGCTGACGTATGTACTAAGATAGAGCACTTAAGATTATACGAGACGTAAAATTACTTTCTTCTCCCTTGGTTTTAAGCACCCACAATAAAATTTATGCATTTTACATTGTCATTGAGTGAAGCGCCAATGTTAGTTTTAGCTCTTACGACTTCAACGGTTTGACTTTGTTCTCTGAAATATCTCCCTCATCCTTACGAATTTCTCTTTGTGATATACTACACAGTCCAAGAGTTATCTCTTTGAACAAGTGTCATAAATCACCGAATGAGGTAGCGCAGTGATTGATCACAATAGTTCATTCGTTCAGGGATCGCTTTTACGTGTATAGACCACACGTCATGAAATCGCACTTACGGGAATATAATGCGCTACCGGATCTATCGTAGACCACAAATATAAAAATAAAAATGTGTTTGGTAGCGTATCACTGTTAAGTAGCTTTATTTTTTACAACAACGTTTGTATACATGAACTTTCAAAACAACAATACTTTTCGAAGACCTATTGTTAAGTGATGCTCTGACATAAAAAAAAAAATATCTAACTTGGTTTCGTCCCCATTATCTACGGTGTCGTTCCAATGCATATCATCTTCACTGCCGTCTGGAATATCTTAAATGCAACATTTCTTCGATGATTTCACAATCATTGTTGTTTCGATGCTTTTCCAGGTGGCCTCAACCCTGTATGCAAATATGTGGGGTGCAGCACGAAAATGTTCAAATGTTTGTAATTCTATCGGACAAAACTGTGTGGTGATCAGTCCGCAGCTTACAAACTACTTAAACTAAGGTAAACTAACCTAAGGACAACACACGACCCCATGCCCCAAGGAGGACTCGAACGTCCGACGGCGAGCAACCGCGCGCTCCGCAGCGAGGCGCCTTAGACCGCTCGGCTACTCCAACGCGGTGGTGCAGCACGCTTCAATGTTCTTGTCGGAGTTAATTCACGGTTTGATTCGCATAATCATATTTTGTACGGTTCGTGATCGTTGGCTGTCCTGCGTATGACGCTTGTGGCGGCGATACTATTGTTTGCTATTTCACAGTGCAACAATCAGTGACGACTTCCTGAAGACTTTAACTGTAAGATTTCGCTCTCTGTCAAGACCGGAAATAACTACGTGAAGGTGGTAAGAGTCTACACTCGTTTTCTTATAGTCTTTGTTTTAATTGTTGTATCTTTTGTTCCATTTCTTTGGTTACTAGAATTTGGATGTATCACATCTACTTTGTTATATTGCAGTACTATTTAGGTTGTTTTGCATTTTCTTTGATAGGAACTGCAATTATAAGGGACAAAGTTGTATTATTTACTGAAAAGAAGTTCTAGATGCACATAGACCTTGTGTACCACGCACATATTATTATTGTAATATTATTGCACAATTTACAGCACGTGGTTGTTCTCCGTCGGAGATTCGAGTCCTGCCCTTAGGTATGGGTGTGTGTGTGTGTGTGTGTGTGTGTGTGTGTGTGTGTGTGTGTTGTCCTGTGGTTAGTTTAAGTAGTTAAAAAGCCTATGGACCAATAACCTCAGTAGTTAATTTCCAGAGTTTTACAAACAGTCATTCATTCATTCAATTTACAGCATGAATCTCAATTACTAAAGCAATAATTAAATTGAGGTTAACATATATCGGGTTTATCTGTGATGACTCCTACCTTGAACCACACATACCCTAACATGTTCGCAAATCGAGGAGATGAAAACTGATTATGAATCAAAGGTTGACTGATTAATAAATACAGTAGAAACGGTGGAAATTATGATTCAATATTTTGTTACACTCACAATCAGGGCCGGCGCAAGCCTAACTGCTGCAGTTGCAGTCTGAAGCACGAACAAACTGATACTTATATAAGAATCAACTCAGCAAAAAATAATATCACCATCCAAACGGACTCAAAAACCGAAAAAGAGACACGCTTTCTTGCAACAGAAATTTGAGGAATGGTGAAATTTCCAAATTAGAATTTGTAAAGTGCGTTTCATACCAAGCAGGCGTGAGCAGAAAATAAGCCAAACTAAATGCATTTGTTTTCTGCAAATATTTTTGTACGTGAAATTTGTAATAAAATCCTTGTATTTGTATATAATTGTTTGTTTTTTATATCTGGTTCCTTGGCACAGTATTGACATTATTCCTTTATAACTCTACAAATAGGGGCAGAGGTTGCGCACTTGGTAAGTTTAAATTTGGAAGCATTTTGCGAGATTGTGCAGTCGGTCTGCCAGGAACAGGTAGGAGTTGCCCAGTTCGTGCCTGCCACTCAGGGGGCACTTTGGGGACAGTTGCCCAGTTCGAGTCTTCCGTTTATCACCAACAGGTAAAAGATGCCCAGTTCAGACGAGCCCGCGGTACCGTGTCCCGCAACTGTGGAGGTATTCCCGCTCCGACTCTCGCTCCCGCCGTCCCGCATCGGTGTGATTAGTCCTTAATCCCGAGACCCCCCTCGGGCATGAATATTTGTGTCGTCTTTAGTATAAGGTAGTTCATAAGTAGTTTGTAAGTTTAGGAACTGATGACCCCGTGGTTAAGTCCCTTAAGCTTAACAATCATTTGAACATTTGAATCCCGAGACATGATACGTTCCTTACCAAATTATAATGTATTTGTTCTGTACAAATACCCAAAGATCGTAAAAGGATTTTCCGAATACCCTGTATATAAGGAAAGAGCAAATCTGTAAATAGAGAGTAGGAGCTTATGCACCGATAGGTGAGGGTTTTATGCACGGTGAGGAGTTTCTTAGCCGCTACATACTCGTTAAGGTTCACTACCTGAAGGCGTCTTTTCCCAATACTTACAGACATCGGCTACTCCCTATTATGATTGCGTTCTGCTGCTAAACGTGGCACTGATTTGAAGCGATCATGTTTACTTGTGACTTCTATATATTTGTCACACTTTGAAGTGACTCTTGGCCCACCCTTTCGAGGTCGGTCAATATTCTGGCCAATATCCACATGTCGCTGCAAGGTATAATATACACATCCCAAGGAAATATATTCTTCACGTACAATTTGTAGCATAGTAAGACCGACTGGACTTAAATATACAGTTCCAGATCGATTTCCTGCAGAATGCTCCTTTCTTTGTACCATTATCATTGTTTGCACTGAGCACTCACTGAAGTTGCTATCTCGTGCGTAACTGCATGTCCCTTTCTTAACTGTAACCGTTTTTACACAGTTGTTGGCGTCCTATGAACGCCACCTAGTGAGTAAACATTATATTATGCGAACAAAATACAATGGAACGTGATCATGATAAGAACGTGTAACACTTATGTTTAAATAAAATAAAAAATATAAATTATTATTATCGAAACTAGTGTGTGTGTGAAAGTGCTTCTTTTCTTCTGTTTTTGTGCAGATTCAACAGTGCCTACCTGAACAGGTACAGCACTGTGAATGTAAAAACCAATCCGAACATCTGTAATTAAAGTACGAGTAAACATAATTAATCAGGCTGGCATCGACTGATAGCAATGTGTATGGCGCTGCTGGTGCGCTTAGTTATCCATAACATGAGTCAGGTTAAACAATGAACGAAATGTCCGGTTGTAGCTCAAGGTCCCATTCGTTCATCAGACCGACAAATAGTTTATTAATTAAATAAAATACTTTCCAATTTATGTCCAAAATAAATGTGATCATGGGTGGTGACAGATAATGTCTAACAGTGAGTGATAGAACCAGAAAAACACGCAAGGCTATGGCACAGTTGACAATTACGTATCCGTTAATTAAAGATCAAAGTTTAGATTACTACTGTAACACAGATTGAGCATTGGTTCTATTTCGACTTTAGTAGTGATTGTTATATGTAACGTTACGTGCGGTGAACAAGCTCTGCCTCATTAACAAACATAATGTTGTACTGTCAAAATAGTTCATTAGCTAAGTAGGGCGCAAACCAGGTAATACTGAATATCAATGTGCTCACACGAAGAATGACAGACAATCTATAACAGTAGCTGATAGCAACAAAAGAAACTTGTACAGTGTATGAAAGTGAAGAAACGTCAAAGTCGATAACTGTGTAACTGACTAATTATTTAAAGTAAATATCAAGTTTAGGTTACAGAATACAAAAATAACGAGGTATGGGTTTGCGACCATAACGATAATTGTTGCGTGTACCGATAACTTCTGAAAATGCGACCTAATTTTATTAAGAAACTAATTATTGAGTTCTCAGCAAGTGGTGTAATTAATATTTGTATGAAAGGGCGCGTCACACGATAGACAGGAAATGCTGATAGCTACCTGATAAACTAGATGGTTGCGAATTCTACAACAGAATGTGAATGACATAACAAAAGCAAGTGGAGTAATTATTTTAGTATGTAGAGCACTTTCCACGATTGTAAGGAATATAAGTAGCTACCTGATAAACTAGTTACTTACGATTCTTTTATCGAAAATGTAAGATCATAACAAATCGAGGTACTAAGTATTTGCGAAATGTTTAACAAAGACTCAACAATTTGCCTCCCTACTCGGAATACGAATCAAAAATAAATTTATATTCACACACCTCTTTTCTGTAGACAGCAGTTTTGCAGCTTGCAATGCATTAATGATGAAATATAAATAAAGTTGAAACTTGGATCTACCCTACCGTTCGTTTTAAAACTCAAATCTAAGACAACTTGCTAATAATGCTAAATTTAAAAAATGGAGAATGAAGCAATCCTCTAAGTGAAACCATATTATGATTTATGATTCTTATTATTATTACTTTTAAAACATCACAAATACAATAGAATATAAATAAAAACCAAAGTTATCAACAATGTTAACTGCTTACAACTTTCTCAGTCTGTTAACTCTACACCGACAACTAACTCCGTCTGTCCACTTGCACTCTCAGACTCCTGCCTACTACTCGCTACCGCCAACTCACAGTTCACAGCAACCAACCTCTCTGTCCAGAGAGTGACTGACAAAGAATAGGGCTGCCACCTTTCAAACGGGGAAGAAATGTGGAACACTACTCTTAAACATTGTATTGAACACGCTGAGGAAGTAATATAGTTAATTCGTATTGGAATCTAATAACTTGCTTTTTATCTTACTTTTAGGGCGGCAGAAAACTTTGGGGCGATGGTGCATTTATATGTAAGTCCACCACTGCCGACGATCCTCTCTTCAGGGAGGCTGCACACCAGGCTCGAACTGTTACGGAACTCAGTGAAATGCAATGACTACAGTAAGATAATGGACAGTAGTGTGTGGATACTTTGTAAATTTTGGCCTGGCAGGAGACGTGCTAGGGTTAGTCGGTAGAATTGGAGTAGTGGAGAGCGCGAGTGCCTAGTAAGCAGGGAACTTGGGTTGGAAACGGGGCGTAGCACAAGTTTTCAAGTTTCCCCATTTATTTAAATCAAAGTCCAGTGGCAGCTAAAGTCGAAAATCCCTTGTGTGTTGCTTTTATAAGGCCTAGTTCATAATTATGATGATATAAATTGTCTGAATTTTAAATCTTTCCTGAATACTATTACAGGATCCAAACTGGCTGACCCTATGAGATCCAATACCAAGTACGAGTGGGAACGTATAAATTAAAGCAACTTAATTATCTGCCAATTATCTGGGTAGTAACGAGATCTAAAAAGTTATATTTTTATTTATAAAAGTTATTTCTACCGACAACAATTCCAAAACCCCGACATTCTGAATTTAATTCCAGACTTTTACTCTTACAGTCTCGGAATTTTTATAGTACTATACATTTCCCTATTACATCAATGTATATTGTATCTTATAATCGCGAGTTGTAAGCAATTGTACAGAAACTATTTCTCCAAGATAGGAAAAGCAATGAAATTTCGTATGATTCATCTTGACTCCATCGGCCAACTTCCAATACGAATTCTGTATTTTTCGTTCATAAAGAACGCAACAAGGGCTATAATTGTTCTAAAAAAAAGACAACAATTAAAAATACATGGCTATCATATTCAGCGAGCACATAAACACCACAATGGTTACTGTCAAAACAAGAAAATTAGTTGTCACAAAATTCTCCTCGCCTTGTCCAATAGCCCAAGAAGTTGCTTAAAAATAGTTGAATTTGATCTATATTTCGACCATCTCTTTGGGTGTCTTCATCAGAAATAAAACTGCAACATGAAACGTTTACACTTAGAGCTAGATGTGCTCATGTTGTATAAAGAAAGTAATAAAAATATTAGCTAGTTAAGAACTAGCGGTCTGAACAATAAAACGCAGTGGCTGGCTGCTATGGGCTGCGACGTGTCCGCTCTCAGAGCGGCATCAGACATGTGTTCGACGATTAGTTTCCAAGAAATACCCACCTTTCGCCACAAGTCATTTTCCCTCAGCACAGTTGGAAACTCCTATCTCGTGCTCACTCCCAACCAGCGGAACACCGTCACTGATTTGCTGTTCCAAATCCAATAGAGGACAGGAAAACATTTACACTGAAACAGTGTTTTTAATAACATGTGACGTGGTTATAATTTAAGAAATATAGTAGATGGATCATTGCACTAATTTTTGTGACAATGGCTATATCGGTAAAAAAAAGGAGTATAAACACAAACTAGCGGATGTGATAAATAGTGTACAAACAACGAAGATTTCAGGAGCGTTATATCATGCCACGTATTAATTATTATTATTATTATTATTATTATTATTATTATTATTATTTATGGAGTAAGATTAGTTTCATGCCAAGTCCTAACGGTAAAGAATTGATAAATTATTTATAAATGTGAATGAAATTACTAATATATTTCTCCCATGACAAAGAGAACTGTAACTGTGTGACTGAATAAAAGTAGGGCAACATATGGGTTGTCCCCGAATTGCGACGGAAAATGATCGATGACAGACATTTCACAATAACCATTTGTGGGATGTTATGCTTATTACCTGCAGTATGAGTACACTGATCAATTCAGGCCCTGATATAGTCTATTGTGTTATATTTTAGGGGCTGCAAAAGAGCTCTGTACGTACTTTTGACATCTTCACTAATACGAAGAGAGAGCAAAATACACTTGCGCGTCATCGCTCACCTGCGTAGTGGCAAGATGTAGAAATACACTGTTTTCGAACGCAGTTTTCATCGTCTTATACATCGGTAGTGACATGCATGATACCCACTATATGGTAACTGTGATCTAACAACAAGAATTGTTTTTCGGAACAGTGGACAAAGGACAAGAGCAGTAGTTTGGAGTTCCATCGAATACAGTAAGGCAATATGTAACCCCAGTCTCTGCTGCTTGGAGGTTTTAGAGATCGATGTTCCGCCCCTTAATCAGTATTCACCATATATCATACAGCAACAGAAAAAGTCTTGCCACATGAGGCGAGGATATACCTATTTTCTTCAAAGAAAGAGAGTTAGCGCTATTTCCTCGACTCCCATGTTTGCTTCATACGGCATGTCTAGGGTATTATTAGTAGACATACTGTTCATTGCGACTCTCCAGCAATCAGGTGGAAATCCCATTTCTATTATTCTCCATCAACCGTATGAGAGAAAATTACAATATCCCGAAGCTATTGTTAGTTCTTTTCTGTCCTTCCTTCCCACAGTTATTTTTGTATTATAATACAAATATTTATTTATATAAGCCGTCTGTGCAAGTGAATAATACAAGTTATTTTGCCGTATGTGTTTCGCCTTTGTTTGCAAGGCATCTTCAGAGGCCTGGAATATATACGGGATTATGTTTACAATATTACGTTTTTAGTATTTTAGGTTATAAACAGTCCTGGCGCGTTATCTAAGTATAGCGAACGATATTTTGATGTTGTTACTTAACAATTTTTGGTGGATTCTGGTCCACATTTACTGCTGTTTGGTGACTTGTCTTGTTTCTGTCTTCTTTTAGTCCATTGGCTTTTTCATTTCAGCACTTCACCACTTGGCACATGCCATTTTGTTTGTGTTGTGACTTTGGTTTGGATGATGTTCCCATTTGTTGATGGTGTGTTTGTTCTATGTTTGCTGTTTGCCAGTGTGTGCATATTTTCGATTTAATTGTGGAAAGTAGGGCACTAGTGCACCAGTTATGAATATTTTATATTTTTTTATTTCCTAATTTTTGCTCTTTAATTACTGGTCTCTCTCTCTCTCTCTCTCTCTCTCTCTCTCTCTCTCTCTCTCGCTCACACGTTCGCACGCACACACACACTCGGTTTCATAAGGAAAAAACTGAAAATTAAATTAGAAAAAATAGAAAATATAATAAAAAATATTAATAATTGGAGCAGTATTTTCCACAATCATATCGGAAACACACTGGCTTAATGTAAAGATACGACAAACACACATTCAGCTGTTTGCAACGCCATCCAAAACAAAATCACAACACCAAGTGGCATGTGCCATATGGTCAAGTCCTGAAATGAAAATGCCTATGGAATAAAAGAAGACAGAAACAAAACAAGTCACCAAACAGCAGCAGATGTAGACCAGCATCTAGCAAAAATTGTAAGTAATAACATCAAAATATCATTAGCTATATTTAGATAACGCGCCATAACTGTTCACAAACTAAAAACATAAAAAACGAAATATTGTAAAATATAATTATGTATAAATTCCAGGCCACTGAAGATGCCTTGCAAATAAAGGTGAAACGCCTATGGCAAAATAACTTGTTTTATTCAGTTGCACAAACGGCTTATATTAATAAATATCTGTATTATAAATATCGAAGCTACATTTGATTCCAAGCCAGAACTTTTACGAGTTTTAAATGCGGAACGTTTTTTAAGTTAGCTGTCATGTATAGGTCTATAATCATAATTAGTTTTCTCGCAGCATTTACCTAACTGTGTTAGAGACTCGTGTGTGCAGGCGGGTTGGTGGGTCTGCCTAGTAGTGCTAGCACTCTCGTTCCTCGTGTCTGCTGAGAGTGAAAACAGGTGCCACGTCGTGACGCACTCTCGCCGCTTCCTGGCTAGGACGTGAGACACGGGATGCTCGTAACAGCAGTCTAATGTTTTAGTGCTTCCTTCCTGCCATAAACGTGTCAGTCGCTGTCAACTAATAGGACAACACCTTGCACGTCTGGAACTGATACTTTTTCCGAAGGTGTTTCTGCAGCGTGAACACTGATTGAACGAATAGATAGAAAAGCGAGTATTCTATCTTCTTTTCTTGTTTCTTTTAAGATGGACGCGTCTGGAGTCTCACGGTTACAGTTCCGCATACATAATCTGTGCTAAAATGACTGACTAAATCAACTTTTATATAAGGTTTGAGAAAACAGTGCTTGAAGAAATAAAGAAGACATATCACGCACCGGAAAGAGCAGTGACCAAACTAAAAATCGGAATACTTAAGCGACATTT
Source organism: Locusta migratoria (assembly GCA_026315105.1). Lineage (NCBI taxonomy): Eukaryota > Metazoa > Arthropoda > Insecta > Orthoptera > Acrididae > Locusta > Locusta migratoria. Next base: position 318,306,757 of record CM048748.1, on the reverse strand, counting down.
TTCTTACCGTGATAAATAATAAATTAGTCTACTACTTCCTCAAGATGACAAATACTGAGTTAGAGATGTGATGTTTTTCGTCACATTTGGGATCTTAAGACATATTTTTCAGTAATAACCTGCAAATTGCCGTTTTCTGACTTTTCACTTTTCTTGCTGGGGTGTGTTATAACTTCGTACAATAGAAAAACTAGAACGGCAAATATTCTTTTCGGGAGGCTTGGGGAAAGACAGAAACGGGTTTGCTGTCAGATAACTGGCATTCTGATACGTAATTAGCAGTGTAGAAAAGGTAGTAAAAAGTTTGATACTTCTGACTGCCACACTTTCAGACTACTAGTGCCGCATATGGCGCAGATAGTTGTCCCTGTGTCTAAGTCCACATCAAGTATTATTTTTCATTCTCTGTATGATTTCAGATACAACCTTCTGTGTAGTAACTGCATACAAAATGTTCTACACAATGAGTAACACCTTGAAACATTGAATAAGTACTGTTGTAGAGCTTAGAAAAAGCATAATTATGGCGTCTTCCTACTTGATGCACTAGTCAAACAACCTCTCTCAAAGACCAAATTTAACTGAAAAATACAACAAAAGAAATTCATGAACAACCAAAGTAACATTTACAGGACCATAATCTGAAGGAAGAGTAAGGAATTTTGCATATTTACATATTGACTTTTGAAGTAGCCTACAGATGCAGTAAATACTCTAAAGAGAATTATACCTGGCAGTAAGTAGTCAAATTACGCTTCTCATTGTGGTATTAACACATTCATAATTTCTTGTTACTAGCTGACAATAGATTTTCATGTAATTTGTGTCATTTTTCCTTTGAAAATATATTCTCAATGGACTGTTATACTTTTATAATAAGCTACACTGCCTCTCTTCCAATGAGAAAATTATTCTAATCATTTCTAAATATCATTTCAAAATTTTTGGTACTGTGCAGGTGTAACACTACTGCTGCTTTTGTTGTTGACGTTCTTTTTTGTTTTGGCCTTCAGTCTAAAGACCAATTTGGTGTAGCTCTCTACGCTACCTTAGCATTTACAAGACTCTTCATTTCTGAAAAACTGCTGCAATCTATACGAATTTGAACCTGACCTCAAGAGCAAATGATAGAGGAGGTGGAGGAGTGGCCCGAGCTGGGCGAGCTGGTGATGGGATAACGAGAGCGTAGTCGGTTGCGCTGCATGGATTGGAACGTCATAGAGCTGGCAGTCTCTGGACCATTGGACGACCCCTGGGAGCCTCCCTGCCTTGGGGCCAAGAGTGTGGTGGATACCCGAAGTTTGGCTGTTGCATGCAGGAGGTGCATAATTGTGCGGGACTGTCGGCTGTGAACTTCAGCCGGGCTCTCGGACCGAATAGGGTAGAATGGTAGGAACTAAGGAAGAGTTTGAGCGCCTCGTCAAGTGAGTGATCCGCGGAATATTTGACCATCTGAGTTTTAAATATCCGCACAAGGTGCTCCGCCTCCCCATTTGACTGGGGGTGGAAAGGTGTGGTGAAGAGGCGTTGTATACCTTTGTGAAACAGAAGGTCTCGAATGCTTGGCTGCGAAATTGGGGATAATTGCCGTGACTATTGCCCGAGGTAATCATTCTGGGGGAAAAACACTTTGCCAGAGTGGATAGGGTGACCTCAGATGTGATGCTTGAACACTGAACAGTGAATGGGAAATGAGAATATGCATCAGTAAGCAATAGCCATTGGTGCCACAAAAATGGTCCTGCAAAATCAAGAGTACATTTGATTTGGACCAAGGAAGGAAGGAAGGACTGAGGGGGCTACATTGCGCACGTTGAACATTGACGCACTACGTCTGTAACGTCAGTTGTGAATCCCTTCAAGAGCATCTGTCTGTGCGTGAGAGCCTTGGTGTGCCAAACCCCCATTAGCCTGAGGTTTTCCCGATAACGACGCCTGGGGCTGATACGACGCCGGTGACACAGACAGCTGATATCTGATAGCAAAGAAGAACCGGAGTTGCGCCTGAGCCTTAGGTAGGGAATAGTGGAGCATCTGCGTTGATCGTAGGAGCGTACTGTCCTGAAAAGTGAGTCTGTAGATGTCACTACTACCAACTTGTTGGCGATGACACGAAAGGCTTGGAGGGTGTCTTGGATCTCATAATCGAATTGAAACATTATAAGTTCAGAACAATCAAAGGACGGATCAGCTCCTAATGGCAAATGGGAAAGAGCATCCGCATTGGTGCGCTGCTTGGTGGAACGAAAGTGGAGCGTGAATCAAAACTGAGAAAGGAACAAGGCTCACTTTTGTATACGTTGCGATATCTTGGTCGGTAGGCGGGCAGAGGAAGGAAACAGTGCCACGAGCAGCTTATGGTCGTTAATCAAGTGAAAGGATTTCCCATATAAAAATGGAAGAAACTTTTAGCAGGCACATACTATTGCCAAGGCCTTCTATCTTGATTTGGAAATATTTTAGTTGCGTCTCCGATTAGGCTTTGGAGAAGACTGCAATAGGGCGTTCAGTTTCCGTCCGAAAGTTTGTATGATAATCATATTGATTGATTCCACTGTTGGTTCTTGGTGACACAGTTTCAATTAAATAAACTGAACCACACTTGTTGCCTTGTTTCACTATATTTTATTTCCACGACCTATGTTTCGTGTTGTGAGCCAATTTTATAGTAACTTACTGATTCCAAAATACGCAGGTAAAGATAACCATAACATTATAACAGTTCTCCGGTTTTCGATTTCAACACTGGACGGTATTACTGTGTGATAATTAATTTGGAAACATTTATATTTGCGTTTTGCTTTCATTGGATTACTTTCTATAATTATTGATGTTAGTAACTAAATAAATGTAAGCTTCTTATTAATATACTTTTTTAGTTTTTATGGCTTGCGGAAATTGTCTAGTGACATTTAATTATTATACCCTGAGATTTTATGTCATTGATTGTTTACCAACTGTAATTATCTTTTACGTATGTGCTACTGTACTGTAAAAGAGGGGAGTAAATGAATTTTGTCTTCTGCTCGTCCAGTAGTAAATTTGAGGTTGTTCGCATCTGTTGTTTAATTTACAATATTTCCAATTGGTAGAGTTTTGCACCTTCGCCTTCTACCTGTAAGACTTCTACTTCTATTGCATATTTGTTCATCTGGTCCATACAGTGTTCAGCAAAGGCAGAATCTGGCTTTGTTAATCTCCAACTTTTATGGTGTTCCCTGAGCCTAGTGCAGATTGGCCGACGTCTCTGTCCTATATGGCATGACTGACACTCTATATAAATGATTTTATATACCCCGCTCTTCATTATGGCTGGCTGTTTGTCCTTGGAGTTGAAGAGACATTTACCTAAGGTATGCGGGGGATAGAAAAATAACGAAAATTCTTTTGCCTTCAAAATGTTACAAATCCTATTGGAAATTTTACCTAAAAAAGGCAACCTACACCATTTCCTTTTTTATCTTTCTGTGGTGTTTACTGGGTACAGTAAGGTTCTTTCTTCTTTTTTTCCTTTTCTTATTAAGAATATTGTCAATCATAGTGGGCTGAAATTCATTACTTGTTGCTATAGTTTTGTCTGTGCTGATTTCTTGCTCATAATCTTGGGTCATGAGAATGGACACGAGATGGGGTATAATGTGGTGGAATGCTGCCTGTTGGTAAGCTGTTGGGTCTAGAGAGAAAGTATCACTAAAGGTGTCTTTCCAGTACATTTTAAATTTATGGCTCCTAATTTCTATCTGTATGTCGGCATGAACACCGTAAAAGTAGTAAGCGACAAACTTTTTACCTTTCATCATTTTGCTGGGGTAGTCAGCGAGTAAAAGTTTCCTAAAGGTTTTAAATTATGTTTAAAGTTGGTTGTAAGTCGCTAAGTGCTTTCCTTCTCAAATAGTGGACTGATAAAGTCACACTATCACGTGCCGCAAGACGGGAAAGTTTTCGTTGTTTATGACACCATATCTCCTGAATTAATAGCCCTATCGCAAAATCCTTTCTTAGCTGACGTCTACTACCTATAAACCACATTCCTGCCAAAATTCAGCTTCATAGGTGAAGTAGTTTTTGAAATTTCGTATTTAGTCAGTGAGTGAATGAGTGTGTGAATGAGTGTCCTTTCGCTTTTATATAGATAGAGATTCATAACCAAGTAGGCGAAGGCATGTCAACCCATTTGATTTAATAAACAGTGCCTAACCCATGAAATAACTCCGAAATTCGCTACGATCAAGGTCAACATGAACTCTTCTGCAGCAAGTTATGTGAAAAAGACGGAAGAAATCTGTGGATATATCAAGGGCTGTCCGAATGGTATGAAATGAGAGTATGCGCCAAAAATTAGTACAGATGCAGCTTTCGCACATTTTACATCCGTGTGAATTTATCTGCAAAGCAGTTACAGAATACTTTCAGACATCATTTATAACAAGTTTTCCTGTCAAAAGAAGTAATTAGATTAGCTATTTTCAAGTAAGGACGAAAGGTTAACCTCAAATACGTAAGTGGGTTTAGCAGAGAGAATCGATCGTAAACTTACCGAATTTAATTTTGTCAACATAATAAATTACTATCAAAAAGGTTATAAATACGCGCGAAAAATCTAATCCGGCCCTTAGGCCACTTATAGTAGATCTGGAGCTAGCCCTGCAGAAAGTTTTGTAAAACAAGACAACAGGTGTAGTTCAGTTTATTTAATTTGTGGGATAATACATCACCGACCACGTAATCCGATGCATCCATAGCATTCTTACATTTCAGTGCTGCCTGACGGAGACGTTGCAACAAGAGCCGCAGGTTGGTTAGGTGGTCTGTGGATCCAGTGATGGCAATGTAATACAGATTGTTGCGAAGTAGTTGCTCGAGGTACCTTGGAAAAATAGCAGGTGCTTTAGCCAGTCCAAAAACTAGGATAGTGAGTTGGAACAGGCCGGAAGCGGTATTGATGAAAGTAAATGGTTGGGATTATGGATATAACGGGATTTACAGATATGCCTCTGCCAGGTAAACTTTTGAAAATAGGTGCACCCTGCTAGCTTGCAGAACAGGTCATCTGGACGAGGCAGAGGGCAATCTGCAACCTGAAGCTGGGGGGGTTAAGGTGGTTTTAAAATCTCCACATAACCTGTTGCGGCATCCTGCCTTCAGGACGAGAACGAGAGGTGTGGCCCACAGGCTGCTTCAGACCTGCCTGAGGATTCCTTCTCGCTGTAAGCGATCGAATTCTTCATAAAGTGGCTGCTGGAGAACCACCGGCACCTGTCTTGCCCAGCAATTATGAGGCAGCGGTGAAGTGATGTGACAAAGTCCTTCGCATATTAGATGCGTGGCGACAAGAGAAGCTGGTATTTTTCTCAGGGCGCCTTTACTTCTTGGAATGGAGGCACGAGAAGCACATGATTTCAATGGTAAAATCAAACAGCCAATAGCGTCTAATCCAGTTTCCGAGATGTTAACAACCAAGATTAGCACCGCACAACTGATTTTTAGGACACCCTGGTGACGAATTGTCCAAGCAGTGCAATTTCTTGTTATGTCAGAAGGCTTTTGGGCGCCGAATGCTGTGGTAGGAACCCAGTGGCTGCGTAAGATGAATAACTGATGAGGGACACAGCCGCACTCATGTTTACTTGCATGCTGAGAGGCTTCCCTTCGACTGAAACATTAATGAAAAGCTTGGACGCAGCTGAGACGTCTACCTGATTTATGTCCATGGATACAGTGACTGGTGCGGTGTGGAGAAGGGCCCGATCCTGAGGTGTCGTTCGTCAAATGTATGCGACACGACCGACTATTCTTTCCACAAGAAGACAATTAGTCCATCGATCGTCCCTGACGCGTGAGGAATAGCAGCTGGTTTATAACAGAAGATGAAGAAGATCCTTGCGACTGCGCTGGGGGGAGGGGGGGGTGGCAGCTGTTGTTGGGAACCACGTAGGGAACGTCCTTGGATGCCTGGGTCGGTCGGAGTTTTCGCCTGTCATTGCGCTGCGACGAGCCGAAAACACCACCGACTTCCTCCTAGTCCACGGCAGCTGCCTCTTTGACATTGGCGACCTCCGCCCACAACTCCAATGGACGGTCTGCTACCATGGATATTTCAAAGGCCAGTTCGATGATTTGTTCAAGAGATGGATCTTCTAATTTAAGTGTATCATGACAGAAGGCTATGTCTGGGGCTGCATGAATGAAATGGTTGCGTAATATACTATCTGCGTACGATTCTTTCGAGACGTGGGTGGTGAATTTGCACTTTCGGACGAGACCTTGACCCTGGAGCTATGCCGCCAACTGTCTGTAGGTTTGGCCGTTTTTATTTATTTTTTTATTTTCGGCACTGATAGAATTCCATCCACGCTGGGGGACATGATCACGTCCTCAGCAGAAGTTATTTAAGGTGCGACTGAATGACAAAGAGTTTGAGTCTTGAGGTAGAAGTTTGGTAAGTAGGAGACAGATTTTTGAATGATTCCGAAAATACTGGTGGATCCTTTTCTCACTCGTCTCCCAAACGTCCATTTCATCGAAGGCCTGAAATGGCAGTAGTGTAGCTGGGCAGTGAGCGTTCCTTACTTCAGCAATGAATTGCTGTTGCAGCTGCACTAACTGATGAAAGAGGACTACAAGCTGCCAAACCACAAGTGAAGATACATGATCGTTATTTTATCGTGAGACTTCACTCAGTGATTTACAATCAGTTTGCTGCACCTACGTATAAACCTATGTTGCAATATGTTTGGCTAATCCAGGGTATGACATGGACATACCGACATCACCATTTTAAAATGTAATTAGTGTTATTGATATTAGACTGTGTGAAAGTGATTTGGAATGTGACAACGTGGTTTTAGTGAGATGTGCACATTGTTTTCTCGAACTTTGTTTTAATCACTTCATCGAAATTCCCATCTGCACTTTGAGGACTAATATAAGCACATTCAGGTGTGTGGTGTTGCTATATGTGTGAGTTTTGCGCTATTATAAGTACTTTAAGCAGAGAGTTTTTGGCGCTGCTTATTGAATATGTAATGATACAGTGACGCTATTAAATTATACATAATTCCTTCCTATGGTACTGATATCTTGTTACTTCGTTTCTCTCTGTTAAAATCTTACTTTTAGGACGATGCAGCGTTTTTCATGGAAATGACGCACACCACTTTCCTGTTTATAATTGTCTGTTCAAAAATGTTAAAATGTTTGTAGAGCTTATGGGAATTTACCACGGGGAAATCAGTCCCTAAACTTACAAACTACTTATGAACTACCTACAACTAAGGACGGCACAAATATCCATGCCCGAGGGGGGATTCGAACCCCCGACCGTAGTGGCCGTGCAGACCGTGACAAGCGCCGCAATCCCCTCGGCCACCGCGGCCGGCAATTGTCTGTTATTCCAAGCATGGTTTAGTGCGTTTCCAAGCGTTTGAGGTGAAATGTGTCCGTTGTAAGTTAAGTAGAGAAGTTTCTTTTCATTTTCCTCTAACGTAAGGTCTTTTTATTCCACTTGGTGCGCCTGTCGAATTAGTATTTAGGCTTTCTGCTACACACAGCTGTTTGTTGGGCTGCCAGCTTGCACGAGGCTCCCTTCTGGCTGGAAGTACAGATTCAGTACCACGATATTAGTTAACTGATCTGTCGATCTAATATTCAGAATTCATATGAAGCACAAATTTCATCAGCTTCAGCTCTCTTCTTGTAATAACCGATTATTTCCCGCTTTCACTTCTGTACAACGAAGTACCTTCAAACAATAAAATTTAAACTAGACATAAAAGAACTGCTCTAGTGATAAATAGTTTTCATGCTTCTGTCAGTTTCCAAGTTATATCCTCAGCACTTCAGTCATATAATCAATTTTTAGCTGCTCTTTGTTTTATTAATTTCCTTAGAGTTATTTTAAAACTATACGACTCCAGGGACCTCTTATTAACTAAATGTTGATTTAGTACAGACAGTCTTGCTCTAGCTGCCGCCTGTGTATATCTCAGTTTATTCTCATCCCACCCGCCTCCGTAGACCGACGCAATCCAGTGTCCTATACGGATACAGGTTCGATCCATGGTCGTGTGGGAAATTTCATCCACTCGGAACTGGATGTATTGTCCTCATAATCATTTCGTCATAATCGAGAATATAGTCGTTAAAGTGAATTCCAGGTCGTGATTTCCCGACCAATAATTGCCATAAGATTATCATCAGTGTTTCTGTAAATCTAAACTCGAGTAACATCTATCTACCCACGTCTTGGTTTAGTGTACATTACATTTTACATATGCGGGGATAGCTAGACTGACATCGATGGAGACTGCCCCTGATGCGTACGGATGCAGGTAGAGGGGAAACTGGCCACCGCCCGTGAAGAGTTGGAAGCTCTGTTGGTGTGAGAACAGAAAGGAAGCGGGCAATTTGCGTGCTGACTCGGCTCGCTGTCCGCCTCGTTTCTATGCGCCTACAGGTACTCACAGAGAACACTTGCAAACCTGCTAGTAGCGCCACTTCGAATAGAAAGCCGCGGGATATCTATTATCAATCACATTTTCTCACACGATTTTACAACTAGCCACAAAAAACAAAATGTTGTAAGATCCCTGATATGGGAAGGTATACATTTCATATTCAAATGTACTGCGAATTTGAGACCAGTGTCTAGCTAGTCATGCATGGGTCGTTCATCTTTGGTTGCAGGCTTATTTTTCGATGGCAGTACTATCGATATTGGAGACAGTGATAGTATTGTTGCCGGGAAGAAGGGTTGAGATTAATGAGAGTGCAGACTTTTCTAGGCGCGCGGATGAGTTGCAGACTTTTCTAGGCGTGCGGATGAGTTTGCAGAAGCGTGGGGACCGTGGTTGAGTGCAGTTGTCGTTCCGGCGGGATAGCCGAGGAGATGAGATTTTGAGACTTGAATGCTGAGCCAAGCTGTTTGTTTAAGATATGGAGACGAAAGGAATAGATGACGTTGGAGAAACGATCTTTTGAAGTTTTTATAAGGTAAAGGTTTTCATGAAATACTTGGCATGTTTCTGTGGCACAACTTCGCATTGTTAGGCTGAAATGATGGTAATAGTAACGGTCGGGAAAGATCTTGCTGTTAGCTTGTGGTCTCACGATTCATGCTAGGGACCCCTTTCTGTGTTAAGAAAAGTATTTATTGTAATAGTTTAGTTTTGAGATTACGTTTTTTATGAAATAGGAATTTCATGGGTAGTATTCTTGAAATATGGAATTGTTGTAACATCGTTAAATTTATTAACAGTAAATAAATGTTTATCTTTGTTTAAAAATAATTTTGTAGGCAGATTAAACATCTGACATATTTTTCTCTGAAAGATTTTAAAATCATAAACATGACATTGTTAATAATTTTCATGAAGTTACATCAGTTAGAAAATAAACCAGATATTTCATTTTTAATAATTAGTTCGAGTTTCTTAAACAGATTACCAGTTTATCCTTCCTCACATTTTTATGAAAAGTGCCATAGATGTTTTCTGTAGATAGTTTTCCAGTAGTTAGTACAGCAGGAAGCAGTTTGGTGTTGAGCAAATTTATGAATAAAAATAAAAATAAAAAAATAAATAAAAACAATCCAGGTTAGTAAGTGAAAGTAATCGCAAAGTAAAAGTGAGAAAGAATCAGTTTTGTCAAGCTTACAGTTCAGTATGATTTACAGATTTCAGGGTAGGACAATTCATACAGTGTTCAGGTTTATAAGTGTTTGCAGTCTCAGATTGCATTGAGGAATATTGTATTCGTTACATTCCGTTACGAACGAATACAATATTCCGTTACCACTCCCATGAACCACAGACATTGCCGAGGTGGGGTGGCTTGCGTGCCTCAACGATACAGATAGCCGTACCGTAGGTGCAACCACAACGGAGGGGTATCTGTGGAGAGGCCAGACAAACGTGTGGTTCCTGAAGAGGGGCAGCAGCCTTTTCAGTAGTTACAGGGCCAACAGTCTGGATGATTGACTGAGCTGGCCTTGTAACATCAGCTAATGTGGCTTTGCCATACAGTTACTGCGAACGGCTGAAAGCAAGGGGAAACTACAGCCGTTACCTTTCCCGAGGACATGCAGCTCTACTGTATGAACATATGATGATGGCATCCTCTCGGGTAAAATATTCCGGAGGTAAAATAGTCCCCCATTCGAATCTCCGGGCGGGGACTACTCAGGAGGATGTGATCATCAGGAAAGACAATACTGGCATTCTACGGGTCGGAGCGTGGAATGTTAGATCCCTTAATATAGTAGGAAAATTAGAAAATTTAAAAAGGGAAATGGATAGGTTGAAGTTAGATATAGTGGGGATTAGTGAAGTTCGGTGGCAGGATGAACAGGATTTCTGGTCAGGCGAGTACAGGATTATAAATACAAAATCAGTTGGAGGTATCACAGGAGTAGGATTGATAATGAATAAGAAAATAGGAATGCGGGTAAACTACTATGACCAGCACAGTGATCGCATTATCATTGTCAAGATAGATACGAAGCCAACACCGACAACAGTAGTACAGGTTTATATGCCAACTAGCTCTGCCGACGATGAGGAAATCGAAGAAATGTATGAGGAGCTAAAGGAAATTATTCAGACAATTAAGGGAGAGGAAAACTTAATTGTTATGGGAGACTGGAATTCGGTAGTAGGACAAGGAAGGGAAGGGAAAATAGTAGGTGAATATGGTCTGGGCAAAAGGAATGAAAGAGGGAGCCGCCTGGTAGAATTTTGCACGGAACATAATTTAGTTATAACAAACACCTGGTTCAAGAATCACAAAAGAAGGTTGTATACGTGGAAGAGACCAGGAGACACCGGGAGATACCAGATAGATTTTATAATGGTAAGACATAGATTTCGGAACCAAGTTTTACAGTGTAAGACATACCCAGGGGCAGATATAGACTCTGACCATAACTTGTTGGTTATGAACTGTAGGCTGGAACTGAAGAAACTACAAAAAGGTAGGAAAATAAGGAGATGGGACCTGGATAAATTGAAGGAACCTGAGGTTCTTAAGAATTTCAGAGGGAGCTTTAGGCAACAATTGACAGAAACAAGGGAAAATAAAACAGTAGAGGAGGAATGGGTAAAATTGAGAGATGAAATAGTGAAAGTAGCAGAGGACAAAATAGGTAGGAAGGCAAGACCTACAAAAAATCCTTGGATATCACAGAAGACACTAAATTGAATCGATGAAAGGAGAAAATATAAAAATGCAGTAAATGAAAGAGGCAAAATGGAGTACAGACGACTAAGAAATGAGATTGACAGGAAGTGCAAAATGGCTAAGCAGGAGTGGCTAGAAGGCAAATGCAAGGATGTAGAAGAATGTATAAATAGGGGGAAAATAGATACAGCCTACCGGAAAATAAAAGAAACCTTTGGAGATAAGAGAAACAGCTCTATGAATATCAAGGACACTGATGGAAAACCAGTTCTCAGCAAAGAAGGGAAAGCTGAAAGGTGGAAAGAGTATATAGAGGGGCTCTACAAAGGAAATGAACTCCAAGACAATATTGTAGGAAGGGAGGAGGATGTAGATGAAGATGAAATAGGAGATACTGTATTGAGAGAAGAATTTGACAGAGCCCTGAAAGACCTAAGTCGAAACAAGGCCCCTGGAGTAGATGATATTCCCTCAGAGCTACTGAAGTCTCTGGGAGAACCAGCCATGACAAAATTATTTCACCCGGTGTGTAAGATGTATGAGGCAGGCGAAGTACCCTCAGACTTTAAGAAAAATGTTATAATCCCCATTCCAAAGAAAGCAGGTGCAGACAGATGTGAAAACTACAGAACCATCAGTTTAATAAGTCATGGTTGCAAAATATTAACACGAATTATATACAGAAGGATGGAAAAGGTGGTAGAAGCCGACCTCGGGGAAGATCAGTTTGGGTTCAGGAGAAATGTAGGAACACGGGAGGCAATACTCACTTTACGGCTTATTCTAGAAGATAGATTAAGAAAAGGCAAACCTACATTTCTAGCTTTTGTAGATTTGGAGAAGGCTTTTGACAATGTTGATTGGAATAAACTCTTTAAAGTTCTGAAGCAAGCAGGAGTAAAATATAGGGAGCGTAAGGTTATTTACAACTTATACAAAAACCAGACAGCGGTTGTCAGAGCTGAAGGGCATGAAAGGGATGCAGTGGTTGGGAAGGGAGTGAGACAGGGTTGTAGCCTTTCTCCAATGTTGTTCAATTCGTACATTGAACAAGCTATAAAGGAAAGCAAGGAGAAATTTGGTGAAGGAATAAAAGTTCAGGGGGAAGAATTAAAAACATTGCGTTTTGCCGACGACATAGTAATTCTGTCAGATACAGCAAAGGACCTGGAAGAGCAATTGAATGGAATGGACAGTGTGCTGAAAGGTGCATATAAGATGAACATTAACAAGAGCAAAACTAGGGTAATGAAGTGCAGTCTAAGAAAATCAGGTGATGCTGAAGGAATTAGATTGGGAAACGAAGCAATAAAGGAGGTAGATGAGTTTTGTTACTTGGGCAGTAAAATAACAAATGATGGTCGCAGTACAGGGGATATAAAATGCAGAATGGCAATGGGTAGAAAAGCGTTTTTGAAAAAGAGAAATTTGTTAACATCGAATATTGATTTAAGCCTAAGGAAGTCCTTTCTGAAGGCATTTGTATGGAGTGTTGCCTTGTATGGGAGTGAGACATGGACGATAAACAGTGCGGACAGGAAGAGGATTGAGGCTTTTGAAATATGGTGCTAGAGAAGAATGCTGAAGATTAGGTGGGTGGATCGCGTAACTAATGAGGAGGTACTGAACAGAATTGGGGAGAAAAGAAATTTCTGGCATACCTTGACTAAAAGAAGGGATAGATTGGTGGGACACATTCTTAGACATCACGGAATTGTTAATTTAGCATTAGAGGGAAGTGTGTGGGGTAAAAATCGCAGAGGAAGACCAAGAGATGGATACAGTAAGCAGATTCAGACAGATGTAGGTTGCCGTTCTTACGTGGAGATGAAGAGGCTTGCTCATGATAGGGTATTGTGGAGAGCTGCATCAAACCAGTCTCCGGACTGAAGACCACAACAAACATTCCGTTAAAGATTGTTAGTTCAGTCAGAAACAATTATTAACACAGTGATTTTTAGTATCAATAATTTTCGGTCAGTTAACTTTGTTACGACATTTTCATACAGAAACAATTAGCAGTTTGCGTCTCATTATAATAAACATTACGCAGTCAGATAGGTTTTGCAATACCTTTACATTCACATAGAATAGAGTTAAAAAATACGCAGTCAGATTAACATAACGTTGTGCAAAGGAATTCAGGTAGAACAAGTTAAAACACGTTCAATTACATTTCATTCAAGTAGCGTCAGTCAGTTACATTTCTTAGATCATATGGTAAAACACATAACTTTCGCACCAGACGTAAATTTTGTAAGAGAGGACAAGCAAGAAACTTTCAACGTCAGGTGTAGCTTTAAATGTCAGCTTCGTGATAAAGTATTTATCATTTCGTTAAAGAGTTAAAAAAGGAAACAGCCACCGTAGCATGGTTGAACATTTATTAACTACCGGTTTGCGGCAATTATTTCCCTTCTTCAGGTATATTAATTGTGACCTATATTTTCAATCGGTATAGTGTAATAACACGAATATCAACTTGATGTTCAGTGTTATTACACCAATGAGTGAACATAAAGGGCACAATTGATATACCTGAAGATGCGAAATAATTGTTTCAAACCGGTAGTTAATAGATTTACAACCCTACAATTGGCGGCTGTTTCCCTGTTTTAAAATATAAAACACATTTGCTGCAGTGGATAAAATATTCAGTGTCGTTAATAATCGCAGTTATAATCATATTTATATATGAGGTTGTGCTAATTTCGGAGAAGTTTGCAATGAAAAATCATAGCAACCTCTATGTGCATTGCAAACTTTTCCACAATTAGTGCTGTCTCTTAAATCAATGTAAATATCACAATGACTCTGACCATAACTGAACACATGAACATATGAAGCTACAAGTGACATAAAATTCAATTTTTTTCTTCCGAATACGTTTTTGAGAAATCGTTTGAGAAAGATTATAGAATATGCGCGTCCATTCTGCGAACGAAGATCGAGGCATTAACATGGAGGTTTGCCTTTCCTTAACCTATCTCGTATGGTAAGTGGTAATGTGAATATTGATTCAGGTACTCCTACATTTCTTCTAAATACAAACTAAATTCCTGGGGTTTGCTTCGACAGTTTTTCCCATTCTTCTGTAAATAATTTGCGTTAGAAATTGCAACCATGACTTAAACTGATGGTTCTGTAATTTTCACGCCTGCCTGCGCCTACTTTCTGTTAAATTGGGATTTTCAAATTTCCCTTGAAGTCTGAGGGTATTACGCCTGTCTCATACATCCTACACACCATTTGGAATAGTTTTCTCATGACGCTCTCCCTGTGACTTCAGTAGTTCTGAGAATGTCGTCTGCTCTAGGATCCAGGGCTTCTTTCGACGTAGGTCGTGCTCTTTGAATTCTTCTATCTCATCTTCATCCACTTCCTTTTTCCTCCCTAAAATATTGTCCTGAAGTTCATTTCCTTTGTAGAGCCCCTCTATATATTCCTTCAACATTTCAGTTTTCCCTTCTTTTCTCAGAACTAGTTTTTCATCTGAGTTCTTGATATGAAAAATAGCTGCTTTTTTGGTCTACACATTTGTGTAGTCTAGGATCCCTGATGCTACTACGCCTTAAGACAGTGCTACTGTGCCTGAAGAGAGTGTGTGCCAACAATTGCCTTATGGTGATTGGCAAACAGTGGCAGTGCCGCGTATCTCTGGAGGGAGGCTTAAGTAGATATTGGTCGTATGGCCTTACGCCTCGGTAACAAGTTTTACGTATATCCAACTAACATTGAACTCGGCCGCAAACTGTCAGGTATAAGGACAAGTCCTAATATACTTCCTTGGTAGAAAAGGCATTTTTTTTAAAATATGCACCAAAGCTGCTTTATTTGAAATGCTGCAAAACGCGACATATCGAAAACATTTGATAAATCCTTGGGTTACACAGGACATAGTGAACTTGAAACTTCCTGGCAGATTAAATCTGCCAGGAAGTTTCCTATCAGCCCACACTCCGCTGCAGAGTGAAAGTTTCATTCTGAATACTGAACTTAATTGATGAAAAGAGAAAACATGGGAAATACAGATACTGTCTACAGGAAAATAAAAGATACTTTTGGAAACAAGAAAATCAGCTGTATGAATATCAAGACCTCAGATGAAAAATCAGTACTGAGCAACGTAGAAAAACCTGAAAGGTGGAAAGAATATACAAGGTGTTTTGAGAGGAACAGTAAATATTTCAGAAGGTGGTAGTATAAACGAGTTGCATTAAATAAGGCCAAATAACGTGTGTCCTGTTTTTATTCATTACAGAGATACATCTGAGTTCAATGCATTTTCATTTCGCGTGTTGGTACACTTGTTGCTAAGGGCGTATTTGAGGAATGTCAGCAGTAGAGTGTTGATGCTCCACTTGTGAAGTCATGCTTCAGATTACTTTGAAGTTTTCATTGTGATTTGCGGCCAAGTCTACTGTTCTGTATTGTACAAACACATCGCGCGATTTACACTTCCTGAGTATACCTATATGCTATTTGTCTAACGGTTTTAAAATTGAAACAATTATTTTCCAGTGCAGCATACCAGGCGACGTACGTCTAAGTGCTTATCATATTGTTTCTGACGATCCATTTCACCATACACACACACACACACACACACACACACACATAAAAGAGAAAACGCGGCGTTGTCTGGGTATTAATTTGTTCGTATCTTCTTTTAGTCCGTCTCCTTTCGCTGTCCATCTCCCTACTCTCTTTCTCTGTCCAACTCTCCCCCCGTTCTCCCCCCTTCACCAAGTCAACTTTCTCCTCCCCTCATCTATGAAAAATTATTTGTATCCCCTAACCATGATACTAATCGATCCAATTGTGCCGAAGTCTTTTGTAAGCCACCCTCCGCCATGCGCCGTGCAGTGGCTTATGGCTTATAAAAAGCTTCTCCATTACAACAAACAAACATGAGCCAACTTTCATGGTGATCGGTCAGACGATGTTGTAAAAAGGTACCTCCACCATGCACCGCACGGTAATTTAACGAAATGAAGGCTGTGTGGTAGTTCCAAATTTCTTCGAGATCTGTCCAGATGTTTCAGCGCGAGAGAGTAGCAAACCTACACAAAATTGCGCATGTATAATATGCATATAAAGAAACACATGTAAAATAGATACTTATGCATCCATATAAACGTATACATAAATAGAACCATTTCAGTTACAATGCATCGGCCGTTGCAATATAAAAACAGCGTTTCCATCGGTCATGTGGCTATGCCACGAAGTACGTAGTCATACTAGAACTTTTATATTGGAGCTCCTTACTACGGGGACTCAAGTCCAGTCGTAGCGGACAACAGACTCAAGCCATTATATTTGGTTACACGAACAGCAGCGGAGACATGCGAGTTGAGTCTACAGGAAAACGCAGACAGAGATTTCAGAGAGGGCGTCAGAGGGAGTATACCGAACTTATTTCTGATCGTAGGCTGCAGCAACGCCTTTCAACGAGTCCTTTTTGGTCGACCCTTTTTGCAAATATCTGCATGTTTGCGTACAGTATCGAAGATTTTCTCTCAACTGCGCTTTTCAGAATTCGCTAAAATACTTACTGGCTTAAATTTTTTTTTTTTTTTTTTTTTTTTTTTTTTTTTTTTTTTTTTTTTTTTTTTTTATTTAGTCGTATGAGACTGAGGCAAACATAGTTGTCCGGAATTTACACGGTAAAACCAAATTAATTGTACCGGCGGTATAACGCTATCCGGTTGGGTTACCCCAGGTCGGGAGTCGTGACGTTAAAAAGTCACCTTAAATATGTAGGTTTCTCGAAGTATGGAATCCAAGAAAAATCAAAACAACATCCTATAAACTTCATGTTAAAATAAAACAGACCAAGAATTCTCGATTAAACACAATATTTTTTCAGTTTTCAGTCAAGTAATGCAAAAAAATTAAGAAAGTTTAATGTGACATCAATGTTTAGAAACACAAGAAATTGAATCAAACTAGATATAGAATTTATTACACCATCAACGCTATTTTTCTTTAAAACGTACTGAAAAATTAGTATTGTAACAAAACGCTGCAACATGACGAGAGAGAGTCTCTCATATTCTTCTGGTGAAGACAGTTCGCCAAAAATTGATGGAATGTAGCGTCATTCCGATGAACTCATCGGGCCATAGGACCAATAATTTAGCATTAGTTTCATTCACTGTGAAAGGCAGTTAAATGGCATCTTAATATGTTAAAAATTATAAATAAGCAGACACGCAAGAAGCGTTAATGAATAAACTGCTACAATATCACTAATGTCTTTAAAGAAAAGACACACAATTGTGACAAAACCAGGGGAATGTGTTTCAGCAATGAAAAAAAAAACCATAATTACCAATGATTGAGGTTGTAATGCAATATAAAGCACTGCTGTAGTAATACGCTGAAGGAAATAATAGATTTAATGGACGCAAATGAATGACTGTTACCAACTGCACATGTTGATGCATACCAAAAGGCCTGACGACACCTAATAACCGGTTTCAATCAGAAACTCAGATTTCCTGGAGCCCAGTGGAAAGCGTTGTAGCTAAAAATGAACATAGCTAATATCCGTTGCGCCGGGAAAGGAACACCCAGCGGAAATTGTAAATTTACGTCAAACATAGGTAACTAGGCATGCGCAGCGGACCTTGCTCTCTCCCTTTCGCTCTCTTTTCTCTCCCCCATGGCCTTCAACCTTTCCTTTACTTCTTTTATAATGGTTTATTATACAAGAGAAAGAGATAAATATTGTAGAAATGGGATAATACAGAGAAATTCCAGTGGAAATATGTCGCACATGGACTACGAAAATCAAACTTATCAAAGTACGTGACACACAAACTTAAATATTGAAATAAGATTCGAGACTGAGAACTGCGAAAACATTTCTGTTTCTACATGTCAACTACCCTACGTTTCATGTCCTTAGATGCACATTTGATATTTTTAGACACGTCTATACTTACGGTGCGCCTGTAGCAAATCGATGCTCATTTGATATTTTTAGACACGTTTATACTTACGGTGCGCCTGTAGCAAATCGTAAAACGATTAATTAATGAAATTCGTTTATTGATCAAGGTATGTATATTTAGCCAATAGATAGAATGCAGATATAAGAGAAATAATTAAATGCTTCGTTCACCAGAAGGAAGATGTTTCAGCGAAGCACTACTCATTTTCAGAGCTGTTCTCTTTCCATATAATCACATGTATTTTTACATTGTGGATAGCTCTTCTTCGTCGTTGTGAGAAAATCCATTAGCCCTTATCTCATTGAACTGTTGAAATACTTTAGTTGCTGTTCGTTCACTGATTGTACATCGGCTAAAGCTTTTGCAAGATCATCTGACGCCTTTGTTTGTCTGCATATAGTACTCCATTTGTGTACCTCAGTTGCTTATCATGCAACATGAATAACAAGAAAAACGATATTTTCTCTAATTTATTTTCTTGTATCGTTTTAAATCAATATTTCCGACATACTACAGTGTAGTTTATAAAGTATCAGGATGGTTAGGGAGAATATACGCCTCAGTTAAACGGTCTCAGACGATGCGAATGAGCGTTGCGTTAGCGACCTCCGTTTCCTGTGTAATTAGCGATACTTGTTGTATGCCCGTTGTGAGACATTGGTTTGTAAACATGATTTTGAATCACCCTATGCAGTAGTCAGTATTCATATTTGAAGTACTTGTTGTAATCTTAATGTTTAAACTCATTTTGTATGTCATAGTTACTTTTCTATTCAAGCTTCTTTCGAAGGAAGTAAAAGGTAGACAAAGACATTAATCAGACACCAAGACTGTGAAGTCTTAACTATACATAATATTTTAGAGTCGGAGGACGCAGCTTACTGTTGCATCGTCAAACGATTCAGTGTTGATTTGTCATGTATAATAGCTCTTTTAGGTTTAACTTCCGCACATCGTAGCCCTAACAACAGCATATTTGGCTCAAAGAGATTTCGGGATTGCAGCCGATATTTCGACCGGACAACTTCCAGTCATCTTCAGGTCAGCCAGGACTAACGAAGACTTTTTTTCCGGGTGGGGCAGGCTGGCAGCGCCTGAGGCGTTCTTAAGCTTACAGAATTTGTACAAAAAGAGACAGTACACACAACATGGCGACATAATGGAAGATGAGCAACATTTGAAATGAAGTGTTAGTGTGCCGTATTATATAAAATCACATGGCGGCGAGAACGGGGACGCACTTAACCACACAGACAGTTAAAAGACACAGGCGGCGGCTGCGGGTTGGCCGTTCACAGTTGCAATAAAAAAAAACACTGATTATACACACACCGACGGAGACACAGACGAGGCACACGCAGATGATGATGATGAATGTGGCGGGTGTAGATGGAGGAGGAGCAAAAGGGGGGAGGAAGAGGGGGAAGAGGGGAAGGAGCAGAAGAGGGACGATAGGTGGGAACAGAGTGAGGAGGAGCGACAGGGCAGGAAGAAAGGAAGGGGGTTGGATGTCTCCGGAAGCTATAAGGAGTAGAAGTGGGATTCCTGAGGGACTGGCAAGAGGAGGGGCACCGAAGACGTTCTCCGCTCCGCATTATATAACGCGCTGATGGTATTGCCACGCATGCGTCGGAGTTACACAGACAAAAGGACCACACCGCCCTGCGGCAGCGCCCTCTCTGATGGAACAAAGAATTAGCTGTCATTATTCAACTGGTTCATTAGATTTTCCGCGACACGTATTTCAAAGGATTCTTTTATAACGAAGGCCCAAAAAGATGTTACTGTAGCCAAAATTAATTGTTTTGGCATCCTTCATTGTATGTCCGCTGGAAATACAATGTTCCGCAACTGCAGACTTGCTCAGTTGCAGAATGCGAGTGCAACGTTCATGTTCTGTGCAAAGTGCTTCCAATGAGCGTGTTGTTTGTCCTATATAGGCTATCAACATTCGCTAGGTGTTTCATAAATTCCCACTTTCGGCAGTAACAAATCATCCTTCACTGATCCCAAAAGTCCCAAATCTTAGATGGAGGACGGTAAATCTCTTTCACCTGGAAATTATTAAGAATTCTTGCTATATAAAGGAGATATTTCCAACGAAGGGAAGAAAAGCTGTTCCTGCTTTTAGCTATGAAGACCTGATAATTTGGCGGGTCGAGTATCCGTTGTCTTTGAACACTGTGCTTAACACTAGAAGCAGGGTTGGGAAAGTTACTTTAAGTTACTTACCTAAAAGGTAACGTAGTTACAGTTACATGTACATCTACATGGGGTACTCTGCAAATCACATTTAAGTGCCTGGCAGAGAGTTCATCGAACCACCTTTATACTATTTATCTCCCATTCCATTCTCTTATAGCACGTGGGAAGAAAGAACAACTGAATCTCTCCGTTTTAGCTCTTATTTCTATCTATGTAAGTCGGAGTCGACAATATATTTTCGCATTCGGAGGAGAATGTTGGCGATTGGAGTTTCGTAAGCAGCCCACGCCGCAGCGATAAGCGCAGTCGTTGTAATGATTCCCATCCCAGATCCTGTATCATTTCCGTTACGCTGTCTCCCCAGTACCGTGACAGTACAAAACGAGCAGCCCTTCTTTGGACTCTTTCGATGTCTTCCGTCAAACCCACCTGATAAGGATCCCACACTGGGCTGCAATACTCCAAAAATGACGGACAAGCGTAGTGTATGCAGTTTCTTTAGTAGTTCTGTTGCATCTTTTAAGTGTTCTACCAATGAAACGCAGTCACTGGTTCGCTTTTTGCACGATATTATCTACGTGTTCTTTCCAATTTAAGTCTGAAGTAGTGGTAATTCCTAGGTATTTTGTGGAGATTGCAGCCTTACTTTTGATTGATTTATCTTGTAAACAAAGTTTAACGGATGTCTTTTCCTACTTATGTGGACGACTTCACACTTCTCATTATTTAGAGTCAATCGCCAATTTTTACACCACAGTGATATCTTATTTAGATCATTCTGCAGTTGGTGTTGATCATCAGATGACTTTACCAGACGATAAATGACGGCGTCATCTGCAAACAACCTAAGAGAGCTGCTCAGATTTTCTCCCAAATCCTTTATGTAGATAAGGAATAGCAGAGGTCCAATAACACTACCTTGTGGAACGCCTAATATCACCTCTGTTTTAGTCGATGCCTTACCATCGATTACTACAATCTGTGTCCTATCTGACAGGAAATCCCCCATCCAGTCGCAAATTTGGGTCGATATACCATAAACACGCAATTTGATTAAAAAGTTATTGTTACTATACATCGAAAGTAACTGTATCAGTTACAACAATTTTCAGTTATTTTTACTCAATCAATAATTAAATACTGGTAGATTAGTACATACATAATTAATAATACGACATAATTAATGCATTAATAAATAAATTATCCACAGCATCTTCTATTTCAGTTGCACTGTTTGTTTATTTTGAACAAAAGATGTTTTTCAAACGTTCCATCTCATGAAAGTTCCATTTCATGTTGTTCGTGTCTCCGTGAAAGCTGCCGACTTTGTTGTCTACTATACATTCGCATCGTCTGTTAGGCGGAAATGGTAGCAATGAACAAATATTTCAATCTATATTCGCTATGACAGGTGAAGAGGAAGAATTAGTAATACAAGGCCCTACATTAATAGTAGGCTACTCGACGAAATAAGCAAGACGAAGAAGACATAGTTGTCGGAGAAGGACAAAATACATATTATAGAAGATGTGACAGGAATGACACGCTGCCGCGCAGTCTAAGGCATCATGCTACGACTGGGCGGTCGCTCCCGTCGGAGGTTCGAATCATCCATCGTCATGGGTGTGTCTGTTGTCCTTAGTGTAAGTTAGTTTAATTACATTGTAGGTCTAGGGACTGATGACTATAGCATTTTGGTCCAATAATAGTTCGTAATGGCTGCACGTAATATGTACAAATGTACAATTAGCGTAGCAGAAAGATAAGTAAGCTTGTGACAGATTGCTATAATTATAAAATAATTAGCAGCATCGGAAGGACAAACTTTTTAATAACGTCTATGAAACCCTTGCATATTTATTCCACATTTCAAAGCCAGCCATAGGCCTATGTCATTACTGTTCTCGCTGATTGTGGAGCTTTGGATAAAGGCTTATGTAAACGTAATTCACTCATATTAATAGCACTGAAACATATACTTGATTGATCGTACATTTATTTATGTTTTAACATTAACCCAAATCGTCATCTTCAATAAAGAAAACTTCTTTAGCCTCAAAGTCACTCGAACTATAAACGAATGTGACAAGGAATCTGCTGCTGACGATCCCTTTTCACGTTCACGTTTATAACACACTGCTGCCTCCTACATACATTCATTTCTGCTTTATAAAAAGCGCTGTAAAAGTGTCATCGCTCTTTCATATGCCGCGAACTAACCTAACTTGATGACGACTCATTTTACAAAATAAGATAACACCTGCGGTGTTGAGAAATGAGAGACTTAATTGATTTATCTACTTAACAAACAGCTGGTGCCAAGCAATGTAGTAATTTTCAATAGGGAGCCATGCTTCTTTTTAATATATTTATGACGTCGAACATTTCACATTCTGCCTCTTTATTAGGTGACGAGTTCGTAAATGTTACTTCTTGTCTACTTCATTTCGTAAATGAACGAACGGAAAAAGAACAGGTTCAAAAATGTTCAAATGTTTGTAATTCTATCGGACCAAACTGCGTGGTCATCTGTCCGTAGCTTACAAACGACTTTTTTTTTCATCTGACGTAAAAAATTCGAACACATCAGCATAAGCTGACCAAGGCATGCGTTTATCTTCTTCCTTTTCCATGTCGAAAGGTATGGAGAAAAATCAGACTACACTCTGTTTACATGTGACACGTGAGGTAATTGTTATAGGCCTATACTCATTGTTGCGACATAATAATAAAATAAAAATGTTATGAATGAATGAGCAATATTAAATGTTATACATATTAGTACTGTAATAATTCAATCATTTCCAACATACGTTGTTGAAAAGATTTAATTAAGAAACTGACATCAAAGCCTGGAATTCTGCGGTTTGAGATTCTTACAAAAAGTATGTTACGCTACTTGCGACAAAAAAATAACGATTGTTCCGATTAATCGTTATCCGATAAAAGTACCTTTGTTAAAGTTACTATATGCAAATAATAACGCCGTTACCGTACGTTACCTTCAAAAAGTAACTGTTACTAACAAATGGCTTTTAATCACATGGTATACAGCCCCAAATTTCCGACTGGATAGGGGATTTCCTGTCAGAAAGGATACAGTTTGTAGTAATCGATGGCATGGCATAGACTAAAATAGAGGTGATATCCGGCGTTTAAACAGGGTAGTGTTATTGGTCCTCTGCTGTTACGTATCTACACAAACGATTTGGGAGAAAATCTGAACAGCTCTCTTAGGTTGTTTGCAGATGACGCCGTCATTTATCGTCTGGTAAAGTCATCTGAAGATCTACACCAACTGCAGAACGATCTAAATAAGATATCTCTGTGGTGTAAAAATTGGCGATTGACTCTAAATAATGAGAAGTGTGAAGTCGTCCACATAAGTAGGAAAAGACATCCGTTAAACTTTGTTTACAAGATAAATCACTCAAAATGAAGGCCATAAAATCCGCTAAATAGCTAGGAATTACTATTAATGTCTTGGGAAAGGCGAACCAGAGACTGCATTTTATTGGCAGAAACCTTGAAAGGTGCAGCAGAACTACTAAAGAGACTGCATACACTACGCCTGTCCGTCCTTTTTTGGAGTACTGCTGCCCAGTGTGGAATCCTTATCAGGTGGGTTTGACCACCACCACCTAGGGGTGTCGCGTAGTAGTATCAAGGGTGTCGCGAGACTAACAAATTTAGACTCTAAACAAAAAAAAACTTGTCATAAAATAACACAAAATATCCTTCTCTTCATACTACCCTGAAGACTCGCCTGCAGCTAATCATTCTTCTCTTCATTCATTACATTAAAGGAATGATCGGTGCACATTAATTGCGTGCTCAGCCGCTAGGCGGCAGCTCTGCTTCAGCAGCAGTAGAGCCCTGTATTGGGAGAGTACCGCCAACCGGGCGGACGCCGACATTGTAGGCCTATCTCGCAATAGCAGCGCTATGGGCGGCTCTGTTAAATAACAGTTATGATGAACGGAACCGTTCTGAACATCGACGTGGTATGAAAGTACGTTAAGTAAACAATGAACTAAGGTTTTCAATCGTTTCATCACTTCTACTGCGAATATTAATGAAAAATTGGTAATCTGAGGTCGACTCAAGACGTTTTATTTTTGAGCAAAATAGTTGTAAAATTGTTCGTGCTATGTTTTGTCAAAAGGAATAGATGCTGTAGTGATAAGAGACTTCATGTCATTTGAGTTAACATATTTGAAGTACTGGTAGTTATTAAAATACAAATTTGTGCTTTAGTTATTTAGGCCGCTAAGGCAAAGAATAAAAATTGCAAAATTACAAATTAATTTAATTGTCTAAAAATTTTAAAGGTAATTTATCTACATAGTAACTGCGTCTTTAAATTGTAGGAGAAAAAAGTGCTGCGGCAGTTATATATTTCCTACACCGGCAAAATTTTACCTACCACTCCGGCGACCTCATGTGATTGTGTTGGCAACAACAACACGGTAGAAAATATTTGTCAAGATGTTGATATTCTTAGAAATCCGCTTAGAATGACTTGATTGGTGTTTCGTACAGTCCATGACGTCAATAATTAATTACGCTTTTCCTTTTCTGTGGTTGACAGGTTCTTCTATGTACCCTCTTGTATGTCCGCTCAGTAATTGTCCTCGTACAACTAAGATTTCATGACAAAACATTCGCAATGTAATGTGATTGGCTAATGCGAATGTCACACGATCACCAACATTGTCATGCGAAGCTGCCAGGATGATAAGTAAAATTCAAACTCTTACCAAATGTATTGCTTTCGCAATAAGTGACATTCCTGCTTTCATATTATCTAAGGACTGGCGTTTTTATGTCTAATATACTGGTTTTTATCAAAGTATATGTAATTAATACATTTTGCTTTCCATTATTTTAGTGCCTAATGTTGATAGGTGTTGTGTGCTAAGCTGCAGGTGATATTATCACACAACATTAATTGAGCTAACATTTTGGGAAGGGTTACGTTTTTATACATTTTTATCGCACTGTTGGTCACTTTCGTAAAATAAGCCTTATCTTAAGATTCAACTTTTTGAGATATATTTAATGGGCGGTTTCATTTACCATCCAGACTTTCGTAATATGCAGGCTAAGTATAAATAAGTTCGTCAAATAGGCACATTATATTAGATTTTATGTATTTATCTTTTAAAAATATCTTTTCTCTTACATCATTGTCCGGTCAACATTGCTTGCAAGAAACTAACGGTATGGGGAAAAAGTTTGTCTTTACAACGAGATTAAAGTTGGCATCTACCCTTGTTAGTATAAAGTCAGTCATTTTAGACTTTATGTTGTTTCTTATTTTATTTTATTTTTATTTATTTATTTTTAAGGAAGCTGTAGGTGTAGTCGTGTGTTTTTAATATGATTACTGCAAATTAACAGATAAACCTAACAGTTTACTCGACATTTCAATACAAATTTACTTACATCACACAATTTTTCTCATATGGAAATACATCTTTCCTTCCAATACGATGTACCCACAATTCGCGTCTTTTCACATACCTTTCACCCTGTGGAATGCATCAAACTTGCTACCTCGGACTGACTGACTTAGTACCTATAACAATCTTCACCATAAACGTGGAATATGCTATGTTAAGCTCTTAATTTAATACACAATGAGTCTACAGATTTTCAACACCTCTATATGCTAAAGTAACAGCTAATTAAGTGAAATATGCCATTTACGCTGATGGATTGCTTAGGTCCAAAATGGCGAACGTGCCCTACCCGCGCTCAACTGACCAATAGCAGCCGGCGGTTGTCGGGAAGCCACACATAAAGGTTGGCGCTACTCTCCCAATACAGGGCTCCAAGCAGCAGTAGACACTCAGGGTTCAAGCAGCTGCCAGTTGCCAGAGTCCAGCAAACTGCGCATGCGCAGAGCTGCTGCTGAAACTCGATAACAGCTCTTCCTAACCACAGTTTTCTGGAACTGGCAGCTGCTTGAACGAACCGTCACTGTAGTCTGCTTTCCTTCTCAAAAAGCTGCACCTCAGCTATCCTTAGTTGCGTTTCTTACAATTAAATGTCAATCAATGACACAGTGCCTGTAAAAGCAGTCACAGTTGTCCACTGACTATAGATATTCAGTAGCGATGTTTACTATGGAGTGATTAACGGAGTGTAGTGTTTTACATGCAGTGATCGTTGGTTCGAACCCTGGTACGAGTTAATATTTTTTTCTCTCAGTTTCCTGTATGTAACTGATTCTGGGACCAGAAATGACATTCATATTCTTACTTGTCACAAATATTTAACCTTTTTTCCGAATATGTCGGGACTTCCGAGGTCGTGGTGAAGCAAGAACCTAACAATAGAACTTAAATAATGATTCAATGCTTGTCATAAATACATCCTCTTTATTTCTGAAAATAATGTGATAATATTGAACTGAAATGGAACAACCACTCTGCTGTCTAAATCAGAAATCCGAGCAACTCATTTCAATCGATCCAGCAAAACCGTATCTGGCCCTGACATGTACACACGATAGTAAAAACGGTTTCCGAAATTCAGTTTTCGTGTTTCGGAAGTTGGGTCGCATGTAGAAGAAGCAAGTATTACTGTGTGAGTTAGGCATTGTTGTCTGCGGTGTTACTCTGTTGTACATCTCCGTAGTTCCTAATGTTTCCTTTTCTTGCGATGAGTGTACGTAATTGCTGCAGTCAGGATCAACATTAAACATGTCAATGCGTAGGAGGATTTCAGTTTCGTTTACAAACTACATCTAAGCGATACTTTATTTCAACCCCCCCTCCCCCCCCCTCGCGCTAGAACCATCTAAATACTACCACATGTATTTACATTAGTGAAAGGGTGTCGCGCAGAACTGTAAGCTAGAAAAGGATGTCGCCATGACGAAAAGTTTGGAAAGCACTGACCTGATGAGAAGGCCGCGGCGCTCTCGTGTGACGTCAGGCAGAGTAGGTTGCGCGCGCATAGGTGACTGGGTAGTCGCTGGGGCACGGCCCACTATGCCGAAGCAGCGAGCCAGTCAGATATGCGCGCGCAACCTACTCTGCCTGACGTCACACGAGAGCGCTGCGGCCTTCTCTCTAGGAGGTGTTGGCTTGACGGAGGACAGCGAAAGAGTCCAAGGAAGGGCAGCTCGTTTTGTATTGTCGTGATATAGGGGAGACAGCGTTACGGAGATGATACAGGATCTGGGATGGGAATCATAACAACAACGGCGCTTATCGCTGCGGCGTGGGCTACTCCAAACGCCAACATTCTTCTCCGAATGCGGAAATATATTGTTGACTGCCACTTACATCAGAATAAAATACGAGATATCAGAGCTTGAACGGAGAGATTCAGGTGTTCTTTCTTCCGCATTCGAGAATGGAATGGGAGATAAATAGCATAAAGGTGGTTCGATGAACCCTTTACCAGGCACTTAAATGTGATTTGCGGAGTATCCCATCTTGAATTAGATGTAAAACCTGATGTTACTGACGTCAAATTGTGTTAAACTGTGCATTTGTCAAATATGACCCACATGCTACTACTGGTATAACAGAAAAATTTTTCATATTTTTAGTTGTCCTAGGAGGATGAAATTTTGGTGAGTCCTACAAAGTCCTAAAAGTCACGAGAGGGTTTTGTGCTATGATGAATATCGACGGGGGGGGGGGGGGGGGGTAGCGTACTCGATACACCTCCATTGATCATGAATGACCCATGTGGTAATTATAGTGTTAAATGTGCAAGGTCTTTAGGTAAACTGTCTACATATGACAAGGTATGGGCGCTGTGTAGAAGGGTATTAAGCACACTCATGATTTGGCATGCAAGTACAAACCGATGTGAGAGGGCTTAAGATAAACAGAATGTCCCACAGAGCAATCACTCTTCCGTTTAACCAACAATCCAGGAATGAAATACAACCATCTTTCTCTCATTCTATAGTAAGTCGTATTTTCTCGTGAATGTAGTTAAGATTATGTAAAAACTCCATTGTATTATCCGTGGGACCACACGATGAAAGTATCTCCATAACATAATTGGTTTATAAACAGATAATTCAAGTGTCCTTTCCTCAAAATGCTTCATTAAAAAAGTCAGTTACCAGGGGAGACAAGGGGCTGCCCATGACGACATCGTCAATCTGTTCAACATATTCTTGTTTAAACATTCAATAGATTGAGGAAAGAGCGTGTCAAAACAAAGCAATGATGTCCCACTGACACTGTTTCCAATTAGCGTCAAGAAGGTGGAGAACTCCCAATCTGTTGATAAAATCGGCAGAGTTCCGTATATGATGCGGACATATGCAACCCAACAGTCTCAGCTAGGAAGCAAGATGTTTGGCTTCATCATATGTGGGATCAATACTACTCTCTAAAGGCCATAAAAGGAATACCGTCTTTGTGAACTTTAGGCAGACCATATAGTCCTGGTGACTCGCTGCTGTGTGGTCTTAACCACTAGAGTCTCTGGAACTAACGAGGAAGATTTGAAAAGTGTACACATCTTCCATTGCGCACCTCCTGTAGGGTCGTGTTTGATCTTCATGTACACAGTATCATTAAGTAGACCATACATTTTCTCCAAATAAAGCCTTCGAGGTGACAAAACGTTTGAATTAGCTTTATCAGCTTTCAGCATCACTATGTCCGGATTCTCTGGATGATTTCGTAGTGCAGAGCTTTCTTCAGAACTTATATTACTGCGTCGAGGAGGAGCTTACACGAGAACACTGCAAGTTTCCCTTCTTATTTCTTCAGCAGGAAGGTGTCGTGTAGCTTCTTCATCACCACTCACGAACCTTGGACTTGGTGTAAGTCCAAAATTGAGTCCTTTGCGAAAAAAAAAAGAAAAAAGGAAAAAAAAAAAAGAAAAAAGAAAGAAAGCGTCGCATCGTCCAACGTCTTCTGTGTGAAATTAACAACGGTAAGTAGTGCAGTTATTCCCTATGCCAACGCCTTTTGTGGCATTTCCACATCTGCTACGAACTTGCATCCTTAAATACCCAATAATACTTGGGAGAAGTGGCTCCATGAACCCAGTCCCATGATATAGGAGAAAGAAGTGCTGCAGTCTTCAGATGTATGTGGAACAGTTCTTCTGAAATTGCATCCAACCTTTGTCTTGCTAATTCTCTCCTTCATAGTAGCATGGATCGCCTTTTCCGTTATCTTCCATGCAGTGGCCATCTTAGTAAAATGTGTCATGCTGTAAAATTTCGATATTATTCCAGTGTCCCGAAATCTCTTTAAGAAACTTAGAAAACTAAAAAGTTTTCTCTCTTATCATGTAGCTTGTCGAAACTCCTTACATTTGAGGCCGTCACCTCCCCGTAAATAAGTTAGATGTGAAATTAAAAAATTTTCCGTCGAATCAAATGTTCAAAGACATTCATTACCATCAACATCCACTTTGAACCAGCTTTCCGTTCCTAATATTATGTGGGAATTTTGACTATCTAAAAGTGAGAGCAGTTTAGGGTTCGTTTCATAGACGGCCCTGCAGTTAACTATTACTATTTTAATCTTTTCTTTCTCTTTTCTCTTTTGCCGAGTTCTGCCTTGACCAGAATCAGTAAGGATCTTAACGGGTCTGTGGAAAGATTTCCCTAACCTTAATAATCCACAGGTGTATTCAACCCGTACTCCGCTACACTAGTAGCCGCTTCCTGCAAATAGTGCACACCTGACCTATTCAAAGGGATCGTACATTACTCCACCCGATAGTGGAGGTCGAGAAATTTGCACCCAAGATCGACACAGAATCGTCTGAATCTCTGGTTTAACCCTTCCACTCGACTCCAAACCAGAGGACCGCGATCGGTTCTGGGAACGATGCCGCAAATCGATAGCTCTGCTTCTACCTAGGTGTCTTCACTAGGTCAACCAGCCGCCTGAGGTAGCCGAGGATGACCTCCGAACTTAAACGGCATGGGGCATTGATGCCGATATGAGAAACGATTTGGCGCCGGATTCACCCAGTTCTCTCTCTCGCTGCTGGCAGTCTCCTCCACGACTCAGACGAGACACCTGGCAAGCAAACAGAATGGACACTGGCAGACTTTGCCGCCCTTGTCGCTTTTTCCGTAAGGGACTCCCAATGACTAGCAATTCCGCCCTGTGCGTCTGTGCGGACCTGTCGGAAGGATTGCCCACTGCGGCAACAGGCGAGGCAGCCCGTGCTCACTCAAAGGTATTCCCAGTAGCGGACGACACTAGAACCTATTGTTGAGGCGTAAGGGAGCAGCCTTACGGCCGGTTTCCGGATTCACCTCCTGCCCAGGGTTTCGTGACCCTGTACAATTCGCCAATCACCGTCAGGCAACTGTCGTGTGGCAGGGATGTCGGAAACCGTTACCACAGTGGCATCAAGAACCGGAGACGCTGCAGTAGGCATCTCAGGTGCCCCAGGTGTCGGCTCAGACGCCCGGGTGACACTGCAGTCCAGGGCAGTAGCCGAAGACAGTTGACCGTGGGCAACACTGCTATCAGATGCTTACGGACAGTTACCAACTCCTCCTAAATCCAGACAACAGGCGCAGTCCCTACTCATCCCTGCCAAGTTACTTAAAATTTCCATATGTACCAAAACAGGCGAAAATAATGCCCTTGAGAAAAGAAACAGAAATTCACCAAATACGCTAGAATAGAGCTCTTAAAAATAAAACCACTAACTAACTTTAAAATCTGATTATCAGTAAAGATATAGAAAAGTTAAATTACGCTCTTGCACTCTGCAGGAGTGACTGCTGCCAGCTGGCGCTAGACTGAATGGCTGCTAGCTGAAGTAAACAATCTCTGATATTTCCAGAATGAAACTTCACTCTGCAGTGGAGTGTGCGCTGATATGAAACTTCCTGGCAGATTAAAATTGTGTGCCGGAACCGGGACTCGAACCTGGGAACTTTGCCTTTTGCGGGCAAGCGCACTACCGACTGTGCTATCCCGACACGACTCACGATGCCGCCTCACAACTTTACTTCCGCCAGTACCTCGTCTCCTACTTTCCAAACTTCACAGAAGCTGTCCTGCAAACACGCAAGACTAGCACTCCTGGAAGAAAGGATATGGTGGAGACATGGCTTAGCCACAGCCTAAGGGATGTTTCCAGAATGAAACTTCACTCTGCAGCGGAGTGTGCGCTGATATGAAACTTCCTGGCAGATTAAAATTGTGTGCCGGAACCGGGACTCGAACCTGGGAACTTTACCTTTCGCGGGCAAGCGCACTACCGACTGTGCTATCCCGACACGACTCACGATGCCGCCTCACAACTTTATTTCCGCCAGTACCTCGTCTCCTACTTTCCAAATTTCACAGAAGTGCTAGTCTTGCGTGTTTGCAGGAGAGCTTATGTGAAATCTGGAAAGTAGGAGACGAGGTACTGGTGGAAGTAAAGTTGTGAGGCGGCATCGTGAGTCGTGTCGGGATAGCACAGTCGGTAGTGCGCTTGCCCGCGAAAGGCAAAGTTCCCAGGTTCGAGTCCCGGTTCCGGCACAAAATATTAATCTGCCAGGAAGTTTCAATCTCTGATATGTTTTGAATACACAGATCACAGACGCAAACTCTACATTTCGTTGTCATGGAACAACCACAATATAGTGCCATGACGCGATATGACACAAATCACTTCCTCACGGTGCGAAAGTTTCAACATTACCGCAAAGACACAATGTGCTGATTTATAAGCGCCACTGCATGGTTCTGTAAAAGCCGCAAATGACACTTTTGGGAACAGCGAATCACGGGCACAAAATGCGATAAAAGTTCGTACTACATCCGTCGATATAATGGAAATACTCCAGAAATTGACACAGTCAATGGAACAAATGTATAAGAAGATAACTACACAGAATTATGATCTTAGGAAAGAGGTCAAAACACAGAATCAGCAGCTTAAGAGAGAGCTAAAATCGCAAACAAAGAAAATACACAGCATTAAGACACAAACTGAGTGTTATGTCTAAAGTAGACGAACAGATCACTCAAATTAACAAAGATGCCAGAGAATCGCGTGATGTTATTGATATTTTAATGCGAGTATACAAAGAATTACGACTGAACGAAGTCCTAATGGACGTAGTCAAGGTTAATCAAAAAAGTGGAAGTAATTACAAAGAAGGCTACGCGAACTCCTCAACCGATCTGTGAAGGCCAAACGACACAGAAAAATATAGTGAAATTAGCATTTAAGACATATGACCAACGGATCACTAAGAATGAGACAAAAAATAAAGAACAGTTTAAAAATTTGTTTTCGTAATTATTGCAAGCTATAGAAGAGAAAATTGAAACCGATTGCGCTTGTGGTGAATCGACGAATCGACAAGTCATGGACCAACACAAGATGTTGCTTCTGCAAATCAAACTCAGAAAGAGTATACAAAAGCGAAATACACACCCGCGGAAGTACCGCAACCCGAAACAGTCGCAAAATCGGTACAAACTTTTGAAATTGCACAAATGCAAAGGCATCACATTAAGCCAAGCGAAATATATGTACAACCAATACCTATTTCACGATAGGTCGCAGAACCAGTAACACAGGCATCACTTATAATAGTGAATCACTTTCGATACAAGATCCACAATGAAGCAAGATCCACAATTTAAACGATTACGAACTCCTTAAGCATGAGTGTAAGAAGAAAATGAGTAGAGAAAGAGAAAAGATAAACAGAGACAAGTGAAAATATGTTACACGTGACGCCACTTCGCGTTTCTACACATACGTAAACTGTTACATAGGGAAAGGTAGTGCCGAAGTGGCAATAAATCGATTAATTTATGAATCTCCGGAAGAAGATATATTGCAGGAAGAGGGAACCGAAGAAAGTTAAGAAAATAAAAATATTATTGAACAGATTATTCGACAGATTACAGTACATGTAGTTGTAGATAGCGGCAGCCGTCTTACCGCCATTTCAAGCAGTTTGAGTGGTGCCATACAGAACAAGAACTACCCGTGTTTAAGATTCGCAGGATAAGAGTTAAAAGTCCTTCTGAGATATATTTCTGAGGAAACTTCAGAATCTCTCTCAGAAGAAACAATAGCAGAAATTCATAGGAAAGAAAATTCAAGGCTTAGCTAATGTCCCAGAACAAGAAAAAAGAATATCGAAAGAAAAGGCAGAGATGTTTGCACCTAAGACAGGGAGCATTAAGTACTTCCGATACAAGTTTGAGGTCCATACACCATTTAGTTACAGGAGAAGGGTATACTGAGAGATTAGAAAAATGTTGGACGATGGAATTATTGAGCCAGCAATATCCACATATAATCACGGCAGTATTCGGTTAGTATCGCATTTTAGGCAAATCAACACAATTATTGTCTCAGAAAATGACAACCCAGAAAAGTTAGAACTGAACCAAAAATTTCATGGGGTGACGGTATTTTCGTCAACCGACGTGCATTATTGTTTCTGACAAATAGAACTGGACCCACTGTGTGGAAATTATATAGCATTCATAGTCTCCGGAAGGTTTTATCAATCCAAACGGTTGCTATTTGGCCTCAAAATTTAATCTGATGCCTTTTTTTCTGAATCCAACTGGGTGCAACGTCATTACGCATTAATACAGTTCACAGTTGATACAGATTATGAAAGTCCATAGTGTAGCTATAACATTGACAAAGTCACTATTTGGCACTACAAACACAAAAATTTTAGATAACATCATTTGGCAAAGGGCATCGCTCGAGATCAGGTGAAGGTGGTGACATACGTAATTTTGGAAACCCATGCATAAGAAAATCCTGAGAGGATTTCTCGGTTTGAAATTTTTTTAAATAAAAAATTCATATGGGTGATACTTTAGCAACTCCACGACTGTGTGAATTAACTGGAAAGAACACACTGTGGATATGGCATAAGAATGCAGATGAAGAGTTACGCAAATTGAAGGAGCACCAATTCTGTATCATTCCAACCTCAATACTTTTATATGGCCACAGATACTGTCAATACCGGATTAAGGGTTGTTTTGTTTCAGCAATATGAAGAAAATAATGAAACAGTACACAAACCAATTGCATCTGTGAGTATGGTACTGAACATAAAGAAAAAGAATCAGTCACAAAATTAGAAGTTTTGGCAATAGTGTGAGTCTTGCAAAGATTCCGATACTTCTGCTTTGGTAGAAAAACAAAAGTTTTTACAGACCGCTAGACATTAGCATTTCTATGTTCGATTTAAAGTTACAAATGGACGTTAGGCCAGATGGACGGAAATCTTACAGGAATAATCATTTCCATTAGGTATATTCCTCGACCTGAAAACATCGTAGTGGACGCGTTATCTCGTTCTCAACAAGGGATTGCATATGATTTACGTGTTGAAAATGAAGGAAAGGAGTTCACCATCCATTATTTAAGAAATGTACCATTTGTAAATTACATTACTAATGCGCTGAGGAATTTGCAAGAACAACGAGATAAAGATTCGGAAATCTTAAACATGAAGCACATATTGAGAAATAAGAACCATTCTGAATTTCGACAACACTACGTTTCGAAAGATAACACCTTTTTTTTTTTTTTTTTCAGGCGCAATGTTGGCACATGGTTGGCCTGTACCCCAGAGAGTTTGATAAATAAATATGTTTGATGAACCCATCTCAGAAGTTCCCACTTTGGTCCAATTTTTTCCATCAAACTCAAAGAGTTCACTTGCCAAACATAGAAAAACGAATAAGGAAAATATTTAAAATTTTGAAGAAATGTAAAAAGGCAAAACACGCCACTTACGCATATTTCCCATAATCAAAAATGTTCAAATGTTTGTAAATCTATGGGACTCAACTGCTTGGTTATTAGTTCCTAGCTTACTAACTACTTAAACTAAGGAAAACTGACCTAAGGACAAACACAAACACCCATGCCCGAGGGGGGACTTGAACCCCGACGGCGGACGGCCGCGCGCACCGCAACAAGGCGCTCCAGTAGGTGCGACTAATCCGCCGCGGCTTCCCATAATCCCTTATAAACTGAAGCAGATAGCAGGCACATAGTTACTCGATCCCCTGCCAAGAACAATGCAGGCTTCACCTTTGTTTTTGTGATGAAAGAACTAGCCTCCAAGTACTCAAGACTTGCTCCTCTAAAAAAGGCTACATGTCTTACAGCGAGTAAAGCTTTCAGTCACGATTTCTTGCAACACAAGGGTGCAGTATAATGGATTATTTCTGATAATTATCCACGGTATATATCAGTCCAGAGGAAAAATATTATAAAAAGATATATAAAAAAACCAATTTTGATATCTAAGTACAAACAGTGTGTGAACCCTGCAGAAAGTACTATGGATGACACAGCGACTTTGTGCAGATTATTTTTGCAGCAAGAATCATGGACTAACAACTCAAAAACTTTCAAAATATACTCAAGAAACTGCTCATAGTAACACTTTTATCCTCCAACGACAGTTCTGAAAAACGTAGAGTCGCCAGATAATATAAAAGAAATTATCAAGTTACTGTCATCAAACGTAGATAGTATAGAAATATCATTGCAACAGCCCGATGGGATATCCTTACGGCGCCGATGAAACACAATGCAACTAAAGGTAAGACAGTCATCAAGAGACGATTTACTTTAGGTCAAAAAGTATTTGTAAAGACGAACCATGTGTCGCATAAAAGCCGGAGTAAGTGTCTTACGTTTTTTGCTCTATATAAAGGTCTTATAATTATCACTCGTATTGCATATAGAAATGGAGTGAACAAATTCAGAAACATGGAAGTCATTGTGACTTCATCATGCCTATCACGTGAAAGCAAGTTACACATAAGTTTTGTAAATATTTCATGTATTTTGAAAATGTATGTTGCAGCAGCGCCCGCAGAAGACACTTACTTGCATAAAACAAGTTTATGTGTATATATTTTTATTAATAAATTTAATCAAATTTTTATTGCTTATAACAATGCAAACACAAATTAAATAAAAGAATCATTCCCAAAAAATTATACACATACTAAACTTGCATGTAACAAATATCAAAGACCATGAATACAAAAATACACACAGCAAAATGGGGAAGCTTATAGAAAATAAAGTATAAGGATAGATAAATTAAAATGAAAATGTTTATGTAAAACCAAGTTAATATTTCTTTGTATCTTAGAAATAAGAAATTTTATGTAAAGCAAGAGGAGCTACACGCTGCCAAGGGCAAGGGAAAATGCAGCAATTGTCTAGGGCACCTAGCTGAGATGTCTCAACAGTACCACAGTGTCGGAATTGAGATGTGCATAGGTAGCAACTGGTGGTTAAACGACGACAACGAGACCGAACAACATATGGATTGCACATTGTGTCCAGGCATTGTTCCAACAGTACAAGGAACACTTCTGATGTTATACAGCTGTACAGTGACGGAGAGATACAAAAGTGGCAGCATTCATGGTGCCTAATATCAACTACGAGTCGACGATCATAAAATTTTCAGCAACATTTAAATGCAATAGTCATAACGACAATTACAAACAAGGGAAAGGAGTTAGATACATTTTTTTCCTTTTTCCATTGACATATCGTTTATCTTGCCTATAGAAGGAACAAGATTCGAGTTGGGAAAGGGGAAAACACAAGAGCAGAAGACAAAGATTTGTAAGAAAGTTAAACAAGAAAGAAGATAGGCGAAGAAAATCCAAGAATCCTTTCTGTCCTTTCGTAATCGTTAAAGGTCTCCCCATAATTCATAAATGATTTTCATAACATATCGTTCCAGCGAAAATTCAATAGCACGGCAACGTAGAACAAATACAATATTCTATATATGAGTCCAGTACTCATAAAATGAGAACAGAAGTTGTCAGCACACTGGCAGCAACAATGATGTCAACAATGGTTCCTTCGATATGTCTGGGTGTTAGCAATGGTATGACAAAAGAAAATTGCCATCTGACATTCACAACCACATCAATGAAAGTGATGTGACTGGAGAAAAAGTATCTCCATACTTGGTCCCAAGCAACCAACGAATGTCCCCCAGTGCCATTCTCAGATATACGTACCACGCTCATGCCACATGACAGAAGACCACAACCATAAACTGGCACTTATTCGTCACTCTTGACTACGTAAATGAATATATAATAAATGACTTGCAAAACAAAGGTTATTGTGAAGCCTCTTCCATAATCAAAGAAGTATTTTGTGACAACGTCACTATTTTGTAATCCATTTTTTCTCATATTCCCAGAATATATGACATCAACTGTGCATGGGCAAAGCCGAAAAAGTGTACCCAGCCGGAATTCAAAGCCGGGTCTCACGCTTTCTAGGCATTTGCGCTGACCACTACACCACTGGGGACACAGTGGTCACCGCACCTGCAAGGACTACCTAAGCTCGCCTCCCGTCAGACACAAATTTCCAGCTCTACCCTGCCCACAGTAGTGGTCAGCGCAACTGCCTAATAAGCGTGAGACCCGGCTGGGACACGTTTCAGCTTTGCCCATGCGCAGTTGATATTCTGTGAATGTGAAAGAATAACAACTGCGGGATCAGAAGTGACGTCTGTTTCTTTCGGAATAGACGCCACATGTATATACATTTATATTTTGTATGTACGTATCTATGTGTATTTGTGATCCACAGGAAAATGTATTTTATGTATCTACTAGCTACAAACCCGGTGTATTCTGGGTATTTTTTTTTATTTTTTCCTGCCATGAATTAGTACTTCTATCCCATCTCTCTCTGTCCATCTCCTTTTTTTCTAAAAACATATTATATTTATCGTAGAATATATAAGAAATACGGCTTTATTGCTTAATGTACAAAATTAAAGGTACAGTATCCAAACAAAGAAAGATAGCAACCAAAATACAAATGGCGTATAAAATTCGCACCATCTCAAGTTTGATGAGTTATATGTTGTACAGTTGTATAATTTTTCAGGTATACATTCATCTGTATAAGTGCTGTATGTCTGTAAAATCTGTTGCGAATAAAATTAATAGTAAAGAAGTAATAAATTAAAATTTGGTGCGTGACAGGGCAATTTCCTATTAATTTTACTGTTCATGTGTTCATATCTCCTGAACTACGTGTCGTACTGTGATACAATTTCGAAAGTACATTCAGCTATATATGTGTATACTGTCTGTAAAATTGCCTGCGGCTACAATTTGTAGTGTAGAAATTATAAATTGTATCGTCATACCGAAATCCGTAGTTTTAGTCAATGAACAGCGGAAAAGTAATAAGCGAGAAACTTTTTTCCTTTCATAATTTTGCTATGGCTGTGGCTGTGGCAGCGAGAAGAAGTTCAATAAAGGTATGAAATTTTGTTTAAAGTTGGTCGCAAGTCACTGTCATTCTCATACAGTGTGTGAATAAAGTCTCGTCGCATTATGTGACAGTTTCTTGCAACTATTTTGTTTATGACGTTATATCTCCTGAACCATGTGTCGTATGTGGGTCTTACCCGGCAGCTTTGTTACCTCACGGTAAGGAATATGTACACCAAATTTGGTTCAAATCGGTCCAGTGGTTTAGGAGGAAATGTGCAACATTGTCATTTGATGCAGCAGTTTTTCGCGGTTCTCATTGTTTATGACGTCATATCTCATAAAAACTGTGTTGTACGTGATCCTAACACTTACGGCGAGCGTCCTCATGGATTGAAGCTTATGTATGCAAATTTTCATAAACATTGGAAGAAAGCTGTAGATGTGTATACAATACGCACACACAAACATACCGAAACTCTGCTTTACATATAAAGAAAATGTATTTGTATTTAATATCCAATATATTCTGTGTATTTGTTTCCTATGATTTTATGTTACTTTTTGAAGGTTTATAAAAAGTTTTTATCAACAATGGTTACTTCCATATGTCTGTAACATTTTGGGTCTGTGATGTCAGCAATGGTATGACAGGAGAAAATTGAAATCTGACATTCTCATCGACATCGATGAAAGTGATGTGACTGTAGAACTTGGAGACACAGTATCTCCACACTTGGTCCCAAACAACCAGCGAGTGTCCATTAGTGCCAATCTAAAATATACGTACCACGTTCATGCCACAAGACAGAAGACCACAGCCATGAACTGGTACTAATTCGTCGCAATATCACAAAAGACGCAAAACCAAGGTTATTGTGTAGCCTCTTCCATAATCAAATAAGTATTTTGTAATCCGTTTCTATTTTGTAAGTACATTTCTATGTGAACTGGTCCGCGACGCTCGGGAGTCACCGGAGGTGTTCGTATTAAGGGGACCCGGACGTGAATGGGCTGTATTTTCATACCTTGCTTTCGGCCCACATTAATCTTGATCTACAATGATGAGGAATTTGCAATTTTGTACCAACACTGAATGACATTAACACAAGCTGTAAATTTATTGAAATATCTGTTCTAGTTTAAGAATTACAATATTTTGCCTAATATATATTTTTATAATACACATTCGTATTCTGGAACCGTTTTCTGGTCCATCGGTAGTCTAACAGCATTTAGGCTGCGGCAGGCTGCTGTCAACATTGTAGTAACACGTTACGCCTCTTATTTTGTAGTTTTCAGTTTATCCGACGAAATAGAACAAACCTTATTACACTTCATTAGTGTTTTGTCTAAAAATTATCGTTAAAATTATATACAGAATGACAAACACAGATCATTTCCGCACTGTATTAGGCATAATACAAATATACTGTACCATTCTAAAACTGGGAAAAATTTTGTGAACATAGCTAAAACCATCATGAAGATATATTTACATAATGTTCTAAAAATGTAATATCGAGAAAATGAGGAAAGAACGTTCACAGTGTTTTTGACTCACCGTATGCCTCTTTCAGAACATTCCAGTGGCATAATCTTGTGAGCCAGATGCTTTTTTTATTACCTGCTGACTTCTTCAGGAGTATTTTCCTTACTCTGAACTCTTTAGTTGGTGAATTCCGTAAGCCCTTTCAGCTTAGTCGCTGACGATCTATGGCACTCAGAGCAGCTATCACATTATTTCCTGGTTGGATGTAAAATTTGTTCATTACTTTTGTCCTGCTAATAACACCATCATTGAAACAGATAACAGCACCCATCACACCTACTTTGAGTATTGTCCATCGAACAAACAGCCGGCCGCGGTGGCCGAGGGGACGGAGGCGCTTCAGTCACAGTCTGCACGGCCACTACGGTCGGGGGTTCGAATCCCCCCTTGGGCATGGATATTTGTGCCGTCCTTAGTATAAGGTAGTTGATAAGTAGTTTGTAAGTTTAGGGACTGATGACCCCGTAGTTATGTCCCAT
The DNA here is from genome assembly GCA_026315105.1 of Locusta migratoria. Taxonomy (NCBI): domain Eukaryota; kingdom Metazoa; phylum Arthropoda; class Insecta; order Orthoptera; family Acrididae; genus Locusta; species Locusta migratoria. The sequence goes on along the minus strand of CM048748.1, from coordinate 318,266,151 downwards.
AAGCTTAACAAACATTTCATTTTCGAACATTGTTGCCACACGCAGCTGAAACTCTCAGGATTTTGTGTACGGCCATGTATGCATTTGCTAAATAATTTTTTATCTGCAAGGTCCCTGTATATAGGCTTTATTGATTCCATGACTGTGACAGGCATGGAATGTTCATGACGATATTCCTTGCATGAAGCTTCAGCGTGGCCAGTGTCCAGACATTTGTTCAAAGAGCGTTTAAGACTATAATAACTAATTAAAAGTAAATAAACCACACACTTTTGGAAACGGGAAAAATTTGTCTTTCAGATGGAGGCAATTTTTTAATAGTTTTTTCAGTCATTTCACATACAGGTCCCCTTAAATATGGCGGCAGCTATTAAGAACACGTTAATACCATAATTTATGACACGCTTAGAATTTAATAGAACTGCAAATTGAAGTAATTGTCAGTCGGATTGTGACAGAAATTTATTTTGAAAATTATTTGACGCCGTACGTGCTGGTCATGACACAGTCACTAATCTTTATATATAAAAATGAATCCGATATTCCTTGGTCACTCTACAACTTTAGAACGCTTCGACCGATTTTAGCTCATCGTCGTTTTTTATCTTTTTTGTTGTGCTCTTATTTCTCAGCACAAGGTTTTTATTAAACAAAATATTTGAGTAATATACTGAAAAATTGGAAAATTTTTCAAAAAGAGAAGGTGCGTTTTTCAATGTGTGCGCGTGTTTTTATTGCATATAGATCTGTAAGCTTGCTGCGATCTTAATGAAAATTTGTACACTTGACCTTCAAAATAAGAAGAAGCTCAATGTCTTCATATTGGGAGGGTACTTTAGTTACGGAATTTGACATAAAAACCATAGTTTTGTTCCGATCTTGATGAATTTTAGCACACTTGGCTTTTAAAACAAAACTGTCAACATAAATTTTTGTGTGGTTCATGTCAAAGGGTACCAGCATGAAACTTTGACTCTGTTTTATTGATCACTACGAAAGTAGACAGGTATATGAATTAACCAAGATGAGTGGAGTGGGGGAGATGAACCAAGAGGGCGGTAGGGGGGAGGGGAGCCGAGAGAGAGGAAGGAGATAAACAGAGAGATAGGAGAGGACGAGATGTATGGTCCCAGAGGAGGGAAGGGAAGATGGACTACGAGAGTATCGAATAAATAAATATCCAGACAACGGCGGGTTTCAGTTAGTCTGTAATGAATTTCACATGTATTTCTAAAGTCGTGGAATCTTTCTGTTAAAGGGTACCTAGTCCTACAACAATCGCTCCGTCAATAAAGTCAAACATACAACAGAAACGGTAAAAATTGTCTCTCGTTGGGACAGACGTGTTTTTCACCAGCGTTACTATATCGAGGAACAAATGTGTACACGTAAATATGTATAATTTAAAAAAACTTCTATTGATTCTTCAGTTTCTCCCGGCGTATTTGATAATCAAAATTTCCACGGATGTACTGCCGATCTATAGTGTCCAACGGGCACAATATTTCGGCGACCATACATGCCGCCATCATCAGGTGAAGTGACGGACTGAGCTGGAAACACGCCGGCACAGAGATCCGCGCGCTACGGCTGCTCGAAGGGGACTGGGTTCTAGCCCGGTAGCGGGAGATTTAAATACCCTCGGCCCGCGGAGCGACCCCTCCGCGGTCCGCGCCCCGCGCCGCTGTCGAGCAGTGGAACTGATTGCGACGGCGTCTGAGATGACGTCGATGTAAGGGCTCTGTCCGCCGTGGTAGTCACTTCGTTACGTTCGCTAGATTTACTCTTAAATAACCCAATCGCTGGTTCCCAAGCTTTGCTAAGATTATAGCCACAGTCATGGTTTATGAAGTCGTCACTTGTGCGAATTTCAATGGCCTCTCTAACGACGCAGTCCCAGTATCTCGACGTCTGTACCAGAATCCTAGTGCGTTCATACTTCATCGCATTCTCCGACAAACAATGTTCAGCGACCGCCGACTTGCTCGGATACATCAATCGTGTGTGCCTCTGGTGTTCAGCGCATCAATCCTCGACGTACGCATCGTCTGTCCAATATATGACTTTCCACACTGACACGGAATCTGGTACACCCCGGCCTTCCTCAAACCGAGATCATCTTTGGCGCTCCCCACCAGTGCACGAATTTCATGTCTGCGACCGGTGTGAACTTGGGGGGTAGGAGCAAAGTTGAGTCCTTTCTCCAGAACTGAGACCGCATCATCACTCAACTCCATGCCACTCAGATTGATGACAGTCTTGCACGGAACCAGTTTCTTGGCGACACCCTCCGGAAAATCCGCACCTCAAGGTCCGGTACCGCCAAGACTTTATGGACTCCCTAAGGTTCACAAAGATGGGATGCCGTTACGTCCCATTGTCAGTAACATCAGAGCACCTACATATTTGTTGGCAAAATACTTGACGGGAATATTAAGTCCTTATGTGGGTAAATGCCCTCATCACATCCGAAATTCCGTGGATTTTGTTAAACGCCTTAACAGCTTCAGGTTGGATGAGTCAGATATCATGGTGAGTTTTGACGACGTTTCGTTGTTTACGAGGGTGCCCCTTCGAGAGTCACTAGATTTGACGAGAAGACCACTGAACGTTTTAGGCATGTTTTGACCTCCACGTATTTTCTTTTCAATGGCGAATACTACGAACAAACGGATGGACTCGCCATGGGTAGCCCACTCTCCCCTGTGGTCGCAAATTTGTACATGGAGAATTTCGAGGAGGAAGCCCTGGCATCATCTGAATGGAAACCTACTTGCTTTTTTCGTTACGTGGATGACACTTTCGTCATCTGGCCACATGGTATGGATAAACTCCTTGACTTCCTTACACATCTGAACTCCATATACCCCAACATCAAATTCACTATGGAGATTGAAACGGAGGGTAAATTGCCGTTCCTTGACGTCTTGGTCAAGAGAAGAGCTGATGGTTATAGTGTATATCGGAAGACGATACACGCAGACAGCTGTCACCAACCTTCACAGAGGAATGGGGTACTTAAAACTCTAGTACATAGGGCGCGCACTATCTCCGACGCAGAGAGTCTACCCCAGGAATTGTAACACCTGAGAACTGTATTTCGAAAAAGTGGGTACTCAGAGTGGCAGATTCAGCTGGCTCTCCGCCCAACCACTACACCACAACTTGTGGAAACGGATGAAAGCACGAGGGAGGATGTAGGCACTGCGTTCGTTCCATATACCGGCGCACTCTCGGGGAAGATCGCCTGCATTTTGAAAAATCACCAGGTTGGAACTGTTTTTTGTGCGCCGAATGAAATTCGTGCACTGGTGGGGAGCGCCGAAGATGATCTCTGTCTGAGGAAGGCCGGCGTGTACCAGATTCCGTGTCAGTGTGGAAAGTCATATATTGGACAGACGATGCGTACCGTCGAGGATTGATGCGTTGAACACCAGAGGCACACACGATTGATGTATCCGATCAAGTCGGCGGTCGCTGAACATTGTTTGTCGGAGAGTCATGCGATGGAGTATGAACGCACTAGGATTCTGGTACAGACGTCGAGATACTGGGACTGCGTCGTTAGAGAGGCCATTGAAATTCGCACAAGTGACGACTTCATAAACCATGACTGTGGCTATAATCTTAGAAAAGCTTGGGAACCAGCGATTGGGTTAATTAAGAGTAAATCTAGCGAACGTAACGAAGTGACTACCACGGCGGACAGAGCCCTCACATCGACGTCATCTCAGACGCCGTCGCAATCAGTTCCACTGCGCGACCGCGGCGCGGGGCGCGGACCGCGGAGGGGTCGCTCCGCGGGCCGAGGGTATTTAAATCTCCCGCTACCGGGCTAGAACCCAGTCCCCTTCGAGCAGCCGTAGCGCGCGGATCTCTGTGCCGGCGTGTTTCCAGCTCAGTCCGTCACTTCACCTGATGATGGCGACATGTATGATCGTCGAAATATTGTGCCCGTTGGACACTATAGACCGGCAGTGCACCAGTGGATATTTTGATTAAAAGTTCTATTATTCACAAATCATTAGAAGTTTTGATAGAAAATATTATGTTAAATCATTTTCCAAAATTACAAATAGTAACTGTTTTGTTGGGTTGTTGGGATGGGAGAGTAGCTGAGGGGGCTAAACAGGGTGGTTCTCGATCCGAGAGATCAAAGGTCACAAAAAATTCTTAACAAAGGTAAGGTCTATTAGCTTTCATACGTTAATTCCGTCTTAGCATAATCTCAACGAATGGCTAGCCAAGATCAAAGATTCCTTTTAGGCGCCTCTCAGGACAGGTAAGAAAAAAGCGCGTGCCACTCCAGCTCCCGATCCCAAAGGGGAGAATAGTAATTAAAAAAAACTATAGCTAAATATACGAATTAGATTAGGAAACATTTTTTATAAAAAAAATATATCATTACTAACATAACATTCCTTCTACAATTATAATATTAATTTTTCTTTAAATAAAATTGCTCTTAATTACGATAAATTCTGAAAGGCAATTGATGCTTTTATCACCTAAAGCTAACAAAATCAATGAAATGCATACAACTTGAGCGTTATATTAGACTTCTGACATATTTTATGAAAGTATAATGATCACGTGCCCCTCCACACCGCATCCATTGACGCCATTGGTCGGAGGATGTTCGGTAACCGGTCGATACCCGTTGGGCCCTCGAGGCCTGTCTGGGACTGAGTTTAGTTTTATTACAACTATTATAAATTGATCTACTGATGGAAATTTGCTGGCTACAGTACCAAAAAGTGCAGAGGTGAGGAAACTATTTTTTTCCATATTTCCATACACTCCATGATGTATCTATTTTTAAGACTTTCTATAAAAATTGTGGCCATACTAAACCTATGGGTAAAAACAGAATATTACACCATTATATCATTTTAACTACCTCTTCGAGAACTAACGTAATAGAAAACAGATCTCAAGAGTAAATGGTAGAAATAATAAGAATTAAAATAGATAAGTCATTAGATATTAAAAGAAAGAATAATTGTACAACTGAATATTTTAAGAGCGCCAAAATCAAAGTGAAAGACAGACTAAATTAGAAATCCATACTGTAGAAACGGTTTCCGGGAGGTAATGCAAAACAAAAAGTTAGAAGAAAAAAGAAAACGGTGGAATGAGTGTTAATCTATATAGCTAAATAAAAATCGCACTGACGTCTTTTCCGGCCCACTTTAGATTTGTAGTTTTATACGTTTTTGCAAACATTTTCGACCAAAATAATAATCTGAATAATAAAAAATTAATTAATAAGAATGTCTGAAACCCTTTAGGGAAAAAAATTTAGACAGTGGCGGATTTTAAACCACTTACCTCCAGCGCCACAGTCCAACGCATTGCCCACTATGCTACAGCTGACCGTTAGGAGTTATATTCTTTAATTTCATACTATTCATGGTCGTCGTTAACTGATGCTACTATGGCATTTGTAGACACGAAGGACGACGTCTTTTGTTAATTCTTCAGTGCGCCATTGCTTTGAAATGACAACGTGCAAGTTACAATAAGAAAATCAGCAAATGTGCAACATAAGATGGCGTATGCCACAGAGTTCTGAGCGAGGAATGTCACGTGACATTTGCGAACGGTTGGTTTACGTTGATTCAATGGTGGGTGTCAAAACTCCGTTATTTTTGCAAATATCTCTCAAACGATACGAGATATGAAAAAAAACCCTAAGGGAACAAAGTCGTAGAGAATTTTCTCCTCTACGAATTCGTTTATTCAATTTTCGCGTCAGATGAACGGTTTATTTGCAATTAAAATTAAATTACAAACGGCTTTTTTGGTATTACTAAGGTATTTCTTGTCCGAAATATTTCAAAAAGCGACGTTCTGGTCTCTGGTAGCCAATAATTATGTCTGTAAAATTTGGTGTCGATCGGTTGAACGGTTCGACCTAAAACGTGGGAACACGTTACAGCCAAACAGACATCGTCAAATCGCTGTTATTTTTGCAAATATCGCTGCAACGATGCAAGATATGAAAAAAACATAATGGAGCGAAGTTGTAGAGAATTTTCCCCTCTACCAATTAGGCTATTCAATGTTCGTGTCAGATGAACGGTTGGTTTTCAATGACAATTATATTACAAACCGCTTTTTTTTGTATTACTACCGTATTTTTTGTCCGAAAATTTTGAAAAAGGGAGGTTCTGGTCTCTGGCGGCCTACAATTATGTGTGCAAAATTTGGTGCTGATCGGTTGAGCGGTTCGTCTTAAAAATAGGGAACACGTTACGGACAGACATACATACATCCCAAAATCGCCGTTATTTTTGCAAATATCTCTGAAACGATACGAGATATGAAAAAAAAAAAAAAAAATAAATAAATAAGAGAGCAAAGTTGTAGAGAATTTTCTCCTCTACAAATTTGGTTATTCAGTTTTCGTGTCAGATGAATGGTTAAGCCGTTATTTTCATTTAAATTTCGAGCTGTCAAAAGACGATCGTAAAGGCCCACTTTTAGTGTTACTACCGTAACCTAAAGTGGGCCAAAATAAATTGCCGAATGTATGAATGCGAAAAGCTAGTAATATGAACGGTGTTCAAATGAAAAGATACGAAACGTCTTTACAACCAAACGGATTGAAATTTGAATAGGCCGCTTTGGGAAAACGTAGTGCGACATCTAGAGAGCATGCGTCTTCACCTCCCCCTAAAAATTCGAGACTGTGCCCTCAACAACCAAGGTGAAGCCCATCGTCTTTTTCGACGTCCGAAATCCGATACTCATCGATTTCGTAGAGCACGGAAAACCATTGACGGTGGTGTGTACTATGAGACAATCCGTAGTCTACGCAAGTCCGTCAAGAGCAAACGGCCCGGGCTACTCACGGGGAAGTTTCTGGTCCATAATAACGTGCGTCCACACATCCCCAGGGTTACAAAGTATAATGGCCAAAATCAAATTGGATCAGCCCGGACATGTCGCCCTGTGAATTCCATTTGTGCAATCTGCTCAAAAATCATATCAAAGGGAAGCGCTTCAACCCGGACGACGAAATGAAGAACATAGCAGAGGACTGGTACTTGACACAACCACAGAAATTCTGGGAACAGGGAATCCTTTGGCTCATTAAACAATGGAGGCCTCTGGTGACTTTTGAATAAAGACTTCAGTTATACCCACAGTGTCGTTTCGTACCTTTTCATTTGAATACCTCTCGTAGTTTCCAGAAAGAAACCTTGTCACGTAACTTGGTATAAAGTCCGTAAAACATTCTGGTCGTATGTAAAGTATACTCAAAAGTCAAAACATAATCAATACCTTCACTGCGCGATTGCAACTGTGATGTTATGAATGATACATGTGCTAAAGCAGAATTGCTAAACACAGCTTTCAGAAATTCTTTGTAGTATGTCATATTTACCACAGCTGCTTATTTCTAATCCAAAGCTGCTACCGCTTTCGGTTATTACACCATTATCAAGAACCAGCAGAGATTAAACAGTTGATTAAAGTGAAATGTTACAGTATTGGAACAATGGAAAATAAATATTTCGTATTATACTTGACTTCCGAAATAATTATTTTCAATTTTTTCAAGATTGAAACATGTCATGTTAATCAACTGGTTAAGCTCTACTAGCGCTTGATAATGGTGTAATAACCGAAACCAGTAGCTTTGTGCTAATAAATAAGCAGCTGTGGTCAACATGACATTCTACAAATATTTAAATGCTGTTACCCCCCACCTTTTCACTTTTCTTTCTGAAATTCCTTCAGCAAAGAAGACGAAGCAAGTACTCCAGAATTCGAATCACGAACAACTGCCAGCATGCGTATTTTAGAAGAAGAATGCACATTCCAAAGAAATCAGACGCAGACAGGTTTTAAAATTACAGAACCATCAGTTTAATAAGTCATTGCCGCAAAATATTACCACGAATTATTTACAGAAGGATAAGAAAGTTGATAGAAGCCGACCTCGGGAAAGATCAGTTTCAATTCAGGAAAAAATGTAGGAACAGGGGAGGCAATATTCACCTTACGACGTATCTTAGAAGACAAGTGAAAGGAAAGACAAACCTACATTTCTAGATTTTGCAGATTTGGCGAAAGATTATGACACTGTTGCTTGGAATACACTCTTTCAATTTCTGAAACAAGCAGGAGTAAAATATGGGGATATAAAGGTTATTTACAACTTGTACAAAAACCAGAGACCAGTTACCAGAGTTGAAGGGCATGATGCAAATGCCGTGGTTGGGAAGGGAGTAAGATAGAGTTGTGGCCTTTCTTCAATGTCATCAAATTTCAGCATTGAACAAGCTATGAAGGAAACCAAGGAGAAATTTGGAGAAGGAATTAAAGTTCAGAGTGACGAAATAAAAACATTGCGTTTTTGCGATGATATTATTAATTCTGTCAGAGACAGCAAAGGATCTGGAAGAGCAGTTCAACGGAATGGACAGTGTATTGAAAGCAGCGTATAAGATGAACATTAACAAGAGCAAAACAAGAGTAATGGAATACAGCCTAAGAAAATCGGGCGATGCTGAAGGAGTTAGATGAGGTAACGAAACAATAAAGGTGGTAGGTGAGATTTGTTACTTGGGCAGTAAAATAACATATGATGGTCGCAGTACAGAGGATATAAAATGCAGAATGGTATTGAGAAGAAAAGCGTTTTTGAAAAAGAGAAATTTGTTAATATTAAATATTAATTTAAGCGTAAAGAAGTCTTTCCTGAATTCATTTTTGTGTGAATTGTTGCCATGTATGGGACTGAATCATGGACGATAAATGGTTCGGACAGGAAGAGAATAGAAGTTTTTGAAATGTGGTTCTACAGAAGAATGCTGGAGATTCGGTGGGTGGAACACGCAACTAATGAGAAGGTACTGAACAGACTGTAAAGTTTCAAAAGTCATTATTCAAGAAGGTAATAGATATTGAACTTACAAGCCTACATCAGTGACGTGTGTCTGCAGCAGGATTTTAAAACGTACATTTGTCAAACATTATAAACTGCCTCGAAGACAAAGACCTACTGACCAACAATCGTACCTCTGAAACACAGCTAGATCTTTATTCACATGAAGTAAAGAGTGCTATCGACAAGGGCTCTCTAATCAATTCTATATTTCCGAAAGGCTTTTGGCACTGTACCTCACAAGCGTCTTCTCACCAAATTGAGTGCTTATGGAATATCGCCAGTTGTGTGATTGGATTCGTGATATTCTGTGAGAAAGCAAACAGTTCGCTGTAATTGACGGAAACTCATCGAGTAAAACAGAATTGATACCTAGTATTCCTGAATAAAGTGTTATAGGGCCGCTACTGTTCCTATCTTTATAAACGATTTAGGAAACAATGTGAGCAGCTCTGTTAGACTGTTCGCGGTTGATGCTGTCGTTTATCAGTTAATAAATTCACCAGAAGATCAAAAGCAGCTGCAAAATAATCTCTGTATGAAGCAAAGATTGACAATTGACTCTTAACAATGATGAGTGTGAAGACATCCATATGAGCACTAAAAGAACTTCGTTCACTTTGATTTACGATAAATTAGTCAAAACTACAGGCCGTAAATTGAACTAAATACCTAGGAGTAACAATTACAAAAAACGTATATTGGAAAGAACATATAGAAAATATAATAGGGAAAGTAAACCAAAGACTACGTTTCTTTGGTAGCATACTTAGAAGATGCAACAGTTCTACTAAAGAAACTTCCTACACCACACTTGTGCGTCCTATTTTGGAGTATTTTAGGGCATTGTGGGATCCCACCAAATGGGACTGACAGACGATTTAGAGAACAGAAAAGGACAGTTCGTTTTGTATTATCGCGACATAGGGAATAGTGTGTCACGGGATTGATGCACGAATTAGGATGGAAATAATTAAAACAAAGACGTTACTCGTTGCTACGAGATATATTTGCGAAATTTCTTTTACCAGCTTTCTGAATGCGATAATATTCTGTTAGAACCCACCTACATAGGAAGACAGCATAATCACAATAAAATAGGAGAAATCAGATCGAAAACGGAAAGATTTAGACATTCCTTTTACCCTCTTACAGAATGGAACGCTAGAGAAATTTCATAGAAACTGTTCGATGAACTCTCTGACATGCACTTAACAGTGATTAGTGGAGTATTTATGCACATAGATGTAAGCATTACTTGAGAACGGCTTGACCGATTTGGTACATATTTTTTGTTGTGTTTATAATTCTCAGGACAAGGTTTACATTGAAAGAAAATTTGTGGAAAATCTGCCAGAAAATTGGAAAATTTGAGAAAAACTAAAACGTGCCTTTTTATTGAAGTCATCACTATAACTCATGATTCGGATGTCGAAGAGAGACAATTCTTTTCTGTTTTGGTCCTGGAAAAGTTTCCGCAAAAAAAAGATCATTTACAAAGGAAAGACCAAAATTTCTAACAAAGTACCAAAATCATAATATTTGTATCGCTTCTGACGATAGGAACGACACATTGGTTTAAACGATCAGCATCAAATTTGGGACAGTTGTGTATTTTTTCATCGAAAATTTTATGCTCCATATGAGCTCCATATGAGCATGGCGGAGAGTAACTGGCGATAAACTTCACTTCATTTGACCGATCAATACATTTCATCACCGTTTAGCGATCACCATGAAACCTGACACATATATGTGTGTTTTCATGGGCAAGTTTTTTATTCTCTGCAAGCCTCTGTTTGGTGCATGGCGGAGGGTAACCTGAAATAAGCTAGAATCCATAGCTCTACTTAAGGAACTGCCTACACTACACTTGTAGGTCCTATTTTTGAGTATTGCTGTCCATTGTGCGACCCTCATCAAGTGGATCTGAAGGAGGATATACAGAAAGTTCAGATGTCAGTTCGTTTTGTATTATCGCGATACAGTGGAGAGATTTTCACGGAAAAAATGCACGAGTTGCGGTGAAAATCATTAAAAGAAAGGCGTGATTCGTTTAGGCGAGATTTATTTGCGAAATTTCTGTCACCATCTGTCCCTTCCGAATGCGAACATATTTTGTTAGCACCCAACTACATTGGCAGACATGATCATCAAAATAAAATAAATCAGAACGAAAACGGAAAGATTTAGATTTTTTTCCCGCGTTATTAGAGAATGGAACGGTAGAGAAATATCATAAAAGCGGTCCGATGGACCCTTTGCTACGAAATTATATGTGATTGTTGTTGTTGTGATCTTCAGTCCGCAGCTCTCCACGCTACCCTGTCCTGTGCAAGCTTCATTTGAGAGTACGAACGACAACCTACATCCTTTTGAATTTGCTTACTACATTAGCCCCTCAGTTTCCCTCTATGATTCTTATCCCACACACTTCCTTCTAATGCTAGTTAACGATTCCTTGATATCTCAGAATGTGTCTTACCAACCTATCCCTTCTCTTATTCAGGATATGCCATTATCTACTTTTCTCCTCAATTTTGTTGAGCACCTCTTCGTTAGTTACGTGATCTATCCATCTAATCTTCATTCAACGACATTAGCGGGGTATTTATGTAGCTGTAGATGCAGAGAGTAAAGAGACTGGCCATTTCCATACATGTAACAAAATACTGAAATACGAAGCATTTATACAGTATTACCAACCACTAAAAATACTTTACATAGTCAATAGAGAAATAAATAACTTTTGATCCTCGATTACATATTACAGATATGTTCCAACTTTTTGTACGAAGGTGCTCAGTCGCGGCGGAGCGGCCTAGCGCATTGAGGCATTATGCTACGATTCACGAAGCCGTTCCCCGTCGGGGGGTTCGGATCCCTCCCTTGGTCATGGATGTTTGTGGCGACTTTAGCAAAAGCTAGTTCATAAGTAGTTTGTAAGTTAAGGTACTGATGACCCCGCCGTTAAGTCCCATCAGCTTTACGAACATTTGAACATTTTTTGAAGGTGCTCAAAATAGCTGATTTCTTTTTACAAGCTGATTCAAAGGTGATGACAGTGTAGTATACAGAAAATATCTATATAACGCTGTTTACACTACTTTTCCAGTAGTAATATCTTTGTAAGTGTACATATTACCTATAGCACATGAGTATTTATGGAAATGCTTAGCCGACCGCGGTGTCCGAGCGGTCTGCGGCGCGCCGGTCACGGTCTGCACGGCTACTACGGTCGGGGGTTCTAATCCCCCTTCGGGCATGGATATTTGTGCCGTCCTTAGTATTAGCTAGTTCATAAGTAGTTTGTAAGTTTAGGGACTGATGAGGTTAAGTCCCATATGCTCTACAAACATTTTTAAAGTGCTTTTTTGCAGGTCTGTTCTAGCATTTGTTGCAGGTGGCCTATCTGATTTGCTTCCAGCCGCAACAAAAATGTCGTTTTCTGTATTTCGTGTAATTTATTATCGCACGAGTTTAAAAATTACAAATGCTATAAAAACGACTCAGTAAGAGGTAGAACTTAATTTTAACATGAGAGCACAAGTATTACAAACACAAACGGTGTAACAATAATTTATTAATTTGTTGCCCAATATATAGACGAAGAATAACATCAAGTGACAGTCATATATCATAAATTAGTACTCCACCTAGGCAACAAAGGAAGACATTGAAATTTATTCCCATAAATATGCGTCCCCATCTGACATACTGAACGTCCAAACAGAATTTTCCTAATAAATTTCCAAAAGCTACTCATCAAACCACAGACTAAGTGGAGTCTAAAAAACATAATTTAATATGAGCCCATTCAATGGATTTAATATTTCTACAATACATAAATCTACTTATTCGGCCTTTAGTATTACAGTAAAATTAGTAACATTTACCCCGTGGATTAAAAGTAATGTGTCAATATATGATCTTCAAAATAGTTTAACTAACCAAGAACTTTTCATACACTGTACTCAGCAAACTCATATCACATTTCCAATATTCCATTAACCATAGTTTAAATGAAAACAGAAGCCACAGTAAAATATAGCTCTGACTATAATCTTGATGTAAACAAAAGGCTGCCAGTCGACAACATTGTGGATGGTTCAATAATCATGTGCAAACCGCGAAAAAGTGTTTGTGATATTATCATCACGGAGAGAAAACGAAGATCCAATATGCAGAGGAGATTGAGCTACTCTCAGACATAGCATTTCGTAAATACAACCGCGAGAAAATGAAGAAAGTAAAACAGAATTCGTTGTTATGGACAGGCACTCTGACACTTCCAAACTGCTGTCGATTTTTAGTTACTAAAGAAGAAAATTTAATTACACATACCGAAACACGTTTTTGGACAATAAAACACTTTGAACTTGAAACTTCCTGGCAGATTAAAATTGTGTGCCGGAACCGGGACTCGAACCTGGGACCTTTGCCTTTCGCGGGCAAGCGCTCTACCGACTGAGCTACCCCGACACGACTCACGATGCCGCCTCACAACTTTACTTCCGCCAGTACCTCGCCTCCTACTTTCCAAACTTCACAGAAGCTCTCTTGCAAACACGCAAGACTAGCACTCCTGGAAGAAAGGATATGGTGGAGACATGGCTTAGCCACAGCCTAAGGGATGTTTCCAGAATGAAACTTTCACTCTGCAGCGGAGTGTGCGCTGATATGAAACTTCCTGGCAGATTAAAATTTTAATCTGCCAGGAAGTTTCATATCAGCGCACACTCCGCTGCAGAGTGAAAGTTTCATTCTGGACTTTGAACTTATTAAACATTTTGCATTTATGAAAATAAAATAATAAAATAAACTTTGTCTTGAAGCTGGTGGAGCTCAAATATTGCAAATTTATTAATCCATTATTCGAAAATAAAAGCACTTCACAAATATTTTAAAGCCTATATAAACTTTTACTCGCTAAAAATGATAGAAGGGAAAACGTTTCCGCTTACTACGTTCATTTTCCCTATTCAAGCAGTCAACCTTCAGCATCCGCCATGACATTTTTATTTATAGGAATTATCTCTATTAAGAGTACTGGTAATAATTCGGCAATATGGTCCTACTAGGTGTGCAAATATTATTATTGCTGCGTTCACTTGCCTCTTCACGTTAAGTCTCTACAATAGCCTGTAATGTTCATCACTGATTAGTCGTCAATGGTGCTGTGTTTCCTCGATCCCAAGACACTTGATAAATTAATTTTCAATGTGTTGTAAAGAGCATAAAACAGTAAACTGAATTCAATAATGTAACCGATCGCAGGACTTTACGATTCCGGCTTTCGTAGGTACAGGAATGACTACCTTGATTCCCTGTGTGAAATCCACTGGTCGCCCACTGAAGCAGTTCTAATCGTCTTTGTGAAGAAGTTACGGAAAATTGCCATTAGTGCATACAAGACTCTACCAGTAGCCGTAGTACCGTCTTTAAATTTGAATGTCATCTTCTGTAGTTAGTATTCCGTCTTGTTCGTCAGTGATCTGCTTTTCTGATAATTATTTTTTACTTTCTCTTGTCGCCAGATGTGTAACAATAAAATCTTACGTCTAGCTTACTGTATTTAAACTATTGCAAAATTTCTCCGAATGCCTTTCTAGTCGTTGATAACCACCTTATGTTTCTCGACTAAAAGCTGCGTTAACCCAAAATATATGGAAATATATGGATATGTGGCCCGTTTTTATTTTATTTTAATAAATACACGATACGAAAATTTTGCAAGAAAAATGTAGAAACTATGTAGAAGACACAAAATGGAAACAACTGCAACAGACTTAACGTTAGTCAATAATGTTTTGTTAGTTTTACCCAAATTATAAGAACTGCACACGGATTTCGACAACTGGTTATGTGCGTAGTTTGGGGTGTGACCTCATCTGGCAGCAGTAGAGGCCTGAGAAGGATGAGGCCAGTTGCTGTGCAGGACTAAGGCGCCACCGACCTGCCGTTACAGCCGAATAGCAGTCCTCTCTTTCTGATATCACATCTGATAGGCCCTGCCCTCGTCTTAGGAATACAGTTTCAGTCTCTATAAACTGTCAACACTTCCGAGAAACAACAGAGCGATTTACATTAAGTCATCGGGTCACATCGATTTGAGACTGTCCTGCTTCCATTCTTCATATGGCCTTCCATCGCAGAGTGTCTTTGTGAACACAGCGATTGTGGATCAAGTAGTATCCAGCAAGCAATACCCACTTTGATATGTGGCGTCATTTCATCGTTCGCATCGTTGTACGCTGACCGGAATGCCATCGTCCGTGCGGAACACGATTGTACGGACATCTGTCGTCAATTTATATGATTACATTACGAATTAGACACAAGACGGAGAAATAGTGGTGGTATCTTTAATTTTGGGACACCAGTGTAGTGTAAATGCTATTAAGCAAAGTTTCTCAGAATGCCTTTTTCGTCGGTAATTAACAATTAATAATAGCTACGTTCACCAAAAAATGTGGTAAATGTGGGTAGTGGATATCTTGCTAATAATTGGGAGCTTGGGTGATCACTATTTAGTGCAGTTTGAATTTTTGCTACAGTCTCTTCAGCCGTACGGGATACTGTAACTGCAAAATCCTCATTGGGTTCCTTTATCACATAAGCATGAGA
Organism: Locusta migratoria; assembly: GCA_026315105.1. Taxonomy (NCBI): domain Eukaryota; kingdom Metazoa; phylum Arthropoda; class Insecta; order Orthoptera; family Acrididae; genus Locusta; species Locusta migratoria. Next base: position 318,250,625 of record CM048748.1, on the reverse strand, counting down.
AAATACATCACCTTTAAAAGCAAGCAACTAAACTGTGGAGAGTCATACTTAAAAAAAAAAAAAAAAAAAAAAAAAAAAAAAAAAAAAAAAAAAGACTATATTATTTTATTCGACGCACTATAAAAGTTCATTTACATTCTATATCTACATGGGTCTACATTCAAGTCACACTAAGTGCCTGGCGGAGGGTTCATCAAACCACTTAACCTTATGGCAGAGTACGCGAGCAGATATAACAACTAAATCTCTCAGTTAGCGCTTTGTTTTGTTTTATAAAGGTGTGAATCCACAACATATTTTCGAATAAGATTGGGTTATCAGAAGGAAAAAATCCTATTCAGTTTTATACAGACTTTTAATTAAAACACTACAGGTTTTAGGACGTAACATTCCTATTATTTTACTCCTGAAAATTACACTGCAACGACCCGAAACCGGTAGTGGCGTATTAAAAGTGATAGCATCATATGCAAACAACTTTAGAAGGCTTAAATCGTATATGCAGGCAAGGAACAGCAGAGAACATGTTTTAGTGGTTGCCTTTCCATCAATTACTATGCAATAGACCCTCCCTGACTGAATATCATGAATAATTCAAACTTATAAATGAGGTGATATTCCATACGCGTGCGATTTGATTAAAATCCGTTTGTGAAGTACGGGATTAAAAACCTCTCGATAATCTATAACTATGGTATGGATTTGAAATCCCTTGTCCATAGCATTTTAAGTGGGTATAGAACTAGTAGTGTTCTACGAGAATGATATTTTCTACATCTCTGTCGACTACGGGTGAATAGTTTGTTGTCTGGATCGTAGTTAATGTTAAGGACGGGTCACTGGGAACGCATCCGTGTGTCTGGCCGGGGCTCGCCTGTGCTGTCTTGCCGCCGGGCCTGAGCTGGGCTGGGCCGGGCTGCAGCAGCAACTGGGGATGCTGGTATCGATCCGGTTGCCTGAGCGACGCTCGGCAGGGGTGGCCGCGGCCCGGCGCATGCATATTCATGGCGGCGGCGCTCCTCTTGTGACCCACTTGCACCGCTCGCCTCGCAGCTCCCGCGACCTCTGCGCAGGGTCAACCCTGCCACTACGCACTGCCAGCTACCTGCCTCCCCACGCCAGACGGCACGACTGCGCCGAGAGCCAGGTCCGCCTAAATACGACATTGTGTGAATCACTAAACTGTATCGTCCAGTTCTACACCTAAAATGCTCTCTTAAAATCACTCAACTTTTTGTAGCGAAAGTTAATTTGTTCTTGCTCTGAATGAAAAGGTACCTTTCACTTTCGGTAGCAGTTATAGGAAAATCATTTCAGAACTTTCTGCGTTTTCTTTCAGAATACAGTAACAAATGACATGTACACCATATCTTAGAGAGTTCATCGGTTTTATTTTTCTGTTACTCGTTGGACAAGCCATCAATGAATTTTAACGGTGTGTAATGACCAGTTCTTTTAGACACAAGCACGATATCTTGATTTCTGCGAGCATCAATGGTAACAATAGCCGCGATTCTGAAATCGAAGAAAGTAGTACCTGACAGAAAAAAGTGCTATGTCGACTCTCAAAAAGTGTTTATATGACCTTTACTTTCTACCTCATATTGACGATCAAACACGATTTTTATACCTCAAAGCACGTAATAATGAATCAGTTATTTTCAATCACTAATTTATCCTACACCGTTAGTTGACCAATCGAGATTCACCGCTTAAATCCTAAAATAGTAATTTTATATTGAAAAGTTTTAGATCATACAATAATTCCTCCTGTTTCAAAGTGGCTGAAAACAAACGACCAAAATTTTATATGAGGCTAATCTCTACCGGTATATACGAACTTATGACACGGTTTCAACCAGGAAATTCTCGTGAACTATAAGAGTTATTCCTTCTTGTGCTGACTACAATTACGACATCTATATTACACCAGGTATCCAGGCAAATGCCGCGATTATTCCTTTGAAAGAGCACGGCCGTATTGCTTCCCTAACCTTACCCGAAAACCCGAACGTAAGCTCCGTCTCAAATGATCAAGCTGTCGACAGGACGTTAAACCCTAACCTTCCTTCCTTCCAAGTAATTCCACATTAGCTGCTGTTACAAGGCCACCTCAGTCAATCATCCAGACTGTTGTCCCTCTTCAGGAAACACCCGTTTGTCTGGCCTCTCCACAGCTACCCCTCCGCTGTGGTTGTCCATACATTACGGCTATCTGTATCCTTAAGGCAAGCAAGCCATGCCACCTCGCCAATGTCTGTGGTTCATATATAGAAAAATTAACAGATCCACACAGTAGTTTTCCTAAGATAAACTTTCATATAGCTAGTTTTAGAGAATATGTTAGATTGCCAGCAACAAGCTACCGTTTCGTTGCTCAACAGACAAATATTTGATAAAAACTCGACAGAAAGCATTAAAAATATTAGTCATTATATATTTCGGTGAACTGTTTGCAACTTTCACTAATAAATAATAAAAACGGATAATAATTCGCTATATTGAATAAATTGAACCTGGTACAATAATGAGATGTTGAAAGAGATATTCCCTGAGAACACTGTCGTTGGAGTTCACACACAGTTAGAGGATTCCTACACGCTCTACAACAACCTATAAATGATATTTTATTTTCGCACCGCCATCACCGTTCTCCTGTTAAATAACTCGACAATGTATGCAGTAATCTGTAACAAATCAATATCCACTTTTTCCAAATACACACAGAGAAAACTTAATATTTCAATTTAGTAACCTTTATCATCTGGTAACGAGATATGTCACATTTCGAGAAGACTACACTTCGTACTCTGATAATGCACTGCTCCTAGAAGCTATGCCAGCTGCTTATTGTCAAAATTGATCATTCAGAGCTTTGATCACACTTATAGCTGATGGACAATGACTAATATGGGATCACTAATGGTCTGTAGATTCATAGTTGGCTGTAGCAGTGGTGATCATACAAGTACAAACTGTTTATACATGATTATAAGGTATTATAGTGCTCTCGAAGTTTATTAAGAGTATGTTGAAAAAATTGTAGGAAACAGAAGCACGCGACCTCCGTAACACATCAATAGCATGTCTTCTGTATACAAATATAATGTGTGTGAGTGTGTGTAAAACATCGTTGACCAGATGTCAACCAGATCTAAGAAATGTTCAAATGGTACTAAACTGCTATGGTAATCAGTCCATAGACTCACAAACTACTTAATTAACACACACACTCATGTCCCAGAGAGGACTCAAACCTCCGACGGCGAGCACCCGCGCGCTCCGCAGCGAGGCACCTGAGAACGCTCGGCCACTCCACCGGGGCCTAGATGTAAGAATACGCATTTTAGTGCAATGGCAATAGGGTCCATTGCGCAGAATCTTGTACCAGTGGTCGACAAACCAAAGAGATGGTCGTTTTCGCCACCGTGTGCAGTGTGTCACATTTGTTTTAGTGTCCAATACCTTGTCTCGCGTATCAAGATGAATCGGTCCGTCGTTATTACTTGAGCTGTAAGCAAAGTTCACGATTCGACAGCTAGTGCATGTGTTTCCTAGCCAGAATAGGCAATAGAGGCAATAGAGTCCATTGCATCCGAACTGACACCGACTTTAATGCAGTGGTTGTCTATTTAACGCCCCTGACTATTCTAAAGCATAAACTTTATCCCTGTGCCTACCAGCTCACAAAACTTGAGTCGAAAGTAGGATCCCTTAAGAATGAGAAAAACAGACAAAGAAACACCAGACGGCATCACGACACAAAAGCAATTAGACAATAAGGAAAACATCGACTTTAGGAAATACAAAGTACACAAAAGAGCGATTAGCACTGCCTCAACAGCATCCAAACAGATCCCCATGACAATTCCCGCAAATTTAGGGAAACAACCAGAGACATAAAACATCATCCGTGAAAGGCCCAGAAGACAAGAGCAACTCGAAACTATCTACCACGTTGCAGACACACTCATTAACGGAGAATTCTCAGAAAGCTTCTCCGTAAAAATTATTTATGACAGTATCATATGCAAGAAATCCGACAAGGACGTGAAAATTAGGTTGTTTACTGGACCAAGAAACAATCTACAACCTACAGGTATGGAAGACGGCTCAGTACTACACATAAAACAACACGGCGCAAGGAGTATACATAGGATGAGTCACTGGCAATTAAAGACAACACTGTTGTTACCACAGAACGAAATGCCATACGAAGCAAGAGGTAACTTTACAAAAACAGAGGCCTTACTTGTAACACACGGAGAGGGAATGTGTTGACACTAGCGCGGAACTCAGGACACCGCTGTTAGTTGGCAGGGTGCCCAAGTAGGGTACACGCCCTGTCTGCCGCATGTTGCTTTGGGCTCGCTCACCGTCTGTGTTGTGGGAACTCGCGGTCGTTACGTAGCACAGCTTGGCCGACTGGAAGCGTAAGAGAAGTGCAAAATTGTGAAATGATAATAACTAGGATCGGCGTTGACTTATATATGGACATATAGTATATACGGCGAAGCGTTTAAGGAGAGACTGAGACTCCATCCAAAAGTTTCACTTTTCTTCTACTTTGTCGATAGCAACCAAATTTTAAAATCGTGTCTACAATGTAGAGATGTTACAATAGCCAAGGTAATAAGCCGATAACTTCATTGGTTTTCGAGTTCTGAATTTTTAATGTGCATTTAATGCTATTCTAGAAAACCAACTGTTGGTATTCACACCACAATTTTCATATGGTACATTTTGTAGGTGCATTAGTAAGACATAGTTCAACGGTATTGTACATTCATCTCATGAGAAAGAGTAATCGTTTGTTTTCAGTGTTTATTTCAAATTTCGGAATTAAAATTTCTTTATTTAAATGTGATGATAAAATAAACAAATTACATGTTCGACAATATTAATGCACATAATTAAACAAACGCATAAGACTAGGTCCTGCGAAAATTCCTTTCAGAATGGCTGGTACAGACGATAAAAACTTACCGAGCGAGGTGGCGCAGTGGTAGCACACTGGACTCGCATTCGGAAGGATAGTGGTTTAAATCCATCATTGGCCATCCAGATTTAGGTTTTCCGTGATTTCCCTAAATAACTCCATGCAAATGCCATGATGGTTCCTGTGAAAGAGCACGGCCGATTTCCTTCCACATCCTTACCCGAGCGTAAGCTCCGTCTCTAATGACCACGCTCTTGACGGGACGTTAAACTCCAAGCTTCCCTTTCTTTTGATAAAAAAACTTGGCCCTGATTCGTTATAAACTTAAGGGGACCAAATTGCTGAGGTCATCGGTCCCTAAACTTAATAACTACTTTATCCAGGCAACCGTAATAGCTTCAAAGCTGTTAGGAATCAAAGTATTGAGGAAATCAGAGCGCCATTCAACATATTATTTGCCAATAAAGAAAACTTATTGTGTTGACATTAATATGCCGAACGATATTTCGTCAGTGCAGATCAGAAATGTGCTCCAGTAACCTAAATTATGTTTTAAAATTTAGTTTTGTGTCTTGTGCAATAACAGAATAAGTAGGGGAGACCGGGCACATTTTCCATAGGGGCAGGTTTTCCAACTCCCTTTAGTTTCGAAACAAACTGCTAGATGGTACCACCGTTGATAATGTAGGAAGTAGAACTAAGCAAGCTTCATTTGGGAAATTTTCAGTGCTGTACCAGCAATCACAACGTCGACAGGGCCGTTTTCCTCATTTTTGCAAAGGTGAGTAAACTTTCACATTTGTATGGAAACTTCAAATAAACATACTAGCGTTAAACCCATTATTTTGCCACTGTCCGCACTAAAAGTGGGTTTCTTTCTTCACGGAACTATGCATTTGTTTTGTAAATAGCTTACACGGTTACTCATGGACGTAGTGTTAAAGTTCCGAATATGGTGACGGGGCACGTTTTCCCAGAGCATACGGGGCACATTTTCCTTATTGCTTTGAGTCTTAACGCCGGGTCTAAGGCAAATGAAAAGTGGGTACTGTGCACGAACTGCAAGAAATGGGCGCATGGAGACTGTACGGAAGGGAATGTTGCATTTTTTTGTTTGCTTACATTGTCATTCAAAAAATGAGTATGAGTTTTGTTAAAAAATGTCTGTAGTTGTGAAGTATTTGAGTCACATATTTTGTAAAACCTCTCAGTAGTATTTATTTTTATTTAATGTGGTTACTTTTGTAATGTATTGTTAATGCATAATAAAATACATATTCAGTGAATTCAAGATAATTATCTCTGTTTTAGCATTTAAAGTATAGTTGGAAAATTTGCCCCTGTATATTTTACGTAAGCTGGAAAACTTGCCCCGCATACGGGGCAAATTTTCCAACGCAACATGGTCAGACAAAATCATTTGTTGCCAAGAAGGACATTTACTATTTTCAGAAATATCTGTACAAGACTGTAGATAAAGATATAGGAAATATAATGTTCCGCTGTTTACCTCAAAACCGATAAAAATAAAAAGTACATAAATAAAAATGTAAAAAGGTGGAAAACGTGCCCCGGTATCCCCTACAATATGAAAAAGTGAAGCAATAACAAAACGTGTCCAACTTTCACCCGGAGGACAGATAAGCAAAAGAGCAATACATATTCTTCATTTTTATTTTATGAAAAAAAAACTATAAAAATGATTCACACTTGTCTTAAGTATACTATTTTCAATAAACAATCGGCAGGGCATTGCGATTTGAAGGGGTAATGTCCCGCGGACGACTACTTACTGTTACTAGCCATTTGGGCATGAAGCATTAAGCGAATGTTTTTACAAAGGTAACATTGTAGACGAATTTCTAATTGTTACAGTTAGCTGAGTATTAGTTTGTTTCAATTTAAGTTTCTTAACCTCCCCAACATTTTCTGCATCAACCTGTATAAGACAATTACTACAATAGTTTAGATAAGATTTATCTCCAGTGCCGATAAGTTTCTGAATTCAATTTCATCTTTGTTGACTCTCATATTTTCATGAAGATGAAGTTGGAGTGATTGTTGAAATGTTTACCAGTATTTGACAGAAGCATCAATGATTTGAGCTTGATTCGATTTTGGTACGACTGGAGTCAACTGTTTCCAATCATCTCCAATTAAAAGGGTAGCACCACCAAAAGGTTTGTTGTTGTCTTCGAGAAAACGCATTGTTCTATCGATGTGCTTCAAAACACTGGATTGATCAAGCTACAAATGTGTAGTAACTAATTTTTCTTTCGAGTAACGTAAATCAAAAGTGAAAGACCGTTGCGCTGCGCCAGTGACAATTGCTAACACAGTGTTGCTGGTGGCCGGCACGTCAACACTTTCGACAGTCGTGCCGAAGAAAGCTGAGAAAAATGAGCTGAATGGTTTAAAGTTTGTGATAATATGTGGCATTACAGCTGTCAAATGATTAATAAAATACATTATGATGACAATCAGTTGTTTCTTTATTAGCGGAAAGCAATCGGTTTCCTTCACTCGATTATTCTCAAGCCGACGTTAACAGAAACAGACTGTGAATTGTATAGTTATGAGTGGTGCACATACTCGGTAATCTATTGTTTAAAATGTCATCTGTAAGGTTTGTCAACGGTCAAGTGTACTTTAATTCATATTTTAATGCTATCGTCGGACTTGCTTACTTTAATTAGAACCAAAGATATCGTAAAACAAACGTACGGTGTTGAAATGTTCACAGCAAGACATTTCCATAAGAAATGTACAGAAGGAAGTCGCTTTGGAGTCTAATTCAAGGAAGGCGAGAGTTACAGGTTTTTAACTGAATTTAAATTTACCCACTAAAAGGAGTTATGGACGTTCAACGAATTTTATAGAAGTTTCATGTCAGTTGCTAACATTTTTTGAACAGGTAAAAGTTTGCCGAACTCTATCTGCCGTTTCCGATTTTTCCCACGAATGTGGCATACACCATTCGATAGAGGAGAAAATTCTCTACAATATATATCTTAAAATGAGAAAAATTCATCGGTTAGATTTTTTTACGAAATGTGCCAAAAATGACACCTTTTTTGTTTCCCTGCGTTTGGTTTTGGATATTTCCAAAAACAGTTTTCGGATTCCGATTCCTGGGGATTGTATTACCCTAATGATGCTGAAAAACTATTCAAAAACTCATTTTCATTTATTTTTTTAAATTTTTTTATTTTTTATTTACCCCTCGAAATGTGCCGATTTCACTTTTTTCGTAATTTTCCCTGTGTTCTCAGCGGCCACTTTATCTGAAACCGAAAACCGCAAGTAAATTGGTCCACCCGTTGCTGAGATCCACTATAACGACACAAATTTTTTCCTAATATATAAACGTAAACTAATATTTTCTAAGGATAGTACACACACAACCATGCCCGAGAGAGGACTCGAACCTCCGACAATAACGGCCATACAATCCGCGACTTAGCGCCTTAGGCCACGAGGCTGTTCTCCTGCGACGAGTTGACACTGAGTTTAGAAAAACGAACTTCTGGTAAAATCGATTTCAACATTTTATCAAAAAATGAATGTTACCACCATGCATACACCTATTAAAATTTACCGGCACCTTAACGTTTTCCATTACTGCTTATATAAGGCTTCTTCTTGTAATTTCAACTCCAGGGTAGCCTTTTTTTGAATTTTGAGAATAAAAAAATCTACTCACTGACTTCATGAGGAGGAGCAGTGGAACGGAGATCTGACTGCAGTTCAGTGTCGATTTCCTTTGAGCTTTTTTATTGTATAGGAGTTCAGTGTATTACGTAATTTATATTTACACTATTAAAGCACGAAGTGATTGATATCCAACAATTGGGTGCCAATTATTTCCCTTCAGTTTTCCAAATTTTGCAGAAGTAAGCCACATCTGAGCTACACACATTGTTAGATTCGAAAGACTGCAGAAGCTCATACAAGAAAGCGTTAAGCGATTTTTATCTGCTAGCACCACTCTCTCGCTTTTTTCCCAAAATCATGTAGTTTGATGCCTGTGTATTGCACCTTCTTTACCACGACGTACATTTGTTTTAGATGGAGTACTAGCAGCACTAGTTGACAGACGATCGTAAAAGATGCTCTACAGTTTTGAGAGGCTATCTGAATTGGTAAGAAGTGACAGTCTTGTCTGCAAGATGAAGGCGACTGAACGCAAACACCCATAACTACATTGAGCATTTAGTTCATGAACCCACTAGAATAGTAATGGTAAACAAAACAGACTAGGTCACTGTCGCAAAAGCAAAGAATGCCAATTCTAAAGAGAAACAAAATCCCCTCCACTAGCACCCTTTCACAGAAACTCGAAATTTAGCATTAACTTCGGTGCGAGAAGCTTATAATAGTATCCACAACGAAACCCCGTCACATATTTTGCTAGAAAATTCACAGAAATTCTGGCTCTATGTAAAGTATACCAGCGACAAAACATAAGAAATACCTTCACTACGTGATAGCAACGGTGATACGACAGAGGAACAGAATTCCTAAACACAGTTTGCAGAAATTTCTTCGCCAAAAAGACGCAGCAAATATTCCCGAATTTGAATCAATAACAACAGCCAGCATACGTAATTTAGAAGTTCCTAGAGTATTAAATCAACTTAAATCGCATAACAACACCAAGTCTCCCGGTACAGACTGTATACCTCCTGGGTTTCTTTAAGAGCATGCTGAAGCAATAACTGCATACCTAGCCATTGTATACGGGGGTTGGAACTTAAATAGTGGCAACTATTTATTCACAACTGATACAAAAGCGTTACATGTTTGTACCTGTTATTGTCCTTCGAAGTAGTTTCCAGTGTTGTGTAGAGCTCGTTGCCAGCGATATGGAAGGCGTAGTATACAGTTAACAGAACCTGTTCGGTTGATGGTGCGAATGTCGATTTCCTGGAACAGTTCTGAACTGACTGATAACCGTTGCCGTTTAGTCCCTTCCAAAAACCAACCAACCAGTTCTGAAGTGATTTCAACGAAATGGTTTCTTCATCTTCGGAATAAAATTGAAGTCACAAGGCCTTAAGCCCAGGGAGTATGGTGGATGGTACAGTACTTCCCAGTCCCACCGATCAAACAGAGCAGCCACAGCTTGCGCTATATGCATCCGCTCATTGTCGTGCCGTGCGAAATGATGGGTGGGTTGCGCAGAAAGTGTTGCCGCTTCTTTCGCAAAGCTGCTCACAGGCGATGCTCGAAAAAAACGAACAGTAATACTATGCATTGACTATCTGTTGTGGAGGAACGTAATGCGTTAAGATAACACCATCACATTGTACACTAGAATCACCATTTCATCATTTTGGGGCTCTGACGCACTTTAGACAATCGCGGCGACCCATAATGACGCCATTCTTTGAACTGACGTTTCAGTTTTGGCTCGCATGATGTAGCCTGTCTCATCCAGTGTTACGATACGGCGTAAGAAAGCGTCTCCTTCGCGCTCATAGCGCTCCAAGTGCATCTGAGGAGCTTCTTAACACAATTATTTGCGCATTTCCGTCAATTGATGCTGAACCCATCGTTATGCAATTCTCCGTATGCCCAGGCGTTCGTTCAGGGTGAGAACCACAGTCGCATGCGCTAATCCCGTTTCGTTGGTAGGCTCACGAATCGTCTGGCGTCGATCACTGTCCACTAACGCGACAACCGTATGTACTTCTTCCTCAGACACGCTACGACGATTTACCAGATGCATGTCTGCCACAGTTTGCCAACTTTCGTTGAAGGCTTTTACCCAACGTGCCACTGTTCTGTACGGCTATGCCGTTTCCTCGCATGTTTGTTGGATACCTTGATGACACTATTGTGCTGTACTACCTCTGGAACATTCAATCTTGACCCAACTTCGTTGTTCCTGTTTCAATAACATAGTGACACCATTACGTCAGACCGCTCGCTCACATATTATTGTGTTTCCCTCGATTGTGCGCACGCCGGTGACGTGTAACGGACGAGTACATGTGCTCGGAGGTAAGGTAGATATGTCAACAACGTGTGCTATCAGCGACAATAGTAGATTCCATTGCATAGTGTCTCCACAGCAGTGTTGCCACTTTTTAACTTACAACACTCGTACAAACGCTCACTCCGCAGAAGATCCATAGCCGAAGACTGGAAAGTAGCACACGTCACTCCAATATTCAAGAAAGGCTATATGAGAGATCCGCAAAGTTACGGACCTTGCATTGTTGACATCGGTTTGTAGTTTTCGTCATACATTATGAACTACCTCGAAGAGAACCACGTATTGAACCATAGTACGGATTCAAAAAGCATCGTTATCGAGAAACTCGGATACTTTTTACTCACATGAAGTGATGAGTGCTATTGACAAGGGATGTCAAATAGAGTCCGTATTTCTAGATTCCCGGAAGACTTTGGACACTACCTCACAAGCGTCTTCTCATCAAATTGCTTGCTTATGGAATATCGCCACAATTGTGCGATTGGATTCGTGATTTCTTATGAGAAAGGACACTGTTCGCTGTAACTGACGGAAAGCCATCGAATAAAACAGAAGTTATATCTGGCGTTTCTCAGGAAAGTGTTATAGGGACCCTACTGTTCCTTATCTTTAGCAACGATTTAGGAGACAATGTGAGCAGCTCTGTTAGACTGTTCGCGGTTGATGCTGTCGTTTATCGGGTAGTAAAGTCAACAGAAGATCAAAAGCAACTGCAAAATTATTTAGATAAGATATCTGCATGGTGGAACAATTGGCTACGCTTCATTGCCAAAACAGTAGATGCAACAGTTCCACTAAAAAAAAAACTGCCTACACTACGCTTGTAATTTCTATTTTGGAGTATTGGTGGTGTGGTGGTGATTATGGTGTCAGGGCGCACGATATCGAGGTCTTTTGCGCCCGGACAAAGACAGAGTGAGACTAGTGTCTAACAAGATAAAACACGAGTGAGATAAACAAGGTCAAAAAAAATCCGTTATATCACGGTTGTCAAGAGAGGACTAGGTAACAGAACGACATAACAGATGGCACGGTTGGCTTACCATACAAATAAAGAGGAAGTCAGCCAGCCACTCAGCATCAAACTAAAATCTCCAACCTATAAGCTTAGACAGAGCGAAGACGCTTCACAAAATCTTAAAACTTTTTCCACATTCGCTACATCATCCGCTAAAACAGAGGCCAGATCAGCACTACGGTTGGCTTCTGCCCTCGCAGCAGTATGTTAGTTGCACTCAATTAAAATGTGGCGTACAGTAAGTTGCACGCCACTGGCATCACAAAAAGGAGGATCTTCTTGACGAAGTAAAAAGTTGTGTGTTAATGGGCAGTGCCCCGATTCGGAGCCGCGTCAGTGTCACTTCATGTCGTCTCAGGAACTGGCAGGAGGTTCACGGTCGGACAGTCCACAGCTAAGAGCACTTCTGCCGAACAACAGAGAGGACGTCCCGCATAGGAATGGCAGATTGTCGTACGATACGGTCGCTACAGGCCGTCTTTGCAGCTCGATCAGCAACTTCATTTCCCCGAATTCCCATATACCCAGGCACCCAGCAGAATGAAATCTGCTTGTCCCGCCACTGGGAGAGTACAGTTGGTCCTGTATGAGTTGTGGAATCTTCTCATCTTGGTACAGGCTTTGCAATGGTTGCAGTGCATTAAATAAATCGGAGCAGATGAGAAACGGTGCGCTCCGAACACGCCGCATTTCCTCCAGTGCCCTCATAGTCGCTTGAAGCTCTGCTGAGAAGACAGAAAAGGCTGTTGGGAGCCAAAACCTGGTAACATGATCAGGGAACACTATGGAACAGCCTAGGGAGACCCCAAGCTTTGAAACATTAGTGTGGACCACCGTAAAATCGTGACTCCTATATAAAATTTTAATAAATTCTGATCGATATTTGTGAAATCTGGAGTGTAAACCTCTTAAAATTTTTCAAGTCTAAAATAATGCTTGGCCCAAGAAAGAGCCAAGGAGAAAATTTGCTCCAACACTGATGCAATATATTGAAATCGGGTACTTCCATCTGTGAAAGACAATGATGCGAATCCCAAAAGGTCTTGTTGCCCTTTGCTGAGTACGAAACAACCCTGCCATAGGAGGTGGAGCTACACTAAGGTATGTAAGTTAAAAAGAACACACACAGATTTCTTGGTTGAAAATTTAAAATCAGTCTTCTTCTTCCAGTCATCCAATCGTCGAAGAGTGAGTTGCAACTGACGAGTTATCGTAGCAAGGCTAGATTAAAACCAAAAGATCGAGAAGTCATCAAAAAAGAGAGAACATTGGACAACACTTCTAACCACGGACGTCAGATTGTTAATTGCTCTGCAAACAAAGTCACACTTAAAAACTACCCTGAGGAACACCGTTCTCTTGCTCAAAAAGACCAGAGAGGACGTCACCGACTCGATGCCTAAAATAGCGTTGAGAAAGAAAGGACATAACAAAAAGGGGAAGACAACTACGAAAACCCCATTCAAGGAGCTGCCTGAGGAAAGAGATGCCTCCAAGTCGTATCGTAGGCTCGGTCGATGTTAAAAAAAAAAAAAAAAAAAAAAAAAAAAAAAAAAAAAAAAAAAAATTACCCAGAAGGTGCTGCCAGCGCAGGTAAGTCTGTTTGTTGTATAGCCGCTTCCAGGGAGACCTGGTTATCAAAGGTGGTTCGATATTTCCTGAAGCCACACTGCCCGGATTCTAGCATCCGGACGAGGTCTTTTCCATACAGCTAGTCAGGGCAATGCTACGATAACTACTCGGACTCCTACGGTACTTCCCTGGTATTAAAACAGGAACTATAATCGCTTCATTCCATGAGACGGGAAAATTACCAGACGCCCAAAAGTAACAGGAGGATTTCTCTGTTACGTGCCGCAAGGTGCCGTTGCATACGATAATATATCCTATCATGTCCAGGGCAAGTATCACGAGCTGCAGACAACGCAGAATCTAGCTCTCACATGGAATAAGGGTAATTTTATTCTTCTGCAGTGGTGGACCGGAAGTCCAAACCGCCCTTTTCAGCACCCATTCTGTGGCGCTGGAAAACAGGTTCCTGAATGGCAGTGTAGGTTACAGTGGCGAAATACTCCGCCACAGTGTGCGCAATGCATCGTGGATCAGTAAGGAGACTGCCATTTGCCATTACAGCGGCTACTGGGCATCGTCCTCCTCTTCCAGATATCCTCCTTATAGTCTCCCATACTTTAGTGCTGGCTGAGGAACGAGTGATGGAATTCATGAAGTGCTTCGATGATCTCTTCCTACTCTTTCGTATAATCTGGCGACATTTTGCTCTCGCTATCCGAAAGGCTGCAAGATTCTATGCTGTGGGTCGGTACTTGAATTTTCGCAGAGCTACTCGTCTCGTCCATATTGCAGAGTGGCATTCTTCACTCCACCAAGGGACAGGCTGTCTTTGCACCTGATCCATGGACTGGGGAGTGGACACTTGAGCAGCGCATGGATCAGTTGTGTTATATGATCCACTCATTCTTAGACGCTATTGCTTTGTTCAAAGTCAGCAAGTTGGCTGAACAAAGTCCATTCTGCCTGACGAAGCACCCATCGTGGCAGGGTTCTGGCGGGTACTACTCTGTCTGGTAGATGAATCCAGAGGGGGAAGTGGTCACTGCTTTTTAGGTCATCGACCAATTCCTATTGAGCAGAGTGGGCAAGGGCTGAAGAAGAGAGCGAGAGATCAATAGCGGAGAAAGACCCTGTCGCAGCAAAGAAGTGTGTACTCTGCCTGCATTTAGCAAATGTGTACTGGACGACAAAAGAATCCTCTCAATTGCTCTACCCCTGGAACAGGTTGCTGCAGAGGCCCAAAGCATACTGTGTGTGTTAAAATTACCACACAGGATGAATAGTTGGGGGAGCTGAGTAATAAGATCATGGAGAGCATCCTCGTCGATCGCATCATACATGAGCAGGCAAAGTGAGCATATTCTTGATCGGTAAAGCAAATGCACAGACACTGCGACTGCTTGCAGGTGTGTGGTGCGCGACACAGGTGAGGGAGGAGTGGTAGGTGGCGGCGATTAAAATAGCCTCCCCTCCTTTAGCTCTCGCACCAGTAAGGTCATCTTTTCAGTATAGAAAATCTCCGCGTAACTCGGGAGGGGGGGGGAGGGGGTGTCTGATTATTTGAAGTAAGTCTCTTGAAGACAGACACAAACAGATCTATTCCGAGTCAACAATCGCAATTCCTTCACGTGGGTCCTAAATAACTACAAGTTCCACTGAAGTTGGGAGCCATCTTCACGGAGACTGTATCTTGACTCTCTCTTTCCATTTAGTTGAGGAGACTAAACTAGGTGGAGGTTCAGTCTTGGGGCGTGATGTTTGCCCCTGAGGAACATCCAGCTCCATGAGCTCTGGAGCAGAGTCAGAAGGGAGGTCAGGTATAGTGGCCTCTATGTAATCAGATGGTTTATTGCCTGCTTTCGCCTGCACTTGACTTTTTCCTGTTGCTTTTTTCTGCTTTGTACTCTTTATAGTACTGATAGCAGGAGTAGACAGGTCAGTGCTGACCTTCTGGAAAACCGGCTTTGAAAGTGCCAGGGCCTGGCCGAAGCCCTCTGCCGGTGAGGGTGCCAAAAGATATGTAATATTGACACCAGTAATTTTTCAGATGTAAGTGGCAGGGCTTCGGGTTCTGAAACAACTGCAGCCTTACAGGTGCACTCACAGATACAGGTGTTGGTACCGACACTAGCAACGTCATTCTGAGTGGAGACATCAACTTTGGGAACTGGCCTTTGCACAACAGCAGCAAAAGACAGGACAAAGGAAGGAGGCTGCACGGCCTTAATGATCTTTTCAGTCTCACCGTAGAAAATTCGCTTGATGGTTTTAATTCCCTGCACTTTTTCCTCCTCCACACGCACTATGCAATCCCTGCTCCAGACTGAGTGTTCCCCAGAGCAGTTGACACACTTTGCAGGTGGAGTACACTCAACTACCTCCTGGGCGGCTTTCCACATTTACCACAAGTGGCCTCTCCTTTAGAAGCTAGTATAGTATGCCCGAACCGCTGACATTTAAAACATCGCATAGGGTTGGGTACATAGGGCCGCAACGTTAACCCAAGGAATCCTGCTAATAAATGTTCTCGCAGTTTGGTCTATTAAATGTGAGGATGAAGAACTCTGATTTTACAAGTACCCATCCACCCTTTTCGTGATGTTCTGCACGTCCACTATTCCCTCAGAAGCCCATTCTTCCTTAAGTTCTTCTTTTGGAATGCCAATGAGATCACGACAAGAAACTGTTAGTTAGGGTATTATGTAACTCTGTTCCTATTTCATACTCCCGAAGGCAGTTGGCCTTTCTGAGGTTTGACACATGTTGAGAAACAGGTTGCAACCAACAGGGTTACATTTCTCAATCGTTTCACCGACTTCAGACCTTCTGCAATGCCCACTAAACCTTTTTGGATGTAGAAGGGCGCAACCTTCTCGAAACATCCCTATTTTGTTTTAATTACTAAAAACACATACTTCACAACATAATGTGCTCTGTTACTATGAAATACACTCGTGTTACGGAATACTGTGCCTGGAGAACTGGCTAAGCACGCCCTCTTTTTGGAGTGGGTAGTAGTTCCCCAGTGGTACACCCATCCCGCTGGGACGGTGAAAAGCAGAGGAAATATTCATACTAGTCCTACGAGCAGCTAGGAAAACAAATATCCGCCTAGACAGAGCCCCGCATGCCTAGGTAAGCCTGATACAACTGAAGTTCGGCAGCATCCCCAGAGATTGCCCGCTAGCGTTGCTTTCGCCTCAACAACCATGCATCCCATCAGCACACAGTACACCTTAGGATTGAGGGATTTCTTATAGAGGTATCTCCTTCGTTGCGGTCAAGCCTAGATCCCCATTCCGTGATATATACAACGTTCCACTGCCGCGCCACATGGTGATCGCTGAATCGTAACCAGAGGTTACGGTGTCTCGAGGAGTGGCGGCGCTTACCAGCCCCAAGCTCAGGGTTCCCGGGTTCGCCAAGCTCATACCCAGAAGATGAATACTGTGTCCCCTCAGACGTATTTTAGACTACTGTTGCCCATTGGTGGGACCTTCACCAGGTGAAAATTTAGAGAAAGTTCAGAGAAGGGCAGTTCGTTTTGTATTACAGCAATATAGGTGAGAAAGTGTCCCGATTTGATGCACGAGTTGGAGAGGAAATCTTTCAAACAAAGTCATTATTCGTTGCTGCGAGATCTGTTTGCGAAATTTCTTTCACCAACTTTCTCTTCCGAATGAAACCATATTTTATTAGCACCCACCTACATAGGGAGATATGATCATTTTCATAAACTAAGGAAATCTAATCGAAAACGGAAAGATTTAGGTGTTCCTTTTTCCCGCCCGCTATTAGGAACGGAACTGTAGAGAAACATCATAAAGAGCAGTACGAGGAACCCACTGCCATGCAATTCGATGTGACTTACAAAGTATTTATGTATAAAATCAATCTACTAATAATGAAACTTTCACTCGGCAGCGGAGTGTGTGCTGATATGAAACTTCCTGGCAGATTAGAATTGTGTGCCGGAACCGGGATTCGAACCTGGAACCTTTGTCTTTCGCGAGCAAGCGCTCTACCGTCTGAGCTATCCCGGCACGCTTCACGGTCCGTCCTCCGAACTTTACTTCCGCCAGTACCTCGCCTCCTATTTTCCAAGCTGCAGAGTGAAAGTTTCATCGAGAAAATATCCCTTAGGTTGTACCTAAGCCATGTCTCCACCATATCCTTTCTTCGAGGAATGCTAGTTCTGCACAGGAGAACGTCTGTGAATGTTAGAAATCAGGAGGCGAGGTACTGGCAGAAGTGAAGTTGTGAGGACGGACCGTGAAGCGTGCCGCGATAGCTCAGACAGTAGAGCGCTTACTCGCGAAAAGATAAAGATCTCAGGTTCTAAACCCGATTTCCGCTTCCAAAGAAGAGAAACAATGCTATCTAAACAAAATTTGTAAGAATCATATACAGAGGATTCCTTCCAATAATTTTCGACGGCGTTTCACTGATTGCC
This sequence comes from Locusta migratoria, assembly GCA_026315105.1. Lineage (NCBI taxonomy): Eukaryota > Metazoa > Arthropoda > Insecta > Orthoptera > Acrididae > Locusta > Locusta migratoria. The sequence goes on along the minus strand of CM048748.1, from coordinate 318,232,642 downwards.
ATGAAAATCCGTAGATACAAGTAAGTGTAATTTTACAATAATTACATATTGTGCGCGTGGTAACTGTTCTTCTCGATTTTTGTAATAAATATTTTAAAAGAACCTCCTTTTTCAATTAAGAGGATTTTTTTGTTTTCCCTATTCTGCTAATTCATAAATATAGTAATTCATTATTGATCAAGGTAGTGCTACATGCAGAGGCTTGCCTGGAGAGGTAAGTCTTGTTTCAATGCAGATAACAGTAATTTGTGGCAAAAATACATAAACCATACTTCACACCTGTGTAATGGGCAAGGAGAGTGTTTAGGGCCAAAATTACTTCATTCGCTAGTTAATACCATCGCGTGCTTCTAATACAAACATGTCCACTACACGATCTACGATTAAACTTATATGATCGGGAAGTGAGTGTGATAGAGGCTTCCCTGCTTTGCGTAACACAAGTAAGAAGATGGTCGTGAGGAGCGCTGCTCCATTCTGCAGTCACTGAACGGATAGCCTAATAACATTTAGTTTTTTCAAGTGAATTCTTTTATGAACTTTTTTGTCTCGGGTTAAAACTAATGAACTGTTTTTTCTACTGATTTTTTTTTTATTTTCTTTGGAGTAGTTTTCGACTTATTAGGTCAAATAAGGAAACAAATTTTATGAAGTGTTTTATTATCATTTTTACAAGTACTTGTAGTTTCCTTTAAAGTATACCAAAGTGTTGACCGACATGAAGCTGACTTTAGAACGGAAGTATTTTAATGTTAACCATATAATTAAAGCAATGACGGCTAGTGCGCATACACACCAGGCTTACGGGAATCGGCGGAACGCCGAGAGTAAATAAAGATGGACAGGGGCACTTCGTCTTTAATTTGTGGATAAGTGGAAAATTTGGATCTAACAGAAGTCATGTTAGGGTAGTCCGTGCAGTCGTGTTGATCAATGTCCAGGAGGCGTTGTGGCTAGCGCGACAGCCTGGTAATCAGGAGATTCCGATTAAAATGTTGGCCTGGCACAAATTTTCAACTTTCACCAATGTTTTAAAACAATGCCCACTTGCAGCTAATGTCGTAAATTCCTTTGTGTCATTCATTAGCTTTTACTTGGGGCTTCACTCGCGCTGATGCCCTTGCATACGTGTCAAAGACCGTCCAAAGTAAAATAATTGCGCAACTTTCTTTTCGCAACTTTCTTCTTAAGTTACGATGAGGATCGTCAAGATAAAAGAATAGTTTCTAACTTTCCGGTTTAAATATAAACCGTGCGTAGGTAAATACTGTCCTGTCATGCTAAACTTATTATGTTGAATAGGTGGATAGGAATTCATTCCGATGTTGTGGTGATAAATAACCAGTGATCCATACGAGGAAGTTAGACGTACAACTGAACGAATCAATGAATCATTACAGGCACACTAAAATCCATCCCGATCCCCTGGCTGCACACCATCAGCAACATCCCACCAGCTGAACTGCGACGCCAAGAAGCAACGAATCGAGAATGGAGGAAACTTCACCACCCCAACTGCCCAGAAGATCTTCCAGTTCACAAGATCTTGAACGATCCTCCTCCAGTTCGCCTAAAGTCCCGCACTCCGCTGTGGCATAAAGGAAGGAACAACTTCGACATAAAAGTGGCTCAAGAGGTGGAACGCGAATGCAACATGACACCACGTCTTCGAAGACCCAACTGCCGGCATACAAGGGTTCCATGTGCAGAGAAGTGTGTGGACAAAATTAAACAGAATAAGAACTGACCACGCCAGGTGCAATGCTATGATGCACAAATGGCGACTCCGAGATTCTCCAGCCTGTGATTGTGGTGCCCAAGAACAAACGGTCCAACAAAAAGTCGGAGACTGTCCTCTGAGGAAATATCCTGGACCATTCAGTGACTTTATAAATGCTACCCCTTCTGCAAGTAGTTTGATTCAGTCACTCGATATTGATTTATGATTATGTGAATATATGTGTTTACTTAAGTTGTAAAAGCATCTCTTAAACTTTCCACTGTATTAAATTAGTAATCTCCAGAAAGTATTGTATTTACCACATTAGTAAATTTTAGTATTTGAATATATGTATTAAACTTGTATCTACCTAAAAACTAAATAACTGTCTCATATGTAATGCTCAATGCTGCTGTTGTTACCATACGATAAATAAATAAATAAGACAAATAAATAACCAGTGGTGACACCCCGGTCACTAAGATTTGGAATTTACAGCTAGCTGTACTTGAAGGTGTAACAAGGTGAATTCGATTCTGTGCTACGTATTTTCTACTCAGAATGGACTGTTTCTAGCTGAATTTGGAAAAGACGTGTCTTTACATCTCTTGCCTTTAATTTCATAGAGATTTATTTTTATCTTTCTGTAAACTCAATCAATACGTCAACGATTATTTTCTTAACGTTTTCCTGCTATCGTTTCGCTTTAGGTTCCTTGCACTTCCTATTTATTTCATTCTTAAGTAGTTTCTGTTTCTGTATTCACCAATTTCTCTGGACACTTTTATACTTTCATATTTCGTCCATAAACTGAAGTATTTCTTCTGTTGCTATGGCTTCTGCACAGTTACCTTCCTTGTACGTATTTTTGTCTCTCCAATGTTTGTGATTGCTTTTTTTTTCAGATACGCCCTCTCCTCTTCCATTGAATTACCTACTCCGGTATTCATTATCACAGTATCTACAACTTTGGCTAACTTGAAACGCATCTCACCATTTCATACCACTTTGGAATCCCATTTCCTTCCACACTGTTTCTTTTTTTTTTCCTCTCTCTCTCTCTCTCTCTCTCTCTTAAATTTTAGTTGCACTTTTCATCGTTACTGCATTATGATATGTCTGTATACCTGCTTCTGGTACGCTTACAATCCAATATCTGCTTTCGAAAACTCTGTTTTACCATGATGTAATACATATGGAACATATATACCATTCCTCTGTTGTGGCGCTTGATAATTTATTAGTACTTCTCGTCTATCATTCCTAATGCATATTTTCAAACAACCCTTCCTGCTATTCCTTTACCTAAAACCGTGTTCCAGCCTCCTTCATTACTAGATATTCATCTCCTTTCCAATAGCTAAGTACCTTTTTCATATCGTCATATAGTTTCTCTACCTCTTTATCCTCTGATTATGAGGTCGGCATACATACCTGAACTATCGTTGTCGGTGTTGGTTTGCTGTCGAATATGGGAACTTTTGTGTCCCAACTTCGTCGTCGCTTTTGTGTCCCAGCCTCGTCGTAGGTGTCGGTGGCCGAGTGGAATAAGACCGACACGCTGATGCAGGTACGGAGGGGAGCAGCCAGAAACTATAAACACTCGAGTAAATTAGAAAGAGATATATTGCACAGAATGTAACAATACTTAACTTTTACATAGTACTGCAGAATGTTGATACATAGTTGTTTGAGGCCTGCCTAGTGCCTGTACAATAGCAAAGTCTTCGCTGGTGCCTATCTGATTACGAAGGTCCTAACTCGTTGCTATCTCAGTCCGAAGTCGGAGTGCGTAGTGAACGATCCTTCAGTGGTAGCCACGAGCGGAGTTGTCGCAGAGGGCGCTCGTGGCTGTCGTCGTGAGATCGCCGCGCCGTGCGTGCCTGGCGGCGCGCGGCGAAAGTCGGTGGCGCGCACTTTGTACTTGTGCGACACCACACCCCTCCCCCCCAAACCGCCGCGCCGTCGTGGCGTAGGGCTGAGGGCCACGGCGACGGCACTGGGAGGAGGGCCTGGGCGGGGGCGTTACTGGTGGGACGGGCGTCGTAGCTGAGGCCGGGATCGAGACGCCGTCCGCGCCCCGGCATCCGCCTTGCGATCCTCCAGGGAACCCGCCGAAACCTGGGGAAGGGCGCCCGCCCCCGCCCAGAGGGAGCAGGTCATCTTCTTCTGAGGTGCGTGGCCCAAGCTGGGGGGGCCCGCATGGTCCCGGAGTCCCTCTCGGTGACGCTGTCGTCTGCGGCGGCGACAGCGGCGGCGACGACTGCGTCGGATGTACGTCGACGTCCATAGGGATCTCGTAGTCCGGGGACGAACGATGTGGCTGTGCTCCCTGGCGGTGAACTGGGTCTGGAATCAAGAAACCGGAGACAGGATCGCGCGGCCTGTGCAGGCGCAATTGGTTTGTGTGGCGCCGCAGCTCCGACCCTGTGGAAGAACGTACAACAAACATATTGCGCCCAAGCACGCGCTGAATGGTGCCTGGCAACCATGTCTTCTTGTTTCCAGCAAACACCCTGTACAGCACCGGCGTAGAAACCTGAAAACGCGTAGCGCCATACGAACCGACTCGGTGCGTGGGAGGCTGCAGCAGGTGAAGGAGAGTGCGGTGACGGCGGCCGTGTAGGAGCTCGGCAGGAGACGGGCCGTCACGTGGCATGCACCGATACGTAGACAGGAAAATTTGAAGAGCTTGCTGCCTGGAGTGCTGACCTTTCATCTTCTCCATGTGAGACTTGAATGTTCGAACGAAACGTTCTGCTTCACCATTGGACTGAGGGTGAAAAGGTGCGGTGGTTATATGCTGAATGCCATTCACACGACAAAACTGTTGAAATTCCGCACTAACAAACTGAGGTCCATTGTCACTGACGATAGTTTCAGGCAAACCTTCGATGCAAAACACTGATGTTAAGGCACTGATTGTACTAGAAGCTGTCGTTGAATTCATGGCAATCACAAAAGGAAACTTGCTGAAAGCGTCTACAACAATTAACCAGCGCGTATTCCAGAAAGGTCCGGCAAAGTCAATATGTAAACGTTGCCATGGTCCCTTGGGGCGTGGCCAGTCTGAGAAACGTTGCGGTGGAGCCGCCTGATGCTCCGCACAAACAGCACACTGTGACGTCATGTCCTCTATCTGAGCGTCCATACCAACCCAGGTACAATGACGTCTGGCCAATTGCTTTGTCCTAACAATGCCCCAATGTCCTTGATGCAGGAGGCGTAACACTTCTCGTTGCAGGGAACGAGGAACAATCACTCTTGCTTGGTCGTTGTCGGTATGCAACAACAGTACACCCTGACTTAAAGATAATGCATGACGTTGTGCAAAATAACGTCGAACCAGAGGCCGATCAATGTCTTTGGCTCTGGCAGGCCAACCAAAGCGAACAAAACGTGCTACCACACTTAGGTCTGCATCCGCAGCTGTTTCCTCTGCAACCCGACGAGAGTTCAAAGGAAAGTCTGCGACAGCGGAAGCATCTCTGGAGTCTATCTGACAACATGCCATTTCTGAAGAATCAAATGATACATCCTGGCCAACCGGAAGTCGGGAAAGTGTGTCCGCGTTGGCATGTTTAGTGGTAGGTCGGTACAAAATCTCATACTGATAATTAGACAATATCAAGGACCATCTCTGAAGCTTTTGTGCCGTTCGTGGCGGAATTGGCTTTGTGGGTGAGAACAACGACGTGAGAGGCTTGTGGTCAGTCAACAAATAGAATTTTCTGCCATAGAGATAATGATGAAACTTTGTGACGCCGTAAATGATTGCTAAGGCCTCCTTTTCTATCTGACTGTAATTCTGTTGCGTTGGCGTCAGTAGCTTGGATGCAAAGGCAATAGGACGATCATGACATCCAATACGATGTGACAGAACAACACCCAGACCGTACGACGAGGCGTCAACTGCTAACACTACAGGCTTCTGTGGGTCAAAGGGAATCAAACATGCATCACTGAGTAGTGCAGACTTTAATTTGTCAAAGGCAACCTGACAATCTTTAGACCATACAAAAGGAACATCCTTCCTACGTAAGTGATGCAGTGGAGCTGCAATCTGAGAGGCATTGGGAATAAACCTGAAATAATAGTTAAGCTTTCCCAATACTGCTTGCAATTCATGCACATTCTTAGGAGGAGGCAAGTCTTTGATTGCTCTAAGATGTGACTGTAAGGGATGAATTCCTTGGGCATTAATCACATGGCCTAGGTACTCTATTTCAGTTTGAAAAAACGAACACTTTGCTTTATTGCAACGTAGACCTGCTGCAGTCAAAACTTGGAAAAGGCACTCCAGGTTTGCTAAATGTTCTTCAACTGTACGTCCGGATACCACAATATCATCTAAATAGTTCGAACAACACGGTACAGAAACTGTCAGCTGTTCCAAAAAACGCTGAAAAATAGCGGGAGCGGAAGAACTGCCAAAGGGTAGGCGTTGAAATTGAAAAAGGCCCATGTGAGTATTAATGACGAAAAACTTTTTTGACTCGTCATCAAGTGGAATCTGTAAGTATGCCTCTGCTAAATCAATCTTGGAAAAGAAGCGAGACTGTCCTAATTTGTCCATTAGTTCGTCAGGTCTGGGCAGGGGATAAGTGTCTACAATTGTTTGACTGTTGACAGTTGATTTGAAGTCCGCACAGAGACGAAGTTTTCCTGACGGCTTGGGTATAATTACTATAGGCGAGGCCCACTGACTCGCAGAAACAGGAGAAATCACCCCACTATCTTGCCAACGTTTAAGTTCTTCGGCAACTGTATCACGCAAGGCGATAGGCACTGGTCTAGCTTTACGGAACTTTGGAACTGCAGATTCTTTTAAAGTTACATGTGCCACGAAGTCTTTTGCACAACCTAGTTCCGGCGAAAACAAGTCACTATATTTGTCACACAATGCATTGATTTTATCCTGAGGCACTATTGACGAAATTTGAAGCACATCTCTTTGAATTGATAAACCAAACAAGTCAAAAGCATCTAGTCCAAAAATGTTCTGCGTAGATTTGGCCTGAAGAACAACAAAAGCAACTGTTTTCGTAACACCTTGAAAAGAGGCAGGCAGGCTACACGTTCCTAGCACGGGAATATTTTCACCTGTGTAAGCTGTTAACACTTGCTGTGACGGCGACAATTTTGGCGAACCCAGAAGTTCATACGTCTCTTTATTAATTAATGTAACAGCGGAACCAGTATCAAGCTGAAATTGCACAGTCTTATTTTCTATGGAAAGATTCACAAAAAGTTTTTGCTTGCGGCGCTCGACAGGTGCGCGAATGTGGGCAACGTCTGCTACGGTTTGTGTGCTGCGTATGCGCGTGCCGCGTTGTGAAGGAAGCGGCTCAGACTCGGCACACAGCGGATTAACAACACTGTCACTAGATGACACTACCGCCGGATCGGCGTCCGCGCAATGCGGGGCTACTGCACTAAAATTACTTTCAGTATCTACAACAAGTCTACTGTCACTAGCTACACAGTACTGGGCACTATTACAAGGAGCAGTTGCAGAAGGCACTATATTCACTACAGGAATGCACTGTTCATAGTCATTTTGCTTGTCCCGAACCCGTTTCCGTTGCACTGTTTTACGCGCTCGTTGGCGCTTGCTACGTGGTGCACTATATAGTTTTGCCATAGGCGCAGAACTACTTTCTTGAAATTGAGATCCAAGGAAAGCACTGTTCAATTTCACAGCCCGTATAACATTTACAGAATGCACTGTTCTCGCACCCTGCGAAGCACTGTTTCTAACGTTACTGTTCTTTGAGTTTTTAATTTGCATACACACAGATTGCACATGTCCAAATTTGCCACATTGATAACAGGTTGCGTTGCGACTAGGGCAATGAGCACGCTTGTGGCGAGACACACACTGGGGGCAAGATTTACGTACATTTTTCTGAAATGAGTGTTGGCGCCCGTTATTCAAATTACTGTTTCTAACACGACGGGGCGACCTTTGTGTCGCACTTTTACACTGGCTACTGTTCACTGTCTGTTCAGCACGGCCGGTAGAAAAATAAGAATCACTAGTGCTATACTGAGAACTACGGCTAGGAAAGCGTCCGTTGCGGCGCACTGAATGTACACTGTGGCTTTGCATTTCTACATCTGCTAAGTCAAAAGTATCATGCGCTTCTATAAGCTGCAGTACACTGTCTAATGAGGGGTCAGACTGTTTCAGAATTGCTGCTCTAATTCTGGGGTCCTGAATATTCTGCGTAATCGCATCCCTCAACATCACGTCACTATACGAAAGTCCACAAGAGCAAGTAAATTTACATTGGCGGGTTAAGCCCTTCAATTCCGTAATCCACTCTTGGTGTGACTGCTGCGGTAATTTTTTAAGTCTGAAAAATCGGTAACGTGCAGCGGCTACAAGAACTTTTCTCTCATAATGAGCATTCAGTGCATCTACAATTTGTTCAAAGTCTACATCACGAGGAGATGCGTGCGGGAATAGTTTTTGCAGTAATACGAAGGTCTGGGGGCCCACTACAGATAATAACAGATGCTTCACTTTCTGACCTGTAATTTGATGAGCCGCGACGAGTTCTTGAAACTGTGCGAAGTAGTCGCTCCATTCTTCCTCACGTTCGTTGTACTGGCGGAACGTAGGAAGCGTTGCGGCGGCAGGTGTGGGCTGCTGAAGCGGCGGCTGTTGTTGTTGGTTAGCTGCCCGCGCTGTCAGCTCGGCCACCGCCTGGAGCAACTGGGTGATTTGCGCCGTCTGTAACTGAATAATTTCCATTAAGTTTGGGTTCGGGGTAGTGGCCATGCTGACCGATTAGGCGCCGCGTATACAAGTAAATTAGTACAAAACACAAATGCAATATGAAAGAGGACGCTCTGCAACAAAATAGTCCACAAACACGTAACTGAAAATGTTCCCCCAAAAATCTTATAATAAGGGTGGGTGGGCGGGAGCAATTTCTGCGTGCTCCGACTGCTGCTGTCTGGCTACTGCAAGCGGGCTGGTCCAAGGTTCTATCACTCCTCGTCGCCACTTTTGTGTCCCAACTTCGTCGTCGCTTTTGTGTCCCAGCCTCGTCGTAGGTGTCGGTGGCCGAGTGGAATAAGACCGACACGCTGATGCAGGTACGGAGGGGAGCAGCCAGAAACTATAAACACTCGAGTAAATTAGAAAGAGATATATTGCACAGAATGTAACAATACTTAACTTTTACATAGTACTGCAGAATGTTGATACATAGTTGTTTGAGGCCTGCCTAGTGCCTGTACAATAGCAAAGTCTTCGCTGGTGCCTATCTGATTACGAAGGTCCTAACTCGTTGCTATCTCAGTCCGAAGTCGGAGTGCGAAGTGAACGATCCTTCAGTGGTAGCCACGAGCGGAGTTGTCGCAGAGGGCGCTCGTGGCTGTCGTCGTGAGATCGCCGCGCCGTGCGTGCCTGGCGGCGCGCGGCGAAAGTCGGTGGCGCGCACTTTGTACTTGTGCGACACCACAGGAACAATCCTATCATTGAACTATTCACTGCAACTCACTCTCTGCCCTTATTTAATATTCGTAACGAATCATACTACTGTTATATGTATCGTCTTCCGCTGGTGTTGACATTACCCTATACTCGTCTGACCAGAAATTGTAATCTTCACATGCCCTCATTGTATGTAGATTGATCCTTTGAGTTTCCCTTCCCATATTTTCTAGCTACTGTGTTCAACCTTCTGACATTCTATGATCCTTGTAGAATATTATCGTTTCGTTGGTTATCCAACCTATTTCCCATAGTCATCTACCCCTTGGTTGTGTCCTGCAGGAGATCGGAAGAATAGGGGACTATTCCGGAATATTTTACCAATGGGAGAGATCATCATGATACTTTATTGAATAACAGCCCACATGCCCCGTATCTACACACTAGCTGTCCTTAATGCAGTAGTTTCCATTGTCTTAAGCACCCTCATGCCGTAGATTACTGTTTGCCATCCTGGTTGAAATACTGAACGCGCTGGTTTATCAAACTGCCTTCTGATTGATAACATCCATATTAAACCGAAAATTTACTTGAAAGCTTACTGGATAGAAAGTGGATCGATGAAAAACTTCTAGTTAAATAATTCCGAACTACTTTCTTTACTTTTTTACGTGGACGGGGGTGCTTCTTTTGATACGCTTGGATAGAGGTTTAACAAGCACTCTCTCTTTGATATTGCTATTTCACTCCATGCCACCGTTCCTGCTGAAATTATTCGCATCTTTTTTTTTTTTACGTGAAATGCATCTATTTACCTTACACAAGTTTTCGAAAAAAAAAAGAGTCTAACCTTGATCCTATACTTTTCTCGTCCAAATATCACAGACGTAGCCAGATTGCAACTGAAATTTTCGTTGTGTTGTTATGGATAGCACTGAGCTGGTGACAAGGGAAGCTAGTTAACTCAAACCTAATAAACAGTTTTCAAGTGCATTGAAATCTTTATCCAAATCCAGAGTTATTAATGTTATAAAACTTTTCACAATCTAACCTCCTTTAAAAGAGTTGAAGCCTCATGTAGTTTGAGAATCTTTATTTGCTCTTTTTCATTAACTTCTTTACTCCTGTAAGTCCTTTCAGTTTAAACCATAGTCAAGAATGAATAACATTAAGGAAGTACTTTGTAACTGAAAATTCCCATTGTCCCTAGCATAAGCCCAAACATTTCGGGAGGGGGGCGGTCTTAGGCAGTACAAATCGTCTTCATCAGGACCGAAACCAGTTGGCTGTAACAAAATATATTTGACTTTAAGTCAGAAATGATGGTCTTTTTATTACTAATTTAATTTATACTACTATTGCCTCTGGTCGAAAATCAACCAATAATGTTTACAAAGTGACGAAACTCAATTTTTGTTATATAAACTGTATCGTCCAGCAAAGCGGTTGCGTTATCTCTTTAAATATCCACATTCCTAATATGCTCTCTACGAAAAAAAAGCACTTGTTCATTATCTTACACAAAAGTCTCTTTCAGTTTCGATTTCTTTTTAGTTTGTAAGTTTATGTGGTTTTCTTAATGCATGTTGTCTAATGTAATACGTTTCTGATTTGTGAAGCAATAATAACGAAAAATGTATTCATAGCCATACTGAAGTCGTTATCAACATCCACTGACCGGGTATGCTTGGAACATAGGCCTCTCCATTGCTCTCTATCCTCCCAACACTTTTCCTCTTGCATTGTCCCATTCTTCTCTGTTCTGCACTCCTACCTTTACTCCCATGATCCATCTACCTCTTGGTCATCCTCTTGGTCTCCTGCCTCCTATTCCCAACTCATGGGTTTTCTTTTGAGTCCTTCCATCTTCCATTCACTTGATATGTCAATACCGTCTCAGTCTTGACTCCTCTATGGGGCCTTGTAGAGGTTTCTCCACAATTTCCCTCAGCTTCTCGTTTTCACTCTATCCATTCTGATTACACCAATCTTGCTTCTGTGGAATTTCATCTCACACGCCTGTATTCTGCTCACATGCCTTTTCTTCATAACCCACGTTTCTGATGCATATGTGAGTATTGGAGCATATACTGTCGGTATATCATCTGCTTGCTTTTCTGGGGTATGTCATTCCTCCACATCACACTTCGCAGGAATCTGTGGGCTTGCTTTCCTCTTTCACAATTCTCCATATCATTCCCACATTCTTCAATCACATTTTCCAGATACTTAAAACTGTCCACCCTTTTTACTATTTCTCCTCCAACCCTTACATCTGCTGTTTCTCTTTATTTATTCCTTGTTAGCATTAACATTCATTCCATACAGAGCCACCAACTCCTCCCTTGCACTTAGTCTCTCTTGCACTTCTCTTTCTCGATTACCCCACACAAATACGTCATCTGCAAACACCATCGCTTTCATATCCTCTCCTTTTCGTGTTGGAACCCCTGCCATTATTTAATCTATTACAATGATGAACAATAGAGGAGATAGAGGAGTCCATTCTTCTGGTCAAACCAGTCCGTCTTCTCTCCTCCTACTTTTACACAGCTGAAACTTACTTGGTACATTTCCCTTATTCTCCAAGCGGTTCGCCTCCCGATTTCCCTCTTCTCCAGTGCTTCCCATACTTCGTTTCTTTCTATACTATTATACGCTTTTTCCTCGTCGAAGAAGGCGATTACTAAATCTCTACCAAACTCATAATGTTTCTTTTGTAGCTGCCATACGCTAAAAATTAGGTCTACTGTTGACTTCCCTAATCTGAACCCACACTGCTCTTCTCTCAACCGTTTTTACACTCTCTTCTATACTCTCCTTTCCAGTATCTTCTCGTATACCTTGGCCATATGGTACATCAAAGTCACTCCCATATAATTTTTAAATAAATTTTTGCATCCTTTCTTAAAAATCGGCACAATTATTTATCTTTTTCAGTTGTTCGGTGTCTTCTTTTCCTTCCATATCGCCCTCATAACCCGGTAGAGCCACTGCATTCCCACAATGCCAGCTACCCTCAGTATTTCCACACGACTTCATCCAATCCCTGTGCTTTTCTGCCTTTCATCGCCTTCAATGCTTCTTACACTTCTGTCCATGTTAGGTCTTTCTCTCCCTCCTGCATCTGTTCTTGTTCAAAATAATTCTAAACGCCCTCCTCTCAACATTTCAATTAGGATTCAACAACTCCTCAAAATATTCTTTCCACGTGTCCTTGAGTTCTTGTAAGCTCTTCGCTTCCTTTCCTTCTTCGTTATCCACTCTGACATGTTCAGTCATGCCTCTCTTAATAGACTTAACCATTCAATAGAGGACCTTCGTAATACCCTCACTGTCCCTCTCCAGCATTTTGGTTCAATCAGCCATACATTTTTCTGCAACTATTTTCCTTGCTACCTTCTTCGTTGCCATGTATTCCTTTCTTGCTCCCTCTATTCTTTGTTGGAAGCATTTCCGAAAGAATGCATTCTTGTTTGTAATTTTCTACCGGACTCTAGAATTCCACCATGGATTTTCCTTCAACATCTTCCTTTCACTGATTCTTTCGTACACTCTGCTGCTTCCACCATCGTCGTTTTGAACCTTGTCCACTCCTCCGTGCTTGACTTCATTTCATCTGTTGGTATATTACTCTTCACTATTTCTTGCAATTCTTCTTTGATTTTCTCATCTTTGTGCTTCAAAATCTTATCCTTCTTTCCTTTTTTCTATTCCCCTTCTTTCATTACCCTTTGTTACCATCGCCTATGATCACTATCTAAGGCCTCTGATTGCATAACCTAGAAATTTGAGACTTCTCTCGTTGTATCTTGGTCACATATCACATAGTCCTCCGCCGATATTTTTTTTTTTTTTTTTTTTTTTTTACCAGATTGTGACTGTACCCTATCACCTTGTGAGTTTCTCTCTTTGCAAACCAAGTATCGCAAATTACTAAACCATTCCTTTTGCAAAAATCCAGCAGTTTTCTTCCTTCCTCATTTCTACTTTCGCATACATCTACTCCCATCACTTCCTCATATCCTTTTCTTTTCTTGCCAACATGTGCGTTCAAGTCTCCCATAATAATAATTTAGTGTCCTCGTCAATTGTCTCTGGACTTCCTCCTCGAAGTCCTCCGTTTCCTGGGCATAACACTCAACTTGTGGAGCATATACTTTCAGGACTTTTATATCTTCCCTTTCACTGTGATCATCATATTATCACTTATTTCTTTCACCTATTCCTTCATTCCTTCTCCCATAGCCATTGCCACTCCATACCTCCTATCCTCCTCCATTGCACTCCAGTGCATTCTGTACCCCTTTCTCAATTCCCTGCATCTTGTGCCTTTTCATTTCGTATCCGGCAATCCCAAGATATCCAATTTTTTTCTGTCCATCAGCACCACTACTTTCCCCACTTTTCCTTTCAAAGTTAGCACATTCAGGGTTCCAAACCGAAAACCTTTAGTATAACTCGGTCGTTATCCATTACATCTGTCCCTTCCGTGGCTTATTCCTTGTCTGAAAGCTGCGCAGCACAGAGTATATATATTCGTCTGTGCTGCGCAGTTACCTAAGTACTGGCTAGCTAACCCTAATAACCCTAATGTAGCGTCACCAGAGCCCCGTCAGCCGGCACTTTTCAGGGTTCCTACAGAACCTACACAGCTACCGTGGCTGTGTCAGGGCCATCGAAGTCCCCGCTGTACTTCGCCCCTATAGGCAGTCCCATACTTTGCGCCGTTGCCCGCCTCCCAACGCATGTAGGAGGGGTTGGACTTATGGGAGACTCACGTATTTGATTTCAGATAAATAAATGAACCGTAGAGTTTATTGGATGTTTGAAATGTTCACCACATAACAATCGTAAATGATATTAGGCACTGAGTTACCATCATCTAGAGGTTTAAGTTCTTGTTTGTATTTACTTAGCTAATAATTCTTTCTGAGAAAAACACTATTTTTTCTATCTGTTCTATGTTTAACTGCAATTGCAGCATATAGTGACAGGAAATGGAATTAAACTCTATTGAAGATACCGCAGCTGCAGTGAAACAAGCATGCGCAACACAACGAAGAAATAGTGTTTTGCTCAAAGCAGACTAGTCCAATTAAATATACACAAAGTTGATCAGTTGTTCATCATACACATATGAGTTTTCAAAGTTCTTAGGCATGTAAACTTCACGCAACATAAAATATTTTTAGGTGATTTTCTTTATTCCAGATTAATAGAAGGCAGCCTAAATGTATCAGACTATATAATGAACAACAAAAGTTTGCTATGTTAATGAAATGGCTGAAGGAATTGGAAGGGGGGTGACGGTCCATTATTTGTTAGGTGGATATCGTTAGAGACAGAAACCGGCCACTCGTTTTTCCTTTCAACGAGCGACTTAGTCCTGCCATTCAAGCGCATCAGAGCTGGTATTGAAGCACTGGCTTAGATGAGGGCTGCTCGAGGTACAGCCCCATCCGCGCTGTGTACACTGCTCTTTATGCTGGAACAGCAGGGGAGTGGAGCCCCATCACATCTGCTTCGTGTACGCAGTAACTAAAAAGGTTGACTCAGTTTACGCTTTCGCCTTTGTCTAACCACATGTTGGTCTTATATTCACGTCCACGACCAAGATGTTCATCAATTTTACCGAATTCTATCATTGTTAAAACTGAAATTTTTTAAACTACCTTTTGAAGTAACTTTTGACTTAATACGCCCAAATAACGTAATACACAACATAGTTCTAGTTGTTACCCTGCGAAAGCGTTGTAATAAATGTTCATATATGCAATGATACTCTAAATTGAGTAGATTCCTCGCGAACAATTATACTATTTTCATACTGCTCGTTTTTCTTTAAACATGGCCGTAACTCGCCAAGTTCAAACAAACTACGGGGTAATAAATCTCACCTCAGCAGAGATACGCCGTCAAATTATTTGCGTTTCCCGCTGAAGAATACAGACTATCGTTAAAAGAGTTAACACAGCGATTGAATAAATGTTATATGGAAAACTCCATTTTTACACCACGTTATACGCGTATTTCTCAGGTATGCCATGCGTCGTAACTGGATGAATTGGATTAGATGGAGTTAAAATAATGTTTCCTTTCTGAGGCCATCCAGTAAAGAATCTGTTCGCCAATCAGAAAAATCGCCATGAACATTAAAACTCTCGTAACTGCCTGCGCAAATCCGGGTCTGATAAGAATCATCGACCCTTCACTGCTTTTTCTAGAGTCCAAAGACTTGATAATCGCAATGGGAGAGATCAGGACTATAGGACTGATGTTCGAATGAATCACCATTTTACAAGGGTAATATTCGGAATACATATTCCGCCATATACATTATTCCTTTCCCGAAGGCTATCTACTAGTGTTTGACGTTTGGAAGCCAAGAAAAGAATAAGGATGGAGGCAGTGTGTCCTCTAAATTGACTAGATCACTCAGGCCATGCCATGAAAGCAAGCCCCTCCCGACGATTGTTGCAAGATGAAACGTAAGCAGTCGCCATTCAGTGGACTTCCAGTTGCGATATTAGCGTGCAAATTTCAATCTTCGTCCCCGATGAACAGCATTCAGCACGGGTGCATGGACCATGCACCCCTAGAAAAGCCCATCAGCAACAACGTTCCCCGAACGGTCTTTGAGGACACATTTTTGCTACCCCTTAGTGCATCTAGGTCCTGTCCCGTGGAGCTGTCTGATATGAAAGAAAAATTTAACTTTTGTTTCATGTAAAACTTCCAAAAGAGCATTCAATCAAGCGTCTTTCGTATCATATCGCATAACGAAGGTATGTATCATTTCACTGATTCAACATTCGATAAATTTACGTGTATTTTTTGTTAAAACACTACTGCATGTTGCACGGCATGTGGTTGAGGCGATGGACGTGCGAGACGTAAGGGGACGGGGGAGGCAGTTCGTGGAGCGTCGGACACCGCGCGACTGTCCTCCCGTTGTAAATTTCGTGGCGGACAGTGCCATCTTTTAAATTAAGTACTACAAAATATATAAAGGTTTCATTGTAATAATGTGGTTTTACTGATGACGTTTAAGGATTCCGTATTACAAAGGTAGCGATATGACCCTCCTGATGCATCTTCATCCACCTGTCTGTGTCATTTACAGCAACTAACGGACTTGAATTAGAATACTTTTCAGTAACAATCATAACTGTCGAAATTTTAAAGTAAGGCCGCCAGGTTAAGTAAAGCATAAGCAATATTTATATTTTCGATATATGTCGTTCAGAACTGAAATATCTATTTCCTAAAGCAGTTGAATACTACTATCCAAAATTCTCAGAGATCTAACGTATAATAATGTACTTGAAAGAAACAGTGATAATTCGGCGAGCAATGTACCTCTGTGGTACCGCCATTTAGGCTGAAAACATGTCATCTCCCCCTCTTGTTATAAATCCCTGTCATAAACATTAAAGCACAGTAAACACTAAATACGCTGTTAAGCGATTGTAACAAAATCACTCTGTTACCTTACGCGTGTACTAAGGCTACTGAAATTTTATCAAATATTTTGGGTTTTTGATAAATCTTCAAAGTCAGAAAAACATCTGTGAAGCGTAGATGTTGCTTTCAGGGAAGCGTAAATGTTGCCTTCATGCGCAAAGCAAATAAAATGATCTGCTACGAGAATAAATAGAAGAATCGTAATTAAATTAATGTCCACAAAGGAAGTTCCGTTTCCTTCTATAAAACAAATATGTACAGTTACAGAAGTTATATTTATTGTACAAAAATCTACAACTGTTAAACTTCTACATAGCTTCCGAAACTTTGTACGCACTTGTCACAACGTGGCACAAGTTTTTGTATGGCTTCTTCATTGAAGGTTGCCTCCAGTTTATTCAACTATGTGGTAACATGTTCTGTTAGTAACAATTTCGTGAGTTTGTGATCGTGAAATTTGCAGAACTTCCATAGCAAGGGCACTAAGTGTAAACTTACGGTTGTGCTTAATCTTCTCTTCAGTTATGTCAACCAGTTTATCGGTAACCACAGACGGGCGTCCACTTCGTTCTTCATAGATCACGTGATCATGTCCTACATTTAACAGTCTGACCCATCTTCTAACCTTTGAATCACTCATAACATGTTGTCCATAAAACTCGGAGATTTGCCGATCAATTTCCTTTGGTTTCACTTTCTTTACCATCAGAAAACGAATCACAGAAGTGATTTCACAAGCGGCGACATTTCAATTGGAACTGACATTATAAAGATCACTAAAAAGCACACGTCGGCAGCAGCGATCTGAAAATGGCGTAAATGTGTCCTCCTTGAGTCAGAGTAACTGCCGCGTATGCTCGGAGCTGCGTTTGTAGCGCTGCCGCGGATAGAAATAGAACCGGAACTTTGTGAATGACCCTCGAATACAATACGAACTACTTTACGTAATTGATATTTGATTCTGAACTTCACGTATATATATATATATATATATATATATATATATATATATATATATATATATATATTAAAATCGCAATACTTCAACTACCGTTTGATCTCTCTGATATTTTGACTTATAGGGGAAGTTGAAGACGTAAACTTGCTATGTCGTCAACTGGCAAAGAAGTTGGACCCAAAACAGATGGATAGTAAACTATTTTTTTGTGGAATGTAAAACAAAACCTATATGTCTAATATGCAAGGAATCGATCTCGGTTCCAAAAGAATATAACATTAAACGTCATTACGAGACTAAACATGCAGTTATGTTTGATAAGTACAAGGGACCATTTCGAGAAGATAAACGACTTAAGAAAGAAACTTACGACTCAACAGCAGTTATTTACAAGGGCGAGTTCAGAGTCAACATGTTATGTAAAAACGAGTTATGCAGTAGCTCTGATACTGGCAAAAAATCAAAGCCATAATCAGACGGCGAAATTGTAAAGGAATGCTTGGAGACTGTCGTCGAAATTGTGTATCCAGATTTCTCAAAAATCAGCCTGTCTCGTCAAACTACTACAAGACGTGTGGACGACATTGGAAGACAAATTGAAGATAATTTTAAAAAATCGTGCATCTGAGTTTATATTTTATTCAATAGCTTTGGATGAGTGTACAGATATGGCGGATGCCGTCCAAGTGGCGATTTATATCAGAGGTGTTGACACGCATTTCAATAAAACAGAAGAATTATCGGCATTGTATCCACTCAAGGATACCACGAAGTCACGAGGTTTGTCGGAAGCAGTTACATCGACATTAAGTCGGTTTTCGTTAACGCTTAATAACCTGTCGGGGCTAACAACGGATGGTGTTCCAGCAATGGCTGGGAAACACGAAGGTTTAGTTGAAAACGAGACTTGCAAAATTGCCAATACATTGATGTTAAATTCTCATTGCATTATCCATCAGGAGAATTTATGTGCCAAGTCCCTCAAAATGAACCATGTCATGAAGGTAGTTGTGAAAACAATGGACTTTATTAAATCGAGAGGTCTCAATCACTGTCAGTTCCAAGATTTTTGAAGTCTTTGGATTCAGAGCATAATAACATTTCGTATTATACGGAAGTAGGATAGCTAACCTGAGAAAAAATGTTGAAAAGAGTGTTTGATTTAAAGCATGTAATACGATCATTCTTTGAAAGCAAGTCAAAGAGAGTTTGTGACACTTGCGCGGAGTGACACTTGCGCGGAAAGGGAATTTGTAGACACTTGCGCGGAGACCCGGACGCTGCAGGTAGTAAACAGGGTGTTCCAGAAGTAGGGATACACCACCCCTACTCCTCGCCCTCCAGCCGCTACCTGTGCCGTATTCAGGGAAAGGCCCATCGAGCGAGGTGGAGCAGTAGTAACGGCCCGGAGATATCACAACCTCATTCAACAGGGAGATAACACGTCATACAAATATCACTCGATTTACAATACAGCACCATGTGAAGAGGAATGTGATGAAATCGGAATTGAGCGCAACTGTTGCTAACTACAATTTCGGATTTACTGCATTTTGAGTCAGAATTCGCATCTATATTCGCATTTATCGCAAATGCGAATTTTTCCTGTCCCTAGTAATACCTCTAAAAATAAACAGCTGATCAAGGCACTGAAAGCAAGGGCAGATCTTTGGGTGTATTACTACAAATAACTAAAACACAATTTGATCGTGGAATTATATACAATCTCATTACACCTTATGTTTATTATGAGATATCGATTTCGGCTAATTTCAGGTCATCTTCAAGTCTCAAACAACAGGTGTTACTTATGCATTTTTCCAGTGGCACTCATAACCTTTAAGTGTTTAAACACGCCGGCCGCGGTGGCCGAGGAGACTAAGGCGCTCCAGTCACTGTCTGCACGGCCACTACGGTCGGGGGTTCGAATCCCCCCTCGGGCATGGATATTTGTGCCGTCCTTAGTTGTAGGTAGTTCATAAGTAGTTTGTAAGTTTAGGGACTGATGACCTCGTAGATAAGTCCCTTAAGCTTAACAAACATTTTGAATTTGAATACATATATAGCTCTCGGTAAAGTGAAACGGTACGATGTCGTTACGTAGCACAGCACAGCCGGCCGGAAACGCAGGAGAAGTGCAAACAACGTTCTCTCCTCAGAGGTATGATTAGGTTCGACGTAGACTTCTACAACATAGAGTCTACACGGCGAAGATTACACCAAAAAATTTAACGTTTCGTCTACTTTGGCGATAGCAACCAAATTTTAAAATCGTGTCTACTATGTAATGATGTAGCAACACAAAACGCTTCAAGTCCAAAACTTCACTGATTTTCGAGTTCTGAATTTTTAATATGTTTTTAATGTTATTACAGAAAGAACATATTTGGGACTCACACTACAATTTTCATATGGCAGAATTTGTAGGTACATTCACAAGATATAAGACAACGGTTGTGTGCATTCATCTCATGAGAAATATCAATCATTTGTTTTCAGTGTTTACTTCAAATTTCTCTTTTAAGTTTCTTTAATTATCAGTACTTAAATGTGGTTATGAAATAAATAAATTACGTGTATATGTGTAGCCTTATGCGGCCAAACTACTTAGATCATTGGTCGCTAGACTTACACACTACTTAATCTTACTTAAAATAAATTAGGCAAAGTACAAACAAACATGCCTATGTCCGAGGAAGGACTCGAACCTCCGACCGGACCGGTCGCGCAACTTGTGACACAAATTACATGTTTGATAATATTAATGCATAGAAGTATGAAATCACGTCAAGACTACTTCCTGCAAAAATTTCGTCAAACAAAAGTTGGCACTGAGTTTAGAAAAACAAAATTCTGGTTTATTGGATTTTAACATTTTATCAAAAATTAAATGTTACTACAAGAGATACAGCCATTCAAATTTGTGGGCACCATAACGTTTTCCCTTCCTGAGTAAATGAGCTGCTTCTTATAGTTTCAATACCTTTTTCTTGAATGTTCTGAATATAAATCTTCACACAGACTTCTTAAGGAAGAGAGTAATACGGATATCTGATTGTAAACCACTGCCTATTACATTAGACCTTTTTGACTGTACTTAACAGCAGTTACGCGTATTCCGTAATTTATATTTATACAGTTAACAGGCAATGTAATTTGTAACCAACTATTGGCTGCCAATTTCGCTTCATTTTTCCTGGAAGTCTTGCAACTTGTTTCTCCCTGTTGGTTTATGCCAAGTTCGGAGTAAAAATGGTTCTATATGACGGTGATGGAAAATGGAATTCATGTTTAGCATTTTTCGGTGTGTGACATTCCCTTACACATTCCGTATTTCATATATTTCTTAGATGTATTTGTAATTCGAATACAGCCAAATCGTTTTGGGGTATGTAAAATACTCATTGACTTATTATTAACGTTTTTTTAATTGAACGTTTAAGGTTGCATCTCCTATTAAAAAGCATAGTAGCTATTTTTAAAGAGATGGAAGTTGCGTGATAGTGGGGTTAACTACATAGCGGTCAATTACATCAACGTATCTGTGCAGGATGCCTAATATATTTATTGTTTGCGCAGGTGTCTTGATATGCTTAGTGTTCTGAATAATATGCTTTTAGGAGGTATGACTGTGGAAAGTCATAGTCTTGTAGTAGCAGAGACTAACTCTCAAAAACATTATCACTATTAAAATACCTTTTTGTTTACAGGAGGAACACTCAACGGATTAATATGAAGTTAGAACAAGTCACTATATTGCTCTTCAGCTTGCAAAGGGTTGTGCAATTTCACTGATTTTCGTGTTATGTTGACAGTGTGGAAACTTGACAACAGCAGTGCTAGACTTCTTGGTGTGCCTGTACCCAGGAAAAGCGATTAGCCGCCCTAAGGGCCCCGGGTTCCGCGCAAGTGTCACTCCGCGCAAGTGTCACTCCGCGCAAGTGTTCCAACCCCGTCAAAGAGACTCCCCGAGTTCATAGATAAGGAATGGCTTTCGACTTTGCGTTCTTGGTCCATATAACTAACCAACTGAATGATCTTAATACCCGACTCCAAGGAAAAAAAAGATCAGCTAATTAATGTCATGCTTGATATTATGAAACTTGGGCTTTGGGGGCAACAGTTACGAACAAAAAGCTACACACATTTTCCTGCACTGTAAAAGCAATCAGACGTCACACAGGCAGCAGTGATTAAATATGCTTCTTTGTCTGACTTCAACGAATTCGAAACCTGATTTCAAGATTTCAAGAAACATCATCTTCTATTCCCTACATTTGCTACGCCACTGTCTGTAGACATGAGTTCACTACCGGGACATTTTCAAATTGAATGTTGCGAAATGCAATGTGATACACAATTAAAAGAAAAATTTCATCGGGTTGTTTGGAAACGTTCTATAGAACATATTTAGACGAGAAGAAGTATTCAGCCTTTTACAAGCATGCCTTAAAAATGATTTCATTATTTGGAAATACATATGTGTGTGGACAGCTTTTTAGTCGGATGAATTACATCAAATCATGCATGAGAACACGACTTACTGATGTTCATCTGCAAAACTCTTAGCGTGTAGCAACAACTTTACTTGACATCAACATCGTTTCACTCACTTCAATGAAACAAAGACAAACTTCCCACTAATATTGTATTTCATTAAATTGTTTAATAAATTGTATAGTAAAATTGTGTAATAATTTGTACAATAATTATTCTTTATTCGCATTTATTTCATTTTTTAGATAAATTAATATTTCTTGCTTTTTTATTCATAAATCGAAAAATGGCAATGCGGCCCGCGGTGTAATCCCCTCTCAGAAATTTGGCCCGCCTTTCGTAAAGGTTCGCCACCCCTGATCTAGGTGATCAGTTGCTCATTAGTTGATCTTCTAGTCTTCACCCGTCCACATCTCCGCAGCTGTCACTTACCACTGTCATCTATGACCAGTGGTGCATCAGAATTGCCGCGAAGCAGGTTTCAAGTAGAACAATTTTGCCGTACTTGGTCTACTTCAGCCAAGAATACACGTGATCAATTTACGAACGCTTCCATCCTTGGCACGTAAGCGAACTGTCATGTCCTTATAGACATCGAATAAATCGCTTCGTTTCCTCTTTACCACAACTACGGCACTGTTCTTCATGACCCCTCGGCTACGCTTTACATACCTTAGTTTCCACATGCCATCTGTGTGCCATTAGTGAACTATTACCGTGTATATTCTTTATCTGAGAGATCCATAATAGTTTCGCATCCAGGGTTACCCCTATATACTTCAGTACCACTTGTACTAGTACATTTTCATCGAGGTAGCTCACGTTCCAGTACATGTGCTACATACCTCTTCGTAATTCGAACTGCTACAGTTCTCATGCGACTGACAGATACTGTTTTCTTCACTAGTTTGCCACACCGTCTACTTCTAATTGTTCCCACAGTTACAGCAAATTTGGTAGTTATTACTATCATTAAATAGTTTGCGTAACCCTGGACAAGTAGCCTCCAGTATTTAAGTCTTCAGTGAATTCCTTTACGGCTGTGTTCCATAGTAGAACTGCAACGTCTTTTACCCCATTATGTATAAAATGTTATTTTCCTCTAAGTTCGGTTCTCTTCGTCCATCTAATGGTAGACTAAAGCTTCCTGAGGTGGTGTTGCTTTCAATGTGTTAAATACTAAAAAGTAGAAATTAGAATTGACAACTTGGAAGCACTGTAATGATTGGATGTAGGTGCTCTTGTAAATAGTGTCCCACTACAGTTGATTTATAATTTCAAATAAAACTGTTTATTAATAATTAGCAGACTGGTGATAACTCCCTAAGATGCATTAATAACAGCTCGGGTCTCCAATACTGTGAATATTAGTAACAGTATTGAACAAAGCCGCGGTGGAGTAGCCGAGCGGTCTAAAGCACTTCGCTGCGGAGCGCGCGGTTGCTCGCCGTGGAGGTTCGAGTCCTCCTGGGGCATGGGTGGCTGTGTTTGTCCGTAGGTTAGCTTACCTAGGTTTACGTAGTTTGCAAGCTACGGACTGATGACCACGCAGTTTGGTCCGATAGATTTACTTTTTTTTTTTTTTTTTTTTTTTTTTTTTTTTTTTTTTTTTTTTTTTTTTTTTTTTTTTTTAGCTGGAAAACACCTCACTATGTTCACAGCTATGAATTAACGAAGTCAAATAGAAACAAGTCCCCACTACTGTGCAAGAGACGGAGTTCAAAGTGCACAAAAATGCTTAGTCCAAACTGACCAGAATATATATAAATCCAGTGGACACGATTTCAAACATTTATCAAACTGCAACGGTCCAGACACTGTCTACCTCACGAAACTTCTTCCTAAATTTTCTGGTAAGAAATTCGCATCGGACTCAACTAAACACAGTGTCTACTCACCAGTAAGTGAGTGTGAGTACCAACTCAAGAGTCTAATTACAAATTCTCGTGTTAACCTTATTACCTGAGGTACAAAAATGAATAATCCGTTATTTTCATATTACTTTTACTCGTATTTCCATTTGTGTTTATACAAATTATGGAACTTTACTGTAAATTAAATTATGGGCAAAACTATGAAAATTTTACATAAGACAAAAGAAACGTCCCTTAAAAATAAATAAACTCAACATTTAAATAGCCTATTGTTTATTGTATCCGCCGCCAACACATACTGCTATTCCAAAAACTTAAGGGTATGCGGCCAGGTATGAAAGTCGGCAACGGCCGATATTGCGGCAGGAGTACAGCCTGCCATTCTCAAGGTAATACTGCAGCAGGGGGACAAAGTGCAACGACATTTAAAACCTCGGTTCACAATGACAACAGAAAGACAAGACACACCGAGCTAGCAAGCACACAACGTCATCATACGACCACAGATGAAAATCAACAGAAATGTCTATAATAAACATGTTTTCAGCGGGTGAGATGGTATTAATTTTGTCCCTCTGTTTTTTAACAAGTGACAGAGCAGGATTCCATTCAAAATTCAAACAAAAACTTCCATCCCTATTCACCAGATTATCAGCTAGTTTTATTTCAATCGCTTCCTTGATAACACAATCCCAGTAATTGGAAGTATATGCCAAATTTTCCGTTTTGTTGTATTTCATCGTGTGATCTGTGTCGAAACAGTTTTCGGCAACAGCAGATTTGTTAGGTTGTTACAAATGTGTGTGGCGTTTATGATCAATACGTCGGTCTTCGACGGTCCTAATTGTTTGACCGAAATATGACATGCTACAGCTACATGGGATACGGTAGACACCAGCCTTGCGCAAACCCAAATCATTCTTAACGGACCTTAACAGCGGCTTGTTTTAGAAGGTGGTCAAAACACATACTTCACGTAATATATTCGGCCAATCTTGTTAGAAATACTGACAACGTATGGTAGAAATGCCGTTGCATTGGGTGCCACCTCTGTACTATCATCTCTAGCCCGTTGCACATTTGGTTGATAGCGCAACGCTGTTTTAATCTGCCCTTCACTATAACCATACTGGCTCACAGTGAACTCCAGATGGGACAGCGCGGTAGACAAACTTTCTGGGCCTTATATGCTGTGCCCCATGTGCACCAAGATACGTAGAACCGCTTCACGTTGAACTGCATGGTGACGACTATCAGCCTGCAGATACAAATCTGTGTGAGTTGGCTTTCTATAAACAGCACGTTCCAACTAACTTTCTACTGGCCAACACGGCAAGGAAGGGAAGCAACCATTCATTTCCACCTCATGGTGAAATGGTTGTTTGGTGGATTTAATTGAAATTTTCCAAAAAAATATTCAAGTTCTCACTACAATGAGGCCAAATAACAAACGTGTCGTCTACATATCTGAAAAAAACAAGCAGGTTTGAACGTCGCAGGACTCCAATGCACGTTTTTCAAAGTTATCCTTGAATAATTTGGCAATGATAGGTGACAAGGAACTTCCCATCACAACTCCATCTGTCTGTTCATAGTACTGGTCATTAAACAAGAAGTAGGTGGAAGTCAAGACATGTCGAAATAAATTCGTTATTTCAGCACCTGACCTAGCCTCAATTACCTGCCAGAAATCAGACAGAAGATAAAAACCATACCAAAACTGACTAAAATATCAGATGCATTCAAATGCACTCTCGCCAATCGACGTAATTTGCAGAATTCTTAATGTGATGCTAACAATGTCCCACAAGTGGACTCTACAAACCAGCAAGATGTTTTGTTACACGATTTGTCGGAGCACCAATGATTGACACAATGGGTCTAAGAGGATATCCTTCCTTATGAACTTTAGGAAGGCCATATAAACTAGGTGATACAGCACAATAAGAATTAGACACTTGACAATCTCCTGTGATTAAGAGCTTTTCATGAGGAGATTATTAGTAATGCCTTGAGAATGGCACGTGGTAGTCCTGCCAAAATATTGGCCAATGCTGACTTTAATACATGGCAGCATACCCGTACGTTTTTTAAATACGCCATATGCCGGTAGAAATTAAGGAATCCCATTTTATACCTCTACGGGGAGAATTATATTGTTGTTTACGGTAATTAGATGAACTTCGTAGTAGCAGAGTCAGACTACAATGTGCTTTGTCGTTTTCGTTGAAGTGTCGGAATAATAGTATTTTTCCAAATTTTGTTAAGGTTGTGATTAATAAATATTAATTCTTTTGCCGCCCGTCACATCAAACGACGTACTGGTTCAGCTGTTGTCCGTGAAAGGATTCATTGCATCCGCAGAAAATTACATTTTGTTTATAAGGAATTATTTCGGCTTCATTTATATATTGCCACTAAAATTTTGGAATTTTCTTGGGACTTTTTGGACGGTGCTTCCTGGTCACAATCTGAATGGGAATTTCAAACCGTAACGGTCCGGCATTCGGGAAGTTTGAACGGCAGGAGAAAACACTGGACGACACTGCTTTATCCGTGCTGGGAAACGGTTTGAGCTTTGCGCCGAAGCTTAAGCGTTTACCTGTTGTTCATTTTATTAGTTCTATCAAACAGGCTTTTTTAAACTACCTTCTTACTCTAAAGGGGGTGTAAGGAGGGAAGCATTTGTGTATTAACTAGGGCACGTCCACCTGTGAGTAATATAACAACATATGAGGCAGCTACGGACCCTGATATTGTTATTTTAGCTGCAGATAAGAGAAATGCTAAAGTTCTTTTAAACAAGCACGATTATGTTAAAAAATGCTGTGTTTACTTTCTGATTTAGCATATCACAGAATTGCTGCTGACCCTACAAAAAGTGTTGATAGGAAGACTAATAATCTCCTTCAGAAACGTTCTTTGTCACAGGAGACTATCAAGAGTCTTAATTCTTATTGTGCTGAACCTCCTATGTTATACAGCCTTCCTAAAGTTCATAAAGAAGGATGTCCTCTTAAACCCATTGTGTCAAAGATTGGTGCTCCAATATATCGTGTAACATAACATCTTTCTGGTTTGTTGAAACCACTTGAGGAACATTGTGGAAATCACATTAAGAATTCTGCATATTACATCGATTTGAGAGAGTGCATTTGAATGACTCTGATATTTTAGTCAGTTTTGATGTGGTTTCTCTCTTCCCTAGAGCCGCGGTGGAGTGGCCAAGCGTTCTAAGGCGCCTGGTTGCGGAGCGCGACACTGTGCGCCGTCGGAGGTTCGAATCCTCCCTCGGGCATGGATGTATTTGGCGTCCTTTGCATCAGTTACTTTATGTAGCTTGTAAGTCTAAGGAATGATGACCGGAGTAATGAAGTCCCATATATTTACAAACATTTGAACATTTATTTTCTCTTCACTCGCTGTCCTGTGTCTGACTCGTTGCAATTAATTGAGGGTAGGTTGGGTATTGAATTAACGAATTTATTTTTCGTCATATCTTGACTTCCACCTACTTCTTAATGACCAGTACTATCAACAGGAAGATGGAGTTACGATGGGAAGTTCCTTGTCACCTGTTGTTATGGTCTTCAGTCCGGAGACTGGTTTGATGCAGCTCTCCACCCTACTCTATCCTGAGCAAGCCTTTTCATCTCCTCATAAGAACGGCAACCCACATCCACTTGAATCTGCTTACTATACGCGTCTCTTGGCCTCCCTCTGCGATTTTTACCCCACACATTTCCCTCCATTGCTAAATTCACGATTCCTTGATGCCTAAGAACGTGTCCTACCAATCGATCCCTTCTTTTAGTCAGGGTATGCCAAAAATTCCTTTTCTTACCAATTCTGTTCAGTACCTCTTCATTAGTTATGCGATCTACCCACCTAATCTTCAGCATTCTTCTGTAGCACCACATTTCAAAAGCCTCTATCCTCTTCCTGTCCGCATTGATTATCGTCCATGTTTCACACCCGTACAAGGCAACACCTTCAGAAAAGACTTCCTTACCCTTAAATTAATATTCGATGTTAGCAAATTTCTCTTTTTCAAAAATGCTTTTCTTCCCATTGCCATTCTGTATTTTATATCCTCTGTACTGCGACCATCGCATGTTATTTTGTCACCTATCACTGTTAATTTATTCATGGTGGATTTTGAAGAACGTGCGTTGGATTAGTGGCGTTGAAAATTGCTTGTTTCTTCAGATATGTAGACGACACGTTTGTTATTTGGCCTCATGGTAGTGAGAACTTGAATAATTTTTGGAACATCTAAATTCAATCCAAATTAACATCCGTTTCACCATGAAGGTGGAAAAGATTTCCTTCCTTGATGTGTTGCTCAGGAGGAAGGCAGATGGTACGTTGGGATATGCTGTTTACAGGAAGCCAACTCACACAGATTTGTATCCACAGGCTAGTAGATGTCACCACCCATCTCAACGCGATGGGGTTCTGTGTACCTTAGTGTACGGGGCGCACGTCATCTCAGGCTCGAAAAATTTGTTTACTGAATTGCCCCATCTGGAGATCACTTATCGCCAGTATGGTTATAAAGAAGTGCAGATTAAATAGCGTTGTGCTATGAACCAAATGAGCAACGGGCTAGAGACGATAGCTCAGAGGTGGCACCCAAGACAGTGGCCTTTCTGCCATACGTAGGCAGCATATCTAACAACACTGGCTGTATTTTATATAAATATGACGTGAATGTGTGTTTCGACCGTCTTCTAAAATTAAGGCGCTGTTAGAGTCCGTTAAGAATGATTTGGATTCACAAAGGCCGGTGTCTAACTAATCCCTTGTAACTGTGGCATCTCATACATTGGCCATCAATTAGAACCGTCGAGACATTCCGGGGGACCGATCGTGAGGCCTCCCCAGTTCGACTTGCGAACAAGTTTGAGGCGCTATCTGTTGAGGACAACGTTCCTTAGCAAGATGTTGTCTCTCATCCTGAGGTCATCACCCAGTCTGTAAGATCCGGGCTTTCACAGAGGGTGGGTTTTCTTGTACATCTACATCAACATACATACTCCACAATTCACCGTAAGGTGCGTGGCTGAGGGTACACTGTACCACTACAAGGCATTTCCTTTCCTATTCCACTCCCAAATAGAACGAGGAAAAAAAATAATGCCTATATGCCTCCGTACGAGCCCTAATTTCTCTTATCTTGTCTTTGTGATCTTTACGCGAAATGTAAGTAGGCGGCAGCAAGATCGTACTACACTCAGCTTCAAATTGCGGCCCTCTAAATTTACTCAACAGATATTCACGAAAAGAACGTTATCTATCTTTCAGCGATCCCCAATTGAGTTGCCGGAGCATTTCCGTTACACTCGCGCATTGGTCGAACCTACCAGTAACAAATCTAGCTGCTCGCCTCTGAACCGCCTCTATGTCTTCCTTCAAACCGATCTGCTGCGGGTCCCAAACACTTGAGCAATACTCAAGACGTGGTCGTACAAGCGTTTTATACGCGGTCTCCTTTACAGGTGAAGTACATCTTTCCAAAATTCTACCAATAAACCGAAGTCGGCTGTCCGCCTTACTCACAACTGTCCTTACATGTTCGTTCCATTTCATATCGCTCTGCAATGTTACGCCTAGATATTTGAACGACGCGACAGCATCAAGAAGCTCACTACTAATGCTGTATTCGAACATTATAGGATAGTTTTTTGTACTCATGCGCATCACCTTTCATTGAGAGCTAGCTGCCAGTCTTCGCACCGACTAAAATTTTTGTCTAAGTCATCCTGTTTGCTATTACAGTCAGTTACAGACGACACCCTCCCATACACCACAGCATCATCAGCAAACAGCCGCAAATTACAACTTACTCTGTCCATCAGATCTTTTATATAGATAGAAAATAATAGCGGTCCTAGTTGTGAGCTGCAACAGGTGATGGACCACTTAGAGAGATGGCTGCCAAGGAGGGGAAGAAGGCCAACGTGAACTCCGTGTACATACCGTGTGGGGTCATTCCAGATGTGAAACGGGCCCTTCCGGATGCCATGAAGGGTACGGGATGCAGCCAACTGCAGGTGGTGGCTCACGTCGGTACCAATGATGTGTGTCGCTTCGGATCTGAAGAGATTCTCTCAGGTTTTGAGCGGCTGTCGAAGTGGTAAAGACTGCCAGTCTTGCTTGCAAGATGAAAACAGAGCTCACCATCTGCAGCATAGAACCGATTGTGGCCCTCTGTTACAAAGTCGAGTGGAGGGTCTGAATCAGAGTCTCTGACGGTTCTACAACCGTGTAGGCTGCAGATTCCCTGACTTGCGCCATCGGGTGATGGGGTTCCGGGTTCTGCTGAATAGGTCAGGAGTCCACTACAGCCGGCCGCAGTGGTCGAGGGGACTGAGGCGCTTCAGTTACGGTCTGCACGGCCACTACGGTCGGGGGCTCGAATCCCCCCTCGGGCATGGATATTTGTGCCGTCCTAGTTCGTAAGCAGTTCATAAGTAGTTTGTAAGTTTAGGGACTGATGACCCCGTAGTTAAGTCCCATAAGATTTACAAACATTTGAACATTTGAGTCCACTACACGCGGGAAGCGGCTACAAGGGTAGCGGGGACTGTGTGGCGTGGACTTGGAGAACTGTGTCGGGAAAGTACCAGAACTCCAAGCGTTAATAGAAAGCACCGAAACACATATCATTATAGGTAGCGAAAGTAGGCTTAAGCCGGAAATAAGTTCTGCAGAAGTATTTGCAAAAGATCTAACTGTGTTCAGAAAGGATAGATGAAACAAAATAGGTGGAGGCGTGTTTGTCGCCGTCAAAAGTAGTTTATCGTCGTGTAGTGGAGTTAAAGTTGATAGTTCCTGTGAGTTATTATATGTAGAGGTAGTGTTGATAATGAAATAAATAATTAACGTTGTTCCGATCAGTAAAGTAATGATCCCCCCAAAGCGAATATATGGTTGCCAACGTTAACATACTAAATCGCTGCCACTTCAAGTAAAATTTAACCTAAGTACGACACAAAAAAAATTTTTTTTCTTGCTACCTGTATCCCGCATACCATGCAATGCCAAGGAAAGGAAAACAGCGATTCTTTTCGCGGGTATCATTTGAATTTAAAAAATAATGACGTTCCTTCGCGTCTACCGATGTTTGCATTTACTAAGAATTCTTTGCAAGGAAAAGCGAATTTATGTAGTATCATTTCTAATTTATGTGTGTACTTATTACATCTTGAGTCCATTCTGTTTAGGAATACCTAGAAAACGTTGTAGTACAGTACAGAACAAATAGACACCCTGTTAGTTACGTAGTGCATTATGTGCAAAAATTAAAGAATGCTCAAGAAATACAAATCCAACTACGAGAAAGTGTTCAATATCTTCTGTATGAACGTCAACTTCGAAGCCGCTGCCAACCACTTTGCAACAACAATACAAGCTAAAACTGATGTGCAATGGGAGAAGGCTATCAATGAAATAAAATATGACACAGTGTACAAATTCTGAAATACAAGAATGAAAAAGTAAGTTGCCGTTCTCGTCCTTCTGGAAGGACGTCAGTCCCATCTGGGTTACGTTTTTGGAATACACCATATGCTGGTAGAAATTACGAAATTACACATACTGCCATCTTCTTCTGTCTTCGATCCAAGAAGGAAAAAAAAATGTTCTATGTTTGTAAAGGTATGTAATTAACTGCAGTGGTCGTCAGTCCTAGACTTACAAACTACTTAAACTAACTACTTATGTTAAGTACAACACACAACCCCCCCCCCCCCCCTGTGCTGAACATATCGAAACTGCGTATCAGCCACAGCCAGCCATGAATCTGTCGCAGTACACACAGCACCTGTTTCAAACTCAGTGCTTTGCATAAATCGACCCAATGCGAAATATGACTTATTGTACCACATTATGAACAAAATTCCTCATTCCTGACACCCTCTGACGGTTCGAACACAGCGCTGGTTTCTAATTTTCCTCAATTCCATGATCCTGTACAGCTGTGACAAAGGATCCTAACTTTGTACTATTAAAAAAATGGATATACAGAGAACAATTATCTCACACTATAGAGGTTTCTGAGCCTTCAGAACAAGTTGTTGAAATTCTGTATCATGATTTAACTCGCTAAAAAAGGTGTTGGTCTATATCTAGACGAAATATCAGATACCTTCTTGTTCCTAACAAGATATACAAGTCCTTAACATTAGTATGATCAATGTTCCCTGAAAGGGAACAACCCTCAATGTCATTTAAGTCCCAATAACGATTATTGTTGCTACATTGAAGTTAAACAACTTGCATAGGAATCGAATATTAAATTCTCGTCTTCTAGCTTCAACCCGATGCTTCGGTGCTCTGGCCACAGCGGTTTTATTTGATGGCATACCGATTGCGGACCGTATGACACTTGAACTCAAAATCTGTGATCAATTCTTAAAAAAGTAAAATACTGTAGATAATGTTGTTTCTGTTAAATAACAATTGGCATGGATAGCATGAGAAATTAAAGTGTCTGTTAGATTTCCCTTACAGTAATAATGTGCTGCAAACCAGTCACGAATATGGGTAGCTTTCAAAACTCTCGTGCGACCAATGTGGAATGCGTAACAAAGAGAGGTGGTAGGAAAAAAAAAAAAAAAAAAAAAAAAAAAAAACAGAGAAAGTCCAACAGAGAGTTTCAAGCTTCGTTACAAAAATGTTCAAATGTTTGTAAATCTATCGGACCAAACTGCGTGGTCATCAGTCCGTAGCTTACAAACTACTTAAACCTAGGTAAACTAACCTACGGACAAACACACACACCCATGCCCCAGGGAGGACTTGAACCTCCACAGCGAGAAACCGCGCGCTCCGCAGCAAGGTGCTTTAGATCGCTCGGCTACTCCACCGCGGCGCTTCGTTACAGTTTCATTTAGTATTCACGAAAGCGTGACGGAGATGAGCAAACTCCAGTGGTAGGTGCTATAGAAATAGACGTTCCGCATATCATTATGGGTTTCTTACAAAGTTTCGATAGTAAACGTTTCTTGAAGAGTAGACAAATTTATTGCTTCCCTTTACGTATACCTCGCGAAGGGACCACAAGAACAAAATTAGAGAGATTAGAGAGCACACGGAGGCATACCTGTAAACACGAACCATAGATGACTGGAATAGGGAAAGAGGGAAATGAAAGTAGTACTCAAAGTATCCTGCAGCACACATCGTGGGATGCCTTCTGGAGTAAGAATGGAGTGCAGATGTCTAAAAGAAAGGGGGGGGGGGGCGTGTAGTTATATGAAATGGGAAAATTGAGTCAGAAGGACCAGGGAATGTGCGGGACACCCAGTTCTAGCACATCACTTCATTACTGGTGCATATAACGACGGCCCAGCCTGCCAGACGCCGGCCTGGACTCAGCCAGCATCCCGCCCGGGCGGCATCGAGCGGCGGGACTTGCGCGGTTGTTGCGCGGCGGCCCGCCAGCGGCACTCAGTCTGCTCCGGCCGGTCGCCATGGTAACGGGGGAGGGGCGGCGGCGGCTATTGATCCCGGCGGCGCCTGGCGTGGTGGCCCGGGCGCGGCCCCGGATGCTGCGCGCCGCGGACACCTGCTGGCGGTCCGGACAGCCGGCCCCGCGACCCAGCCAATTCCGCCGGCGCCCACGCGCCACTACGCCGACATCCAGAGTTGCTCTAGGCGCGAGAATGCCCCTCTGTCTACCCCTCAGCTTCTCATGAATACTGCAGCTAAATTCAACGCATTTCTGTACTGGGTTTTATTCGCACAAGAACCTCTGAAGAAGGCTTTGTAATACCCTGAAGAACGAAAAAAACTGCTTCAGGCATGCGTTTGCAAACACAAAGACATGTAAAAACTCGCAGGATGGCGCTGCAGACGTCAACTTCTATACAAGACCTCAGTTGCCTGCTACAATTGTTACTGCTGGTACAATGGCTTATCATGTTTTAAGTTACTTTGGACGTGGTGTCGTAGTCGGCGCACGTAGGATGAGACACAGCATCACCATTTCACGAGTGCACCATGAATATCGAGAATCCGGTAAAATCTCAAATCTTCAAAATCGCTGCGGCTGGAAAAAGATGTGCAACAACATCAACAATGACTGAAGAGAAGCTTTTTACCATGCAGTAGAGTATTCCGTTCGCAATTTTAAGCAAATTTCAGTTCTGGGCAATCAACAAGAGTCATCGTGCGAACAATTCAACGAATTATCATCGATATGGACTTTTGGAGCCGAAGGCCCTCTCGCTTAACCTTGCCGACCGTATGACACGAAGCTTGACGCCTCTCCTGGGCCCGCGAACACCGACATTGGATTGTTGATGAATGAAAACATGTTGCCTTGTCTGACGAGTCTCGTTTGCAGTTTAACGAGCGTACGAACATGTATGGTTATGCAGACAACATCATGAATACATGGACCCTGCATGTCAGGAAGGGATTGTACAAGCTGCTGGAGGACCTGTAATGGGGCGCGTGCAATTGGAGTGATTTGGGGCCCCCTGATACGTCTTGATACGACTTTGACAGGTGAGACGTACGAAAGCATCCTGGTTGATCACCTGCATCCATTCATTCATTGTGCATTCCGACGGACGTGGGCAATTCCACTACACGTCCCACACATCCAAAATTGCTAAAGAGCGGCTGCAGTATAGTCTTATGAGTTTAAACACCTCCGCTGGCCACCGGACTCCTCAGATATGAAAATTATTAAGCATAGTTGGGATGCCTTGAAAACCTGCTGTTCAGAAGAGATCTCCAGCCAGTCGTACTCTTAGGGATGTATGGACAACCCTGCAGGATGCATGGTGTGAATGAATCCCTCCAGCACTATTTCAGACATTAGTTAAGTCCATTCCGCGTCGTGTTTTGTCACTTCCGTGTGCTCGCTGGGGCCCTACAGGTTATTAGGCAGGTCTACTAGTTTATTTTTATCTTCACTCTATTAATACGTGAGCGTGGAAATTGAAATACCCATTCTTCATATTGATCGTGTACGAAGGACAGAGGAACTTATATAACTCGGCAAATACTTCGTCGTAGACGTGCACAAAATGAAACTCATGTGTTAACGATGGTACCAAGAAGTAGATGCTTTCATGTCTGTAGCTCAGCAGTTACACACTGCATCACTTATTCAAATCTCATATAATACTACGTGAACATCGGAAGTTGAAGTGCATCTCAACTTCTGGCCTGCATACTGATAAGGTTCAAAATGACAGACAGATGTAAAAACTTTTCGAGAATTTACTTTCTGGGGACGTTCATAGTTACATGGGTCATTTGCATTTTTTCTGGTGAGCCCATGGCATACATCATGTCAAACAAATGACATTTTAAATGTTTATTTTTTGTTGCACAATTATTTTATTACAGTGTTATTTAATAACAACGAATCTCTTTTCTGCTTTTCGCCATTCTCAAGTCACCTTTCTTTGTTCTTTGTGCGCTTTATTATTCGCACTTACGTTCTTTTTACAGCACAGTCCTCTCCAGAACCCACAAAACCGTAAGAAAAATTGTGAAAAGTTGCTCCAATACTTTATAATGCAATTAAAATAATATAAGACTTCAGAATTATTTATATAATTATAGATGTAAATATTGTATATATATCGTAAGTGACTTGAAAATGGCGGAGGACTGAAACGAAACTAGTTGTCATTAAATACAGATAATTGTGTAGCAAAAACTAGCTAATAAATAGTAATATGATTCATTTGCAGTAAAAAAGGCATGCTGGGCAACTACAGCGCTACTATTCCTCGGTTGTCAACAGTGGAAATCTAATCATCGTAGTAACAAAATCTGTAAATATCGTTGTTAACTGGCTTCGTTATTTCACTTACTTTTCCATGCAAGTAACTTTCTGCTAACGTCATTCCATTATCTTACGTAAGTTTCTAATTTTTAATTTCTAATTTCAATAACTGCCACGAGAGAAAGAGGAAATGGATAGAGAAAAAGAGGAGGAAGAACAAACGGTCAGAGATAGGAGGGAGGGGAGATGGAAAGCATAAAGAAGGAGATGGACAGAGACAGGACCATTTTCGGACACAGCTACACTTTTGTGTCAGTAACTCCCACTGTTCCTGATGGATATGTCATTGTCAAATCAAGTTTCAACAGCATGGAGCTCCGCCACATTCGACTTGACACTTTCGTAACGGTCAGAACAAGGAACGTCGATGCAAATTGATATGTACAGGGCATGTTATATGGTCTGTGAAATGACCGGATTGACACCATTAGACCTTTTCCCGTGGGTACATTTGAAACAAGTATCTTACACTCGAGTACCGTAAAATCTCTGTAGACTAATCGCAGAAACCGACAATACAATAATACCGCAAACGTTCAGCCCGCAAGAACATTTGTTCAGTAGCTGATCCATCTACATCACTTCATGCATTTAATGGTATGATAAACATTGTCAGTGATGTTTTTATCCTGTTATTGCTGTTTCGTGGATGTCCGAGCTTCTGACAAATCGACCATTGTTAGGACCGCACACTTTTTATTTAATCACATATAATTTTCACAAAAAGAAGATGTTTCATGTACATTAAGTGCATTACAACCAAACAAACATAAAAAATATAACCCTCGCCCCATCGTCGCGCCTCACACGTAAGACTTTTCCGCAATCTCGGGCTGCCCTTACCAACTTCGCTACAGTTCAATACAGCAAATCTTTATAAGTTTTAACGCGATCACGATATCTACTTAGTGTTTCGTCTACGTTACAGTGTCTTAGTCTCTAGAGAGCACGCTTATGCTGAAGCGCAAAACATCATGTAATATGATTGTGTTTGCTGAGCATAATAGAGGGACAGACATTTTCCAGACTGCTAGAAAATTTTCAATCACATAAAACCACATAGGTATCGACATCTGAATGATATATAGATACCGAACGGGCATGTAAAATTCACGGGTCTCTAAACTTACAAACTACTTGCACTAACTACAACACAAACACAAGGACTCGAACCTCCGACGGCGAATTTCTGCGCGCACCTTAGTGCGCACGGCTATTCCGCCGCGGCGAAGCTCTCTGTCGAAATTACGTGTCGCAGAAAGGTGATGACAGGGAACATTTGTTTGGACGGCGTCCTGCTCCACAAAGCATAAATGACAATGCAGATTTCTGCTGAAATTGTGTGTTTTATCAGATATCTCTCTTATGGATCATCGGGGCGTATTTTCTCTTGTTTTTCAGCAGATATCAATTACGTTCATGCTATGTGCAGCAGCAGTTAGTCTAAACAAATTCTACAAATCACCATTTTTTCTGCGACAGCTAGTGTTAACGGAAAGAGTCGGTTTCCCTCCACTTAGAAGCAAAATGATTTTTAAAGCGGAATTTCACGCGCCTGTTCCATAAACGATCCTAAAAGAGTCTATTACGATAATAACTTTATGAGTATATAATAATGACAGTAAAATACGATTAATAACCGGTATTCCAGTAGCGTTTAAGAAGTGCTGCTACATGGCAGTAGCAGTCAGCGCGGCAGTGCTGCAATCGTTGCTGGAGACATGACTATTCTTCTGTTTTACTATCGCTGTCAGTACATATGGATAATCTGGATATCGCACTAGATACTTCTGGGCCGTTCTATCGAATGGATTTGTAAAAACTCTCTTTAAAAATAATTTCGTTTCTAAGAAGACTCAAACCGGCGTTTTCTGCCGATACTAGACGCCACACGAAACTAGTATTCAGCAGTGATTGTTTGCTTGAGCTGACTTCCAAGCAGTCATCAGGTGCATTTTCTCAGGAGTTTAGACAGATATTTGCAATTTAATTTCGCAATGAGTAACTGGATTCGATACACACAGACACGTTTTTCATGC
Organism: Locusta migratoria; assembly: GCA_026315105.1. Taxonomy (NCBI): domain Eukaryota; kingdom Metazoa; phylum Arthropoda; class Insecta; order Orthoptera; family Acrididae; genus Locusta; species Locusta migratoria. The sequence continues at coordinate 318,194,825 of CM048748.1, read as the reverse complement.
AACGCCAGATGTTTAAAAAAAAGCATAGCTTTGTATCTCATTACAAATAATATTTAAAACGGAAATTTACGCACCATGCGATAGAGAAGTCACAGATTAGCCTAGTGAGATGTTCGTTTTATCTGTTTATGTTAAGAGGGCCAGTAGAACGAAAACTATAACCGGTACTCCATCAACGACTGAGTTGCGGTGCTCCATAGTGTTGGCAGACAGCATGGGGCAGCTGTGCTCAGTCCCTGCTGGAATAGAATTTCTTCTTCGTATTTTATATCGATAAAAGGAATATCGTAAATTCAACTTTCAATGAAATTGTATTTGTAATGTGAAACAAACGGAACTTCCTGTTGACTGTGGGTTAACAGCCGGTCCTCGTCTTACAGTTTTTCCACGCATCCCTTTCGTAGATTGTGAAAAATCTCATTTCTTATCCTGTTAGTCAAATTATTTGCCAAAAACCACCGAAGAATCATATTTCAAACGCTTTGACTCTCTTCATTGCCAACTTTCGCACCATTCTTGAGTCGCTTTCATACAATCTTATGCTGCAGACACACGTTCTCATAAATTTTCTTCTCAGGTTAACCCCTTAAAGTGGTTGACTGAGAACTATTCACCATTTATAATACATATTATCGTTACAATGTAAAAGAAAGGAAAACAGTAAATAAATACTCCCTCGTACATCGCAGAGCGCTTGTGGTAAGTGGAATGTTTCAAAGTTGAAAGCTGTTCCGTGGCGGTTTTCCACAAAGCAAATGCGTGTGCAATAGCACGCGTCTTACATATAATGGTTTGGGAGCTGGTATCTATTGCCACTGCGTGAAAGGCTGTGTCCTGACATGTTGCCTGAGGCAGCGCTCTGAATCGCAGTGCCTTTGTGGGTTCCCGTGCTTGATTTGTATGCACGGCGTCGCTATTTTTCCCAGGACAATTCTCGAAACTTTCCATGGAGGTCTGTAATGAGTCTTCTGTAGTGACGGGAAAAGTGAGCACGCCGTATTCTAAATATACAGAAGCGTTGGCAAGCTTCAGCCTCTCAGTGTACTGGCCGTCCAGTTATAACGTATAAGATCAAGAATGTCCGGCTCTGGTAACAACTCCCGTCAACAGGCAAATAACTTTGGGGCGAATTAGACGCCTTTAAATAAGTAAGTCATCTCCATCGAGTAAGCGACCATGCCGTTCACTTTGAAAGGTTACTCATCCTTCGTCCTCCGCTTTTCTCCAATATGTCAGACATCTTACAATAATACAACATAATCCATCTTCCACCAACAGTCGTTAATGTTGCTTATGTTGTGCTATCCTCGTGTCTTCACAAATCTGATATATATATATATATATATATATATATATATATATATATATATATATATATATATATATACCTTTTTTTCTCTTAGAATTCCAAAATTAAACACGACGTATATGCATTCCATAAGATGGGTAGACCCTTGTCTAGCAGTAATAATTTTACTAGCGTTCTCAGGTGGGTTCTGACCTTCCAAATACCACGTCTAATTCGCGTAACGGTCTTAGACCATCAAATCCCGGAATGCTTCGCAATTGCTAAATATGCGTAGGAATTGCATATGCATCAGGCACTCCTTCTTTTAATCTCTCTGAGCATCACTTCCCACATCTCTATGCCCATTCATTACTTTCCTCTTTGTCATCTTAGGCTTCTCTGTGAATTTGCTAGCTGAAAACCCAGCTGTCCTCAGGTATTCATTAATTCCAATATTCGCTTCGACCACGTACTCCCTCCCCTTTCTCTTTACCTACCTCTGGCTGCTCCTTCTCCTCTTCAAGCTCCTGCTCCTCCTACTACTACTAACACTACTACGCCGCCTCCTCCCCTTTTCTATCACTTCTTCCTCTTCTTCCTCCCACTGCTCGTCGTCGTCGTCGTCGTCCTCCTCCTCCTCCTCCTCCTCCCCTATCCTCCCATCCTCGCCCTATCTCCGTTGCTCTTTGCCAATCTCGTCCTCTTCCCTGGGCCTGTTCATCTACTCTCTTTCCCGCATATGAAAAATTATATGTATCTGCTAAATTTCGATCAAATGGTGTCGACATCTACGCCATAAACCATACGAAATCTATGAAGGTCAGGAGTGCAAAATTTCATCAAGACCAGAATGTAAGCTTACATTGGTGTCTTAGACTCTCCACTGTGCACCGCAGAAGTTATTACGTAGAAGGATAACAGATGAAAGCTATAAAAGCGACTAAAACTCGAATCTATCCGAAGTGGCGATGCCCATACAAAAGTATCAATCTCGATTTTTAGCTGCTACATAAGGTTTTACCTACTTTTTTTCTTAACTACCCCGTATTAGAGCAAACAAAACAAAAATATTCAAATTACTAAAACCATTTCCGAGTTTTATTGAGAGCATGTGAAGTATTGTACGTTCTATGCAGGAAAAATGTCTGCTACTCAGTTTCCTATATGGCATCGCACTTTCGTAGAATAACCTCCGATGACAAAATATGTGACTAATCGTAAAATTTTGGCGAGGAGTTCTTAGAGAGAATTCTGAGCTTATCCCGGCGTATTGACTATTCGAACAATTTACGGGTATGCAGTCGGGGGAGAGGATCGACGACCGCAAATATTTCAACTGGAACACACTCAGCCATTTTCAAGGGAACTACAGAGAGGAAGCACTATGCACGCGAATACCTCGGTTTTCAATTAAAACAGGAAAGAAGACACAACACGTTAAGTATCGATATTGATTATCTGTAATCAACGGCTGATACTGCATTAATTCTGTCTCTGTGTTATGTGATGCGACATAGTGTAGGATTATACGCAGAATTTAAGCAAAACCTTCATCTCAATTGACGAGGTTATTCGTTAGTTTAATTTCAACTTCTTCCTAATCGCTGGAAGTACATGCCAAAATCTACGAGAAATACTGCCAACTTTAGTGGAGATGCTTCCTGAGTAAGGCCAAAAGGTCGTTAATTTGGCTGTCACCTCCGTGCTACTATCATTCATCCTTTGTACAGTTGGTCGATAGTGAAACATTCGTATATTCTGTATTTCACTAGACCCATTCTGACGAGAGGTGATTTCCAAATGAGATAACGAAGTTGACAAATTTTAAGATGACTGAACCTGAGTCCTGTGCACGAAGATACGAAGAACCCTTTCCTGCCGGGCCTGATCACCCTGCAGATCTAAGTCAGTTTGAGTCTCTACACACAGCATATCCTACACCATCAAATCAAGGAAGAGAAAGCAGTGAAACGGATATACGGATGTATTGAGTTCAGATGATCCAGATAGTCTTTTAATTTCTCATAAACATGAGGCCAAAAATAAAACTACCATCGTTTTAAAACAAGAGGTTTCAATGTCCCTGACTCCAAGTCAGGTAACTCTATGTCCTTCGTGAATAAATTGGCAATTATAATTGACAAGGTGCTTCCCATCGCTAATTTATCTATTTTTAAACTACTTTCTGGTGCTCAAGAGGGTGTTAGGAGGGAAGCTATGACTAGGGCACGTCGTCCTATGAGTAATGTAATAGCGGCTGACGCAGCTGCTTTACGTTTCATTAAAATAGATGCTGATAGTGTTATTTTATCTGCAGACATGGGAAATGCTAGGGTTTTGTCAAACAAGCAGGACCACGGTCCAAAAATGCTGTGTTTACTTTCTGACTCAGCATACCACAGGATCGGCGTTATCCTATAAAAAAATAATAACCTTCTGAAGAAAAACTATTTGTCGTAGGGGACTATCAGAAGTCTTCATTCTCACTGTGCTGTATCTCCTGTATTATACGACATTCATAAAGTCCGTCCTGAAAGGATCCCACTAAAGCCAATTGTATGTAATATTCGTGCTTCGACATATCGTGTTGCCAATCATCTTGCTGGATTGTTCAGCCTACTAGAAGGTTAGTGTGTACGTCACATTAAGAACTAGGGAGATTTCCTACCCCGTTTTCGGATCCTCCTGTACCGTAGCAGTTCGATTGGGTTACAATCAGGGGATTGGGGCGATCATTCCATGTTTTTCAATATTTTACTAACCTCTAGAGATGTCATATAGTTCTGACATAAGCGAGATGTATGTTTCAGGTCGTTGTCTTGGTGCAAGACAAACCCTTTCCCAATCAGACGCAAACCAGATGTCTTGGCATGTCGCTAGAAAATGGCATAAAAATTCTTTTGGTTCATTTTTCCATCTATTTTCACCAAATCGCCGACTTTATTCTCCCCAATGGATCCCTAAACCATCACAGAACCCCATTCATGCTTTACAGTTTGAATTACGCACTAAGGATTCAAGCGTTCATGGGGTAAACGGCGTACAAATTGACGGCATTTACTTCCAAATATTTCGAACTTGGATTCCTGAGTGAATAAGACTCTTTACCAAACCTCCGCTGACCAATGTTGGTGTGTCTTAGCCCAGTAAAACCTTTTCTTCTTGTTACAAGGGCGCAACAGTAGTTTCCTTGTTGCTACATAACCTCGGAGGTTATTGTCTGCCAGATGTCGTCTCACTGTTGACTTACTCACCGGTGTATCCTTCGTTGCGTTTGTTCAACAGTCAATTCACGGACTGTTTTTAATCCGTCACATTTATTGGTCACTACTAAATACTATTTCTGGCGTTCTGATATTTTCCTGGGTGCTCCTGATCGAGGACGAACGTCATAGGAGCCTATTTCTCGATGCCGGTGTAGGGTTTTGACAATTCTGCCTATGGAAATACTCAGTTTCTTTGCTATTTCTCGGACACTATTGCCTTCTTGGTGCAAAGTGATTATCATTATGCGTGATTCATAAGGAATCTGGCATTTTGGGACCATTTTCAATTACTTTCGGGTGTGATATACCTTTATGCAAACTCAACTACAAGTGAACAGAACTGTAAACTCTACATAATCATGCGCCTACTCACGCCACCCGGCGTGTTTAGTAGAACTGCTTGGACAGGTAACGTCGGGTTATATTAAACGAAGCAATACTAATATGCTCCAATATGTGTTAGATTAGATTAGATTAATACTTGTTCCATAGATCATATATACGACATTTCGTAATTATGTGGAACGTGTCAGTTTAGTAAATGTTGTCTATACATAACATTCAATATTTTTAGGATATTTTTATTTCCTTTTCTTTTATTTATTTATTTATTTTTTAAGTTTTATCTAAGAATTCATCTATAGTGCAGAAGGAGTTACCATTCAGAAATTCCTTTAATTTCTTTTTAAATACTAGTTCGCTATCTGTCAGACTTTTGATGTTACTTAGTAAGTAACTGAAGACTTTTGTGGAAGCATAATTCACCCCTTTCTGTGCTTAAGTTAGATTTAACCTTGAGTAGTGAATATCACCCTTTCTCCTAGTATTGTAGCTATGCATACTGCCATTACTTTTGAATTGGGTCAGATTGTTAATAACAAATTTCATGAGTTAATATATATATATATATATATATATATATATATATATATATATATATATATTGTGAAGCTACAGTGTTGTGAAGCTACAGTGAAGATCCCTAGATCCCTAAATAAATGTCTGCAGGATGATCTTGGGTGGGCTCCAGCAATTATTCTGATTACACGCTTTTGTGCAACGAATACTTTTTACTCAGTGTTGAATTGACCGAGAATATGGTCCCATATGAAACCAGTGACTGAAAACAGGCATAGTAAGATAATTTACTGAGATGTATATCACCAAATTTTGCAATAACTCTGATAGCATAAGAAGCTGAACTTCAATGTGTTTCTTCAAATTCAATCCTTCGTCAATGCAAACACCTAAAAATTTTGAATATTCTACCTTAGCTACAGATTTATGTTCAAAGTGTAAATTTATTAATCGTGTCATTCCATTTACTATATGAAACTGTATAATTGGATTTCATCATAGTTTAATGAGAGTCCATTTGTAGAGAACCACTAGATAATTTTCTGAAAGATATCATTTACAATTTCATCAGTTAATTCTTGTTTGTCAGGCGTGATAGCTACACTTATATCATCTGCAAATAGAACTAGCTTAGCATGTTCATGAATGTAGAATGGCAAGTCATTAATATATATTAAGAACAGCGAAGGACCCAAGACCGAACCGTGAGGGGACCCCATATTTGATAACTCCCCAGTCAGATAAATTAATTGTTTACTCTATATCACGTGAACTGCTTATTTCAATGTATATGTACAATAAGTGTCATTATTAAGCATTATTTGAGCTTGCTATACTGTATCCTAGCCAATAGATCACATAGATCACTTCCATCTTGCTTCGTTGTAATACGCAGCATGGTGTTTCCAAATTTATGGGAGGCAGTGTATGTAACGATTCAGAGTACGACACTGCGGTTGGCAACGCCTATATAAGACAACAATGTCTGGCGCAGGCGTTAGATTGATTACTGCTGATACCATGGCGGGTTATCGAATTTAAGTGAGTTTGGACATAATGTTATAGGCAGCGTACGAGACATGGGTCACAACATCACCGAGGAAGCGTTGAGGTAAGGATCATCCCGTATGCCGGTTTCACGCATGTACCATTGCCAAGGTGGGGTGGCTTGCGGTCCACAAAGATACATACAGTCGTACAATAGATGGAACCACAGCAGAGGGCTCTCGCGTCGGAGGTCGAATTCTCCCTCGGGCATGGATGTGTGTGTTGTCCTTAGGTTAGTTTAACTTAGTTTAAATAGTTTGTAAGACTACAGACTGATGACCAACGTAGTTCAAAAAATGATTGTTAAGCTTATAGGACTTAACTACGGGGTCATCAGTCCCTAAACTTACAAACTACTTACGAACTACCTTATACTAAGGACGGCACAAATATCCATGCCCTAGGGGGGATTCCAACCCCCGACCATAGTAGCCGTGCAGACCGTGACTGGAGCGCCCAGTCCCCGCGGCCACCGCGGCCGGCACCAACGTAGTTTGGTCCCATAGAATTACTAACATTTGAACTTTTTTTAAGAGCGGAGTGGTATCTGAGGAGACGCCAGAAAGAGGTATGGTTACTTAAGAGAGGCTGCAGCCTTTTCAGTAGTTACAGTGGCAAGAGTCTGGATGATCGACTGAGCTGGCGTTGTAACATCAGTTATTGTGGTTTTGCCATACATTTACTACAAACGGCTGAAAGCAATTACAAGAAATTACAGTTCTTACGTCTTCCGAGGACATGCAGCTCTACTGTATGAATATATGATGATGGAATCCTCTCCAGTAAAATGTTTCGGAGGTAAAATAGCACCCCATTCGAATCACTGCGGGGACTACTTAGTAAGATGTAGTTATAAGGAAACACAATCCACTGGTTTTCTATGGATCGCAGCGTGGATAGGTTGAAGTTAGATATAAAGGGGATTAGAGAGAGGAAAAATAAATTTTGATGGAGGACTGGATTTCGTAGTATGAAATTGGCCTTTGGAAAAGGAATGAAAGAGGAAGCCGCCTGGTAAAATGTTGCTAAGAACATAATTTAATCCAAACAAAAACTTGGTTTAAGAATAATGAAAGACTGTTGTGTACGTGAAAGGGACAGGAGACACTGGAAGGTACCAGATAAATTTTATAATGGTGAGACACATATTGAAACTGTAAGACATATCCAAGTGCAGATACAGACACAGACCATATCTTATCGTTTAGATAGACTGTTGCTAAAGACACTGCAGAAAAGTAGCAGAATAAGGATATGGCACCAGAGTTGAATGAAGGAACCTGAAGTTCTTGAAAATATCAGATTGAGCTTTAGGCAACAATTGACAGAAACGGGGGGAAATAAAACAATAGAAGAGGAATGGGTAGCTTTGCGGAATCAAATAGTGAAGGCAACAGAGGACCAAATAGGTAGAAAGGCAAGACCTAAAAAAATTCTTGGCTTCCATAGAAAATACTATATTTAGTTTATGAAGAAGCTATAAAAATGGAGTAAATGAAGGAGGTAAAATGGAGAACAGACGGCTAAGAAAGGAGATTGAGAGCAAGTGTAAAATGGTTGAGCAGTAGTGGCTAAAGGGCAACAGCAAGTCTATTGAAGAGTGTATAACTAGGGGAAAAATTGATACCATCTACAGGAAAATAAAAGAGAAGGAACACAGGAAAATAAAAGAAAATAAAAGAGAAGGAACACAGTTATATGGAAATCTGGAGCTCTGATGAAAAACCAGTTCTGAGCAAAGAAGATTACGCTGAAATGTAGAAAGGATATATAGAGAGGCTATAGAAAGTAAATTAACTTCGAAACAATTTTGTAGAAAGGGAAGAGGAAAGTAGATGAAATAGAAAATACTATACTGAGAGATGAATCTGACGTATCACTGAAAGACCTACGTCGAAACAGGACCCCTGGAATACATGACAACCTGTGAGCTACTGAAGTCTCTGGGAGTCAGCCATGACAAAACTATGACATAACATTTATGAGACACGCAAAATACCCTCAGACTTTACGAAAAATGTGATAATCCCGAACCTAGAGAAAGCAGGAGCAGACAAGTCTGAGATTTACAGAACCATCAGTTAATAAGTCATTGTTGAAAAATGTTAATACGAATTGTTTGTAGAAAAATGTTAAAGTTGGTAGAAGCTGACCTCGAGGAAAATCAGTTTAGATTCATGACAAATCTAGAAACATAAGTGGCAATACTCACCTTACGACTTATCTTAGAAGACAGATTAAGGAAAGGCAAGCTTTTGACCATGTTGATTGGAATACACTCTCAAATTCTGAAGTCAGCAGGAGCAAAATATAAGGAACGGAAGATTATTTACAACTTGTACAAAAACAGACAATTTTTATAAGTGTTGAAGGTAGAAAGGACGCAATGGTTGGAAAAGGTGTAAGACAGGGTTCTAGCCTTGCTCCAATGTTATTCAATTTGTACATTGAGTAAGCTGTCAATGAAACCAACAAGAAATGTTGAGAATAAATTGAAGTTCAAAGTGGGTGCTGCAGATATACAGCCTAACCATCGAGTGACTTAATCATTAGCACAGCACTTTCGAACAAAGTGAGGAATGATATCGCAATACTATATCATATGATATCAGGAGGATTTACACATGGATTTGTTATCCGTGTGTCAATATAGCCCCGCGAGCAGCACATTTCATCCCATTTATAAAGTTCAATCTGCACTTTGAGACACTTATTTGAGACATCTTCAATTTCCAATATCACACGCCAGTCTTCTTTGTCGTCCTTTGATGGTAGTATACCGATATTCACACATTTCGAACCATTTCGCTGTTAGTTGATAAGTTGAAGCGAATACCAGCGGGTGAGGCTTTTGTCCTCGTGGCAGCACTCTGATGTCAACAGTGGATGGAGTGTATGCTTGGGGTTCATACATGCCCGTAGCCGGATGTTTGTCCTGGCTCAACATACTGAACAGATCGGGAAGGCTGGATGTTGTTTCCACAAGCAAAGTTAGGTTGTTGTTGATGATGGAGTTACTAGCTCACTTCTTATTCCTACTCGTCTGGTGCTGCTGCTGCGGCTGCTGACGCTTCATAATTATTACTGATAATGTGCATCATTGCACACCTTACATAACCTCCAATGGTCTGCTCATGTAAAAATGCTGTGCTCTCATTGGATGGCACCATTTTTCTTTCTTCAAGTGCTGGAGGCGGTCAAAACTTAGAAAACTAATCTAGAATCGGCGGCAGTCGTCTCTTGTCCTTCGGATGTTTAAACATTGTTTTCAGAAAATATAGACAGTTCCAGCACAAGCAAAAGACCCTGTGGGTTGATGAATGCAACTTCAAACTATTCAACTGCATTCCGGTTAATAAATTATAAGCATTCGTCTTCAGTAACACGTTTTTCCATTCCTCATGTAACATGCTATGGACACAGTCCTCGCTTCCATGCTTACAGGATATGATGTCATTGAACTCTTCTGTGTCCAACACAAGCAGTTTGTGAATAGAATACATCACATGCTACAACAGACTGAGACAGTTTGTTTTCCACACTTTTTTTATAAAAAGAAAAAACAAACTTGCATTAGCTCACATCCAGGTTTATTATTTTTTTATTTTCTGCCTGAATGTTACTGTTGACCTTGTCATGTGTTCGCAATGGCCTTTGCATACATGTGCGGCGACCTTGGCGCGACGTCACAGCGGGTGTCAAGTACCCTGCACACGCTGGGGGTCAGCCAGCTGATTGCATGTACCCACATAGTCTCACAAAAAAACTTACAACACTGTTATAAACATTACACCACACGGAAAAAAATACGCATAAACAATAATTTCCGCGAGCTGGGGAATGTTAACATTTCATTGAGTAATTAATTTAGCAGTTTGATGCAGTACCATTATCAATTGATTTTTTTAAATGACTCATGCTCTGCTTGCTTGCCCTCCTCTCCATACTTGTGTAACTAGTTTGGCGTAGTACCCCACCAATAGTCTGGCGTATAGAATCCAGTTTGGATTCGTACCCCCATCAATAGTCTGGCATAGACCCTCGTGACGTCATCAGTTTGGATTCGTACCCCCATTATACCCCTACTTGCGTTAAGACGGGTATCTATTGAAAACCCATGCATTTTTGACATGTCATATATTGGTCAGACTACCAGAAATGTGGAGGACCTGTGTACTGAACATAAGCGTCACACACATTTACAACCTAGCAAAACTGCTATTGCAGAACAATATTTAGATACAGATAACAACACATAGTTACTGGCATGCACTTCCAGCTATTAAGATTGTGTTATTGCGTAAAAAGTTGACATTAAACTAACGAATAAACTTATAAATAGCGATGAAGGTTTTTCCTTAAATTCTGCGTCGACTCTTGCTCTCTGTCGTGTCACAAAACAGAATTAATGCAGCATCAGCCGTATATTACTGATATTGAGTATCGGTATTTCTTATGTTTATCATCTTTGGTTGCATGTTGGAGCTGCTACTTACGTGTTGTGTTTTCTTTCCTTTTTTATTTCTTTTTTTATTCAAAACTGAGGTATTAAATTCCAGTGCATAGTGCTTCCTTTCTGCAGTTGCCTTGAAAATGTCTATATTTTCTCCGGTCGAAATATGGCGGGACGTTATTGGTGCTACCTGGCTGCACTCACGTAATTGTTCAAATTTGTAAGGGATCTCCTTGTTTTCGCTAATAGCGGCCCCTGAATTATAGAGACCGATCTGATCGTCAATTTCACTGGACTTTACAAAATGTACAATTTTTCAAAAATGTTCAAATGTTTGTAAAAGCTTATGGGACTTAACTGCGGGGTCATCGTCCTTAAACATACAAACTACTTATGAACTAACTTATACTAAAGACAACACAAACCTCCATGACCAAGGGGGGATTCGAACCCCTGACGGGGAACGACTTCGGAGCGTAGCCCCTCAATGCGCTCGGGCGCTCCGCTACGGCACACAATTTTTCAGAATTTATTGTTAAATTGTAAGAACTTTGTCAGTAGTGTACAATCCAAGGAAATCTCGAGAATCATGTCTTAACTTGGAGGAAGAGGGATATAAGGAATATGACATAAATCATCAAAGAAAATTCATATTTCACAAATTATGTTGTAATACGCGCAGCTTTTACCATTATTTTATTATCTTAACAACGTTTTTAAAAGCATATTGGTACGTTCCTCTTATGGACGTAGTTTATCAATAAGGATTTACCCCCTTTGGTGCTTTCGAATGGATGTTAATTCTGTACTGATATTTAAGTTTATAAAAAACACATCTGATGTGTAATATATAATTGTGTAAAAACTCGCATTACACCTAATATAAATTTAAAAGTTAAATATTTAATTTAAAACTGAAATTTACCACGAACAAAGTAATTTAACAAAATACAAAATCACCCAGAAACATTAACTGCTTAATCTCTTTGATCCAGATACCAACAAAAATAAAGCATCTTTTTCTCCCTTCTTAAGGCTGACATACTAAATTAGCGTTTTCTCGTCATTGTAATTCCTCTACCTCTCTACCCCTTCCCTGTACATGCATTCTTCTCCTTGAGGCCGCGGTGGAGTAGCCGAGCGGTCTAAGACGCCTCACTGCGGATCGCGCGGTTGCTCGCCGTCGGAGGTTCGAGTCCTCCCTGGGGCATGGGTGTGTGTGCATTTACGCAATTAACGCCACAGCACGTTTTAGGAATAACAAAGCATCTACGTCCTGAGTCTTTCCAGCAGCAGATTCTCTTTTATCAATTTCGCAGATAAAAGTCTTAGTGAGAAATCTGGTTCTGCATTTTTCCTTGTTCTTGTAGATATTACCATTCTCTATAACACGGTTCAGTCCCAATCTGATGGAAAATTTCCATTGCCACCCATGCAAGACAAGAATGATAATGGACGGCGTCTTGTGTAGACTGCTGTCTTACTAACTGAAACTTGGGTTTGTCCACAGATTTACAGAAATGTTGGTAGAGGACGTCGTCCATGAAGCCATTTTTCTGTTTCATTAATCTTCTGTATTACTTCAATAAAAACCAGTTAAGATCTTTAATAAAAGGTACTGACGTCTCCAAATGTGTCCGAAGTAGTGTCACTTCCGCATGGTGCACGAAAACAAAAAAAGTAGCGTGTATACTGAATCTGTATGATACTTGCGAGATCAGAGCGTGAAGGAAATTACCTTTTCCATTCTTCTGGAAATAAACAATATTTAGGGAAAAGGGCTAATGCCGTCAAGAAGACCAGTGTACCTATGTTTTAACCAGTAAACACTACTGCGGTTAACTATCACCACATCGCCAAATTAATTGCCTCCTTGACTGCAATGAACTTTGCTTCCATTTCACTCATTTAGCATTAAATGCTGTTCATCTACATAAACACTCTTCAACTCACACTGAAGTGCATGTTCATCGAAGCGCTTTTATGAAATTTCTTTACAGTTCCATTCTCTATCAGCGCGCGGGAAAAAGGAACACCTAAATCTTTCGGTTTTCGATCTGATTTCTCTTATTTCATTACGATGATCACGTCTCCGAATGTAGGGGGGTTATAACAAAATACGTTCGCATTCGGAAAACAAATTTGGTGAAAGAAATTTCGTAAATAAATCTAGTCGCAATGAATAATGCCTTTCTTTTAATGATTTCTATCCCAACTAGTTCACCATTTCCGTGCACTCTCTCCCCTATATCGCGATAATACAAAACGAGCTGCCCTTCTCTGAACTTTCTCTAAATGGTCTGTCACTCCCACTTGGTGTACATTCTACAATGCGCAGCAATACTCCAAAATTAGACGCTCGTGTGTACTGTAGGCTGTATCTTTAGTAGTTTATTGCATCTTCTAAGTGTTCTGCCAATGACATGTAGCCTTTTGTTCGCATTCCCTACAATATTTACTATGTGTTCTTTCAAATTGTAATTCCTAGCTGTTTGATTGAATTTACGGCTTATAGATTTGACTGATTTATCGTGTAAATGATTTCTTTCAGTACTTATCTGGATCACTTCACACTTTTCATTATTTAGTTCAATTGCAAAAAATTTTCAAATGTCTGTAAATCTATCGGACCAAACTGCGTGGTTATCAGTCCGTAGCTTACAAACTACTTAAACCTAGGTAAACTAACCTACGGACAAACACACACCCATGCCCCAGGGAGGACTCGAACCTCCACGGCGAGCAACCGCGCGCTATGCAGGGAGGTGGTTTAGACCGCTCGGCTACTCCACCGCGGCAGTTCAATTGCCAATTTTGGTACCATGGAGATATCTTATCCAAATCATTTTGCAGTTGCTTTTGATCTTCTGGTGACTTTACTAACCGAAAAATAACAGCATCATCCGCGAAAAGTCTAAGAGAGTTGTTACTGTTACTGATGTTACATAAAAAAGGACAATCTAATGATTGTTACTGCGTAGAGCAGTTATTTTCAATCTTTTCGAATATACGATCCCCTTAGAACTAAAAATATTCCGGTGACCCCATTCCAAGCAAAAATATTCTAGAAATCCCCCTCCCCCTTATCCGAACCCTAACCAAATTGTTTCTTATCTGAAAGCCATAGAATGTAATGTTCTTTCTGTTGATACAGCTTTTTTGTAAATTGTTGGACGTTTTTTTATGTGTATTTTTTCGGAATGCAAGATATTATCTATTTTACATGGTTTATGAAAGAAATATATATTTTGCATAACGGATGTTTCGCAATGTAGACAAGAGTCAGAACCGAATTATGCTGATTACCAAAGGTCACATAGTATAAACAATTATTAAAGAAGTAGATTTTTCTAAATTTATTTGAATTAATTATTGCATCTTGTTCATTTATTTGTATAGTGGATCCTGAAAACAGTTTTCAGGGTTTGCACTTATTCTTCATTACTGCACTGTAGTATATATAATTTCAACAAAAAAATAACATTCACTTTTTTTAATTGTCTCTGGATGCTACTGCTGTGTACGGTATGTTCGGGAGGTGGACAGTGGCTGGCTAGGATTGTGGACAAGGTATGCAAGTGAAAGAAGTGGTTAGCGCATATATGCTTTTATTACAAATGATATAAATACTCAACTTTTATGTGATGTGCTTGTGGTACACTGCACACAACACACAGTTTTGCAATGATCAGTCACTAGTGGTATTCGGAGTAGCTGTATACGGCTGGCTCGTTGTACTTGCTCCGTACTCTGCCAGATTGAACGTAGTCCTCCGCTTTACTGCTTCAGTTCCGCTTCAGCAGCGGCCGTGTACAGACGCGCCAGTGTGCTTGCTCCGCGAGTATTTACGCCGCCTGCAGCTACAGGGACTGTGACAACTATGGCGTGCGCCATCGATGATCAGTTTTGACGACACACGCTTCGTTTTCAGTTCCCGTATGGATGCATCCGACCGCAAGTACACGGACACGTAGATTCCCTTTACGGAAAATTGGGACTGAAAGATGAAGAAGTGCTCGATTTTTCGTATGATTCCCTTGCGAATGCCGTGTTTGTTAAAGTCGTCAGTGATGATACCTGTTGACGTGTCATGGAATTAACTGAAGGTACCACCGAATTTGTAAATTACAGAGGTGAAATCTACAAAGTGTCAGTTTCTCATGCCGGGTTCGGTCTGCGCGCGGTCCGCATATTTAATCTCGCTTTTGAGATTGAACCTGGTAATATATGACAAGCCCTTTGTGAATATGGTGACGTTGTGTAGATTCACACGGAAAAGTGGCCGGTTGAATCATTTCAATGTTGTTAACGGCGTGAGGAATGCTAAAGTAGACCTTAAAAAGCATATCCCGTCCAACATTCTTATCCGCGGATTTCGAGCTCTCGTCACGTACGGCGGGCAGCCGCGAACTTGTGTCCTCTGCGGCTCCCCCGACTATTTGAAATCTGCGTGTCCTCGCGTAAAACCTTTCCATAGGAGTGCAACCGCTGCGGCGGATGAGCAGGACGGTATCAGAACCATGTACGCGGACATGCTCTTGGGAACGCCTGTCGGCAGTGCGGCACTGAAAGAGCCGGCTGCGGCCGCAGCACCCCAGCGCTAACCGCAGTTGTAAAACAGCACGGCGGCCGGGCGAACAGACTCGGCTGTTAGCGCAGCAAATGTTTGTATAGCTTATGGGACTTAACTACGGGGTCATCAGTCCCTAAATTTACAAACTACTTATGAACTTCGAAAATCTTACGGGTATGCCGCCAGGTACCAAAATCGATGACGGCCGATTGCACATTGCTTTCTTACTGCAGTTTCGCCTTGAAAATGGCAGGATGGTCTCCTGCCGAAATATCGGGCGTCGTCGATTTTGGTATCTGGCAGAATACCCGTAAGCCGGCCGCGGTGGCCGAGGGGACTGAGGCGCTCAGTCACGGTCTGCACGGCCACTACGGTCGGGGTTTCGAATCCCCCCTCGGGCATGGATATTTGTGCCGTCCTTAGTTGTAGGTAGTTCATAAGTAGTTTGTAAATTTAGGGACTGATGACCCCGCAGTTAAGTTCCTTTAGCTTAACAAACATTTCAACAAACAAACATACCGTAAGTTTTTCGAAGTTGTTATTCGCCAGGAGAAATTAAGTAATTACTTATGAACTAGCTAACACTAAGGACGGCACAAATATCCATGCCCGAGGGGCGATTCGAACCCCCGACCGTAGTGGCCGTGCAGACCGTGACTAAGCACCTCAGTCCCCTCAGCCACTGCGGTCGGCTTTAGCGCAGCGACCGATGCCCACGGCCGCGACGCAAACATGCAGTTTTCCGTGTGTGATAGACTAAGCGCCGAACTTCCGCCTCAGGATTTCGGTACTTACGCGGACATTCCCATGGAGATTACCGAACAGAATGACAACAGAGGATTTGAAGCTCCTCACCTTCTTGCACTGTCCTCCCGCCACAGAAGGCTCGACACTGCGCGGCCGCCGCTTCTGCGGCTGACACCTATCATGGCTATGACAAGGATGCACGCCAACAAAGAGCAGCTAAGGCGAAGGAAACTTCACGTAAGCAGAGCGAGAAGGAGGTTTCGCACCCTGGAAAAGAAACTGCAGCGAACTATCAAGCAAATCAGAACTGAGGGAACCACAAACGTCAAGGACGGCGGCCAAGTCTCACAACATATGCGGAAGGCCGAAGGTATAAACGCAGACAGTTCGGGTCCTGAAGACACTGACACCGGTCGCTCGCCTATGTTAGAAAGGGCCAAGTCCTTGTCCGACGATACGAAATGACGAACAGCTCTCTCTCCCTCTCTTACACAATGCAAGATTATAAAATAGCGACCGAGCGCATTGAGGCGCTATGCTACGATGCGTGAGGCCGTACCCTGTCGGGGGTTCGAATCCCTCCTCGGGCATAGATGTTTGTGCAATCTTTAGTATAAGCTAGTTCATAAATATTTTGTAAGTTTAGGGACTGATGACCCCGCAGTTAAGTCCCATAAAGTTTACAAACATTTCAACATTTCATAAAATAGTGACTGTGAACTTAAACAGAATAGAATCACGTTAAAATCAAATGCTTTTTACGCCGCTGATGTCGACATTGCTTTCCTTCAGGAAGTTGTAACAGCAAACATAAGTCAGATTATGAGTTATGACGCCATAATAAATATCGGCGGTGACGCAAGTACGGCAATTCTGTTTAAAGAAGGCATTTCTTGTACAGCTACCGTCTTTCTACCAACAGGACGGGGCATTGCTGCCCTATTACAGGACAACTTGATTTAACTGATCATATATGCTCTGTCTGGATCCAGTGCAAGAAGGGAGAGGTCTGATTGTTATCGTGACGATTTTAATTGTGATTTACGCAAAGAAGACCATCAGCCGAATTTTAATTATTGCCACGAACTACAGTGTTTAACTGACGGTCTAGAACTGAAATATTGTTGGTGCCACTTATGCTCTCATACTATAGAGTACACGTATGTGACTGGCACGTCTGCAAGTCGTCTGGATAGGCTTTATGTCCCAAAATATTTTAATGAATGTACGTGACTGTGAAATATGGCCGCTTAGTTTTAGTGACCATTGGGCCTACCATATAACGTTTAGACACTCGCGACAGAACACCTTTTTGGGTCGTGGGGTGTGGCAGTTGAGTACCTCACTGTTGGAAGATGCCGCCCTGCGGCGACATATTTTAGCTACGTGGCGGCACTGTCTCCAGAGGCAAGCGCGGTACAGAGTCAACACCGTCTAGATACAAGGCCTCACAACAAACTTGTGTCACGTCACGCCAATACGCTGCCCTCGCAAGCTCACTGGCGGAAGCTACGAGCAGCGGCCAGCCAGTGAGCTTGCGAGGGCAGCCTATCGGCGTGACGTGACACGTGGTTGTTGTGAGGCCTTGTATCTAGACCCTGTTGACAGAGTGCTCTTTGTCTGCTGGACGGAGCTCATGAAGTCCCAGTTTAAGAAGTGCATCTGTTAGTTTTCCAGGGTCAAATTGTATTGGAGGAAACAAACTTTCGAGTTCTACTTCACCGGTTTACGCCAGTTGTACAGTAGCCCTGCAGCTCTCACAGACAATCAGATCCATATTAAACGAATGAAAGCCAAAATCAGTGCTTTGGTCCGGGAAACTTTGGCGGGTACACGGGTCAGGGCGCGCATTTCCGACATCTCCCAAGAGCGGACGTCATTGTTTCACGTCATTCGGGAACATAGAAAAGAGGAAAACAAAACAAAATCATCACACAATTTCAGGATGACGGCGGAACGATATATTACGAGCAAGCCCAGTATTAAGGCCTTTGTCTTCTATCACTTCCGACACCTTTACTCCGAGCAGGAGGCAGACGCGCCGGCTGGGGAAGATTTTTTATCCAACATTACTTCCGCGCTCACTCAGGAAGACAACGCAGAAATGTTGGCACCGATAACCGACAAAGAAATAAAGTCAGTCGTCACGTGTGCTCCGAAGAAGAAAGCTGCGGGTTTGTACGCCCTACCACTACAATTCTATACACAGTGCTGGGACATTTTTGGTGATGAGATGACACGTATGTATAACGACTTGCTATCGGGCGATTCTTTCCCTCCTCTGTTCACCGAAGTCATGTTGGTGTGCTCGTACCAAAAACAACGAGAAGGGATATGCTCAATAACTTTCGGCCAATAACTTTGCTCAACGCGGATTTCAAGATCCTGACGTGACTGATAAATGCCAGAATAAAGACGGTTCTTGGCAAACTACTGGGCTCTTACCAGACGAGTGTGGTCAGCGGCCGATCAATGTCCTACGTGCTTTGTGAATATCGGGACATAACATATTTATCGTGGATATGCATGACCAAACTGGCAGTCCTATTCTTTGACTATGAGAAGGCGTTTGACAGAGTCATGGATTTTTATTAAAAACAATGGAAAAAATTGGGTTCCATCAGAGTTTGCGACATCTTATCAGGAATTGCGTCAAGATTAACGGACAACTGACTGCTCCTGTGCCCATACAACAGGGCGTGCGACAAGGGTTCCTCCTCCCCATGACCCTTTACGCCATTGCAGTGAAGCCACTTCTTAAGGCATTTGACGTCACTCTCGGGGGTCTACAAATTCTGAATACAAAAACAGTCTGCCACGCCTATGCCGACGATATCAGAGTCATCATCAACACCAATGAGGAGACTTGTCAGACGACTCGTACAACGGTATGCCAACGCAAGCGGAGCGAGACTTAATGAACGCAAATCCAAAGTAATGATGCTAGGACCTCATGTTAACTACGCTGACACCGATTGGCTTGACAGTACGGCAAAGTTAAAACATTTAGGACTGATTATTACACCTAATCCGCAGGACATGGTGAAAATCATTTGGGAACGCAAGCTTAATATGTTACGGGCATTGATCAAAGAACACCAGGTGCGATCCTTAGATCGGATACAGAGAGCGATCTTTGTCATACCTATGTTCTCAGTCAGGTTTATCATATTGCTGCCGTTCTACTTATTCCCACACATATAGTGTGCAAAATTCTAGCGCTTGCTTGTCTCGACAAATGTAGCTCATACACATGCCGACCTTGAATATATCCGAAAGAATTATGTAGAGCTTAACCATATTCCTGAACACCACGGACAGTTCCAGTTCCAGAAATTGGATGCATATATGGAAGTATTTTAGTAATCCCTTCCTTTGATACGGCGTCAGTTCGGCTTGGTACGACGTGGTGAATTAAGTGATACCCACCGGAGAAAAACTGTTTAACATTAAGCTCCGACCAACGCCATTGTGTACAAAATGTAATGTATTAGGAACACTACCTCATTTATTGAACTGTAGACAAGAATCAAATTTGGACTTGGACACGGAAGAAACTGGAGCTTATAAACAGAATGTCAGAGAATTCCACGACTACAAGATGTCCTTCACCAGGATTGGCGGTTCTTTCCAGAATCCAAGAGTGATAGTTTTACCTGGTTAATGGGTCAATTTCTATATTACATGATTACCGACAAAACGCCAACGCTTCATGGCTGTCATATGTACCTGACTGCGGAGTATTTTGTGATCAAAAAAAATATCGAAAGTATAAAAAGACATTTTATAATTTCCTCACCATTGTATTAAACGATGGACGCCTGTAAGTTATCAAAGGACTAGGCAGTTTTTTTTTCTTTCTTTAATGTTAATTACTATTATTTTATATTCTGTGCGTTCCTAGCCGTTTGGTCTATCCATAGTCTGTGTATTAAGCCAGCGACGCTGCACAAAATATCAAGTGTCCTTCCTTCTTCTGTATAATTTGGAGAATTCCTTTAAAGCTACAGAAGTTACGCACCATTTGTGTTCATAATACTGGAGTTTTGTACCAGTTGATTTGTTATGGAAAAATTTTCTTTATTGGAGAAGACTTTCTTTATTCGCTGTGTACATTGAAGAGGAAATATTGCTTTACTAAAAAAATTCATTTATTTATTTATGTTCATTTCTGGAACAGCGAAGGTCACGCCAATAGTTATAACGTTCAGCCAATTGGAGGCACTAATGTCACAGAGCAATAACAGTACGGATATCTCAGCGGGTTCTATCCTCAGAGTTAATAGCAGAGGAACTAATTGTATAAATAATGAAATATTAAAAACTGGACTTCGGGAAACTGAAGCAAATGTTGACCGACACGACACGGAAACTTAGAACTTCGAAAAGACGAACTCTGAGTTCTGACTATGCTACGAAGGCAACGTGCTGCGGAGATAATACGGCACAACTGGAACCTACACTCGTATATTTCATGGTACCAGGAAAGAAGATAACACTTTAATTTCCATATATGGCAGACACAGATAAGGGAACACAAATTGTTTCCAAGGCAATGAAGCCGACGCCGCAGAAGGCGATATTGACGAGCGAAAGGACGGGCTGTAAGGGGAGAAGGGAGGTCCAAAAAGAAAAAGAAATAAATGAAAAAACAAAAGAAAATTAAAAACAAAAGACAAAAAGACAAAAAAAAGTGCTTCTCGTGGCTGTGGTGCGCACGCCTATCTAGCCGAGCCCTCTTCTGAGAAGGAGAGGACGGCTACTCGTCATCGCCGAATTCGTCCAAATTTATGGTACATGCAGGGTGTGGTGAGATATCATAGTGTACTAAGTGGGAACTCCAGATTACTAAATAAAGGAATTTTGATACGGATCTATCACCATGAGCACCTTATCAACTGCCCCTGAGAGGGCGTGTTTAGAAAGCGGTGTTTGGCTCAGTGGTAAGAGAACGGATTTTTTAAATGTTCGTAGGTTCGATTCCTCCCGGTAGCAAGTATTTTTTTGCTCCTTGGCAATGCGTACACTACTGACTTCACAATTAACCTGAGTATCAAAAATGTTCAAATGTTTGTAGAGTCTATGGGAGTTAACTACGGGGTCATCAGTCCCTAAACTTACAAACTACTTACGAACTAGGACGGCACAAATATCCATGCCCGAGGGGGGATTCGAACCCCCGATCGTAGTGACCGTGCTGACCGTGACTGGAGCGCCTCAGTCACCTCGGCCACCGCGGCCGGCCCTGAATATCATATATGTAATTTTGTATTTATATGTGCACAATATCAGCATGGGACGTCATTATTTAAAACACGCATATTATCATGCAAAAGGGCGGTGTTCATACCGTGCGCAAGATGCGGTCAAAATTATTGCTTCCCCTGTTTCTTCAATGAATATCACCCTGGTACATGTAAATGATCAGTTGCAAAAGAATGGAAGTATCGATTTACATACACGACATCCGCAACTAAGCGTTAACTACAGTCCCTTTTTCAATGTTTTAGTCCCGAATTTCATCCAATGCATCTTTTTTTTTTTTTTTTTTTTTTTTTTTTTTTTTTTTTTTTTTTTTTTTTTTGCTTATATAAATTAATAAAATAACAATACGATGTTGTGATTAAATATGACGTCAGTCTACATCTACATCAATACTCTGCAAACCACTATGAAGTGCATGGCAGA
This sequence comes from Locusta migratoria, assembly GCA_026315105.1. NCBI lineage: Eukaryota > Metazoa > Arthropoda > Insecta > Orthoptera > Acrididae > Locusta > Locusta migratoria. The sequence goes on along the minus strand of CM048748.1, from coordinate 318,172,905 downwards.
GGGTACGTCCCACTGTACCAGTTATTAGGGTTTTTTCCCATTCCATTCAGGTACTGAATGTGGGAAGAATGATTGTTTAAATGCCTCCGTGCGTGCTGTAATTAATCTAATCTTGTCCTCACGATCCCTACAGGAAAAACAACCAGTTACACGCATTGCCGAGGAGCAGAAAAAAATTCGACGCCGGTGGAGTTGAATCTACGACCTTTCCAATACGAATCCGATCATTTACCGCTTTTTTCCCCCTTCTTCTTCATCTTTTCCTCTATGGGGAGTTCTGTTCGTTGCGGACGTTGCGCGTGTTCGTTCGTTCTTGTTCGATGTGATCTTGGCTCAGTTTTTTTTTTTTTTTTTTTTTTTTTTTTTTTTTTTTTTTTTTTTTTTTTTTTTTATCACAGAGGGCGTTGAGCCCCCTGCCGGGCGCGCTGAACCACGGCGCCCAGCCGCTGATCCAAACACCGCTTCCTAAACACTGCGTTATAGGAACAGTTGATAACGTGAATAAGGTGATAGATCCGTACCAAATTTCCTTTTATTTACTAAACGCTTGGCCATCTGGAGGTCCGATTTGGGGCACTTTCGTATGTCACCACGCCCTACATGTACCATAAATTTGGACGAATTCGGCGACGACGAGTAGGCGTCCTCTCCTTGTGAGTGGCAGGCGCAAGGCAGAGAGGTAATGAGAGTTAGGACACCCCCGGCGGATGAAGTATTGTGGAGCGACTTAACGCATCTTCTTCAAGTGGTGTGGCGACGAGCGCAGACAGCCGGCGTTGTGGCGAATGGCGACGCCACAACTTTTTTTAGGCCTATATTTTCGTATTGTGGAACCCTATGATTCAGATGAGCACTGGGCTGGTTACTTTATGGTGCGAATACTTCCTTGAGTAACGGCGACAACCCGAGCACAACTTTACGACCCCCAAGGGTTGAAAAACGCTGGCGTAGAGGACGAATTATGAGGACGAGAGTAGTAAAGTCATATGAGATGGTTCTGGTGCTTTGCTGACGTACAGAACCACGGAATCTCAATGTATAAAAGGAAGTGTCCCGATTGACTGACTGACTGATTGACTGACTGACTCATCATCGCCCAGCCCAAACCACTGAAGATAGAAACTTGAAATTTGTGGAGGGTGTTGATCTTACTCTGTAGGCGTCATTTAAGAAGCGATTTTTCGATATTCTGTCCGTAAGGGGGTGAAATAGGGTATGAAATGTTTTTTTGAAAATACGTAGCTATTTAGGCAATTTTGAAGCTAGAACTACAAAATTTCGGATTATAATTCACGGTTCGAATTTAAAAGACACGTGTTTCGGCATTTTTTGAAATTGGACAAATAAGGGGGTAAAATAGATGACGCAAAAAATTGATTTTCAAAAATATGTTGCTGTTAACTCAAATTTTAAGCTACAACTACGAAACTTCGGATATGGAATCTTAGTCAGGATTAAAAATCCATAATTTTTAGTATTTTTGGAAATTCAACAAGTAAGCGGGTTAAAGAGAGGATCAAAAATTCTTTTTGAAAACACGTTGCTATTGATACAATTTTGAAACTAGAGCTGCAAAAATTGATATTTGTATAGTTAGACGTTAAAAACACGTGTTTCGGTATTTTTGGAAATTCAACCATCAACGGGTTTAAATTGGAGATGAGGTGTTTTTCGAAAACATGTTGCTATTAAGGCAGTTTTGAAGTTAGAACTACAAATTTTCGGATTTGGATTCGGGGTTCGAATTTAAAAGACACGTGTTTCGGCATTTTTTGAAATTCGACCAATAAGGGGGTAAAATAGAGGACGCAAAAAAAATGATTTTCAAAAATATGGTGCTGTTAACTCAAATTTCAAGCTATAACTACGAAACTTAGGATATGGACTCTTGATCAGGATTAAAAAGATACGAGTTTCGGTATTTTTGGAAATTCAAAAACTAAGGGGGTAAAAGAGGGGATCAAAAATTCTTTTAGAAAACACTTTGTTGTCAAGATAATTTTGAAGCTATAGCTGCAAAAATTGGTATTTTTATTGTTGTTTATGATTTAAAAAATACATGTTTCGGTATTTTTGGAAATTCAACCATCAAGGGAGTTAAATTGGAGAGGGGATGTTTTTCGAAAATCTGTTGCTATTTAGGCAATTTTGAAGTTAGAACTACAAATTTTCGGATTTGGATTCGGGGTTCGAACTTAAAAGACACGTGTTTCGGTATTTTTGGAAATTGTACTAATAAGGGGGTGAAATACTTGATTCAAAAATTGATTTTCAAAAATATGGTGCTGTTAACTCAAAATTCAAGCTATAACTACGAAACTTACGATATGGACTCTTCATCAGGATTAAAAAGAAACAACTGATGCAGACCAACCAGCCTACGCATGCGAAGCAGCGGGGGTTCAGCTAGTCTATATATTAAAAAAACTACATAGGTATCGCGTACTAAGTGTTCTTGTTGGCAGTCCACGTGCAAACTCTGGAGAAAACATGTCCTCTAGCATGGTCTACGACCTTCAACAGAACCGTTTCAGAAACTCAGTTACCGCCTTTTTGTTCTCCATTTTTTTTAAATTTTTGGATATGCAAATCAACTGTCACTACTGCTAAACTAGTTTATTTGGCAGAGCTAAACTTCATGATAAAGTGGCGCTCCTTACGAGTTTAAAATTGATTTGTCAACTTCTCATGGAGTGCGGTGTCGGAGCGAGACGCCGATTGCATGCCATTTGTGACAGACCCGTCGTTCGTATGTGCGGCGTACAAGTCGTTTAGGTCATAGTTGCAGAGGAAGGTGAGCCCAGGTGACGGCGTGCGTCAAGACGGCGAGTGGCGGGGCTATTAGCACGGGCGCGGGCCTATTTGCGGCGCGGCTGCGGCCGTCGCGGCCCGTTTCCCGTTCATTTCCGCGGCCGGGCTGGGCCGCCCTATCGATCGCGCAGCGAGGGACCGGGCCGCGCCGGGTCGCGGGATGCTGCGCTCTGCGCACCGCCCCACCCCGGCCGGCCAGACAAAGGCGCCGCACTTCTCGCCTAATAGCCTGTCACTTCAATCAGTTAGCTCAAAGCCGGCAAAAAAATGAACTCCGTGGCGCTAGCTTCCTCTCTCGCGCCCCCAGCCGTAGCCTTCACTGCCTCGCTGGGAGGCGCTAAACAGCAGATCTGCGAAGTGTGGCGTTGTTTGGTTGTCATTCTCTAATGACAACTTTAGCTGATAGGAGGTTATGCAACACAGTGTCGGCTGGTGCTTCAGATGACTGGCGGTTCACTTCACTTCTTTCAGTGCAAAATCTACGATATTCCCCAACCGGGTCAGAAACTTGATAGTGGCATCCTCCCCCCACCCCACCCCCCGCTCGGCTCGTCGATGTTTCGGTGCCCCACGAATCATTTTGACGCAACATTTACTCTCAAAACCTCGACACATTCGCGAAAAAAAATGTCCAAAGAAATATGGCAACTAACAATACAAAAGTCACTGTTGTTCCGGTATCTGTGAAAAGAAAGATTGGGATACAGGATGTTTCGTTAAGTGTGTTTGCCTCTGTAACTCATAAAATAATAGGTGACGGGAAATTTTAATGCGGTAGGTCAACACAAGAAATGTTACATTTTCTGCGGAACTATGAACATAGTTTATTGTTTCCAAAGAGTTACAGCAGAAAGATATAATTTTGTAAATGGAACTATAGGTTTTTTTTCCCCTATCATGCATTGGATTCGTTGAAACCAGCTGCGTCCAAATCAGTTTAAACTACATTCCTATCACTGTTAGTTTGGGAGCTCAACCCTTCAAAGTTTAGGGGGCGGAGGCTACGACAGCGTAGCTCACAGGCTGGTGGTCATGAGACAGTGGGCCGTGCCCCAGGCGATAGCCACTCGGCCAGTCAGCTACGCTATCGCAGCCTCCGCCCCCGGAACTTTGAAGGGTTGTAGCTCCCAAACTAACAGTGATAGGAATGTAGTTTACATTGATTTGGATGCAGCTGGTTTAAACGAATCCAATACACGATAGAAAAAAAACTATTGTTCCATTTAAAAAATTATATCTTTGTGGTGTAACGTTTTGGAAAATGATACAATAAACTATGTTCATAGCTCCGCAGAAAGTGTAACATTCCTTGTCTTGACCTACCGCATTAAAATTTTCCGTCACCTATTATTTTATAACTTACAGAGGCAAACACACTTAGTGAAGCACCCTGTATATATATATGTATGTATATGCTTGCCTTCAGGCTCAAACCCACTACCTTTGACACTGCAGGGCGATGCCGTTAACCACACGGCATTCTTTCTAGCTGGAGAGTACTGCCTTTATTATTATTCATGATCGGATCTTCTGAAGGCTTTTACAGTTGACGCGTCTTTAAATGATAGTCATTAGATATTTTACCAAATATGAAGTGTTTTTGACAAATCCTCCATGCGCCAAAAACAAATAGGAAATGCGGATGTTGCCTTCATGGTTGATTTTCCCATGCACAAGGCGAGGTGCGCAGTAGCTCCAGTGTCTTTGCTTCGGGACATTTCGTGCGTAACCGCCAGAGCTCGAGTAGCCGGGAGCTGTTGTCTCTACCAGCCCCAACGTCAATGTTAAAAGCGGCATTTCCCATCGGCCCCCCTGCCGAGGGGAATGCCCTCATGCTGCCTTCAGGGGGTTCAGAAGGGAATTTGACCTCAGCCGCGCATGCGCATTGTAACGCTGCGGCCACTGTCATCTATGTTAAGCGGCCGAGCTATTTCTCGAATACGTGCTGTCTCCGCGACGTAAAACGTTTTTCAAGCGATAAAAATACATTAAATGTGCATATAAAATCATCTGATAAAAGAACGAAACGAAGAATGATAGTTTAAAAACACTTTTTTATTTACTTTTTTACGAATAGCTTTTTCCGTGGGTTCACTAAACCAGTGAACACATAGGATGCGCCGCCACTGTGCAACATTATAATTGTCTTCGTCCCTCTTAATTAAAACGTTGAAAGGCAATAGGAACGACGCGAGTGTTGTGCTCTTATAGGTAGATGAAGCTCAACCAAAAGGCGGCACCTGACCAAAGTGACAGAATTACTGATTGGACAGGTTTTGTCAGTTTGCCGCGGTGGAGTAGCCGAGCGGTCTAAAGCGTCTCGCTGCGGAGCGCGGGGTTGCTCGCCGTGGAGGTTCGAGTCCTCCCTGGGGCATGGGTGTGTGTGTTTGTCCTTTGGTTAGTTTACCTAGGTTTAAGTAGTTTATAAGCTACGGACTGATGACCACGCAGTTTGGTCCGATAGATTTACAAACATTTTTGTCAGTTTTTCCTCTTTTCCTCTTATGTGCCTCCGACTATTTCTGATGTACTCGGAAACTGGCGTAGGATCGAGCGAGCTGTACTGAAGAGCACCTCCAGCCTCAGAAGCTACTGTCTACATAGTCTGCAAACCACCATGCGATACATACCGAATATGGATGGCCGGATATGGGGATTTGGGCGCACGGCAACCAAGTCTTTAGAGCCCGGTAAATGTAAAATGAGTAGAGTTTGAAGAAAAAAATTAAAAAAAAGAGAGAGAGAGAAACCAGCAATAGAACTAAAAGAAGACACAGATAGCAAAATGTGTGTGCAGCTAAAGTAAAACAGCAAATGCGACAGTGACAAGTTAAAATGAGGAGTTTGCTACAAACTGTTATGTTAAAACAACTTAGCAGATGATCATGGCTGGCTGATCACAAGATTAAAAAAGGATAAGCCAGCTGCTCTACCTCACACTTCCAGACTAAAAGCTTAGACCAGAGTCCACACAAATCACAAAATTTTGAAACTCTGGACACACTCCTCTCGTCATCAGCTAAAATGGTAAATCAGCGCTCACGATGGAGTAAAAAACCAGTGTTAATGAGCAGTGACTGATGCGAAGGTGGGTTACACATACTTCATTCCGCTACAGTGTCCAGCAGGAGGACCGCCACGGTCGGATAGTAAGTTTCACCGACCGCGGCCTATTAGCCCTCACTGTTGACCATTGATCTTCAAAAATTCAAATGTTTGTAGATCTATCGGACCAAACTGCGTCGTCAGCAGTCCGTAGCTTACAAACTACTTAAACCTAGGTAAACTAACCTAAGGACAACACACACACACCCATACCCCAGGGAGGACTCGAACCTCCACGGCGAGCAACCGCGCGCTCCGCAGCGAGACGCTTTAGACCGCTCGGCTACTCCACCGCGGCCAATTGAGAGGTTGTCCTACGAGGGAATAGCACACTCAAGTATAAGATTGTCTCTACAGGCGTCGTTGGCAGCCCGATCGACCTCTTCACTGCCCCACATGTCCTGGAACCCAGCAGAATGACACCTGATCCCCCGCCGCTGAAGTCAGTACCTTTATCGTATATAAGCTAGGTGACTTTCTCAGCTAGGTACAAATGTTACGGAGCTTGTAGGGCAATTAGGGAATCGGAACAGTTGAGAATCTACCCATTTCTTCCAGTGTCTTCAGGATTACATTTTAGCTCTTGTGAGGAATCTGAGTAAGGAATGAGGAGGCGAATTCTAATGACACGGCCGGGAAACACCCGGAACAGTCCAGAGTCCCCCTGCTTTGAACCATCCGTATAAACCACAGTAAATGCATGCTGCCCAACTAAAAAATGTAAAATCAGAGGTATAATCTTTCTTAAAACGTGTCAAGTCTAAAATCAGTTTGGGCTTCTGGGAGAGCCAAGGTGAACATTTACTCCAACCTTGAGGTAAAATTTTAAAATTAGGCGCCCTCATTTCTAAAAAGCATTCCTGCGTGCTTATCCCAAACAGCCACAAAGCTCTGGAAACAACTTTTCCATTGGAAGCCGACCAACGGTTTGGTGTGCAGGTGTATATAGTGTGAATAGCGTTTTATCCGCCTGATCCACCATGATTAGCTGTCGACTGATGTACAACGGTGGCCCAGCAGCCTCAGAACAGGACTCGGAATTGGGCTTGTCTGCTCCCACAAAGTGTGGCTAAGACATTTTTAAAGACTGAGCGCCTTGAGCCACCGTCGTTTCAAGTCTTTAAAGTGTCGCAGCCAAGCCAGTTTGGATTCAAATATGAGGCCCAGAAACCTCACGATGTCTTTAAAGGTCAGCACAGTATCCCTCATATTCAGCTCAGGTAAGTTTATAACAGAACTGAAATGGTTAGAAAGAATAAACACAGACTTTTCGTTTGAGAACTTCAAACCTGTCTTCCCTCCCATTCACCCAACCTTCGAAGAGTTAATTGCAACTAATACGTTATTATTCCAAGACTGGAAGAAGAGCAAAAGACAGAGACGTCATCAACAAATAACGAACACTGGACAGGACTTCGAACAACTGACGCAAAAGTGTTAATTGCCATCCCTTTGAAATTAGATACCCTAAAAAGCAACGTATGAACCACCGGTTCTCATCAACTTTTTTGGAATTTTAGAAAATTTTATACTAATATAAGGAATTTTGACTTCCAACAAATATTTCGTGACACAGCAAACGGGATCCCAGTATGCTAAGTATTTGTTTACTAATTCTCTGCCTGCCCCCTCTAAAACATTAACATCAACCACACCAACCAGATGGACAAATCCCCTTGGATTGTTTAACACAGCACAGCACAAGAGACGAGATGATTATGTACCACCCTAAAGATCTACCCCAACCATTCTGTGCAGGAATTCGATTCACAAGTGATCTCCTCATGCTGCAAGATTTATTATGCAAATGGATAATCATCCTAGATTAGCTTTTAGAATCGATAGCATATTTACTGTCTTGGAGAGGAATACAGATTCCTTTGACCTAAACATATTCTATCCCTTTCAGGTCCTGCACGCACAATCTTGCGGTTCTGGTTTTGCTCGCTATATTATTTTGTGATGCACGCTAGGAACTTGGGGTCTGCATCACACAATCGTGGACGGACTAAGGTAACGTGCGCAACGTGTTTTACTTTCAAGTATCGACCCTTGGTGACTTCAGTAGTCGGTAAAGTCGGCAAACTTACAGTACTCTTACACTGGCGGCAAGAAAGACTTGTTAACAAGGTATTGATATCTTTGTTTTGACATGAGAACCTATCTGAAAGCCAGTTGACGTTATGTGATCCTGTGATATTATGTAATTTCTTTCAAAGACATGATACTCTAAGATGGTGCAGATCATAAAAAGTTGTAGTGAAGATCCAAAACAGACAATTGTGTGGGTACAAAATAGTTGAAAATAAATTATTTTCTTTTTTGTAATGAATTCCTGTTTGTATTTTGTATCATAAGCGTCCATCTCTGTGTTAATGTCACTTCACCTACACCCTTGGGTCTGAAAGGGCTATGCGTACTTTCTAACAGTCAGTTTTATACATGTATACAAAGCGTCGCTCCCATTCGATTCCTCCACGTGCAAGTACAGCATTGGTTTAAGTTAACTAGGCACTAATTGTTCCCACTTGTGTATCTTTGCGAATTCCCAGTGTCATCCCACTGAGGCTGTTTTTTATTACATCCTTAGAGAGGTGAATTACAGTTTCTGTCGACTAGAGTTCCTAAATGTAGCGTACAGATACTTTCTTACACTATTCATTACCGATTTCATATAGTTATCGAAAGTTTCAAAGTCATTGTTTTCACTGTTATTATTCGCCTTCACAAATGTAAGCATGGCCTTCGGAAGCAAGTTACCTGGTTTTCCAGAAGAGTGGAAACCTTTCTCCTTCAGTTAACTTTTAGAATGTAAGACACAGATATATTCGATTTTTGCACTTTACTCCAACAATGTTATCAATTTCTCTCTATTACAAAATGTTTGAAAATAAAACCACATGATAACCGCAAGTCACTTCGCATTGTTATATATGTGGCAGACCGTTATTTCCTCTTAGCATTAAGACCGCTATTTCCTCTTAGCATTGCCGAAAGAGCTATTATGGGTCAGGAAACTAATGGTATTATCCCTCCAAAGTAGAAGTAAATGCCGCACACTACGATGTTAAACTTCAAATTAAATGCAGCGTCTGTAATAGAAAAGTGAAAGACACACAGAGAACAGTTTTCTAGGAAATACACTTCCTATTTATTTGATAGAAACTCATCGTCTACTCTAATACAGAATCCCTATATCAGCTCCACCTTCTTTTCCTTCTGTCTCACTTTGACGTACTGTGCACCGTAATCTATTCCCAAATATCCGACCCCATGCACTTCCCATGTCGATACCTGCGATCTATACATCCAACCCAACAATCGAAACAGCAAATGTTTTACTTTAAAATGTATAGCTTAGGATTCATAAATGTCGCCATCTTTACACAACCACTTAAACCATCACATGTTATTTGCGTTGTTTCTTTTTTCCTTAACACAGAATTTTGTACTTCCATAGAACACGTCTATCCATTTCACTTCCTCCTAGTGCAAAGACATTGTCATCATTTGTTAACTACCCCATAATTACTTACCATATCTTTATCATTCTGAATTCATAATGTCATCCAACAGAGACTGCTGTTTATTACATCCTGCCGAAGATAAATTACAGATCAGTGTTCCTAAATGTAATGACAGCCATTCTTTTACCATAATCGATACCGATTTCGTGTACTCGAATGTAACCAGAATTTTTAGAGGCAAGGTACCAGAATTTACGGGAGAGTGAATATCTTTCCAATGGTAAACATATGTTTATTCATCTGAATTCGATATCTCATCCCACATACAGACTCCATTTTCGAAGAGTAAATTTCAGTTTCTATATTCATTTTTTCCAGTCATTTGGCAAATCAAAACACACATACCATGCTACCATTACATATTTCCAGTATTGACTTTCATCAGAAAAAGAAACACATACATTCACACAATCACTCCAACAACTATACACACAGAACCATTTTGTGTGACCACAAGCATCTTGACTGTGAGTGAGGTGAGGAGTGGAGCGGGAAGAATGCTGGGTAAGGGTGAGGATGGAATGTTCCACAGGCTCTGATAGGAGGTAGTGTGAGATGCGTCATTGAATACAGTGAAAGGAAGGGGCTGGATAGGATAAAAGCCAGGTGTACAGGAGTGTGTGGGGGAGGGGAGGGGGGGAATTGAAACGATAAAAATAACAAAGAAAAAATTAATAAAAATAAAAAAGAAACTAGGACATGAATTGGAATGATGCCAGATTATGAGTGGGGAGGAGGGGGCGGGAATAATGTTATACATAGGGTGTAGGGATGGCAAGTTATTTTGGGTTAAGGTCAGAATGGTTTAGAGACCAAAGAATGTGTTGAAGGGGCAACTCCCATCTGCACAGTTCAGAAGAGTTGTTGGTGGAGGTGAGGTTCCACATGGCTCAGGTAGTAAAGCAGCCAATCAAATCCGGAGTGCTATGCTCAGCCGAATGCTGTACCAGTGGCTGGTCCATCTTGCTTTTGCCACAGTTTCGCGGTGGACATTCATCTTAATAGACATTTTATTCATCGTCATACCAATATAAGCTGTGCTTTAGTTGCAGCAGACCTGGTAAAACACATGGCTGCTTTCACAGGTGGCCACACCTCTTATGGGATGAGCTAAGCCTGTGACAGGACTGGAATAGGAAGTGCTATGTGGGTGAATTGGGCAGGTTTTGCATTGGGTATTCTGCAGGGATATGATCCCTGTGATAAGGAGTTGGGATTGGGAATGGATAGAGATGCAACAGAATGTTGTGGATGTTGGGTGGACGATAAATCACCACTTTAGGAGCACTTGCCATTCCAGTGCTATCACAGGCTATCCTACCCCATCAGAGGTCAGACCACCTGTGAAAGCAGCCATGTGATTCACCATCTCTGCTGCAATCATTGCACAGCCTTTTATATCGGTATGATGAGGAACCAGCTGTCCATCAGAATGAATGGCCACCGTCAAACTGACAAAAAGCAAGATGGACCACCCTATGGTACAGCATGCAGGTGAACCGGAAATTTGGATTTCAATGGCTTCACGAGCCATCAGGATCATCCCCTCCACCACCAGCTCTTCTTAACTGCACAGCTGCAAGCTGTCACTTCAACACATTCTACGGTCTCGCAACCATTCTGGTCTCAACCTAAGATAACTTGCCATTCCTACATCCAATACCTAATATTATTTCTCCCCCCTCCCCCGCCCCACTCCTCGCCGCTCATTATCCTGTATCCCACCAATTCATGTCTTCCTTGTCGCTCCTATAATATCCCCTAATTAGTTACTTTTTATTTTTATTTATTTTTCGTTATATTTATATCGTTTTTATCCTTTCAATGCCCCCCCCCCCCTCATACTCTCCCCACACTCCTTTATACCTCTCTTTTATCCTCTCCAGCCCCTTCCCTTCACTTCGCATCTCACACTCCCGCCTTTCAGAGCTTGCGGAACTTTCTATTCCAACCCTTACCCGGCATCCTCCCCCCCCCCCCCCTTCACTCACCACTTCACTCACAGTCAAGATGCTAGTGGCAATGGAGTGGTCGGACGTGATGTGTGTGTATAGTTGTCTGAGTGATTGTGTGAATGTATTTCTTTTTTTTTTTTTTTTTTTTTTCTGATGAAAGCCATGGACGAAAATTTAATTTGTATGAATGTGTTTGTCTATTTTTCGTGCCTGTCAGCAGCTCGTCGAGCCTCTTTACGGTGAGTTGCTCTCTATCCTCCATTACTGACATTCCACTTGGATTTTCCATTGTTGAGATTTCCAGTATTGTAACATTATCGGTCATCTCTAAAGTGTCGACAACGAAATATTCATACATTCAGAGACGTGTTACAGGCATTCCAGAGTGGATATCTACTGCTGTATGCAGTTTTTGATGCGATAAATTAAATGCTACATACGTTCAATATGATTTTCTCTCTTCATAATCAAATGAACTATTTTTACACATACCGTATCATTAATTTACCACAACTTCAAACTAAGATACTGCTGGTTAAATTCCGGCATTAGTCGCAATTTTTCGTGTCTTACGAGACAGTTGTTAACAATATCTACAGTGTAACACCTGAGGCACTATGGTAGATTGGCAAAACCTTGTGTTGTATGTTTTCAGCTTCTTGTATGCGAAGATGGACAGACGACAGTACAACGAAGTTCGGTTTTCTAGCTTTATTTAATTGTGTATCGTGGATAGAGCCAGCTTTGATAAGCTGAATACGCCTTGTAATCCTACAAAACGCAGTCAAACAATACGTGAAGAAGACGAAATAGTAATGCATATGACACGCCGAAGAAATGCTTGAAAAGTTGATACGTCGGTGCATACGACAAAACGATTACAAAACTATAAAAGTCAGTGGGAAATCGAATATGGTGCGTGGCTAACTAGTGATTCACGAAACGAGTGTAATGGAAGATGCAAAGTTACGTGGAGTTACATTTACAGTGATTTAGGGTGGAATTGGACAGGTGAGTGAAAAAAATCTTTAGTGCATGCTTTTGTTGTGTATAGCTTGTTCAAGTGGAACATGAGTGTCGGATTCAAAGGGAAGCAGAATGCAGAGAAGAAGAAACTCGGCTGTCGTAGCTTGCTGGGTTGTGTTAAGGTTAATGCTTCCCAGGTTGCAATATGATACTGCCACATGCCCATGCTTGCCCGTGCTTGCTTGCATTTGATCTGCAGTTACAATATAAATCACACTCGAAAGCAACCTAGTTTGGTGAAAATGATGAATAGACTCATTCATGTTGAAATGTAGTTTGTTTCCCAGTTAATGTCCCAATTTACTCACACATGAAACACAAACTTGACCACAAGGACAAGGATTCTTTAAGGTGGGGGGAGGGCGGTGGTGCGGCCATTCCTTTCCCGAGCTACAAAGTGAAATAAAGCAATAATAATATTTTCTTTATCTAAAAGGAATAAATTGGCTCCTGTTTGAGTACTAAGTCTTAACCTATTATTCATGTAAAGAAATAAAATATATCGATATTTGTAATGGTGCAGTTGCTGATGGAATATAGTAGGATAATTGTTTATTATTTCTGTTTGTAACCTTGTAAATACTACTAGTGTCAGTGAATTCAATTGCTACTCACAGTTAATCACTAGTCTATAGCTACTATTGTGCTATTGTCTACTGTTAAATATACTCAATTTTATTTATTACTCTTCTATGTAAATGTCAATGGACCATAGCAATGTAAAAATTATGGATTTTACCACTCTCTGATCTATAATTACTTCATGCAAAGGAATGTAAAACTGAACAGGGCTGACTGGCTCGATGTATATTCCGAGCCGCTCAGGCCTGTCCATTTAAACTAGCGGGAATCCAAATTGTTATCAGTTTGTAATTATCAAATCAAATGTTCAAATGTTTGTAAAGTCTATGGGACTTAACTACGGGGTCATCAGTCCCTAAACTTACAAACTACTTATGAACTACTTACGAACTAGGACGGCACAAATATCCATGCCCGAGGGGGGATTCAAACCCCCGACCGTAGTGGCCGTGCAGACAGTGACTGGAGCGCCTCAGTCTCCTCGGCCACAGCGGCCGGCTTGTAATTATCCCCTCTAATACTTTATATTCCCCTGATTTCTTACACCATCTTTCTCTCTTGCTATTCTCTTTTGGTTGTATTTTTCCTTTCTATTATTTCTTTTTGTTCACACATTTTTCCAAAGCTGTATAAGAATATTGTAAAATAAAAATACTGTAATGCAAAAAGGAATGACCTGCCTCCACGTGGCGGGATACGGGCAACGGTGTGAGTGGAGCGGGAACTGGAGGATGCCAATCACAGTGTCCTTCAGCGTCCGTGTCCAGTCGCAGCGGCTAAGAGGCCATTCCACAACCCACCTTATTTCTTAGGCGGTGGGTCAAAGTAGGACAGCAAAGAAAAAAAATATTAAGTCTTATAAAAAAACAAAATGGTAATTTTTAAAAGTAATTTATACAGTATCCTTTGGGAGAACTCTCAGATCGTGTTTCCCTTCCTGTTAACTGCCCCTACCCATAAAATGACATTAATCTGCCATTGGTATAGCGCATGCACCGATAAATCATAAGAACAACAGCGAAATTGGAGCTCATAATCCATTCGACACGCTACAGGTGACGCACGAAAATCTGTCCGCTACCAGGTCCGTTTCTAGCATATCGGTTCCATCCGGAACAATTCGAAACGACTGCACGTTGCTGCCAACGACGTAACATTTGTAGCACCATAGTAGAGAAAATATAGGCGTTTTGCCATTTTGTGTTAATTGCTACTAATAAGCACCTCATTTGAATGTGATAAATCTGCATACACATTATTCACGAATTCATGTTACTTCCGTGTAAAATATATTATCCAGCAGGCAATATCACGAGGCACTCTAGGCCTTAGTGCCAAGCGCACAATGTGGGTTGGCAAGGCATAGCCGAGCTTTAATTTCGTAAGCACTACTTCTCACGTCTGCATCATTTCACCACAACGATCTATCTGCCTACTCCATACACCCCAGCAAAACCGGCTGTAATCAGACTCCCCCCTCCCCCCCTACACACATACGCCGTGCCGCTACAACCATCTACGCGATCTAGCATCTGTGTGACGCAGTGCCCACTGTTCGAACTTGGCTAAATATGAGTGTCGTAACTAGTTTCGCTATAATATGTTAGCAACGAGAAGACGGTTGAGAGACACCTACAGTGAGGAAGACGAGTATAAGGTCGTCGTAGAGACGGAAAGGGACGCAAGGGGAGGACGACGAAACGCGGAACTAGTTGTTAATTTATTACGTTGAAAACAGGGGGTATGAAAAAGCTGTCAGATTAAGTTATTGTTAACCATTGTTTCGCCATGCTGCCATATCGATGATTTTAGACCCACCAAGTGTTCACTACCAAGCTCACAAAAGGACACAAAAATTCTACTCCACTCTGCATTCCATACCCAGCTATGGCACTTATTTTCTTTTTTCCATCTTTCTCGTCCAAGCAGCTGAATGCTCTAGTTAAATTGCACTGTGCGTGTGGGTGCGTGGGTGGGTGGGTGGGTGTTGTTGTTATGGCTATAATGTTTGGGTGGATGGTAAAATGTTTATTCTTGCTATTTTCAGGTTAAGCAACACCTGGAAACAGAAAACCATAACTCTAAATCAGAAATGAAAATAACTTTCGGACTGCTTCAGAAATATGTGGTTTCTGCTTCCACATCTAAAAGTTCCTTTTTTTTTTTTTTTTTTTTTTTTTTTTTTTTTTTTTTTTTTTTTTTTTTTTTTGCTTACATGCTGATACTTCTAACGAGAAAAATATTAAACTGCATCATTTAGTGACAACATATTTTACAGTTAAAACTGGCATTCAAAATAAATTAGTATATTTTTATGAAAATAGTAGTGAGTCTATTGATGGCAAGTTTGAAGTCAACGCAAAAATACAATTTATCCTTCCGCGATGTATCTTGGCTCAGTGCTGACAACACAAAATGCTAATTTTGGGGTTCGCCATTTTTTATTTACAAATATGACAGATCTGGTACCATATTTAATTGAGGGCAACTGTCATGCATATATAGTGCATAACTGAATGACGTGTTTCATGAGTTTCTCGTCATGCGACATAGAGAATGTAGCTATAAAAAGAGAAGAATTGAAAAAATAGAATCAGTGGATGGCGACTTTCATGAAATGAAACGGCATGTGGGAACATGATGGCTCTCTCCTTTACCCTGCATAGATTCATTACTGTTAAATTTGGAAACCAATCCAAAGTTATTTCTTAAGTTTTGGAGAAAACTTTTTAATTATTTTACGAAACGCATTGATGATTACCAGAGATTAAGATTTAGGTGATATTTACTTACACTTTTGTAGCCATATTTTAAACTTGTTCAATAAAACAGTAAAATTCATGGAAGGAAGTTGCATAACAATTATGCATATTTACAATTTCATGGACCATCTTACAAATGGGCTAATAAAAGGAAACAATATCTAATCTTTGGGTATGAAACAAGCAAAAAAAATTAAACTGCAGTCTTCGTCTGAACTGGTTGCTAAATTCATGATAAATTTTATTATTTATTGACAAAGCTTTAGTGTACCTAAGTAAATGGTTTGATTTTAGTGATACAAACTATGTTCACTAAGTAATACAAATTTAAAAAGCAATATTGAATTTACCTATTTTGTCAACATAGCTGAAAAATTAAAACTGCAAAAACTCAGATTAAACATGGATCATCTGTAAGAGGAAACTGCACTATTAAATAAGTTATATGACCAAGTATGCACTTCTGAAAATTTCGCTGCATTATCCACTGCAGAAAATTGGTAGCATATATTCAGTAACACGAGCAATAACTCCACAAATTTATTCAAAATTGTCATTTCTGCTGTCGATTCCTGCCACTTCATGATTCATAGAGAGAGATTTTTTTTCTATGATGAATATGAAGTGGCGGGACGAAAGGAACATAGCACCCCTCAATTTCCTAAAAAAATGAACTTCTTATTTATCCCAACCTAAATATAGACTGCAAAGATGCTGTGAAACTGTTCAGAAGTGACAATTATCTGTTAAATATTGCTAAAAGTAACAGAACTATGCCTTTAAACGAAGTAAATAAAAAATAAATAGCACATTATTTTGATGCAGTCTACTGTTTTTTTTTTTTTTTTTTTTTTTTTTTTTTTTCCTCTCTCCATCTCGAACACTGCAGTCGAATAAAAGGTGGCAACGCTGTTTGGTGTAGATGTGCATTTACAACATATCGAAATCTAAATATTCCCACAGCTTGCGAACTGCAGTATTTCTCTGTATTAATTTTTTGCAGTCAGCGCATGCAAGATTAAACAGTATGATTCCATAGGAGTTAACCATAGCAGTCGGATGAGTGCTAATTCATGATGTAGCTGTTACAAAACCTAAACATGGTCTTAGGAAATCAAGAAGTAGATGGAAACAGATGCTATACTTTCGCAAATGTGAGCCTCTATATAAAACATCCACACTTCTGTAATGCACAACCACAATTCGAAGGATTGTTTATTTGTGTGTAGAGTGATGCAACACAGATTTACAATACTGATATTAGAGAAGTAGCAGATAGTACTAGCTTCCGATGTAGGATACGTATTTGATGATAGTATCCACTGTAGTCAGTGGCGTATCCAGGATCGTGGTCTGGTGGGGGCTGAGGTCAATCACCGAGATGACGTGATTTCAGAAAACAGGGGGCGAGGGGGTGCTGCTTTACTCATATTGCTCATATTGGGAGGATTGATCATTTTCTTTCCCCCCCCCCCCCCCTCGTCTCTCTCTAGGGAAGGCTGCAGCAAAGCCTGGGGGGGAGGGGGCTCTAGGAGGTCTGGGGGGCGGCTACAGCCCAACAGTCCCTCCCTCCCCCCCCCCTTGGATACGCCACTAATTGTAGTGAAAATCAATCAGCTTCCTTTCTCAATACAACAATACATACAAATAAAATTTTAGTCTGAACTGGACCCATGCGACACATTTTGCACGCCAAGTACAATTAATATTACAGATAAGCGATAATATACGTTTTCTAGGAACTCATCCAAACAAAATGTATATCACATGCCGTAATATTCAGTCCACGAAAGATAACCAGTAATAGGCTTCTCCTAGAAGCGAGGTCCGTTACCGACAACACTGGACCTCTAGCTTATGAGTAGTGGTAAAACGAATCTGAGATGTCTCCACTATACTGTGTCAATTCACCTCTCCTTTAGCAACTTTACAGAGGAACCTGACCAATTCGATAGAATGAGCAAACTTGTAACCACATTTGTTCCCCAAACTTTGAAAACTTCGTGCCACTATCCAACGACATCTCGAACTCTAAAAATACTCCCAGTGTCCAAGACTCCACCTATTATCTACAGATCTCATCCAACTTAACTCAAATAGACCGCGAAATGCGTACCAAATAATTTCCCTGTATTGTGGTGTTTGCAATTAGCACACATGAAATGATACAGTGTGTTACATACGACAGAGCTTCATCAGTTATTTGCATAAAAATATTCACACATTTTCTAAAATCGTTAGTAATTGATGAGAACTAGTGATCGTACATTGCTTCCCAGGATATCTAGCTCCAAAGGGATGGCGCCGGCCGCGGTGGCCGAGGGGACCGAGGCGCTTCAGTCACGGTCTGCACGGCCACTACGGTCGGGGGTTCGAATCCCCCCTCGGGCATGGATATTTGTGCCGTCCTTAGGAAAAGCTAGTTGATAAGTAGTTTGTAAGTTTAGGGACTGATGACCCCGCAGTTAAGTCCCATAGACTTTACAAACATTTAATCATTTTAATCCAAAGGGATGGCCACTACAGTATTCTAGCGTGTGTTTTGTGGGACGTACAGCTGTAGAATGCTGCTACCATTGTGAAGACATGGCATACTGATGGTAGCGTTGGATTATTTTAAACTGGACATGGTTGTCATGACAGTGTCCAGCATGTCCCTCACACGAAACAATGACTGGACAATGCAGTGCACAGTTTCTGGTCTGTTCAGTCGGCAGTGACTCAGGTACCTCAAGCACTTCACAACGTGAGAAACAGTTGGTTTGAGTGTACACGTGTATGATCTCTATCAAGCAATATTGACAGTTCGAAAATGTTTAGCGTGTGATCAGCAAGCGAATTCTGTACCAATATGCGATCTTAATTTATTTCAGCGCAATTTCTTCGGCATGTTTAGTAATATTATTTTGAGTTGTAGGACAGTGATTTTATCGAGTAAGAGAGCAGATGATTATTACATACAATCTCAGAAACTATGTTTGTTTCTTTATTTAATAGTTCATAAACCGAATCTGCATCGAATTAGTTTGCTTGTTTGTCTAAACAGTGTATCGCATACGCCTTCGAAATATGATTAGAACTTATTTATACTTTGAATCTGCAACTAGGCTACTTAAGACTTCAATGTATGAGGAGCTTTCTGAGTAGTGGCACGAAGGAAAAAGGAATGAGTACACAGGTAATCTTCCAGCCTGTTTGCTTAGTTTGTTTAATACTTACAACTTCAGTTTATTTGGATGAAATTTGAGTTATGTGGGACTCTCCATCCAGCCATTCTGCTTGTTTGTTTAATATTTGGGACCTTGAAGTACGTGTGGCTTTCTGTATGCTGGCGAAAAAATTGTTTAACTACATATGCCTTTGGAAATTGTTTATTCTCCATCCATCTTGCTTATATCATTAAACAAATGTGTAAATTTGGAATCTTCTGACTGCTTGTTAATTTATAACTACCTATTAAATATTTACCATAATAACATATTCTATAATCACAGACCTCTCTCCGCGGCAGCACCACTGCACTCACAGCTCCCAAGGCAAATGAGGGGGAGTGGCGAGGTGGTGGGGAAAACATATCACAAATTTTCAATGACTCGGTACCAGGTTGGTGGTCCATCCTTCAACGTTTTATGTCAGAGACTGAGGATAGGGAGGGTTTTCATAGAAAGTGTTCATGTAGGGTGCCATCGTCAATGCCCACGTGGTGGAAGTGGCAGAAAAAGTGAGGGCTGGGGTGACAGAAAGAGGCACGAGGTGCAGCTGCAAAATAATCAGACGATTTTTATACTTCACTTCCCTCCTTTTCCCTTCCGCCACTTGCTCGTTCCCTTTCCCACCCCCTCCTCTGGAGTCCCTACACTACCTCCCCTCTCCTACCCCCTCCCGCCCCTCCCTCTGTGCTTCCATTCCCCTCCCCCACCCTCCCCTCCCCTGTGGGACCTTCAGTGCCGTCAGTTTTAAACCGTGTATCATTGTGTGTTCTGTGTGCTGTTTTAACAGTGCGTCAACTACCACAATACAAACAAGTGTCGACGCCGGAGGTTTTAACAGTGTCTTCAGTATTTTTTTCGTCATTCCAGTGTTGCATTTCTTACTGTGTGTTTTAAACCATCACCGTGGCCCATGATTATAACAGACTACATATGTTTTTATTATCTTGATCAGTTATGTATCACCAATTAACCTCTCTGTGTCAACTATTTTCAACTGCTTTAGGTTTTTATCGCCATGTCATTGGTCTTTTTAAATATTCATGCCCATTGTATAGAATCAATAGGCTGAAGAGCAGCGTAAGAAGCTGCTTCTAGCATGCCAGTGTACTGTACATTGGCATAAAATAATAAAGGGAAAAATAACTTATTCAACCAGCCGCAAGGCCTGCAGTGTTGGGCTGGAGTGCTGAGGGTACATGAACCCAGACATAAACGAACTTTTTATAGTCATTAATGCAAACATAGATGGTACCGGCTTCAAAAGTCCTCAGTTCAGGTGCTCAATTCAGTGTGCCAAGGGCTTGAAAATGAAATGTTTGTAAATCTATCGGACCAAACAGCATGGTCATCATTCCTTAGCTTACAAACTACTTAAACTAAGGTAAAATAACCTAAGGACAACACACACACACACACCCATTCCCTAGGGAGGACTCGAACCTCCGACAGCGAGAAATCATGCGCTCTACAGCGATGCGCCTTAGACTACTCAGCTACTCCACCATGGCCCACCAAGGACTGGGGAGGGGGCAGGGGACAGGAGGGAATTTCTAGAAATGATGTGATGAAATTGTGTAATATAATGACTAATTTCTTAGATATGGGTTCTATATAGGTTCTCATAATTTAGAAGTGCAAAATATGCACATTTCTGGCAAATGGGGTGTGGGGGAGCTGGGAGTTGGAGGGTAAATGATGTGGGGAGAGGTATGATGACAAAAAACATAAGTGTGTAATATGATACTCTGAGAGTTATATTATCTGAGTTTGGAAAATGACCTCTGGGTACAGTTCAAGGCCAATCACCAACACAGAATGACCCCAGTGGTCAATGATCTGATTTAAGGCCATCCAGAATTTGTCCTGCCCATCTACTCATGGTAGCATATCATCACACTCACTGCCTTTGAACTAATTCTTACTCATTCACTATTTCAGAAAATTTGCAAGTTTTCATAAGCCTAAATTCTTAGAATATCCCTTCAACCAACAGAAGGCAATAACAAGTTAATAATCACTTGCTTTCTTATCAATTTTGCTACCTTTATTACTATTGTAAATTATTCATCCTCTTGATAAAATCATGCTCTCAAACAAAACTTTAATAGATAGTGACTGTATGGGAAACATATCTCGGGAAACACTAAAATATTGTTACCTCTGAGTTCTACCTGTCCTCAAAGAACAACTTCATTGCTAACATTAGGCTGTTATAGATACTTAATTAGGCTGCACCAGTGTGTACACATTTTTTACATTCCATAACGCTAGTAGGCGAGTTAAAATGTGTTTTCGTCTTCTTTCTTGTTACAACAAAGTTGTCCATAATTAGAAACTATCGCTACAGCACACAGCATAAAAACGATGAACTGCAGCACTTAGATGAAATTTAGGTAAGAACCGAACTGATTAACAAAGCAACAATGGAACTCAATAAAGCCAACAATGTATTGTACAGCATTCAGTCTTGGCTAAGGAGAATGGGCGAGAGTCAGTAGAGTTATAGTTTATATCTGTAGATGACCTACTTGACTATCGATAATTCCATGTGAGTATCCCTTCACTGTAGTGAGATTGAAAATAAAGATTGGCTTATCATTCAATTTCACTACACAGTAACTAAGTCAGCAATAACTTCATTTAGGTTCGTGGGTGTGTCTGAACTAGGGTTACCAGAAGTCCTCTTTTACCTGGACATGTCCTCTTTTTTGGACCCTAAAAATGGTCCGGCCGGGTTTTTATGAAAATGGGGAAATGTCCTCTTTTTTGCGTTATGCAACTGTTTCAATCTGAAAATGTGTAAATACAACTTTCTGAAGTGTCACAATCACTAAATCTAGATAATTTAACCGTTTTTCAAACAATGTAATTTTTTCTACAATTCTCTCATCTCTACGCCGCCGCTGCTCTGAGGTAAAGCTACTTTAGAACAATTGAAGTAACTGGCGTGACAATTGTCGCAGAATAGTAGTTGCGAGGCACCCAATTAAGAACAAAGGTCTGCAACAATGCAAGATACACCGGCTTCTAAGAATTTCAAGTTAGAACAGCTTAACTAGGGTTACCATACGCCCTCTTTTTCCCGGACACAGTCTTTTTGAGGCATGAAAATGTGTTCGGCCGGAATTTAGAAAATTCTACAAAATGTCCTTTTTTTATTTTATTTATTTTAACTTTTGTGGCATTGGTGACAACGGATTAGCTCGCACTGCACGAACAAACTGTTCGCAACTATCACTTGCATACTCAGAGAGAAATTGCAGTTCACAACAATTTTATGGGTCTGACAATTGCAAACGATTCGAAACTTCTGCGAAGGAACCAAATTGTCTATCATTCTGTGTTCTGCATTATGTTCTTTGGCGTTGCTTTTGATATACTTTGTGGTTTAGGTTAAAGCTGTAATTTTGCTTCAAAATAAATTACGAACTTAAATACAACTGTGAAATGCCGAAAGGAAAGTCAGTGTTGAAAGATGTGCTGTTGAAGAAATACAAATCATTCAAGGGAGGAAGAAACGAACATGAAATGGGATGTTTGATCTGCCCTACTGGAACGTACATATTCGTTGTAAACAAAGGTAAGTCGTAGAAGTATCGTAAGGTTTAATACTGGATCGCAAATATTGGTTCAAAAGTGAAAAAGAGAAGAATGAGACAATTGTCTCTAGTGATGATGAATAAACTATCAAGGTTTGTAATATTTTGTTTTACAATAACCACACAAGGTTACTGATTTAGTTTGTAGTAGTTTTACGTGGTTCATTAATTAAGTTGTAAATTACTGTATGTTAACAATAAAGTGTCCTCTTTTTTACATGAATTGTCCTCTTTTTTGATGACGAACACATGGTAACCCTAGTCTGAAGGCTATGTCCTTCCACGGCATCTAACTATGCCTTGTCCACGAAATAACATTTCTGTGACACCTCCCTCACGATGAAACTGCATTGGCTAGAAAACCAGATAACTGAACAATAAATCTAAAACAAGCTAGAAGCGACTGGTTGCATATTTATGCCCAATAAGTTAATCACAGTTGCAGTTAATCATCCAGTTTGGCCATACTGAGAGAGAGAAAGTGATTATGTACATCTGTAGCACTAAAGTGCTGGCAGAGCTTCTAGTATCGACACTGACAGAGTGTACCATACGTAAGGCCTGCTAAGTGTTTTGGAAATACATGAGGAGACAATAGCATGTATCTTTTTTATAAGGAGCATGTCATACAGACATTTTACAGGAGCAACTGTTACCAAACCATAGCTACTTGAAGCTTAACTGTCTTGCATTTTGGTTTCTTTACTGCACATTCATGGGCGCATGAAAATTCTAGTACAAAAGACTGCATAAAAAGTGATCAGGACTATTACTTTTCTCAAAAAATACTTCATTGACAGAGGTATTTATACTCACACAGTTTTAATACACTGGTGAGCCAAAGAAAACTAGTAGAGGAATGCGTATTGAAACGTAGAGATATGTAAACACACAGAGTACGGCGCTGCATTCGGCAACGCCAATATAAAACAACAGGCGTTAGATCTGTTGCTGCTGCTACAATGGCAGGTTAACACGATTATAGTGAGTTTGAACGCGGTGTTATAGTCAGCACATGAAAGATGGGACACTGTATCTCTGAGATAGGAAGAGGTGGGGATTTTCCCATATGACCATTTCATGAGTGTACCATGAATACCAGGAATCTGGTATAACATAAAATCTCCGAAATTACTGTGGCCAGTAATCCTACAGAACTGGTCCAACGACAACTGAAGAGAAACGTTCACCATGTCAGAGGTTCAACCTGCCTGCATATTTCTACGGATTTCAATACCGGGCAATCAGCAAGAATTGGCGTGTAAACCATTCAATAAAATATCATCGATATGGGCTTTCTGAGCATCTATCCTTGCTGACTGCACAGCACAAAGCTTTACGCTCCACTTGGACTCATCAACTCTGACACTGGACTGTTAACGACTGGAAGCATGTTGCCTGGTCTGACGAGTCTCGTTTCCAATTTATCAAGCAGATGGACATGTTTTGGTATGGAGACAACTTCATGAATATATGGACCCTCCATGTCAGCAGGGGACTGTTCAAGCTGGCAGCGGCTCTGTAATGTTGTGGAACGTGTACAGCTGAAGTAATGTGGGACCCATACTATGTCTTCTTACGACTTTGACAGGTAACACATATGCATCCTGGCTGATCACCTGCAACAATGCATGTACATTGTGCATTCTGATGAACTAGAGCAATTCCAGCAGGACATTGTGACACCACACATAATTTCTTCAAAGTGACTTCTGGGCCACTCTTAAGTGTTTAAATACCTACGCTAACCACCAAACTCCCCAAACATGAGCATTATTGAGCTTCTGGGATTCCTTTCAATGTGTTGTGTGCTGTTCACAAGAAATCTCTATCCCTTGCACTCTTACGTATTTATGGGTAACCCTGAAGGATTCATGGCGTGAATTCCTTCCAGTACTACTTCAGACACATATTTCTTCTTCTTCTCTCTAGGTGGTGGCGGCTAAACGCCCTCAGTAATAAAAAGCTGTGGTAAATATTCAACGAATAATCAAGAACGAACTGAAACAACGACCACAAGGCATAGATCTAAATGAAGAAAAACGAGAAAAAAAAAGAAATAAAAAAGGAAGTGATAGAGCGCTTGTCCGCGATAGGCAAAGGTCCCAGGTTGGAGTCCCGGTTCTGGCACACAATTTTAATCTGCCAGTACGTTTCATATCAGTGCACACTCCACTGCAGAGTGAAAGTTTCATTCTCCTCTATATTATTTCTCGACAAGAACATCGGTTTCCATCCAGGGATTCTCACTGACACTCGCATGTTCATTGAACCTAGCGGTAACAAATCTAGCAGACGGAGTCTGAATTACTTCTGTCTTCCTGTAAACAGAGGTGGTGGTCAAGAGAGGGTCGCACTGGTATTCTACACGTGATTACCTTTATTGTCATGAATAAAATTTTCTCAATAAATATCATCTGCAGATACTCACCGACACTTTCCAATACATCATAGCCTCATCAGCAGAAAGACACAGATTGCTACTTACTCTGTTCGTTGTGTGTGTGTGTGTGTGTGTGTGTGTGTGTGTGTGTGTGAGAGAGAGAGAGAGAGAGAGAGAGAGAGAGAGAGAGAGAGAGATAGAGAGAGAGAGAGAAGGGCAATAGTCTAAGATCCGGGATAAGAAATATATACCCTCATCTGTTATTTAATTTTAATCAAGTATATATGGTAGTTAATGTGTAGATTGATATTTCGCTAATAGGTTGCTTAGCTAAATCTGGTGCCGATGATGTTAAACAATAAAATGTTTCATTAAATTTTTTCGATCAACTTCATCCATCTGTTATTTATGAAACTCAAGCATCAGCTGAGAGAATATACCCTAATGAACTGAAAAAATAAAGGTTGCCTACTTTCACCTGTTGCCAACTATAGGGTTGCCTAGTATGAAGAGGTAAGTAAGCGTAGTTAATATACCCTCATACGTTATTTAATCGAATTACATTTCAAATGATAGGTTATTTTATTCCAAATCCAACTGTAATAGGTTGCCTTAACAAAACGTTTGCTAAATCCATGGTTGCCTAGATTTAAGGTGTTAACTTTTCTATGCAGTTGCGGCGGTCGTAATAGGAACCACTTCCCTCTGTCTCGGAGACAGCGAGTGTAAACAGTATGTGTTTCGGACTACATGAGTGTTTCTACTTGTTTTTAATAGTAATAAGAACAGTTGCAATAGTGAGATACCCAACAGAATATGGGGCATACACCCCATATAGACACTGTCAAGTGATACCGGCTGGTATTGCAGCATGTTACGCTGACCTCACTATTGTGTACGACAATAATATTCCTGTGAATCACAGTGTCAGCCAGGCTGCCCATAACTTACAAATAAACAAATATGTAATGCAGCAATCAGCCCAACAATCATTTTCAGTGCAACAGCAACTTGATCTGTCACAACACAACTAATACACAGAAACTGTAAACTATGAAGTGGCATCCACAACAACATCCGCAGCAGCTACAGCAGCAGCCCATTCATTCGCAGCTGAAGAATATATGTTAATTCAATGTGGCATTATGCAACCGATGCATGCTGCGTTAAAATCAATCCTGAAGGTTGTGGTTGGTTTTCGGATGGCTATTTGAAGCCTATATTGTTTGAAGGGGACCCAACACCCTTACAAGTTAACGATATATTAAGGGAATCGAAAAACAAGGAGATCGATGAAGAACTAGAATTTCATTTGTACGTAGGAACTTCTGACGAGTCAGAATGCGAATACGTTTATGTATAAATTTTGTATTTTGTTATTTAATAAAAATATTTGTATCATTATCTGATAATTTATTTAATTTTACCATAATTTCATTCGCACTGACAAGATCAAAAAAATCTCCGTTTGAAATACATGCATTTTAAACAGAAAAATTATTTCATAATTATGTATTGTCACTGATACATGAATGTGTGAGTGAAAAAATTGATATCGTTAATCTCTACATTATAGAAGATACCTTTCAAAAGAACTGTTAATGCTCGTGTTGAAAATTTAACGTCTTAACCTTTTGATGAGCGCGGCAAACATGCCGCAAAGCCTGAACTTATTTTTTTTCTTTTTGCTACTAAACAATGACCAGATCTGATATCAAACTATGTGATACTCACTCTCTCTTTGAAGAAAACTGTGTACTAGATTTCACGAAAGCAGGCTTAGTGGATGCTCAATAAACTAAAATTTTCGGTGCGTATGCCGGGGCGCGCTCACTGAGGGGTTAAATCTAGGCAAGCATGGATTTAGCAAACTTTTTGATAAGGCAACCTATTACAGTTGTATTTGGAATAATATAATATATCATTTGAAATGTAATTCGATTAAATAACGTATGAGGGTTCAAATGTTCAAATGTCTGTAAATCTATCGGACCAAACTGCGTGGTCATCAGTCCGTAGCTTACAAACTACTTAAACGTAGGTAAACTAACCTACGGACAAACACACACACCCATGCCCCAGGGAGGACTCGAACCTCCACGGCGAGCAACCGCGCGCTCCGCAGCGAGGTGCTTTAGACCGCTCGGCTACTCCACCGCGGCACGTATGAGGGTATATCAAGTACGCTTACTTACCTCTTCATACTAGGCAACCCTATAGTGGGCAACAGGTGAAGGTAGACAACCTTTATTTTTTCAGTTCATTGGGGTATATTCTCTCAGCTGATGGTTGACTTTCATAAATAACAGATGGGGGAAGTTGATCGAAAAAAATTTAATGAAACATTTTATTGTTTAACATCATCGTATCCAGATTTAGCTAGGCAACCTATTAGCGATATATCAAACTATACATTGTCTACTATATATACGTCATTAAAATTAAATAACAGATGAGGGTATATATTTCTTATCCTGGATCTCGGACTACAAGCTCAGTTTGGCACGAGCGCATGAGCGATACTTTATAAAACCGTTCTGGTATTTGGACAAAAGATTTTCCATTTCAAGGAGATTTATTGTATTCAAACTGAGAATATTTTCAAGAATTCTGCAGCAGACTGGCGTTAAGGTCATTAGTCTGTAATTTTTTACTCTATTTACAAACAGGAGGCAACTGAGGTTTTTTCCAGTCACTTGAGATTTGGCATTGGGCCAAAGGTTCTCGATAAATACCAGCTAAGTAAGGGTTCAATGCCGCAAAACCTCTTTGTAAATCCGAATTTAGTTTCAATTTGTACCTCGCGACGTCTTTATTTTTAACTCTCTCGGCTGCTTCTCTAAATCAGGGGTGCCAACTGAATCGGTGAGTTTAAAGAGGTACACATTCCAAAAATATAATAAATTAAACTGACTCAGTCATTTCCTTCTTTGGACTTATCTAAATCCAATGCACGTAAGAGGGAACATATTCCACTACTTTAAATGTGCTTGCCAACAATGGTTAAATGCGATTGAGTTGAAGATGAAACATAATCCAGGAATATGTCCCTTCTTCAACTCAAAGCCACACTAGTACGGAGGTCACCCACCACAGTGCTCGTGCTCACTGTTCAGTTCAGTCATTGTGATATAGCAGAAGATTTGTTTGAGGTTATGTTGATTATTTTTAAAGTGAAATATATGGAAAGAAGTTTGCCAAAATTATTAGTACAGTTCATTAGTTTTTCTTTGCTTTAATATAGTAACAATTTCAGAAATAGACTGACAGTGGTAAACCAAGCTTTAAGAAGGGTACACGTAACAAAGAAAAGCATTCACGGGAGATGGTAAAGTTGGCAAGGCGGCGAGTTGAGAGGTTTGTCACTTCAGCAGGTGCTCTTGTTTCAGACAAAATAACCGGCCCAAACCGTAAGTGTAGGGGGAAAATGTATGGAACCTATTTGACCTAACTGTGCTCTGGATATAACAAAGAACTTCATAACATAATCTAAAATAATGTAATTATTTATATCTTTATTACAAATATGTTTTGTGGTATTTTATGATACTGCACACTATTTTATGTGACAAAGAAAGAAATATTTGGAATGGCAAAGTAGAAAAGGCCAAAATCGTTTTAATACAAGATTCACAAAATGTTTTCGCAACTTGATGTGTTTCAACCACATAAAAATTCTAATGATGGTCAAAGTAAAAAATATATGATTTTGTAATACTTTTTAATCAAAGTTCTTGTTTTCATTGGCGATCAAAATGCAACAATCAGAAAGGTGTTATTGAAGAAAAATTACTTTTGTAAATATTTGTAACAAACGCTTTTCAAATACCTCCTTTTATCTTCAATCAAAGATGGAATTATTTTACTCATTTATTTCTGAAACCTGTTTAACATATTCTACTAATTATTGAGATAAATTTGAAAACATTGAGTTGGAAAAGGAACATATTCCTGAACATGTTTATACAATGAGATGGTATATGGTACCATGTGCAATGGGTCTGCTACACTTAAAAGTATACATTGACAATAGTACTTTTTTGCTAAAAAGTCATTTTCATCGCAAAACAGTTTTCTTTAGTTATCCGAAAATTCATATTTTTGGAACGTGTACCGTTTTCAACTCATCCTTTCAATTACTGTGTCCTCCATTTGGGTATCTGTGGGATAGTCAAGTGATAGTATATTCGTACGAACCTCGTGCTTAAATGATTTCTCAAACATGAATTATAAAACCTCTAATTTCCTTCTGTTCTCTTCTTTTGACACGCTAGAATTCTCAGTGAATGGATGGGATAGAGACCCTCGACCCACTAAACGATTTACGCATGACCAGAGTTTTTTTAATTTTATCAGAAAGATGTTTTGCTAAGGTATGACTGTGGTAAGTGTTTGATTTGCGGATCGGTCTTTTTAAAGACACGCAAAATCTTCTAACTTTCGCGTGTCGTAATTTTTTTTTTTTTTCGTTTTTTAACCAAGAGTGCAATTGTCTTTGTTTCCTCAGAATTGTCAGAATGTTGTTATTAAACTTCGTTGTGTCTTTTCCTCCCTTAATCCTCTCACTTGTCCTACTCTTTCCCAGAGAGTGGTTTTAAATGCTTAAATGCTTTGCACTGTCCATAATTCATCTACGGAGATCATACCAGAAATTCATTGTCTAACAACTCCTCATCTGCTGTTTCTTCCCTTCCCGACAGATTTATCAACTTCAGTAATCATCGTCTGTATGACATCGTGATCATTGCCCTCGTCTGCACATTGTTTTTATGACTAAGGTCAGCTTGTCTAAAGCAACAAGTAAATATTTAGTTCCACTGTGTGTGAGTTGTAGACATAGCTGCTCAAAACAGTGTTCGGAAAACGTGGTCAAAAGTGGTTAACAAGACTGTTTGTCTGTAGCACCTACAACGAATCCATAGACGTCCGGATATATGTTTGGTATGTTAAAATCGCCTCCACTAATAATAAATAATCCGTCTATTTCCACTCAACTGAGCGTAGACTTTCTTTGAATGACTTTAAAGGTGTCTCTGTGGAACCAGGTGGCCGGTAAAAACAACCAACAATTAACTTTTTATACTACACCTATTATACGCTTTCAATTTACTTCACTTTGACTGAGACAATATTTTTGTCGGCTGCCATGAACACAAGTCAACTCTTTTTGTGCTTACTATGTCTTTCCGATATACGTTCCCTGCCTCGCTCAATATTGCAGAGCTTCCTACATCGGATTCAGACAGATCTCGGGTTAGAGAATAGTTTAAGTGCAACACATTTCTTGCTTTACAGGAAATGGGAAACACTGTTATGAATTCTCTGGAAATTTAATAGGCTTAGTAATGGTTTGACATTGGAAGCGTCTTTTCTCAGAACGCGGCCTAATTTCTCTGTCAATATGTCGTCTGGCGAGTATTGGTAGAACTACTGCATAGCCTACACAGATAGGCTCGTTCAACCATGATCTTTCTAAGCTAATAATATTTTTTCGTCCAATACATATCTGAAAATATGTCAAAATTAAATATAGTGAGGCAAATATAACAAGACTATCGTACTGAATATAACTATTGTCATTTAACATTCGTTTTCCAAAGATGATGCACAAAATACAATTTACATTTAACTAAATTCAAAAGATACATTGATATCGTATTAGGCTTTTCACTGTAACAGAATGAGTGTATCAACAACCTCTTCTGTTAATTGAAAATGAAATAAAGGCGAGAAAAAAGGATATATGTGTTTTTATTTAAATACAACACATAACTATGTTAAGAACACAACGCAGAGAAGGAATCTTTAAAAATAAATAAAATAATTAAAAAAATTAGGTTTCCAAATTAGACACACAAAACAATAAATTCTGTTAAGCAGATATAACGTGAGGCATTCTTTCATTTTTTAAGTCCCTTTCGTTATTCAAGGGCTACCAATACGATGTCCATACTTCGTTAAAAGAGTATACCAGTTCCTATCTCGTAGATTTAACTAACTCTCACGTTATTTCTAATGATCTAGCGTCAGTTTTTATCCTTTAAGAAATCCTGCAATATTGGCAATTAAGTCAAGATAATAAACTAATTCGTAGTTGATTTTTTCATAACTAATGTGGACACTAGTTACTAAGTTTCCTTAAGTACAAAAATATGAAGATAAATGGGAATATTAGTACTTACTTCAACAGGAGGTGAGTTGATGGAATCTGTAACACAATAAAAATATCTTCTTTATAAAACCTCGTTTATAATAGCTTTAACAGTGGTAACGTAAATGCAAACATTTCCCAAAACATTCTACGACTTCATTATCAAGTGAATAATAGCGAAATAAATATGTGTAAGTACCGAATCGAAAGCATTATAAATAAAATTACAGGTATTCAGTCATAACCATGTATTTCTTATTGCTAATATTTCGTCTGTTCTTGTGAATCGAATTTAGAACATCCAATTTACTATGGAGCTAGAAAGAGACGGTTGCCTCCCTTTCTCCGATGTGTTTGGTTCATCGTAAAACTGATGGTCTGTGAGACACAGTGTCTTTAGTAAGCCGACAAATACTGATTTGCATCTGCGAGCAGATAGCTATCACCATCCACACGAAATTATTATAATATTTCAAGTAGGACATCTTCTTGATGCTGCAATTTATTTCACATTATACCTTGCCTTCCAAATTTACATAAGGCATAACCGTGGTTTATAAATTTTTGTGTATTTAATTTCATTCTAATTTTCTGTTTATTGCATATATAAATTGGTGGGCATAAGTTTCGATAAAACTCTGAAATGGCTTCACCGATTTGAATATTATTTTTTATTTATTTATTAATTTTTTTATTTTTTTGTTCGCTTTAGTAAGTGGTGGGTTAGAAAAAAACAATAGGGAAAACCGAAAGAAACCGCTAAAAAATCAAACAAATCAAAATTGGTAATTTTGTAATTTCGGATTAGATTTGTATTCTATGCCACCATACCGCTGATCAGACTGCGATGAAATTTTACACACTTGAGCTTCAATACAAGTGCGATAGAGGGTTTTGGGTACTCGACAGCTAGGTTTTCAGCGCCCGATCAAATTTATGAAGCTAAGCAGCGAGGAGTGTGAACGATAAAGAAACCGACAACAAAATAAAGGAGAGCAAGCCAGCTAGTAACATGTGCAGCTGAAGTAAAATTCCAAAGGTAAATGTTAGATATGAAAATAGTACCCCATGGGAAATGTTGGAGAGATAGTTAAAATAACTACGCAGATGACCATGGCTGGCTGACCACAGCGATAAAAAAAGGGCGAGCCAGCCACTCTGCAACATATTAAAGCCTCCATGCTAAAAGCTTAGGCCAGAGTTGGAACAAATCATAAAATTTTAAAACTTTGCTCACACTCGCTTCATAATCACCTAAAATAGAGGGCAAGTCTCCGTCAAGATTCGCCTCCACCCTCTCTGCATGATATAAATCATTATCAAAATGTGGCGGACAGTAATCTTGAAAGACGACCGTCTGTTGTCTTCCATATATTTTTTATAAAATTGTAATTTATTTGTAGTCGCTAGATTAGCATTTTGTTAAAACTAGAACCCCACTCTTTTGGAGGCATGAGGAATGGCATTTTTATTCCAAGATTTAAAATATTAGTTTCTGAAATGTTAGTTAATATTGCTAGGATTTTGTTATTTTAATAATTTATTATTGTGTTTATGAATGTGGCAATAAGTATGGCTTCTCCGCTACGCCACTGCCCTGTGAGAATGTGTACTTGTTTTACTTTTAAGTGAATGTGCGAGAATCTAATGGCTGTCTGAATGTGGGTAGTAATAGCTCGCTTTGCATGGTTCTCTCTGGCTGCTGATACTACCAAAGAGGTTTCTACACCCTTTGCTTACAAGCCAATCAGCGAGCCCTCTCCAGGTCGAGTCTCGCGTCCCCCCACTACTGTTTCTTCGGGTTTTGCCAGTTTCCTTTAGCTTCGCTCCTCCTGTCTGCTCGCTCTTCACTTTGTGCTCGTATCGTGGTGAGGTAAGGTTGGTTCTGATCTTGTGTCAGCGGAGATGGTAGCGATTCATTGTGTAGCATGTTTAACTTAGACTCTTGAACTTAGATTCATTTTTCGAAATATTTTTTCCGACCGTGCGCGGAAATGTGTTCTAGTTTTTCAATCCAGTGATTACCAACAGATAAACGCGGTGTAGGTGTTACTAGTTGCAGTTTGATAACGGCCTGGTATATTCAAACCTTTTGTGATTATGTGGTGGTGTACGAACTCTGTGTAAATTCTTTCTAGCTTTGTGGGGCCCGATTTCTAACAGACGATATGTTCATTTTTGTACAGTGCATGTAAAATCTTTCTTATCGTTTCCTTGCGTTAGTGATATGTGTTCCACGTGGTTGGTTCTTAGAACAAAGCCTTCAGCTTCCACTATTGTTTGTTCCATGCCCATCAGGCAAGTAACTGTGCATGTATACTTCTGATTTCCACTAAAATTTGCGATTTCTCTCCCCGCCTATTTTAATTTCGCTGTTTCTTACCAAACTTGTAGTATGTACTCAGTCTTTGTCAGTAATTCTCTCTGAGCCTTGTACAACCTTCTTCAATAGCTTGCTTATGAAATTCTATGTATTTCTATGGGTTGCATGCCGTAGTTTTTATTCTCATTTTTCCGCCTTTGTAATTATTTCCCTTTTCTGGTTTTCTGAGACTGGACTTCATCCGTCTCTGTAATCGCTCCCTGCATTTCTTCGCTCTCTTATGTAATTCTAAACATCTCTATGGGTTGCATGCCGTAGTTTTTATTTTTTACTTTTCCGACTTTGCAATTATTTCACTTTTCCAGGATTTGAGAGTGGACTTCTTCCGTCTCTGTGAACGCTCCCAATCGCATGTTGCTGCATTTCAGTAGCTTCATTAAGAAATTCTACGCAGTTCTAGAGGTTGCATGCCGTATTTAATTCTCTTTATTTTTCATAAATTGAATTTATACATTTTTAACGGTTTTCGAACCACGTGGGTCCGAACTCGGACTTCAGGGGTTTACAGCTAATCACTTGAATTCACGCCACTTCTCATAAAACCAGTGCCTAGATAGTTTACTCTCAGATTGCAACTTAAAGAGTCCGCCATGCTTTTGTGTAATGAATCCGATTTTTAACCGCTTCACCTTCAGTGGAGTGCGATCATGTAACGTAGCCGTGTTCGCCGTTAGCGTGTTTGTTCGCGGGCTAATCTAAATGCAACTTAACTTTGCTATACTCACGCACCATCTCAAATCAGGCACGACAGATCAGAGCCATCTTCGCAGTTTTATTGTATATTGTGTTGTGTGGTACCTCCAGGTTTGCTGAATTTCGCCTGCGATAGCGGCCTCTGCTTCTGCTTCGTTTCAGCACGCTGATTTTGGTGAGTTTCGCTGTTGCATTGCGTGTGTGTGAGCGAGTGAGTGTTGTTTGTAAATCCCCCCCCCCCCCCCCCCCAGTAGCGTTACGTTCTGTGTAGTTAATGTTAAATTCAATGCTGGGCATCGTCAGTATTAGATCATGTAAATTGGATGCATTTTTATTGTATTAACAAAATTGGTTCCCATTTTGCCTGCGTTCGACCTGAATGAAGAAGTTAAGTTCAGTATAATTTTGACTTTCCTATAAATTGTAGTTTTCGAGCACCTTCCCCCATTTATTTAATATTGTTTTCCACCAGTGCTGAGATCAAGCTCAGATGCAATTTTTTTATGTTTAAGTTCCGTTGCGCCATAAATGTTTTTCTTAGCCACCTTTATGAAATAACTTTAATTGTAGTGGATTGTTTATTAATGTCTGTGTGTAATTTCGTGTGAGCTGCTACGGATATTGGCCACTGCATCGTTAACTTCCTATTATTAGAGTAATTTGAACCAAGTCAGTTCTCAATTTGGGCCAGGGAACAAGGTTTTGTAGTAGGTAGTAGCCGGTAGATCACACGGACCTTTTTCTAACTTTACTGCTAAAATTAAGCTTTTTTTATAACAGTAAACTCTTATCTGGGTACCTCCTACCAGAATTAAATTTTATTTCGTACAGTGGCCCACTTCTAATCTTTACGCCACAGGCATCACAGAACTGGGGTTCCTCTCGTCGGAGTAGGAAACCGTGGGTAAATAGCCCCCTACATGATGTTCTTCAGTTGACACCCCAAATGATCCGTAACGCACGTTTTTGTGGTCTGAAAACTTTTGCTTGGCCTGATAAGTTGCTCCAGAAAATAGTCCCATATGACATTATAGAGTAGAAGTATGCATAATATGCTAGCTTTTTTATTTTTATATCTCCTTTATCTGACAACATTCGCATAGCAAACAGGGACTTATTTAGGCGCTTCAGCAGTTCTGCGGCATGCCCCTCCAGCTGTAATACTAAGAATTTGACACTTTCAACTTCTTCTATCTCATTGTTGTCATACTCCAGGTATATAAGGGCAGGAAACCTTTTACAAGTCCTCCCAACTTCCTCAACTTCGTCTTCCATTTCTAGAATACTGCCTTCAAGTTTATTTCCTTTTTATGGGCCCTCTATATACTCCTTCCACAGTTCAGCTTTCCGCTCTTTGCTTAGTACTGGTTTTCCGTCTGAGTCCTTGCTATTCATATAGCTGTTTTTCTTGTGTCCAAATCTCTCTTTTATTCTCCTGTAGTTGGTATCTATCGTTCCCAATACAATAAAAACTTAATTCATTTTTTTTTTTTTTTTTTTTTTTTTTTTTTTTTTTTTTTTTTTTTTTTTTTTTTGCCCCTGAAAGTGTGACAGAGAAGAAATACAGCAATAACCACCAAACCATAGCTGAGCTCAAAACAGCCATTAAACAGGTCATAGACAACATCGATGTTCCGACACTTCAGTAGGCCATGCAGAATTTGGCTATTCGTCTGCTTCACATCAACGCCACGGAAGGCAGGTACAGGCATATCGAACATGTCATAACCTAAATTCGAATATCTGTAATGACGTTTACTTCTTCAATAAAGTGAGAGCACGCCACTTCAGTAGGCCATGCAGAATTTGGCTATTCGTCTGCTTCACATCAACACCACGGAAGGCAGGTATAGGCATATCGAACATGTCATAACCTAAATTCGAATATCTGTAATGACGTTTATTTCTTCAATAAAGTGAGCGCACGCCACAATTTGTTAGTAATATACATTCTGTTCCACATAGTTCAATAATTGTCACCCTGTGTGCTATGAAATAAATTTTCTGCTGCCTGCGATATTTTATTTTAATTGTTTTACGAACGGGTGGAAATTTCACCTGTACCTCCCCGTATCGGTATCATACATATCCCTTTTGACAGTGGTTTCAGACGGGTGGGAATTTCCGTACAGTTCTAGACGCCATGCCAGGGATGCAGGGCTGATCCCCCCGGAGGCTCGACTCGTCCCTCGAGCATGAGATAGGCTTAAATTAGTATAAGTAGTTCGTGAGTCTAGGGACCGATGACCACAGTAGTTTGGACCGTAGGTTTACAAACATTTGAACATTTTTGAACGGTGGTTTCTAGTGTACCGAAAGCTAAGTTTAAGCTGTTTTTGGAGGAGTGTAGTCCGAGGTTTTCACCCAAAATATGCTGCTCTATATCAAAACCTGTCATACACAGATTTTAAGTAAGAGAATAAACAGCGCATAACTGAAGCTTACTCTGAACTCTAATGAGAGAAAAAAATGTGGTTGGTAAATTTACTGCATGTCCAGCTCTTAGTTCTTAATTATTAGCCTGATTTAGCAACAAGTATCGCTACAAGTTCACTAGTACTTCAGCTGAAATTTTTCCCTACAATTTCCAGAGTAAGTAGATGTAATTCCCTCACAAGTGGGCCGACCAACCGCAGTCCGATCCCCAACAGGACGTGCAAACGGAACCCAGCAGCGGCATCTAATTAACGCCCGCTCGTTATTTCGCGGTCGCCTGGCAACGAGCAGAGCGGCAGGTCCCTGCCACGCCACGCGATATTGGGAGGGGGTGATGGCGGGGAGGCGGATAAATTGGAACCGGGCTGCGAGAGAGGGGAGCCCAGGCGAGGGGATTAGAAAATAACCGCAGGACCGGCGGGCTACCAGGCCGATCGATGGGGCTTGGCGGGGCACGGATGTGGCTGGCGTCGTCATGGCAACGGCAGCCCCGCCCCGCTTCAGCACTAAATACAGTACCTGCCGCGCGGTATGCACGCTTGTCACTATACACAACTACCACACCCCCACCCCGACACAGCTCACCGGCCTTCCGTCAGCAATGCAACGAACCACTTCGTAGGCCCTTTGTGTGGTGTTATGGGAACACAATAACAGAAAAACAGAGGGCCAAGGACTCAGAGGTCACTTAACAAGAACGTAAACACGACATTAAAAGTCATTTCACGTCTATTTTCGGAAAAGAATTTCCTGCATGGCCATCTCGGATTTTACAAAATCTTGTATGAACATTCCTATAGGTTCCCAATGAATATTGTCGCGTTCAAAAGGAAGCAAGCTTGACTTCGAAGGCAACTGAACACAGCACTTATACTGAAAAAATCTGAAGATAGTCTAAAAAGCCGAAAGCTAGTTCATAACAAACTAATAAATATTATTGTGGAAAATAAATGAAATGACCGTATGGCTTTTTAGTGGCCGGGAAATCCACATAGGGACTGCTAGTCTTTCTATTGACGCTACTTCGGCGACTTGCGTATCGATGATGATGAAAAGCAAACACAAAAAACACCAATCCTCTGCCCGGAATCGAACCCGTCCCCTTTGTATTAGCGGTCAGCGACGCTGCTACTGAGCTATGGAGGCGGAACATAAATACAAAGTTAAAATTGAAATTCTTCTGAGCTATTTGCCGCGTCATGATCCTTCAGGGAAAGAGGAAGGCTCCTATAACGGATCCGAAATGTTAGAAATATATCATCATGACGCGGCAAATAGTTCAGAAGAATTTCAAGTTTAACAGTAATGACCGCGAAAGCCTACGTTCTTACATAGATACACAAAGTTTTTGATATAGGCATTTGTTTGACACTCCTGTCAACATTGCTCTTCTGAGTTTTCGCCAACTTTGCGATATAATATCACCTGTAATATTTTCTTGAAAGAAACAAAACTAGAGATCTACAACTTTTTCCGCCGCTAGTAAGTGAAATAATAAAACAAAATTATTTAGAAACTGTCATACGGATAAGTTGAGCTTATCCCGGGAAAACAGGCGCTTGAAAAAATGTGGAGTTTCGCTTTTTATATCTATTGAAGCAATCGCGGGATAAATCAGAAACTGCATGTAATGACTTAACATTACTTGATTTTGGATTACAAAACTTCATTTTCCTGCGCCTGACTAGTATTTACAAATGGAGGACAAAGTTGATTTTTGAAAGTCGAAAAATAGAAAATTTTATGTCAGTTTGACAAAAAAGAGTCTTCTGCAAACTTTTTAAACCTTTTTCATTAGAAACGCCATATTCTCAACCAGTGGCACAGTCCCGAGAGGGGGCGGCTAATGGGGTGAAGCCCTCCCCCCATCTCCTCCCAAACAATATTTAATCTTTTTTTTTTTTTTTTTTTTAATCAGGTCGTCTCCGGAAATTTAAAATAGTACACATGTAATAAATCACAACGTAACTATAATTTGTCAAGCACAAGAACTTGACAATGGGTTGCCAATGTGATAGCGCCACTGAGAACTTGTGCTGCTGTTTCTGTGGGCTGTTTTAATGCCGCATCGACCAGCTTTGATGCTGCCGCTATTGTTACTGCTGCTTGGTAGCTCAACGGCGCCACCGAATGGAATCTTATGAGCAACAATATATTTCAGTTCCATTTTTGCACATAAAGTCTTATGTTAATTAAACTGTAAAGACCTTTCTCTTTGGCTAGTAACATAGAAGTTGCTTAATTATTTTACGAGCTGATTATATACACTCAATTTCCACCACGTCGCTCCTCTTCCACTTTCCAATTATTGCAAGCCTACTGATTTTATTTCTTGTGCAATTGTTTTCGTAGTATAATAGGTTAAATTATAAAAAGTGTAAAAATAGGTCATAGGTTAATAAATTCAATAGGCTTTATTTTTTAAAAATTAGACCCCCACCTCAGAACCAAATCCTGGCTGCACCACTGTTCTCAACCACGTTTGTTTTGCAGCACGAGCTTAGACGGCTCTCAAATACAGGACGGTGGAAGTGGTTTGAATAAACGCCAATGTTCAGCTGGTACTAAAATCTAATCTGACATATTTTATTGTTCTAAAATTGTTTAGTACCCTCTGCGGAAGATGTCAATAGTGCTGACGACTAGGAAATGAGCTTAATTCCGAAAAACTGCATATGTCATCTTGTTTTTAACTTCCTTAAATCAGCGCTACAAATTTACTTTACCTGTGAAAAAAAATGAAATAAAGAATCTAATAAAACAGACAGCTATCTTCTTTTTATTAAAGTGTAACAATCACATTTTAGAAATTAAATTATTCATTTATTGTCCTATACGTAGTTCAAGGTTTCCACTGA
Source organism: Locusta migratoria (assembly GCA_026315105.1). Taxonomy (NCBI): domain Eukaryota; kingdom Metazoa; phylum Arthropoda; class Insecta; order Orthoptera; family Acrididae; genus Locusta; species Locusta migratoria. The sequence continues at coordinate 318,133,422 of CM048748.1, read as the reverse complement.
ACAAAATTTTCAGTTCAAATTCATCAATTTATTGTATATTTTCGCTATAATCAAAAAATGGAACCTGACTTTCATATTGTCAGGGGCTGTCTGCGAAATGACGTTATAACTCTGCATGTTCGTATCATTAGACTGATGAAATATGTGAAAACACGGTTTCTTAGATATGCATAGTCATTGTTGATGGCTACGCTACGGTGTTAAACATATGGCTGTGAAAATTTATCAATACTTACTGGGGAACATGCACGAACATTCACACGAAATTTTACCAAAATTCATGGTCAGGGAGAAATCTCTAGACACTTAGCATGAAGTGGCCCAAAAGCATGATTATAGAATCTTTTTGTATAAACAAGAGTAAATTATAGCAATAACAATAATGATAATGGCGCAATTTAAAGACTAGACATAAAAAAATAGGTAGCAAATAGGTGTGTGTCTGAGGGAGAGGGATTTGTTTGTTTACAGTCTACGGGCGCTCAACAGCGACCTCACCAATAAGAAAAAGAACAAAGTGATCATTAAAATTCAAGTAAGACAAAAGAAAGTTAAAACATCTATATAAGGGACTGGCTGATGAAGGACAAAGAACATGGTTGAATCAGTCACCCTGGTAGCACATTAAAAACGTCTCTAAATTTTGGAGAACAAGCCGAAAATGTCATAAGAAGCTTAGAAGTCGTGCAACATTCACTTGATCATTAAAAAAAAGGACAAATCTTATAATTAATTAACTATTATCTCTTGTCTAAGTATAAAACACAGCCCACTAAAATGTGATGCTACGTGATCTGTATGTCAAAATCAGCACATATTCCAAGTTTGACACATCCGTGCTATGGCAATATGCCATATCGCTGCGTCTCATGCGAAGACGAGTGAGAAGTACCGGTACCGATCAACAACGCAAAACGCAGTGCGCTAGCGCAAAACAACGCACAGAGGCATCTCCAACCAGGACAGACATGATATGCGGACAGGGATAGTTGTAACCAGTCAAAATATTCAAAGTGGGTAAAATATGCACAATAGATTTTGAGTGAGTATAGTATTAAAACTTAGGTATTATCACAAATCGTAACCTTCTGCTCCACCGCGGGGAATAGTGGCATTATCTCATTTCTGGCAACAGCTCTCCTAAATGAAAGTCCAAGTGCAATAGGCGTAACTTGTCTAACTAATCGCACTGTTGTAGCTATAGCCACACGTTAGGAAATGGTGGGAACACACTCGGTAGAGCAGCGTACGTAATCCTAGCATGTGCGCCGTCTCTAATCAGTATGAGTTGGCCGGATGTTAAACCCTAATCCTCCATGTTCCTTTCAAGAGAGAAGGTACATTTTGAATACCGTATAGCAACCGTTCTGAGAGTGACAGCTCTGCCAATGTCCTCTCAGTTTACAACAACATATAAGCATGTATTATTTAGGTAACCAACCTAAAAAAATTACGAGGGAATGTAGGTAGAGGGGCGTTACACTATAGTTCGACTTTTCTGTTTTCTTTATTTCGTGGATTTCGGATTCTTAACCCCAATGTTTACCGCAGATGAGCAATAAAAGCTCTTGTGCCGACTATTAACAGTTAATTAGCTGATACGTAGCGTGCTCATTTCACACTGAAATACCGCGGCTTGTAGACTTTTAGGTGAAATTATATAACTTTGTTCTTCTGCTCGATACTCATATGATCGTATTACCAATCATAGCTTATCTATATGACTCGAGAATACTACAAGAAAGAAATACTGTCTGAAATATACAAAACAGTACTGTACTTATAGTGTAGAAATTGTCACGGTACAAACAGTTAAAAGAAATATGGATATATTTGTGTGAGAAGCAAAAGGAAAAAGGAAAAAGAATGTACACGCAGTTAGGGAATACAAAACGAGAAAGACTGCTGCACCATCGTTGAAAACAGTGAGCTTTGATGTTTTAGTGATGGGTGCATTGAGGCAGCTGAGTGAAAACTGTAAGGCTAAGGTATTTTTCATTTCCTTAAATTTCGAATAGCTGCGAATAGTGTAACAATTATTATGTACACAAACTTAAAAAATGAAATGTAAATCCAAGCATTTAAATTCTGCGTACTGCGAACAGTAGGCCTATTGTTGTTGTTGTTGGTGGTGGTGGTCAGTCTGGAGACTGGTTTGATGCAGCTCTCCACACTACTCTATCCTGAGCAAGCCTCTTCATTTCCTCAGAAGAACGGCACCCCACATTCATCCGAATCTGCTTTACTACATTCGTCTCTTGATCTCCCTCTGCGATTTTTTCCTCACACAATTCCCACAGTAAACTGACAGGGCGGGATTAAAATAGGTGAAAACAAAATAAGTAGTCTCGCATATGAGGATGACTTAGTTGTAATGGCCGATTCAATTGAACGGTTGCAAACTAATATTTCAGAGCTCGATCAGAGGTGCAAGGATTATGATATGAAGATTAGCATCTCCAAAACGAAAGTAATGTCTGTAGGAAAGAGATTTAAACAGATAGTGCCAAATGGGAGGAACAAAGTTAGAACAGGTAGACAGTCTCAAGTACCTGGGATGTTTTTTCTCACAGGATGGCAAATAGTGAAATAACTGGAATCGATTTGCAGCAAAGCTAATGCAGTGAGTGCTCAGTTAAGATCTACTCTCTTCTGCAAGAAGGAAGTCAGTACCAAGACTAAGTTAGCGGTGTGCCGCTCTATCTTTCGACCACCTTGGTTGTATGTCAGTGAAAGTTGGGTGGATACAGGTTACCTTATTCACAAGGTAGAGGTTACAGATATGAAAGTAGCAAGAATGATTGCAGGTACTAAAAGACGGGAACAATTGCAGGAGGGTGTCCATAATGAGAAAATCAAAGAAAAAACTCGGAATGAACACCATAGACGAAGCAGTTAGAGCGAACAGACTGAGATGGTGGGGCCATGTTACACGCATGGGAGAGGCAAGGTTACCTTAGAGAATCATGAGCTCGGCAGCGGAGGGTAAAAGGAGTCGAGGTTTTTTCAAATGTTTGTAAATCTATTGGACCAAACTTCATGGTCATCAGTCCGTAGCTTACAAACTACTTAAACCTAGGTAAACTAACCTAAGGACAAACACACACACCCATGCCCCAGGGAGGACTCGAACCTCCACGGCGAGCAACCGTGCGCTCCGCAGGGAGTCGAGGTAGACCAAGAAGAAAGTACTTAGATTCGGTGAAGAATGATTTTGAAGTAAAAGGCATAACATCAGACGAGGCATCAATATTAGCATTGAATAGGGGATCATGGAGGAATTTTACTAGAGGTACTATGCTCCAGACTGAACGCTGAAAGGCATAATCAGTCTCTGATGATGATGGTGAAGATGTCGACAATTCCCTCCAATGTTGAATTTGTAATTCCTTAATGTTTATGAATGTGTCCTACCAATCGATCCCTTCTTTTAGTCAAGGTATGTCAAAAATTTCTTTTCTTCCTAATGCCACTCAGTACCTCTTCATTAGTTACGTGATCTACTCACCAGTATCCTTCTGTAGCACCACATTTCAAAAGCGTGTATCTTCTCCGACCTAAACTATTTATCGTCAAAATTTCACTCCCGTAGAAGGAAACACTTCACATAAATGCCTTCACAAAAGACTTCTTCACACTTAAATTAATATTCGATATTAGCAAATTTCTCTTTGTCAAAAACGCTTTTCCTCCCATAGCCATTCTGCATTTTATATCTTCTTTACTTCGGCCATCAGAAGTTATCTTGCTACCTAAATAACGAAACTCATCTACTACTTTTATCATCTCATTACCTAATCTAATTCCTTCAGCATCATCTGATTTTTTTTGACACTACACTCAATTCCCTCGTTTTACTCTTGTTAATGTTCATCTTATAGGCTCCTTTCAACACAATGTCCAATACGTTCAATTGCTATTCCAGGTCCTTTGCTGTCTGACAGACTTACAAAGTCATCAGAAAAACGCAATGTTTTTATTTCTTCACCCTGAACTCTAATTCCTTCTCCACACTTATATTTGCTTTCCTTCACAGCTTGCTCAGTGTACAAATGAATAACATCGGAGAAGGGCTATAACCCTGTCTTACTCCCTTCCCAACCACTCCGCCCCTTTCATGCCCTTCAACTCTAATAACAGCTGTTCGATTAAAGTACAAGTTGCAAATAACCTTCCGTTCTCTATATTTTACCCCTGCTGACTTCAGAATTTAAAAGTGTGTATTCCATTCAACGTTGTCAAATGCTTTCTCCAAATCTACAAAAGCTATAAATGTCGGTTTGCCTTTCCTTAATCTATCTTCTAAGTCTTCTAATACATTTCTTCTGAATCCGAGTTGATCTTCCCCGAGGTCAGCATCTATCAGCCTTTCCATCCTTCTGTAAATAATTCGTGTTAAAATTTTGCAACCATGACTTATTGCACTGATGGTTCTGTAATTTTCACACCCGCCTGCGCCTCCTTTATTTGTATTGGGGAGTGTTGCATTTTTCTTAACGTCTGAGAGTATTTCACCTGTCTCATACATCTTACGCACCAGGTGAAATAGTTTTGTCGTCTACTCCAAGGCATTGTTTCAACTTAGGTCTTTCAGTGCTCTGCGAAATTCATCTCTTTATTTACTACCTCTTCCCCTCCCATAATATTGTCTCGAAGTTCATTTCCTTTGTAGAACCCCTTCATATACTCTTTTCATCTTTCAGTTTTCCCTTCTTTGCTCAGAACTGGTTTTCCACCTCTTAAGTTCTTGATACAGTATTCATACAGTTTTTTTCTCCAAATGTCTCTTATTTTCCTGTAGGCGGTATCTATTTCTTCCCCTAGTTATGCATTCTTCTACAGATTAGCATTTGGTTTCTAGCCATTCCGGTATAGCACTTTTGCAATTTCTGTCACTCTCATCTCTTAGTCGTCTGCACTCCATTTTACCTGCTACATTTACTGCTTTTTTATATTGTCTCATTTCATCATTTAAACTAAGTATTTCCTGTGATACCCAAGGATTTTTATAGGTCAATTGCCTATGAACGACTTCCTAGTAGCGCACGTCCATCACGTAGCATATTTGCAAGGTTGAAGCAACGGCTGCAAGGTTAAAAATTCGATTGTGGTATTTTGTTATCTCTGCCGGACGCAATGAACTGTCGAAGTGGTAGACTAAAGTTCTCCAACTGGTCGACCAGAACCTATCGTCGAGTACCCACAACATCGCAGTTGCCATGAATGTATCCAAGAACAGCATCAGGAGACTTGATCATAAACAGCAGCTTCATCCATTATTATCTCCAGAGGGTGCAGCCATTGGGTCCAGATGATTTTGCCGCATGTGCAGATTTCAACGATCCATACTTTTCTCGGCTCATTATTTTCACACCCATTGCGCATTTGACAAACTGTCGTAACGGCACATTTGGAACGAGCGAAACCCTGCTGCCACAAATCTTGACTGTCTTCAGCACTGTTTCGCTATTAATGAGTGGGTTGCTATTATTCATGGTCGTGTGAATGGCTCATATGTCTGATGGGTAACAGCTGCTTAGCCTCCCTGACAAACGTACTGGTACAGCATTCTAAAGATGTGGCATTGCATAGGCCTACCGCCAAACGATCTTCTGCCAGCATGATGGCGTTCCAACACGAAGTCCTTTAGCACATCCACCAAACTTTCGGAGACACATGGATAGATTGCAGTGGACTGATTTGACCCCCATACAGTTTTACCTGTGGGTCTGCAACACAATATAATTTACGACCCCTCATGGAATCATAAGATGATCTTGCCTACGTAATGGTTACGGCACAGATCATTACTGATACATTCAAGACTTCTAGATCGTTGGTAGGTAAATTCTCTGCAATAAGACTCGTGATCGCCACTTCGAGTATATGTTGTAGTTTACGCAAGGTTGAGCTATTACAGCAGATAACAACTTTATTTCCCTGCAAAGTTATTTCAAACTCATCCAGCCGTACATGATCGGGAATTAGAATTGCAAGTCGTAGGTCTTCGGGATAATAATTACGGATGTGGTCCCACTTTTCGTGTGCTATAACAAATAGCTTTATTATTTTCCTTTATTTTTAAAGAACTTCCACTAAAAGAAACACTTTTTAATTCAATGTTTCACCAAGAACAAACAGTTGAATCAATTAAAATGACTTAAAGAACGTCATGTGAACTCTGTTATGAATGACATATCTTATTCATAAGCGGCTTAAGTGTGTGTCAGTTTGTCGCCGATACAACTGCGCATGTGCAGAGTTGTTGTCGAGTTCCATAAGCAGCTATGCGCATGCGCAATTTTGCAGCTTACGTGTGTGTCAGTTTGTCGCTAAGCGGCACACAAACAAGTGACCCCCCCAGTCATCTGAAGCACCAGCCGTCACTGCCAATAACCCATTCACTCGTATCTGCCCAATGTAAATACGTTTAGAAACAACAACTACTGGCCTTATTGGGACATGGTCTTATTTGGGTCACCTACTAAATTCTACGATTATCTGTCCAAGTACGGTAACCAGATCTAAAATACGAATAAATCTAAAACTATTAAAAAAATTTAAAAAAAACCATAATGGGTGAAACGACAGATTTTATACTAACAAGGGGGAGGGGGGAAAATATCGTGGTAAAAAGTTACACTTTTTCCCCATAGTTTCTTGCGAGAGAAACCATAACAGCGTCTGTAAAAAGTAAACTACTGTATTTGTAACTCTTAGAGAAATGCGACATTTCACATGACATCTTCGTTTGCCAAAGATGGAGCTTAGAAATCACAAATAAAAGATAACCAGGTTTGTGGATATCAAGTTTTAATGCTTGGAAAAGTATTTAAATACACAAAATGAGCTTGATCTTGATATCATAAAATAATTAACGCAGAATGTGAAACGTGTTTAGTGTCGGGCAAGGCGGCCACAGTTCTGCTCACTTTGCCCTGTTTGACGCCATTACAGAAATACGATTCTACAGGTTCAACATTTAACACGTAACAGTAGATCTTACTTGCTTTTAAATCTTAAATCGCGTAAATTTAAGTTGTGGCTGTCAATCGCATATACTAGAAGCTTTTATTTAGTTATAACAGTTATAATGGGCATTCAAAAATAAATGGGACAGGGGCATAATTACAAAAAAAAAAAAAAACAGTACCGTACCTGACCCTGGCTCTTGAAACACTTGTCCCATGTGACACAAGGCGCCGCGGCGGAGTGGCCAAGCGCATTGAGGCGCTATACTGCGATGCGCGAGGCCGCTCCCCGTCGGGGGTTAGAATCCCCCCTCGGGCATGGCTGTTTATGTCGTCTTTAGTATAAGGTAGTTTGTAAGTTTAGGGGCTGATGACCCCCGTCGGGGGTTCGAATCCCCCCTCGGGCATGGCTGTTTATGTCGTCTTTAGTATAAGGTAATTTGTAAGTTTAGGGACTGATGACCCGCAGTTAAGTCCCTTAAGCTTAACAAACATTTGATTTTGACACAAGGCGGTGAATGGCTGTGAGGAGTAGCATCGGTCTCTGGCCTGCAGGCTGTTCATTGAGTCGGAACAGATTAAAACGCGGTTCAGGTCTACATGTTTGATAAAATGAAGTGCCCTACTAAATAGCCGTTAATTCTGCCGTAAACACACGGCACGATTTTGGAAGAGAATGGCATTCCACACCAATGGGAGACGTAAATGCATATTCCGTATGACGAGCAAATTTAGATCCATCATTGTAGAAAATCATGGCACCCTGAAACTCTGCAAGTACTGTGTGCAACAAACGCCGGAACATTATGGGAGAGACTGAAACTTCCAAGGCTTGGTAGAGATCCAAGGGGGGGAAGGGGGGTGCGCGCGGTATAGCACGATGCATACAGTGAAGGGAATGGAGGTTAAAGCCCCTACAAATGGAAACGAACCGCAATACACCAGGTAAACCCATTCGAGGGCGAGTATCAGAAGTTATAAAAGTCTCCCTCGAAGAAAACTTGATATGTGGGATGACCAGGAAATGGCGCCTAGTCTGAAGAAGGGGATTCCCGCTTCAGCAAGGAGACTGACAACAGGGCTGGTTTGGAAGGCACCCGTAGCCAAGCGGATGCCACAATGGTGAACGGGATCCAACAATTTCAGGGCAGAAGGAGCTGCCAAGCCACAAACCTGGCACCCACAATCTAATCAGGACTGAATCAGAGCCCGGTAGATATGAATTGGTGTTGTACAATCTGCACCGCAGGATGAGTGAGCTAGGAAACGGAGGGCATTAAGTTTCCGCATACAGCTTATCTTCAGCTGCCAAATATGGGGCAGCCAAGTCAGTTTTTATCAAAACGGAGGCCCAAGAACGGTTCTGTGCCACAACCTCTAGGCGCTGAGTAGCCAAGAAGAGTTCTGGGTCAGGGTGGACTGTAGGACGACGGTAGAAATGCATGATTCGCGTTTTAGAAGGGGAAAACTGAAAACCATGCGAGAGAGCCCACGTGGAAGCCCGCCAAATGGCACCTTGGAGCTGTCTTTCAGCCGAGGCTACTGAGTGGGAGCTGTACCACATGCAAAAGTCGTCTACGTACAACGCCAGGGTGACAAGTGACCCAACAGAGCTCACCAACCCATTAATGGCGATTAAGAAGAGTGTAACACGTAACACAGAACCCTGTGGAACGCCATTCTCCTGGATCTGTGGGGAGCTGAAGGAAGAGCCAATCCTCACACGGAACATACGGCGGGATAAAAACTGACTGATAAAAATTGGTAGAGAGCCTCAGTCATAGGCCCCAGTCATGGAGGGTACATAAAATATGACGACGCCAAGCGGTGTCGTAGATCTAACGTAAATCAAAGAAAAATGCAACGAGATGTAGACGTTTTGAGAAAGCCTTTCTGATTGCTGTTTCCAGTCGAAGTAGATGGTCGATAGTAGACCTGCTCTCCCGGAACCCACACTGATGGTTAAGATGTTTGAGAGGTTGATTATGGATAGACTCAGGTCCAGGCGCAGAATCACGAGAAGAGGAAAGGGCCATACTTAGTTTCCATTCCGTGATGGGTTTGTTATAAGGTTCCTCCTGGTGAGTGGTAAAGCATAAATTTGAGGCTTCGGCCTGTTTTTTCTTGAGAATAAAAGCCACCGGGTAGGAAACCATCGCCAATGCTTTCACAAAGTGAGCTGCAAGGTGCTCTGCGAGAACTGATGGATCAGTACACACCCCATCTGGTAAGGCAAGGCCAGGGATTGAAGAAGGGCACTGACAACATTGGATGGAGCGGAGCATAGATCACACCTGTGACAAGGTTACAGAAGATTCCAAGGAGGAGAGAAAACGCTCCCAGCACACCCGCTTGCTCTGTTTGATTATATAACGAGCCTTGGCACGAAGGCATTTAAAGTTGACAAGGGCAGCATGGGACGGATGGCGCTTCAGATGTTGCAAGGCTCGACGGCGCTCATGAATCGATGAGGCAATGGCCACCACGGAACCGGGGGGCAGCTAGGAGGGCCTGTCTACCTCGGAACAGCAATGCTAGCAGCTCGAGTAATCGCATTAGAATTATCACTGATGATATCATCTATACAGTCAGATAGGGATGGTGTGAAAACCATCTGCGATGTATGCAAAGGCCAATTATCGTGATGGAAAACCCAACGAGGTATCGTGTCCGTCGCCCAGTGTGAGGGGAGTGAAAGAATCAACGGAAAGTGGTCACTGTAGCAAAGGTCGTCATGCGGTGACCAATGAAATAAAGTAAAAAGGGGAGGAGAAGTGAGTGAAACGTCTATGGAAGAAAATCTGCCGTGAGCGGTACTAAAATAGGTTGGGGAACAATCATTGAGGAGGCATAGGTTTTGATCGGCAATGAGTTGGTGTCTACAAGGTGGCCCCGACTAGTTGTTTAAGCACTGCCCCAAGAAAGATGAATGGCATTGAAGTCCCCAAGAATGAGGAAGGGAGGAGGGAGTTGCTGAAGGAGTGCTGAGAGGGCAGCAGACGTAGGGGACCTGACAGGAGGGAGATACAGGTTACAAATTGTTAACGGAATGTGTAAGAGCGCCATAACAGCAACCACTTCCAGTGTGGTATGGAGAGGGATCCGTGAACTAACAACGTCCATATGAACTAGGGTGAAGACTCCTCCAGATGCTTGTAGGGGGGCGTACATGGTTACAACAGAAAGCACGGAACCCACGAAGTGTTTGCGAATGGCCATCAGTGAAATGTGATTCCTGCAAAACAACACAAGCTGCTGAGTAGGAGGCAAAAAGATGTTTCAACTCCAGGAGGCGATGGTAGTAGCCGTTACAGTTTCATTGGTTGAGAACAGATCGGGGATCCATATAGAAGGCGAACGGACTAATGCATTTCATCTACATCTGCAACCATACTCCGCAAGCCACCCGACGGTGTGTGGCGGAGGGTACCTTGACTACCACTATCGATTTTCCCTCCTATTCCAGTCACGTATTGTTCGCGGAAAGAAGGATTGTCAGTATGCCGCTGTGTGCGCTCTAATCTCTCTGATTTTATCCTCACGATCTATTCGCGAGATATACGTAGGAGGGAGCAATATACTGCTAGACTCCTCAGTAAAGGTAAGTTCTCGAAACTTCGTCAAAAGCCCTTACCGAGCGACAGAGCGTCTCTCCTGCAGAGTCTTCCACTGAAGTTTAGCGATCATCTCCGTAACGCTTTCACGATTACCAAATGATCCTGTAACGAAGCGCGCTGCTCTCCGTTGGATCTTCTCCACTTCCTCTATCAATCCCACCTGGTACGGATCCCACACCGGTGAGCAGTATTCAAGCTGTGGGCGAACAAGTGTACTGTAACCTACTTCCTTTGTTTTCGGACTGCATTTCCTTAGAATTCTCCCAATGAATCTAAGTCTGGCATCTGCTTTACCGACGATTGATTGTATATGGTCGTTCCATTTTAGATCCTTCCTAATGACTAATCCCAGATAATTTATGGAATTAACTGTTTCCAGTTGCTGACCTGCTATAGTGTAGCTAAATGATAAAGGATCTTTCTTTCTGTGTATTCGCAGCACATTACACTTGTCTACATTAAGCTTTAATTGCCATTCCCTGCACCATGTGTCAATTCGATGCAGATCCTCCTGCATCTCAATACAATTTTCCATTGTTACAACCTCTCTATATATTACCGCATCATCCGCAAAAAGCCTCAGTGAACTTCCGATGTTATCCGCAAGGTCATTTATATATATCGTGAACAGCAACGGACCCACGACACTCCCCTGTGGCACCCCTGACATAACTCCTACTTCGGAAGACTTCTCTCCATTGAGAATGACCTGCTGATTTCTGTTTTCTAGGAATTCCTCAATCCAATCACACAATTGGTCTGATAGACCATATGTTCTTACTTTGATCATTAAACGTTTGTGGGGAACTGTATCAAACGCCTTGCGGAAGTCGAGAAACACAGCATCTATCTGAGAACCCGTGTCTATGGCCCTCTGAATCTCTTGGACGAATAGCGCGAGCTGGGTTTCACACGAACGCCTTTTTCGAAACCCATGCTGATTCCTACAGAGCAGATTCCTAGTCTCGAGAACTGTCATTATATTCGAACATAATACATGTTCCAAAATTCTACAACTGACCGACGTTAGAAAAAATGTTCAAATGTTTGTTAAGCTTACAAACTACTTAACAACTAGCTTATCCTAAGGACGGCACAAATATCCATGCCCGAGAGGGGATTCGAACCTTCCGACCGCGGTGGCCGAGAGAACTGCAGCGCGCCAGTCACGTCTGCACGGCCACTACGGTCGGGGGTTCGAATCCCCCTTCGGGCATGGATATTTGTGCCGTCCTTAGTGAAGCCGGCCGCGGTGGCCGAGGAGACTGAGGCGCTCCAGTCACGGTCTGCACGGCCACTACGGTCGGGGGTTCAAATCCCCCCTCGGGCATGGATATTTGTGCCGTCCTAGTTCGTAAGTAGTTCATAAGTAGTTTGTAAGTTTAGGGACTGATGACCCCGTAGTTAAGTCCCATAGACTATACAAACATTTGATTCGAACCCCCGACCGTAGTGGCCGTGCAGACCGTGACTGAAGCGCTTCTGCCCCCTCGGCCACCGCGGCCGACCGACGTTAGAGATATAGGCCTAGAGGCCTATATACAGGACCATTCTTGAAAACGGGAATGACCTGCGTCATTTTCCAATTCGGAACGCTATGCTCTTCTAGAGACCTACGATACACCCCTGCGAGAAGGGGGGCCAGTTCCTTCGCGTACTCTGTGTAAAAACGAACTGGTATCCCATCAGGTCCTGCGGCCTTTGCTCTTTTGAGCCATTTTAATTGTTTTTCTATCCCTCTGTCAATTATTTCGATATATGCCATTTTGTAATCTGTGCGGCAATCTAGGGAAGAAACTACAGTGCAATCTTCCTCTGTGAAACAGCTTTGGAAAAAGACATTTAGTAATTCCGCCTTTAGAGTGTCATCCTCTGTTTCAGTGCCATTTACGTCACAGAGTGTCTGGACACTTCGTTTTGATCCACCTACCGCTTTGACATAAGACCAAAATTTCTTAGGATTCTCAGCCAAGTCAGCACAAAGAACTCTACTTTCGAATTCGTTAAACGCCTCTCGCATAGCCCTCCTCACACTACATTTCGCTTCTTGTAATTTTTGTTTATCTACCAGGCTTTGGCTACGTTTATGTTTGCAGTGAAGTTCCCTTTGCTTCCGTAGCAGCTTTCTAATTCGGTTGTTGTACCACGGTGGCTCCTTTCCATCTCTTACGACCTTGCTAGGTACATACTCATCTAATGCATACTGTACGATGGCTTTGAACTTAGACCACTGTTCGGGGGTTCCTCAACACCATCTGTACTTAAGATAAAACTTCTGTGCTGAACCGTCAAGTACTCTGAAATCCCCTTTTTGTCACTTTTTCCGAACAGAAAAATCTTCCTACCTTTTTTAATATTTCTATTTACGGCTGTAATTACCAATGCTGTAACTGCTTTATGATCGCTGACTCCCTGTTCTGCATTAACTGTTCGGGTCTGTTTGTCACCAGGTCTAATATGTTGTCACCACGATTTGGTTCTCTGTTTAACTGCTCAAGGTAGTTTTCAGATAATGCATTCAAAACAAATTCACTGGATTCTTCGTCCCTGCTACCTGTAATAAACGTTTGAGTCTCCCAATCTATATCGGGTAAATTAAAATCACCTCCCAAAACTATAACATGGTCGGGAAATCTGCTCGAAATATTTTCCAAATTACCCTTCAGGTGTTCTGTCACAACAGCTGCTGAGGCAGGAGGCCTATAGAAGCATCCGATTACCATGTTCGAGCCTGCTTTAACCGTGACCTTCACCCAAATTATTTTACACTTCGGATCTCCGTCTATTTACTTCGATACTAGTACACTTTTTATCACTATAAACACGCCTTCCCCTTCACCGTCCAGCCTATCTCTGTGGTAAACATTCCAGTCTGAGTTTAGAATCTCATTACTGTTTACATCTCGTTTCAGCCAACTTTCCGTCCCTTGTACTATGCGGGCATTGTGATCGTTTATTATTGAGAGCAATTCTTGGACCTTTCTATAGACGCTCCTGCAGTTAACTACTACTAAATTGACCATTTCTTTCCCTGTTGTGTTCTGCCTACTGCTACCTTGTCGCGGCTCAGGAGGCATCTTTTCGGGCCTAGGGAGGGAATTCTCTAAACTAAAAAAAAAAAAACATGTGCAATCCACACGTCCTCCGCTACCCTTGTAGCCGCTTCCTGCGTGTAGTGCACGCCTGACCTATTCAGGGGAACCCTACATTTCTCCAACCGATAGCGGAGGTCGAGAAATTGTAGCCCAGATCTTCGCAGAATCGTCTGAGCCTCTGGTTTAAGCCTTCCACTCGGCTCCAAACCAGAGAACCGCGATCGGTTCATGGAACGACACTACAAATAGTTAGCTCCGATTCCACCCCGCGAGCGAGGCTTTTTGCCTTCACCAACTCCACCAACCGCCTGTATGAACTGAGGATGACCTCTGAACCCAGTCGGCAGGAGTCACTGGTACCGACATGAGCGAAAATTTTCAGTCGGGTACACACCCAGTGCTCTCTATCGCCGCTGGAAGGGCCTCCTCCACATCTCGGATGAGACCCCCCCGGCAAGCAAACAGAGTGCACACTGGCCTTCGTCCCCGACCTTTCCGCTATCTCCCTAAGGGGCTCCATCACCCGCCTAACATTGGAGCTCCCGATCACTAATAAACCCCTCCCCCCGTGTGCCTGCTCGGACCTTGCTGAAGGAGCGGCCACATGCTCACTCACAGGCAGAGCGGGCGATGCCGCATGGTCAGCCTCCCCTTTGAGCCTCTGCCTCGAGCGACGCGACCGCCGTTGAACCCGCCATTATGTAACAAAGCTGGGTCAACATCAGTCACCAATGAGGGAGGAACGACATCCATCGACACAAGTTTAGTGGAGTTATTTGGCTGTGAGGACAAAGGTGGCGCCTCCAGGACTACCAGAGGGGCCTTGTCCTGTGAATTTTGCTTCTTTTTCCTCTTCTCCTTCTCTTTCTCTCTTGCAGGACGGGAAGGACAGGTCCCAGAAAGAGAACTGGTATCAGTAAGGTCTGGCACCAACGAAGATCGGGCGACCTCGGTATTATCGGATTGGGTGTCCAGCTGCTGGCTTGAGGTAGAGGACTTCCTATCTGATGGACGCCCTCTTCCTGAAAATTACCCTCTTCAAAACTTCCAGGAATTTCTCACTTCCACCTTGCTTCTCACTCTTTCCTGAAAACCTTAATGCAACTCCCAACATTACCGCAGCTGAATACCGGGCTATTCGTGACCTGAAGGCTGACCATTCCATCGTCATTCTCCCGGCTGACAAGATGATCCACGACCGCACTACGTTATCAGCGGGAGTATGTGGCTAAAGGACTGCGTCAGCTTTCAGACAACACTACATACAAAGCTTGTGAAGACAATGCCATTCCTGATGTCCAGGCAGAGCTTCAAGGAATCCTCAGATCCTTAGGCACCCTGAAAAACCTTTCACCTGAGTCCATTAGCCTCATGACCCCACTGACACGCCGTACCTCTACCTTCCACCTACTTCCTAAGATCCACAAACCTAATCATCCAGACCAGCCCATTTTGGACGGTTACCAAGACCCCATAGAACGAAGCTCTGCCTACATAGACCAATATCTTCAACCCATTATGCGCAGTCTTCCATCCTTCAACAAAGACACCAACCACTTTCTCGACTGCCTGAAATCCTTACCCAACCTGTTACCTCCGGAAACCATCCTTGTAACCACTGGTGCTACTTCCGTATACACAAACATCCCGCACGCCCACGGCTTTGCTGTGATGGAGTATTTCCTTTCACGCTGACCAACTGCAACCCTACCTAAAACCTCTTTCCTTATTACCCTAGCCAGGCTTCATCCTAACCCACTTCTTCACCTTTCAGGGCCAGACATACCAACAACTAAAAGGAACAGCCATGGAAACCAGGATGGCCCCCTCATACGAAAACTTATTTATGGGATGCTTAGAGGAGGCCTTCTGGGATACCCGAGCCTGTCAACCCAAAGTTTGGTATAGATTCATTGTGGCATATTCATGATCTGCACTCAACAGTGAAGAATAACTCCAGAATTTCCTCTGCAACCTCAACTCCTTTGGTCCCATCAAATTCACCTGGTCCTATTCCAAATCCCATGCCACTTTCATCGATGTCGACCTCCATCTGTCCAATGGCCAACTTTACACATCTGTCCACATCAAACCTACCAATAAACAACAGAAGCTCCATTATGACAGCTGCCATCCATTCCGTATCAAACGTTCCCTTCCCTACACCTTAGGTCTTTGTAGCAAACGAGTCTGCTCCAGTCCCGAGTCCCTGAACCAGTACACCAATAAACTAATAACACACAGCTATCCTCGTGATATGGTACAGAAGAAAATTGCCAGTGCCACTTCCTCATCCCCCCAAACCCAGAACCTTTCACAGAAGAACCCTAAAAGTGCCCCTCTTGTCACCGAATACTCTTCTGGACTGGATCGGACTCTGAATGTGGCTCTCCAGCAAGGATACGACATACTTAAATCCTACCCCAAAATAAGGTCCATCCTTCCCACTCCACCAAGAGTGTCTTTCCACTGCCCACCTAACCTTTGTAACCTCTTAGTCCATCCCTATGAAATCCCCAAACCACCTTCCCTAACCTCCGGCTCCTACCTATGTAACTGCCCCTGTTCTAAAACCTGCCCTATGCATCCTTCCACCACCACTTACTCCAGTCCCATAACCCAGAAGGTGTACATGATCAAGGGCACAGCCACTTGTGATAGCACCCACATGATTTACCGACTGACATGCTTGCACAGTGAAGCATTCTATGTGGGAATGACCAGCAACAAACTGTCCATTCGCATGAACGGTCACAGGCAGACAGTGTTTGTTGGTAATGAGGATCACCCTGTGGCTGAACATGCCTTGGTGCATGGCCAGCACATCTTGGCACAGTGTTACATCGTCCAGGTTATCTGGATACTTCCCACCGACACCAATGTTTCAGAACTCCAGAGATGGGAACTTGCCCTTCAGCATATTTTCTCTTCCCGTTGCCCACCTGGTCTCAACCTCCACTAAATTCAAATTCCCGCCCACCATTCTATAACATCTTGGCCTCGGTTCTCTGGACAGAGCCTCTGCCTCAACTGGTATCTCTGTCCAACTCCTTTGCTTTCTACAAATGTCTGCCTTGGTGTGTTTGCTTGTGTATATGTATGGGTGTGCTTGTTTACCGTTCCTTTTTTCCCCTAAGGCAAGTCCTTCCACTCCTGGGATTGGAATGGCTCTTCATCCACTCCCTTAAAACCTGCATCCTTCCCTTTTTCCCTCGTCATTCCTTCCTCTTTTCCTGATGAAGTGGCCAACAGTTGCAAAAGCTTGAATCTTTGTGTATGTGTGTGTTTTTATTTGAATTTTGTATCTGTCAATGTGCCTGTGCTTTGGGTAAGTTAAATTATCTTTATTTTTTATACATACTTTTCCCACCAAGTAAGTTTCCTTCTACAATGTATATATATGTGTGTGTATAGAAAATAGAGATTTAATAGGTATGAATCCAATTAGCCTACTATCTTTTCTTTACCAAAACATTTGTTATTCTTTTTTCTAACATGACCATCTTAAATAATTTTCTATTACTTGACATCACAGAGATTTGTTTAATTAGAAAATGTTAATTAGTTGCTGCAAGAGGGATATTGTTGTAGGTCATATATTAGGCTAATTAGTAGTTCTGTTAAGACTAATTAAATCTATCTGTTTAATTTTAAAGTAGGTATTATTCACAATTAATGTTAGGAATGTTTTGCCCCCATTAGTTTCTGTATAATTATCATTTATTCCAAAGTAATTATTTAAAATACCCATTTAAATATATTTAAAAGTGAAGCAATATTAGTATACCTGAGATTTGTAAAACAATTTACTCACTATTATTTGCACTACGTTTTATTATAGCCAGTTGCAGGTAATTGATTACTTTTCCATTGTAATGAGTTTAATTTACCTAATTAACAATACATCATCTCCAGTGTTATTGTTTCATTAATATAAATAAGATGCTTTTGTGCTATGTAAAGGAGTCTGGTTTCATCTTTGATTGAAAGCACAGTCCACACCAGTAAGGAGTCATAATGAGTCTGATAGGAGGCACAATCCAAATCACTCTGAATCTAATTCAAACAATTATTTAAACGTTCTTCAGCGTTAGTTGTGCAGAAAGTGTATCTAATGAGAAAAAGAGCTAATTCTTCATATTCTTGCCACACAAAATGTACACCTCAAACGTTTGTATCCCACACATGAACTGTGAAAATTTGTGTTATTCATGTATGGAATGTGTGTACTGAGTTGTAGTGACTTTTGTTAATGAGACTTGAACACTGTCCATAAATGAGGATAATTGGCCACTAATAATTCATTAAGGTGTCAATGAACTGCAATATTGCCGCAAGACCCCAATTTATCCAACTGCTGGCGTGGTGCAATGGATAGCATCACCGATTGTGGTGCTGAAGATTGCTGGTTCAATCCCATCCACCGGCAAAAATTTATTTATTTGTAATAATGGAAAGTCCAGGTTGGACTTAATAATATAGTGAGGACAGTTTACAACTCACCGCAAAGACGTGGCGAAGAGCTGCGACAGGCACATACAAAAGACACACACACATACAGCACTTCGAAGTGCGGCAGTCGGAGGTGATGGTTGTATGACTGTGTTGTGTGCCTGTGTGATTGCGTGAGTGTTCTATTTTCTGAAGAAGGCCATTGCCGATAGCTGAATGTGTTGTATGTGTGTGTCTTTTGTATGTGCCTGTCGCAGCTCTTCGACACGTCTTTGCGGTGAATTGTAAACTGTCCTCACTATATTATTAATTATCATTTCTAGTATGTTCTACATGTTTCTTATATTCACTTGTAATTTCTACATGTTTCTTATGTTAACTATTCTTCGATTTCTGGTACATTCTCTCTATGTATAAATAGCAGAGCATTCTGCCTAAGAGGCAGTCAGTGCTGCGTGTATGTTTCAGTTCGCAATAAACCTGATGTCAGTATAAGAGCTGTGTTGAGTTGGCAACCCTGCCTTCAAAGTCAAGCCTGCGTTCATTTCAACATAACATTGTTTCGTGGAGGCACCGATATCCTGTGCAACAGCTGTATCACTGTGCCTCTGATTAGGCAACATAAAAGCTGTCACACGCATTAGAACCAGAATACAAGGGATATATCGAGTACATCCTTCCAAAAGTCCATATCATCAGTAGACCCATGGACACAAAACCAGCGGTAAGCTGGCTGCACATCGCACACCCATTGGTGTTCTCTGGAGACGCTGGACAGGACGCCAACAAATGGCTAAAAGGGTTCGACCAAGCGCCAAGGATAACAGGTTGGATCATACAATGTGCTTGGCCAACGTTTATTTCTACCTGGATGGCACATCCCAGTAATGGTTTGAAAATGACAAAGAAAAGCTGAATGACAGGGGAAACGTTCCAGATGGTACTTAAGAATATGTTTGGAGGCCGCCGGCGACAAATCTGCTTAGCAGAACAACATCTGAAGAACCGGGCCCAACGACATAGTGAGT
This sequence comes from Locusta migratoria, assembly GCA_026315105.1. Taxonomy (NCBI): domain Eukaryota; kingdom Metazoa; phylum Arthropoda; class Insecta; order Orthoptera; family Acrididae; genus Locusta; species Locusta migratoria. The sequence goes on along the minus strand of CM048748.1, from coordinate 318,114,259 downwards.
TGACACAGACATATATACAGAATTTTTTGGCCCTATGTAACATACTTAACTTGGATATGACTGAGGCCGACAAAATTGCGCACTTGATGAAGGGTATTGCAGAAGACATGTACCAAGCTCTTCTCATAAAAGATGTCTTCACAATGGAAGAGTTCATCAAGTGGTGCCAGCGGATTGAAGAGATGCAACAAAGGGGGTTGGATGAAAGAAGTATGACAGACTCCCCAATGTAGTCCCTATGGCTGTTGTGGAAGAGCAGCATGACTTTGTTTCTTTCATATGACAAACTGTAAGAGAAGAATTACAACAGTTTATGGCAGCTGGGACTGTTGGATCAAGTGAGCATAAGATTATGGTCATGGATGTAAACCCTGTAAATCATGAGGAATCTGACGCCACTAAGGAAGAGGTATTTCAGACATTAGCTCCTGTCTGCCCTGCCAATTGCACCTGACGTGAAGAATGGCCTCGCCCTGCTATGACTTATGCTGCAGCCACCAAACGGCAGCCTATGAACTAGCCAACATGGCCACAACCAACTCTCCTGGCAACTATGACGACCTGCAGAAGAACAGACATCTGGAGGACAGAATACAACACACCAGTGTGTTTCCACGGTAGGTGCCCTGATCATGTTGTACACTACTGCAGAGAGAGAAGGCGAGTATTTTTGTCACAAGACGTCAGCAACCAGTGCAGTTGTATCCCAGGCTGTCACCTCCAGATGAGTTCAGTCAGCCTATGGGAAGAAGCCCTTCGCCGTACCCTGGAACTCCCCAAAACGCCGCTGCTGTTCACCATCGCCATACAGAGGTACCAGCCGCTCCCCTAGGCGCCATGCCCAGGAAAACCAAGCAAGGTGACCATCTACGGAGGTGAGGCTGCCCAGATGAAAATCCTCCATAGACAACAGTCGTTAAGATGTCGGGAAATCTCACCGATATCATAATTGATGGCCAACCTGTCCGGGCACTGATTGATTCAGGAGCTTCTTTCTCTTTACTGCCGGAAAATTACCGCCGCACACTAAAGGAGACTATGTTCAGTGATATGGGGGAAACTGTGCTGAAGGTTGCAAATGGGAAGTATGTATAGCCAGCAGGAACTTGTGTCGCCAGAATAACCATCAACAGCAGGACCCAGCCATTTGAATTTGTCATTTTAACAGAATGTAGTCATAATGTCATCCTCAGATGGGACTTCCTTCAAGCATCCCAAGCTATCATTGACTGTGGAAGATCTGAGCTGCAAATTCATGAAGTCGTTCCGACGGGTACACATAATACAGAGCTTTCTGGGAAGTTATTTGGCATTGACAATGTGACGATCCTGCCATTGTCAATGAGAAGAGCTCCAGTCACGAACACAGATGACTGGTTAAACTGTGAAGAGCTTTTCGACAGTAAAAAGTATATTAGGCTCACAAAAGAAATTTACATACCAGCAGCTATCATAAGCATTACCGGTGCTTGAGGAGAGATATGGATCACTAATTGTCACAAGCAGTCACTACTTATTCCCAAAGGAATGTGTATCGGGACAGCTGAACCAATCCAGGAGGGTGAGCTCAATGTCATCAACGAAGACGCATGATCTGCTGTTAGTAGAGACAACACATTGGAGGAAACATCTGTGGAACTGCCAATAGGGCCCGGACTGACCAAGGAACAATGCCAGCAGGTGTTTGCTATACTATGCCAATTTTCGGGTGCATTCACACCCCAGCAGAAGAAAAGACAGACAAAATGGCCCTTGATAAGGCACCGTATCAATACTGGGAATCATCCACGAATTAGCCAGCATTTGTATAGAGTGTAGCCATCTGAGAGAAGGATAATTTGGAAGGAAGTGGAGAAGACATTATTCAACCTTCGGACCGAGCGAGGTGGCGCAGTGGTAACACACTGGACTCTCATTCGGAAGGGTGGTGGTTCAAATCCACCTCCAGCCACCCTGATTTAGGTTTTCCGTGATTTCCCTAAATCACTCCAGGCAAATGCTGGGTTGGTTCCTTTCAAAGGGCACGACCAATTTCCTTTCGTATCCTTACTCAAACATTCCGAACGTAAGCTCCATCTCTAATGACCACACTGTCGACGGGACATTAAACTCCAAGCTTCCTTCCTTCCTTCGGAGAGTCCTTAGTCGTCTCCAGTGGTCCTTGTAAAGAAGAAGGATGGCACGTGGCGATTCTGTGTTGCCTATTGGCAGCTGAACAAAATCACAAAGAAAGATGTCTACCCACTGCCGCACATCGAAGAAACCTAAGATTGCTTGAAAGAGCTACATACTTCTCAACTATGGATAAGCATACAGGTTACTGGCAAATCAAGGTTTACGAATCTGAGAGAGAAAAGATGCCTTTTATTACACCTGATGGCCTCTATGAATTCAAAGTAATGCCATTTGGATTATGTAATACTCCTCCAGATTCAAACGCATGAGGGACAACTTGCTTAGACACCTTAAGCGGACGATGTATCTTTGCTATTTAGGTGACATTTTCATTTTCCCGAAAACATTTGAAGAACATCTGAGTTGCCTGTGAACTGTGCTGAAGTGTGTTCAGACTGCAGGACTACCTAAATTCAAAGAAGTGCCTCATCATCGCTAAAGAGATAAAAATCCTGGGGCACCTAGTCAACGGAGATGGTGTCCATCCTGGTCCAGACAAAGTACGGGCAGTCACAGAATTTCCAACTCCTCAGCACATTCGTGATGTGAGAAGTTTTCTCAAGATGTGCTCATACTACTGACATTTCATAAAAGATTTTGTAACAAGGCATGTCCATTGCAAGAACTGCTGCAGGGAGATGCCAAGTTTTACTGGGATGAGAAAAAAGAAAGAACTTTCCGGGCACTTAAGGAGACTCTAACTTCTGCACCAGTTCTATCCTTATACAACGAGAATGCGGAAACCGAACTTCATACTGATGGAAGTGGGTATGGGATTGGTGCAGTGCTTGTGCAAATTCAGGAAGGTGCTGAAAAGGTGATAACCTATGCATGAAGAGTACTCTCATAGTCCAAGATAAACCACAACTGAGACAGAATACCATGCAGTTATCTGGACTATCAACAAGTTCTGGCCATGTTTATTCGGCAAACCAGCTGACTAGCTTGAAGGATCCATGAGGTCGACTAGCAAGATGGGCACTAAGACCCCAAGAGTATGACGTTACAGCAGTATTCAAGAATGGGTGCAAACACAAACATACTGACTACCTTTTGAGGAATCCATTAGTGGAACACAACAGCATGAATGAAATTTCAGCCCTCACTGAATTAGGTGACATTATAGCTGAACAGAGGGAAGATCCAGCACTATTAAAAACCATAGAGGCCTTGGAGAAAGGAAAACTGACCAATGGAGAGTTCCAACTTATGAATGGGACATTGTATAAGGGCAACTATGATACACTGGGCCCCAAATGGCTACTGGTCATTCCAGCTCATCTCCAGCCAGATATTCTCAAGTATTTCCACAATGCTCCAATATCTCGTCATCTGGGATTAATGAAGACCCTAGACAGAAGCAAACACAGGTATTACTGGAAAGGTCTCTACCGATCTGAAAAACAATATGTGAGTAACTGTAAAGAGTTCCAGCAACGGAAGCATGTGATGCAATTACCTCCAGGGCATCTCGTACCAATTCCACCTGCAGCAGCTCTATTCCACCGAGCCATGATAGCCAAAGGCTAAAACATTCACACTACTTACACTCAAGTTGAGTGGGAGTCTCAACTGTGTCACACCAGTGTTATTAACAACTCATAGAAACAGGCACGAGGAAACTGTTCAGAACTATAAGGTGTATTTGCAGAAGAATTCAGATCAACATTCGAGTAATGTCTATATTTGATGGAGCAAGAATAGAGCTCATTGGTAATGGTCTATGCTTGATGGAGCAAGAATAGAGCTCATTGGAGCTATGGTAATGGTGAGTTTACACTTTGTTGGCCAGCCATGAGGCTTGCAAAGTGACATATTATCATGCTCAGTGGAGCAGTGGAGCAGTTTGATCACCCTAAAGTAGCAGCAGGTAACTGCAAAGCACTCTTAAAAGAGTTCAGGTGTCTGAAAGCACTGTTCTATATGCTGTATATCAGTGCAGTATGAGTGAGCACATTCGGCGTCTCAAAACCAGAGTCACTGTAGTTTTATGTAACCTTGTTCACACTCCACGGCACGGAAAATATGTCCTGCTAATGCTGCAAGGCTAGGAACAGTGGAGAGTTGATTGATGCACTTAGAGATCTATGCAGGTTACACATGTGTAGCTCAGGTAAAACCCCGATGTGAAGTCCTGGTGGCAATAGAACAGGCAAAGCCATTGTTTCCATTAGATTGTTGACTGTCATATGGGCAATATACCAGATTGGTAGCCATGCAGAAACAGAATACACAAACAAAATTGGTGTAAAAACAATGGGGTCACCACTGTAGAGATGTAATCCTCAATAAACAACCACATGTTCAAGAGACAAAAATTCATTCTTGTAGATTGTACAGAGTTTAAGCACAGACTTTTGTAATTGTGGTAACTCTTCAAAATGAGTCCAAAGAACATAGATTGGCAAGACATGGTACATGCTGTAGAAATCTATATGGATTTTTCTTTTCTTTTCTTTTCTCTCCCCCCCCCCTCCCCGTTTATGAACATCGCCACAGAATGTTCCAGTTTGCATGATGGACTTAAAGGCTCTGACGGGCAAAAATGTGAGATGTAGCAGGGAATGCAGTGAAGGGAAGAGGTGGGAGAGGATAAAAGGGAGAAATTGAGGTATGTGTGGGAAGGGAGAGAAGGGGATCTAAAATTATAATGATAATAATAACAATCAAAAATGCAAGAAATCACTAGAAGAAAAAAAAATTCAAAATTGCAATTGCAACAAATCAAAAGAAATGTGGAAGAAATTTTTCAAAATGTGCAAACAGCCTTCCAATATTTTAAGAAAAGTTAAACAAAAATATATCAGTGATCAACTGAAGTCAGTCAAAGAAAACTTCAAAAACTACAATACACATGATTTCTATAAGAGCTTCTCAAACCAGATCAAAGTTTACTCGCCACAAAACCATTGCTTTAGAAAAGAAGATGGTAAATTGCTCCTGACAATAAAGAAAACTGCCAAGTTTTTCACAGCTTTTAAACTGTCCCAAATCCTAAGAGAGATTCCTGAAAGTACAGCCAGATATCTCACCCAAGAGCTCATCTCCACCAACACAAGAAGAGTTTTATGCACACATCAAGATACTTAAAAGCAATAAACCATCAGAAGAGGATGGAATTGTAGTTGAACTCTTGAAGGATTTAGGCCCAAATTCACTCAAAGAAATTACTCAAATAATCCAAAACATTGCCAAACCAAAAGAATCCTGGATGGCTGGAAGATTGCTTTGATTCATCCACTATATAAGAAAGGTAATAAATCACATGTAAACAACTATAGAATGTCTCTATTACCAATCACCTACAAAATTCTATCACCTTGTCTCTTGAACAGACCACAACAACAATTAGAACACAAAATAGCAGAATATCAAGTGGGATTCAGACCAAACAGATCATGTCTGGAGCAAATTTTAACCTCAAAACCATACTCAAAATGTGAGCTCTCTGAAAAAAAAACTTGTAGCATGCACATTTGTAGATTTCAAAAAAGCATACTACGCAATAGACAGGCTCTCACTGCTGCCAATTTTAGAAGAGAGAGAATTATATCCCAAAACAAGATAAATCATAAAACAAACACTAACTGGCATGAAATCTAAAGTAAAAGTACGGGGGGGTCTCGGAACCCACTGAAATTATGTTCTAGACATAATTATGGAAGAATGGGAGGAAGAAATCAAGAAATACCATATCTTGCATTCTGGATGGTCTGGTAATACTGACAGAGGGTGAGCAGATGGCAACCAAACAGCTGGAAATACTCAAAGAATGTGCAGAAAAAATGTGTTTACAAATTTCATATGAGAAAACTGAATTCTTTTGTTCAAAAACAGAAATTGCAAGCTTAAAACCAAAATTTGGTAAAATTAAAGGGGTCCCATACTGTAAACACCTCAGAGAATTCATCAAACCATCATGTATTGGAAAAAATCTCACAGCAACAAAGCCTCCAAAAAATTAAAAAAGGATTAGGGTTAATACAAAACCTCTACAACAAAAAATCAATGTTAAGAGTGGCAAAAATTTGACATTACAGTACTGTCATAAAACCAGCAATCCTCTACGCAAGTGAAACACTAAACCTCAAGAGAAAACATCAACTTGAAGACATAAAAGAGAGAGGGGGGGGGGAGATAATCAGGAAGATTCTATGAGGAAGACATACGCAAGACAGTTATAGACCACAATCAATTAAAACAACAGAAAAGTTTTCCAACATCAAAACTGATATTAGGAAAAGTCGAATGAAACTCATTGGTCACCCCAGCTGACTACCACAACATCGAATGACAAAGATAATAATAGATTATGTAACCTCACTTAAGAATTACACACCTTGGCTAGATGAAATTCAAAAGGACCTAAATAATGCAAACATAAGACCATCAACATTCTAGAAAGAGACACCTTTAGACAGAATGTAGACAGATGGGAAGTTATATCAGAGCAACCAAAAGAAAAACAGTACAGACCAAAGCCTTTTCAGAAAGAACGAAAGACTACTGGAAGAACAAGAAGAACTAAAAGAATAATTGATTGAGATATTTGCCTTACATCTTCCATTTCTGGGGAGAATTTGCCAATAATAAAATTAACGAAATATTAATTACTATTTAATTTAATTTTTTATGTTTCTCATTTTAAATCACCTCTGCACCTTCCTTTTATATACTCTTCTGCCCTTTCCCTTCACTGCATTCCATGATACATCTCACATTACCACCTGTTAGAGTCTGTACAATCCATCATGCAATGTGGAATGTTTCATCCCCACCCTCACCCCAATCCTTCCCCCACTTCTCCCCTCTGCTCACCATCTCTCACACTGTCAAGAATTAAGATGCTTGTTGCACTGCTGTGGCTGCAGATGGTTATTAGAGATTAAGTCTGAATAATTGTATCAATGTTTGTGTTTCTTGTTCTGATGAAGGCTATTGCAGAAAATTTAGCTGTGTGCATCAGATTATCTATTTTATGTGCCTGTCAGCAGCTGAGCAAGTGTCTTTACATTGAGTTGTTATCTATCCTCTATTATTGACATTCCAGTTGGATTTTCCATTGTTAACTACTTCTTGACTTAAGGATTATATGTGACATTTTGGGATTTTGGCAATAATTTTCCTCATTATATAATTTATATAAATTAATGTATGACAGATATTTTAAAAAATAGGCATATAAAATCATTAACCTATTCTAGTACAATGCTGTGTCAATATTGCAAATTATTCAGTCAGAAACTTTCAGAGATAAAATATTTAAATGTATCACTAAAAGAGGCCCTATGTTAGACAGTGGTTGTAGAGGAGAGACAAGCAAGTAGGAAATTGACATACAGAGTGAGGAGCAAATGAACAAAGAGTGGGTGGCGAGGAGATGGACAGCAAGAGAGCAGAGGATGATATGAACAGGGAGAGGGAGGAGGTAGAGATGAATAGAAAGAGGAGATGGAGGAGCAAGAGGAGAAAGAGAGGAAAGGGACAAAATAAGCAGAAAGAATAAGCAGAAAGCTCTTTCTGCTTATTTTGTACATTTCCTCTCTTTCTCCTCCATCCTCGCAGCAAAGAGCAGAAGGCAGATGAGGAGTGAAAGAAGCAGTAGATAGAGGAGGCGGAGGCGGATAGAGAGAAGGGGCTGGAGAGTAGATATACATGATCTAGAAAACAAATGCTTTTCTTGAGGGCATTTGGTAAACTATCAGATGTTTATGTCCATGCAGAAAAGGTATACATAAAAATTTGGTAAATCGATGGACTTCAAAAGGCACTGATTATTTTCAAACTTTCATTTCATTTCCCATAAACACAGCAATGCAAAGGAAGGTAAGGATTTGGCTGATATTTCCTAGGTGCATCTGCATTTTCCAGGATTGTTTCATTTATGAAGAGGCTTACTGAGCTGCTGACAGTCATGAAAATAGATAATCACATTCACACAAATTAAATTTTCAGCTATGGCATTCATCAGAAAAAGAAACACATACATTCACGCAATTATTCAGACAACTAAACACACACAACCACCATGTCCAACCACTCCAGTGCCAAAAGCATCTATATTCTGTGTGAGGTGGAGAGTTGAGGGGGAAGAATGGGGATGGAAAGTTCCACATTGCATGATGGATTGTAAAGGCTCCGATATGTGGGAATTTGAATTGCAACAATGACTATAGTGAAATGTAGGAGCGGGAAAGGATAAAAGGGAGGTGTAGAGGAGTGTAGGGAAAAAAGAAAAATAGGAAAAAGAAAAAAAAGAGAGGAAAAATAAATACAGGAAAACTATGTTAGCATGAATCCGAAAGGATTAAAAAAATCAGTAGTTTGTGTTAAGTGAAAAACACAGATTTGAATAAGTATGAATGTACAGCAGTACACTAATACGTAATACACTACACTATCAATAACTACAGACTTATAACACTATAAAGTGATTGTAAAATTACAAGTACTCACAAATTATGTATGTTATTTTCTTGGAAAAAATTCACTCTGCAGCGGAATGTGCACTGACATAAAACTTCCTGGCAGATTAAAATTGTGTGCCAGAACCCGGACTTTTGCCTTTCGTGGGCAAGCGCTGTACCACTGAGCTATCCCGACATGACTCACGGCCCGTCCTCACAATTTTACTCTCCAGAATGAAACTTTCACTCTGCAGTGGAGTGTGCACTGATATGAAACTTCCCTTAGGCTGTGACTAAGCCATGTCTCCACCATATCCTTTCTTCGAGTACTGATAGTCTTGCAAGTTTCGCAGGAGAACTTCTGTGAAGTTTGGAAATTAGCAGGCGAGGTACTAGCAGTAGTACAGTTGTGAGGATAAGACTGTGAGTCATGTTGGGATAGATCAGTGGTAGAGCGCTTGCCCGCGAAAGGCAAAGGTCCCAGGTTTGAGTCCTGGATCCTCCACACAATTTTAATCTGCCAGGAAGATTCAATTCAGTCATGGTTCGCTGTCATTCATGGGAACGATAATATTTTGTAATTTTGTAATTTCACAACTAATTTTAATGATAGTGTCTGTAAAACAAGTAGTGACATCAGATGTTGAAGCGAACCCTTCTAAATAGTCCAAGGCTGTAAACATCTTCTGACAGACAGGTGGAATGGTGTCTGTATTCTCTTCCTGTTCACTTTCTTCTGATGACCCTTTTTGCACCTCGCTCAAAGCTTTTGGCTCATCCCATTGCACAGAAGCATGTACAGCAACATCGTCGTCTGCACTAATGAATTCTTTGAAACTAATCCCAGAGTTTGCAACATCCTGCAGAACTGTCCATTCGTCAGGTTAATTGGCACCTTCTAACTTGTGGAAATCTTCAGTGTTGCTATGTCTCGAAGCTCTGTTAAAGCACTTCCCTATATGATGTGGCGATATTGAGTTTCAGGCTTTTATTGTGTCAAGCAGATTCCATTTTTGGGTTGCACTATTGTTTTCAGCAGCATTAATTGCAGCTCTTACAAGTCACTTACAACAAGCTCTATTTATGAGAGAGAATATGCCTTGGTCCAAAGGTTGAAGGCAGATGATGGCATTGGGTGGAAAAAACTGAACCTTTATGTTGGTTATGGGCAGCACATCTGTCCACTGTAAGAAGAACATGTCTATTTTGAGCAACCATTTGACTGTTGAAATGAAGAATCCACTTGCAAAATGATGTGCCATTGATCCAAGCTTTCTTGTGGTGAGAGTAGATGCAAGGTAAAGTGTCCATATTTATGTTTTTAAAACAACGTGGTTTCTCGGATTTACCAATAACTCAGGGAGAAACTTCTCACTGCCGTCAGCATTACAGCACAGTACAATGGTCACATGTAGTTTGCTTCATGCTTCATTGTGATTTGGAAAAATATTGTAGAACAGTCCAGTTCCATCCATGTTAAACTCATCACACGAAGCATACTCAGTTGAATTCATGCAACCAGCTGTTCACTGTTTTTTCATCAACTTTATTTGCTTCACCACAAAGTTCTACAGATGAAACTGAATGTCTCTTTTGGAATCAATATAACCAACCAGCAAAACAACAGAAGTCTTCAATGCCCATATCTTTAGCAATGCCAGTTCCTTTTGACTGAATTGTAAAGCCAGTTATAGGTACCGTAGATGCAAGCATATGATTGAACCATTCTACCAGTAGCGGCTCAATGTCTTCATACTTGGTGGTATGAAGTCGTTTAGATTTGTTTCCAGATTCTTAATAATCATAGATAAAGTAGTTTTACATGGTACCATGGTCCACTTTATCTAGAATCTTAAGCTTTAACTGTACATTTAGAGCTGTCTGTTTCCTCTTTCCCATTTTCGCATGCTACGGTACTGGTTGTAACTGCAGTTTTCATTCAGTATTCCAATTCAATATGGCTACAACTAACAAAATATCTGTCAAATCTGGCCCTAAGTATGTTCCTAAATGCTGCTTCCCACATTAATGAATGTCTTACAATGTACGGCAAACACTGATTGTTGAGGTGATAATCTACAATACGTAAAAACGAGTCAACAATGAGTATAATTAGCTATGGAGCTACATTTCCAACATTCATTTCGGGGAAAAAAAATTGCATTTTAGAATACTCTAAGATTGGAAGTTTGTGTTACAGTAAAATTTAATTATGCCACATTGTTCGCTGTGCTTAGTTTCATAATTTAATTTGTGCATAATTTAATTTGCCAGTCATTTTTGTTAGTACTTCTGTTTTAAGAGGTTTATTCTTGCGTACTTGGCAGATTTCATTTGTGTTAGTGTTCCAATAGTTTATTTTCTTGTATTTGATAGGTACTGTTGGGTGCCAGGCACAGTCAGCAGCACCAGCAGAGTTACAGTTAAGTAGGAGTGAACTATAGTGATTTTTTTGTGGACTGAGCAGTGTTAAATTTTTAAAAACTTGTGATAGTAACAAGTTGATACTTAACTCCCCACAGACAATTGTTGATTTGTTACAGTGGATAGGATGTGTGCCTATTGTGTGTGGATGCAGGAGGAGCTGGCTGCTGTTCGCGAGCAGCTGAGCGTGCTGTTGGGCACAGTCAGCCATCTTCAGGCTGCTGTCTCATAGCGTTGTGGCAATGGGGGCTATGGTGCATTGCATCGGACACCTCAAGTGTTACATGCTTCACCCAGTGTCCCCGCTGTCGGGACATCTTCGTATGTACCAGACACAGTTGAGCCACCCTCTCCACAAGGAGTATAGCGGGTTCAACGGCGTTCGCTTCACTCAGGGCAGAGGGTCAATGTGGAGGCTGGCCATGTGGCATCACCCATTCTGACTGTGAGTTGACAAGTGGCCGTTCCTTCAGCAGGGTCCGAGCAGGTGCACAAAGGGAAGGGTTTGTTAGTGATTGGGAGCTCCAATGTTAGGCAGGTGACGGCATGATGATGGAGCCCCTTAGGGAAATAGCAGAAAGGTCGGGGAAGAAGGAAGTGTGCACTCTGTTTGCTTGCCAGGGAGTCTCATCTGAGATGTGGAGGAGGCCCTTCCGGCGGCGATAGAAGTGCACCCAACTGTAAACTGTTGCCCATATCGGTACCAATGACTCCTGCCATCTGGATTCAGAGGTCATCCTCAATGCATACAGGCAGTTGGCGGAGTTGGTGAAGGCTGAAAGCCATGCTTTTAATGCAGAATCTGAGCTAACTGTTGGTAGTGTCATTTCCAGAACCGATCACAGTCCTCTGGTTTGGAACTGAGTGGAAAACTTAAATGAGAGGCTCAGATGATTCTGTAGAGATCTGAGGTGAAAATTTCTCAACATCCGCTATCTGAATAGGTCAGGTGTGCACTACAAGCAGGAAGTGGCTACAAGGGTAGTGGAGTACAAATGTTTTTTTTTTTTTTTTTTTTTTTTTTTTTTTAGGTTAGAGAATTTCCTCCCTAGGCCCGAGAAGATGCCTCCTGAGCTGCGGCGACAGGGTAGCAGTAGGCAGAACACAACATGCAATGAGATCAATGTAGTATTAGTTAACTACACGAACATCTATAGAAAGGTCCCAGAAGTGCTCTTATTAATAAACGGTCATTATGCCCACATAGTACTAGTACTATGGCTGAAACCATATTTAAACAGTAACAAAATCCTAAATGCAGATTGGAATGTATACCACAGTACCACAGAGACAGGCTGAACCGTGAAGGGGGCAGTGTGTTTATAGCAATAAATAGTACAATAGTATCAAAGGAAATTTACAGAGACCCAAAATGGGTGAAGGTCACGGTTAAAGTGGCCTCAAACTTGATAATTGGATGTTTATATAGGCCTCCTGGTTCACCAGCTATTTTGGCAGAACACCTGAAGGATAATTTGGAAAGTATTTTGAGTAGATTTCCTGTTCATGTTATAGTTTTGGGAGGAGGATTTAATTTACCAGATATAGACTGAGACTCTCAAATGTTTATAATGGCTGGCAGGGACAAAGAATCAGTGAAATTGTTTTAAGTGCATATCTAAAAACTACCTTGAGCAGTTAAACAGATAACTAACTCATGGCAATAACACATTAGACCTTCTGGTGACAAACAGACCCAAACTATTCCAAACTGTTAATGCAGAACAGGGAATCAGTCATCATAAAGCGATTACAGAATCATTGATTTCAGCTGTAAATAGGAATATTTAAAAAAAAAAAAAAAGTAGGAAGATATTTCTATTTGCCAAAAGTGACAAAAAGCAGATTTTATAGTACTTGACTGCTCAACACTGAAATTTTATCTCAAGTACAAATAGTGTTGAAGAACAGAGGACAAAAGTCAAAGCCATGGACTGTAACAACAAATCACATCCTTTGTCAAGGCTTTGCTTATTTGTCATCAAGCCCTGAAATGAGAGACACCTTACCCAAGATCCTTCCAACCCCTCCTAAGTGGTGTCCCATCACCCACCCAACCTCCACAACATCCTAGTCCATCCCTATGCCACTTCCAACCTCAACCCCTTAGCACAAGGATCATATCTCTGTGGAAGACCCCAATGCAAAACCTGCCAAATCTACTAACCCAGGACTTCCTATTCCAGTCCTATACAGGTTTATCCTTCCTCATCAGAGGTCGAGCCATCTGTGATAATAGCCATGTGATATACCAACTCTGCTGCAATCATTGCACAGTGTTTTATATTGGTATGACAAGGATGTCCATCAGGATGAATGGCCACTGACAAACTGTGACAAAGAGTAAGATGGACCACCCTGTGACACAGCATGCAGCTGAACACAATACTCTGGATTTCAATGGCTCCTTCACTGCCTGAGCCATCTGGATGCTACTCTCCACCACCAGCTCTTCTGAACTGCACAGATGGGAGTTGTCCCTTCAACACATTCTACGGTCCTGCAACCATCCCGGTCTCAACCTAAGATAACTTCCATCACTACATCCTATGCTTAACACACCCCCCCCCTTTTTCCTCTTCCTTCATCACTCAATATCCTGTATCTCATGTCTTCCTTGCCACTGTGTGTCACCATTTACAATATTCTCTTTGTAATTACTTTTCATTATTATTTACCGTATAACTTCGTTAGTGTGGACTCCACGAGACAAACTCATTGGCGTTTTAGGGCGCTCAACAACGAGGTCATCAGCACAACAAACTCATGGTAAATGTGAAAAGAATATTGGTCCTGCCATGAATACATTAGTCATTATGGTATGTTTTATTGATTAACACCAATCTACATCTACAACTACATCCATACTCCGCAAGCCACCTGACAGTGTGTGGCGAAACGTACCTTTTGTGAACTGCGCAAATGGGAGTTGTCCCTTTAACACATTCTACAGTCCCGCAACCATCCTGGCCTCAACCTAATATAACTTCCATCCCTATACCCTATGCCTAATATCTCCCCCCCCCCTCTTCCTTTCCCACACATTATCCTGTATCTCACGTCTTCGTTGCTACTTTGTGTCATCATTCACAATATCCCCTTCATTAATTACTTTTTATTTATTTTTTCCTATCTTTTACCTGTTTTTTCTTGTTTCCTATTATTATTATTTTTTTTACGTATTATTTTGATCATTTCAAATCACTCCCCTCCCTTCTCATAATCCTCTAACCCTCCCTTTTATCCTTCCCCACCTCTTCCCTTCATTGTATTCATTGCAGCAATTCAAATTTCTGAATATTATAGTCATTCCAATCCATCATGCATTGCAGAACTTTCCATCTCCACCTTTACCTGGCATCCCTCCCCCTCCACTCCCCACCTGACTCACAGTCTAGATGCTTGTGGCACTCAAGTGGCTGGACATGATGGTTGTGTGAGTATAGTTGTCTGAGTGATTGTGTGAATGGATGTGTTTCTTTTTCTGACAAAGGCCCTAGCACAAATTTAATTTGTGTGAATGTACCAGTGAACTATTTTCATTTACTGGTTGGTCTGCAGTGTAAATTCTTATGTTTGTTTCTTGTTTTTGTGTTTAGTAGGCCCACCCTTGCATATTTTTCAAAATAGTGTTATTTGAAAACAGTGCTTTGCGCATTCCTTACTGTGTCAGTCATTTGACTTGTTTTCATACGAGTATTAGTAGCACCAATTTACCTTAGTTACCCTCTATCAAGTCTACATCACATGTTTCTATTTGTTAGTTTTTCTGGGTTTGTAATCATGAATAGGGACTGTGACTGCTGTGTGCGGATGCAGACTAAGGTGGTGACACTTCATTTCCAGCTTCAAGCTGTGTTCACCTCAGTCGCACAGCTTGAGGCTGCGGTCAAGGTGTGCCAGTGTTGGTGGCCGGTTGTGGAAAATGAATGGATGCCCGGTGTGCCCACCGATCGGCCTGTGGAAGTGACAAGCCCTGATACTGACAGAATTGCAGCAGATACCCCACCCGTGATTATGTGGGAGATTGCTCCAGTGCATGGCAGAAGGCGTAAGACATTCCAGGGAACCGATCGTGAGGCCTGCCAGGTTCATTCTGCAATCAGGTTTGAGTTGCTATCTGTTAAGGACAGTGTTTCTAAGCCAGATGGTGTCTCTTATCTTGGCACCATGCAGTCTGCAAGACCCATGCTTTCACAGATGGTGGGTTTGCTTGTAGTTGGGAGCTGCGACGTTAGGTGGGTAATGGAGCCCCTTAGAGAGATGGCTGCCAAGGAGGGGAAGAAGTCTAACATGCACTCTGTGCATATCAGGTCCTTCCAGATGCCATGGAGGATATGGGTGCAGCCAACTGCAGGTGGTGGCTCACATTGGTACCAATGACGTGTGTCGCTTCGGATCTGAAGAGATCCTCTCAGTGTTTGAGCGACTATCTGAAGTGGTAAAGACTGCCAGTCTTGCTCGCAAGATCGCAAGAAGAAAGCAGAGCTCACCAGCTGCAGCATAGTTGACATGACCGACTGTGGGCTCTGGTACAGAGCTGAGTGGAGGGTCTGAATCATATGCTCAGATAGTTCTGCAACCATGTGGACTGCAGATTCCTCAACTTGTGTCAGCGGTTGGTGGGGTTCTGGGTTCTGCTGAATAGGTCAGGAGTCCACTATATGCAGGAAGTGCCTACATGAGTAGCGAGGGCTGTGTGGTGTGGCTTTTTTGGTAGAGGACTTTGGGAAAACAGAAAATTGGCTGTCTCAAGGGGTGCAGGATCTAATGGTGTTTCATAAATATAGTCATACATCGTCTGCTATTTCTCATTCAGTGGTAGATACAGTAGCTTGACTGCCTGTACATTATTATGAAACGACGGGTTCTTCAATATCAATGGAATTACAAACTGTGTACATGTTGTTGAAAAAAGTTTCTTCTTATTTATTATCAAATAATTGATACACATACAAAGGCTGGCATAATCAGACTGTACCAATACAAAAGGAAGACTGATTAAAGACTGACTAATGACTTCATGGCTGTAGAAAGACTGACTAAATACATGATGTAAACTGACGTAATGACTGAAGGCCGGCCAAGGTGGCCTAGGGGACTGAGATGCTCAAGTCACGGTCTGCACGGCCACTACGGTCGGGGGTTCAAATCCCCCCTCGGGCATGGATATTTGGCTGTCCTTAGTCTTAGCTAGTTCATAAGTAGTTTGTAACCTTAGGAACTGATGACCCCGTAGTTAAGTCCCATAAGTTCTACAAACATTTGAACATTTGAATGACTGAACTAAAACTCTTCTGTGAGCATGCCAATTTGTGCAATATACAATACATTACTTTCTAGAATGTTCTAGAACAAGGAAGTTTCAACATAATGTTT
This sequence comes from Locusta migratoria, assembly GCA_026315105.1. Lineage (NCBI taxonomy): Eukaryota > Metazoa > Arthropoda > Insecta > Orthoptera > Acrididae > Locusta > Locusta migratoria. The sequence goes on along the minus strand of CM048748.1, from coordinate 318,097,874 downwards.
TAAATAGCTTATCTAATTAATATAAATGAATCTTTCATAAAGAGGATATACACAAAATTATGACAATTCTAGTAAAAGTATTTTTGTATCAAAATAAAACAGAAATTAAGATCGTAAGTAATTTATGACTATGGCAGTAATTGCATTTGTTGACATTATTCATAATAACTAAATTACAGTAATTACACAGTTTTAAGGTAAACAAAGCATTGCAAACAAACCAGTATATTGCAAAAGACATCAGATAATGTTAGATAGAAATATAATTAGCAAAAACATATAATTGCATAATATTAATGCTATTTTTTTTACAAACAGAAAAAATTTAACAATATACTTTAAAGAACATTACTATTAATGCAATTAAACAGTCTTGTTAAGTGTAAGGAAAGGTACATATACAATTGGTTTCATTCATTTCATTTATCCAAACGAGCTGAGTTTATGTGGTATATACATTACAAGGTCAATCACAGGAGAAATATAGCTCTAGGAACTATCGGTACAACAATTGTAAATTGTCATAGCTCAACTCCAAGCATTAATAGAAAGCACCAAAACACATGTCATTATAGGTAACGAAAGTTGGCTTAAGCTGGAAATAAGTTCAGCATAAGTTTTTGTAAGAAATCTTTTTCAGAAAGGATAGATTAAACAAAATAGGTGGCAGTGGCGTGTTTGTCGCCATCAAAAGTAGTCTGTCATGTAGTGAAGTTGAAGTTGATAGTTCCTGTTAATTATTATGGATAGAGAGTGTACTCGAAAATAGTAAAAAGTTAATAATTGGTTCCTTTTATCGGCCTCCCGGCTCTGAAAATACAATAGCAGAAAGGTTCAAAGAAAACTTGTTACAAATTGCAAACATGTACCCAACTCACACAATAATTGTAAACGGTGGTTTTAATTTACCCTCAATCTGTTGGCGAAATTATATTTTCAAATCAGGAGGTACGCATAACACCTTGTGCGAAATAGTGCTCGATACATTCTCTGAGAATTACTTCAAACAATTAGTTCATGAGCCAACTAGTATTGTAAATGGATGTCAAAACACACTTGATCTCTTAGCAACAAGTAATCCTGAGCTCATAACGGATAAGGTATTAGTGAACACAGAGCTGTCGTAGCGAGATTGAATATCAAATGTCCCAAAGTTACCAAATATACATGAAAAACATAGTTGTTAAGGAAAGCAGCTATAAATAAAATAAATTGCTTCTTGAAAGACAGTTTCCACTCATTCCAAACACCAAACACCAGATGTGGCTCCAATTCAAAGAAGTGGTATTGACAGTTTCGTACCAACTTAGTAAATAAAAGAAGGTGGTGATCACCCTTGGTACATGAAACAGGTCAGGACACTGTTGCAAAAACAATGGAAAAGGCATACTAGATTTTAACGAACATAAAATCCTCAGCACTGGCAATTCTACACAGAAGCTCAAAATTTAGCGACAAGTTCAATGCAAGATGTCTACAATACTTTTCACAATGAAACTGTTTCTTAAAATTTGACTGAAAACAAAAAGATAGTTTGGTCATATGGTAAATATCCTAGTGGTAAAACACAAACAATACCCTCACAATTTGATAGTAATGATGATCCTGCCAATGATAGCTCTACTAAAGCAGAGTTACTAAACACAGCTTTTCGAAACTAATTCACCAAAGAAGATGAAACCAATATTCCAGATTTCGAATTACAAACAGGGGCCAGAATGAGTAACGTTAAAGTAGATATCCTTGGAGTAGTGAAGCAATTTAATTCACTTAACAAATACAAGTCTTCTGGTTTGGTCTGTATACCCATTAGATTTCTATTTGATTATGCTGAAGCGATAGCTCCTTAACAGCCATATGCAACCACTTGCTCAAAGAAGGATCTGCACCAAATGACTGGAAAGTTGCACAGGTCACACGTATATTCAAGAAAGGCAGTAGCAGTAAACCACTAAACTACAAGCCTATTTCATTGACATCAATTTACAACAGGGTTTTGGAACATATCCTGTATTCAAATATTATGAATTATCTTGAACAGAATGATTTATTGACCCAAGGTCAACACGGATTTAGAAAATATTGTTCGTTTAAAACACAACTAGCTCTTTACTCACACAAAGTGATGAGTGCTATTCTCAAATTGATTTGGTATTTCTTGATTTCCAGAAGGCTTTTGACACCATACCTCACAAACGGCTTTTAAACAAATTGCATGGTTATAGTATATTGCCCCAAATTTGTGACTGGATAGGGGATTTCCTGTCAGAGAGGACACAGTTCGTAGTAATAGATGGTAAAGCATCAACTAAAACAGATGTGATATCGGGCATTACACAGGGCGGTGTTATTGGTCCTATGCTGATCCTTATTTACATAAACGATTTGGGAGAAAATCTGAGCAGCTCTATGAGGTTGTTTGCAGATGACACCGTCATTTACCACCTATTAAAATCATCTGAAGATCAAAACCAACTGCAGAACAATCTCAATAAGATATCACTATGGTGTAAAAATTGGCAATTGACTCTAATTATTGAGAAGTGTGAAGTCATCCAAATGAGAACAAAAAGAAATCTGTTAAACTTTGTTTGCAAGATAAATAAATCAAATTTGAAGGCCGTAAACTCCACAAAATACCTAGGAATTGCTATTACTTCAGACTTAAACTGGAAAGAACACATAGATACTGTTGTGGGAAAGGCGAACCAGAGAGACTGCATTTCATTGACAGAACCCTTAAAAGATGCAACAGAACTACTAAAGAGACTGCATACATTACGCTTGTCCATCCCTTTTTGGAGTATTGCTCCCCAGTGTGGGATCCTTATCAGGTGGGTTTGATGGAGGACATCAAAAGAGTCCAAAGAAGGGCTGCTCATTTTGTATTGTCACAATACAGGGAAGACATTGTCACGGAAATGATACAGGATCTGGGATAGGAATCATTACAACAATGGCATTTATCGCTGCGGCGTGGGCTCCTATCACCAACATTCTCCTCCAAATGCAAAAATATTCTGTTGACTCCCACATACATAGGTAGAAATGATCATCAGAATAAAATATGAGAAATCAGAGATCAAATGGAGAAATTCAGATGTTCTTTCTTCCTCCACGCTATTAGAGAATGGAATGGAAGAGAAATAGTATAAAGGTGGTTCGATGAACCCTCTGCCAGGCACTTAAATGTGATTTGTAGAGTATCCCATGTAGATGTAGATTATCTATTTTCATGCCTGTCAGCAACTCGGTGAGCCTCTTTACAGTGATTTGTTACCTATCCTCCATTATTGACACTCCAAACAGATTTTTCGTTGTTAATATTATTTCACTTACTAAGTCACTATGTTACAGTGTAACTACAGTGAAGCTTCTCACAGATCATACTGTAGTATACAAAAAATTCCCAGTGCTGCAAATATGTAGCAAACGCAGGAGGATCTGCAGGATCCTCAACATAAACAAACATAATGTATTATGAATACATACAGAGAACAGTCATTTATTGTACGACTACACAATTGCAGAACAATTACTGGAAGCAGTTACCTTGAACTGGGAGGAAGCATGAGGAGGAATTTTAAGTGGAACAACCGCAGAAAATTAACCTTGGGAAAGACAGAAGCCAGACAGATTTGAAGAATCCTGTTGGATTAGTTGGTTTAGCGCAGTAAGTCAATCTATCAGGACAAATAGAACGTGAAACCAAAATGGAGTTACAAAGTGAACAACTTTTATTTTTAACATCTAATAAAGACCAGACCATAACCAGAACAGAACAAAACAGAAAAGATATAATTTACATATAAGTAACATATACAAACTCTTTGAGTCTTTGCATTATAGAACAAGTGTTCTATCACACACCGCCCAATTCATTAAAACAAGCTCACTTATTCTGGACAACACTCCCACTCTTGTTTTAATGAATCTTTTCTTGAAGTAATTGACAATGACTTTCTATTTATTACGAACTTGTCCCAGTTCAAAGGCTTTGTGAATATATCTGCTAATTGTTCCTCTGATCGAACATAACAAACTTCGATTTCACTGTTTTCAACATGTTCCCGTTTATAATGATATTTGATGTCGATATACTTAGTGCGTTTGTGATATTCTGTATTTTTAATTAGGTGAATTGCACTTTGATTGTCAACACAGGGTGAAGTCGGTTTTTCTAACTTAAAACCCAGTTCACTTAGAAAACCACGTAACCACATGATTTCAGTTGCTGCATCAGAAGCAGCTATGTACTCAGCCTCTGTTGACAATCTAGACCCACACTTCTGCCGACGTGAACACCATGACACAGGCCCACCTGCCAACAGACTCACATAGCCCATTGTTGACCGATGAGTGTCATAGTCACCCGCAAAACCTGCATCTGAATAGACCACCAGTTTCGTAGAATCGGCTCTATACTTTATAATCAACTCCTTGGTTCCTTGCAGATACTTCATAATACTTTTGACTGCATGCCAATGCTCAAGTCCTGGATTATGTGGAAATCTGCTTACTACACTAACTGCAAACATAATATCTGGTCGTGTCACTGTTGCTGCGAACATTAAGCTGCCAACTATCTACCGATACAGTTTGTTCTTCATCTCCTTTATCTCATATTCATTTGTAGGACATTGCCCACTGTGCAACACAGTTCCAGAATCAAAAGGTGTGTACTTTGGTTTTGATTAATCCAGGTTAAACTTTTTAAGTATATTCTTCATGTATCTTTGTTGGCCTATATAAATTTCTTTTTGAATGGATCATATTCTATTTCCAATCTACAAAATATTTTCCGTTGCCCACTGTAATTTCAAATGTTTCTCCCAGGGCTGTCAACATGTTCTCCAATATTTTTAAAGACTTGCAAAATAACAATCCATCATCCACATACAGTGCTAAGTAAACATCTGGGTCATCTGCTAGAGTATTAAATACACACTTGTCTGCATTCATTTCCTGAAATCCATACTTTGTCATAAATTGAACAAATTTCTGATTCCAACACTGTGAAGACTGTTTTAGACCATACAGACTCTTTTTCAATTTACAGACTAAATTTGAGTTCTCTACATCAAAGCCTTTTGGTTGCTTCATACAGACTTCTTCCTTCAGATCTCCATTAAAGAATGCAGTCTTGGTGTCAAACTGTCTGATTTTCATGTCTTTTAAGGCTGCAACTGCTAATAAAATCCAGATCGAATCATATCGGACCACAGGAGAAAAAGTCTCTTCATAATCTATACCTTCTCTTTGTGAGTAGCCTTGAGCACATAGTCTTGCTTTAAAAGATCAATTTTTCCTTCAGAATTCTGCTTTACTCGGTAGACCCATTTGCAGTCAATTGCCTTATGATTATCTCGTAGAGGTACCAAGTGCCAAGTTTCATTGTTTTTCAAGGATGCCATTTCTTCTTCCATAGCTATCTTCCACTTTAACGATTCTTCTGATTCCATTGCTTCTTCATAAGTCTGAGTCTCAATAATAATAGCAGAACAAGCTATGTTTTCATCCCGAAAACGAGCAGGTGCTCATAGTTTAGAACGATCTCTCAGATTGATGATCTCCGTTTCATTTATTTGTTTGTTATTATTATCTTTATTGGATTCTTCTCATATGTCTTCTGCAGTGTCTTCTCCGAAATGAAATACAACATACCGCTGTTCCACATTTAGGCCATGAGTTGCTTCTTCATTGAATGGCACATTGCAGGAGATTGTAATCTTTTTAGACTCCAGATTGTATAGCCGGTAATTTGTACCATATCCATCATAGCCAACCATAATCAATTTCTTTAACTTACTATCCCATTTGGATCTAAATTGTTTTGGAACATGCACACATGCTGCTGATCCAAATTTCCTCATTTGCTTCAGAGATGGACATTTTCCAAACCATTTTTCATATGGTGTTACATCATTATTTGCCTTGCATGGACATCGATTTAGAATATATGCAGCACAATTTATGGCTTCAGCCCAGAATTCATGTGATAAATCGGTACTTAATAGCATAGTGTGCGCACACTCAACAAGAGACCTGTTTTCTCGCTCTATTCACCCATTTTGTTGAGGTGTGTAACTACTTGTCTTCTCATGTATTATTCCATTATTCTTGAAGAAATCTTGAAATTGTCTATTTGTGAATTCAATCCCATTGTCACTTCTAAGAACTTTAATTTTGTTTCCAGTCCGTTTTTCGATCAGTCTTTGACTGTTTGCTTCTGAGAAATACATAAATCCATAAGAAGAGCAATCATCCTTCAACACTGCATACAAATGTGCACCTCCAAGTGATGAGTCTTTCATCCACCCACTAAGATCTACATGAATAACCTCCCCAGGTACATTAGATCTAGAATCCAACTTTGTAGCAAATGATCTTCTTTTCATCTTTCCATACTGACATGGCTCACAAAATAACTTGCTTGAGACACTTGATTTTATTTTTGGAATCAAACCACAGTCAGACATTTTCTTCTAGCTTTCGAAATTGACATGTCCCAACCTCTCGTGCCATAAAACTGCCAAATCTGATGATGCACAGTTTGCCTCTTCCACGTTATTCATCGAAAATAACATTTTTGAACACTGGTTTTCTACTTTCACACCACTAGACACTAGCTTCTCATTGAACACTTCAATCTTATTATTATTAAACATAACATGTAACCCTTTTGTAGTTACTGCTCCCACTGAAAATAAATATTCTTTAAACAAGACACATACAAAGTGTCCTTTAATGTTCCCATACACCATTCACAAATGCATGTAACTCAACTGACCCAACGTCTTCTGCATAGAAAATGGAGTTATCACCTATTTGAGCTGGAACTTTAAACTTCCCCACTGGTTTGAGAACTGAGAACCATTCTTTGCAAAAGGTCATATGTTTCGACGCGGCACTGTCAGCCAGCCAAACCTTATCGCAATTGGTAGCTAAAATAATTCTTACTTCAGCACTCAGAGCCTGATACTCTTGTTCCTTACCTTCTTTTGACTCGTTTGCTAGTCTTTTTCTACATTCTGCCTTATAATGTCCTTTTTTGTGACAATAAAAGCACTCAACATTCTTTTTATTTACAGAATTTTTCCTTACCTGGTCAAAACAAGGTTTATTTTTCTTGTTATGAGTGTTAGCAGCAAATGCAGTACCAGTTTCTTCCTTCATTTGAGATAACCTCAGCTCTTCTTTCAACAACCTTGCTGTAAGATTGTCAAAGGTTTGCTTACTTTCATCATACAAATCCCATGCTGCGATAAACGATCCATACTTTGCTGGAAGACCACCTAGGACTTTGGCAATCTTGTCCGTCTCTCCCACTGATTCACCAACACTTGCATAAGACTGTGCTAGTGCTTCTACTTTACTTACGTGCTGTGCAATTGTATCAGTAAGTGTCATTTTGTAGTTAAAGAACTGTTGCTTAAGCACTACTTTGTTTATTGCCGATTGCTGCTTGTGAATTATTTTAAGTCGCTTCCACATTTCACTCGCATCAGCACACATCATCTACATCTACATAAATACTCTGTAAATCACATTTAAGTGCCTGGCAGAGGGTTCATTAACCACTTTCATAACTTTTCTCTACCGTTCCATTCTCTAATAGCGCGCGGGAAGAAAGAACACCTAAATCATTCCGTTTTCGATCTGATTTCTCTTATTTTATTCGGATGGTCATGTCTCCCTAAATAGATGGGTGCTAGCAAAACATTTATGTATTCAGAAGTAAAAGTTGGTGATTGAAACTTCGCAAACAGATCACACCGCAATGAATAATGTCTTTCTTTTAATGATTTCCACTCCAATTCATGCAACATTTCCGTGACGCTTTCTCCCCCCCCCCCCCCCCCCCCCGTAACATGATAAAACAAAACGAGCTGCCCTTCTCTGAACCTTCTCAATGTTTTCCGTCAGTCACACCTGGTGAGGGTCCCACAAGGGGCAACAGTACTCTAGGATAGGAAGCACAAGTGTGATGTAGGCAGTCCCTTTGGTGGAGCTGGTGCATCTTCGAAGCGTTCTGCCAATTAAACGTAACCTTTGGTTCGCCTTCCCCACAATATTTTCTGTGTGTTCTCTCCACAAACATCACTGTTTGTAACTGATCAAACTCCATTCCTGAAAAGATGAAAAGCATTGCTTTTGCATTTGACTCATTCCACTCATTCTGTGCGGCTCCAGCTTCAGTCGGTCTTACCTTCTCTCCATTAACAACGTCTAGCACCTTTTCAGTCCAAAAAATAATTTCCATCAGTTATTTCCATAGCTGAAAATTACTTCCATCGAACTTTTGAATGCTGAAAGACTTAGTTTGGTCCATCTTTCTCCTTTCCAATGGAAACCTTGATGTAACTGAACGTGATTCGAAGACTAGACTTCACAAGAACTATGTTCCTTTTATCCTGGAAAATTAATAAGTTATTTTGGGACCTGGGCCCATAACCTGTTGGATTAGTTGGTTTAGTGCAGTAAGTCAATCTATCAGGACAAATAGAACGTGAAACCAAAACGGAGTTACAAAGCGAACAACTTTTATTTTTAACATCTAATAAATAACAGACCGTAACCATAACAGAACAAAACGGCAAAGATATAATTTACATATAAGTAACATATACAAACTCTTTGAGTCTTTGCATTATAGAACAAGTGTCCTATCACACACCGCCAAACTCATTAAAACAAGCTCACCTATTCTGGACAACAAATCCTAATGATTTGTAGTTCATTAACAATGAATTCATTTACAAAACACTCATTAAGCAAATACTTGAATATTTCCTGTTGTGTGATATTCATACCAGATACAATTGAGATAGGAGATGGAGAAGATAAAAATAGCAGGATTCTTCATTACAGGTTCATTTAGAAAGTGAAAATGCATCAGGGTAATGATCAACCAACTCCATTGGCAGATCATGTGGGCTATTATTAAAGCTGTGAAGCATATGTTTTTGAGTCAACCAATATATTGCTTTCTCCTATGTATATCTCATGAAGAGAATTTTAACGTAACTTTAAGGGGATTAGAACCCACATGGAAACTGACCTGCAGTTTTTATTTTTATTTTATACTACCTGATTAAAACTTACTTTCACTGGGTTGTTAATTATCTGTTGCCAGTTTTAAAGTTTAGAAGTAACTTGGAACTACATCATAGTATCCTCAAACATTCTGAAACATTAGAGATAATAATTTTGCACAAACATAGGAACTAATTCTGTGATACGAAAACACAGTCTAACATATACAATCATGACAGAGCCCTCATTTTTGCTACACACAGTGATAGCAGTGATCCAAGAGGCTGGCAAGCAATATTTCTGAATATGATATAGGATAAATGTGAACAGTACCATTTAAATTAAATTGTAACAGTTTTACAATAGAAAGAGTATGTACCGGTTTAAATTTTGACAATAACTTCAAAAACAACCCAATATTTTTCTTTCTTTAATTTCGTAAGGAGCTTGGGGCATATGAAATGGTATGTCACAGGACAGTTTACTTAGATTCTTTTGTAATGTACAGATATTTTCTGGATAATGTCAGGTGTGTGGTTTTTTTTTTTTTTTTTTTTTTTTTTTTTTTTTTTTTTTTTTTTTTTTTTTTTTTTTTTCCAAACAAAAACTTGTTTTCAAACACCAGAAGACCTGACCTTCTGCAGAAAGATGTCATTATCTACTAAGGAACATCAGTTTTGTCACAGTAATTTCAGGCAAATCAGTGAACATGGAATGAAGGAATCTTGTTTATTTAACATGCCAAACTATCCACGGAACTGTAGCCCAAAGAAAAATCACACAGACATCAAGAGCAATAAAACTGTTTCCCAACAAAGAAGAATGGATTCCACAATTGTTGCTATGTATAAGTCACAAAACAGTAAGAATTTTTGATGTTGTCACTTTCAAAGCAAAAGTAATTATACTTACAAAAATATTTGTGTATTGAATTGTTAAGTTTCAAAGAAAGTGACCATCTTATAAGAACAAAACAGAAGTTTGCCCACCATTAGAGGCACTAGTGTCACGGCAACTGTCATGTGGTACAACTTTTACAACTGTGAATGCCTTACTGTATGTTTTAGTGTTATCAGATCTTGGTACAGAAGTTGTCCATGCATTTCACCGTAAGTGTCCTATTTATAACATAACCGATGACATAATACTTCACCTGTCAGATGCGCTAGGCATTGGTGATAAATAGTACTGAGATTACTGGTGCTAAGAGACTGTCATCTTTCATCCATTACACCCATGACTGAAGAAACTACCACAGTGAACAATGCAAGACTCGGTGCTTCAGTGCTCAGCTCTCTGACGTCCACACTCCCGAAACACCACCTTCATGACCTAGGTCGTGAACTATCTTTCCCTTCTGTTCCCATCCTTTCTTCTTCCCTTCTCTCCCACCTGATGAAGGAACTTTGTTCCTAAAGCTTGTCCTTTTGTCCCCCTTTTTTCTGTTTCTTCTATCCTGTATATTTTTTATTAATTATTATTAGTAGTAGTAGTAAACACCATATAAGATTGAAACAGGAAAAAGAGAAAGTGACAGTGGCACACAAATTTCCCCCACCATTTACTGTGAAGTATTAAAAATGTAGGTGAAAGTTGGTTACAGTAGCTTAATTCTGTTGTATTCCACAAATGTCAACTCTGTAAACTTTCTCAGTAGAGTTCCCTCTAGTGATTCCCATTTGAATTCACATATCAGATTCATAGTAGACCTACTTGAATGTCAATTTAACAAATCTAGCAACACACTTTTCATGTTTATTTCTTTAATCCAATCTGAATAGGATTTTGGACAGCTGAACAGTACTCAAGAATGAGCTACACAAATGTTCTGCACATAGTCTCCTTTTCAGAACACCCCCAATAAAAAAATCATCACTTTATTACCTACATTTGTCTTTAATGCTCATTTAAAGTGATGTATACAAACATTACATCTATATTTTTCCTGCCAAACTGCATTAACACACATTTTTCCACATTTACAGCAAAAAGAAGTTATATCCAAATTATCCTGTATCATTCACACTTACTGAATACCATTACTTCCCCACGCACTACATTATAATCAGCAAATAGTTACTGGTTGCTGCTCACCTTACCCAAAAGATTGTTTATGCATATATAGTACGAAAGCATCCTATTACATATCCTTGAGATGCTCCTGAAGATAATTTTGTCTCTGATTAACACTCTCCACCCTACTAGGGTCTATTTCTTACAAAGTTGTTGAGATACTTATCCAAGATCCTGTTCCATACATGTCATTAACTGTCTGCACTGTGGCACTCTGAAATGTTTACCTAAATCTAGTAATGTGGAATCAGTCTGTTGCCCTTCACCCACTGTTCATAGAATATTGACCAAGAAATGGGCAAAAACAACAGGTTATCCAATGATGGGCTAAGAAGTTGAAATCTGATTAGTAATTCAATAAATAATTTTGAAGAACATTAGGAAAATTTCCTTTTTGATAATATTATCATGTTCTGTCAAACACCAATGGAAATTTCAATTAAAGACAACATACAATGAAATGTTCTCGGGTTCATCCCGACACCCAAGAACATTTCATCGCTGGAATACGCCGAGAGAGCCTGCAATCACATAAAGGCAACATAGTTTGCCTGAAGTGTGATAGTCTCCCTAACCACTCCTGAACTTCAGGTTGTGGTGACAGACATAACTGTAGCAAGAAAATACTAAAAAAAAGGGGGGAAATGGTGTAACTATTACCACATCATATATGAGAAAACAGTAGTATTTATGAATATGGGTTTCTACTGAACTAATTTTCTTAAGTAGTTACTGAGGATGGGTACACCACAGTGACCCAACCTTCCTATCCCCAACCCTAACCCCTCTCAATTTATACACCGCAGAGCGTGATTTGAAGTGTGGCACCCGGAGGTGATGGTTATATGACTGTGGTGTGAATGTTCTATTTTCTGAATAAGGCCATGGACAACATCTGAAAGTGTTGTATGTGTGTGTCTTTCGTATGTGCCTGTCACAGCTTGTTGCCACATCTTTGCAGTAAGTTGTAAACTGTCCTTATTACTATATTATGAAATTAACTTAACCTAGTGATGAACACAATATTCATGCGCAAGGGGGCATTTGATTTGTACCCCTCCCAGGAGTTGCCTCATGAACTGTGTACCTGGCCAATGATAAAATTTTGTTGAATCAAGAATTTTTGTCTTTCTGCTGTTTGGACCATGACCAATAAACCTCCTGTGACAAATTAAGTCACAAAACTTTCTCTCACTTCCAGAAGATAAACATAATAGATTGTATTGCTTCTCTGCTAAAGATGTGCCACCTTTTGGGTGTTGACATGGCTGAATATCTTTGTGAACTAACAGTGAGTGGTGCCGAATTACTAGCAGTGTGTTTGAAAATGCAGTGTGTGGCCACATTTCTCATTCATAATTGTGACAACAATGGTGATTTCTGTGCCCCTCACCCTGACTGAACTGATGCCATAGGGACCTTTCCATGTCTATCCTGATGCAAGAACCTGTAGGCTCTCTGACAACTACTGTGTGCCCCCTAGCTGCTTTGGAAGTCCCTGTTAGATTCTCACCTGAGCCTATACCTACAGAGCCTTTCATAAGTTACTTTGAGAAATAACAGATAAACAATAAAATGTATTATGTGTATTATTCCAGTGGACAGAATGATATATACAGAATAATAAATTGGACATCTTACTTCATTTAATGACTCAGAAAAATAAATATTTTCATATTTATGTGAAATGATGTAACTGGGCCTTCACAAAATTTTTGGAACAAGATGAAGAAACAAACCAAAAACAAGGAAATAATGAAGCATTAGTACTTTGTACTTATAACATGACTTTTGTAACACTTGTGTCAGCCACTGTGGCATACTTTCTACAAGCTTCTGTTACAATGAAATACTTAGATTTTCCCATTCTTCTTGCTGTCGTCTCCAAACTTCTTATTTGGACATATGTGGGCTTTTCAAATACCTGTATATTGCTTTTTTCATTAAGTTCTTTGTTGTTGTGATTGAATGATTTTGCAGATTTTCTGTTTTCATGATATCCAGGTTCCTTTGGTCTTGTTCATAGCATTTTCTATTTGTCATTTTTCTAACTTTATTGTTTTTGCTATCACTTGACTAAGTATCCTTTTGTATTCAAATTGATGAAACGAGAATTATAGAGGGAAACTTTCCCGGTGGGATAAACAAAAATAAAAATAGAAAAGAGATGACTTACCAAAAGGACCGGCTCGTCGAGAGAAACAAATAAAATCACACACAAACACACATACAAGCTTTCGCCACCACTGGCAGCTTCTTCAGGAAAAAGAGGGAAAAAAGGGGAGGAAAAGGGAAGGATATGGGTTTTAAGGAAGTGGAAAAGGAGTCATTCCAATCCCAGGAGTGGAAGGACTTACCTTAGGGAAAAAAAAGGAAGGTAAACAAATACACACACACTCAGACATATCGAAACGCAAACACACCTAGACAGACATTTGTGAAAAGCAAAGAAGTTGGACAGAGATACCAACTGAGGCAGAGGCTCTGTCCACAGAACCAAGGCAAAGATGCTAAAGATAGTGGGCGGGAATTTGAGTTAGCGGAGATTGAGACCAGGTGGACAACGGGAGGAGAGAATAAGCTGAAGGGCAAGTTCCCATCTCCGGAGTTCTGAAAGATTGGTGTCGGTGGGAAGTATCCAGATAACCCGGACGGTGTAACACTGCGCCAAGATGTGCTGGCCGTGCACCAAGGCATGTTTAGCCACAGGGTGATCCTCATTACCAACAAACACTGTCTGCCTGTGACCGTTCATGCGAATGGACAGTTTGTTGCTGGTCATTCCCACATAGAACGCTTCACAGTGCAGGCATGTTAGTTGGTAAATCACGTGGGTGCTATCGCAAGTGGCTCTGCCCTTGCTCGTGTACACCTTCCGGGTTACTGGACTGGAGTAAGTGGTGGTGGAAGGGTGCATAGGGCAGGTTTTACAACGGGGGCGGTTGCATGGGTAGGAGCCAGAGGGTAGGGAAGGTGGTTTGGGGGTTTCATAGGGATGGACTAGGAGGTTACGAAGGTTAGGTGGGCAGCGGAAAGACACTCTCGGAGGAGTGGGGAGGATGTCATTAAGGATGGATCTCATTTCGGGGCAGGATTTAAGGAAGTCGTATCCCTGCTGGAGAGCCACATTCAGAGTCCGCTCCAGTCCCGGAAAGTATCTGGTGACAAAAGGGGCACTTCTGGGATTCTTCGGTGGAAGGTTCTGGATTTGGAGGAATGAGGAGGTGGCTCTGGTAATTTGCTTCTGAACCAGATCAGGAGGATAGCTGCGGGATGTGAAAGCTGTTATTAGGTTATTGGTGTACTGGTTCAGGGATTCGGGACTGGAGCAGACTCTTTTGCCACGAAGACCTAAGCTGTAGGGAAGGGAACGTTTGATATGGAATGGATGGCAGCTGTCATAATGGAGGTACTGTTGTTTGTTGGTGGGTTTGATGTGGACGGATGTGTGAAGTTGGCCGTTGGACAGATGGAGGTCGACATCAAGGAAAGTGGTATGGGATTTGGAGTAGGACCAGGTGAATTTGATGGGACCAAAGGAGTTGAGGTTGGAGAGGAAATTCTGGAGTTCTTCTTCACTGTTGGTCCAGATCATGAAGATGTCGTCAACGAATCTGTACCAAACTTTGGGTTGACAGGCTTGGGTTTCCAGGAAGGCTTCCTCTAAGCGTCCCATAAATAAGTTTGCATACGAGGGGGCCATCCTGGTTCCCATGGCTGTTCCCTTTAGTTGTTGGTATGTCCGGCCCTCAAAGGTGAAGAAGTTGTGGGTTAGGATGAAGCTGGCTAGGGTATTAAGGAAAGAGGTTTTAGGTAAGGAAGTGGGTGGTCGGCGTGAAAGGAAATACTCCATCGCAGCGAGGCCCTGGGCATGTGGGATATTTGTGTATAAGGAGGTGGCATCAATGGTTACAAGGATGGTTTCAGGAGGTAACAGGCTGGGTAAGGATTTCAGGCGATCGAGGAAGTGGTTGGTGTCTTTGATGAAGGATGGGAGACTGCACATGATGGGTTGAAGGTGTTGGTCTATGTAGGCAGAGATTCGTTCTGTGGGGGCTTGGTAACCGGCCACAATTGGCCGGCCTGGATGATTAGGTTTGTGAATCTTAGGAAGTAGGTAGAAGGTAGGGGTGCGGGGTGTCAGTGGGGTCATGAGTTTGATGGACTCGGGTGAAAGGTGTTGTAGGGGGCCTAAGGATCTGAGAATTCCCTGAATCTCTGCCTGGACATCAGGAATGGGGTCTTCTTGACAGACTTTGTAGGTAGTATTGTCTGAAAGCTGGCGCAGTCCCTCAGCCACATACTCCCGCCGATCAAGTACCACGGTCGTGGATCCCTTGTCGGCAGGGAGAATGACGATGGAATGGTCAGCCTTCAGATCACGGATAGCTCGGGATTCAGCTGCGGTAATGTTGGGAGTAGGATTAAGGTTTTTCAGGAAGGACTGAGAGGCAAGGTTGGAAGTAAGGAATTCCTTAAATCCTGCCCCGAAATGAGATCCATCCTTAATGACATCCTCCCCACTCCTCCGAGAGTGTCTTTCCGCTGCCCACCTAACCTTCGTAACCTCCTAGTCCATCCCTATGAAACCCCCAAACCACCTTCCCTACCCTCTGGCTCCTACCCATGCAACCGCCCCCGTTGTAAAACCTGCCCTATGCACCCTTCCACCACCACTTACTCCAGTCCAGTAACCCGGAAGGTGTACACGAGCAAGGGCAGAGCCACTTGCGATAGCACCCACGTGATTTACCAACTAACATGCCTGCACTGTGAAGCGTTCTATGTGGGAATGACCAGCAACAAACTGTCCATTCGCATGAACGGTCACAGGCAGACAGTGTTTGTTGGTAATGAGGATCACCCTGTGGCTAAACATGCCTTGGTGCACGGCCAGCACATCTTGGCGCAGTGTTACACCGTCCGGGTTATCTGGATACTTCCCACCGACACCAATCTTTCAGAACTCCGGAGATGGGAACTTGCCCTTCAGCTTATTCTCTCCTCCCGTTGCCCACCTGGTCTCAATCTCCGCTAACTCAAATTCCCGCCCACTATCTTTAGCATCTTTGCCTTGGTTCTGTGGACAGAGCCTCTGCCTCAGTTGGTATCTCTGTCCAACTTCTTTGCTTTTCACAAATGTCTGTCTAGGTGTGTTTGCGTTTCGATATGTCTGAGTGTGTGTGTATTTGTTTACCTTCCTTTTTTTTCCCTAAGGTAAGTCCTTCCACTCCTGGGATTGGAATGACTCCTTTTCCACTTCCTTAAAACCCATATCCTTCCCTTTTCCTCCCCTTTTTTTCCTCTTTTTCCTGAAGAAGCTGCCAGTGGTGGCGAAAGCTTGTATGTGTGTTTGTGTGTGATTTTATTTGTTTCTCTCGACGAGCCGGTCCTTTTGGTAAGTCATCTCTTTTCTATTTTTATTTTTATCCTTTTGTATTGTTTAAAATAGTCAATAACATTAAGATTTGTTGTTTGCTTTGAGTATTCATCTAATTTCCTTTTACTCTGGCATTATATTTTTATTCCTGCTGTGATCCACTTCTTTGAATTGCACACAGAACTCGTTACTGATATTTTTTTGGGATAAGATGTTTCAAAACCACATATATGTGGCCATAAATTTATCAAACCTCACATCTGCATTCAAATAATGGAACTTCCAGGAAAAATTAAACACCATTTTTAAAAGCATAGGTTGTTACTCACCACAGAGATGTGTGGACGATTTGCAGAAACACGCACATAAAAGATTACAAGTATACTCGGCTTTTGGCTGTTACTTAGCTATCTATGTAACCAAGGGCCCTGGGCCAAAAATGAAATTGGAGCCCTATTTGAATCAGTGGTGGATTAATGAAATTTTGTGGGCGATGGCCAGTTGATAATAGGATGTTGCAGGGGTCTTCCTCTTGAACCTTAAGGAATAGAACTACAAAACTTACCATTTTAAATTCTTTTCCTACATGAAAATCAAAGAAGTGAAAAATGTATGTTGTGTAAAATCAGCGACACATGCCAGATGCATGAAGAAGGCAGCAGATGACCGGCAGCCAATCACATGCTGGTGCCATGCCTCCTGGAGGGAGCAACCGAGAAGTGCGCCCTCTACAAGTAGCTTTATCTAGGCCAACATGTGTCTGGAAGGACGCTCCAAACTCAACTCCAAACTAGGGAGTTACCAGGAGTCAGTGCAGCTAGCATGCAAGAACAGCCAGACAGACAAAGTTGAGTATTTCGTATCTTTAGTAAATAAAATTTGTATTACTAGTCTGTATAGCTGTTTTAGCTGTCCATGCATCCTGAGCAGATTTTTTTACCTAAAGATAGGCCAAGGAGGACAAAACAATGTGCTCTATCTTGAAGAAAGATTCAATTATCTTGAAATGTGTGTCATTCACAGCCTTTCTCCAGGCAGCTTAATGTATACAACAATTTGTTTAAGCATTTTGTGAACATAGAGCAAATCAGGCCTATACGGAGAGCATCAAATAGAAATGCACTTAACCAGAATAAACAGCTAAGTACACTCACATATACTGTAAGAAACCTGTCACAAAATACAAGCTTTGCACCAGTGATCATAATGTACCACAGCAAATTATACAATCACTACTGATGTCTGGAATTATAATGTTTGACCTACAGAAGAAGATAGTCGGAACCATAAAACATACTAAATACAAAGACTCCCATAGGCCAATATTTAAAAGTCTCGAGATGTTTCTCCTTTCCTGTTTATACAGCTATGAATCACTAAAGCCTACTAAAAGAAGAACTTATCTTCAAGTACAACAGGGATTTTCACTCCTATTTCACTAGGCAGAGGCATAAAGTTATGCTGTCAACACAGTATGTACAAAAATATGTAAAGGGGGAGCATATAATACAGGTGTTATGATGTATAGCCACATCATATCAATTTGGAACAGATACCAAACATATTTAACTTTCTTTACCACTGTTTCTATTCTGTTTCAGAGTTTTTAGAAGTTGTAATAATTAATTGTATTGACCAAATATTCTTCAATCATCTCATTGTTTTCAACAATGAATATGTAAGGACTGCATACTTTGCTTTTTTCCAATCTGTTTTAAGATATGGGTTAATACTCTGGGGAAACAGCAAAAAAATAAGTGAAATACTGGTGATCCAGAAGAAAGCTATTAGAGTAATAGCAAAGGCAGACAATAGAACACACTGCAAACCACTGTTCATTAAATATAAAATACTAACAGTTCTTAACCTATATATTCTTGACAGTGTAAACTTCGTACTTGCAGACCTACCTAATTTAAAGTTAATGAATCAGAGGCATGACCACAATACAAGAATCTGTAAGTCTCTAATCCTGCCACAAAATAGATTGGCAAAAACCAACAATAGTCATAGGTACATATCAATCAAAATATATAACAAATTGTCCAAGCATGCCTCAAGTATGACAACCGAACTATTTATGAAAAAGCTGCACAGCTTCTTGTTAAAAAATCCATTTTATACATTAGAAGAATTTCTTGAAATGCCCAACATCAACTTAAATATGTAAAAATATTATGTAAAACTCAAGTATGTGAATGTATTATGTAAAACTTTTAGGTTAAGTGAACTGACGAAGTCTATTGCATGTAATATTGCTGAATGACGAATAAAGAATCTGAATGTCAGTGTGGAATATGTGACGAATTATGTCTGTAAATCATACTATTCAAATTCTCGTAGAATTTAAAAAAGAGAGAGAGAGAGAATAAAAGACTTGAAATGTTCATGACTTTGATTTAAAGAAAACATACTCGAAGTATTTTGGATATTTCCTCTAGTAGTGCATAAAAACGGGAAAAAGATAAAGTAATTTTATGCTGCCCCTTCCATATTAAATCCTTCTTGATTCTATACTACAGACCATAAGTTCGAAATAATTCGCGGGTAAAATGCCAGATTTCAGTGTCCAACAGGTACAATATTTCGGCAAACGACCACGTTGCCATCATCAGGTGCACTGATTAACTGACTGATCGGGCGGTTCCTCGCTGCTGCTGCTCACTCCTTTGCTTCCCTCTCTGTGAGGGAGAATGTTGGGGAGTTTGTAGCCTGTTGGCTTTTACTCCTCTTTGTGCGTTTTGGTGTGTGTGTGTGTCTTTTACTGTGTATTAATTGTCTGTGGATGGTGTTGGAGTTTCTGTTTGAGTGTCTAGTGCTTGCCCTGGGTGGGCATGGTATTGGGTTTGTTGGGAAGGAGTGGGAATGAGGATAGGTGTCTGGGATTTTCCTCTTGGTCATGGGACGTTTGTGCTTATCGCAGGACATGTCATACCGACCTAAGGAGCGGATAAGTTCGTTTCCAGATCTGGAGGAACTCTCATAGAAAGCTCCTGCCAGATCTTGGAAACGATCTTTCAGGAGGGGAATTCCAGCAGCAACGTGCAGGTCGATGGTGGGAAAGCCATACGGTAGGTGCAGGGCTCTTCTGAGGCAACGGTTTTGGAGTGTTTGGAGTCTATCCAGGTGTTTCCTGGCTGCGTACGCCCAGGCAGGGCAGGAGTACTCCATTTGGGGACGGATTAGGGATAGGTATGCGTTGATTCCGACGGAGGGGGATAAGGAGCTATTGACGTTAAGGATGGGGTAGAGATCGGACATTCGGGCGCAGACTTTCCTGTATACCTCGTCCACATGGGTTTTCCATGTGAGACGTTGGTCCAGGGTTACGCCCAAATATTTGGCAGTTCTGCGCCAGGGGAGTTGGGAGCCTTGGAGGTGAAGGAGAGGAGGTGGGTTTTGAGGAGCACCACGTTTTCCGATCTTTTTGGTGATCAGCATAGCCTGAGTCTTTTCAGCGTTGATGGTGATTCGCCAGCGACGGGACCATGTGTCTGTGTCATCTAGTGCCCTTTGTAGCCTACGTATGACCAGACCCTTGTTCGCATTTCTTGTGAAAAAGGCTGTGTCGTCAGCGTATTGAGCTGTGTGCACCAGGGGGACAGTCGGGATATCTGCAGTGTACAGGCTGTACAAAACAGGGCCCAGTACCGATCCCTATGGCACTCCAGCACGAATACGCCTTTTGGTGGAGGTGGATGTTTCTACTTTGACAGAGAAAGTCCTATTCGTGAGATAGCTGTGGATAATCTTTACTATACTTCCGGGGAATCCCTGTGTGTATAATTTGTAAATTAACCCCTTGTGCCATACTGAATCAAAGGCTTTTGCCACGTCCAGTAGCACTATCCCGCAGTAGCCATTTCGATTGAAGGCTGATGTAGCAGCTTCAACTACTCTCATGATCTGTTGGGGGGCAGAATGTTTCTCCCGGAAACCGAACTGGAAATCCAGTAGGATGTGTTCTCTGGAGATGTGATCCTGTATGGGTACTAGCAGGAGGCGCTCATAGATCTTGCTGAGAGTTGGCAGGAGGCTAATTGGCCTGTAATGCTGCGGAAATAAGGGGTCTTTCCCTGGTTTGTGTATCGCGACCACTTCCGCATGCTTCCAGCAAGCTGGAAACACATGGGTACGAGTAATCTCGTTGAAGACGTCCGCGAGTAGTGTAATTGCCGATGGCGGGAGGTTTTTTACTAACTGGTTGCTGATCTTATCGTGACCAGGCGCCTTTTTGTTTGGAAGGTGTTTGATTATTTTTGCCACGTCTTCAGGGGCAAAAATTGGTGGTTCATCCTCTGGGTCGTCCTCAGCGTTGAGGAAGACACGCAGCTGACGGCTTACTGTAATTTCATGCTCGTCGTCCTCGTCTTGGGGATCTGCTGCCTCAAACTGTTTCTCAAATGAGTCGGCAAGGGCGTTGGCCTTGTCAGCATGGCTGTAGACCAGACCCCGCTCACCGTGCAGAGGAGGCAACCTAGCGCGTCTTTTTGTGAACTGCCTTGTGGCATTCCAAAGAGTTTGGTCCTGTATGTTGAGGGTTCTGAGGCGGTTTTGCCATTGCTGGTTTCTATGCTCATTGAGCGCGACCTTCAGTTCCCTCTGTAATCAGTTGAGCAGCCTCCTGGTGGCTGGATCTCTGGTTATTTTCCAGTCTTTGGCCACTCGGTTCTTGTGCCGAATTTGCGCTAACAGGTGTTCTGGGAGTTGTATTTGCGGTGGGGGGCCGTCCCTCATGGGAGGGGTGGCGTCCTCCGCCGCTTGCAGAATTGTCCCTGTGAGGTCGTGTAGCGCTTGTTCCACGGTATCTGCGGTGATAGGCGGAGCGCGAGCAATATCCGATGCGACAGTTTCTCGGTATTGCTCCCAGTTTGTACGCTTGTATGACGTCTGGTACTGTGGGAGTGCTACCCATTCACCCACATCGACCTCAAAGATGACGGGGTTGTGATCGGAGGACATTCTGTTAATTGTCCTTGCAGTCACAAATCCCGTGATCCTCCTAGTTAATGCTATGTCTATCACGTCGGGCCTACCTCCATTTTTTGGAAAGTGTGTGGGCTCGACTGGACCCCATGTCTCAAAATGGTGGGTGCGCGCTAGTTGTTGCAGTTTGGCGCCTTCTGGACAGGTTATCCTGGAATTCCAGTCAGGGTGTTTGGCATTGAAGTCGCCTCCTATTAGGAGTTTTCCTTCTATTTGCCCTAGTGCTAATACATCTCCCTCATCTAGATGTTCATCTGGGGATCGGTATATTGCAACAACTGTTAGGGGTCCGGTGGCTGTTTTTACTTCTACTGCCACTGCTTCGATTTTGTTGGTAGCTGGGACGTAAACTTGGTGGTGTGGGATCCCTCTTTTTATGTAGATGGCCACCCCGCCGCCTGCGGTTGGCCTGTCCCTACGGTAACAAGTGTAGTTGGGAACTGTCGCTTTTACTCCCGTTTTAAGGTGGGTTTCACCCATCATACATATGTCGATTGAGAACTCCTTCATGAGTTCTCTGAACTCGACCACTTGATTGACAATGCCGTCTGCATTAAAGGCGCACATTGTCAGGCCTTGGATCCCATGATGAGGTTGTGGAGCTACTGATGTAGTCGCTGAGGGAAGCGACTGCTGAACTGCTGCCAGAAGGGCAGCGAGGATCTGGGTGTTTTGTCTTTGGGCATCCCTGAAATCCTGCATCATTTGCATGATGAGGTACATGGTTTGGACCAATGTGCTCAACAGCTGGTCTGAGGGAGTTGTTTGGGGGGCAGTTGTGTGGGGTTCCCTAGGACTTGCTCTGTCTTGTCGGGCCTGGTCGTTGTCCTGTGTTTCCCGGTGTTGTTCTAGTGTTTGTGTTTGCTGTTGTGGTAGTGGGGCTTCTGCAACGCTTTCGCGGCTCCTCTCAGGAGAAACCACTTCAGCGTAGGTGCGCCCTGGTGTATCTGGCCTTGGTTTGGACCAGGCCGTGTTTGTGTGTGTTTCTGTTGGTTTGTATGAGTGGTTTTGGGGGTTTGTGGTGTTTCGTCTGCGTGTGTGGGGGGCTGCCTTGACGCCTTGTACCTTCCTTGTGTGTGTCTTGTGGACCACGCAACCTTGGTAGCTCACTGTGTGGTTTCCGCCGCACAGCGCGCACCTAATTTGCGGGTCCTTGTTTCTAAGTGTGCAGTTGCGTATGTCGTGGGGTTCGGCGCATTTCCTGCACCGCATGGGCATGCTGCAGTTCTTAGCGATGTGGTTCAGTCCCTGACACCTAAAGCACTGCACCGTTTTAGTCTTATTGCGCAGTGGCTCTATGGTGACAGGGATTGCCATAACAGTTCTGATTTCCCGCTTATTCTGGGGAATATCAGGCATTGTCACTTGATATAGTGGCCATTTATTTTCGTTGCCTGGCTTCTGCATCTGGTTTACCGTTTTCACGTCGAACCCCTGGGAAATCAGGTCTACCTTTATCGCCTGTGGGGACAGACGTCTTGGTAGGTCCCTGATTACAATGTTCTTGTTCCGTGTTTTTGTTGTGGGGAATGTGTAGTGGGGTATTTGATTGTCTGCGAGTGTTTGTTTTATTGTGTTGTAATCAGACAAGGTAGTGAGAGTTAGTTTTATTTTGTCCCCTCCGGCAGGTTTGGCTTTGAAATTTTCTCCGCCAAGAGCTGCCTTCGCCAAGTCGTAGAGTTCCTTATAATCCCGCGGAAACTCAGCGACAATTGGCGGGAGGTTGTGTGTTTTCTGTGTGTCAGGGTGTGCTGTTGTTTGTGTAGCCGCTGGCTCCTCAGCTATCGCCGAAAATCGGTTTGGGGTTGGTAGTAGCCCCTGAGCTGGAGGAAGATTCGGCTGGCGAAACGTTTTCTTCGCCAGGACAAACCCCTCCATGTCTTGCTCTTCAGGGCGTGTGGCAGTTGCTGTTGGCGCCTCAGGCAATGCGGCTTCCTCAGTTGTTTGAGGTGGAGGAGTAGGAGAGGTTGTGGAGGGTGTTTTCCTCGCCTTCTGGCGCTTCTCCTTCTTCTTCTGCTTTTTGGAGCGTTGCATGCTGGAGGTAGTTTTGTAGGGAGGGGATTTTAGGAATTGGGATCTGAGGGATGGTGTAGTCTTGGTTGGTAGTGGGTTTGTGGGTTTAGGGCGGATAGGAGTCGGCTGACTGGACGTTTGCCCGCGTTTTCCTAGGGCGGAGATAAAGGCTGGCAGTTGGTTTTGGGCATTAGCGAGCAGGAGTGGGCTGCGCTTTTATCCGCTCTATTGGCAGTCCATGCCCAGTATCCCTGCCCTCCCTTCTCTAAGGTGTGCATGCTGGCGGCTCTTCTGCTGTTCATCCACCAACGTGATCGTTTGCCGAAATATTGTGCCTGTTGGTCACTGAAAACCGGCAGTTTATCTGCGAATTATTTCGATATGAAGTACGCCGGTAAAATTTGAAGAATCACAGACCTTAAGTGGTTTATGGTCTGTGTTCTATACGATCTTCTGGTCTTTCGGATCATGGTGCACAGCTAGTAACAGTATATGAAATAGCTCCGTTCAGTAATTCGAAACTGTCCACCAGAATAGTGCGCTCGATTAATGACTTAACAACTAAAAATTTCAAAGAAAGTCTACAGCAGTTAGACTGGGATGAGGTTTACAAGGAACCTGATGTTAATTTAAAATATAATTTATTTCACGATACATTTGTAAGGGTATTTGATAACTGTTTCCCCAAGAAACTAGTAAAATTTAATTCTAAGAAACCATGCAAAAAACCATGGCTTACTAAAGGTATAAAAATATCGTGTAACCGAAAAAGGGAACTATATCTGTCCGCAAGAAAGAGTAATAACCCAGAAACAATAAAATATTATAAAAGCTACTGTGCTACATTAAGAAAAGTTATTAAAAAGTCAAGAAGCATGTGCATCATGTCTGAGATTAGCTCCTCTGATAATAAAATTAAAACAATTTGGAATATTATTAAAAGGGAGACAGGGCAACCAAGAGCAGAGGAAGAGGGTATTACCATCAAAACAAATGAAAACTTTATCAACAAAAAGTCAGAAGTTAAAAACATTTTTAATGATTACTTTTTAAATGTTGTGGAGAAAATAGGATCTAAATGTTCATTAGAAGGAGCAAGGCAATTAATGGAAGAGGCCATACCCACACAATTTGATACAATTGAAATTCCACCCACCTCACCTTCAGAAATTAGGAAAATAATAAACTCTCTCAAGAGTAAACGGTCATATGGAATTGATGGCATTTCCAGCAGGGTATTAAAAACTTGTTCCCAGGAGAAAAGTAGGATTCTCAGTCATATTTGTAATAGCTCATTAAAGCAGGGTATTTTCCCAGATAGACTGAAATATGCTATCGTTAAACCTTTGCATAAAAAAGGGGATACATACGATGTCAACAACTACCGGCCCATCTCACTTCTGACAGCTTTATCAAAGATTTTTGAAAAAGTTATGTATTCTCGAGTTGCTTCACATATTTGTATAAATAAAGTTCTAACAAAATGTCAGTTTGGTTTTCAAAAAAGCTTTTCAACTGAAAATGCTATATACACCTTCACTGATGCAATATTAAATGCTTTGAATAACCGGACATCACCAGTAGGGATTTTTTGTGATCTTTCAAAGGCTTTTGATTGTGTAAATCATGGGATTCTTCTAGATAAGCTTAAGTATTGTGGTGTGAGTGGGACAGTGCACAAATGGTTTAAATCATACTTAACTGGAAGAGTGCAGAAAGTTGAAATAAGCAGTTCACATGATGTAGATGAGACAATTAATTCTTCTAACTGGGGAGTTATTAAAAATGGGATCCCACAAGGTTCAGTCTTGGGTCCTTTGCTGTTCTTAATATATATTAATGACTTGCCATTCTACATACATGAAGATGCTAAGCTAGTACTTTTTGCTGATGATACAAGTATAGCTATCACACCTGACAAACAGGAATTAACTGATGAAATTGTAAATGATATCTTCCAGAAAGTCATTAAGTGGTTCTCTACAAATAGACTCTCATTAAACTTTGATAAAACCCAGTATATACAGTTTCATACAGTAAATGGCATGACAACATTAATAAATTTAGACTTTGAACATAAATCTGTAGCTAAGGTAGAATATTCAAAAATTTTAGGTGTTTGCATTGACGAGGGACTGAATTGGAAGAAACATATTGAAGATCTCCTGAAACGTCTGAGTTCAGCTACTTATGCTATCAGAGTCATTTCAAAATTTGGTGATATAAATCTCAGTAAATTAGCTTACTACGCCTATTTTCATTCACTGCTTTCATATGGGATCATATTCTGGGGCAATTCAACATTGAGTAAAAAAGTATTCATTGCACAAAAGCGTGTAATCAGAATAATTGCTGGAGCCCACCCAAGAGCATCCTGCAGACATTTATTTAGGGATCTAGGGATACTCACTGTAGCTTCACAATATATATATTCACTCATGAAATTTGTTATTAACAATCCGACTCAATTCAAAAGTAATAGCAGTGTGCATAGCTACGACACTAGGAGAAAGGATGATATTCACTATTCAAGGTTAAATCTAACTTTGGCTCAAAAAGGGGTGAATTATGCTGCCACAAAAGTCTTTGGTCACTTACCAAGTAGCATCAAAAGTCTGACAGATAGCCAACTAGTATTTAAAAAGAAATTAAAGGAATTTCTGAATGGCAACTCCTTCTACAATGTAGATGAATTTTTAGATGAAACATAAAAAAATATATAAAAAAATAAAATAAAAAAAATAAAATAAAAAAAATTTACAACAAAATTCTTAAAATATAGATTGTCAAGTATAGACAAAATTTACTAAACTGACACGTTCCACATCATTACGAAATGTCGTATACATGATCTAAGGAACAAGTATTAATCTAATCTAATCTAATCTAATCTGCATTTGATACTTATGATCTACGGGGGAGGGGGGGATATAGAGAAAACTCAAAACTATATCCTAATACCTTTTTCCTTTCCCATCAACTAGAATGATACATAGAACAATATAACAAAATTAGGTATATAAAGTACAAATACAAAACACATTAAAGTTCAGAATCGTACATACGAAGACATCTTACTCCTTTTTCTACTGCATGATTTTCTTCGTATGTCGGATTTGCGTCTACTTTTCAATTTACCGCGGCATTTAAGGGTTCAAAGATGATAAGTAGTACTTCCACAGACAATGTGTTTCTGTGCTTTCAATCTCGTAGAAGTACAGTAATAACTTTGAACAAATGTGAGGTTATGACCAAGATAATGTTTGTTTAATGTTTACATGTGCAGTCAAAACTGTGTAACAAGTATTTATGATTCTTGAACTTCAGAAACGAGTCTGTTAGTCAAATAATGCAAATAAAAGAATTAAAAATGATGTTTAATGTGTTGACACGATCGCTGAGTACCGGCAACTCATGTTGGAGTTCGACAAACAAAACTTTGTTAGCTAAATTGAGAAAGAAAACGGGTTACACATTCTCCAATTGTAAAAAGGCACTGGAACTCCATAACAACAACATCGAAGAGGTAATACTAGTAGCAAGCACTAAATAGCGCTACATCCCACACATACATTAGCATGTAAGCCGTAATGTGTATTTGTGGGGTTGACGTCATTCGATGGTTGTCTGGGTTTTTAAATATTAACGTGGGCAGCGTATTTCTACCTTTTTCTCATGTTTGTAACGTAGCCCAGGTGTAATAGACTCAAGTAAGAACTCAGCTACGATATGGAGTGGTATGTTTATTATTAGCCTTTCAACATATTTAGAAAAAAGTGGCATTGTCAAATTACAGCACAGCTGCGTTAGTGTAAATAACTTTCTATGTGTGGAATAAGGGTGTATTGTTGAAGAGTATCATTCTCCTTTGTTGGCTACTGCGTGCGAGAAAGGAGAGTCTTAACAGTAAAAATTTCTTTCTAGTCTAAGTTTGTTGACATTTTCTTTGGCATACAGTACACAACTACAGATAAAAAACCTGGAGGCTGGCATTATGTTACATAATATAAATTGCTTTCTGCAAGTTTCTGTGGGAGGTAAACCTAGAACATATTGAAAAATATATAAGATGTCTGAAGCATTTCCTGACAACAGTAATCCATATTGCTGGTGGGAGTGGATGAACACACAATAGGAGTACTGTATAGTAGAAGGCCCTTTACCTTAATTTATGTAACAACAATATTATTACAGATTGTTAGTTTGTTGTTCAAGTAAGAAATCTGTCCATCTCATGACATTCTTTTATGAGTCACCAACAGGGTCTGTATGTAATTCAACAATCTCATTGGCAGGTATTTTTAGGTTAAGCTAGCAAGTGATAACTCAGTCACGTAGAAAGAATCAAGTAAAGCACAGGGTAACATCTGTCGGCCTGGACCCTTTGTCGGCCTGTTGCTTGACACCCTATTACCAATGAAAGTTCTTTTGTTCATAGAAGCTAGATAGTTTTATTGTATGAGTATTGTTCTGTGTTTCAAAAATCTTCATAGAATTTATTTGGAAGACAAATTGCTACAAGATTGTGATTCAGAGAAGTACATCAAGAACCTGTCACTACATGTGTGTAACATTTTGCTTTAGGTAATGTAAATTAACCGCACTTATTAAGTAGGGCCTACCGGTAATATTTTCCATTTCTGTGACATCATTGGGCAAACGGGTGGTGTCCCCGTCTTCAATTGTGCCAATGAGAGGGAATAATTTGTCATGTTGACCATGAAATAAAAATTAATGCTGTTTCTGCTCTATGGTTGACAGGTTCTTGTATATAGTGTTTTCCAGTTGGTAAAGTAATACATCTACATTTACATACTCCGCAATTCACCGTAAGGTGCGTGGCGGAGGGTACACTGTACCACTACTAGGCATTTCCTTTCCTATTCCACTCCCAAATTGAACGAGGAAAAAAAAAAAAAAAGCCTACATGCCTCCGTACGAGCCCTAATTTCTCTTATCTTGTCTTTGTGATCTTCGCGCGAAATGTAAGTAGGCGGCAGCAAGATCGTACTACACTCAGCTTCAAATTCCGGCCCTCTAAATTTACTTAACAGAAATTCACGAAAAGAACGTCATCTTTCTTCCAGCGATCCCCAATTGAGTTTCCGCAGCATTTTCGTGACACTCGCGCATTGGTTTTCTTTCCTTTCTTATACATGGGAGTCACCTGCGCTTTTTTCCAATCACTAGGAATTTTGCGCTGAATTAGAGATTCGCTATAAATGCAAGCTAAGTAGGGGGCCGATGCCGCAGAATAGTCTTTGTAAAACCGAACTGGTGTTCCATCCGGACCAGCAGACTTTTTCGTATTTAGCTCTCTCAGCTGCTTCTCTACACCGGAAATACCTATTGCTATGTCCCCCATTTTGGAATTGGTACGTTGATCAAATGATGGTACATTTGTGCAGTCCTCCTGCGTGAAAAATTTCCTAAAGGTTAAATTTAGAACTTCCGCTTTCCGTTTGCTTTCTTGTATTACTGCCTCGGAATGATCAACTAGTGACTGGACACTGGGCTTTGACCCGCTTATCGATTTTACATAGGACCAGAATTTTTTGGGGTTCTCGGAAAGAACCTTTGCTAAGGAATGGCTGTGATAATTATTGTATGCTTCATGCATCGATCTTTTTATAGACGCACGAATCTCTACTAACTTTTGCCTGTCATCATTTGCGTGTTCTTTTTTTAATAGAGTGCAACAGCCTTTGCTTTCTCAGCAGCTTTCTAACATTATTATTATACCACGGTGGATCTTTTCCATCGTTAATCGTCTTTAATGGCACATATTTCTCTAACCCTTTATTAACAATGCACTTAAATTTAGTTCAAAATTCCTCTACATCCATAGTCCCAGAATTAAACGATGCACATTCATTTTCTAAGTGCGATCGTAACATTTGCTTGTCGGCTCTTCCCAACAAAAACACGCTCCTAGCCTTCTTGACTGGTTTATGAACTTTGGTCACCATTGACGCTATGACGATATCATGATCACTAATTCCTGTCTCTACACAGACATCGTTAATAAGGTCAGGCCTGCTTGTGGCTATAAGGTCTAGAATATTTCCATTGCGCGTGGGTTGCCGGTTTAACTGCTCAAGACAGTTTTCGGAGAATGTGTCCAAAAGTAGCTCGCAAGACTGCTTGTCTGTACAGCCTGAAATGTAATTAGCGAGGTCCCAATCTATACTCTTAAGGTTGAAGTCACCTCCGACTAATATTACATGGCCCGGATACCTATGCACTACCTGGTGTAAACTTTCCTTGAATGATTCTAAAACTGCTACAGCAGCACTGGGTGGCCGGTAAAAACACCCAACTATCCTCATAAAGTAAACATTTCATTGCAAACATTAGCCTAGTGCACTACACTGCCATTGCAGTAAGTATAATTGTGATACCAATTAAAAACAGTTCTAAGTGATGGGGGGAGGGGAGACATGGCACAACACAAATGATCAGTGGTTCAGATGTTTGGTGTTTTTTAATCAAATACTTGGGTAATTAGATGGGTGAAGATAAATGCAATACTATTTAATCCAATCTATACTGACCCATCAAAATTGTGGGAAAATATAACACAAGATGTATTTGTCACATTCATTGATGTGCACAAACTGTTAAATTACAATTCATAAAAGGAATATGCCAGTGTACATAACACACACATTATACAAAAGCAACAAGTCAATCACAACACCAACATCAACCAGTCCAAGCTAAGTACAACATGAAAGAACTAATTTCAGATCATTAACATCCATTACAAGAGCCCACCATCAGACAGCTCAATAGACAGTGATGCAGATTGTTAGAATGCTTTGAGTGCTTTCATCTCAATTCGTACAGTTCAAAAGTGAATGTGTCACAGTATTATCTCAGAGTTTGTTGAAAATCTACAGCATACCTCCCCAAACTACAATATCTTAATTTTCTGATGCTTTGTTGAAACACTACAGACCTCTCAAAATTAGAGTACTTTTGAAAAATTCGCAATGAAAGGGACAATCAAAATTTTTAAAAACCAAAGAGAAAATAGATAGACCTAGACCCTTATAAACTTTTTTTAACGATAAACAATTAAGATTTGTAACTTTTTGTGATATTGAAAATATGAATCGGCTAGTCACAGGATGTTAACTGTTTTGGGAAATGGTAATGTGTAGAGACAGCTGACTGTCAGCTATAGCCTTTATTCAAAAATTCTTAAACTGTTAAAATATTCATACATAAAGCTTCAATAATCTAATATACTTAAACTAGATTCCTGATTTTTAAGTAAATGCCATACAGAACTATAATAATGGAAAGTCCAGGTTGGAATAAATAATATAGTGAGGAATAAATAATATAGTGAGGACAGTTACAACTCACCGCAAAGACGTGGCGACGAGATGCGACAGGCACATACAAAAGACACACACATACAACACATTCAGCTATCGGCCATGGCCTTCCTCAGAAATAGAGCACTCACGCAATCACACAGGCACACAACACAGTCATACAACCATCACCTGGCAGTCGGAGGTGATGGTTGTATGACTGTGTTGTGTGCCTGTGTGATTGCGTGAGTGCTCTATTTCTGAGGAAGGCCATGGCCGATAGCTGAATGTGTTGTATGTGTGTGTCTTTTGTATGTGCCTGTCGCATCTCGTCGCCACGTCTTTGCGGTGAGTTGTAACTGTCCTCACTATATTATTTATTCCAACCTGGACTTTCCATTATTATATAATATAGTGAGGACAGTTACAACTCACCGCAAAGACGTGGCGACGAGATGCGACAGGCACATACAAAAGACACACACATACAACACATTCAGCTATCGGCCATGGCCTTCTTCAGAAATAGAGAGAAATAGAGCACTCACGCAATCACACAGGCACACAACACAGTCATACAACCATCACCTCCGACTGCCACACTTCGAAGTGTGGCAGTCGGAGGTGATGGTTGTATGACTGTGTTGTTTGCCTGTGTGATTGCGTGAGTGCTCTATTTCTCTCTATTTCTGAAGAAGGCCATGGCCGATAGCTGAATGTGTTGTATGTGTGTGTCTTTTGTATGTGCTATACAGAACTAGTATTTCTGAATCAAAATAGTTACATTAAAACATTATGAGTGAAAAAACAATTCATAATTTGGCTAAAGCATGAAAAAGAGAGAGGGAATATTTATACCATCTTTTCTCTTTATGATGATTTTCATAAATTTATATTGTCTTCTATCATGTATTTACTTCTTCATACCGGTAACTTTACACAAATTTAAATTACCTATAATGTAACAGCCAACTCTGTGCTGTGGAAAAAGAGTTCATTTTTTCTTTATCTGATTGACATTGAACTTTTACAGTCAAGCTGAATTTGCAAACGGACAAGGATGATCCAACAAGAGCAGTACTTTCGAAATGGAAACTACACACTGATTCCAGAATGAAACTTTCACTCTGCAGCGGAGTGTGCGCTGATATGAAACTTCCTGGCAGATTAAAATTGTGTGCCGGAACCGGGACTCGAACCTGGGACCTTTGCCTTTCGCGGGCAAGCGCTCTACCGACTGAGCTACCCCGACACGACTCACGATGCCGCCTCACAACTTTACTTCCGCCAGTAAAAGTTTGGAAAGTAGGAGGCGAGGTACTGGCGGAAGTAAAGTTGTGAGGCGGCATCGTGAGTCGTGTCGGGGTAGCTCGGTCGGTAGAGCGCTTGCCCGCGAAAGGCAAAGGTCCCAGGTTCGAGTCCCGGTTCCGGCACACAATTTTAATCTGCCAGGAAGTTTTACACACTGATTGTTTGACAATAGCCATTTGAAAGCATTAGCGGGACCATGAGGTGTCATAAAGCAGACAGTTATATCTTGCAGCTTGTGAGACACTTATTAAAATAGTGTGATGTTCCAAGAAAGTGAGTGACACATGTCAATATTGATACCTTTGTGCCAGTGGGAACTTTGAAGTTTGTTCTGCAAAGCAGCAGACTAGATCTCAGAAAAGTTGAAATGAAAAACTAATGAGACAGTTTTGTGGGATGTATCTGATTTTATATCTGTTATGACCTGTATCGTATCTTCGAGATATGATGGTGAGCTATTCCTTTCATGACCAAATGACAGTTAATATCCTTGTTTAGGTGCCACAAGGTTCTCATTGATATGAAAATGTTGTTACCAAAAGGCAGCTAATCAGAAGCGATGTTGAGGGAGACCATGAAAATGTGTGTTAAAATTTTGTTTTGTAAACAACATTGCATTTTCCTGTAAATGTCTTTAGCAGAAATTTGTGACATATTCGTTGAAATAAGTCAATGTTTTTGACAAGTGGTACTGAAAATCTGAGATTACATGAATATTTTTTATAGCAGAATAGTGACATATTCTAAGGAAATGGGTCAATGTTTTTTGACACATTTTAGTGTAAATGGCATTGCTCCAACTGTCACTGACACTACAGAATACCTTCCGAGAAGTACTTTGAGAACCAGTCACTACATGGGTGTAACAATTTTTCTAATTAATGAAAGTGAGTGCAGTTCTTTCATGAGTAACATAAATTTCTTATCATTTAAAGTACCTTGCTCTCAAAGCTACATAAAAAGGGGGGGGGGGTGTCACATCCATGTAGTGAATGGTTTTTTTATGTAATTTCCTGAAGATCTTTTGTAGCAATTTCAGAGACATTCATCGAGAACCAGTCACTACATGGATTTGACAGGGGTTTTCCCCCCTCTTAATGTAGCTTTGACTGCAAGTTGTTGTTACGAAGTCTGTGTTATTGACAAAAGATTTGCACTCAATTTTCAGTAATTAAAGAAACCTGTCACACTCATGTAGAGAGTGGTTCTTCATGTACTTTTTTGCATACACCATAATGTAGCTATTTGTATTAATTGTGCTAGTATCAAATTTCTTCCAATTACAATGAAACTTAATTCCACGACGCAAACATTACCAAAAACTGCATGTCAAACAAAAAATGCCTCGGCTCATTTCCAGTAATGAAAAATTATACAATACATTAAAATATACGACTTACGTGAATCTTATTATGACATTTACACACCATATTCCTTCATGGTATGAAAGAGGCATTTTCATTGGCTCTCTCAACAACACTTTTGATTGGCTGCCTTTTGCTACCAACATTTGCACATCAACAAGAAGCTAGTAAGCCAGTGTTTCTAAACTAGGATTTAACCCCTGTAGCCAACTTATCTGGTTCTGCTGTCTTCTTCACCAACTCTGTTCCCTTCCACAATGGATTTGCATAGCCTATGTCATTCTCTGAAGGTGCAATGCATCAAAAGTCTTCACTTTGATACCAGGACCCACTGTATACTCCTGCAACCAACAATTTTGTTGCAACTCATGACATATACACAAAAGAATCATTCTTTTCTGTTCACTTCTTTCCTGTAACACTGCTTATGACGAAACAAACAAGTTCTAAATTAGTGCAGTAAAATTGTGTGTGTACTTTCTCCACTGGATGACACTTTACCCATTTTGGTTGTAAGGAGAAGAATTTTGCAACACCAATTTTTCATTAAGAGATATGCTTCTCTTTTTGATAGTGTCATATATCTTTTCACCATTTTCATTAACAGAGATATCATCTGCCTGGGTAGGACATTATCTGATGCAATCTTTGTTCTCACATTCCAGAGCAACAGTAATGATATTATCTTGGAGTGGATGCCCACCTTAAGAATCTGGGCATGCCACAATACTTTCTCATTTTTTGCTTTATGAGCTTTTGAAATCATGTATGTGAGGAAGTTGTAAGTATTTCAGTACTTGGTGCTTCAAGTAGCTATCTGGTATCAGTGTCAGTAATTGTACCTTCTCAGTGTATGTGGCTGCTGAAATAGCAGTATTTTGGGTTTGGAACCACACATCTCATTTTGAGCACATCTCACTATCTTCAGGTTCTGCACCAATTGCACCTACATTATTCACTCCACAAATGTTTCTTATGTAAAACTTGTTTCAGTTTCTTCCAATCCTCTTTCTACATACTGTTTTCATCTTGTGCATCTCACATTTCCTGGATGTTTAAGGGTGAATATAGTAGGGGTTACAGCTCCCAGGAATCTAAACATCTACACTGTCTTCTTCAGTTTCACATTTGTGTGATGGTGGTTGTTCAGGTGGGATGTTGCTAAACTACTACTTCTAGTGAGTGTAGCGATTCTTGCACAGTGAATGTGATGCTAATGCCATTACTCGAGGACCAAGATATTTCTGCAATATATTTGATAAACATTAACAGAAGCAAAACAAGGGTGATGGAATGCAGTCTAAAAAAATCAAGCAACACTGAAGGGATTAGATTAGGTAACAAAACAATAAACATTGTAGATATGTTTTGTTACTTGGGCATTAAAAAGACACATTATGGTCACAGTACAGAGGATATAAAATGCATAACGGCAACCGGAAGAAAAGCATTTTTGAAAAAGAGGAATTTATTAACACCAGTTATTAAGTGTAAGAAGTTTTTTTCTGATGGCATTTGTGTGGAGTGTTGCCTTATAGGGTAGTGAAACATGGATGATAAATAGTTCACACAGGAAGAGGATAGGCAGTGGCTTTTGAAATGTGGTGCTACATAAGAATGCTCAAGATTAAGTGGATAGATCGCATTACTTATGAGGTGGTACTGGGGAGAAAAGGAATTTTTGGGATACCTTGACGAAAAGAAGGGCTTGATTGGTACGACTGATTCTTATAAATAAAGGAATCATGAATTTATCATTGGAGGAAAGTGTATGGTGTAAAAATTGCAGAGGGAGACCTAGAGATGAATACAGTAAACAGATTCAAATGGATGCAGGTTGCAGTTCTTATGAGGAGATGATGTGGCTTGTTCAGGATAGAGTAGGGTAGAGAGCTGTATCAAACCTGTCTCGGGATTGAAGACCATAACAATGACAACTTCTGACAGATTTCCAACAACTGTGAAGTGTTTTTTCATTTGTTATAAACAGACGAGCACTGAAAACACTGTTACCAACTTGCACATTTTATACTAAAATTCAGGGACGATAAATATGGAGAATGTTGAAAATTTGGTGTTTGTCAGTCACACAGGATTCTCTTTTCATAACTCATTAGTACTCTTCACTGTTGCTTAGCAACAATTGGAACGTCTATTCCATAACTGTCTGTAGGCAACAAGACCATTTGAGGTCAGAGAAAAGGAAAGTTTTGAATTGATACAGGTGCAGGGAATTAGGTCTAAAGCAAAGTGTGGAGTAAGGGGACTCCTGGCTTCTACATATGCCCACTTGCTTCTAGAACTGACTGCATGAGGCAACATTGTACCTCAGATTTAAACCACCGCCCACGTTTTATTAAAGTTTTCACAGATCCATCCAAGCAAAGGTATCATATTGGCTGCTCTGTCATTTTCCCTGACACTGTCCATTGGATAGGTCTCCCAGAACAGTTTTCCATTTAATATACCAATCAGTTTACTATCTTGAGGGCACTACAGCAGATCAAGGCTTGAAGTTCCTCATCTGTTCAGATTCCCAAAGTCTTCTAGCAGTTGATAATTTGTACCCATAAAATCTGATGTTGCAAGAAATAAAGGACACACTCCTTGGACTGAAACGGCATGACAGAGAAATAATTTTTGCTGGCTTTCAGAGCACATAGAGATGCAGTGAAATGAGCTAGCTGAAGTGACTGTCCAGGGTGCTTGTTTCCTCTCATTTCTCACACATTGTTCTGTTCCCCTGTAGACTATCATCATTTGTGATCCGGAAACTATGTTTTAGTGGGAGGCTCAGTGGTTGGAAATGGCAAATAATAAACACAGTAAAATCTTGTGTGTAAACTTTGCATACCTCCTTCCACTCGCAAAGAATTCATGAAGTAGCCCAAACTTGTATTAAAATTGAGCATGGCCCACTTTTATGCCACAATGAAACACCAGTGTGTCACAGACATGGAACACTAGTACCAGTATGACATATTTTAGCTGTTTATGTTTGGTCTGAGAAGGGATTCAGGCATCCTGCATTACCTCTCCCTTCCTAATATGCCGATTGGTCCCTCTGTCCGTTTCTTCAATACTTTTATCATTCAGAAGAATGTTAATGCAATCACAGGTCCTGTGAAAATCTATTCCCGGCAGCAAAATGGAACCTAGTTGCTGAAAACAGTGCTTTCCAGGCACAGAAATTGATTTGAGCCACCCCTCCTACATATCTTCCCTATCAAAGTGGAAGCTCATCGCACCCTTAACTCATCACGGGGCTAGTCTCCACTAGATCCTTTGACGGTTTATCAAATGATTAAATCCCAGACTACTTGTCTGATTGGGGTGTTATGGCCGTTTATAGAGTGATGAAAAAGACTGAAAAAATTCATACTGACTCATATCATATTTTTTATTTCAACAGTATTGAATCGGTCGGTGGAGAAAGGAACTATTTCACTTTTTTGTACTTTTCAGGAGAGACAAAAAATTGTTTTATTGTTAAACTATTTAACAGATTGCATTAAAATTTTTGACATTTGCTGTACTCTTACCATACATACTGTGAATGAAAATAATTTTTATATATTCTACAAAGTATCTTCTGAAGGTAAAATTTTACTACACTTCTCGCCAGGCACCAATGCTTATGTTGGCAACAGATGAACAATGAAGTGTAGAATTGCATTAATATTTTTCACAAGCTACAGAGTAAACGTTAATGCTGCTCATTTTACTTGCAGCAAAATTAATACTGTACCTGCTCTATGGTTGACAGGTTCTTGTATGTACCCTGGTCCGTTCAGAAAAAAATAATTTTCGTTTTAATTGCAGTTGTCAGGAAAAAACATTTATTGGTCATCTGAGTTGCCATCATTACCATTGGTGCCAACATAACCACTGCAGCCCGGTGAGAAGCGTCGTACAATTTGACCTCTTCTGAAAAACAAAATTTGAAATTTGTAACAATGGCTAGTTCATTTCTCCAGTCAACAAAGGAATTAGTACTTTTAGAGAGTATAATACATTCAAAGATACATATTTCTGGATTAAAGCTCAAATTTATTGGTAAATTATCTTCAGCTGAACATGAAAACGACTATTTAATAGAATTCAAAGATCGGAACAGTTCATATCACACTGAGTATCACTTGAAGTTCGCCATTTCAAAATCTCTTCATAAAAAATCTCAATGTCTTCTCCATGAATGTGTTTCATCAGTTTCCGAAAATATCTTCAATTCTTTTTATATTGATTCGCACTTTGTAATTATCATGAAAATGTTTCCTATAGAAGTCGTATTTCACATTTACCTCTGGATATTTCTTAAGGAACATTTCGTGCAAAGTTTTCAGATCCAAGTTTGCATCTAGGTATTTCACTTCCTTCCCAGTATAGTGAGTTTCTTTGAGTGGGAAAGCTGTAATACTGGGTACTATCAAATTTATTACATTTTCCGGAATTTTTGTTAGGCATGGATTACTTCCACACATGTCCTTTTGACATTTAGAAAGACGGTATTCAATCACATACAACACTCAACAATAATCGTGACACCTGACAATGTTGGCATCAAATTACTGTTTTGTTGCGCTTTCTACACCTGCATGCCGTAGACCAATGCCATCTAGCATGTAGCTGGTGTAGTACAAGCTCGCTGACAGTAAAATCTACTGATGGGATGCGACGTGCGGCAGAGAAAGGAACTAAGTCACTGACCTGATTCCTTTCTCCTCAGCATGTATAAAATTGACCCCACGTCATTCCCACAGGAAGATGCCAAACATAGTTCCTTTCATCACAGTAAGATGTACCTTGGTCTGTTTACTACATTTCTGTGAAAAAGTGAAAATCACCAAAAAGTGACTTACAAGGAAAGTGCTTGGGCTTGAATAAACATATCTGTTTGAACGTTTGCTTACAGGATCTCTACGTACACCTCGATGTACTAGTGGGTGTCGTTTTTATGCAAAACTCTCCTATCATGCTCTTGATAGCAGTATAGATGAAATTGTAGATGCCATACATAATGCAGATACCTCAACTAAATCTTATGTAATAATCATCATACATGTTCTCTAGTGTATTGTCATAAAAAGCCGTGATGATAGTTGCAACTTTAACCTTCTTCTTGGAAGACTGTTGGTATTCACTGCCACTGCTTCCATCGCCTCTTCCCACACTTACTGTAGCACTACTGTATGCAATGAGTTGTTCGTCATTATCATCCTTATCATCATCATTATGTGTCAGTGTTACAACAGTATCTAACTTATGCTCATATTTCTGTACCTTAACAGAAACGAGAAAGCATGCGAATGATTCATCTTCTACACTAATACCATCTTCACGAAGAAAGGTCAATCCATATGAAGTGGTACAGGAATGGTTGCTTGAAGATTTTTAAATATTTTAATTTTTTTATTTGTGATTGCCCTATATTTGAGAAGTTCAAAACAGTTTTTTTAAAGTAATTTATCTTGCACCTTTACTGAATGGTGGCCATTTTTATTTGTCGGCACGTGGCGATTTTTAAGTCTGGAGACATTAGCGAAAATTTTAATATCTCTGCACTGGGTTAAGTTCCAACATTGCAATTGACATGATTGTTTTTAGGAAATTGTTCTCTACAACATTGTTCATTACACAAAATACCCTAAATTCACAAATAACCAGTCAAAATGACCTCCAAAGTTTGGTATCCAAATGTTCAAAAATCCACTTTTTAGGCCCAAAAATAAAAAAACAAGAAGAGACTTAAGAGAGTCTATTCTTTCCTGTAGTTAGATATCATACACTACTAGCCTCATACAGAGCAAGAACACTTACAAATGTTTCCTTAATTTTTTATGAATTTTTGAAATTTGAAAATTTTCATTTTTTGTAAAGATTGAGGCTAGTTATCTCAGATGGGACTGAATATAAAAATATGATTTTTACACAGTTTGTACACCTATATGATAGCAACATCCTGTAAAAATTTCAACATTGATATCTGAGTGTGAGCAAAGATATGGATTTTTTAAAATGAGGAAATAATTCATATGACAGTACAAAAATTATTATGACTGTTGTCTATTTAAATGGTTTATTGTTTCATTGTAATAAAATTTAATTGTGACAGAGTGTTAACTAAATATACCACACAATATTCATTTAGTTTATTTATTTTTAATAATACAATATTAAACAACAGGAGTTTTCAGTTGTGTTCTATGGTAATAAAAGTGCCCATTTACGTTTAGGTTTGTTGTCAATAAAGAATTACATTATTGCTGGGTATGGCTTTGTTGCAGTCAGTCTGTTCTGAAACCTCTGTTAGAGTGGATGTACATACTTCACCGAGAGTGTAGAATGTGTTATATGCTTTGATTTGTGTGTAATTTGTAATTAATTTTGAGAGATTAACTGGAATGCAATAACATGGATGAACAGTGCTCTGTTGGACAGATAATAAGTGAAGTGTGTCACAAAACAGTTTATGATTGTTTCAAAAAACTTGAAAAATGTCAGTGACTGATGAAGTTAGAAAAACTTAGTTCAAATTTCGAGTAAGTTCTTCTGTAGCATCAGTGTGTGAGTATCATGAGAAGAAATATATCCTGAAGTACAACCACATTTTTGGAAGAAAGTGCTGTGATCCACTTAAAGTTCTTAAAAAGCCTATTACTAAAGGTTTGAGGGAAATAAAACTTGAACATTTGTCTTGGTTATGTGAGACTGAAACTGCTTCCGAAGTGATTCCTGGAAATTCCCTGTGCCCAAATTGTTACTCAAAAATATTTTTGTGAATCCAGAACCAGAATCATGTAACCTTGTTAATGACATTTATATTCCTAATGAGGAAGCTGTTAGCAAATTGGATTTTGCTTGTTCTGTGTTAGACATATCTCCTGCTTCGAAAATAATAAAATTAAGTAGCAGAAAAAGAAAAGCAGCTATTGAAAATAAGATACAACAAATTTCAGACAAAATTAGAAAAGACTTGGAATAATGGTTTAATAATACAGATACCAATATTATTTCTAAAGAAGAAGAAAACCTACCACCATCGTCAACTGATACTGAATATTGGAGCTTAATAGAGAAATTAAAAATTAACTGTTCAGTGACATCTAAAGAGGAAAAAGTTAAAATTTTAAGTTTGCTCCACGACTCATGGTCAAGAGAAAAAATAGTTCATGAATTCAACATATCTCATCGTTTGGTTAACCTAACCGGAAAAAAAGTCAGTTTTTGAAGAACAGAAAAGCACAACTGATGAAACTGAATGCATAATGCTAGCTGATTTTGCAGAAAATTTTACATTTGTGATTCAGGATGCAATACAAGGGTACCACTGTGTCAATGACCAGGCAACAGTCCATCCATTTATTCTCTACTTTAAAAATGAGAAAGATGAAGTTTGCAGTTCTTCAATTTGCATTCTAAGTGACTACTTGTAGCACAACAGTTCGGCTGGACATGTGTTTCAAAAGTATGTAAGAAATTAAATAAAATAACACTTTCCCAAGGTTGAGAATCTGATATACTTTTCAGGTGGAAGTGGTGGTATAAGAACAAAAAGAATTTTTCAAATCTGTGCAACAACAATGTGGACTTTGGGTTGGAGGCTGAATGGCACTTTTTTGCATCTTGCCATGGTAAAAATGCATGTGATGGAGTAGGAGGTAAAACAAGATGTGAAGTAAGTAAAGCCAGCCTACAAAGACCAATCACAGACCAAATTCTCACAGTAGAAGACATGTATGCCTTTTGCAAGAATAATATTAAAGGCATTACCTATTTTCTAATCAAGAAAGAAGAAGTGGTTCTGAATATGAAAACTACACTTCAATCCAGATTTAAAAACTCTATAGCAATAAAAGGAACAAGGCATTTCCACAAATTCCTTGCCATTACAGAAAACTTAGTTCAATGCTATGTAACATCAGAAATGGAAATTTATGAGGATCATTGTATCAGTAAAATTACATCTCTCTCTTTAACGTTGAATGACATAGTAGCATGTGTGTATGATGGACAGTGGTGGCTTGGCGAGGTTGAAACAATAAGTTTGGAAAACAATGACTTTTTGTGCATTTTTACCACCCTGCTGGCCCAAGAACATCATTCAAGAAATCTAATGATGATAAAGTTTTGATACCTGTGAAAAATGTTTTAAGGAAACTTTCAGTGCTTGAACTTACCACAGCAACTGGGAGAAGCTGTCAGAAGAAATAAGTGTTCTTAACATTCACCACCAGGTTCAGGAATAGCCGCATCTCGAAGGGTGTTAATTGAGAATATTTATTTTAAATACCGTATGTCAAAATAACATAAATGTTAATTTCAGTGATGTTTCCACTTTTTGTATATAATTCAGTACCTTGCCTCAGTAATAATTGATTATATTCCACCAATATCACACATGAATAGGTAACAGCCATAAGATCAGTTGTATAGTAATGTGAATTATTTCCTCATTTTCAAAAATTCATATCTTTGTTCACACTCAGATATCAATGCTGAAATTTTTACAGCATGTTGCTATCATATAGGTGTACAAATTGTGCAAAAATCTTTTTTTTATATTCAGTCCCATCTGAGATAACTAGCCTCAAACTTTACAAAAAATGAAAATTTTTCAAATTTCAAAAATTCATAAAAAATTAAAGAAACATTTGTAAGTGTTCTTGCTCTATATGAGGCTAGTAGTGTATGATATCTAACTACAGGGGAAAAATAGACTCTCCTAGGTCACTCCTTGTTTGTTATTTTTGGGCCTAAAAAGTGGATTTTTGAACATTTGGATAGATACCAAACTTTGGAGGTCATTTTGACTGGTTATTTTTGAATTTAGGGTAGTTTGTGGACAGAACAGTGTTGTAGAGGACACTTTTCTAAAAACAATCATATCAATTGCAATGTTGTAACTTAACCCAGTGCAGAGATATTCAAATTTTCTCTAATGTCTCCAGACTGAAAAATCGTTGCACACCAACAAATGAAAATGGTCGCCATTCAGTAAAGGTGCAAGATAAATTACTTTAAAAACTGTTTTGAACTTCTCAAATATAGGGCAATCACATATAAAAACATTAAAATATTTAAAAATGGTTAAGCAACCAACTTAATTTTTATTGTACCACTTCATTTGGATTGAACCAGAAGGGTTCTTCGTAACTTCATCTCAACCAATCTCAATACATTAGCAGGATTGATTACCAATCTGACGCTTCACCATACAAATAAAGACACAAAACGCAACTTTCTGAGGCACATC
This sequence comes from Locusta migratoria, assembly GCA_026315105.1. NCBI lineage: Eukaryota > Metazoa > Arthropoda > Insecta > Orthoptera > Acrididae > Locusta > Locusta migratoria. Next base: position 318,055,133 of record CM048748.1, on the reverse strand, counting down.
ACACCGTCCCACTGGCGAACCGACAGGTCAAAGTGCAATGTGGCAAGGCCCATGCAGAGGCCTCTAATGGACGACTGCAGAGTTTTGCAGATGCGGGAGTATCACTAGTGCAATAAGGGACCTTTACATTATCTCTCATATGATTTTTGTGTATATGTGTTTGTTCGAGGCCAAGTACTTTCCTTGTTAGTTCTTTTCTCCGCCAATCGATTCAATTGATTTCCATCTAAGGTAAAAGTGGGATATTAAATAATTTCAGTTTGCCCCTATGTACCAAACCCTATGTGCTGTTACTAATGACAGAGATTTAATCATACCTGTCAGTCTTGTCCCGGTGAAGCCGGATGCATAACCTGTGACAGAGATGCTCATGAGGGTGACAGTCCACTTCCATCCCTTCGCTGCATCAATTGCATAGGCAACCATGCTGCTTTTTCAAGGGACTGCCCTGTCTGCAAAGACGAGCGGGTTATCCAAGAGACTCGAGTCAATAAATATCAACCTCTGCTGCTCAGAAGGTATTAGCTGGTAGGAATCCCACTGTGCTCCCAGTGGGTTAATACAGCGCTGTCCTCGCCTCTCTTCGACCTACTAAGGAGGTAGGCACACAGACCTGCGATTTTACTTTGTGACATGGTTGTAAGATTGGCCAGCCCAAAGATCGCCCAGTCAACCTCCCCACTCTCTTCTGCTCACTCTAAAATACAGTCAACAACAACTTCTCATAAATCTCAGGCATCTGTAATCCCCCCCCCCCCAAAAGGGGGCGGGGGAGCTTGTTCTTGAAGACTTCTTGTGAACTGAGCCTTCACAACCATCAACTGCACATATGTCTTGCCGAAATTCTTCCCTGCCACGGTGCAACTCATCCATCATGCCACTCAGCAGTAGCCACCTCTGGCCTTCCTCTGTCTTGCTGGGGCACACTACTGCTATCCAGTCAGTCAGCCTTTCACTGGTGGAAGAAGCTGCCCCTACCAGTAAACCCACGAAGGCAGCAGAAACTCCATATGAGCCAATGGAACATGAATCTCTACCTATCTTGCAGTAACAGTGCTCCCTCGAAGTCATGCCCTTAGCAGCCGTCGATATGATCTGTATTTTTTCTCCTCTCACTTCCTCAAAGGCTCTCCTTCAATACAATATTGAAGGAATTCGTTCTAATAGAGAGGAATTATAACTACCACTTCGATTGCACTGTCCACTCAGTCGGTCTCCAAGAAACAAAGTTTCACCCACGCTATGATATCGACTTCTCACTATATACATCCATGTGTTTTGACTTACCCCCTGTGGAAGGTATTCCAGCCCATAGAGGGGTTATGCTGATCGTTCGAGAAGATATGTATTACCATTCCATCTCATTGCACTCTCACCTACAGGCATTTGCCGACTGCATCCCTGCCCCGCTTTTTCATTTTCTCTTTGTAATATCTATACCACATCGTCGACTGCCTTTACTAGGGCAGATGTGCTGCAATGCGTTGCTCAGCTTCCTACTTTAGTTGATTGGCGACCTCATTGTGCAACATCCCCTATGGGGTTCTCCAGCGTCTTGCCAGAGAGGCTACCTTTTAGCCGAATTTTTCAATCATCTTAATCTTGTTTGCCTAAACAGCGGTGTAGCAACTTTTCTTTCGGACACAATGTATACCTGTTGCCAATTCGACTTCGCGATATGTACTTCTCATCTTGCACATTGGTTTTTAGCGCTATGCTCTTTCTGATATGTACTCAAGTGACCATTTACCCTGTGTAATCAATCTACTTTGTCATACCCCATCTCCGTGTTTCACCAGCTAGAACTGACGGGGGGCTTTATTCTTCCATGGCAGTTTTCCACGATCAGAATTTTTCTAGCTGTGATTGTCAGATCGAATACCTCACAGAAGTTAACTGCCAAATATTCCATTCCTCATACTTCCTCTTCTCCACGTCCCAGTCTCCTGGTGGGCTGCGGCTTGTAGTGATGCTATTCAATCCCAGCAATGTGCTCTGTGCACCTTTCAACGCCACCCAACGATGGCGAGTATGTATCAATTACAAATGATTACAAGCACAATACCATTGTGTCACCAAAGAAAGCAGAAAAGCTTGTCGGACCACTTTCACTAGTAGTTTATTTAACAGATTTAACCCTGTTTTGGTTGTCTGGGGGTGGCCCGTGCCGGTTATCTGGCACTAAGGTCCACTCACCAGCCTGACCATAGCGAATGAAGTCTTCGTCGATCCTGTTGATATATCCAATACTTTAGGCCACAATCCTTCCTATGTCATCTGCTCTGACTGTCTCAGTGCCATTCAGAGTCTTAGCTAACCATATCTCGTACGGCTTGTTGTGCACTGAATCCAATGCTCCTTTTAATTGTTAGCTGACAATGGTTCTTATGTTCGCTTACTGAGGGTACCTGGCCATGTAGGTGTGCCTGAGAACAAAGCTGCTGATGGTGCAGCCAAGGCTGCAACCCTCCTACCTCGGCCAGCTACCTTTTGTGTCCCATCCAGTGACATTCAAGGGGTTATATGCTGATGCATTTTATCGTCATAGCGAAATTCGTGGTTCTCACTTCATGCCAATAAGCTTAGAACCATAAAACTGATCCCAACAGCTTGGAAGACCACCTGAGACCCCTCTTGGCAAGGGAAGTCATCTTGGTCCAGTTGCGGATAGGACATAGCCAGTTCAGCTACAGTCACTTTCTGACTGGTAACCCAGCACCATTGTGTTTCTGTGGCAACCCGATGACAGTGTACCATTTTTCCATGTCCTGCCCTAATTTCAATCATGTCTGTGTTACACTTAATCTGCTGTACACTTTAGAAGAAATTTTAGCTGACGACGCACGAGCAGCTGCTCGGTTCTTTCGATTTATACAGATGACTAATTTATCAAAGGACATTTAATTCCTCCTCTTGCTATATTTTACCCTATGTTTTTGGGAATCTCCTGGTATCATCCTCATTGGCAGTTGTCTTTAACCCTCTGATTTTTCCAGTTTTTCTTGCTGTTTTCTGTAGTCCTTAGTTGCTTAGAAAATTAGTGTAGAAGTATAACTGTCTATTACAACTAAGTGAAAGGCTTTTTTTATGCCATAAGTGTTTTGCTTCTTTATTTGTGAAGCATCATCAGTGGTGGTTTTTTGTGTTACTCCACGCGTGTCTTCATGGAGTTGTTTGTGTGTTCTCCAGGTGGATGTAAAGTTTGGTTCTTGATTAACACATTTATATCATTACTTCACTGTGTAGTATGCACTTCTTTTGTCAGAGTTTGTTTACCATGTGAATTTCACAGTTCAGTGATGATATAAATGTAGTAATCAAGAACCAAAATGTACACTTGATAGCAAAAGAAGTGGATCACTGCTGAATGAAACTCAACTAACGTAGCTGTGTTGCGGGTACACTAAACACAAAACCCCACTGGAGTACAGTTGTTCGACTATTCACAATGGGTACCATAAGAAGCAGTAGAGAACATTGCTCCTTATGGCAGTCAGTCCACATGTAATTCAATACCATCATACAAAAATCATTAGAATACAAGTTATTAGAGATGAGAAAACAACATAAAATCAATTTCATTACAATAAGTGACAAATCGGATACCTTATCAGACTCATTCAATGACATGATGAGTTTTTGTTCGTGCTCTGAATGTGAACACACTGTTAACAAACAAAAAAAAAAAAAAAGGCGCTTGTGTTTCTGTTCAAGACTCGATTAGGCATAAAGAGACGTAAAACAATGACGTTTTCATTACAAGGCCAATCTCAGAACCCAGAAGTGTATGGTTAATCTTAAGATTGTACCAGGAATTGCATGGAATTCAAATTGTTGCTGAGAATTAACCACTAAAGGTATATAATACAGTGCAACTTAAAGGTGTCAAACATCATAAAATTGTGGAATAGAATGCAGTACCTATATAAATCGTTAACTAAGCTCGTTCACACGCCAGGTATTAAAGAAATTCACAAATAGCGCTATATTTGAACTTGAAACACCGATACAATTGACTTCTTTCCCGGCAGGGACTCAAACCCGGCACTATTCATAGAGATCAAATATTTACTGTTTTCTCGCCATTAGCGGGATGTGCACAGGTTCAGCTAAAAGTAGCGCAATAAATAACTTTGTGCTGCCTGAGACTCCAACCCGTGCCTACCGTCAGGGTTGACCTCAGGCGGCAAGGTAACAACTCTACCATTCTTGTTCACTGGTAATTAGGATTGCGCCGTTCGTAGAGACCTGCAGGGGTTTGACATTTTGAGGAAACATTGAAAACTAATCCAACTTTGTTCTAGTCAGTAGCGAATGGTCATGTGAAATGTGATTTGAGACACGCCACAGTCCTAAATTCTCTTGGCGTTACTGGAGGTGGAGAGGGGATATTTGCGATTGTTAAAAACTGTTTCCCTGACAGTAATAAAATCATATCTTAGCCATTACAAGATAGCGTCAGCCCAAACGACAACAGATTTTCAGATGTGGTAGTCTACTGTATTTGTCAAAATGGAGTGCAGAACACATGGTACGATAAGTAAAATAGTTCATCGCTATCTGTCCACGTAACAGTAATTTCTTGGCCTCGCGGTCCGAGGCATCTTGTTGCGGAGTTGCAGCCAATCCAACCAGGGATTCGAGTCCTCCTTCGGTCATGTGTATGTGTGTGTGTGTGTGTGTGTGTGTGTGTGTGTGTGCTTGTGTGCGCGTGCGCACGCGCGTGCGTGTGTCGTCCTTAGCGTAAATTAATTAAAGTAGCAAGTAAGGCTAGGTAGGTACTAATGACAGGTGTTTGGCCCTTTGGAGTACAACAAAAAAATTATATACAGTATGTAGAATTATGTAGCATTGCATATGATAGTATACTATGTTTCACCATGCTCCGTGGTGATTTTGTATGGCATGTTGCTGTTCAAAATGTTCAAATGTTTGTAAATCTACAGGACCAAACTACTTGGTCATTAGTCCATAGCTTATAAACTACTTAAACTAACCTACGGACAACACAGACACCCAATCGCGAGGAAGGACTCGAACCACTGACGCTAGCAGCAGCCCGATTCACGGCATGATGCCTTAGACCGCACAGCTACGCTGTGCGGCGTTCGAGTTTGTAGCATAGCTCTTACCATAATAAATGGAATATTATGCATCTTAAAAGTTCCGAGGAGCATTGTTTGCATATTAGAAAACGGTTTCTAAAACGGGTAAATGTATACCATTTGTAACAGTATATTTTGTTGGGATGAAAGCAGAGGTGGTCAATCGAAACACCAGTGCTCTGTATTTCACAGAACGAAGAACGTATTGTAGGTAAGGAGATATGAAAGAACACGGTCTCATAGAGAGGACTGATAGACAGTAACGAAAGCATAAATTAAAAGAGTGTATGCTGTCACCGGAAACCAATAGATTTTATCACTGTATTTTGAGGGAACTGACCAGAAGGGCAACTGAGGTTATGATGTAAGAGCGGCAACAGTGAGAGAGAGAGAGAGAGAGAGAGAGAGAGAGAGAGAGAGAGAGAGAGAGAGAGAGAGAGAGAGACAATAGAAGATAAATTAACTATGAATAAATGCAAGACTGTTTGCGTATTTTGTGAAGGACAGATGGTGTATTAATGGATCGAGGGGAGGAGAGAGACGCATTTGAAATAACCAAAACTGCTTTGACAGTGTCCATCTAAACTGATTACTCTGTATGCATGGAGGCTGGGTGTAAGTGAAATGATAAAAATAGGATACTGAGTGAAAGGAGAAACATTGAATTAAAACTTGTGCCACGGGGTGGAATCGAACGCAGACTTCCATACTTACTTTAATTCAATACTTTTCCTTTCACTCAATGTCTTTGACATATTGACACTGTCTCTAGGTTTATACATTTATAATAAAAATAGAATAATAAAGGAACTGTATATTTAGAAAAAGTTTCAATTTAAAGGTAGCTCAAAGGAAAAAGAAACTCGTATTTTATTTCAGCTGCCAAGAGAGCTTCCATGGTCTCTCACTTAGGAACTATGAAAATAGAGATGAGATTAAAAAAATTAAGGACTAATAATTTATTCAGAATCTCTCATTATTTGTTTCTTCCGTAATGCAACTCAGCATATAATCTATAACACCATCCGACCAGCTTCTCTTCAGTAAAAGCGACGACTCTATCTCAAGTTGATTGCTCGCAGTGAGACAGCCTGATTTCTATTTCTGATTTCCGCTCTTACTATGATGCCGGGAAGTAAACATTCTGTATTTATGTCAGTGCCCCGCTTTGCGCCATGCTGGGGCTGTTGGCCGCCACCGCGACCATCAGTTGGATGGTTTCCGCTAAGCCTCGCCTCAGAACCAGCTGTGGTTGACCAGCTAGCCTGAAGATTGCAAGCCAGGGGGCCCTGATCGCAAAGCCAGGCTGAACCCTTGAAGTATCAGAAATTTCTACAAACATACCCTAATGTGTAGTATAAGCTATCACAGATAGAGCTATTTTGCTATAAAATGAGCAGCCATAATGTTTCACCTAGATAGCAATCATATGACACAGGAAACTACTCTCTCTCTTTTCACTGCTCTGCATTAGATCTAGACAACTGTAAGCATGTTGTATAATTAAACAGTTCTGGTTGCAACAAAAGAAATGTATACAACCATGAAGTGTATCACTCATGTTTTGTGCAATTATAAAGTATTCTCAATGTGTCTGAAACAATAGGCGATACACAACAGAAATTAACTTCTGCTGGGGCCCTTCATTTACACGATTGTTCTGTTATTCACAGTGAATTGTTTTGTAATGGGTTCATAGAATCGCTTCAGTTTCTCGACTGTTCCACGCTTATACGAAGCTCGAAATAATAATAATAATAATAATAATAAATACAATTTGCAAATAGCGAGTTTGATATATTCTTTAAACTTTTTCGATGTCCTCCCTCTATCCCGTCTGGTAATATTGGCATACTGCTCAGCAATACTGCATAAGAGGTGGAACAATTGTAAAGTTGGCAGTCTCCTTAGGAGACGTTTAAATCTCCTAATAGTTGTGTCACTAACGGACCGTTTGTTTCACCTTTGCAAAAATGTGTTATTAACAGTTAACAATATTTTTAATTGCACCCCCAGGAATTTCATTATATGTATAATCTTCAAATTTGCTTTACTTATTGATATCTAGAACGCTGATGAAACTCTTTTAGTAATCATGTTCAGAGCCAAATGCATATTGATGTTTAACGTCAATTGTCGTCATATGCGCCGTGAAGATACAAATTCAAAATCATTTCACAATTGACTTTGGTTTTGTGAGTTTAGTAGTCATCAGCATGAACTGCCTCACATCCAAAAGCAATTTTCTAATTGCTCATTAAATATTTCGAATATACAGGGTGTTTCACTAAGTGTGTTTGCCTCTGCAACTTATAAAATAATAGGTGATGGGAAATTTTAATGCGATAGGTCAACACAAGAAATGTTACATTTTCTGCAGAGCTATGAACATAGTTTATTGTATCATTTTCCAAAGAGTACAGCTCAAAGATATAATTTTTTAAATGGAACAATACTTTTTTCTATAACGCATTGGATTCGTTGAAACCATCTGCGTCCAAATCAATTTAAACTACATTCCTATCACTGTTAGTTTGGGAGCTACAACCCTTCAAAGTTTAGGGTCGGAGGCTACGACAACGTAGCTGACTGGCTGGTGGTCATGAGACAGTGGGCCGTGCCCCAGGCGATAGCCACTCGGCCAGTCAGCTATGCTATCGCAGCCTCCGCCCCAAACTAACAGTGATAGGAATGTAGTTTAAATTGATTTGGACGCAGCTGATTTAAACGAATCCATTACACGATAGAAAAAACTATTGTTCCATTTAAAAAATTATATCTTTGTGGTGTAACTTTTTGGAAAATGATGCAATAAACTATGTTCATAGCTCCACAGAAAGTGTAACATTTCTTGTGTTGACCTACCACATTAAAATTTCCCGTCGCCTATTATTGTATAACAGAGGCAAACACACTTAGTGAAACACCCTGTAAATTCGAAATAGGAGAAGTCTACTTCACTTTGCGGGAAGAATTATACTCGTCACGTCCTTTTCACTAGGTGACTGATCGTCAGTTAGTGCAAACTATTACCTTGCAGATAGGACATCACAATCCCAGTCACACAACTGTGACTATACTCCTTAGGAAAGTGATAGGGTTTGAAGTTGATATGGCTGAAGATACCAAAAATCGTTTTGGCACTCTATAAATACAGAATTAGTTTGAGAGTACTCAGTAGTTCATGAAAATATAGTATCATAAGTCTCACAAGGTGTTGGACCACTCTAAAAAGACATTGCCTGTAGAAAAATGATCTTGCTGGTACGACTATGGTTGTGAAATGACAACATGGTGGATCATGTCTGGTGATAGTTGTATTGCTTCCTAGAATGACAGAGAAGAAGCTAGATTAAAAGAAATAATCCGACACAAGCTGATTGTGGCCACTGAGAGCGTACATTGGGGAAGCTGAACAGTTGTGCCCAACCGGAATTTGGGCCCATCCGTACAGCTCTCTGAGCAGTTACGGTAACCATTGCACAAGCGGGAAAACAACGATCATCGCAGGTGAGCGGGCAATCCCCACCGCCCCCCCCCCCTCCCCTCACCCCTCGTCACCACCAAGAATCAAACTTCCTCACGCTGGTTACATAGTTGCCGTTTCCAATTTGCACTCATTGCTCATGGCACTTTGCCGATTACCTCAAGAGTTCAGATGGCACTGAAGGCTAGATCTGCTGTCATCTTCTGCTTAATTATGTATATTTGTGTGGTGTCTGTTCTTAAAGAAGAACGGTTACCACACTTATATGTATATAGAAGAATCTTTCAAGATTCACTTATTGGTGGTAGTCCAATTAAAATGTCTGGAAATTGAACTTGGTGTGTCATTTACTTATCAGATGAATAATTACAGACAAGGGTGATGAATTTCACGGAGCAACTATAACTATTCTCGGTCCCTACTTTCTGTATTATCTGCATCAGCCTTCACAAGGGCAATGAGGAGGCAAGTCACGCTGCAGCTGTTCGCTTCCTACATGAAAACGTCGACACCCTCTAAAGTTTAAGAGGCAGCAGCACTCAATTACAAAATGGAGCGAGAGTAACATTTTACCCACGCTCTGACAGAACTACAAACTGCTATATCGAACTGAGAAATATTGGTGGCAGATTATGCTGCTGTCTAGTAAACACCTCAGAAAAGCAAAGACAATTTTAAAATGATAATGAACTTATATCTTCACAGTGCTAATTGTGACAATTGACCCTAAACATAAATATGTGTATGGTTCACCACATGATTACCAGAAAATTTTCATCCGACCTTGAGAACTTGATAAACAAAACAAATCTAAGCATTATACGTCTAGCGAAATTTCAGGTACTGCAAAAGATCTGGAAGAGCAATTGTATGGGATGGACAGTGTCTTGAAAGGAAGATATAAGATGAACATTAACAAGAGTGAAATGAAGGTAATGGAATGCAGTGTCAGAAAATCAGGTGTTGCTGAAGGAATTATATTAGGTAATTAGACAATAAAAGTAGTAGATGAATTTTGTTATTTGGGTAGCAAGATAACTTCTGATGGCCGAAGTAAAGAAGATATAAAATGCAGAATGGCTAAGGGAAGAAAAGCTTATCTAAAGAAGCGAAACTTGTTAACATCCAATATTAATTTAAATGTTAGGAAGTCCTTTCTGAAAGCATTTGTCTGGAGTGTAGCATTGTGTGGGAGTGAAACGTGGACGATAAGAAGATCAGATAAAAAGATGTTAGAAGCTTTTGAAATGTGGTGCTACAGACAAATGATGAAAATACGATGGGTAAATCATGTAACTAATGAGTAGGTGCTTAACCGAATCAGGGGAGAAAAGGAATTTCTAGCATATCCTGACTAAGAGAAGGGATAGATTGGTTGGACACATTCTGAGACATCAAGGAATTGTCAACTTAGCATTAGAAGGAAGCGTGTGGGGTAAAAATCGTAGAGGGAGACAGGGACGAATATAGTAAGCAGATTCAAAAGGATGTAGGTTGCGGAATGTTTTCTCAGATGAAGAGACTTGCACAGGACAGGGTAGCGTGGAGAGCTGCATCAAACCAGTCTGCGGACTGAAGACAACAACAACAACAACAATTGAAAACAATGTTAACTGGGAAAAAATACCTGTTTTGGTGAAGATAAAACAAGTGGTCTGTTATTGACACAGTCATTAGAAGATCAAAACATCTCCCAAGGAGAATGCCAGCCCTACAATTGGTCCACCTCTTCTGTAGTATTGCTGAGCAATGTGCGATTATTACCTGTTGGTATAGAGGGAGGTTGTTGAAAAAGTGGAAAAAAGATATCAGATTGTGTGGTATAGTGAATTACCGAAAAGAAAGTCTCGGATGTTTTCCGTTTTCTTCTTTAGGTTGGGGAGGGGGCGGAGAGGGCAGGGGAATGAGGTGGGGACGCAATATTAAAAGCGTTTCAGTGTAGCACGCTTCTTCTATGAGATTTCAATCACCAACCTTCTCCTACGAATGCAAAGAGCTTTTGTACTCATAACCGTACAAAGTATGATGTTACAAATGCCTCGAAGAGTAGCCACGTGGTCTAAAGTGCCATGTCATGGATTGGGCTGCTGCTTGCGTAGGTGGTTAGAGTCCTCCATCGGTATGTGTGTGTTGTTCTTAGAATAAGTTAGTTATGTAGTGTGTTATCTTTGGGACTGTTGACCTTAGCATTTTATTAAGTCCCATAAGATTTCACACACATTCGAACATTTGATTTGAATTTTAAGAATAACATAATGGTAATTAGAACTCGCACATATCCTTTTTTGGCACTTGGTTTTCTCGATCTTCGTATAAACGTGGAACAGTCGAGAAACTGAAGTGATTCTATGAACAAAATTAAATAATAATAATAATGGGTAGACTTTGGAAATACATTAACTTCGAAACTGTGGGTCAAGCTGCGGAAAAACCATTCTGGTATGAATAGGTGAGACCAGTGGCTGTGAGTGTCCATAATGAGGAAATAAAAGAAAACGGAATTAACATAATAAATGAAGCAGTTAGAGCAAACAGGCTAATATGGTGGAGGCATGTTGCACGCATGAGAGAAGCAAGGTTACCTAAGAGACTTCATGGGTTTGGCAGTAGAGGGTAAGACGAGCTGAAGTAGATCAAGGCGAAAGTACTTGGATTAATTTAAGAATGATTTTGAACTAACAGGCTTAACATCAGATGGAGCAATAATGTTAGCATTGAATAGGGGCTCATGGAGGTATTTTATTAGGGAGACTATGCTCCAGACCTTTTTATATAGTTTACTGAACAAATAAATCAGTGAAGTGTTTCCCATTATACTTTTAGTAATCAAGTGTTGCCAGAATCGTTACATGCTCACTGTAACAGTTTTGATATGGACATTCTCAAGGAGTGATGCAGCCAGGATTTGGTTCTGGAGGGGAGGGGGGAGCCTCATTTTTAAAAAATAAAGAAATTGACTGCAGCGGTGCCCCGTCCTGCTTGGCCAATGATTCATTCCCCCCTGCAACAACCCCCCCCCCCCCCGACACAGAAGATATTAGGTCCTGGATTCCTAGTTTATTACCTAATAAAAATGGTTTTGCCACTTAATACTAGGACTAAATACTTTTTATTTCACGTTTTGTAAATTGTTTTATAAAGCTCCCCTCCTCCCCAGGCTGGACAAAAGTACTCATCCCCCCCTCCCGAAATTCCAATGACGCAGTTTGTGTGAGACCCTATCCCCTTTTGGGCACCTCTGGCCTAAGGAATTTATTAATGGTAAAAGATTCTTATTATTCTCTATCAGAAATATAAGAGGCTCTCTGATGTTACAACTGTTTAATTAACATGAGATTCTATGTGTAAAAATTGAACACTATTGTTGTTCATAGTTTTTGGTGGACTTGATAAGATTCTACTCAGTGGCAACACTGACCTGCTGAGCGGCGGGTCGACACATATGAACAATCGACTTGTAACTTCAGCATAGAAGTACCAATAGCAGCACCATCAAAGCTGGTCGCGGCAGCATTACAACCGCTCACAGTAACAGCAGCACACGTTTCAGTGGGGGCATCACGTTAGTGACCCACTGTCACGTTAACTTTTGCTTAACAAATTATAGTTATGTTGTTATTTATTTCATGTGTACTATTTCAAATTTCAGTTTTGGCCTTTTAAAATAATTAAAAAAAAATTTTTTTTTTGGGGGGGGGGGGGGGGGGGGCAGGGATTCAGCCCCATTAGCCGGTGTGCTCCCCCCCTTTCCTCCCCCTCCCTCGGTGGCTGAGGTCTGTTTGTTGGTATTAGGTCTAATATATTTCCACCATGAATGAATTACCTGTTCTACGTAGTTTTCAGAGAAGACATTTAGTAATACATCACAGGATTTTTTTGTCAGCCAACAGAATGGTGTCTTTTCTAATTGATTGTTTAGTGATTAAACTCTACAACACATGATTGTAGTATGATTAAGGAACCTGTGTACTAGTGAGTGGAGGTTTTCTCTTAAGTTTGTTGTTACATCAGGAGATGTATCTACTGGTCAGTTGCAGGATTCAATTACAATTGTATGTCCGCCCCCTTATAGTGAGTCTTGTGTATACAATCTTGCTTGCAGCTTCAGTTTGATTCAAACAGAGCACCTAAAATGGTTTTTCATGAGTAAAAGTTATTTTTGTTATTAAATCTAAGCAGTTGGCTGTTGAATATACTTGTCAGCTAATATATGTATTCACAACCAACAGTGGGATTTACGTTTTTGCACTGTGGATGGTCACTGTGTTATCAATGTCCTGTGCAATATAACAAACAACTGTAACCCATGCTGGTTTTCCTAGATTATAGTTTCAATTTCTGTCTTTGTGGATTTGGGTGTCTTGTTTACTGTGACAAGTACACCACCTCTTGATTCAACAGTCCACGAATGTTCTGCCAATGAATAGTTTCGAATGGACACAGTAAATAGCAATCAGAAATTTTGCCAACATCAGGTGCATTGATTAACTCAACTCTGGAGGGCAGGCAACTTACTTATATGTACTTTCTGCAAGAGCCATTCTCTCAACAATCTATACCTTTGAGTGTGTGTCTATGGTCACAGATGCAATTGCATTGGCGTGTGTGCTACGTTGATTTAGTTGCTTGGTCCGCCCTGTCACCATATCTATGTATTTACTGAGTCTTTTCAATTAGATCTAGTACTGATTATCAAGCGCTGTAGTGATTATAGCCACTGGTCAGCCACCTAGCAGGTAGCACCGACAGTGCTCCAGTTAAGTATCAGTGAACTATTTTCATGTACTTGTCCATCTACAGTGTAAATTCTTACATTTGTTTCTTCTTTTTGTGTTTAGTAGGTCCACTCTTGCATATGTTTCAAAATAGTGTAATTTGATAGCAGTGCGTTGTGCATTCCTTACTGTGTCAGTTGTTTGTTTTGTTTCCATACGAGTGTTCATAGCACCAGTTTACCTTAGTTACCCTCTGTCGAGTCTACATCGCGTGTTTCTTTTTGTTAGTTTTTCTGGGTATTGTAATCATGACTAGGAACTGTGACTGCTGTGTGCAGATGCAGACTGAGCTGGTGACACTTCATTCGCAGCTACAAGCTGTGTTAACCTCGGGTGCACAGCTTGAGGCTGCAGTCGAAGGGCACCGTTGTTGTTGGCTGTTCGTGGGAACCAAACAGATGCTTGACGTGTCCACCGAACCGCCTGCGTCAGTGACAAGCCCTGATACTGATGGCATTGCTGTTGACACCCCACCCATGATTGTGTGGGAGGTCACTTCAGTGCGTGGCAGGAAGCGTAAGACATTTCAGGGGACCAATTGTGATGTCTTCCCAGTTCGTCTTGCAAACAGGTTTGAGGTGCTATCTGTTCAGGACAATGTTCCTGAGCCAGATGCTGTCTTCTCATCCTGAATCCACCACGCAATCTACAAGATCCGGGATATCACAGAGGGTGGGTTTGCTTGTAGTTGGGAGCTCCAGCATTAGGCAGGTAATAGAGGCTGTTAGAGAGATGGCTGCCAACAAGGAGAAAAAGGCCAACCTACATGCCGCCTGGGTTCATTCCAGATGTGGAACGGGTCCTTCCCGATGCCATGAATGGTACGGGGTGCAGCCAACTGCAGGTGGTGGCTCACGTCATTACCAATGATATGTGTCGCTTTGGATTGGAAGAGATTCTCTCCCGTTTTGAGAGGATATCTGAGGTCGTGAAAACTGGCAGTCTTGCTTGCCAGATGAAAGCAGTGCTCACCATCTGCAGCGTAGTTGACAATCTGTACCAGAGGTACAGAGCAGATTGGAGGGTCTGAATCAGAAGCTCAGATGGTTTTGTGACTGTATAAGCTGCAGATTCCTCGACTTGCACCATCGGGTGGTGGAATTCCGGGCTCCACTGAATAGGTCAAGAGTCCATTATACGCAGGAAGTGGCTACACGGGTAGCAGGGGCTGTGTAGTGCAGACTGGGCGGTTTTTTAAGGAGAGGGCTTTTAGAGAACCACTAAATGGGCTGTCTCAAAGAGTGCAGATCAATCACAGGACAAATATAGATCTAGAAACTATCGGTATAACAGTTGTAAATTGCCATAGCTGTGTCAGGAAAGTACCAGAACTCCAAGCGTTAATGGAAAGCACCAAAACACATATCATTATATGTAGCAAAAGTTGGCTTAAGCCTGAAATAAGTTCAGCAGAAGTTTTTGCAGAAGATCTGCGTTCAGAAAGGATAGATTAAACACGATAGGTGGAGGTGTGTTTATTGCCGGCAGGCATAGTTTGTTGCGTTCAGAAAGGATAGATTAAACACGATAGGTGGAGGTGTGTTTATTGCCGGCAGGCATAGTTTGTTGTGTAGTGGAGTTGAAGTTGATAGTTCCTGTGAGTTATTATGGGTGGAGGTTGTACTTGAAAATTGTAAAAATTTAATAATTGGTTCCTTTCACTGGCCTCTTGAAATTAACGATACAATAGCAAACAAATTGTAAACCCGTACCTGACTCACACAATAATAGGTGGTGATTTTAATTTACTCTGTCTGTTGGCAAAATTATATTTTCAAATCAGGAGGTATGAGTAAAATGTGAAATTGTACTCGATGCATTCTCTGAGAATTACTTCGAGCAATTAGTTCATGAGCCAACTATAATTGTAAATGGGTGTCAAAACACATTTGATCTCTTAGTAATAAATAATCCTGAGCTCATAACGAGCATCAAATTGGATACACGTATTAGTGAACTCAGAACTCTTGTAATGAGAGTGAATATTGAAAGTCCAGAAGTTACCAAAAAGGACAAAAATTGTATTTGTTCAGGAAAGCAGATAGAAATACAATACAGTGCTCTTGAAAGACAGTTTCCACTCATTCAAACACTAAATGTAAGTGTAGACCAGATGTGGCTCCAATTCAAAGACGTGGTATCGACAGCAGTTGACAGTTTTATACCAAATAAAGTAATAAAAGAAGGTGGTGATCCCCTTTGGTACACAAAACAGGTCAGAACACTGTTGCAAAAACAACGGAAAAGGCATGCTGAATTTAGATGAACATAAAATCCCCAGGATTGGCGATCCTACACAGAAGCTCGAAATTTAGCGAGGACTTCAATGCAAGATGCCTACAACACATTTCACAATGAATCTGTTTCTTGAAATTTGACTGAAAACCCAAAGGGATTTTGATCATACAGTATTTTAAATATACTAGGGGCAAAACACAAACAATACCCTCACTACTTGATAGTAATGGCTATCCTTCCAATGATAGCGCTACTAAAGCAGAGTTACTAAACACAGCTTTCATAACTCATTCACCAAAGGAGGTGAAACCAATATTCCAGATTTCTAATTGCAAATAGAGACCAGAATGAGTATCATAGAAGTAGATATCAACAGAATATCACTGAACAAGAACAAGTCTTCTGGTCCACACTTTATATCCATTAGATTTCGACTTGATTATACTGATGCGAAAGCTCCTTACTTAACAGCCATATACAACTGCTCGCTCAACAAGGGATCTGTACCAAAAGACTGGAAAGTTGCATAGGTTGCACCAATATTCAAGAAAGGCAGCAGGAGTAACCCACTAAACTACAGGCCTGTTCATTGACATCAATTTGCAGCAGGGTTTTGGAACATATCTTGTATTCAAATATTATGAATTATCTCGAACAGAATGATCTGTTGACTCAAGGTCAACACGGATTTAGAAAACATTATTCATACAAAACACAACTAGCTCTTTACTTGCACGAAGTGATGAGTGCTATTGACAAGGGTTCTCAAATTGATATCGTATTTCTTGATTTTCAGAAGGTTTTTAACACCGTATCTTACAAACAGCTTTTAATCAAATTGCTTGGTTATGGTACATCAGTTTGAAAAACCACAAGTTTGAGTAATAGTGGGCAGGGAAAAATTGATAATTTGTATCTGATGGGAGGCGAAGTAGAGTAGTATGTGCAGTTGTTATGATTGCTGCCCCCCTCCCCCCCCCCCCCAGTGGTGTAAGTGTCAGCGTAATAGTTTGAAATTATTGTAGTATGATCCAATTTTTTTTTTTTTTACTTGTAGCACTACTGAGTTGGTTACTGGAATAATTAGTTGGTGTTCAGTGATTAACATTTACAGTTGAATATCAAGATAAAATAATCTCCAGAACATCTTGGAGGAAAGATATACTTCTATATACACAGTACAGTGTTGTGTCGGCCAATTGCATGGGAGTACATCTTCGAGTAGTTAGCTCACACTTGATATCGTAGGATATGGATGTTCTGATGACAAGCTAATCTTCAAACACTTAAATGTGAATAACTTGTTTCCCAGTACTTCTTCCAGCAACAATATCAGCATTGTTATAAAGTAAAAAAAAGGTTAAACAGTGGTTGTGTTTCTGCTTCGTGAATAGTAGGTGAAAGGAACGTGCAAAGGCATAAAGTAATGCTGAGAACTGCATTTAGAAATTAGGTAGAGAAGAAAAATAATAATGATGATGATGATGATGATGATGATGAAAAACCACTTGCTCCTCTTTTTTCTCCATAATTGATTTTTCCTGTCTTTTGGTCCGTACTAACATATTTTATTTACATTTTTGACAATTTGTCTGATAAAGCTTTTTTTTTATTTGTACATTGTTATTCACTGACAGTGTTTTATGAAATATATGGAAAAAAACTCATTTATTTATGCTTTTTCAGGCAGAAAAGTGGCTGAAAGATCAAGCTCAAGCATTAGGCTGGACCAAAGCAACAAAACTGGAAGGGAGGCCAACTTCACAAGGGCTTGTTGCCCTTACTGTGGATGGAAGAAATGCTGCAATGGTTGAACTCAATTGCGAGACAGATTTTGTGGCAAGAAATAAAAGTTTTGAGTCTTTAGCTGAGTTAGCTGTGAGAACTTGTCTAGCTTTTACAAACAAACAATCTACAATTCAGCAAGTGACAAAGGTAAATTCCATTAATTAATTATACTTGTTATAATTTATTATTATTTTGTAGTTTAATTAGTGCCATACCAATTTTTCAATAGTATTCCGTATAATTGTTTTGTTTTTCTTCATGGAGGTATTCTTTGATTTTGAAGTGAGTGAGTGCTCACTCGACCTGTGTGTGGCCGTGCTCAACAATTTTATGTTGTAGACATGTTTCAGATTTTTTTTTCTAGTCTATGACATGGAATCAGCCACATTTTATTTAACAGCTATTTTAATGAGCTAAATGTAACACTTCTGAAGAAGGCAAAATTACTTTTGCTGAAACCTACGCAACTAGTCGGCTGAAACTTTGTTGAATTTTGGATCGTGTTCCACTGTTGCTGAACTGCAGCCATGTTTAAAATTTTGTCTTTATTGACGTGTTCACAAAATTGCATATAATATTGACTTCTTCCTGCTTAGAGATAAATGATCATAATAATATAGCTTAAGTTGAAGCTTGTATGGAATGATTTAAAAATTCATTTTTCCCCTGCTATGGGAAAATGGAATGGTAGTTGTAGTCTGAAGGTGGGTTGACAGGCATTTAGGTGTGAATTGCCAAATACTCATGCAGAGTTGAAGGAACCTAAAAGTGTTGAACATTTTCGAGTGTCTCAGCCATAGATAGTGGGCAGTAGAAGGCTTATGCATAGCTGCCAGCCTTTGTAGTTTATCCATAAAATTTATGGAAATTGCAGCATTATATATATATGCATGGTGTTATTTTACAACTTTGCAGTCAAAAATTAAAAACATTAACGTTCAATAATCATCCTACTTCTAAATAATCGATATTTTGTGTGGGTCAAAGGCAAGTCTATGATAGTCACTAAATCATTGGGCAATACTTTCCGATGCGATTCCATCCGTCTACTTTGACCCATGACATCATCAATATGGCGGCGATGACGTATGTACTCTTAGCGAATATGGCGACCAAAACACTCATGAAACATACATATTTAAACACACGAAAATTAACGTAAAATGACACTAACGAGACAAAACATGGGAATGTTGGGGGTTTTGGGCGGGAACATGCTATGCAGGAAAATACAACAAAAACAACCGAAAACATAGAAAAATATAATTTTAAAAAACACATGAAAATATGCAAAATAAAAGAAAACAACCTAAAAGAAACTATGCATATAATTGAATAGTTCATTTGATATAATAATGAAATGGAGATAGCGATACCAATCAACACTTGTCAAATAGCATAGAAATGGTATCGAATGCTTCAATTAACCTATACTCCATACAAAATCTAGAAAACGATACCAATCGAGGCCCTCCCAGTTGCTGTCAACATTAAAATGCTATTGAATACAAAAATTGACCTAAATTGAAGATGGCGATACCAATTCAAAGGCATTATTTTACGACAAGATTCCACCCATCTGCTTTGACCCATGAAATCATGTCGCAAAACTTGTCTACAAGATAATATCTTAATACTTACGTATTGTAGATAATAAATAATCGGTAAATGTCTCAATCAGTGCCATGGCCTAATGTACTTACATGACATGGTGTGGCAGTGTTGGCAACAGTTGTTGTGGATACTGGTCTGAATGGTGGCTCAAAATGTTTACAAGATATCAAAAGTGATAACATCACTTGATTAGTTTCATACACACAATTGGTGACTCGAAATGTTCTACATTGTCAACTTAATGCTGCTACAGATGCGCTGAGACGCTACCCATGCTGCTGATCGAGATTTTAGTCCAAATAATCTGTGTTTATCCTCATAAATTACAGATCACAACAGCATACAGGACTCAGTCTAAAAATTCACACCTTCAGCGCTTACTTGAGGGGGGGGGGGGACCCTCTGTTAACCTATACCTTATCAGAGTTCAACACAGATTACTTTTTAAACACAAAATCTTAATGTATAATCTGAGCCTAATGCAGCACACCTTCTTTGACTGGTAAAAGCTACATATTGGTCCGCCCCATTGCTTTTTTCAATATGGCAGCAATGTAAACATTACACTTTGAAATCGGTCAATTTTGTTACCACAACCGTTATTTGGATTTCACGATCGCTGGCTTCGCCCGCTCACAACCAAACTGTTTCCTCCCAACCTAACCTAAACCTCGGATGACACTACAGATCAGTCTGTCACCACAACCAAGATTTCAGGGTGGGTCCAATGTCACACTTCAACAACGACATCAACATATCGGACAACCTGTACAGAATAATATCTTAATACTAATGAATTGTACATAGTAAATAATCGGTTAAATTGTACTGTATGTAAATGTCACTTCTAGGTACTTTACCTCAATATACCTTCTCTTAAAATGCTTGCATGAAACATCTCTATTGTGATGTTTCTTTTTTCCTCAAAATATTCGTAGTAAGGAAGATTAAATATAAAATCTGTCAAATTGTAGATTACAATAACAGAATGTACAATCGATCACAGGACTGTACAATCGGTCACAGGACTCAGCCCACAAATTCGCACCTTTGGTGCCTATTTGTGAAAAGAAAACATCTCTGTTAACCTATACCTTACTATCAGAGTGAAATACAGATACCTTTTTAAACACAAAATCTTAATCTATTATCTGAAACTTAAGCAAAAATCGTCAACTACCACCAACAACAAAATACCCATTCTGTGTAACATCCACCACAAGAGATCACGATTCAATACTTACACATGCCACCTATAAATAAACACATCTCAAAACTACCATATGATGATGTCATACAACACAACATGCTAACGTCACGAGTCAAAGCTGATGGGTGGAATCACATGCTATAAATCACCCAGTCATTCTTAGATATGATTAGTACTTTTAACTGTGTGATGTTTGTGTTGTCATTGGATTTGAATTTAAAGCCGAAAGAATGGTTCTTCCACGTGAATTGTACCAACAGGCTCTGCTCTGCAAATTCTTTGTTCCGTTCCGGTCACTTGTGATTTAACCCATAATCTTGGATCACTTATGTGGTGCTCTTTGTTAATGAACTTAAGTGCTCCTAAACAATTTTTTCTTGTATAAAGCCTTTTTTGTGCTATATTATATCTGCTTAGTTTATCCTATTGTTTGTGTTCCAAATCAATATTCACCTTGCCTCATGCCAGGTGCATATGTAAGTGGGAGAGCTGCCTCCCCCACAGTAATGAATATAAAGGGGGGGGGGGGTGGAGATGGGTGTTACTAGTGTGAAGTATGTGCCAGGGTGTTTTTAAGCTATATTTTTTGTGATTTAATATCAACAATATAAAAACTTGATTTTGGTAAAGTAAAAGGCCATCCGGTGCACTCGCTTCTGCCCGCTGCTGTTTAACATGGCTAAGAAATCCATGTTTAGTGTTACATTCATATACAAATCAATGGCCTATGTTGCAACTAGATATGATTTTATTGAAGTAATGAATTATTACATTTTGTAGCCCAGAAGTATTATAATTTTCGTCAGGCTAGGATATGTAAAAAATCATGAGTTTTCCAGAGCCTTAGGCAGAGGTTCTTTTGGGGAGGGGGAGGGGGAGAGGACAGGATTATGTAACAACACACAGCTGTAAATTATTACATATATTCTAACTTTTAAGGCATTAACACATATGGAGGGAGGGAGGGGGTAATCCCCTTTATCCCTTTCCCTTTTGGCTATGGCTGCGAGTTTTACATATAGCCCCTTTTAAAAGTTGGCTAGTATGCTTCTTTGTCATTATGGATTGAGTATGGGTGGCCAGTCCATAGTTATGACCCACATACAACCTGTTGATTAAACTAGTCAGCAGCACCCTATACTGTTGCTCATTCACAATTGCAGTGCCCTATCACAAATAATTTTTATGCTAAAGGCCATTTGGAATTTTGAAATTTTCACTTAGTAGAACCTTGTGATCCTCGGCCAATTTAATTTGTTAAAAATTTATTATGGACTCCAGTCACAAACCTGGTTATTAAAGCAGTTTATAGTAATTTTTAAAGCTACCAGGATTAAACATAAAAGAAAAAAATCAGCCCAGGATTGTTAATAGGATAATGCTTTATAATTTATCTGATGAGGAATACTCCATTAGCTTTTCCTGAATTTTTCTTCAAAATTTGCTTAGCAAATGACTTGCATTCAAATTACAAAATTAACCTGTTCATACTCCCAAAATGCATATAATCTATTCAACACTACTAACCAGTATACAAATACAGCCATGGATTGCTAAATAGGGCTCACCGCAGTGGAATGTGTAATCCCTTCATGTGCAGTACTTCAATCTATGAAGAAAAAATAGATTTTTCTCTTGTTAAGTTATCAATTTCATATGAATAGAAAATTCTTGTCCTGCTCATTACCTCATCGTTGAGGTTAAAATATGACTACTTTGGTTCTGAGTTATATGTTCTAGCAGTAATAAGCAGATCACAAATTTCAACTGTGTGAAGAGAGAAGGCTGATAACTTAAAGGAAATTTAGCATTTGTACAACACAAGAAATAACATATTGTTATAAACTGCCAAACAGAACCTATGATCATGAGTTTAGGAAAGTCCTCAGTATCATTGTGATTAAGAAGATTAAAATTGACAAACTGATTCCATAAAATCCAGTCTTTCATTACTATTTGGTCATATGCATGCCAAAATTATTCAGATTGCTAAACTATATCTATGACTGATCTTAAGACGATGAGGAACATGAGAACAACATTTTAAAATTGGGAAAAATACTCTTGTTGATTTTTAGGATAACTGCAACTGTATGATAGAATTCTGTTAACACTATAATGTTTGTGTATAAACAAACCATCATGTTAATTATTACTCAAAAATACAGAGTCCTCACACACACACACAAACAAACAAACAAACAAACAAATACAATTTTTCTTTAATACTTAAAGCTTCCGGGCTGAGATGCCGTGGTCCATATATGAAACTTTCCCCTGACGTTTCGCCCTCGTCTGCGGAAGGCATCCTCGGAGGTAAAGCGGCGTACTGCAACGAGAGTGCAAGTAAGCGTCGTATATATAGGCAAAACAGAGGGCGCTGCTGTCAGTCACGTGGTGTCGGCTGTGCTGTGGTCTCTGCTATTGCTAACCTTCTTGATTGAAATTAATCGATTGTCGTGCTGTTGCTGCAGCATTGACATCCATATCTTAACCAGTTTTAGACCTTCCTCTTTTTTGTTAAAATTATTTCGATGTTTGAAAATCTCAATGGCCTCTCTGTACAAACGCACATAATAATGCGACGTCTTTGCTATGACGGACGTCTGGTTAAATTTTATTTCGTGATCACCTTCTTGATACACGTGTTCCGCTACAGCCGATTTATCAGTGTGTCCGAGGCGGCAGTTTCTTTTGTGTTCGCTCAGACGAGTGTTGACGCTTCTTTTAGTTGTACCTATATACACTTTTCCACAACTGCAGGGGATTTTATAGACACCTGGTGTGGCCAGAGGATGTCGCTTATCTTTCCCAGATCTTAAAAATTCTTTTATTTTCATGGTTGGTCTGAAAACAGTTTCCACATCGTACTTGCTTAAAATTTTTCCAATACGATCAGTGACCTTATTGATAAATGGTAGAAAAACTTTCCCCTTGGGTTGCTGTCGTTTCTCGACCGTTCTGGATGTCCGTCGAGGGCGTAGTGCACGATCTATCTCCCTGTCTGAAAAGCCATTCTTCTTAAATGTCACTCTAAGATGTTCAGTCTCATCGTCTAAATACACTGGTTCACAAATTTTGTGGGCCCTGTCTACTAATGTCTTAATCACTCCTCTTTTTTGTCATGGGTGGTGTTTAGAATCTTTTTGAAGATAACGATCAGTGTGTGTGTCTTTCCTATAGACCTTATGACCCAATGATCCATCGTCTCGTTTGATAACGGTCACATCTAAAAAGTTCAGTTAACCATTGGTTTCCTTTTCCATAGTGTATTGAATTCTAGAATTGATGCTGTTCAAATGTAACAGGAAGGCATCCAGCTCCTCTTCGCCGTGTGTCCATATAACAAATGTATTGTCAACATAACGATACCATTTGGCTGGTCTTTTTCTGGCTGTCTGCAGCGCCCGTTGTTCAAAGTTCTCCATGAACAAGTTAGCAACAGCTGGACTAAGAGGACTGCCCATGGCCACTCCGTCAATCTGTTCATAAAAAACATTCTTATACTGAAAATAAGTTGTTGTGAGGCAGTGTCTGAACAATGCCACAATGTCACTAGGAAAAATATCCGCTATGCATGTGATAGCGTCGTTCACTGGGATCATGGTAAACAACGACACCACATCAAAACTGACCAGGATGTCATCAGGGTCCACACTTAATTCCTTTATGATACCTATAAAGTGACTAGAATTCTTAATATGGCTATCAGTTCCGCCAAAATATGGTTGAAGCAACGAGGCAAGGTGTCCAGCTACTTCATGGGTGGGAGACCCTATTGCACTGACTATAGGCCTCAAAGGAACCAGCTGTTTATGCACGTTCGGTAACCCATAGAGTCTGGGTGAGTAAGCTTCTGTTTTACAGAGATGCTTCTTGTCGTCTCAAGAGAAAGAAGACGCTTTAACCAATTGATTGGTCATTTTTAAAATCTTCGATGTCGGCTCCTTCCGAAGTTGTTTGTAATTGCTGGGATCCAAAATTTCCATGATCTTTTCATGATAATCTTCACTCTTCATTACGACGGTAGTGTTGCCCTTGTCTGCAGATAGTACGATGATGTTTTCATCTGCGTTGATGTCCCTCAGCGCCTTACTTTATGCCTGTGACGAATTACTTGTAGGTGGCTTACATGTACGTAGGATTCTAGCTGTTTCCATTCTTATAACGTCAGCGGACTGCTGTGAAAGCTGATGGATACCTGCCTCAATATTTGCCACAATATCTTCCGTAGGGACCTTTCGGGGCGTCACTGCAAAATTTCCACCCTTTGCAAGTACTGAAATTTCGTCTGCAGTCAAAACTTTATCTGACAGGTTAATAACCGTCCGAGAATTATCCTCCATTGTGTCCACCAACACGTTCTTCTGTAAGCTATCAAACTTCCTCTTTTGTCTATTCCCTGAAATTTCTGCACTTGCTTCCATAGTTCTGAATGTAAGCTTGTCAATCTTATTCCAGGCATCACACTGCATCATATTACTAATCAGAAGATGAAGTTGAAATAGCTTACTGTTGGTTTCCGCCAGTGCTCGCCGCGTCTGGTGTATCCTCTCTCGTAACATTGCTGATTCCATACGGCTGTAAATGCGATGAGCTTGTGCCGAGTGGAACGTCCTCTTCACTTTCAAAAATTTTGGAACAGTTGACGTGTCCCTGCAGCGTGACTGACAGCAGCACACTCTGTTTTGCCTATATATACGACGCTTACTCCCGCTCTCGTTGCAGTACGCCGCTTTACCTCCGAGGATGCCTTCCGCAGATGAGGGCGAAAAGTCAGGGGAAAGTTTCATCTATAGACCACAGCATCTCAGCCCGGAAGCTTTAAGTAATGACGACACCTGCCGTGAAAGCCTTCATTCTATGAACAATCTTTCTTTTTTGTAGGTGCTTCTGTCGTAGGGGCATATTTGGACTTTGTAGAACTAAATGATTAAGTCTACAGATTTTGTGACATACTCATTCCTTGCGATATTTACAATATTTAAGCTAAGACACTTTGTATAGGGTTCTAGAAGTTACAATAGAATACTTTATTCTCAGCATCTGTGGTGTCGTTGTGCAGCACAGAAATGATGGTACTAATATAGGGACAGAGGAGATAAAACATTGATAGAGTTCAGAGTTATAGAGACTGGTTTTTCTACACCAGTTACACATGTGAAAGAGAAACAACAAAAACTGATGAGACAAGGAAAGAAAAGTAATAGATTGCATTATCTTATGTTACTAAAGAACACTGTTCACGTGTTTTTTTTTTTTTTTTTTTTTAATAATAATTTAATGTGATACATGAATAATTTAATTTTTGTTTGTTTGTTTACATTCTTCATTTACAAAGATAAACATTTACTCAAAGAAATTTATTTTCAGTGAAACTATAGGAGTAGCATCTTCCAGTGTGAAGTGTTACAGATTATCAATTTGTGCACTTATTTACTGTAATATCATGCAGTTACTTTCACCATATCCTTCAAACAGTTATTGGGAGACCATGGATTAGTCTTGCTTATACAACGTTAGGCACATACCTTCTACACACTGCAGTTGACATGTAACAACTATTTCTCATCTTCTGCTGGCTGTGTCTCCTCTTCCTCCTCCTCCTATTATAGATTGTCAATAGATGCCTCTAAATCATCATCCAGGCTATGTTCACTTTGGGGAGTTCTACTTTAAGCAAGTCCTATTTTAAAATTTTTATAATAGAGAATAGATAACAACTCCTCATAAAGATGATCACTGAGCTGCAGACAGGCATGTAAAATAGACAATAACGAAATTAAATTTTTGGCTCACGTGACAAGCATCTATGGTTGCTCCAGCTTGAGATATGTCTGATTGTGTGAATGTATACGATTTCTTTTTCTGATTAAGGCCATTGTAAAAAAATCAAGTTGTGTAAATGTGATTGTCTATTTTACGTGCCGTCTGCAGTTCACCAATTATCTTTACTGTGAGTTATCAATTCTCTATTATTGACATGCCAACCTGGTTTTTCTGTTGTTAGACTGATGTTAAAATTAATTGAAATTCAATCTAGATCATGTTTATTTCTTGCTGCTGATTTCTACCTTTTAATAAGATCATCTTCACACCATGTTAGAGCAGTCAACCTTTGTTGTGCAATGATCAATA
This sequence comes from Locusta migratoria, assembly GCA_026315105.1. NCBI lineage: Eukaryota > Metazoa > Arthropoda > Insecta > Orthoptera > Acrididae > Locusta > Locusta migratoria. The sequence continues at coordinate 318,028,778 of CM048748.1, read as the reverse complement.
AAGAAATAATAAATGCATTTTAGACAGTTTTGTATTAATTTTAATTATTCAACAAGAAATGTTTTTCAAATGCTCCAAATGCAATTATCAACCAAGATATAAATAAAAGCCATTTAGACTGGTTTTAAATTATTCATCAAGGAATATTTTCAAAAATAATAAAGTCTTTTTTATTGCAGACCTGGAAAATACCTTTTCACCTCTCAAAGCACCATTCAATTGTCACCCTTTTCTTGGAATGAAGTTGGTTGTAGGCACTCACATCTGGTGGTTGTTGATACTAGAATAGTGTCATTTACCATGATGCATTACAGCACCCAAAGCATTACACTGGTGCCCTCTTAGTATATAGTGACATACATCATAGTTCATCTATATCCTAGCATCATGTACAGAACCAGGCCATGAAGAACTGACTATATTAAACATTTCACTTGCAAACACAACCTATTTGATTAATTCTCCATGTCCAGAACATCTGGTTTGTGCACACAATTGAGGACTCCACCTGCACCTCCACAACATATGAGAATTACATGTCCACATTGTCTGTTGAATATATTCATTTTTTATTCAATTGAAAGGGAGATATGCAAAGTGTATCTCTACAGTTACGTATGAATAATCATGTGCTTTAGAGCGAAATTTAGTGTGATTTTTTTTTCCTTTTTTAATACCCCACCATGGATCCTTGCCCCTTATATCTGCACAAATACAGAAAAGTTTCCCTATCCTTGGCCAGAACCCTGTCCCACATACTTTTCCTATGTTGTTACCTAGCTCATGGAGTCCCTGCATATGAATTGACCATCAAATTAGCCATCTGTGGCTGCAATCCCAGCCAGTCTAAAATAGTTTAGGGAAATATTTTTAAAACTTTATTTCAAATTTTTTTTTTTTTTTTCTACTGAAACATACGCCTTGACGACGTGACCAAGGTTGTCCACATTGTAGGACAGAGCCGGCCAGAACCAGTATTGAATGCTGATTCTAAAATCACGCCACCCTCCTGGCATCTGCTGAAACTACTGAAGTTTCCATACTACTGTGGAGCCAATAGCAGACACCCACATTTGATCATGTGTGCTAATTCTGAGGTGCGAGAATCAGTTCCTTCGCTCGCTTTCGTTTGAGTTCTCATACAGAACAGACGCACTCCAGAGGCTCAGCCTCTGTGTGGGCCGAACGGCTGCATGCCATCCGCTCCCGCCTAGCAGCTGTTCGGTATCAGCCACTAACAATGTGAACCATAACTGTTATCTTTTCCATTTTCTAATCCACAACTTAGAATGGCACTCATTCATTGCATCCGACCCCAGGGCGAGTCCTGCCATGTATTCTGTACTTTAGAATTTACTTTTGATATTAACTTAAGCCTATCTTTTATTTATCAATCAGCCACCCCTTCCTAGGGCACCTACAAGCCTTTACCGCTTCGCCTTCCATCCTGGGGATGTACAGTAAACGCAAGTGGAGGTGATGGTGGCAGAGCAGATGCAGCAGGTAATGCTGTCGCTGGCCAGCTCCCTGCTTGCTGTGGGAGTTTGTCTGGATGAAGCTGCGCTCAGTGATCATTCTCTGATATTGTGGGTGGGTGGTTTTTTTTTTTTTTTTTTTTTTTTTTTTTTTTTTTTTTTTTTTTTTTTTTTTTTTGGGAGGGGGGGGGCTGCCGCATGTCCTCCTGTCTCGGCTTGCCTCTCTAGGTCGCAAATGATCCACATGCCATGGTGAGAGACCATACTCTGTGTGGACCTTACAGAGATGGTGGCTGGGACAGTGTGACAGCCGGGATCCATTTAGGGCAACGGCTGAAAACGTGGTCCCCATTCAGCTGCGCTGGCTGGAAATGGGAAATGTATCAATGGTGACTTGCAGATGTGGCCCAGCAGGGCAGAAGGTGGAGCAGTGTCCACGGCTGATGGTAACGTAGAAGCTTGGCCAGACTCTTGTTACCAAATGGTGTAAATCGGTAGGATGCCAGGAATTTCTCAAAGGCATCATGTTTCTTCGTTTGGGTCTTGAATGTTCTGACTAGCTTTTCCACCTCCCTGTTAGATTGAGGGTGAACGGCAGAGCCAAAACATGTTGGATACTCTGGTGGGCAGAGAAGTCTGATAACTCTTGAGAACATGACCAGCAAGCCTTCCATAGAAAACATTTTTGAAATGACTGTGACTATTACTCCCATTGATGTAGAACTACAACAAACCACATACGGAAATTTTGAGAAGACGTCTGCCACCAACAGCCAAAAAGAATGAAAATAGGAACCCATGAATTCCACATGAACTCATTCACATGCTTGTTCCGCTTCTGGCCACAGGAGAGGTACCTGGTGGGTAGCACATTTCAAACAGGCAGAAACAAGTCAAACAATACATTTATCTAATCCAGGCCAGAATACATGGCCTTCCGCCGTTCCATACCAACGACGTGACTTTCCTCTCTTGTCCGGATCGTTTTCATGCGCATGATCGCCCGTGCTGCCCCTTCCACCGCGCGCGGTGCACGTCCTGTCGTAAACAAGGCCACGTGGCGGCTGTTTGTCGAACTTCCGCACGCGGTCGACCGCCGTATTCTGACGAGTCACGAATGGAAGTAAAGTGTCTGTCTACTGCACCGGGACGGGAGCAGGCCACTTCTTCAAAGATTTATGTCACACTTTAAATTCAAAATCGTCCGTTCCGTTTTCAAATTGATACCGGTGCCTCCGTCTCTCGTAAATTTGGATACGTATTTGGCACTTGGGAAGCCGCCTCTTGTAACGACTTCTCGTCGTTTGGTCAGCTATGGTAAACAGCCGATTCCAGTGCTCGGTCAGTTTACGATTGAGGTGGAGTACCAGCACGTAGTGCGCGCCATCACAATTTTGGCCGTCACAAGCGCATCTTCAGAAAACAATTTTGGCCTGGATGCGTTCACGGCGTTTGGTTTCAGTGTTCACGACGCTGTTCATCTTGTGTCTGACTCCATACCATTTACTGAATTGGATTCCCTTTGCCCCGAGTTTGGAGCACTTCTCGGCGGGTTTGGGAATGGCCGTTGGTTAAGAGGTGCACATCACTCTCAAACCTACAGCGGTTCCAAAATTTTGTCACGCGCGGCCTATTCCTTTTGCTTTGCGCCCCGCGGTTAAGGACGAGTTGGATCGGTTGAACGGCTTGGGTATCATTGAACCAATTTCCTCTAGCCTGTGGGCGACACCTCTGGTGATAATAAAGAAACCCACGGGAGCCCTTCGGTTGTGCGGTGATTTCAAGTCTACGGTTAACTCGCAGTCAGTGATAGATTGTTTTCCCATTCCCCGCCCGGACGACATTTAAGCGAAATTGGCAGGCGGTGAGTGTTTTTCAAAAATTGATTTGGCGGAAGCGTATCTCCAGCTTCCCTTAGATTCTGATTCTCAATAATTCATGGTTCTCAATACTCCATTCGTGCTGTACCGCTACAAACGTTTGCCTTGCGCCCGCGATATTTCAACGGTTCTTTCAACAGTTATTGGACGACATTCCGTGTTGTGCGAACTATCTGGACGATATCATCGTCACCGGTTCCTCCCGCACAGATCACTTAAACAACATGCGGCTCTTGTTCACGAAATTGCACGCGACAGGCCTCAAATGCAATCTTCAAAAATCACAGTTCTTTCAACCTGAAATTGAGTATTTGGGACACCTAGTGTCACGAGATGTCGTCCGCCCTAGGTCAGAATTGGTTACAGCGATTGACCATCTTCCTCGTCCTACGAATTTACAGGAACTCCAGTCCTTTTTGGGCAAGGTCAGCTACTACTCCAAATTTCTTCCTAATGTGGCGGAGGCACACATTCTTTGAACGCACTTCGAAAGAAAGGTGTTCCATTTGTGTGGTCTGCTGCTTGTGAGGCGGCATTCGCACGCATCAAATCAATGTTAAAGTCTTCACCTTGTCTCGGCACATTTACACCAGGCCGACAGCTAGTCCTAGCTACGGATCCTTCTAAGTACGGGATTGGAGCAGTGTTGGCCCACAGACTGGATGATGGTTCCGAGCAGCCCATTGCCTACACGTCTAAGACGTTGTCAGATGCCCAACGTAATTATTCTCAGATTGAGAAAGAGGCTTTGGTGATTGTTTATGCTGTTCGGAACTTTCATGTGTTCCTCTATGGCATTAAATTCCACCTTATCACGGATCACAAACACCTGGTGGCACTGTTTGGCCCGCGTTCTCATCTTCCAGACCGGTCTTCGCAACGTCTCCAACGTTGGGCTCTGTTTCTGAGTGCCTATCACTACGAAATTCATTATCGGCCCTCGTCGTACCATGCCAATGCCGACGCCTTGTCCCGTCTGCCCATGGGCCCCGACCCTTCCTTCGACACAGACGAGGTGGCGATTTTTCAGATTGACGAATGTTTGCACGACACAGTTGAGCGACTTCCGATTACGGCCAATAGAGTCGCACAATCCACCTGTCGGGACCCTGTGCTCCAGGAGGTGCTTAAGCATGTCACCGCTGGGTGGCCTGAGCGATTGTCCGCCAAAGAGGCTGGCCCTGTGCGCACCTATTTCCAGCTTCGACACCGGCTGTCAGTTATCGATGATGTCCTCCTCCCCAGTATCGATTCCGACGAGCCTTGTGTCGACATTCCGTCTGACTTACGGGCTTATATGTTAACTCTGTTACATCGGGGTCACTGGGGTATCACACGCATGAAGGTGCATGCACACCGTTTTGTCTATTGGCCAGGAATCGATGCTGCCATAGAGCAGTTGGTTCGTACGAGCACTCAGTGTGCTACCCAGCAAGCGGCCCCCCGACGCACTTTTTCCCCGTGGCCTACTTTGGAGAACCCCTGGGACCGCATTCATGTGGACTTGGTCGGTCCTTTCTGTCAGTCAATGTGGTTCGTGGTGGTAGATGCACTGTCTAATTATCCGTACGTTGGGCGTATGCGCTCCACTACGGAAGAAGATGTGGTAAGGCCCTGGTACAGATCTTTGCGATTGAAGGCCTTCCTCGGATGCTCTGACGCTCTCGGACGCTCTGATAATGGTCCACAATTCACGTCGTCTTATTCTGCACTAATAATGGTATTTCCCACCTCACCTCGGCTCCTTTCCACCCCCAATTCAATGGGGAGGCAGAGCGTATGGTGCTATCTTTTAAATCACAACTTCGTAAGTGCCTGGAAAAGCCATCCGCCGAGGCTGCGCTCCCCTTATTTCTTAGTACTTATTGGACAACACCAATAAATGGTCGGAGCCCGGCGGAGGTCCTCCACGGCCGCCAGCCCTGGACGCTGTTGCACCTGCTGTGCCCGGAGCCACGACCTGAGGTGCCCACACGCACTCGGCGTTACGCACCAGGCACCCCTGTCTGGGTGCGCATCTTTGGCTGCCGCCCAGGGTGGACGCCAGGGGTAGTACGGCGTTAGCGTGGTCGGCAGATGTGCGTGGTAGATGCAGACGGGGTGACGATCTCCCGCCATCTCAGCCAACTACGTCCTCAGTAGTGCCCCACCCCACCGCCTTCAGATCTCATACTGTGCCTCTCGGATACCCCTCCGTAGATTCGGAGGTCGAGAGAGGACTCCATCCAACATCACAGTGGCACCGACCTCTTCCCGCTGACAGCTGTCACACGGCAGCCTCTGCTGCATTCTCGCCCCCTTCCCACCGCCACGGCGCCGCCTTACCGTCGGAGCCAATGCTCGACGAGGCTTGGGGAAGTGGCGCTATGGATGGGCATCCACAACACCGACAGTCAGCCTCTGATAATGACGTTGAGATGTCGCTTCTCTCCCAGCGGGTCTACACTCCGGCCGGTGCTCCTCCTTCGCGGCCGTGCCGTTTCCCGCACCGGCGGTGGGGGGATCGCCGGCTGGGGAGGTGTCTTCCTTCAGTGGTGACGTCGAGATGCAACCGGCCTCTCCGCCACTGTCACCTGTGCTAGCGGGGACCCTGCCACGACCTGGTCGCCGCTAGCGTGGGCACTTCCGACCCTACGTGCCCCCGGACTGTTTGGCCGCGCAGCGACATGCTGACGACATCCCCTCGGACGCAGATGAGGCGATGGAGGCGCTTGCCGTCTCTGGCCAGCTCCCGCCCCGCCGCGGTCTCCCCCCGCCGCAGGGTCACGTGGGTGACTCCTGTGGTTGCCACGATCCAGCGTCGCCGGCCATCTTCCGCCTCCACCTACAATGTCGGCTTCCCGAAGAGGGGAGGGATGTTGGAGCGCGCCACTGCAAGCCGCCTCCCATCCGTCTGCGGCATCTAAAAGACGCGCCATGGTCGAGTTCGCCGCACGATGGCGCTGCCTCTGAGGGCCTGCAGCACTGCCACGACCGGGCGAGTACGGGGTGTGCGAGGCATGCCTCAGTTCTTGTGTAGCTCTCGCCGGTCTCATATGTCAACATTAACTGTGTCCGTGACTTGCCACCACCGAACCGTGTGTATGTGTATATGTTGTACCGTTCATGAGGGTTCAATAAATTATACTGTTACAACTACTGGGATTACTTCCCAAGTGGAAGTGATTTTCTTTCAATTACTGACTACCTTGACTAAAAGAAGGGATTGATTGGTAGGACACGTTCTTAGACATGAAGGAATCATGAATTTAGCATTGGAGGGAAGAGTTTGGGGTAAAAACTGCAAAGGAAGACCAAGAGATGGATGCAATAATCAGATTCAGACAGATGTAGGTTGCCGTTCTTATGTGGAGTTAAAGAGGCTTGCTCAGGATAGCGTATTGTGGAGAGCTGGGCCAAAACAGTCTCCGGACTGAAGACGACTACGACGACGACGACGACAACAACAACAACAACAACAGTTTTTTTGTGTATTTACAATTGTTATATAACTATTTTCCTGTATAATAAATAAATTCTTTACATTGATCATTACTTGTCCCCATTTTTCTGAAATTCTTGTCTAAATTTGAAGTATCCCATGGGAAGTACCGTTACAACATAGATCAGAATACGAAATACACCGTCCAAAATATGAATTCAAACTGGAACACAAGAAGTTGCGATATAGATAGAGGTTCATTGCTGGTTGTTTTTTATGCGGGTTTGCCTACCATAACGCCATCATCTATCCTAGCAGCCTGCGCCCACCTATGTGGCGTAAGTTAAAATTATAGTGGCATCATAGTATCAATTTTTTTCTTGTTATATATCGTACGGTTAGCCACATAGGGTTCAATTTACATCACAAAAGAACTAATGCCGAAGTGAAAGTAAATCACCAGTCAATTGTCTTGAATGTGTTAAGGAGGGCCTGAAAAATAGGTGGGTGCGCAGAAGATTTCATTTCATAGTGATGTGAGCCTGAAATGATGTGGTGGATCCAAATCCCATTGTAAATAAGGATTAAAACTCCACACAAAGCGGATCCAGTTGCAGATAAGGTACGTCATCAGAGACTAAGTTGATCTCATCGGAAATAGAAAACCCACATAGTCCCTCAGGGATTCAGCATTAATTTGCCGAGTAAAGGCTTGGCGAAAATGGGCTCCTGAGCTGGGGATTGTGTCACGCTAAATGTCCTCCATACCGTAAACTCGGTGCATGCTTCAGCGACCACTGTATGGTGTGACAGTGGAACGTTGTACGTTTCAGAGCCCGGGGATCTTGGCTTAATCGCCCGGGTTGCATATATAGAATTCAGATGACTTACCAAAAGGACCGGCTCGTCGATAGAAACAAATAAAATAAATAAAATCACACACAAACACACATACAAGCTTTCGCAGCCTAGCTGCTTCGTCAGGCAGAAGGGAAGGAGAGGGAAAAGGAAATGATGAGCGTTTCAAGGGAGTGGATAAGGAGTCATTCCAATCCCAGGACAGGAAAGACTTACCTTGCGGGGAAAAAAAGAGGGTAAACAAACACACACACATTTACACAGACAGAAGTACACACACACACACACACACACACACACATATATATATATATATATATATATATATATATAGAGAGAGAGAGAGAGAGAGAGAGAGAGAGAGAGAGAGAGAGAGATCTGAATGTCTCTTCGGTGTACATTTATCACGTCTGAACCATAAGACATAAAGAGCTAAAAAATTGTACAGTTACTAATGTCTACCCAAGGAAGGCTTTAGGCATGGTTTTATGGCAATCAGATAGCTATATATATATATATATATATATATATATATATATACATATATAAAGATTGTTTGACTTACCCAAAGCACAGGCTTGCCGATAGACACAAAAAAACACAATTGAAAACACACACAAACAATCAAGCTTTCGCAACCTAGTTGCTTCTTCAGGCAGAGTAGGGAAGGAAAGGTAAAAGGAAAGGCTGAGGGTTTTAATGGAGTGGGTAAGGAGTCATTCCAATCCCGGGAAATACTTACCTTGGGGGGGGGGGGGGGGGAAAGGAAGGTAAACAAATACACACCCACCCACACATATACACACGTAAACACACCTAGGCAGACATATTGTAGAAATATTATATATAAACTACATGCAAGGTGTGCTACATGCTCACTAGCGAATAACCTCTGGGGAACCTGCTGCACCTCAGTCGTATTAGGCTTACCCAGGCAAGTGGGGCTCTGCCTGAGTGGATGTATAGTTCTGTAGCTGCTCGTGGGAACAAGATGAAACGAGCAAAGAATAGTGTTAGCGGACATACAACCACCGTCTCTAAGTAGTTCAAAGCAGATCATCCAGACGCTCCATGTACCCCACCTCCTGCCTATGTGAAATATGGGAAGTATCATTCACTTTGCTTGTCAGACTGTTCCATCTTGCATAAAGAAAAAAAATAGAGATTAAGACCCTGGATTAGTTGACTTACACAGAGGCCCGGAAAAAGTACAAGTGTCACCATCCTGTTTGTATGACAATGTCCTTTTCTTCAGTTACATCCTCTCCGATCTCCTTGGGGTCAACGACACCACAAATGACCCCTCAATCTGTGGGGCCCAGCTGGCCGTCTATCTCACACCGCCACCTTGATGGGTGGGAGCCCTTCCTCACCCAAACTTCCTCTGGGAGCAATTCCCTCTCATCCCCTCCTCATCTTTGGGGATGCCAATCCCCACCCCTCAGTTGGAGAGACAAGAGCTTCTTCCATCTCCTCTAGCCAGGGAGGGTTCCTGCAGGACGCTCCCTACTGAGGCTCCAGGAAACTCAACTGAGGATCCCAGCCAGTGGCTGAAGGATCCTCAACCTGTTTTTGAAGGGCTGCCAGATCTCAGAGAAGCCGTCCCAGCCCATGACACTGCAGAGTCTGCAAGAGGACAGAAAGGTGATGAAGAAGCAGACAAACAAAGAGCAAGTGTGTGACCCTTACTCTTACGGGAATTAGTTTCATAACTACTAGTTTGAGAACTGTGGTCAGGGTGAAGCTGGGATTTTGTACCTGACGGGAGGCATACTAAGGTAATCCTTGCAGGTGCGGTGTTCACACTATCCCCAGTGGTGTAGGGGTCAGCGCAACTGCCTAGAAAGCAGGAGACCCAGGTTTGAATCCTGGCTGGGTTCACATTTTCAGCTTTGCCCATTCGCAGTTGGTCATATATTCTGTGAATATGAAACGATCTTCTCCTGTGATATTTTGGCACCATTGATCATTTGGTCCACAACTTTTGTGGTTTTCCTTTTTATGTTGCCATTTTAGCACTCATTGACTTTCTGTACATCTCGTGTACTGGCTTGTAGATTGCTTGGTTTTAAATTGTTTATCTAATGTTGTGATCTCTTAGTTATGAACAGGGGACAGATGTCTCTGCTGTTTAGTCCCCTTTAAAAAGCTCAACAACAACAAACCCAAATAGCCGAACAGCATACATACTAGAAAAGTTCTGTGTGGACTCATTGTCCACCACCAGAAATGTTAAAGTGCGAGTCACTGTGCTGTAGTTTGCTGCAGTAGTAAACTAGCTGAGCACAGGTATCTGTTGTTTATTTTAGCTCAGCAACTTGCAAGTGACTGGCAGGAGGGGTGAGGAGTCCAAGTCGACATATGTTTATGATATTTAACAAGATGACTGCTGCGTCATGTCAACCTGCATACGGAGGGCCTTGCAAAAAGGTCACAAAGAGTTTAGAAATAGGTGCTGTGAGTGCCACAACATAGTTGATGGTTGTATCCATATCCAGATCATGTATGAGGGTGGAGGACTTACAAACAGACTCAATGCGACTCTTCTTTCTGCACAGATGATGTCGCCCAGCGCTGAGACAAAACAGCATGATCATGACTGACAAAGCAAGGAGGGCAGGAAGGTAAAGGAGAACATGAGAAACCCTGTGTTGTTTGTTGTTGCAACCCCTGTGCCATTGGCTGTTGCTGCATGTGATGCTGACCCCAAAACCATACTGAGTGGTGTTGAATTGCAGCCATATCTGCATCGGGAGGCATGTCGTCAATTGGCTGATGAGGGAGGAGAGCTGAATAGCCGACACCACACACCAAGCCTCGATTTGGTTCCTGCAGCTCTCGATATTTGAAATGTTTAGGACCGAGTCCTCTCTGGGTTTGGGTGTATGTTGTTCTTAGGTTGGTTTTAGCAGTTTGTAAGCTTAGGGACTGATGACCACAGTAGTTTATTCCCATAGGTTTGCAACATTTGAACATTTTTCTCAAGTGTTTATTCCAATTTTCAGTTAGTTCATGTACTCCTTCCTCCTCTCTCTTTCTGTCTTCTCCTTCGTTTCTCTACCTACCTACCTACCTACCTACCTCCTCCTCCTCCTCCTCCTCCTCCTCCACCTCCTCCTCGCCATTCTATTCCTCTTCCCCGTCCTCCTCTTTGTCATTCATCTACACTTCCTCATCCTCCTCTTTGTCATTCTTTTACTCTTCCTCCTCTCGCTCCCCCCCCCCCCATCCCCCGCCCTTTTATCACCCATCCACACCCTTGCTTTTGTCATTACTCCCATGCTCTTTGCCAATCTCCTCCTGTCCCATCTCTCTGTTCATCTCCTCTTCTCCCCTGTATATGAATAATTAAAATACCTGCCAAATTCATGGTGATCAATTAAATGGTGTTCCTCTTGTTTTGAAGTTGATGTTTGTAGTCAGAGAACAGTATTCCTTTTCTGAACCACCCCTGTATTAAGCAAACTCCGCCTCCTCCTCCTGAAAATAATATAAAGTAAAGAAGGTTTGATTTACCAGGCGAAAAGGCACCGGTTCGTTGATAAACACACACAAATAAAAACACACAGACACAGCAACTGAGCATTCGCAACTGTTGGTTGCTTCATCAGAAAAGAGGAAGGAAGGAAAGTGAAAAAGGAAAGGATGCGGGTTTTTAAGGGAGTGGGCAAGGAGTCATTCCAATTCTGGGAGCGGAAGGACTCACATTATTCTCTTTTTTTTTTAATGTGAGTTCTTCCGCTCCCGGGATTGGAATGACTCCTTACCCACTCCCTTAAAATCTGCATCCTTTTCTTTTTCCCTTTCTTTCATTCCTCTTTTCTGATGAAGCAACCAAGGGTTGTGAAAGAGTAGTAGTAGGTAGTAGTAGTAGTATTGGTGGTGGTGGTGGTGGTGGTGGTGGTGGTGGGGGGGGGGGGGGTGTCAACGAACCGGTGCCTTTTTGCCAGGTAAGTCAAACCTTCTTTACTCTTTATCAATATTTTTCCGACCAGGAATGTTTCCCTCTATAATATACTAGCTTATTTGCCCGTGCCTCGCAATGGTTGGTAAAGAGGGACCTGTGTATATCATGGTTTGTAGGGTTCTGGACCTAGGTCAGCAAAAACAAAATCTTTGTTTGATCCCTTGCCAATAAACTCAGTTCTCCTAGCCAAGATGTGAAATTTAAGTAGAAGTCATTGTCAAAAACGATTAATCTTCATAAAGTTTTTCATACAAAAAGTGAAATTAATTTAAGTCTGTACTCCGGAACGATGTAAATTCCTTGTTAGTTTGTGTTCATAAAGTTAAGACTGAGGTGTATAATTGTCTGGCATAAACTTCTGAAAACACTTCTATCGATAAGATGAGAAATAGTAATAATAATAACAGCGCCATGTATTGGTTCTATGGCATAGTACTAACATTTTTATCTTTCGCAGTAAGTGTATGCTGAAGTATTAGAATGTTGCAATGTTGCACTGGGGACAATGTAGTTATTCAGTGCTCCATATTATCGAAAAATCTACGAATACTGAAAGTCTGGTAATTCAATCAACAGAGCAGTTCATGTCTGTTTAAATAAGACGTCATGGTGGTGTCAATGTGTGATAAAGTAAGTCTAGGTAGTCATTGAAGGAATGGCATCTGCTGATCGTCTGTATAGAACTTTCCATTATATATAGTAGTATTTCCAGTGAATTGTCTTGACTGTATTAGTAGCATCGGCCACTCTTTCAGCTAATACATCTCCTCACATCCTGCACTGATTACTTCGTAAAGCCCGAAGTTGAAATTGATCTAGTGTAAAAGAACTGTATATTCACAAGTCGGATTATAACTCGAATCACAATTGTCCCTGCAAAAAAGAAGTCTTTCTCTATCTTAATGTAGTCTGCACCAAAAGTAATTACAAATTTTAATCACAATATTGTATTGAACAATTATGAAAGCAGGGAGGTTTCAAATGACTTTGTCGCTCGCATGTGTATATTGTCTCTAATGGCAGGCTCAGAGCATAAATATCTCTGCAGATATTCAGATGTGCAGAACGGTTTTTCTGTCCTCAACATTAAGGTGGAAATATCACCTGATATTGGGAAAAGTCTACTAATTGATCACTTCATCTCGGTCCTTTTTTGTTCGGTTAAGATGGATGACTATGTGTAAATGGCTCTTTTAGCGACACTTCCTCAACTTTCTTGTTGCTTCTGTGACACGTTTATTTATATATTATTTCATGTTACGTGGTTGCTCTGCGATAAGGAGGTGGCGCTTCTTTGCAGCCAATGCGGTACAAATCAATCCTAAGAGCAAATAACTGTGTGGAAAGAGTGGATTTGTCTCAGTATCACTTGCTAATTCCAGCTTAATGTTGAGAAGGTGCACAGAAGGCAACACCCACTCCACAGATATTTCTACTCCATGCATAATTTAGTGGTTATACCCGTTGAAAGATGCATTGTTTTCTTTCCATGACATTGTAAAGCATATGGGATACAGCTAGGAAGAAAAAAAAATTTTTTTGTGTCCTACCTGGGCTAAACTTTACTTGCAGTAGCAGCAGTTTAATTTGCCATAATTGGAATGAACTATTTGCTTTAGGAGGATGCTTAATTTGCTGACCAGAACAGCATAAATTATTTATTTCATTGTGAACATACAGAATTATTCCCCTTATTCTACGTGACTGATTTTTGAAAAAGCATTCAATGGCCATTACCAACATCAATACACTACACCGCTGCCGCAAGGAAAATCGTAGCCCTTGTTTCAGTGTATTACACTTCAGTTATTAGAACAAACAATGCAGCATCACCATCTATTAGTTATTTGGTATATTATGTCAGTAACAGCACCTCTATCGGATCTTTGCTATACTATTCTGTAATTCAAGCATATCATACACTAGAAACTTCAAAATTACAATATCTTTTCTTCTCCTGGTTCGATTTTGTTGAAATGAAGCTTATATGTTGCACCAAGGTACTCTGTTGACCTAAGAAACCCCATGAAAATTCATACAGTACTCTTGGAGATTAGCTGTACTACACCATACTTAATAAGTGTAGTATACCTAAAAAAGAACTTCAAATTACGATATCTTTCCTTCCTCTGATCAGATTTTGATGAAACTAAACCTATGTTACTCTCCAAACTATTCTCAGTTTACCTGTGGAAACCCAAGAAAGTTCATGTAGTACTTTTGGAGATTACCCTCAACAAATAGACATACACAATGGCTTTTAAGCACATGATTAAATTATGATATCTATATTTTCTGTGATCCAATTTTAATTATTGAAGCCCTTATATAACCGCACGATGTCCTAAAGTTGTGTGTGAAAACCCCATGAAAATTCGTCAAGTAGTTTTGGAGATATACGTGTTCAAAGAGACAGACAGACATAACAGTTGTAGATAAAAAAATTGAAATTACGATATTATTTTTTTCTGTGGTTTGACTTTCAAGAAACAAAGCCTATATATTGTCCAGTTATACTCAAGTTACCTATGGAAACCCCATGCAAATTCGTGAAGTAGTTTTGGAGATAAGAGGATTTTAATAGTTGAAAAAACACACGTCTATTACTGAAAACACTTAAAATTACAGTATCTAATTTATTTTAATCAGATTTTTATAAAATTATGCCTATATGTTGACCCAAACTTTTCTCATGTTTCATGTGAAAACCGCATGAAGATTCGTCCAGTAGTTTTGAAGATTGAAGGGAACAGCGACAGGCCTACATTTACAGATTTATTATTAGTATAGATATAAATACCTGCCAACTCTCCCGATTTAGCAGGAGTCTCCTGATTTTTCACTTTCTCTTCCGCCTTCTGATTTTTCCATTATTTCTCCCGATTTTTATCTTATATCCTGAAACCCGAGATTCGTTTTTTGACCAATGGTCAAAATTTCTTTGTTCATTTATCAGTTTCATCTAAATACGTGTCGAAATTTATAGATATTAGGTGTTGCTCATGACTTGTACATAGATTACTTGTGTTCTTTCTGCGTGTTTGCAAATACACGTATGGTGTTTCAATGTTGTGCTCTTTTTGATGTTTTGTCATTGTACGTAAGTGAAATCACTTCATTGTTTTTGTATTTGATGGAAACCTTTTGAGTGGATAGTTAGGTGGATCAGTTTCATATGCGAATTGCAGGAAGTCAACTTTCATGTAAACAGCTATTTTATGTGACTTGGGATTTCAGTTCTGTAGTATGTGTTCCAGTATGGCAATAAATACAATCCCTTTTTCAAGCAGTTTTCAGAAATTTATTTGTATTTTGCTTCTTTGTTGATGTGTTATTTTCATATCACATGGTCATGAAAGTGATGAACCGGAATACGTGCAGAGAAAATGAAAAGTGTGTGAGTATTAATAAAAGACTGAAATTACTGAGAAAAGTGAAAATGATCATGTGATACATGCAGAGTGCTTATTTACATTGTTTATTATAGAGTATGGTTTACCAATTAAATTTGATGACATGTTTGTCACTTGTTCCATAAAAAGTTCCCATGTAGCAGTATAGCACAAAAATACAGCTGTGAACATTTTTATTTTAATGAAAAAATCAATCACTTTACCTGTACTGTATTCAACATTGGGTTAATGCAAAGGTGTGGTTTTTTAGTGTTGTGAGATGATAGGAAAAGGCTAAAATCAGTTATCTTAAGGTTTGTAGTAAAGTGCGCCGCAGTTTTTGACAGAACATATCTCCTGATTTTTTAAAGAATCTCCTGATTTTTTAAAGACTCTCCTGATTTTTACACTGGATCTCCTGTTTTTTTTATGTTTTGAAGGATGGCAGGTATGCATATATATAAGCCTATCTATTGCTATTCTTATCATTCACATTGTCGTCTGTGTTAGGTAGGTGAGAACTTTGTGCTGTTCAGGTACTTATTTATGCCAATATTCTTTTAGTCCTTGTACTCCTCCCTCCTCTCTTTTCCATCTCCTCCATGCTGCTACCTTCTCAGCCCTCTCCACCAACTCCTCCTCCTCCTCCTCCTCCCCCCCCCCTAATCCCCTGTCATTAACTCCCCCACTCTTTGCCTTTCTCATCCCTCTCTGTTCATCTACTCCCTGTATATGAAACATCATTTCATAGAGCTGTCAAATTTCATGGTGACTACTCAAATGGTATCAAAGTTAACATGTAATGTACACAATGCCATTCATTTTGTTTTCATGGTCAAGTGCAAAATTTTATTGTAGTCGAATGAATGGTAATGGGACCACATAAAATATTAATGTAATCTGTAGTCATCACAGTTGCCAATTTTGGTTTTTCAGCGCCACCTACCAATTCCAATTGCAAATCTAAGCTATCCAGGGACTCACTTACACACACACACACACACACACACACACACACACACAAAATCAAAATTAGCCTAGTGTTTCGGAAGAGTTCAATGACGTACACACAGTTCTTTCAAGAAGTTTCCATCTTGCAGCTTTGCTACATGCATTGTTAAGGTTAGCTTCTTTGGCCTTTACTGGAAATAGTACACAGGGCAATTAGAATAGAAAGAAAAACACAAAACAGCAGCATGTTTTATGTTTCGTGTACATTTGGAAAGTGGATAAATCTGTCCCCCCCTCCTCAGAGTTTCGAACCTGTGACCTTACACTCTTCTGCTGGGCACTTTTCTGCTAGCTCAGACTTCAATTTGAACAGTGTAAATTACTGGATACTTACCCAACCAAAATAAAAACATTTAATTTGCACTAAAATAGTATTGAAGTTATTAAAACTACTCTACCTATTCAGTTGGACCAGTAACACACACTGAGCAAACTTTTATTAAGGTCAGTAGAATAGTTTGAGTTAATTGCGGACAAACATAGTGACACAGGATTTTTATATAATGGATAATTATAATTATAGTTAAAACTTTCAAATCCCTGTAAAAATAACATTGGTCAGAATGAAGTCATATTGCAACAGAATAATATTGGAGAAGGGGAAAAACATACGGCAGAAGAAAAATAGTGTGAAAATTGATCAAGAGATGCTTTTGTATGTATCAGAAAATGTAAATGAAAATCAGTCATGCATGGAACCAATTAAAGTTGGTATAAACACACCGGGATCATGGCTTTTCCTCATTTCACGTCTGAGACATTCACCATGACTGTCTCAATGGGGTTCGCATTCTGCTTGTAAAGCTATTTACAAGAATTATGTCTGCATGCAAGTTGCTCTGCAACAGTTCTGGACACTGAAGGGTTTGAAAACAGGTGTTGTTCTGAAGACATCATTGGTCTGAAGAAAATGATTCAGAAATTTGAAAAGACAGGTTTCTTTGGTGTGCAACCTAATAGAGGGAGGAAACGAATTGCTTAGACATCAGTGGAAGACGTGGGCACAGCAATCCAGGAGTTGAGTGGTGATGTGCAAACGTGTAGTGCACAGTAAGCATGGTGTGTAAAATCCTATGAAACCTCCTTTGCTGTCCATTCAAAATCACATATGTGCACGCATTGCTTTCTGCCAACAAGAGAGACTGATGCTTTAGAATTTCTTCCGCCGATGGAACTGGACAATGAATGGTGGTGGAAGATTTTGTGGACAGACAAAGACTGCTTCCAACTGAAAGGATATGTTAAGTACACAGAACTGTTGAATATGAGTTAAAGAAAATCCACATGCAAATCAACCAATACTACTTCATCTTGAGAAGATCACTGTGTGGTGCAAGTTTACAGCATCATTTATCATAAAGCCATATTTTTTTTGAAGAGGCAGGTGCTTTTGGTCCTGGTAACTTTACCATCACTGGTAAGTTCTACGAGTGTTGCGCAACCGTGTTATTCCAATTCTCCAATTGCGTGGATGTATGGGTGGGATCATTTGTATGCAAGCTGGTACACATCCGTACATTGCAAATCCAGTTAACCAGCTGCTGAAGGGCCATTTCAGAAATGCTAGTATTACCAACTGCCATTTTTCGTACAGCCTGGCTGTCCTGGTCATCTTATCTTAATCT
The DNA here is from genome assembly GCA_026315105.1 of Locusta migratoria. Classification (NCBI taxonomy): domain Eukaryota; kingdom Metazoa; phylum Arthropoda; class Insecta; order Orthoptera; family Acrididae; genus Locusta; species Locusta migratoria. Next base: position 318,011,149 of record CM048748.1, on the reverse strand, counting down.
GTGTGACTTCTGGCTGTGGGGCTATGTGAAAGATGTTGTGTTCAGTGTTCCAACTGTGAATTTACCTGCATTGCACAACACATTTTGAACATGACTCTGGAAATACTTTGATCAGTTGTGAAACATACTGTTTCTCGATTTCAACTTGTTGCAGAAAATGGTGGACAGCCAGTCACAAGGAAATTGAAAATCTGATTTGATTTTGATTCATGCTTAGTATGTGGTTTTTGGCCTCAGGGCAATTAAAAACCTTTTTTTCCCATCCAATGTGATATGACCTTGCCGTGGTGGATGGGCTTACATAACTAACAGTATCACACCTTTACAGATGCAGATTGAGCAGTACAGTTTGTTGCATGTCTGACTTACACCATAGGCATTGTTGTATGATTCTTTTGTCATATGTAGTCTATGACTGTTAAATTATGATGCTTACAGCACCCTCTGTTGATCTTTTTCTCGCTGTTTATTTTTCCTCTGCCATGTGTTTTTCCCTTGGTCCGATGATATTCCATTGCAGTTGACATCATTCTGCGCAGTGGTGTTACTTTTACATTGCTTTGAAAGTTTAATTATAAACATATAGATGATACATCAATGAACCGCACACAGATACACACTGCGGATTACAATTTATTAAAAACCTTTGAGCCGTTATGGCATTCATCAGACTTCTACACACACATTTTCACTGAGGGGCTCTAAATGGTCAAGGTGAAAGCAACCACTAATGAGAGTGAGGAGGCATCATAGAGAGGGAAGCAGAAAGGGAGAAGACGAATGTACAGTATGGGTGGCAGATTACGTCAGTACTGTCAGAGAGGGAAGAAGGGAATGGGAGAGACTGGAGTGTTTGCAGAATGGTAGACATACGTGAGACTAGAATGTGGGGAGGGTGGGGGTAGGAACTATCAAATGTTAAGACCTTGGGAATTGTGGAAGATAATATTTTGGGAGACTTCCCAAAGGTACACATAAAAATGTAGCTGAGCCTTAATTTCACCTTAGTTGACATGTTTTCCAAAACAAATTCATCAATTAATTTGCCATCAAACCTACTGTGGTTTGTTGTTCAAAATTTGCTTATGTACTGTGACATACCTACAGTAAGGCAGAAGTTCTAATGGATACAATTGGGCACTGGTCTGAGTTAAACAGAAAATTTTTACTTAATGATCGTAGCTCAAATAAGTATGGATGCGAAGACACCCATAAAGCAGTTCTGCTTTGGTCATTTCAAACATATTTTTACTGTGCTACCATGCGGTAATAATAGGCTTTGTCTGATTAAAATTGTTGTACTTAAGTAAGAGAATGTGTTGTTTATATTGTTTATTTTTAACGATCTTCTTATGTAAATTTGGTACATTTTTAGCTCTTGAAGATGCTCATAAAAGGCCTGAATTGATTACTTGGTGTAATAAACTGTAATTGGAATAAAGACAAGAGTCTTACTGGATAACTGTGTGTTTTTGCAACTATGTTACAGTTTCTGGTATTTTATCTGAATATCTTTTAAATTGTGACAAGAAGAAAGACTTCATTTTACCATTTGATCTGACCTGTGCATGTGATACATGTGCTACATCTGACTTTCTACCTATATAATTAGATAGATGATTTTACTTTTTTTTACTTGAATTTATTTCCAGCTTCTTCAATAAGTACATTTTTTTTTTTTTTTAATTAGGTTATGTATTACTGTCTGCATGTATATGACTGAATAGTAATGAAAGATTGGATTTTATGGAATCAGTTTATCAATTTTAATCTTTTTAATCAGATTGCTACTGGTAACTATCCTAAACTAACATCTTCATTATTACCATTTCTATCATCACTGCTGTTGATCAGAAGCAATATAGATACCTCCAGGGTATACAACTGATAATTTTTTATCAATTTTTAATTATGTATATTTCATCAATGGTACATTATTATATGTATTATGCTTTGTCTTTAGATGTGTTTGGACAATGAGCGGCTGAAGACGTTACCAGCAAATGATGGCAAGACATTAGCAGATCACTTAGCACTTTTGATTGGCTCTGTTGGAGAAAACTTGGCTCTTCGTAGAGCTGTTTGTTTTAATGTTGGAACAGATGTTAAACTGGCAGGATACGCACACCCAGCTCCACCACTGGATACAAAAATTCTCCTTGGCAGATATGGTGCCATTTTGGCATTCAAACAAAACTCACCACCTTCACTAGAAGGGCTGCCCAAAGAGCATATTGGGAGGCAATTATGTCAACATATAGTTGGTAAGCCATGAAGTTCTTGTTTTTTAATATGAGAGAAGGCAGAAAATTTTTCAGCATGGCAGATTGTTTGATGTTGATACACATTCAATAACATAAGTCAAGTGTCTACTTGAACTACAGAAGAACAATTTTATTTATGTGACTTCCTGAAATAGTTGTTTATTTTATTTCAGTGGGTGAAATAGACTATAACAACATTAAAATTATTTATTTCATCTGTTCATCATTAACTGTAATTCATCCAATAGGGTTAAGATTCACACTGCTGGCCACCCAAAATGCAACATACTGAAGGAAGTATCCAAATCACATGAAATTTGCAGAAGACTTTTGTGGTGACTTGAAATACACATGATCAGCAATTCAATGTATGCACATATCACATGTGTCAGAACTGTCACCCACAAGCACTGTATAAAAGATGAATAGATTGCTCTGTGGTGCTTGTTTTGCACAAGTATCTACAGTATGGTTGTTACAAGGGGAAGACCTCAGACACGGCCAACAAATTCGGCTCAAATTTGGTAGGTCACTTGTGTACAACCTAAAATGAAGGACTCTAAAATATTTTGCGTCAACACCCCCACAGTTTTGAGAAAATCACCCCTAAAGATTATGACAAGCAATCGACTCAAAAGAGGAGGGATTGATAGATAATTGTAACTAGAGCATTTTTCATCATCAAGTATGAGGTCCACAAACACATACTTTTCCATAAATCAAGGAGGGAAACTTTGACAACTGCCACTTCTGTACCCACATGGTATACGCTTTTCACCGATAGCGCAACAGCAAAGGTAACTGGCTGGGAATCGAAGAATCCAGTTTCAAATCTCGAAGAAACCTAGCGGATGTTATTCTTCTCATTTATAGTTTTCCATGTCTCACTTGATGGGGATAGGAGGTTTAATAAGGTAAGTAAATCAATAAGGAATGATAAAAAGGTAGGTAAATAAATTTGTCAAACCTCTTGGGATAGTAAACAATTAAATGTTAGATGACATAAAAGTTTTCTGGGTGTTGTGCCGTGTCATGATGTGTAGAAGGCTATTACTTAAATAAGCATTTCGGCCAACGTTACAGTGACCTTCATCTGGGTATACTGGTGTGAGCTGGTTGTTGCTATACTTTATATTTACTTTCAATTAGACATTACGTCATAATTTTTTTAAAATCAGCGATGTTATTGGTGGAATTTTGGTGGAAGAATGGAAACTTTATGATGATAGGATGCTGAGGTGGAGGGAGTGGGGGTTAGCTGTTGCCTATTGTTTCTTGCATAGCGAGACTTGATAGGTGTTCACCGGCGAATGGGGTGAGGGCTTCCGTTTCCTGCTTGTCATGGGCCGCTCGGCGGCAGTAGCTTACTAGTGACACTTGCGTGTTGTCAGTACGGCCTATTTCACTGTGATGGTTGGTAGCCAAGAGGAGGCAAGCCTAAGTCCATCTTCTCTGTTCATGTTATTATGGTGTTTTACAATTTTGATGGCTTCCCTTATCTTGCATTTAACCATCCCTGGTTGCTTGGCGAGTATTCTGGCATCGTTAAATTTTATCTTTTTGCTGCAATCTTGCTGATGTTCGGCTACTGCAGATTTATTGTGTTGGCCTAATCAAATGTAGCGTTCATTTTCGAGTATGGGCGTTGCCACTGCCCTCCCTGTCTCACCTATGTATACTTCCCCACACTCACATTCCACCTTGTATACTCATGATGCGTATAGTGCCTCTATCTTGTCCTTTGTGGAACCAAGTACATCCTGGATCTTGTGACTACTATAGAAGAAACGCTGGACACCAACCTGGCAAAGATGTTTAGCAATCCAATCTGTGAAGTTTTTTTATATATAGTAAGCTTGCTGCTTTTTATTGACTTCCTGCCTACTGCTTGTTTCTTTTATTTGTATCCATGGCAGTGTGAATCACTGTATGGTTGTAGAGTGGCCAGAAATGTTATTAGTATAGTTTGTTGAGCTCAGATGTTTTGTTGTCTTCATCACTTAGTCACTGTGCGCAAATCATCAGTGAGCGAATAACAGAGTTCTTCTGAGCTGGGTGGTGGTTTGATTGGACGTGCAAATACCTGTCGGTATGTGTAGGCTTCCGATATACCCTGTGCGCAAGTGTGCCTTGCCTTGTTCTATAAACTTCCACATCTAGGAATGGAAAGTGCCATCCTTCTCGATCTCTAACGTAAATTTGATCTTCGTGTGCAATTTGTTCAGTTGATCATGAAACTTGTGTAGCTCCATCTCACCGTGGGGCCATATTGTGAATGTATCGTCTACGTATCTGAACCAGCATCTTGGGTGTAAAGGGGCGGAACAAAATGCCATAACTAAATGTTAACTCCAGGTCACTTTACAATGTCTTTTCCCGTTACTGTTGTGTGTCCTCACTTTTCTTCGAACCGAACAACGAGTTGGATGTTGAAACAAATATACTCACGGCACCAAGAACATCTAATGAATGCAATTTCTGACATCTACATTGTTCCCTCTGAAGGATCAGCGGAAAAGAACTTGGATTACATTTACAAATGTCTTTTTCAGAAATTAATTTTGATGTGTACCATGCATACGATATCATTGCCTGAAAAATTGATGCTGAAAGTTGGTTATGAATTGTCCTGAGAATAGTTATTGCATTCATGTGGTTGTGGTATTCCCACTGGGTTTCCAGGAGCACACTGCAATTCTGAAGCCTGGAAATAGTTATTAACCTGGCTCCCATGAACCACAGACATTGCCGAGGTGGGGTGGCTTGCGTGCCTCAACGATACAGATAGCCATACCGTAGGTGCAACCACAGCGGAGGGGTATCTGTGGAGAGACCAGACAAACGTGTGGTTCCTGAAGAGGGGCAGCAGACTTTTCAGTAGTTACAGGGGCAACAGTCTGGATGATTGACTGAGCTGGCCTTGTAACATCAGCTAATGTGGCTTTGGCACACAGCTACTGCAAACGGCTGAAAGCAAGGGGAAACTACAGCCGTTACCTTTCCCGAGGACATGCAGCTCTACTGTATGAACATATGATGATGGCATCCTCTCGGGTAAAATATTCCGGAGGTAAAATAGTCCCCCATTCGGATCTCCGGGCGGGGACTACTCAGGAGGATGTGATCATCAGGAGACACAATACTGGCATTCCAAGGGTCGGAGCATGGAATGTTAGATCCCTTAATCGAGTAGGAAAATTAGAAAATTTAAAAAGGGAATTGGGTAGGTTGAAGTTAGATATAGTGGGGATTAGTGAAGTTCGGTGGCAGGATGAACAGGATTTCTGGTCAGGTGAGTACAGGATTATAAATACAAAATCAGTTGGGGGTATCACAGGAGTAGGATTGATAATGAATAAGAAAATAGGAATGCGGGTAAACTACTATGACCGGTACAGTGATCGCATTATCATTGTCAAGATAGATACGAAGCCAACACCGACAACAGTAGTACAGGTTTATATGCCAACTAGCTCTGCCAATGATGAGGAAATTGAAGAAATATATGAGGAGCTAAAGGAAATTATTCAGACAATTAAGGGAGAGGAGACTGGGAGACTGGAATTCGGTAGTAGGACAAGGAAGGGAAGGGAAGATAGTAGGTGAATATGGTCTGGGCAAAAGGAATGAAAGAGGAAGCCACCTGGTAGAATTTTGCACAGAACATAATTTAGTTATAACAAACACCTGGTTCAAGAATCACAAAAGAAGGTTGTATACGTAGAAGAGACCAGGAGACACCGGAAGGTATCGGATAGATCTTATAATGGTAAGACATAGATTCCGGAAGCAGGTTTTAAACTGTAAAACATACCCAGGGGCAGATATAGACTCTGACCGTAACTTGTTGGTTATGAACTGTAGGCTGAAACTAAAGAAACTACAAAAGGTAGGAAAATAAGGATATGGGACGTGGATAAATTGAAGGAACGTGAGGTTCTTAAGAATTTCAGAGGGAGCTTTAGGCAACAATTGACAGAAACGGGGGAAAATAAAACAGTAGAAGAGGAATGGATAAAATTGAGAGATGAAATAGTGAAGATAGCAGAGGACAAAATAGGTAGGAAGGCAAGACCTACAAAAAATCCTTGGATATCACAGGAGATACTAAATTTAATCGACGAAAGGACAAAATATAAAAATGCAGTAAATGAAACAGGCAAAATGGAGTACAGACGACTAAGAAATGAGATTGACAGGAAGTGCAAAATTGCTAAGCAGGAGTGGCTAGAAGGCAAATGCAAGGATGTAGAAGAATGTATAAATAGGGGGAAAATAGATACAGCCTACAGGAAAATAAAAGAAACCTTTGGAGATAAGAGAAACAGCTCTATGAATATCAAGGACACTGAGGGAAAACTAGTTCTCAGCAAAGAAGGGAAAGCTGAAAGGTGGAAAGAGTATATAGAGGGGCTCTACAAAGGAAATGAACTCCGAGACAATATTGTAGGAAGGGAGGAGGATGTAGATGAAGATGAAATAGGAGATACTGTATTGAGAGAAGAATTTGACAGAGCCCTGAAAGACCTAAGGCGAAACAAGGCCCCTGGAGTAGATGATATTCCCTCAGAGCTACTGAAGTCTCTGGGAGAACCAGCCATGACAAACCTGTTTCACCTGGTGCGTAAGATGTATGAGACAGGAAAAGTACCCTCAGACTTTAAGAAAAATGTTATAATCCCCATTCCAAAGAAAGCAGGTGCAGACAGGTGTGAAAACTACAGAACCATCAGTTTAATAAGTCATGGTTGCAAAATATTAACACAAATTATATACAGAAGGATGGAAAAGGTGGTAGAAGCCGACCTCGGGGAAGATCAGTTTGGGTTCAGGAGAAATGTAGGAACATGGGAGGCAATACTCACGTTACGGCTTATCCTAGAAGATAGATTAAGAAAAGGCAAACCTACATTTCTAGCTTTTGTAGATTTGGAGAAGGCTTTTGACAATGTTGATTGGAATAAACTCTTTCAAGTTCTGAAGCAAGCAGGAGTAAAATATAGGGAACGTAAGGTTATTTATAACTTGTACAAAAACCAGACAGCGGTTATCAGAGTTGAAGGGCATGAAAGGGATGCAGTGGTTAGAAAGGGAGTAAGACAGGGTTGTAGTCTTTCTCCATTGTTATTCAATTTGTACATTGAGCAAGCTATAAAGGAAAGCAAGGAGAAATTTGGAGAAGGAATTAAAGTTCAGGGCGAAGAATTAAAAACATTGTGTTTTGCCGACGACATAGTAATTCTGTCAGAGACAGCAAAAGACCTGGAAGAGCAGTTGAAGGGAATGGACAGTGTGCTGAAAGGTGCATATAAGATGAACATTAACGAGAGCAAAACTAGGGTAATGGAGTGCAGTGTAAGGAAATCAGGTGATGCTGAAGGAATTAGATTGGGAAACAAAGCAATAAAGGAGGTAGATGAGTTTTGTTACTTGGGCAGTAAAATAACAAATGATTGTCGCAGTACAGAGGATATAAAATGCAGAATGGCAATGGGTAGAAAAGCGTAATTGAAAAAGAGAAATTTGTTAACATTGAATATTGATTTAAGCCCAAGGAAGTCTTTTCTGAAGGCATTTGTATGGAGTGTTGCCTTGTATGGGAGTGAGACATGGACGATAAACAGTGTGAACAGGAAGAGCATTGAGGCTTTTGAAATATGGTGCTAGAGAAGAATGCTGAAGATTAGGTGGGTGGATCGCGTAACTAATGAGGTGGTACTGAACATAATTGGGGAGAAAAGAAACTTCTGGCATACCTTGAATAAAAGAAGGGATAGATTGGTAGGACACATTCTTAGACATCAAAGAATTGTGAATTTAGCATTGGAGGGAAGTGTGTGGGGTAAAAATCGCAGAGGAAGACCAAGAGATGGATACAGTAAGCAGATTCAGACAGATGTAGGTTGCCGTACTTATGTGGAGATGAAGAGGCTTGCTCAGGATAGGGTATTGTGGAGAGCTGCATCAAACCAGTCTCCGGACTGAAGACCACAACAACAACCTGGCGTTAGAAATAAACATCGCATGGCTTTTATTGTGCAAATCAGCTGACCCTCGCCATCTATAAACATTGTGTCATACAGTGGAGTATTAATTTTTCCACTAAAGGAATCCAATATTAGACACAACTTGTTATCAGAAACGTACAGTTTTAAAGCATTCTCAAGAAATGTTCTGTAAATCACATTTGTCAGTTTTCCAGATTTGGAGCAGCTAATGTAAACAAATTTTGAGTTGGTTAAGTGATTGGCCTCTTCTATAACTGAGAACTAAATGTATCATTCATTTCTTGTAAACGCAGGAAAACCTTAGGCACCACTTTTCCAGAGGCTGTGATGGCACATTGTGCCGTGTATGAATTTTACTACCAACTGTGACAAGGGTTCTTTTTATCCCTTATGCGATAACGTGCATTGAATGTTCACCCAATATTCGCATTCTGTTTGATCAGTGTTGATCCAGCAATCTTGATTAAACTGGTCATAAGTGATGCTGTTTGCTTACTGAAAAGAGCCGCCACTTTCTGTATATCTTCTATATTTTGTGCATCCTTATGAGCGATGTATTTACTGATGTGCTGTTGACAAATTTCATACTTAAGTTTGAAATTCTGTGCCCAAGATAATGATGTAACAAATGTAAAATCCTTGTTGGCCGTACATTGAAGCGCTGCACCTGCAGCCCACTCCTGAAGTATCATTGTTTTTACATTCTTGTTACGATGATGAGATTTGATTAATTGGTCATATGTCCACTTATTTATCGCCTGGTATTTGTCGTATCTTTTCCCTCCTTTAATGATATCACTTTCCCACAATTTCAAGTCCTTCTTTCTTTTCGGGGCTGTTGTTGCTCCATTCTTTTGCAGTGTTTGTAAGTTACAATTTGGATTATTCCTAGCTAGCACTACCACCTTTACTTTTGCTTCAAGGGGTATAGCGCCATAGTTCAATCATTTAGCAATCAGTTCATTTCGTTCTTCAGCTCCAATAATCGCTTGACAATAGCTGCTCCTATCAATCTAGAACACCAAGAAATGGAACTGCCTGCTTCCAGTAGTGCATTGATAGTGCTATTGGTAAGTGTCTTGCAACACTTTTACAAACCAAAACACAGTGTCAGTAACTTTCCACTTGCTGTGGTCTGTGACATGTTCCCAACGATATATTACAGCGCTAGTTGAAGGGTGTACATTCTCCATTATTCAGATTATGCGCCTGAAAGACATGACACAACTAACAAGGATTAGTTACTAGGGCATAAAGAGAAGAGCTAATCACTAAAAACTACATGCAGTACACATCATATGTTATTTATAGAAGGACACTGAATTCATTCACAAAACGTATTTCATTCGGCACATTAACAATGGAAAAATCACTACATGTATCTGCGATGTTCACGGCAGCCTTATGACGGAAAACAACTTTTTCTGATTGACTTATATAAGGCTCACGCTGGACACCTTCACTCTTCCAGGTTTACAACTATGATATAATGAAGAGGCGACCAGGACAACATAACTCTCCTTGCGTGCATTCTGCCCCATGCCTCGCGGTAAACAAGCATCACATGGTTGGCTACGTGTGATCCCTCGTGAGGAATTCGCAGCACTCTTACTCGTAGTTATTTTCATGTGACAAGGCTTAAAGTTTAATACTTTACTAACTCATGGCATTTGGAAAATTAGTTTGCCAACCTTATTATTATCTTTCCTTTATTTACCCTCTTATCCCTATCAAGTGAGATGTGGAAAAATACAAGTAAGAAGAATAACATCTGCTAGGTTTCTTAGAGATTCGAACCAGAGTTCTCAGATTCCCGGCCAGTTACCTTGGCCATTGCGCTATTTTTTTCTTTCCCTCTAGGGGTAATTCTGAGTTCTGTTCATTGCGGTCGTTGATTGTATTTGTTCGTTGTTATTCATCGTGTTCTTGGCTCAGCTTTTCTTATTACAGAGGGCATTGAGCCCTCTGACCGGGCGTGCTGAGCCAAGGCACTCGGCTGCTATCGACGCTGTCGGCAAAAAGCATTTACCATGTGGGTACTGAAAGCGGCAGTTGTAAAAGTTTCTTTCCTTGATTTTCAGAAATGTATGCATTGCGGACCCCATACCTGATGATGAAAAATATTCTATGCACAGTTATTTATCGATTACTCCAGTTTTGAGTCAATTGCACAGGGGTGATTTTCTCAAAACTGTGGGGGTGTTGACGCAAAATATTTTAGAGTCCTTCATTTTAGGTTGTACACAAGTGACTTGCCAAATTTGAGCCGAATCTGTTGGCCGTACCTGAGGCCTTCCCCTTGTTAGACCGAGAGCACATTCCAGACTCCAACCGAGAAAGTTTGGTTCCCTAATGAATTGCGGATGATCCTTCAGAGAAATTGGTGATTGTGTCAAATGTATCCAATAAACTGAGGTGCGGGTCTGTAACCACTGGATGCAGGAGAGCATGATGGGCCAATGGGGCAGATTGCACCACTACATGTGGTGATGCATATTGTGTGCATTGCAGTGAGGGATCAATCTGCACATCGTATACACTGTGACAACAAAACTAGTCTGCTGTACAACAATTAGTGTTCACGCATACCATTTGACATTGTTTGCACCATAATGGACTGTCGGGGGTCTATTGCTGTGTTTACCACTGAATCAAAGCTGTAGACATTTGCAATGCTAATGGTATGATTTATAACAAGACATGGACAACCAAATGAAACATTATTTTTCCTGACATATAAAAGTTATACCTGAATCACTTTGATGGTTAAATTGAGAGTCTGGACACACTGTGGTGAGAAACTGTTGCCTTTTGCATCTCCATTTTGTCTTGCAGCTGGTGTTAAGCTTGACCTCGCTAGTATGCATTGCTGGTACACTAACCAGCCAGCATTACATTTCTGAAGTGTTGGCACCTTTTGTCCTCCCATAACTGTGAATCTTGCTGATGGCCACATTCAACAGGATAATGTGCAACCACACATGGCATCTAATGTTCAACACTTCATCACCCATTGGCTTTTATTGCTTCCTTGGTCCCTGTTCACTTGTCATAAACATTTGGTCGATAATTGGGAAATGACTGGCTTGGGAGACACAACCAGCTACTTGTCAATGCCAAGGCATGTAGCAGCGGTTATCGCCAGCAGTGCTGGCAACCCTCAAGTCTTTCAATTACTTTAATACAGTTAACCATATAAATTTCAGAACATCTCTTTGCGTTATCATTCTGCTTTCAGTTCATGACCACATATACTAATTCCTCAAATAGCCTCAGATTGTTCTCCTGACAACTAACTTTCTAGATCATTACTGCACTAATATAATGTAACACACTAACTTCATCTCAGTAAATACCAAACTTAACCTTCATTGTATTAAATTTAGATATAATCTTTTGCTGCTGCTGCTACATCTACGTATATGCTGTTTAAAAGATACATAATTCAGGTGGATGGTTCTGGTTTCACTCAAACATTATATAATATACACTACACTATGGCAACCTACAATTACACTATTACATTCTACTATACTAAACAAAACACAGTGGGAGAAAATTTACTAACTTACAAACTATAGGATAGTGGAGAAGAATGGAGTGACCTAAGAAATGAAGAATAGGATCACGCAGCTGAGGAAAGGCATTACTCGCTAAATAATGTATTCATCAAAGAATATGAACCCCCTACCTACTTACTTAAACTTACCACTAGAAGAATTAATATTCACACACCATTTACACAAAATTTGTGATCGAAGGATCATATTAATACTAAGATCGGGTATCACTAAGAAATTATACTCAAACTTATCTCCAGCTAACTTCACTGATACAGACACTTTCTGTTTCACACTCTTGGATAACTTATCATTAGCACAAATAATCTTTATTCCAGAAACATGCATTATCAGTATTCAATCTGTATCCTTAATTGATTCAAACAGTCTGAGAAATACCATTAAGACCACTATTACTGTCTAACAAGCATTTTACAAGTACACCCTGCCATACCTTCCTTTTCCTTTTCATACAACAGATCATTAATTCCACCCCCCCCCCCCCCCCCCCTGGAAAGCAATCCTTTTCAGACAAGCACCCCCCCCCCCCCCCCACACACACACACACTATGTTCTGCTTCCATATCCTTACTATTTTCTAGCGCTAACTCTGCCTTATCATCTTGCTCACTTATTCTTTCTTCTACTTTTGTCTTACTAACTACTTTACTTAATTTCAGTTAATTTTACACTGAGTTTTTCTTCTACAGGTTTTATTTCATTTTTGCAACTAGCTTCCACTTCAGTTTCCTTATGGGAGTCTACTAAAGTACTATTTATTGTTATTATTATTACCGTATTTGCACAAATATAGGCCACACCTAAACTTTTGACACGGGATTAAAGGGGGGGGGGGGGAAAGTCTCGAGCATAGGCCGCAGGTTTTTAAATTTTTGTTTTATGTGTTTTTATTATACTTTTTTGTATAATCAAACTGTTTTCGTAATCAGAAATACAATGTTAACGAAATAATGTTCTCTTTTCAATAAACTCAAAACAAATATGCAAAACTCTACATCTCAACGAACAAGAAAGTGAGGTGACAGTCCAAACCAAGCGCCCCAAGTGAAGGGACGCTGAACCAAGGAGTGTTACCAGGCACTTCAAGTGTTGTATAGCGTTGGTGTGTGCTGTGAAAATATAGTTTTTTCAGTGTGTGTGTGTGTGTGTGTGTGTGTGTGAGCGACTGGTAGCGGGAAACATACGTACGAGTTACACCGCCAAACGTTAGTTTCAGGTTGCCCAGTCACAGTAATGGACATGGAAAATAGGAAGTTCGACTTAAATTTGACGCTGACAAAAAAGGTTCGATGCTAATGTGTAAGTGAGGACAAACTATTGAAATGTTCGAAGAGTCGTTGTGCATTTGTGGTTTTGCTGTTATAACAGAAATGATACAGTTGCAAGGCTGCAAAATAGATCAGAGTTCCATATACACCGTTTAATGGAAATAACACCCAACAAATGTGAAACCAGTGAATCTGGTCATAGTAAAATACGTTATTTTAAAAAGTAGCATTGGAACTCAACATCGGCATTAGCTACACAAATCAGTTGTTCTGCTATCTTAACCTCCCATCACTGCTTGCGGTAGGCGTTACCGTACCACAACGTAAATGTCACGGTAAAATCTCTCGTGACATATTGTACACTAAACTTTCATCGCGAAGATTAGCTTCATTGACTACATCAAATTAAAATCATTTGTGTGCTTAGGAAGTGTTTGTTATGTACTATTTTTGTTCAAGGCCGCGCGGACGTGTTAAAAGACCGTCAGCTTTTGTTGGCTGCGGTACAGAATGATACCATTCGATTTATATCAAAATATCGACTTCCGCAAATTCCCCTGCTGTTTCCGTAAATGTGTACAAAAACGTAGATGCAGTTCTGCGAAACTGTTACTGTAGCATTTCGGAAAACTACCTAGTTTATTACATTTCTCAAACCAAAATAAAAGTGAGCATGTAATTTTTGAAGCTAACGACTTTGGGAAAAAGGAGCGTTTGGGGGGGGGGGGGGGGATTGAATCTCGATTATAGGCCACACTAAGATTTTGTACGCCAAAATTCGGAAGGGGGGGGGGGTTAAGTGCAGCCTATATTCGAGTGAATACGGAATTAACTTGACTGGTCACATTGGACCACTTGAGTCGTTCCAGTTCACTTTTTCTTTGTATGTTGCAGTGTTAGGTTCTTGCGTTCTGCCCAGTACCTCTTCATTCGGTCTGATCGTGCCTTCTCAGTTCGTCTGAAATTTCCACAGGCTTTCTGTATGTCATTTCTGCTTGAAAATTATAGAGGGAAACTTTCCCGGTGGGATAAATAAAAATAAAAATAGAAAAGAGATGACTTACCAAAAGGACCCGGCTCGTCGAGAGAAACAAATAAAATCACACGCAAACACACATACAAGCTTTCGCCACCACTGGCAGCTTCTTCAGGAAAAAGAGGAAAAAAGGGGAGGAAAAGGGAAGGATATGGGTTTTAAGGAAGTGGAAAAGGAGTCATTCCAATCCCAGGAGTGGAAGGACTTACCTTAGGGGAAAAAAAGGAAGGTAAACAAATACACACACACTCAGACATATCGAAACGCAAGCACACCTAGACAGACATTTGCTTTCACAAATGTCTGTCTAGGTGTGCTTGCGTTTCGATATGTCTGAGTGTGTGTGTATTTGTTTACCTTCCTTTTTTTCCCCTAAGGTAAGTCCTTCCACTCCTGGGATTGGAATGACTCCTTTTCCACTTCCTTAAAACCCATATCCTTCCCTTTTCCTCCCCTTTTTTCCTCTTTTTCCTGAAGAAGCTGCCAGTGGTGGCGAAAGCTTGTATGTGTGTTTGCGTGTGATTTTATTTGTTTCTCTCGACGAGCCGGTCCTTTTGGTAAGTCATCTCTTTTCTATTTTTATTTTTATTCATTTCTGCTTGAAATTTATGATTCTTAAAAAGGGTGTCGATCTTCCCTTTGTCCTTAGCATCAGCAATTTTGAGGGCAACCACTTTGAGATCATATTGAATTTCTTTGACCCAGTGTCCTGTCTTCTTTACGAGACTTCTCATCACTCGTCATAAAATTCTGTTCTTTAGCAGTCTTAAGATGTGAATGAAATAAGAGATTCTTTTCTTCTTCATTTTGCTGGTGTCTGGCTCAATCTCCAAATAGTTTCATAGGGAAGGATTCTCCAGACTCCTTCAACCTGGTGTTTCTTATATATACACATTCTAATAAGTCGTCTTTTTGTTTTGGGGAGCTTATCAGTTCTTCTTTCATTTTTAATTTGGAACAGCGTTTCACAGGCATAAGAGGCTTCTGGGAGAGTTATTGGATTTTAGTCTATTGAGAGGCATTTCTTATTATATGTTGACCAGGTTATAAACTGTGCCTTTTTCGTTTTGTTGGTTCTATTTCTCATTTAAGTTTTGTGTAATGATTTCTCCGAGATGTTTAAATTGTTGGACTATGTTAAGTTTTTGATCATTTATGACCACTTTATTTATGCAAAGTGGTTTCATGGGCATGATCTCCATTTTCTCGAAGGATATTTGTAGTCCTATTTTCTGAGTGATTTTCTGGAGACTGCTGATGTGGGCTCGAACTTCTTCCGTGTCAAGGGCTGAGAGAGCTAAATCATCTGCAAACCCCAGGCAGTGTGTTCTTATTGAGGGCCTTGCTCCAATTTGTATTCTATGTGAAATTTGTTTTTGCCAAATCTTCATAATGTAAATCCAGGGCCACATTAAAAAACTGTGGTAATAATCCATCATCTTGTCTAAGGCCAGTTTTACTAGTTATGGGTGAAGGTTGTATACTTTGAGGATTTTTAAAAGTGTGGATCTATGAATATGATCATACGTCTTCTTGAAATCTCTGAATGAAATAAATAGTTGTTTCTGTATTTGTAATATTCCATTATTAGTTTCAAGCTGAGAATTTGATCTGGGCAGCTTCTGAATGACTGAAGTCCTCCTTGATATTCTCCAAATTGTAGTTGCAGAGTGTTTTTCTACCCTGTTGTAAATTATGCAGGAGAAAATTTTGTATGTGCAGTCCAGAAAGGTTCTTCCTCTGTAATTATCCAGGTTGGTTTTATCTCCTTTTTTAAAATAATGGATGGATTATTCCTGAGTCCCAGTGCACTGGAATTTTCTCCATAACCCAAATTTCGACGATGTTGTTGGGGATTTATGATTGCAGGCTTCCCTGCATTTTTTAAGATTTCTGCAAAAACTATATCTTCGCCACATGCCTTGTAATTTTTTAATTCCTTAACTGTAAACTCTCCCCATTGATGGACGGAGGATGTATTAGATCTGGGGTGGTTAAAATGGGTTTGTCAGTGTTTACATGGAATGTTTCCAGTGGATCATCACAATTCAAAAGTTTATTTAATGTCTCTGCATTTTCTTTATTACTGTGGGCCAGCTTTCTTGCTTTATCTCTCAGCATTAATGTTAGGGGTTCATATTTTTTTAAGATATCTGCCGAAAGTTCTGTAACAATGCCGTTTTTTTCTTGAAATTCTCTTCTATCTTTTCTAGAGTATTTTTAAGATGTTTACATTTTGGTTGTCTGATAATTTTATGGGCCAACTTTCTTTGTTTAATGAGTTCTAAGTTTGATTCTTCTGACTTTTGGGTGTTATGATTTAGCCAACTGCAGCAACTTCATGACAAAAATTACCAATTTCACTACTGATTTTACCTTCAATTGTTTCAAAGTTACTATTGTTTTCATCCATTTTCTGGTTTAAATTACGATTGTATTCATCCAGTATCTTGTTTGTTTCACCCACTTTCTGACAGGCTACTTTCAAAATCACTGCCACAAATAATAATTTTGCCCAACTGGGTGCTTCATCTATCTTTGACTTTACAAAACCATCATCCCCCTGGTTCAGCTACATTTCTTATCTTTCATTCCACTTACATCAGATGATCTAATAAAGATTTGTAAGCACTGTCTCCTACGTTATGTGATTCTTCCCCAAATTTGCCCACATTATTAAAGCAAACTTGTTTCTTTTCATAACTAACATTTGCTTCTTGCTGTCCATCATCCACCAACAAACTAACTTTTTCACATTTATTACCCATGGTTGATGTTTAAGAATTTTACCTTAGAAATATGTTTTCTGGTGGTGATCGGCAATGTATAGCACTGTGTTCTGCGTGATGATCAGCAACTTGAACAGCTGCTACATCTCCGCAGCCGAATGTCTCCCATCTGTTTACAGGCCATCTTGGATTGCAGATTGGCTGGTTTTTTTTTACAATGACGTCGGTGCTGGTCCTTCCTCATTGGCTGCCACTCGACATAGATTTGTGAAGCCAATGTTTTGAAAATTATTTTGAAATAATACTTGTTTTTCTATCCACTGTGCCACATGAAGTATTTTCTCTGTCACAGTTAGGATTATGTACACGTCATTCACAATGCACTGTTTGTAAAACATTGTTTGTGAGTTCCAATTCATAGTCATTAATGATCAATCCTCACCCAAAAGGGCATCAGATGTAAGGTACCGGGCAGTAGGTCATTGCTTCTTGCAGTTCTCTTAGATAGATACTCTTGGTCATGGCTTCATGGGACAAAATTAATCTGCTAATAATGTAGGCGACTGGTAGAATTGCAGTTCATTGACACTTCAGTGATTAATGGTTGCAAAATACTAGCACGAATTATTTACAGACAGATGGAAAAGCTTGTGGAATCCAACCTTGGGGAAGATCAGTTTGGATTTAAGAGAAATGTAGGAACATGGGAGGCAATCCTCACATTACAACTTACCTTATAAGATAGGCTAAGGAAAGGAAAGGCAAACTTACGTTGTTAGCATTTGTAGATTTGGAGAAAGCATTTGACAATGTCAACTGGAATAAACTCTTTCAAATTCTGAAGGTAACAGGGGTAAAATATAGGAAGTGAAGAGTTATATTCAACTTACACAAAAATCCAAACAGCAGTTATTAGAGTCGAAGGGCATGAAACGGACACAGAGGTGGGAAGGGAGAAAGACAGGCTTGTAACCTTTTCCCAATGTTGTTCAATCTGTACATTGGGCAAGGGGTGAAGGAATGCAAGGAGAAATTTGGAGAGGGAATTAAAGTTCAGGAGAAGAAATAAAAATCTTGGAGTTTGGCAATGACATAGTAATTCTGTCAGAGACCGCAAAGGACTGGAAGAGCAATTTAATGGAATGGTCAGTGTCTTGAAAAGAGGGTATAAGATGAACATCAACAAGAGTAAAACAAGAATAATGGAATGTAGCATCAATCAGGTGATGCTAAAGGAATTAGATTAGGCAATGAGACAATGAAAGTAGTAGATGCGTTTTGTTATTTGGATAGCAAGATAACCTCTGATGGCCGAAGTAAAGATGATATAAAATGCAGAATGTCTATGGGAAGGAAAGCCTTTCTGAAGAAGCGAAATTTGTTGAAATCCAATATTAATTTAAATGTTAGGAAGTCCTTTCTGAAAGCATTTTTCTGGAGTGTGGCATTGTGTGAGAGTGAAACATGAGCAATAAGGAGTTCAAACCAAAAGATGACAGAAGCTTTTGAAATGTGGTGCTACAGATGAATGACGAAAATAAGATGGGTAGATCACGTAACGAATGAGGAGGTGCTTAACAGAATTGGGGAGAAAAGGCATTTCTGGCATATCCTGACTAAGAGAAGGGATAGATTGGTGCGAGACATCAGGGAATCATCAACTTAGCATTAGAGGGAAGTGTGTGGGGCAAAAACTGTAGAGGGGGACCGAGGAACGAATACAGTAAGCAGATTCAAAAGGACGTAGGTTGCTGAAATTATTCTCAGATGAACATACTTGCACAGGACAGAGTAGCGTGGAGGCCTGCATCAAACCAGTCTGCGGACTTTATATTTACTTTCAATTAGACATTACGTCATAATTTTTTTAAATCAGCGATGTTATTGGTGGAATTTTGGCGGAAAAATGGAAACTGTTGGGAGGCCAACAGTGCCCAATTGTCTCCATTTATGGTCAATGTACAAGCCTCATTAATTACAATCACTACAATTCAGTATGTACATTCCACATGTCAATAATACAAATTTACACAATTTGTGTGTGGAATACAAAAGAATAAGGTGTATGTTTGAATGTAGCACAAATATAAAGGATTATTCACTGCATATACACTTTCTACGTGCCTAACATTGAAGAACATTTACATAATTGTTCAAATTTAAAGTTCAAAGTGATGTGGGTTGTGCCTCAGATACGTCACAAAAGGTGATTCCCCGGATTATGCCTTTGATGAAGGATGAAACAATACTCATTTACATGGCATGAAAGCATCCTATTTACATCATGCAAATAATGTCACTGAAAATTGTGTTGATAATTATGTACATTAAATTAATTATACTGGAAAAGTGAAGAATAACATACAACTGACTATAGTAAAAGATAGTGTAAATAATACTGAGTAAGTTGATATACAAATCTCTGTTAAATTAATATTGCCTCACTTTCAAATATACCTAAATAGGTTTCAAACAATTACTTTGTAATAAATGATAATTATACAGAAACTAATGAGGGCAAAACTTTCCTAACATTAATTTTGAAACATAATAATACCTACTTTAATATTATGAGACAAGAATTTACATAATTTTATAGGAAATACTAATTAGCATACTTCCGAAATATATCAATATGTCTCTGGCAATTACTAATTAAAAAGACTTCTGTGACATCAAATAATGTAAAATAACTTCAGCTAGTCTTGTTAGAAAAAAAGAATAACAAATATTTTGGAACAGAAAATGATAATAGACTAATTACGCAACACTGGTATTGGAAGGTTCAGTACTGCAAGCAGATGGAAATAAATCCCAACATGCTTCGTTACACGTACAGAGCTTGATTATATGTAGCTTGTTTGGTGAATTCAAGTTGGACCTTGCAGTTCAACACCAATCTGATATCCCTTTCTAGATTACCAGTTGCCAGGGGCTGGAGGTGGTGGCCTGGTTAGTCAGCTGATTGACATGTTCATTCCTCATATTGCCAATTTGGCCCAGGATCCAAACAATAACCACTGAACAGCAAAGACTTGCTGAGGTTGAAGACAGAGTCATGAGCAGACTGCAAAAAATGAAATATTTTGGACAAGCAACAGTCTAAATGAGGTACGCACTGCAATCTGTTCTATCAGGTTCCATCATAACAACATTGGTGAAAACAAAAGATTCATACAAAACAGAATAGTATTTTACAAGACAAAGTAAATAGAAATGACCTCTTCCTTAAATTTAATCATCTGTGTTACCATGAACATATAATCACCAAAAATTCACATGGTACTGTAAGTGCATTTTAACTAAATTGATGTGTAAAACATTTACCTGTTAAATGATTGATAAGCTTAATGTTCTGAACAGAAGTATATTGTCACTTATATTGTGATTTTAACTGGGAAATATGGGAAAACGGGTAATTTTTTCATGTCTGCTTATGCACCCTGAAGGGTAGAAGATGACAAAATTTCCAGTTTTTTTTTTTTTTTTTTTTTTTTTTTTTTTTTTTTTTTTTTTTTTTTTGTGAGAAATGACAGCTATCTCTTAATGAAACATGATTCAGGATAGTAGGAAAAACAATCCCATATTTTTCAAATAAACTATTGGTAATGAGGTGATGGCCTTACCCATCCAGGTGCCTTGGGTGATTCGCCCACTTGGCGCCCTTAGGGGGCATCCATTAATTACACAAGGTGTTGGAGGGGGGCGGGGGGGTCAAACTGAATCCATGAAAATTTCATGTGATGGAGAGGGGGGTCTTAGCAAATTTCACGTAATATTATTATTATTATTATTATTATTTGGAAAAAAACAGTCTAAAACGGTTAAATTGAGTAAGGCATGTTTCACATCTATAATATGGCTAATTCCCACACAATAATACTTACCACAGTTATACAGACATCACATAGTAATACATTAGCCCCCCGATTGTTACTCTAAGGATACACAGCCTCTCTTTCCCCCCCCCTCCCCCCCCCCCCCCCCACACGCTTGTTTTTGTCGGAACTGGAACGCAACACTCGCAGCAGCAATAGTGCTGGCCACCCCGGGTACCCCTCTCAGGCTGCGTGAAACCCAGGCCAGCATGCTCGGCTACAGCCATACAGTCATTCATTTCATGAGCGTTTTTTAATTATTATTATTATTATTATTATTATTACTTCAAGGATTGAAGATGTCCCATTGTTCACTTGTGCTCAAGCAGTGGCAAATTATAGTTACGTTCTGATAATAGAATACGTGTGCTTTTTAGTTTCTTCAAGAATTTTTTATTATTGAGCTTTCCTTTCCCAATTTTCTGAACCAGAAAGCTTTTTCTTAATCGTTTCCCTTTCTTCTGGCATGATTTAATAATGTGGCAAATTATGGCATAGACATTGCACTACTTCGTGACCACAATATTAAATCTATAACATATAAATAAAATTACCTATCACTAGACATAACTAGAAAAGAAAACATGAACTAAACATTAAAAATGTTTTTAAACTTTTCAGAAAATTGAAATGTTGTCCCTGTCAAGACTCTTTTCAGTCACTATGATTTACCATGAAAACACGAACCCTGCCTCCGCCTCTTACTAACAGTTTCCAATATGTGTGTGTAAATCATAGCGCTGCCAACGTATGCAGTCCAACACATATTGGGTGGTGGCGGCGCAGTATTATTTCAGTATGTTAGGGGTATTCTCCATGAAAGCAGTGCATGATCTATTAATTGCTGTAGATGAGTCGTTAAGTCACACATATTTGATATACATCAATTCAAATGAATTAATTTCAAAAGTAATGAATATTTCATAGTCCATCTTTTCCTTTATTTGGACCGGCAGCTACCAGTAGTTTCTGTGGTGCACGAGAGATGGTGCAGCTGCATGAGCGCTCCCTTTTTGCAGTTCTTGAAACAAATAATGAAGGTGCTGTGATAGACCCATCTCCCAGACGTCAGGCAAAGCTCGTGCGAAACATGGATGGATGCAACAATAAGAATATCGCATTCAGCATCTTTTCTCTTCTGATATCCTCAATTCAATACACATTTGTGAGCTTAACAACATATGTTGAATGAGATTGAATAATATTTTATTTTCGCAAGATGGACGATTGTAAATTCTAATATTGATGGTATAGTACGGTACCGCCGTGTTTTTTGGACATATGTTGGTGTATGCGGTGCCCCTGGGCCTCGGCGCCCCGGGCGACCGCCCGGGTCACCCCGCCCTAACTAAAGCTGGCGCTAGTGATGGCACAATTGCATTGATCAAACGTGTAGGTGAAACACTGCAGAGCAGTATGAATTGAAACAAACATATACTCATTGTATTGGGAGAAAGTTGGGAAGATGGGGTCCATCTGTGTAAAGGAGACTGTATGTAGAAGGTTTGTGCAACACCTTCCTGAATATTGTTCAAGTGTTTAGGATCCCAATCAGAGAGATTTTTGGGAACTCACATGAGAAGCACTGTAGGAGAGAATGTTCTTCTTGAGAAATACCATTGAGGAAATTTAGAGGACTGATATTTGAAACTGGTTGCAGAACAATTCCGCTCCCACTAACTTTTAATTTCATGTAAAGGTCACAAAGGGCTTCTACAGAGGCTTGCAAACATTTTTTTCCCTTGTTTTATCTGGGATTGGAAAAGAGAAGGAAATGACAAATTGTGGTAACATGGTACCCTCCACCATGCATCAAATGGTGGATTGCAGAATATGTTTGTAGATATAGGTGTAGACAGAAAAACTATTTTAACTCTTGCACAAGTCTTTAACTTTTCCTTTGTTCTCATAAAAGGCAATGCTATAATTTAACTAATGCTATCTATATTTTAACACTGCTTTTAACAATCTAATAAAACTGTGTAGATAAGAAATATATTACCAATAACTGGCAGGAGAAAATACCCAATACAATACAGGAAACTGTGCTAGCTTTCAGAACCAGTGACTCCATTTGGCAGGACAGAAGGAGAATGTGATGAAAGGAAAAGACTGGGAATGTTTAGAAAATCGATAGAGTTGATGAGAAAGTTGCTCAGACCCGGTTAGAGATTATTGAATGGTTGATTATTTAGTTGATAAATTTTACACTGTAAAAATATGGTAAATGAAGATTCCCTATGATATAAAATGAAAACTACATAATTAACACTCTACAAATAGTTTGTTTTTGAGCTTAAAATGGAATATTCATGCTAGATTTATGAATACATTGCTGTGTGCAGTATTCATTGTTAACAAAATACTTTTCTTATAATTGTTGGTATATAATAAACTCACTGTAATCAGTGTAATGTTTACATGTCAATAGAATTTATATGAAAAAGCAGTAGAGTAGCAACATACCTGTTAATTTCACTATTTTAAAATTAAATAAAGCATGGTAGTTTACTGAAGTCAATTATTTATTTTCAGTTATTAATTTTTAAATTAACTTCAGTTATTTTTTTATAACGGCTGTGACTAAAGATTTAATGTTGTGTTAATTTGATGTTTCTTTTCTACTTAGACAAGTGACTGTGGCTAAATCAACATCTTTGAAGTGAGTTGCTACCTATCCTTGTATTATTGACATTCCCACCTACAGTTTCATTCTTAGAAGTTAATAATTAGGCTAACACCTGATTTAATTTGTCGATGAATATTTTGATTCATTCTGAATCCAGTCTTCAGTGAGGGAAGTACAGAACATTAATGAATGAACAAGCCCCTAAAATGATGCTTATGTGTCTCTTCTCAGAAACATTGCCAATAATATGTTTATTAATTACACTGACCCTCTTCCAATAAGGAGAACATTTCTCCTTGGGTTCAATGGACAGAAAATTTCTTACTAAAATAGTATGTGAATGGATTACATATGCCAGGAATTGCATTGTTTTCATATTTCTTCACAAGACCAGTAATCAACCCATCTCTCGCCAAAACAAATGTAAGGGCAATAAATACCTTCCACAGTTCTATGAAATATTTTCATATTTTCATCCATCCCAAAACTTATTTAATGCAAATGTAATAATTTCTTTCTTTGAAAATGGATAGGTTGAATTTCTTTCCCAGTTAGTTTACAAGTATAAGTTGTGTTCCCTCTCTCATGACAATATCAATGGGATAGAGCACCAACATATTTCTCCTTTATACATTATTTCTACAAGAACAATCCTGACATATTACATTACTTGTGGTCACTCCTGTATGTTCAGGAAAAGAATCAACAAGAGGTTATTACATAGGCAGAAATAAAATCAGTTTAGAAATATGTAAACTTTCTTGGTAACATGAATGATTCATAAAATATTTAGCTTCAAGAGGCAAAACTCCTGGTACTTAGCAGAAAAGAGGAAATAATTTTAGCAGGAGGAGTCTGACACTCAGACCTCAGGTTAAGACACATTTACCATTTATGAGGTGGAAGAAGGAGAAAAAGAAAACTCCAAGATAAAGATGAATGAAAAGGAGTCACAAAGAAAGAGATTAAAATAGTATGTTGGTAAATAATAATAGAAGTGAAATCAATAAAAGTAATGGAATAATGGTACTACAGTAAACTGAATACATTCATCTAGTGGCAAGGGAAAGTAATAAAAACTGGAATCAAAAGAATGGCAAATAATAATAACAACAACAACAACAACAAAGAAAAAATTGCACTGATGTTTTTTACGGTCCACTTTAGATTTGTAGTTTTATAAGTTTTTGCAAACATTTTGGACCAAAATAATAATTTAAATAATAAAAAATTAATTAATAACAGTGTCTGAAACCCTTGTAAGAAAAAAAAAATTGGTACTGGCAGGTTCCAAATCACTGACATTCAGCGTCACAGTCCAACACATTTCTCACTACCCTACAAGCTAACAGTTACACTAGATTATCATTTATCGTACGAAGAACGGCATCTTTTTGTTAATTCTTCAGTGCGCCATTCCTTTGAAATTACAATGTGTAAGTTACAATAAGAAAATCACCAAATACGCAACGCAAGATGGCGTATACCAGAGACAGTTCTGGGCGAGGAATGTCACGTGACATATGCGAACAGCTGGTTTTCGTTAATTTAATGGAGGGTTTCAAAACCACGTTATTTTTGCAAATATCTCAGAAACGATACGAGATATGAAGGGGGGAGGGGGGGGGGAAGAGAGAGAGAGCGAGAACAAAGTTGTAGAGAATTTTCTCCTCTAAAAATTTGGTTATTCAATTTTCGTGTCAGATGCATGGTTAAGCCATTATTTTCATTTAAATTTCAAGCTGTCAAAAGACGATCACAAAGGCCCACTTTTAGTGTTACTATCGTAACCTAAAGTGGGCCAATTAGGCCACTCTGTGTTATGAAAAAAGATGGCTATGTGCTAAAGATGTATCTTGAGTGACAGTGCTAGCTGAATTAGAATTTATTTATTAATTTATCTGCAGTATGAAAATTATTTAATGATTTTCTTAATACATTTACAGCATTTTTCAGAAAAGAATTCACACCGCTTGTTGGCAACTTTAGCTGTAATATTTTAGGTGAATTATCTACAGCGAATTAATACTATAGTAACAGACATTCATACTAACAAACATTGGGACGCAGTGTATTGTTTCAGTATAGCTTTTTCAGAAAACATTTTATGGAAAGATTGTTATAAGTCTGTAACTAATTAGGAACAATAAAAATACGGTGTTACTTTTGTCAGATAACTGGTGAATGTGTTAGGTAACAATATATAGGTGCTTCAGGTTTGACCTCCAGTGTTTTGGCCGACTTTCCCAGACAGTTGTAAGTGAACCTACAGTTTCATATGGACTATGAATCATGGTATTTTTGTACCTGTGTAACGTTAAATATGGATATAGATATTAATAGATTTCAATAGTAAGAAGTTAAATTTTTCCCATATTTAATTATCTTAATAAATTTTTCTGTCTTGCTAAATGCATTCATTGTTATTTTTTCACCATTAAGTTTTTTTAAACAAGGAACATTACCAGTAAGTTCTACATTCACACACATCTTCTTTTCAGGAATGAATCCTGAAAAAATTGGTATAGTTGGTGAGGATACACCAGCTGAAAATCCCGATGATGAGCACTGCATGATATTCCAAGAATATCTCTTGGACCCATCAGTAACTGTCAACCAAGTCCTTGGTGATAGTGGAATATCATTGTTGGATTTCACACGATTTGAGTGTGGTGAAACCTCGACTGGAATCATTCCACAAGAAAAAGAAATAGTGGAAATTGGTGGCTGATATCAGGAGAAAGACTTCCATGTTGAAATCCATTTTATCCAGCCGTATTTGCCTTAAATAAGTTGAAGTATTAATTAAAAAATATAGTCAATAACTTGTTCAACTGTTCTTACTTTCTATGTAAAGTGTATATTTGCTTCGTGTAGGACATAATTGAAAATAAGTATATAGTTTTTATAATACTTCATAAGACAAAAAATTTTTGGCCACTTCAGAAGCTTATATTGAATGTGGTAAAAGACTTTCTTTCAGGATTGAGGCATATTGAAGCAACTTTTGGAATGTTATCTCTCAATTTTTGTCGAGGACTTCCAGAGCCAAGTTCGGCAATCTTTTTTCCAGATTGGTGCTATGTCTTCAGGTGAGTACATTCGACCCTGATAGTTAAGAATTTCGGACCCCACAACATGTAGCTGCATTGTGCTCTTCTCTCGTGTCCGTATATTTACACCAACAGCTGGCTTCAGGTAACAGCCACATGGACACCGCACTTGGGTTGTAATGGGGCTTACAGTTGACATTTCCCTGCTTTCTGACTGTTCTTTCATTGTATTACTTATACGCAGCTCTTCTAGAGCACCAGTGAAAGAGTGCCGTTCAGTCACGAAGTTTTTTATTCCATTGAATGTTGTCACTTCTGGAGAAGACTGTGATCTTGCAACTATATATCCCAGCTTCTCATTTGCATTCACTTTTCCTGTTGGTGTATTCTGCATACCGTGAATTTCATTTTAAGCAGGAAATTAAAAGCTGAAATTAAAAATAAATACATATATGTAGAGTCAGTGTTACATCACAAAAAAGGAAAAAAAATATAAATTAACAAAAATAAAACTAATTGGTTAAATTTGTTTGAAGTTTATATACAATACTTGATACGTTCTATGCACCTTCTAACCATCTAAACACAATTGTTATTCAACCTGAATTGTCCACTGTTAGGTTTTATATAGTATTAGTGTTAGATTCAACAAGTATATAGCATACTTTCCTATTCTAAATTCATACTTCTATGGCCTGTATTCTAGAAGATAACAGATATTGTTTAGACAACTCTTAGACTTTGACATGTGTACAGTGTGTCTAAATCACCTTGAGTAGGAATTTGTCAGAACACCATGCAGGGAAATTGTATATTAGTTGGTCTCAATGGACACGTCAGTAAAGCCAAGAACAATTACTGAGAAAAGTGCATGCTACAAAATATGACACCTTTTTCCAGAAAATAGACACCCAAATGGCAATACATAAAAGCAGCAGTAGAGAAAGTCAAATAGATTTCCCAATGTGCAGAAAGTATCAGGTAGGAAGAGGTAAAGATCACCATAGGGTTTCAATGCTAGATGGGTAATCAGTTATGCAAATAATAGAGCAAAATGAACAGTACCGTAAATCAAATGGTGGATACTAAAGGACCCAAAGTTAAAAAAGTTATTTCAGTGTGAAGGTTCTATTAGAGGAATTTCCAGAGCAAGGAGTAAAGAAGAGGTGGGAAGCAATGGTGGTGCAAATTGGAAAGTAAGAGATTAGGTACTTGGTAAAACCACGGGAAAACCTCCAGAGAAACGTGGTGTAGCAGTGAGGTAGAAGAAGTAGCAGTGATGTAGAAGAAACATTTAAGGCAAAAAGGTTACAGTGAATAACAGGGAAATTGTGGGGGGAAACAGTAAAAAAAAAAAAAAAAAAATCTCATTTTGGGCTCAATGGAAGAAATGGGTTTGTATAGGTAAATTCTTTTCTGTCAAATTCCCTGTTTAGTTGTCCTTCATTTCCCAAAATTTGATAGGGAATTTCATTTTGGAAAACTTGTGGTAGCCTTCAGTGAGGTTTGTGAGTAACTGAAGACAACTAAAACAGGTGCAAATATTTTTAAAATTGCTGGACCATAAGACAGGGGAGGGGGGGGGGGAGCTTCACAAAAACTTAGGATAAGTAGGTTAAGATGGGACAAATATTTTTCAACATCTGCTCCAAGAGGAAAATTCAAGATAAATCTTTTGATGATGGTGCTGCCTTTTGAAATGTGACTGTGGATAACACAAGGGGCTTGTATTTGGGAGGACAGCAGGTTAAAACCTGCCTGCGGCCATCCTGATTCAGGTTTTCCATTATTTCCGTACATAACTCCAGGCAATTGCCATGATGGTTTGTTTCAAAGGGCACAGCCAATTTCCTTTCCTGTCCTTAGCAACAATCAGTATGAGCATGTGCTTCATCTCTAATGGCGACGTTGAACCCTAATCCTCTGTCCTTTTTTCTTTCCCTTTCTTCATTTTTTGGAGAGTGCCATGGCAATAACTGTGCTGTGGAAAAGTTATTTTTTATTCAGGACCTGTATAATCTGATCTCAAGAGTGTGCTTAAAATGCAGTTTGGAGCTAAAAAAATTGGAGTGAGACGTGAAATAAGTTTGGAGTTTTCTTGCAGTCTTACTGTGGTGGTTTTCCACTATTGCCAATTCCTAGCGATTGCACTGAAGCGTACGGTGTAGAAGCAACATGGGAACTGTGCAGTGGATATTCACCAAATTTAGTAGGTCATTCATTCATTTCCGTGTCCAGATCAAGTTTTGTTTTTCCAATAGTTAGCCACCGCCACGGCTTTGTCATTGGCTTGTAGCAGGTCACTGAAACTGCAGGGCTCCGGCAATAGTCGGCACGTAAGCAGATGTGCCTCGTCCTGAACCTCTCCGCATTCACAAAGAGCATCGTCATAAGTCAGCAGGCCCCACCTATGCGGATTAGTTTTACATCTGGGTACACCAACTCTCATCCTGTTTAGTGTTCTCCAAACTGTATAGGGGAGCTTGTTTCCATGTGCCATTTCCTCTTTTGATGTTATTGGCAGTCCGGTTTGTTCATTCTTCCATTTACAGACTCTTCTTATTTCCTGCAAACCGTTAAGTATCTTAGTTCTTGCGATGAAGCTGTTTCTAGATTTGAGCCTGAGTGATGTGCCCATTCAATGGGTGTCGGTAATCATTCTCTTTTGTTTGTTCTCTCAACATCTGTTTTCACCTGCCTTCTTATCCTGGGTGGACAATTCCAGCAAGGAGGTACGTATTACCTGTTGGTGTGGGTCTGAGACAGTCTGTAACAATGCGCATAGTCTCGTTGAGACTTACATCAACCTGTTTAGTGTGGGCAAATGCATCCCATACTGTTGCTGCATATTCTGCTGCTGAGACACATAGAGCAAGTGCTGATGTTCTCAGTACTAATGGTTGAGCTCCCCTTTCATAGTTTGTCAGCCTGCGGATGATGTTATTTCTGGAGCAAACTTTGACCTTCGTATTTCGGCAATGTTGTTTGAAGGAGAGCGTTCTATCAAGTGTAACCCCAAAGTATTTAGGTGTTGGACAGTGCTCTAGATTCTTGCCCTGCCACGTAACATAAAGATCAACTCCAGCATCTCAATTGCATAGATGGAAAGCACATACTTGTGTGTTACAAGGGTTTGGCTTTAGGTAATTGGCATCGTAGTATTGAGCAAGTTCTTCAAGACCACTGGATAGTTTTTGGGATACTTCATCAAAACTGGATCCCTGGACAGTCACAGCTGTGTTATCAGCATATACGAACAATCGTGTATCTTGAGGGATAGGTTGGTCATTAGTGTACACATTATACAAGATCGGAGAAAGTACACTTCCTTGTAGTAAGCCATTCTTCTGCAGTCGCCATCTGCTGTTCTTGCCATTTAGAGATACATAAAATCTTCGATTCTGCAGAAGGCTACCAATAACCATTGTCAGCCTACAGTCCCCTATGAGATGATACAATTTGCAATTTCTGTGGTTTACTGTGTCATACGCAGCAGTAAGATCTATGAAAGCTGCTCCACTTATTAATCTTCTTTCAAAGCCATCTTCTATGTGCCGCGTTAAATTGAGTATTGGCCCACAACAAGACCATCCTGGTCTAAAACCGGTTTGTTCCTTTATGATCTTTCCATCAATTATTTGAGCCACATGGTTAAGAGTCATCCGCTCCAGCATCTTGTAGAAATGGCATAGAAGTGGATTTGCCAGGTTTTAGTAAGGCCACCACCCTCGCCTGCCGCCATAGTTTTGGGATCTTAAGCTCCTTAATACAGGCATTAATCATTTGCAATAACCAATTTTGAACTTTTGGCCCAAAATGTTTTATCTGCTCCTTTCTAAGGTCATCAGTTCCAGTGACCTTATTCAGTTTCATACTCTGAATGGCGTCTTCTAGTTCGGTTGCTGTGAATGATGTATTGAGGAGGCCATTATCTTTTTGTTCTTGGGGTATAGCTCTTTTCCTTTCTTTTTTCCCTCCTGTTTTCTCATTCTTCAGAAGTTGGCTAGCAATCTGATTTGCTGTTACTCCATTGTTCTTCTGTTTATGGTCAGTTGGGTCCCCACTCAAGTTTTTTAATAATTTCCATGCACGTCTGCTGTTTTGCATCATGTCTAGGTTCTAGACAAGATTGTACCACCATGATCTCTTATCCTCAGCAATAGCCTACATTAGGTCTTCTGCAGCCTCCAACGTATCTTCGCTGAAAGGGTCCTGATTGAACAGCTTTTGGTACCTGTCAAGCAAGGCTTTGCTACTGCCAGTCAGTCCTTGGATGTACTGGGTGTGGCAACCTCTTGGGATATTTTTCCTTGAAACCTCTTTCACAAGATCGATAAATCTACCATACTCATCTGGTCGAGGAGGAATTTTCTCAATCTCTTTATCCAATTGCTCTTGAAATTGTTGTCAGTTTGCTTTTTTAAAATTAAACCACCTTCGAAAGGGCACCTTAACTGGCTTGACGGTGGCATTCACAACACAAATAATGGGTCTGTGTTGGGTACTTGGGACGGGATGATCAACAAGCTTCACACACTGCATTGCCAACTTCCTACTCACAAAGATGTTGTCAGGATTATATCCCCTCCTCCATCTTCCGCTATTGAACGATGCTGGGAGTTTTGGCTCATGAATAAGTTGCAGGTCATTACTGTCAGCCCAGGATTCAAGCTGTATCCCATTTTCATTACTCTCGTTATATCCCCACACTTCACTATGGCAGTTGAAGTTGCCCATTACAAAATTAATATGGTCATATGTAAAATTGTTAGGTTCATTGAAAACAAAGTCCATATCTGGTGGTTTGTACACAGTCATCACAGAGAACTTGTGGGCCCAGATGGTAAGTACTTCAATGTTATTTATCTCTGTCAATGCAGCTATTGTTACACTGAGCCCAGGTCTAACAAAAATCACACTCCCGTACTTGTCATGAGGTCTTTCGATGACTAACTCCATTCCTGTTATTATAGGTTTGTGGCTGGTGGTTCCCCGATGTGTTTCCTGCACCAATAATACGTTACATTTATGCATACTGCATTTGTATGCTAATAAAATTCTCTTATGACTATAAAATCCCTCAATATTTATAGAGATTATCACGAAGGTTGGTCTTGATAAAGGCCGTCGCATCTTTGATGTTCCTTTCCTTGATCTGGTGTTAGAAGGATTAGCCGGTGAAATTTTTCACCGTTTCCAGGGTACACCCGACTGTGTCCTTCAGCTTATTGGTTCACAGTCTACTAGGAGGCTCCTTCTTCGTACCTAAGTAGGTGTGCAACTTTTAAATTACCATGGAAAAGATATATTGCCAGACACAGGTAGGTAACCTAGATTTGCCCCACAGTACTCAGTGTGAATATTCTAAAGGCAATATAAGAAGTATGTAGAAGATTTGGTCAAATTTTAAAAAGGTTTCAAAATTATGAGATAAGAAAGTCTTGCACACCTGAAGTATGAGATTTAAATTAAAATCATTTAAAAAATCTGGTGCCGTTCTGGGAACAGTAAAATCTGTGACAAACAGGGCACTGTAGATTTCTTTTAAAATACTGAAGCTTGCTCATACCCTAGTAGGTTTTACTATATGCCTACACAACACTTAAAAAAAAACCTTGTGACCTTTAAAGCCCCATTTTTTGGTTCAACTGTCTTATGACTGGTTTGACACAGCTCATCACAAATTCTACTCCTGTACCAACCTCTTTGTTTAGCACTTTGTGACATGACAAGTTATCTCAATGCACTGGTTTGTTGTATGGCCAAGAAGCCTGTTTAAAACGCACAGTGTGTGCTAATATATTTCACACTTTGCAACATGTGGCAGAATATATAACTCATTCCAGTAATCAGGACAGAGCTGGTCACTAGGCTACATTTTACGTCTTCCTTGCCAGCTGTGACATCAGCCATTATGAACGACAATGGGTACAAGAAAAGATTAGAGACAAATACAGGCAAAATGATCTACTGACTAGCATACTATATTTAACACATTTACGGGTAGGAAAGATGTTATCTTCTCCTACTTTCAACATGATGGTGTGTGTAATAGATCAGTATATAGAAAGTGCTATTAAAACTGTTAGAATAAGGTATAACAAGAAATTTGAAGCACTAATATCTAAAATTGTGTGTAATAGTAATGAATCCACTAACACATCACATTTTATGAGAAAGTCACTAATTTATCGAACCTTATCCTTACTGATAATGAAACAAATTTGTTAAAAAGGGACTTAAGTATAATCTACCACAACGAGCTAGTTCTGCTAATGTAATTTCTATGATAGGATATGTAAAATTAGCAATCGACTTAGCAAAACTTCCAATAGTAGAACAAAACAGTATATCCAGTAAAATAGGTAAAATCATAGGGCCCTACACATCAGATACCAAAAAGATCAACAGAAATCAGGAACTAAAAGATCTACACAACATTAACAAAAAACAAAAAGCAAATAACACTTTAGCATTGAAAGCAGATAAAGGTTATACTATTGTCTTGATGAAGAAGATGAATATATAAATAAAACGCTTAACTTCTTTAACTCAAATAACATTACAAGTACAAAGACCCTACAAACCGATTTCAAGCTTTTTTAAAAAGAGCTATAAAAAAGTCTGAGTTTCTTTTAACACAAAAAGAACAAAACAGATATTTAGTTGTGAATCCACAATTCCCCAAGCTCAGAGCACAACCAAAGGTCCATAAAATAAATGTTCCAATTTGACCAATTGTGAATCTGATAAACAGCCCAGCATACCTAATAGAGAAAAAACTTAATAAAATCATATGTGAAAATTACACATACAGCAGACAATATACTGTCAAAAGCTCGACAGACTTAATTGCAAAAATACAAGACATAAAAATCCCTGACAACAGTAGATTCCTTTCTTTAGATGTAACTAATCTATATACTAATGTACCCACTGATGAAATTATTGCTATCATAAAAGAAAACCTCTTATCCCACAACTACTTTAGTTTCAATTGGACATGTATACACAAAAAATGATGGTCTTGCAATGGGTAGCTACCTGTCTGGTACACTAGCAAATATTTTTCTACACCACCTAGAAAATCAATTTTGTGAAGAGCAAAACCAATGGAAAACAAAAGTAGTACACTATAATTCTATTTAATGGGTGTATAGAAGAAATTGAAGACTTCCATTAAAGGTTTAATAATACGCACTCAAAGATAACCTTCACAATTGAACATGAAATTAACAACAGCATTAACTTTCTCGACGTAACCTTAAGTAAGACTAACTCAGTACATACTTTCAACATATTCCGAAAACCCACAACTACAGACATAATAATTCATAATAGCTCTTGTCACCCACAAAGCCATAAAGAAGCAAACTTTAGATCAGCAATAGATCGTATCACCAAATATCCTCTATGTAACAAAAATATAAATTCAGAGCTAAATAGTATTAAAGATGAAATCACTTTAACGAAAACTGAAACAAGAAAGAAAGACAAATTTGAAAAACTGCCATACTGGGGTCAATTTCAGATAGAATAAAGTATGCACTGAAGAAAACAAATCTTAAAATAGGCTTCTACACTAACAACACTTTAGGAACCAATATCATACATAAAATACAAAAAATTGATCGCTATAGTCAATCTGGAGTTTACAAAATCGAATGCAGTAAATGTGACAAGGCGTACATTGGACAGACAGGCAGACCTTTCAAAATTAGGTTTAGAGAACATATAAATACAAGCGAAAATAATGTTTCAGCATTCGGCACACATCTCAGACAAAGTAAACATTCGACTGGGAGTATAGAAGAAAAACTCAAAATTTTACATATTGTATGCAAAGGACAACTAATGGACGTTTTAGAAGAATTACAAATCTATACTCTTATGACCAAATACCCAGAACAAATGTTAAATGAACAAACAGAAATGCGCAATAAAAAATTCATCGAAAATTTCCATAACACCTTGGCCAGCAGAAAAAGTACAATCCAACCTACCGTAATATACTTCCAAATATGCAACAAAATGCGATAAATTATAGTAGCACTGCAATATTACCCCTATATTACAATATAGTACACAAAGGCAGTTTATTACACTTAAAATAGTTCAGAATAAAATATAATATTTATTGTACAATATTTGTCATGGTACTGTTTGTCACACTGCATATAACCAACAATATTGTTACAAACAAAATTATGCAAAGAATATTTAATAAAAACATCTTTGGATCTAATAGGTGGCTTAAGAAAATGGGCAAAGCCCAAAACTAGTCAGCATTTCAAATAAAAGCAGCTGTGGTGCATATATATAAATGTCTTTTCTACAATATTTAAGAGCTGTAAAATGCAACATATCAAAAACATTTGATCAAAAACATCGGCCATTATGGTAGTTGATCATGGGCAAACTACTGTTCTAAACATGCATGTGTGTAATGAGAACTGAGCTGAGTATAGAATATGGGGTAGCAAATTACAGATAATTACAATGTTATGTAGATATGACCTGGAAGTGCAAGACAAAAGGAGTTACTGTGACAAGTGAAAGTGAATATCATATAATCAATCAATAATTTACATCTTGAAAAGTGATCAAACACAAAATTATAGCTTTTGTTAAGACACATTTTGAGTAACATTAATAATTAAACTGTGGCACATATTTTAATTGAAGAAGAAATCAGATTCAGCATAATTTATTATTATTATTTTTATGAACAGAGAAACCCAAACATGGCAGTATGTGTTGCCAGCTGTAACTACAAACAACACATACTAACTATTTGTTGAGGTTATTTTTGTTCATATTAACAGCTATGAAATCCATATATATAATTATGCCACAAGAATTTCAGATTTTCATCCTTGCAGTCATAAATTGTATATGTTTAAACTGAGAAATTGTCAAGGTATGTTTCTAAAGTAGAATTATAGTATGTAGCTAACTGTGCAAACACAAAAAAAATTGTATGAACTGGTGGTTGCTTGAGGCTATTGGTGCTTTTTTAGCTTTGAGGGGGACATTGTTTTGGTGAAGGTGATTGAGTCTTTACAAAATCTAACCAAGGATCAGCGGGACATCTTTGCTATATAAAACGAAAATTATAGAGGGAAACTTTCCCGGTGGGATAAACAAAAATAAAAATAGAAAAGAGATGACTTACCAAAAGGACCGGCTCGTCGATAGAAACAAATAAAATCACACACATACAAGCTTTCGCCACCATTGGGAGCTTTTTCAGGAAAAAAGGGGAGGAAAAAGGGAAGGATATGGGTTTTAAGGAAGTGGAAAAGGAGTCATTCCAATCCCAGGAGTGGAAGGACTAACCGTAGGGGGAAAAAAGGAAGGTAAACAAATACACATACACTCAGACATATCGAAACGCAAACACACCTAGACAGCTACAAATGTCTGCCTAAGTGTGTTTGGATGTGGATATGTGTGAGTGTGTGTGTATTTGTTTACCTTCCTTTTTGTCCCCTAAGGTAAGTCCTTCCACTCCTGGGATTGGAATGGCTCCTTTTCCACTTCCTTAAAACCCGTATCCTTCCCTTTCTCCTCTCCTTCCTCCCTCTTTTTCCCGAAGAAGCCACCACTGGTGGCGAAAGCTCGAATGGTTGTGTGTTTTTGTGTGTGTTTGGTGTTCCTATCGATGAGCCTGTACTTTAGGTAAGTCAAAAATCTTTATTTTATACCATTTTCCCACCTGGAAGGTCTCCTTCTATAATATATATGTGTGTGTGTGTGTGTGTGTGTGTGTGTGTGTGTGTGTGTATTATAGAAGGAGACTTTCCAGGTGGGAAAAATATGTATAAAATAAAGATTTTTGACTTACCTAAAGTACAGGCTCGTCGACAGAAACATAAAACACACACAAAAACACACAAACATTCGAGTTTCACCACCATTGGTGGCTTCTTTGGGTAAAAGAGGAAGGAAGGAGAGGAGAAAGGGAAGGATATGGGTTTTAAGGAAGTGGAAAAGGAGCCATTCCAATCCAAGGAGTGGAAGGACTTACCTTAGGGGTCAAAAAGGAAGGTAAACAAATACACACACATATCCACATGCAAACACACCTAGGCAGACATTTGTAGAAACCAAAGAAATTGGACAGAGATACCACTTCAGGCAGAGGCTCTGTCTACAGAACCGAGGCTAAGATGTTAAAGATGGTGGGCGGAATTAGAATTTAGCGGAGGTTGAGACCAGGTGGGCAACAGGAAGAGAGAATGTGTTGAAGGGCAAGTTCCCATCTCCGGAGTTCTGAAAGATTGGTGTTGGTGGGAAGTATCCAGATAACCCGGACAGTGTAACACTGTGCCAAGATGTGCTGGCCGTGCACCAAGGCATGTTTAGCCACAGGGTATCCTCATTACCAACAAACACTGTCTGCCTGTGACTGTTCATGGGAATGGACAGTTTGTTGCTGGTCATTCCCACATAGAGCCCTACGAGCCTTTGCTGGAGATATCACTTTGCCACGAAGAAAAATAATCCTACTTCTAATGATCCAACTCTACAAGATATGACTCAAATAGAACCTTGCCTGGAACAGTTCCGTCCTCCATCACAGCTAGACCCACCCGCTCTTCCTCAAAATCACGCTCTTCAAACCTTC
The DNA here is from genome assembly GCA_026315105.1 of Locusta migratoria. Taxonomy (NCBI): domain Eukaryota; kingdom Metazoa; phylum Arthropoda; class Insecta; order Orthoptera; family Acrididae; genus Locusta; species Locusta migratoria. The sequence goes on along the minus strand of CM048748.1, from coordinate 317,974,073 downwards.
CAGGAATTCCTTACTTCCAACCTTGCCTCTCAGTCTTTCCTAAGAAACCTTAATCCTACTCCCAACATTACCACAGCTGAATCCCGAGCCATCCGTGATCTGAAAGCTGACCGTTCCATCGTCATTCTCCCAGCCGACAAGGGATCCACAACTGTGGTACTTGATCGGCGGGAGTATGTGGCTGAGGGACTGCGTCAGCTTTCAGACAATACTACCTAAAGTTTGTCAACACAATCCTATCCCTGATGTCCAGGCAGAGCTTCAAGGAATCCTCAAAACCTTAGGCCCCCTACAAAACCTTTCACCTGACTCCATTAACCTCATGACCCCACAGACACCCCGCACCCCCATCTTCTACCTACTCCCCAAGATCCACAAACCCAATCATCCCAGCCTCCCAATTGTGGCCGGTTACCAAGCCCCTACTGAACGAATCTCTGTCTACATAGACCAACACATTCAGCCCATCATGTGCAGTCTCCCTTCCTTCATCAAAGACACCAACCACTTCCTCGATCGCCTGAAATCCTTGCCTAGCCAGTTACCTCCAGAAACCATCCTTGTAACCATTGATGCCACTTCCTTGTACACAAACATCCCACATGCCCAGGGCCTCGCTGCGATGGAGTATTTCCTTTCACGCCGACCATCCAATTCCCTACCTAAAACCTCTTTCCTTAATACCCTAGCCAGCTTCATCCTAACCCACAACTTCTTCACTTTTGAGGGCCAAATATACCAACAACTAAAGGGAACAGCCATGGGAACCAGGATGGCCCCCTCGTACGCAAACTTATTTATGGGACGCTTAGAGGAAGCCTTCCTGGATACCCAAGTCTGTCAACCCAAAGTTTGGTATAGATTCATTGACGACATCTTTATGATTTGGACTCACAGTGAAGAAGAACTCCAGAATTTCCTCTTCAACCTCAACTCCTTTGGTCCCATCAAATTCACCTGGTCCTATTTCAAATCCCATGTCACTTTCCTTGATGTCGACCTCCATCTGTCCAACGGCCAACTTCACACATCCATCCACATCAAACCAACCAACAAACAACAGTACCTCCACTATGACAGCTGCCATCCATTCCACATCAAACGTTCCCTTCCCTACAGCTTAGGTCTTCGTGGCAAACGAGTCTGCTCTAGTCCCAAATCCCTGAACCAGTACACCAATAACCTAATAACAGCTTTCACATCCCGCGGCTATCCTCCTGATCTGGTACAGAAGCGAATTTCCAGAGCCACTTCCTCATCCCCCCAAATTCAGAACGTTCCACAGAAGAACCCCAGAAGTGCCCCTCTTGTCACCGGATATTTTCCGGGACTGGAGTGGACTCTGAATATGGCTCTCCAGCAAGGATACGACTTCCGTAAATCCTGCCCCGAAATGAGATCCATCCTTCATGAGATCCTTCCCACTCCACCGAGAGTGTCTTTCTGCCGCATACCTAACCTCCGTAACCTCCTAGTCCATCCATATGAAATCCCCAAACCACCTTCCCTACTCTCTGGCTCCTACACTTGTAACCGCCCCCGTTGTAAAACCTGTCCTATGCACCCTTCCACCACCACTTACTCCAGTCCCGTAACCCGGAAGGTGTACACGATCAAGGGCAGAGCCACTTGCGATTGCTCCCACGTGATTTACCAACTGACATGCCTGCACTGTGAAGCGTTCTATGTGGGAATGACCAGCAACAAACTGTCCATTCGCATGAACGGTCACAGGCAGACAGTGTTTGTTGGTAATGAGGATCACCCTGTGGCTAAACATGCCTTGGTGCACAGCCAGCACATCTTGGCACAGTGTTACACCATCCGGGTTATCTGGATACTTCCCACCAACACCAATCTTCCAGAACTCCGGAGATGGGAAGTTGCCCTTCAACACATTCTCTCTTCCCGTTGCCCACCTGGTCTCAACCTCCGCTAAATTCTAATTCCCACACACCATCTTTAACATCTTTGCCTCGGTTCTGTTGACAGAGCCTCCTGCCCGAAGTGGTAACTCTGTCCAACTTCTTTGGTTTCTACAAATGTCTGCCTAGGTGTGTTTGCATATGGATATGTGTGATTGTGTGGGTATTGTTTACCTTCCTTTTTGACCCCTAAGGTAAGTCCATTGGAATGGCTCCTTTTCCACTTCCTTAAAACCTGTATCCTTCCCTTTCTCCTCTCCTTCCTTCCTCTTTTACCCGAAGAAGCCACCAATGGTGGCGAAAGTTCGAATGTGTGTTTTTGTGTGTGTTTTATGTTTTTGTCGACGAGCCTGTACTTTAGGTAAGTCAAAATACTTTATTTTATATCTACAATTCACCCAAAAGTGCATGATGGATGATACTCAATACCACTACTAGTTACTTGCTTTTCACTTTCACTCCCATATAAAATGAGGTAAAAACAAATGCTTTTATGCATCTATACAAGCCCTAATCTCTCTGATCTTATCAGAGTGATTTTACGTGAAATGTAGGTTGGTGACAGTAGAATTGTTCTGCAGTCCATCTCAAATCATGGCCCTCCAAATTTCTTCTACAGTGTTTCTCCAAAAGAGCGTCACCTTCTCTCAAGTGACTCCCATTTGAGTTCCCGAAGCATTTCAGTAACACTTGTGCATTGATTGATTCTACCAGTCACAAACCTAGCTGCGGGCCTATTAACTGCCTCTATGTCCTCCTTTAGACCTATCTGGTAGGGATCTCAAACACTTATGCAGTTATCAAGACAGGGTCGTATAAGTGTTTTATATGCTGTCACCTTTATAGACGAATCACACCTTCCCAAAATTCTCCCAATAAATCAAATTCATTCATTTTCCTTATCTGTGACAGTCTTTAAATGCTAGTTCCATTTCAGCGTTATGCTTAGACATTTAATTGACGTGACTCTGTCAAGCAGCATACTACTAATACTATATTCCAAAATATGGCATGCGGGCCAGATCCGGCCCGCAAGGGCTTTCGTCTGATCTGGGCAGCAGTTTGTTAGGTTCCTGGCTGTATTTTGCTTTACTGATTTCGTCTTGTGTGTTTTGTTCATTCATTGTTGCTTGTCCCTTATTACTGAAGATTTTCTTTGTTTGTAAAATCTATAAGATTTTTGTGCGTAATATGTGTACACTGTGCAGTATGTCAATTGAAACGATAAAGAGTAAAGTCAATGCCTAGTGTGGACTATTCAATAAAACATGGGCATGAAGTACTTCGCCATAGAGAAAAGTAACAAAGCTATGTTTATAATGTCCAATGAATTAAGAGCTGTGCTCAAGGACTTTAATATCCATCGTCATAATGAAATAAAGCACTGTGTACAGTGTGATGCTTTCAAAGACAATGTACGTGAGCACAATTTCGAAATGTTAAGACATAGTCTTTGTTTGGAATAAAACTTCTAGGAAATGTGTTCATTAAAGTGATGGTTTTATGAAAGTAAACTTAAGAATTGCCCACAAGATCGCCAAACAAGGAAAGTCATTCACGGATTGTGATTACATACAGATGCTGACAACAGCTGCAGGATTGTTCCCTGGCAAAACAGAACAATGTACAGTTGTTTCTCTATCAGCACACACTGTGGCACGTTTAGTTAAAAGGGGCAACCAACTTTGCTTTGTATTCTATAGCCCTGTACGAATATACTGACAACAGCAATAATGCCCAAGTTCTGTTGTTCTTTAGAGGTGTTAGCTCAAACCGTGAAACTAGTCGAACTGATATGACACAACAATGTGTGATAAGTTTGAAGTAGTACAGTTAACTTCAGCCCCACAAAGTGCAACTTTCCTCTTTCTCGGTTGAAATGTATCTCAACCGATTAAGGGAGCAAAAGTGTGGCAAATTTGCAGGTTTTGTTGGCAGAATAAATGCAGACTATGAAGCCAAAGGTACTCCCAAACCATTGACAGACAATGTATTCTTCATCAGGGTGATATTTGTGCAAAATCCTTGGATATGTCTTGTGTAAGCAGACCTGTAATTTTCTGTTGTGAACTTTATTTGAAGCTATTGAATCAAACACCACAAATTCAAGTGTTTCCTGGAACAGGTTGTATCTTTGTGCAGTGATCTCACATACAACACGGCAGTAAGGTGATTAATGTGTGATAGAAATTTGTTAACTTTATTTTTCCCCTTGAGAAAAGAGAGAGATATTTCTAAACGAAAAAAATAACTCCTTAGAAGTTGTATCAGACTAAGAGTAACTGTAGACATTAGCTTTCTTGGCTGATGTTGCTTTCCATTTAAACAAATTGAACAAACATCTTTAATGGGAGGATATTATTATTTGTGATCTTTACATGCACATTAAAGTTTTCCAACAGAAGCTTATAATTTCAAAAGTAATATCAAACAAAAAATTGTTTGGCATTTCACCGATTGACATTCACTGAACATGGTTCAACTTTTCCAAGCTCTATTTCATGGGGATTACTCAGTCATCTTGAAGAAAGAGTTTCTTGCAGGTTTTCCGATTTAGATGCACATTCAAAGAAAATACAAATTTTACACAACCTCTTCTCTTGTGATGTGGAAGGTGTTCCTCCAGTGTAGCAAACTGAAATAATTGCTCTATAAGCAAATAAGTCAATGAAGGACAAATTTAATAGAGACAGTATTATACAGTTTTATAAGTTTCTTCCCAAAGAAAACTACCCCTTTATCAAAGACATTTTACTAAGTTGGTTATCTGTATCTGGCACTATAAACAGATGTGAACAAACATTTTCGTTGCTCAAATTTGTCAAATTTAAATACAGGAGTAATCTCAGTGGTGAACATTTAAGTGACTTGTTGATACATCAGGGTTGGAGCCACAGTTTGAAACGATTTTGGATTCAAAAAACAAATTTTACACTTCACAGTAACTAAGTGTACCTGATGTATTCATGTTGGTTAAATTTTAATTACGGAAGCAGTTGGTGAACATGTTAATTTTGGCAACGAAATATTCGATTGGCAATGATAATTAATTTACTGAAGGAACAGAAAGGAATGTGTTAACTATACAGTACAATGAATATTAATTATTTATTTTGACACACAGATCATTCTTCTCATTTTGTGAGATTGAGTTTTCAAAACATGTTCAATTGTCATTGCCAACATCAAAATACTATGCCACTGCTACCAAAGGTAAAATTGGAGCCTTGTGTTTTTCTAAAACAAAACAAAAATCATTATTTTCTTCTTTTGAGAGCTGTGCGATCAACAAAAAGTTGGTCTGTAGCACACTTTTGTGAAATATCCGCTGGAGAATATTTATTATAATTTTTATTTGACTTTTTTACACACACACTTCTTGTTATTTACAAAACAACTGTAAAACCACACACACACACACACACGGGGAGAGAGAGAGAGAGAGAGAGAGAGAGAGAGAGAGAGAGAGAGAGAACTCAGAGATATCATGTTAATATTTGCAACAAAGTTATTTATAGAGTTACAATATCACTGTCCTGTACTCTACTCCCCCCACCAGTAACAAAGTTATGAAGTAATACAGGGTGGCGAAGTATGAAATTTCATTAATTCAAAACAAACAGTATCGTGTTGTAATTTCAAAAGATATGTTACAAAAACACAAGTGCAAATGGTATAAAAGTGATAAAGATATAACACAATTAAAAATCTCTATTTACAATTTCCAATGTGACTTCATTTATTTTTCACAGAAATAACTGTCTAAGAATCGAGCTGGAACTCTTATAGGTCTTCATGACTTTGATACTCTGACAGCTGGAGGTGGTTCCTCTGTGGACTTCCGTCGTTGAGTATCCATCCCAAAGTTTGGAAGAACCTTTTCTAATTCCCTTTCTTCCTGCAAGAGATAGTCTGGTTTAAGTCTGTTCACTTACACATTTATGTTTTTGCTCTTCTTCAAAATAGTGAAATATTTTTCATGCCTTGCTATAACAGGAAAAGGATCATCATATGTAGGTTCTAACGGTTTTTTAATCCTGTCACATCTTAAGAACACATGTGAACAAGTCTTCAGATCTCTTGGTACAAATACTGATTGTGCTGTATCATATGTAAGTTTGTTAGATTTCAGATGTAACATTTGCTTTTGCAAATCAGATGTAAATGAATCAGGGTCAATCTTTGTAGTTTGCTCTTCAAAAAATTCACCAGGAAGTTTAATAGTATTCCCATATACTATCTGTGCAATAGAATAGTTTGATGTCTCTCGTACTGCAGTTCGCAATCCTAGTAGAATATTAGGTAGAGTATTTGTCCTGTCGAAAGTTTTGTGAGCCTTGATTGCAGATTTCAGAGTTCTGTGTAACCTCTCAACTTTGCCATTGAATTGAGGTTGATATGGTGTTGTGTGTTGCATTTTCATTCCACAGATGATGCCCAAATTATTAAACAGTTGTGATCTGAACTGTGTTCCTTGGTCTGTGATTACTTGAGATGGAACACCAAATCTAGCAATCTAGTGCTGGTAGAAAGCTTTTGCTACTTTTTCAGCGGTGATATCCTCAAGTGGTATGACTTCCATCCAGGACGTGAAACAATCAATACAAGTCAAGCAATATGTCATGCCATTAGATGGAGGCATAGGTCCTATGATATCAATGTGTACAACACTGAAATGTTCATCTGATTCTTCAAATTTTTCTAGCGGCGATTTTGTATGGCGAGTAATTTTGGTTTTCTGGAAGTTAACACAGGATTTAGTCCATTGTTGCATATCTCTCTTTATGTCAGACCAGATAACTTTACTGGTTACCAGTTTCACTGTAGTCTTTATTTTAGGATGAGCTAAACCATGAAAATGGAGAAATATTTGATGACGAGAAGCTTGAGGAATGTAAGGTCTGATATTTGCAGTTGAAGTGTCACACCATAATGTTTTTCCTGATGGAAGTTGATATGAATTGAAGTTTAAGGAGTTGTTCCCAGTTCGGAGTTGTTATAATTCTTGATCTTGCAGTTGGCTGTTGGCGTTTTCATCATAGTCTATTATTGCTATTTCATAAATTCTGGACAGAGCATTGGCAACAATATTGCCATGGCCACCGATGTGACGAATATCGGTTGCAAATTGTAAGATATATTGCAGCTGTCACATTTGTCAAGGGGATGCTTTTTCATTGTTTAGCGTAAAAGCAAATGTGAGTGGCTTATGATCAGTGAATATAAAAAATTTTCTTCCTTGTAGTAAATGTTTGAACTTTTTCACAGAAAGGTAAATTCCCAGCAATTATCGATCATAGTTAAAATAAACCTTCTGTGGCTGACTCAGTTTCGGTGAAAAGAAGGCAACCGGTCTCAAAGTTCCATTTTCTAATTATTGCAGTACAACATCTGATTCATCAGTGCATAATGCTAAAGGTAGCTCTGAGTTAGGAAAAGCCAATAATGCAGAATTTGCAATATCCTGTTTGAATTGCTCAAATATTTTCTTCGCTTCCTCCCTGAGTCTGTGCTGCATCCTTAAGGTAGTAACGATACTGCTTAACAATGCCACAAAATGTATGGAGTTCGTGCAGTTTTTCAGGTAACTTGTATTCCAAAATAGCTTGAACTTTTGCAGGTAGTGGATGAGATCCCTCAGGTGTTATCCAGTAGCCCATAAATTCTATTTCATTCACTCCCAAAACCGATTTGGAGATATTTATTCGTAGTCCATACTCAGACAAAAGCTCTAGGACTAATTTGAGGTGAGTGGTGTTCTTCAATACTAGATGAGGTGATCAAAATGTCATCAAGGTAAGGGAACACAAAATTTAGTCCAAACAAAACTTCATTAATAAATCTCTGGATTGTTGAAGGTGCATTCCGCAGGCCAAAACTCATAACATTAAATTCATAAAGACCAAATGGTGTTATTATGCTGTCTTACACTTATCTTCTTCAGTAATGGTTATCTGATAATAAGCCTTAAACAGATCAATTTTAGAAAAGATGTTCTTCCCTTGCAGAATATATTGGAAATCATCTATTCTTGGTACTGGATAATGGTCAGTAACTGTTATGTCGTTTAACTGTCTGTAATCTCCACATGAACGTATTGAACCATCTTTTTTGGTTACTCTATGAAGGTGACTGGCCCATGTAGATTTTGATGGTCTGATGATGCCATTTTCTAACATGAATTTAAATTCTTGTTTCGCCACTCTCATACGGTTTGAGTCTGTCTTGCCCTTGAAAACACAGGTGGACCTTCAGTGGTAATGTAGTGTCTGACATAAAATTTAATTGGCTATGACAGGATACTGCAGCAATAAGTCGGTAAATTTTGCGTTTTGACTCGTAGTACTTATGATATTTTCATCTGAGATTGATACAACTTTGCCCTCAGAACTGAGCTTGGTTACATCATCTATTAATCTCTTATGATGCACAATTTCTAATAATTTGAATTTGTTCAAAAAATTGGCTCCCAATATAGCTTTATCGATCTTTGCTATGATAAACGGCCATTGAAATTTACATTGCAGTCCCAAATCGATAGTACGAAATTCGATCTCATATGTAGGAATTTCAGTTCCTTTGGCAGTATACAATTTATATGGTGATTCACCTTTAGCTCTTGCATGAGTTGGAATTATAGAAACATCAACCCCACTGTCAACTAAAAATCGCAATCCCGTTTTTTTGTCGGTCAAAAATAGGTGGGTTTTGCGGCACTGGCCTAGAGCAGTAGAACTTGCTGCTAATTCAGCTGCTGATTCGGGTCTTCCTGTTCTGACCATTTACAAGGTGGTGTGCATTTTTCAGGTTTGCAGTGCTGTCTGAACCGAAAGTGCTAGTAACAATATTGCCCATCGGGATTGTATTTATTTCGTGATTTACTACGGATTTTATTGCGTCAGCAGTCGAAGCTCCTATTGCGAGACGTGTTTCTGTAATTGGTTGACAATGCAGCTATTTGTTGCTCTAGCCCCGAAATTCTTGTCATTAGGTCATTCATTGTTACCAGAACATCTTGTTTGGTGCAAGTGTCACTTTTCATAACGAACAATTCGTTAAGAGGATTCAGTTCTATCATTCTATCAGGTATTATAGCCACCTGTTAGAGTGCTTTGTCACTGACACTTAAAATGTCCTCTATAGAATCTGGAAGTTTTTCTAACCAAAGTGTCTTAAGGACCTTTTCTGAAACATCTGCGCCTGCCAATGATTGCATTTTGTGTAATAATTGACTAGGTTTTCGGTCTCCTAGATGAATTCCAGTGAATAGTCTTTTCATTCGCCCATCTTTGCTTTCTTTAAAAATATTGAGCAGACGTTCCTTAGCCACCTTATATTTATTCACTTCTGTGCTGCGAATAATGTCCCGAATATTCTTGATATATTTTGGCTCTAACTGCGACACTAGATGGTTAAATTTAGTCTCTTCCGTTACAATTTTGCAAATGCTAAATTGTGCCTCAACTTGATAGAACCAAATTTCAGGTTTAATCACTCCAAAAAGGTGGAATTTTGACACTGACATTATTCGCTTCCAGTCGATCTTATGGCATGCTACTATTTGTCATTGTGCTCGCATTTGTCGACATCTCCTCTTTTTATCACGATGGGGTCACCAATTGTTACTGACGTGACAGATATATTTACTAAAATTATGAAATATCCGCTGGAGATTATTTTTTACAATTTTTATTTGGCTTTTTTTACGAACACATTTTTTTTAAATTTACAAAACTGCGCGCGCGTACACACACACACACACACACACACACACACACACACACACACACACACACACACACACACTGAACTCAGAGTTATCATGTTAATATTAGCAAGAAAGTTATTTACACAGTTATTTCACTGTTCTGTACATGTTCTTACACTTTGAAAACAATTCGGGGTTGTGGACGGAGATATTTTTTACAAGTAACATAGCAAAATCGTTAAATCCAATTGAAAATAGATTGTTGTAAAAGACTTACTTGTAAATGATATTTCTGCAAGTTTCAAGGTAGAAGATAAGTTTTGCTATTAGGTACCTGCTTAACAACATACCCAAAAGTCAAGTTCTTTCGAAAACTTTAAAAAACTTAAACAGTCAACACTTGGATTTGACTTTAATTTTGCAGCTTTGAGTTGAAACAAGTTTTCTAAATTACCAGTAAAGGTAAATGTGCTAAATTTCTATTAATTAAAAAATCTGCTACATCCATGTAATGGCTGTTTTTGTAAATTTCCATTAGTATCTGCATTCCCAACAGAGTACTACACACTTTGCAACAAAAGATAATTTCGTGATTAATCCATGCCGTGGAAGAGATACAGACATTCTTATTGTATGTCAGAACGGCACTCCTGTTGGCTGCCTTCATTTCCCACCATTCATTGGGCCAGTGCCATAATTGGTAACCACTAGCATGTCACTTCGATGTAACCTATAGCAGGAGTGAAACGATTGATGTGTTTATAATGCGGGAGTTGAAGCGACTATCAGGTTTATTTTTGAGTGTGTCTGTTATACTTTTACGGCATTATGACAGACCAATTGATTAAATGAATGGAACTGAGTGAAGTGAGGAATATTTTTTTATACTTTTTATTTATTTATTCTTAGAAATGTATCATTAAATTTTACAGAAAAAAAAAACTGATCCACTTACGTTCACGCATCCATATATTGAGCACTCATGTTTTAATTACAAAATACTAAGAATTTAAATTATTGATCTTTGCAATGGACATTACTGTGTGGTGAAAATGTAATATTTTGTTGGAACAAGACTGTTTTTCTTTATGCTTGTAAACAAACAACTGACCAGCACAACGGTCCCTGCGTGCTGCACAGCTACTGCTGCCAACATTGCCTTGTAAGTGTGGTACGCCGCTGCCAGTGATCTGAACTTTAACCACTAATAATATATACATAAACAGTAGCAGTTGTCATCTAAACTGCATTTTAACTTAGTTCACATGGTATTGATCTTTGTTTGCAGGTGTAAAGAGTGATATGTTGGTGATAATACTGTATACTTGTTAAATTGGGGTATCCATCTTATCAGCTACATCACATGTGAAAGAGGCATTAATATTGTATTCTTCAGTAATCAGCAAATATGCTATCCGGCCCACACTGCAATACAGAACTTGAAATGTGGCCCTCGTGACCTAGTAAATTGGAGACCTCTGCTATATTTGAATATGTCAGGATTGTTTCTCCTACTCATCTGCATCACCATATATTTTTCTACCTATAACACTCATTGCCATTCCTCACACTGCCTAGAAATGTTATCCAAGTCATCCTGCATTCAGCCACAGCAAACAGCCACAGATTGCAACTCACTGTGTCCATCAGATCATTTATATAACTAGAAAATGCGGATGGTTTCACAACAGCAAGTTCATTTTTGAAATATTTCATGTTCAATGGGACTTAAAAATATTCTGGTGCAGTGTGGACTTCTGAATTTTATGTTTTCGGGTGGTCTGACTTAAAAAAACGCAAAATTGATGAAAAACCTAAAAACTCCAAAATCCTAACACCATCATTTGTAATTGGCATACCATATATGATTAAAAATCATAATCCTCTGTTTTTAATTAGATCCTGGGACTAGGTAGGTAAAGTGTAAGTGGATAAATTTGTATTGTAAAAAGTAATTAACACTTATTTGAATCAATTTATGGAATGGCTCACCATAAGTACACAAAATTACAGCAGACATCATAAGTAAGTTTTATATTAATGCAAGCTACATCACAATCCTCTTTATGTTTGTAATTGCAAATTCTCTTTTCTGTGAATTCTCTCTCGTTATTATATGTTTGTAACTGTGAATTCCACTCCTGTAAACCACAGACATAGCCGAGGTGTGGTGGCTTCAGGGTGTCCAACGAACGTTGAAATCTTGGAAACCTGGAATTTTCGAAATGGGGAAAAACCCTTGAGTTTTACTCAAAAACCTTGAATTTTTGATATTTTCTCCAACTTCACGTACAGTGGCACTCCGCTTTTACATTGCCAAATTTTACGTTTTCCCATCTTTTACAAAAATTTTCCTACGATTTGTTTTATGAAACCATGTTTGAGGAATTAAAAACTCACACAATGGATATAAATTGAAGCTGGAATGATTTTTGCCTTCAAATTGTGTTTAGAACGTGATGCAGTCAAGTTTCTTGACATTTTGTATGTTTATTGGAAAGCATAGTTCACATTTCGTTGTTTATAGTTCACACTAAGTTGCCATATGGGGCAGTGACTGTTGAGCACCTTCACACCTACTGTTTATAAAAAAATTGTATAAATGTCTGTTTAAACTTAAGGGACTTTTTAACTGCGGGGTCATTAGTCCCTAAGCCTACAACCACTTATGAACGAACTTATACTAAAGACGACACAAAAATGCATGCCCAAGGGGGGATTCAAACCCTTGACGGGGAACGGCCTCGCATAGCTTAGCAAAGCACCTCAATGCGCTGGGCCACTCCGCCGCAGCACTGTTCATACAAATGTAGTTTTTCATGCTTATTATGATGAGTTTCGAAAATAACTTTATTCTCATTGTGAACTGAAAATATTTATGTAACTACTTTTGTGACTTTATTCTCATTGTAAACTGAAAATATTTAAGTAACTACTTCTGTGACGTTTTATAAACAGTGTAAACAATAGTTTGCAATTTTTTTGTATGTATTGACAGTACGGTGCAAGAGATATATGCACTTGACTATGTGATTAAATTCTCAAAAATAGTCGTCCGAAGCGTGAAAAGAAATACAAATCATGAAAAAATTCGCAACTGGTGCAGTGTTTCATTATTCAAAGAATGAATGATACAGATGCAGCCTTCGCCAAAACATGGATTATGTTGAATAAAATTATGTCAAATGTTTCCTACGAATTTACAAGTTTCATTTACGCTTTGAAATTCAGATAACGTTTATTACTTAACTAGCTTATATGCCCGTGCTTCGCAACGGTTGTTACAGAGGAACCTGTGTATATCATGGTTTCTAGGGTTCCGGACCTGGGTCAGCAAGAACAGAATCCTTGTTGGATCGCTCTGTCAATGAACTCAGTTTTCCTAGCCAAGATGTCAAATTTAAGTAGAAGTCATTGTCGAAAACGCTGAATGTTCATAAAGTTTTTCATGCAAAAAGTGAAATTAATTTAAGTCCGTACTCCGGAACGATGTAATGTTAGTTTGTGTTCATAAATTTAAGACTGCGGTGTGAAATTGTCTGTTTGGCGTAAACTTCTGAAAACGCCTCTATCGTTGAGATGAAAGATAATAATAATAATAACAGCGCCATGTATTGGTTCTATGGTGTAGTACTAAACTGTAAGTGTATGCTGAAGTATTAGTACGTTGCAGTGTTGCACTGGGGACAATGTAGTTATTCTGTATGCAGTGCTCCCTATTATCGAAAACTCGACGAATGCTGAAAGTTTGGTAATTAAATCAACAGTGCAGTTCATGTCTGTATAAATAAGACGTCATGGTGGTGTCAATGTGCGATAAAGTAAGTGTGGGTAATCGTTGAAGGAATGCCGTCAGCTGCTCGTCTGTATAGAATTTTCCATTAAATATAGTGTTTCCGGTAAATTGTCTCGACGTGTTAGCAGCATCGGCCACTCTTTTACATAATACATGTACCCACGTCCTGCAGAGATTACTTCGTAAAGCACGAAATTGATATCAACCTTCTGCAATACAACTATAAATTCAGAACACTAAGTATAATTTTCTCTGCAAAAGAAGACTTCTGTATCTATCTAAATGTAGTCCGCACCAAGAGTAAGTAATTTCAAATTTTAATCTCAATATAGTACGGAACAATTATGAAAGCAGAGAGGTTTCTTATGAGTTTGATGCTCGCGTGTGTATATTATCTCTAGTGGCAGACACAGAGCACAAATATCTCTGGAGTGAGCATTCAAATGCGCAGAGCAATTTTCGTGTCCTGAACATTAAGGTGGAAATGTCACATAATATTGGGAAAAATATATTAATCGCTGACTTTATCTTGGTCCATTTTTGTTGGGTTAAGACAGATGACTTATGTAGAAATGGCTTTTTAGCGACGCTTCCTCAACTTCTTTGTTGCTTCTATGACACATTTATTAATATATTATTTCATGTTACATGGTTGCTCTGCGAAATGGAGGGGGCGAGGGGCCTTCTTTGCAGCCAATGCAGTACAAACCAATCGTAAGAGCAAATAAATTTGTGGAAAGAGTGCATTTGTCTCAATATCACATGGTAATTCCAACTTAATGTTGAGAAGATGAACAGAACATAATGCTCATTCCATAGATATTTCTTCCATGCACAATTTAGTGGTTATACCCGTCGAAAGATACACTTAATTTCTCTCCATGATATTGCAAATTATATGGGATACAGTTAGGAATAATAATAATAATAAAAAAAAAATTGTACCCTACCCGGGTTAAATTTTACTTGCAGTGGCAGCGATTTAGTTTGCTATCGTTGGCAACTAACTATTCGCTTTAGGAGAAAATTAATTTACTGGACAGCATAAATTATTTATTTCATCGGGAAAATAAAGAATTATTTCTCTCATTCTACATGACTGACTTTTTAAAAAGCATTCAGCGGTTCTTGCCAACATCAGCAAAAAACACCGGCGCCATAAGTAAAATTGTACCCCTTCTTGTAGTGTAATACACTATAGTTATGAGAATGAAAAAGGAAAACGCAGCAACGCCATAATTAGTTCTTTGGTGTACTTTGTAATTAACGTCGCCTCACGTTGTCCTTTCCTGTACTATGGCGTTTTCGAGTCATTCCTAAAAAGAACACACTCAAAATGTAATGAGGACACACCGAAATCAAAAGGGGGACTACATAAATTCGATTTTTCTTGCAAAGAATTGTTATGTAAATTACAGTATCGATAGACGCGAAGGAATGTCGTTTTGTTTTTAATTCAAATATTCCCTGTCAAAAAAAGCAAAGACGCGTCGTTAAGCTGTGAATATACAAAGTGTAATCAGCAACTCGCTGTTCAGTGTTAGTTTGTATTTGCAGAGATAAGATTGCGTCTCTCAATTCAAAATACTTCTGTCACTGAGGGAATACGCACAACACGATCAGGTAATGCTTCTTTGCAGCACTACGAAACCAACAGCACCTTTAGTGGTTCATTGCTGTTCTATGGCATAATCATCAAATAGAAATAAAAGATTTTAAAAAAAAAATTGAAAAAATTCAGCAGCGCCAACTATTAGTTGTTGGTGCACTATGTAACTATCAACATTATTTATTTATTTCATCATCAACACAAAGATTTATTCCTCTCATTGTACGTGACTGATTTTTCAAAAAGGATTCAACGGCCGTTGCCAACATCAATACACAACACCGCTGCCGTAAGGAAAATAATAGCTCTTGTGTGAGTGTATTAGACCCCTACACCTAAGTTACGTGAATAACAAACGCAACATCGCCATCTATTAGTTATTTGGTATACTATTTACGAACAGCGCCTCTATCGGATCTTTGCTATACTACGCTGCTATTCAAGCACAGCGTACACCAGAAACTACAAATTACAGTATTTTTTCTTCTTCCCCTGATCCGATTTTAATGAAATGAAGCTTATATGTTGCTCTAAGGTACTCTCAGTTGACCTATGAAACACCATGAAAGTTTGTATAGTATTCTTGGAGAGATGCTGAACTACAACATACTTAGAAGCATAGTATACATATAAAATTTCAAATTACGATATCTTTACTTCCTCTGATCCGATTTTGATGAAATATAGCCTATGTTACTCTCCAAACTATTCCAAATTTACCTCTGGAAACTCATGAAAGTTCGTGTAGTACTTTTGGAGATTACCTTAAACAAATAGACATACACGAAGGCTTTTAAACAAATGGTTAAATTATGATATCTTCATTTTCTCTGATCCGATTTTAATTATTGAAGCCTTTATATAACCGCACGATATGCTCAATTCGTCAAATAGTTTTGGAGATAAACGTGTTCAAAGAGAGACAGACATGACAGTTGTAGATAAATAATTTCAAATTACGATATTCTTTTTTTCTATGATCCGATTTTTATGAAACGAAGTTTATATTTTACCCCGAGTTATGCTCAAGTTACTGTACCTGTGAAAACCCCCATGCAAATTGGTGAAGTAGTTTTCGAGATAAGAGGTTTTTAATAGTTGAACAAACAGACATGGCGGTTACTGAAAACATTTATGATATCTTCTTGTTCCGAAATCTGATTTTGATAAAATTATGCCTATATGTTGACCCAAACTTTTCCCATGTTTCCTGTGCAAACCGCATGAAGATTCGTCCATTAGTTTTGAAGATTGAAGGGAACAGCGACAGGTCTACAAATAGAGATTTATTATTAGTATAGATAAAAACTGGCCCTGCCTAGTATTGTGTAGTCTATTACAAAAATGCAAGTGCGATCCTATAAACAAATTTTAGCGCTAAAACGTTATTTCCTGTATTTTACACCATTTTTAAAAATCCCCTGAAAAATATTAAATCAGAGTTCACTGTATTTATTTCACACTTATGCCGGTAGTTCACTGATTTGAATAGCATATCGTAGCATATCAATATCAGAGCCAAATTGATCTATTACAGTCAAGTTTTTCGTAATTGTGGATCTTAGTGTATATTTTGGATCACTCACAGGTTCTTTGTGTATAAAAAATGATTTCCTTCAAATACAGTCATATATTAGGCACTTTTTATTTGTGATTTGTAAGCAGTTGAAGATATGTAGAAAAACTGTTAAAGTTTGTACTTAATACTTTTTATGTTAAGTTGATAAATGGTGAATCTGGAAAAAATGATTATTCCTTGGAAAAACCTTGAATTTGAAAATTACTTATCCCTGGACACCCTGGGCTTTCGTGCCTTAACGATTCAAATAGCTGTACCATGGGTGCAACGGCAGTGGAGCAGAATCTTTGGCCACAGCTGAATGGCCGTGCACACTAAGAACCCCTGCTGCAAGTGCGCATGGCCATTTGATGTCGGGGGTTCGAGTCCTCCCTTGGGCCTTGTAACATGAGCTAATGTGGCTTTGCCACACAGTTACTACGAACGGTTGAAAGCGAGGTGACACTACATCTGTTACTTTTCCTGAGGGCATGCAGCTCTTCTGTAGGAATATATGATGGTAGCATCCTCTTGGGCAAAATATTCCAGAGATAAAGTAGTCCCCCATTCGGATATCCAGATGGAGACTACTCAGGAGGATGCGGTCATCAGGAAAGACAACACTGGCATTCTACATATTGGAGCATGGAATGTTAATCCCTAAATTGGGTAGGAAGGTTAGAAAATTTAAAAAGAGAAATGGTTAGGTTGAAGTTAGACATAGTGGGGATTAGTGAAGTTTGGTGGAAAGAGGAACAGAATTTCTGATAAGGTGAGTACAGGATTATAAATACAAAATCAGTTGGGAGTAGTAGGTCTCATAATGAATAAGAAAATAGGAATGTGGGTAATTCAGACAGTTAAGGGAGAGGAAAACTTAATTGTGACTGGAATTCAATAGTAGGAAAAATAGGTGAATATGGACTGGGGGAAAGGAATGAAAGAGGAAGCCACCTGGTAGAATTCTTCATGGAACATAATTTAATCATAACAAACCCTTGGTTTAGGAATCACGAAAGAAGGTTGTATATGTGGAAAAGACCAAGAGACACTGGAAGGTAATTGATAGATTTTATAATGATGAGATTTCAGAACCAGGTTTTAAACTGTAAGACATACACAGGGGGCAGATATAGACTCCGACCATAACCTATTGGTTATGAACTGTAGGCTGAGACAAAGACTACAGGAAAGTAGGAAAATGAGATGGCACCTTTCAGAGGGAGCTTTAGGTTACAACTGACAGAAATGGAGGGAAGTAAGAGTAGAAAAGACATAGGTAGCCTTGAGAGATGAAATAGTGAAGGCAGCAGAGAACAAATAGGTAGGAAGGCAAGACCTATAAATAATCTTTGGATGTTACAGGAAATATTAAATTTAATTGATGAAAGGAGAAAATATGAAATGCAGTTAATGAAACAGGCAAAATTAAGTACAGATGACTAAGAAATAAGACTGACAGGAATTGAAAAATAGCTAAGCAGGAATGGCTAGGAGGCAAATGCAAGTCTGTAGAAGAATATATACCGCCTATAGGAAAATAAGAGACATTTGGAGAATGACTGTAAAGAACTCAGTTGGACAACCAGTTCTCATAAAGAAGAGAAAGATGGAAAGAGTATATTGAGGTACTCTACAAAGGCAATGAACTTAGAGACAACATTGTAGGAAGGGAAGAGCAAGTAGATGAAATAGGAGATATTATAGCAAGAGAAGAATTGGACAGAGCACTCAAAGATCTAAGTTGAAACAAGGCCCCTGGACCGGACGACGTCCCCTCAGAACTACTGAAGTGTCTGGAAGAGCCAACCATGACAAAACAATTTCACCTGGTGCATAAGATGTATGAGACAGGAAAAATACCAACAGGCTTTCAGAAAAAATGTAATCACCATTCCAAAGAAAGCAGGCTTTTGACATGTTTGTAAATTACAAAACTGCCAGTAGGCATGGTTGCAAAATTTTAACACACATTATTTACAGGAGGATAGAAAATCTGGTAGAAGCTGACCTTGGGGAAGATAAGTTTAGATTCAAGAGAAACATAGGAACAAGGGTGGCAATACTCATTTTGTGGCTTATCTTAGAAGATAAAGAAAAGGTAAACCTATATATCTAGCTCTTGTATATATGAAGAAAGCTTTGATAATGTTGATTGGAATAAACTCTATCAAATTCTGAAGTAAGCAGGAGTAAAATATAGGGAACAAAAGATTATTTACAACTTGTTCAAAAACTAGACAGCAGTTGTCAGAGTTGATGGGCATGAAAGGGATACAGTGGTTGGAAATTGAGTAATACAGAGTTGTAGCTCTCCTCCCATGTTATTCAATTTGTACATTGACCAAGATATAAGGGAAGCAAGGAGAAATTTGGAGGTGGAATTGAAGTACAGGGTGAAGAAATAAAAACATTGCGTTTTGCCAATGACATTGAAATTTTGTTGGAGGCACCAAACGACCTGGAAGAACAATTGAACAGAATGGTCATTGTATTGAAAGGAGCGAATAAGATGAACATTAACAAGAGTGAAACAAGGGTAACAGAATGCAGTCTAAGAAAAACAGGCGATGCTGAAGGAATTAGAGTAGGTAATGAAACAGTAAAGGTGGTATACGAGTTTTGTTACTTAGGCAGTAAAATAACATATGATGGTCGCAGTACATCTACATACATACTCCGTGATCCACCATAAGTTGCATGGCAGAGGGTACACTGTACGACTACTAGGCATTTCCTCACCTATTTCACTCCCAAATAGAACGAGGAAGAAATGAATGCCTATATGCCTCCGTACGAGACCTAATTTCACTTATCTTGTCTTTGTGGTCACTATGCAAACTATAAGTAGGCGGCAGCAAGATCATACTACACTCAGCTTCAAATTCCGGCCCTCTAAATTTTCTCAACAGAAATTCACGAAAAGAACGTCATCCTTCGTCCAGTGATCCCCAATTGAGTTGCCGGAGCATTTCCGTGACACTCGCGCATTGGTTGAAACTACCAGTAACAAACCTAGCCGCTCGTCTCTGAACTGCTTCTATGTCTTCCTTTAAACTGATCTGCTGCGGGTCCCAAACACTTGAGCAATACTCAAGACGTGGCCGTACAAGCGTTTTATATGTGGTCTCCTTTACAGAT
Organism: Locusta migratoria; assembly: GCA_026315105.1. Taxonomy (NCBI): domain Eukaryota; kingdom Metazoa; phylum Arthropoda; class Insecta; order Orthoptera; family Acrididae; genus Locusta; species Locusta migratoria. Next base: position 317,954,336 of record CM048748.1, on the reverse strand, counting down.
GAAGTACATCTTCTCAAAATTCTCCCAATAAACCGAAGTCGGCTGTCCGGCCTTATAACTGTCCTTACGTGTTCGTTCCATTTCATATCGCTCTGCAATGTTACGCCTATATTTTCCAATGACGCAACAGCATCAAGAAGCTCACTACTAATGCTGTATTCGAACATTATGGGATTGATTTTCCTACTCACCTTGCATTTTTCTACATTGAGAGCTAGCTGCCATTCTTCGCACCAACTAGAAATTTTGTCTAACTCCTCCTGTATGCTATTACAGTCAATTAAAGACGACACCCTCCCATACACCACAGCATCATCAGCAAACAGCCACAAATTACCACTTACTCTGTCCATCAGATCATTTATACAGATAGAAAATAATAGTGGTCCTATCACACTCCCCTGGGGCATGCCTGACGATACACTCGTCTCTGATGAACACTCGACATCGAGAACAACATACTGTGTTCTAACACTTAGGAAGTCTTCCAGCCAGTCACAAATCTGTGAACCTATTCCATAAGATCGTATCTTCGTTAGCAGTCTGCAGTGTGGCACCACGTCGAACGCCTTTTTGAAGTAGAGAGAAACGTAATTCGCCTGTTGCCCTTCATCCACGGCTCGCAAGATGTCATGTGAGAAAAGGGCAAGCTGAGTTTCACATGTACAAACCCGTGCTGATTCATAGAAAGAAGCTTTTCTGTTTCAAGGAAATATACTATATTCGAATTGAAAATGTGCTCCATAATTCTACATGAAACTGATGTCAACGATATTGGCCTGTAATTTGGGTCAATTCTCTTTCCTTTCATATAAACGGGAGTCACCTGCGCTTTTTTCCAATCACTAGGAACTTTGCGCTGAATTAAAGATTCACGATAAATGCAAGCTAAGTAGGGGGCCAATGCCACAGAATACTCTTTGTAAAACCGAACTGCTATTCCATCAGGACCAGCAGACTTTTTCTTATTTAGCTCTCTCAGCTACTTCTCTACATCGGAAATACCTATTACTATGTCCTCCATTTTGGAATTAGTACATTGATCAAATGATGGTACATTTGTGCGGTCCTCCTGCTTGAAAGATTTCTTAAAGGTTAAATTTAGAACTTCAGCTTTCCATTTGCTTTCTTCTATTACTGCCCCGGTATGAACGAGTGACTGGACAGTGGGGCTTTGACCCTCTTATAGATTTTTACATAGGACCAGAATTTTTTGGGGTTCTCGGAAAGATCTTTTGGTAAAGTATGGCAGTGGTAATTATTGTACGCTTTGTGCATCAATCTTTTTATAGATGCACGAATCTCTACTAACTTTTGCCTGTCATCATTTGCGTGTTCTTTTTTGAATCGAGAGTGCAACAGTCTTTGGATCTTTTCCATCCTTAATCATCTTTACTGGCACATATTTCTCTAACCCTTTATTTACAATGCACTTAAATTTAGTCCACAATTCCTCTACATCCACAGTCCCAGAATTAAATGATGCCCATTCATTTTCTAAGTGCAATTCTAACAATTGCTTATCAGTTTTTCCCAACAAAAACACGTTCCTATCCTTCTTGTTTGGTTTATGAACTTTGGTCACCATCGATGCTATGACGATATCATGATCAGTAATTCCTGTCTCTACACAGACATCGTTAATAAGGTCAGGCCTGTTCGTGGCTATAAGGTCTAAAATATTTCCATTGCGCATGGGTTGCCGGTTTAACTGTTCAAGACAGTTTTCGGAGAATGTGTCCAAAAGTAGCTCGCAAGACTGCTTGTCTGTACCGCCTGTAATGTAACTAGAGAGGTCCCAATCTATAATCTTAAAGTTGAAGTCTCTCCCGACTAATATTACATGACCTGGATACCTACGTACTACCTGGTGTAGACTTTCTTTAATGACAGAGGATATAACATGCAGAATGGCAATGGAAAGAAAAGCGTTTTTGAAAAAGATAAATTTGTTTACATTGAATTTTAATTTAAGTGTAAGGAAGTTTTTTTCTGGAGGCATTTGTGTGGAGTATTGCTTTAGAGGCTTTTGAAATGTGATGCTACAGAAGAATGCTTATGATTAGGTGGGTAGATTGTGTAACAATGAGGAATACTGAACAGAGATGGGGAAAAAAGGAATTTCTGGCATGGCTTGACTAAAAGAAGGGATCGATTGGTGGGACACATTCTGAGACACTAAGGAATCATAAATTTATCATTGGAGGGAAATGAGTGGGGTAAAAATCATGGAGGGAGAACAAGATCTAAAAAAAAGTAAACAGGTTCAAATAGATGTAGGTTGCCATTCTTATGAGGGAACAGGCTTCCTCAGGTTAGAGTAGGGTGGAGATTTCCATCAAACCAGTCTCAGGTCTGAAGACCACCACCACCACAACAACAACAACAACTACTACTACTACTACTACAGTGAATTATTATTTTTCTCCTAGTAAAATTCACCATTGAGTCAAGGCACCACATGTACTTCACAAAGCATAATACTGTCTGGTTAACTGAATAATTTCAAAACTGGTAATGGTACTATTAGAATACAATAATCAAAAACCAAATGTGGCAGCTTGCTGTTCTACATAAACTAGTTATTTCATGTAACTGTGGTGTCGCACAAGTCTAAAGTGCGCGCCACCTACTTTCACCATGCGCCGCCATGCACGCACGGCGCGAAGTTCTTACGACGTCAGCCACGAGTGCCCTCTGCTGCTATCCCGCTTGTGACCACCACTGAACGACATCGTTCACTTGGGACTGAGATAGGAATCAGTTAACACTTTGGAATCAGATAGGCACCAGTGAAGACTTGGCTATCAGATAGGCACTAGGCAGGCCTCTACCTCAACTATGTATCAGCATTCTGCAGTACTGAGCTATGTAAAAGTTAAGTATAACAAATTCTCTAAGAAATATATATCTCGTTCTAATTTACTCTAGTGTTTCTAGTTTCTGCTGTCCCACTGGCTGGTCACCTCCTACCTGCAGAAGCGTGCATCCTTTCTTCCTGTGTCGGTCTCTCTACTCGGCCACCGACACCTATGATGGAAACGAGACACAAAAGCGGTGACGAGGTTGGGACTCAAAAGTAACAGCCACAATCTCTAACCATGTATTCATTTGAGAAAATTGCACAGTTAGGTGTTTCCAGGTAGGTAATTTAGTTTACACTGTGACATGTATTCTCTACATTGGGGTCTTCGGCTATTATTCATGTGTTAGAGGGACATCTACATCTACATGGGATAGTCTGCACATCACATTTAAAGTGCCTGGCAGAGGGTTCATCGAACCACCTTTATACTATTTATCTCCCATTTCATTCTTGAATACCGTGCTGGAAGAAAGAACACCTGACTTGAGTTAATCACTAGTCTGCCAATTAGCATCAAAAGAAATTACCGTATATACTTGAGTAATTCGCACCCTCGAGTAATACGCACACCCCCAAATTTTGATGACGAATTGACGCTGCACTGATTGAGATAGAGAGAGAGAGGCGTGCAGGGTTGTCATATCCAGAATCTTGTTCCAACCCCATAAAATTCTAATATTTTAACCTACCAAACATTGTCATACAAACTGAAAAATTTCATTTGTAATGTATTACTGTGAAAAAGTACAGTAACACACGCTGAAATGAACGCTTATAGAATCTTAACCATTAATAAATAAATGAAGCTGAGACTGGTATTACACAGTCACATATCTTTGTAAAAGTCAATATGTTCTGTATTTACATCAAAGATATTTGATAGTGTAATAGGGAGCTTTGACATACGTGTATTTTTTATGAAAGAAGTATCATCAAATGTAGTGCCTCGCCATATATTTGATTATAAAAGTTGCTTGTCTTCTCTCTGCTGCAATGCAAAATGTATCTGCTCTGAGCACTAGTATCACAGTTGCTAATCAACTTGTGCATGTGTTTGAAAATAGCTGCAACTCTGCGCCGTAATTAACGTTTAAACCTAATAGCAAAAATTCGCTGTAACCCTGACTTCTCCAAATTAGTTTGTGTCACGTGCCGATACGGTTGTGGGTAATATGGTGGTACGGAACTGAATAATACCCAACTGACACCTACATACAATGGGATTAACAGAAGAGGACACGAAATGTAGGATCTGTGATGACGGTGATGAAACTGCATCACATCTAATCTTCGAATGCATTGCATTAGAGAGTAAAAGGCACAGAATATTTGGGACAACCAGACCTGAAGAACTGGTAAAAGGACTTCTTGCACTGTTCAAGGGCATTGGTTGGCTTTACTAGATATACAGGGAGTGATACCGCACAATAAACTTTGTTTCAGTGCGGGCAGTTTGGACCAAGACTGTTTAGGCTTCCCTGAGAAAATCAATCAATCAATACCCAACTGAAGTAGATAATGTACTTTATTACTCAGAAAGATGGTACCACAAACTAGTCATTTTTAAGTGGAGCCAGCCACGGTGGCCAAGGGAACTGCGCCGCGCCAGTCACGGTCTGTGCGGTCACTACGATCGGGGGTTCGAATCCCCCGTCGAACATGGATATTTGTGCCGTCCTTAGTGTTAACTAGTTCATAAGTGATTTGTAAGTTTAGGGACTTATGACCCCGTAGTTAAGTCCCATAAGCTCTGCAAACAGTTAAATCAGTTGCTTAAGTGGCCCCTACATGGTCCATAATATTGACAATTTTCCCCCAAGGTACGTCTTTCCTCTTTTGGGATTGGAATAACTCCTCACCGACTCCCTTAAAACCCACATCCTTTCCTTTTCCCTCTCCTTCCCCACCCTTTTCCTGAAAAAGCAACACAGGGTTGCGATAGCTCGGATTGTGTGTGTGTGTGTGTGTGTGTGTGTGTGTGTGTGTGTGTTTTCATTTATGTGTGTGTCCATGAACCAGTATATATATATCTCCTGCTCTGAAAAATATATATAAAATATAAAGATGGTTTAACTTACTAGGCGAAAAAGAACTGGTTCGTCGATACATACATACATACACACACACACACACACACACACACACACACACACACACAAATATTGAGCTGAACATGTCTATCGACGAACTGTTGCTTTTTCATCATGAACAATAAGATGCGTGAAAAACTGCTGCATTAAGTGACAATGCTGCGTATTTTCTCCTAAACCACTGGATCCATTTCAACCAAATTTGGTACACACATTTTTTTCATGAGATAATAATTGCTGTAGGAGTAAGAACCACATGACACATGGTTCAGAAGATGTAACATCATACACAATAGGAGTTGGAAGAAAGTGCCACATAATACGAGACTTTCTTATAAATACACTATATGAGAATGATGGTACTTAGCGACTTGCAACTAACTTCAAACATAATTTAAACCTTTATTAAACTTTTTCTCGCTGACAACCACATTAAAATAATTTCAGGTAAAAAAAGTTTCTTGCTTACTACTTTCCCACTGTTCATGGACCAAAACTACGGCATTTGGTATGACGTTGCAGTTTATAATTTCTACACTACAAATTGTAGTCACTGGAAATTTTACTGATCACATACAGATGACGGTACTTCAGAAATCGTATCACAGTATGACACATAGTTCATCAGATATGAGAACAATAACAGTAACATTCATGGAAATTGCCCCATCACACATACAGTTTTAATCTATTACTTCTTTACAACTAACAGATTTTACCGTCATACAGCACTTATACAAATGAATATATAACCGCAAAATCTGCGATGGGTAAAAAACTGTCACACCATGCAACACACATTCCAGTCAGCTTAAAGAAATGTCTGGAAAGCTGACAGCAGTGTTGACAACTTTGAGGTCTGAAGTGCACAAAGATCAGGCGATAGCAAGAGATATCTAGCAAGTTATAGGGACTAGCTGAAAACCCGACATTGCCCAGGTATTTATTCATTAAATTCAAGCCTTGAGTTAAGAGTTCTCATATATATTGGTATGTGTGTTTGTGTGTGATTTTATTTGTGTCTATCAATAATCCGGTCCTTTGGGTAAGTCATCCGTTTTCTATTTTATATTAAAGAAGGTTTAACTTTCCAGGCAACACACACACACACACACACACACATACACACACACACACACACACAAGCTGAGCTTTCGCAATCATTGGATGCATCTTCAGAAAAGGGAAAAAGAGGGAGTAGGTAAGGAATCATATGTGCATGTAAATGTGCATGCGTGCGTTTTTTTCTTTCCTTCCTTCCTCTTTTCTGAAGAGGCAACCAATGGTTGCAAAGCTCAGCTTATATATATATAATGTGTGTGTGTGTGTGTGTGTGTGTGTGTGTGTGTGTGTGTGTGTGTGAGAGAGAGAGAGAGAGAGAGAGAGAGAGAGAGAGAGAGAGAGAGAGAGATTTTTTATTTATCTTTGTGTATATCAAGGAACTGGTGTCTTTTTGCCTGGTAAGTTAGACCTTCTTTATTTTTTATAAAGTAATTTCCAACCAGGAATGTTACCCTTTATGTTTCCATATATAATCACAATTAACATTCCCGTGCACTCACAACAGTGCTAAATTACTGTGTATTATTGATGTAACAATTGTTCCCATCTGTCATTCCCACAGTCACTTTTCCACCATATTCCTTGCATATTTTCCTCTGTTATTTATTTTTCTTTGTTTATCGAATTTTCTTTACCTCATCAATCAGTGCTACACAATCCATTACATTTTTAATCCCTTTCATGAATCATTTCCCTCCACTTAATATGCATTTTCACATAGCTTTACTAGTTTGTGCGTATCCTTGTTTGTCTTTACGTGATTTTACATGTATGGGCACATTTGAATACATTTTCATGTATTGGTGAACAATTTGTCGCATTGTTACGCATGGATTGGTATTGGTGCATATTTTTCGTGTCTTGGTTCATAATTATAGGAAAAGGTATGTGATTTTGACTGATAGTTCGTAGTTTTTCGTACTGGTGCGTAGGTGCGTAGTTTCTCATACTGTGCATAATTTTTCATACTACTGTATATTTTTGAAGATTGGTGTGTGTTTCTGCAATATTTCGTGTATTATCGTGTGTCTTTTCTAGCTATCAAGCACTCCTCCCTACCTCCTAATGCCTTAATCCACCTATTTATCCATCCTCCCCCGTTTTCCAACAACTTCGCTGTTCCATCTTTCTGCACCAGTTCAGAAGAGTTTCCCTGACCTTGGTCAAAACCCAATCCCACATTTTATTTCTCCAATCCTGCCTAAATCAAGGAATCCCTCCAAATGACCTAACCATTAAAATTCCCTTCTCTGGATCCCATCCCTCCTTTCACAGTGACCTTCACCTTTTCAGATGCCCCCAATCCTTGTCTCTCACATACCTAATACACTAAAAACACATCTCCATAGCACAGGCATCCATGAACCATCTCTGCTCCCTCCAAAAGATATTACTAATGTGCAATCCCAGTACATAAATCCCATATCCCAAACTGAATCCCTTGCATTCCAGCAGTTGGAGCATTCCAGACATCACCTTCATAAATTATCCAGCCTGCTGACATCCTACTGCTGCCTTGGAGCACCACTTGCCAACTCCTACCCCCCCCCCCCCACCCTCCATGTCTTCCTCCCTGTGAACCCCCTTGTAGCACCTACACCTTGCCTCGCAGACCTTTCCCACTTCCCACATCCAAAACTCCCCACCAACAATCCACAGTTGCGAAAACCTAAACAATCCCAGAATACTGTTGTTAACCTTGCTGCTAAAACCCTCAACACCACATCAGTTTCAGTCCTATCCAAAGGTCTCATCTTCAGCACCACACCCAAATTTCATCATGTTGAACTTTTGAAAGGCCTCCTCTTCTTCTGCCGATCCCTTCCATGGAAAAAACTACTTTGCCATCAGTCTCTCGAATCAAAGACAATCTAATTGCGACACTGAACCCTGCCTCTCCCATTTCATACCACCATCCAACCATGACCCTCCCTCATTCCCCCCTAACCACCCTCTGGTCACATTCCAGGAATTGCTCACATCCAACTTGACATCACCATCCTTCCCCACGTCCCTTCCTAAGAACACCATCCTTTCAGCAAAAGAAAGGAGGTGCCTTGCACAACCTCAAAACAGATTCCAACCTAATCATTCTCCCTGCAGACAAGAGTCCCATCACTGTTGTAATGAGTCACAGTAATTACGTGACAGAAGGCCTACATCAATTGTCTGCCTGGACGACCCCATCCCAAAAGTCCAAAATGACCTATAATCCCTGCTAAAATCTTACGGCCCTTCCCAAAACATCTCCCCCAAATCCATCTCAATCGAACAACACCCCACACTCCTACATTTTACATGCTCCCAAAAATCCATAAACCTAACAATCCTGGACGCACAATTGTGGCTGGTTACTGTGGTCCCACAGTAAGAATTTCAGCCCTTGATGACAAGCATCTCCAACCAATTGTTCCAAACCTAGCCTCCCACATCAAAGATACCAACCACTTCCTTCACAGACTCTCCACCGTCCCCATTCCTTTACCTCCTGGATTCGTTACTTGTCACTGTTGATGCCACTTTGCTGTACACCAAATCCCACATGCCCATGGTCTTGCTGCTATCGAACACTACCTTTCTCAATGTCCTTCAGACTCCAAGCCCACTGCCTCATTCCTTATAACCCTTATCAATTATGTCCTAAAGAACAATTACTCTTCCTCTGAAGGAAAAGTATACAACCAAATCTGTGGCACAGGCTTGGGCACCTGTATGGCACCCTCCTATGCCAACCTATTTATGGGCTGTCTAGAGGAAACCTTCCTAGCTTTCCAAATCCCTGGTCTGGTTCAGGTCCATTGTCGATACACTACATCTACATACATACTCCGCAATTCACCGTAAGGTGCGTGGCGGAGGGTACACTGTACCACTACTAGGCATTTCCTTTCCTATTCCACTCCCAAATTGAACGAGGAAAAAAAGAATGCCTATATGCCTCCGTACGAGCCCTAATTTCTCTTATCTTGTCTTTGTGATCTTTACGCGAAATGTAAGTAGGCGGCAGCAAGATCGTACTACACTCAGCTTCAAATTCCGGCCCTCTAAATTTACTTAACAGAAATTCACGAAAAGAATGTCGTCTTTATTCCAGCGATCCCCAATTGAGTTGCCGAAGCATTTCCGTGACACTCGCGCATTGGTCGAACCTACCGGTAACAAATCTAGCTGCTCGCCTCTGAACCGCCTCTATGTCTTCCTTCAAACCGATCTGCTGCAGGTCCCAAATACTTGAGCAATACTCAAGACGTGGTCGTACAAGCATTTTATACGCGATCTCCTTTACAGGTGAAGTACATCTTCCCAAAATTCTCCCAATAAACCGAAGTCGGCTGTCTGCCTTACTCACAACTGTCCTTACATGCTCGTTCCATTTCATATCGCTCTGCAGTGTTACGCCTAGATATTTGAACGACGCGACCGCATCAAGAAGCTCACTACTGATGCTGTATTCGAACATTATAGGACTGTTTTTTCTACTCATGCGCATCACCTTACATTTTTCTACATTGAGAGCTAGCTGCCATTCTTCGCACCAACTAGAAATTTTGTCTAAGTCAACCTGTATGCTATTACAGTCAGTTACAGACGACACCTTCCCATACACCACAGCATCATCAGCAAACAGCCGCAAATTACAACTTACTCTGTCCATCAGATCATTTATATAGATAGAAAATAATAGCGGTCCTATCACACTCCCCTGGGGCACGCCTGACGATACACTCGTCTCTGATGAACACTCGCCGTCGAGAACAACGTACTGCGTTCTATTACTTAGGAAGTCTTCCAACCAGTCACAAATCTGTGAACCTATTCCATAAGCTCGTATCTTCGTTAGCAGTCTGCAGTGTGGCACCGTGTCGAACGCCTTTTTGAAGTCGAGAAAAACACAATCCGCCTGTTGCCCTTCGTCCATGGCTCGCAAGATGTCATGTGAGAAAAGGGCAAGCTGAGTTTCACATGAACGATGTTTCCTAAACCCGTGCTGATTCATGGAAAGAAGCTTTTCCGTTTCAAGGAAATTTACTATATTCGAACTGAGAATATGCTCCAAAATTCTACATGAAACCGATGTCAACGATATTGGCCTGTAATTGTATGGGTCAGTTCTCTTTCCTTTCTTATACACGGGAGTCACCTGCGCTTTTTTCCAATCACTAGGAACTTTGCGCTGAATTAAAGATTCGCTATAAATGCAAGCTAAGTAGGGGGCCAATGCCGCAGAATAGTCTTTGTAAAACCAAACTGGTATACCATCCGGACCAGCAGACTTTTTCGTATTTAGCTCTCTCAGCTGCTTCTCTACACCGGAAACACCTATTGCTATGTCCCCCATTTCGGAATTAGTACGTTGATCAAATGATGGTATATTTGTGCGGTCCTCCTGCGTGAAAGATTTCTTAAAGGTTAAATTTAGAACTTCAGCTTTCCGTTTGCTTTCTTCTATTACTGCCCCGGAATGATCAACTAGTGACTGGACAGTGGGACTACTGGCCCTTAAAAGTGCTACACCAAGCAGATGATAAATGGGTATTCATTGGACAAATATATTATACTAGAACTGACATGTGATTACATTTTCATCAGTTTGGTTCCATAGATCCAGAGAAATCAGTACCAGAACAGCCACCTCTGGCCATAATAACAGCCTTGATATGCCTGAGCATTGAGTCAATCAGAGCTTGGATGGTGTGTACAGGTACAGATGCCCATGCAGTTTCAACATGATTCCACAGTTCATCAAGAGTCATGACTGGCATATTGTGACGAGCCAGTTGCTCGGCCACCATTGACCAGATGTTTTCAATTGGCGAGTAATCTGGAGAATGTGTTGGCCAGGGCAGCAGTCGAATATTTTCCGTATCCAGAAAGGCCTGTACAGGACCTACGACATGCAGTCGTGCATTATCCTGCTGAAATGTAGGGTTTTGCAGGGATAGAGCCATGGGTCGTAACACATCTGAAATGTAACAGCCACTGTTCAAAGTGCCGTTGATGCGAACAAGAGGTGACCGAGACATGTAACCAATGACGCCCCATACCATCACGCCGAGTGATATGCCAGTATGGTGCTGATTAATACACGCTTCCAATGTGCATTCACCACGATGTCGCCAAAAACGGATGCGATCATCATGATGCTGTACACAAACCTGAATTCATCCGAAAAAATGACTTCCCATTTGTGCACCCAGGTTCAGCATTGCGTACACCATAGCAGACACTGCTGTCTATGATGCAGCGTCAAGGGTAACCGCAGCCATGGTCTCTGAGCTGATAGTCCATGCTGCTGCAAACGTCGTAGGAACTGTTCATGCAGATAGTTGTTGTCTTGCAGAGACCCCGTCTGTTGACTCAGGGATCGAGACGTGGCTACACGATCTGTTACAGCCATGCGGATAAGATGCCTGTCATCTCAATTGCTAGTGATACGAGGCCATTGGGATCAAGCACGGCGTTCTGTAAATCCCTCCTGAACCCACCAATTCCATATTCTGCTAACAGTCATTAAATCGCGACCACTGCGAGCAGCAATGTTGCAATACGATAAACTGCAAGCAATCGCAATAGGCTACAGTCCAACCTTTAATAAAGTAAAAAATGTGATGGTACGCATTTCTCCTCCTTACACGAGGCATCACAACACTGTTTCACTAGGCAATGCCGGTCAACTGCTGTTTGTGTATGAGAAATCAGTTGGAAACTTTCCTCATGCCAGCACGTTGTAGGTGCCAACCTTGTGTGAATGTTCTGAAAAGCTAATCATTTGTATATCACAGCATCTTCTTTCTGTTGGTTAAATTTGCGTCTGTAACACATCATCTTCGTGGTGTAGCAATGTTAATGGCCAGGAGTGTATTTTCATGATTTGGACTCAGGGCTAGGAGAGCCTATCCTCGATCCTTCTCAATCTCAATTCCTTCCTCCTTCAGTTTCACTTGGTCCTCTCAACCCGGCAAGTCACCTTCCTGGCTGTTAACCTCCACCTCACTGACGGCTCCATCCATATCTCCGTCCACATTAAACCTACTAATTACCAACAGTACCTGCAATTTGATAGCTTCAATCCCACAAAAATCCTTCCCATACAGCCTTGTCACCCATGGACGGTGAATTTGCAGTGATGATAAATCCCTTACCCATTCTGCCGAAGGCCTCACAAAGGCCTTCACAGACAGACATTAGCATCCTGACCTATACCACAAACAAATTTCCCTTGCCATATCCCAACACACCACCAATCCTCCCCACTGCCCCAGTAACCAGTCACAATGGAGTGTCCTCCTTGTCACCCAATACCACCCTGACTGGAACAACTTAATCGCATCCTTCGTCAGGATTTTGATTATCTCTCATCATACCTTGAAATGAGATACAGCCTACCCAAGATCCTTCGGCCCCTCATGAAGTGGTGTCCCGTCGCCCACCAACCTCCACAACATCCTAGTGCATCCCTATGCCAATCCCAGCCCCAACCCCCCTACCACTGCAAATGCACCAATGCAAAACCTGCCCAATCCACCCACCCAGCACTTTCTATTCCAATCCCGTCACTGGCTTATCCTACCCCATTAGAGGTCGAGCCACCTATGAAAGCAGCCATGTGATATACCAACTCTGCTGCAATCATTGCACAGCTTTTTATATTGGTATAACAACAAACCAGCTGTCCATCAGAATGAATGGTCATCACCAAACTGTGGCAAAAAAACAAAATAGACAACTCTGTGGCACAGCATGCAGCTGAGCACCGCCTCAGGGGCTCAGCATTAATTTGCTGGGTACGGGCTTGGCGAACCCGGGGTCCTGAGCTGTGGGCTGTGTCACGCCAACAGTCCGCTACACCGTAAGCTCTGTGCGTTCTTCAACGACCATCGTTCGGCGCGACGGTGGAACGTTGTACGTTTCAGAGCCCGGAGATCTTGGCTTAATCGCCCGGGTCGCGAGGACGGTACAAACCTCTATAAAAAAAACCTCAATCTCAAGGTGTGCTACGTGCCGAGGAGATGCATGGCTGTTGAGGTTGAACAGCCGCTAGCGAGCAACCTCTGAGGAACCTGCCGCACCTCAGTTGTATAAGGCTTGGCTCTGCGTGGTAGAAGAGACTTTAATGCCGCACAATATGACCCCCAATCGTTCCCTTCCCTGGCTACCCCATGGGAGGAACGACGGGCGAAAGACAGGGTTGAGCCTTACTCCCCTAAATTTCTTGTATGTGCCAGAACTGATGGGGATACGTTCAGCAATACTAAGCCACTCTTCTTTGTGGAGAACTTAGAAGATAAGTTTGGCGAAGTTTCGGGGCTGTCTAAGATAAGAAGCGGTGCAATCCTCATTGAAGCGGCGTCCCCAGCACAGTCACGGGCGCTTCTGGCCTGTGATAAGCTGGGAGATGTTCCTGTGACAGTCACCCCTCACAAAAGTCTTAATATGGTTCAGGGGATTATTTACCATCGCGATCTCCTGCTGCAGTAAGACGACGAATTACGCGCCAACCTAGAACGGCGAGGTGTCCACTTCGTCAGGCGCATCTTTAGGGGATCTAAGGAGAACAAGGTAGCCACCGGTGCCTTCATCCTGGCCTTTGAGGGCGATTCTTTGCCCGAAAAGGTCAAGGTTATGGTCTACCGGTGCGATGTAAAACCTTATATTCCTCCTCCGATGCGGTGCTTCAAATGGTGGAAATTTGGGCACATGTCCTCCAGGTGCAATTCCAGCTCCACCTGTAGAGAATGCGGGCGTCCATCCCATCCGGACGCTCCTTGTGCTCCTCCTCCTATATGCGTAAACTGCGGACAGCACCACCCTCCTTGCTCGCCTAACTGCACAGTGCTCCATAAAGAGAGAAAAATTATGGAGTATAAAACCATGGACAAACTGTCGTACAACGAGGCCAAGAAGAAGTTCGAGCGATTGCACCCAATAGCATTGAAGACGTCATTTGCGAGTGTCACGTCGTCACCTTTTTCTTCGGTGACGACGGTCCCCACATCTGTGCCAACTTCTGTGGGCCCTCAGGGCCGTAAAGCTCCATCAGCCCCCTCGATGGTTGGGGGCTCTCCACCATGTGCTCCCCCCACTACATCTCCTGGGAAGCACATCCCCCCACACCGTCGGGGACAACGGTCCCCGTCACTCAGCCGGAGAAGCAACAACTTCCTCCGGCTCCTCTCGCTTGGAAGGGGTCCCTTGGGACGCTCCCTTCCGAGGCATCTCAGAGTACCACGGAGGGTCCCAGCCCACGGCTGTTGGACTCGCACGCCCTTGGTCAAAGGGGTCCGCGCTCTACGTCGGGCCCTGACACCGTCTCTGAGAAGCCCTCTCAGTCCTTAAAACCGAAGGGACAGCGAGAGGAAAAGAAGAAGAAGCTGAAGAAAAAGGAATCTTCTGTGGCTCTAAAGCCACGCCTTGTCACATCTTCTGCTTCTGATGACGAGTTGGAGATCCTTGCATCCCCCAAGGATCTCGCTCTCCTGGACTCTCCAGAACCAATGGTTCTGGATCCAGTCGGAACACATTCAACAGCAGCAGGTAGTGAACGTATGGACTAATGATCGCTCTCCTATCATGGCCTCTCCAGTCAGCACTAACCAAATTCTCCAGTGGAATTGTGGTGGTTTTTTCTCCCATTTGGCAGAGTTACGGCAGCTTCTCACCACTTCACCTGCACTGTGCGTAGCCCTGCAGGAAACCTGGTTTCCCCTGACGCGATGTCCTGCTTTCCGAGGCTATCGGGGATATTACCGGAATCGCACAGCTTATGACAGGGTTTCAGGTGGAGTCTGTATTTTTGTCCTTACATCTGCATACAGTGGGCCTATTGCTCTTCAAACGCCTTTAGAAGCTGTGGCAATCAGAGTGAAGACTACAATCGACCTCACCATTTGCAGTGTACACCTGCCCCCAGACGACGTAGTACCCCAACATGTGTTGGCGGCGCTGATTTCTCAGCTCCCCTCACCTTTCTTACTTCTGGGGGATTTTAACGCCCACAACCCCCTGTGGGGAGGTACTACGATTACTGGCCGTGGCAGAGACATTGAGAGTTTGTTCTCTCAGCTTGACCTCTGCATTTTAAATACCGGTGCTGCCACACACTTCAGTGTGGCTCACGGCACTTACTCTGCAGTTGATCTGTTGGTATGTAGTCCTGGCCTTTTACCGTCAGTCCACTGGAGAGTGCATGATGACTTGTGTGGTAGTGACCATTTCCCGATATTCCTTTCACTACCACAGCCTCAGTCCCCTGGACGTTTGCCCAGATGGGCTCTCAACAAAGCTAACTGGAAGGAGTTTACTACCGCTGCAAAGATTGGCCCTCCATCGGATGTCAGCGTAGATGAGGTGACTGAGAGTCTCACCGCAGCCATTATCTCTGTGACTGAACGTACGGTACCTAGCTCTTCTGGATCCCCTCGGCGGAGGACGGTGCCCTGGTGGTCGCCAGAGATCGCTGAGGATATTAGGGATCGAAGGCGTGCACTCCAGCGTCATAAGAGACGCCCGTCCTTGGAGAACCTCATTGCGTCCAAGCGGCTCCGTGCACGAGCACGTCTGTTAATTATACGTCGTAAACAAGAGTGTTGGGAACGGTATGTGTCCACCATTGGCACATGTACCTCTCCATCCCAGGTCTGGCAGAAGATCAGACGCCTCCATGGTTACCAGAGTGCTTCAGGCGTGCCAGGGATTTCTATGAATGGAGTAGTTTGTACGGACCCAGATGCCATTGCTGAACATCTAGCTGAGCACTATGCTCGGAGTTCTGCATCTGTGAATTACCCGCCAACCTTTCGTTCCGTGAAAGAGCGGGAAGAACGGAAGCGACTCTCCTTCTCGACCCGCCGAATTGAATCCTACAACGCTCCATTCAGTGAATGGGAATTCCTCGGTGCCCTTGCACATAGTCCCGATACCAGCCCCGGGCCAGATCGCATTCATAACCAGATGCTGAAACACCTATCAGCGCAGTCTATACGAACCATCTTATCCGTCTTCAATCGCATCTGGAACGATGGTGTCTTTCCGTCACAGTGGCGAGAAAGTATCATTGTGCCAGTGCTCAAGCCGGGTAAAAACCCCTGCGATTTGGACAGTTACCATCCCATCAGCCTCACCAACGTTCTTTGCAAACTGCTGGAATGTATGGTGAGCCGGCGGCTGTGCTGGGTACTGGAGTATAGAGGCCTGCTGGCTCCATGTCAGGGCGGTTTCCGTCAAGGCCGCTCCACTACAGACAACCTCGTTCACTTGGAGTCCCGTATTCGTACAGCCTTTGCTCAACGTCAACATCTTGTTGCGGTGTTTTTCGATTTGAGGAAGGCGTATGATACAACATGGAGACATCACATCCTTCAGACGTTACATGAATGGGGTCTTCGAGGCCAGCTCCCTATTTTTATCCAAAACTTTTTAGCTGTCCGTACGTTTCGTGTCCAAGTTAGTGCTTCTCGTAGCACCCCTCATGTGCAGGAAAATGGGGTTCCTCAGGGCTCTGTTTTGAGTGTCCCCTTATTTTTAGTAGCCATAAACGGCTTAGCGACAGCAGTTGGGTCGTCAGTATCCCCCTCTCTCTATGCTGACGACTTCTGCATTTCTTTTGGCTCTTCCAGCACCCAAGTTGCTGAACATAGGTTACAAGGAGCCATTCAGAAGGCACAGTCCTGGGCTCTGGCCCATGGCTTCCAGTTCTCTCCTGCAAAGACCAGAGTTATGCACTTCTGTCGGCGTCGGACGGTTCATCCACAGCCCGAACTTTATCTTGACAACCACCTCTTAGAGGTTGCTGAAACTCACAGGTTTTTAGGGCTCGTATTTTATTCTCGGCTGACATGGCTCCCTCACATTCGACAGCTGAAACAGAAGTGCTGGCGCCAGCTAAATGTTCTCCGCCATCTGGGCCATATGAACTGGGGTGCCGATCGGTCCACACTGTTGCGGATATACCACGCTTTGGTGCAGTCCCGTCTGGACTTTGGATGCCTTGCCTATGGCTCCGCATCCCCCTCGGCATTGCGCTTGCTGGACCCCATTCACCACTGTGGGGTTCGCATCGCGACGGGTGCTTTCCACACCAGTCCCGTGGACAGTTTACTTGCAGAGGCCAGGGTCCCACCTCTGCGGATCCGCCGCCAGCAACTGCTCGCGGCCTATGCTGCTTATGTTCATAGCACGCCAGGCCACCCGAACCAACGTTTGCTTTTCTCCCGCACGGTCGTCCGTCCTCAACAACGGCGACCCCGTTCCGGTCACACGATCTCCTTCCGTGTCCAGTCCCTTCTGTTGGAACTAGAGTCTTTCCCTGTCCCATCTCTGCATCGGGCCCGTAGGCATACGCCCCCATGGTGTGTACCGAGGCCATGCTCTAGGCTGGACTTGACCGATAGACCCAAAGACTCTGTTCCTCCAGAGGCACTCCGCCGTCAGTTCTTTGCTGTTGTTGCAGAGTACACTGGATACGACATCGTCTATATGGACGGTTCGTTGGTTCGTGGCCGTGTTGGCTTTGCCTATGTCCATGGCGATCACGCTGAGCAGCGGTCTCTGCTGGATGGCTGCAGTGTGTACACTGCCGAGTTGGTGGCCATTCTCCGTGCTCTTGAGCATATGCGCTCCTGCTCAGGTGGGTCTTTTCTGCTCTGCAGTGACTCCCTGAGCAGTCTTCGCGCACTCGATCAATGTTACTCACGTTCCTCCTTGGTGCTGGCTATCCATGAGACACTTTTTGCTCTCGATCAGTCAGGACGCTCTGTGGTCTTCATTTGGTCTCCTGGTCACATCGGCATCCCGAGCAACGAACGAGCCGATGAGCTAGCCAAACAGGCTGTCCATGCGTCCGTCTTAGACATTGGCCTCCCGGCCTCAGATTACCAGTCTGTGTTGCGCCATAGAGTATGTGAGCTTTGGGCCGCAGAGTGGCGTAGCCTGAGCCATCAAAACAAACTCAGGGCAATAAAGGAGACCACAGCTGTGTGGCACTCGTCCATGCGGGCCTCTCGCCGGGACTCGGTAGTCCTGTGCCGGCTCCGCATCGGCTACACTTGGTTGACCCATGGCAATCTCCTCCACGGTGAGGACCCGCCTCGTTGCCGTTGTGGCTGCCCCTTGACGGTGGCCCACATTTTGATGGACTGCCATCTTTTAGCCGCTCTGCAGCGGGATTTTAATTTTCCTGTAATTTTATCTGAAGTTTTACGTAACGATGCCAATATGGCTGATTCTGTTTTAGGTTTTATTCATGACAGTGGTTGTTACAACTCTATATGAAGCTTGTGTTGCCACGTGGCTGACCCTTCCTATTTTATTTTCATGGTCGGTCAACCATGAACTTTGTCTTTGTCATTTTATTTCCACACTTGTTTGCTGTTTCCGTGTGACTGTGTCCTTTCGTGTTGTCTCCTGCCTTGTTGTTCTTTGTCGAATTTGTTTACATTTTATTGATTGAGTGGGGTTTTCCTCCCGTAGCAGTTTTAACTCTGGGCGAACTTTTCAGTGTTTCCACACTTATCTAGCTCTTCGATGGAATGGGGGACTGATGACCTCCGCAGTTTTGTCCCCCTAAAACATCAAACCAACCAACCAACCAGCTGAGCACAGCACTCTGTATTTCAATCACTGCTTCACTGCCCAAGCCATATGGATCCTCCCCTCCACTACCAGCTCTTCTGAACTGCACAGATGGGAGTTGTCCCTTCAACACATTCTACGGTCCCGCAACCATCCTGGCCTCAACACTAAGATAACTTCCCACTTTCCATCTCTGCACCCTATGCCTAACATCCCCCCCTTCCTTCCCCGCCCATTATCCTGTATCTCGTGTCTTCCTTTCAACTGTGTATCACCACTCACCACTTACAATATCCCCTTAATTAAATATTTTTAATTTTTTTATTTTTCCTAACTTTATTTTTTCTTGTTTTTCCTATTTTTATTTTTCCTTTTTTCCTATTTTTAATTTTCCTTTTTTTCATATTTTTATTTTTCTGTATTATTCTTATCATTTCAAATCCCCTCGCTCCTTCACACCTCCCTTTTTTTCCTTTCCACCTCTTCCCTTCACTGTATTTATTTCCACAATTCAAATTCCCACCTTTAAAATCCATCATGCAATTTGGAACTTTCCATCCCCCCCCCCCCCTTACCCAGCCTTCTTCTCCCTCCACCTCCCACCTCACTCACAGTCTGGATGCTTTTGTTGCTGGAGTGGCCAGACAAGATAGTTGTGTGCATATAGTTGTCTGAGTGATTGCGTGAATGTATGTGTTTCTTTTTGTGACAAAGGCCATGACTGAAAATTTTAGTTGTGTGAATTTGATGAGGTTTTATCAGCACCTAATAGTCTGACAGTGATCTTGTTGTGGGTCTCCATTTGGCCAGCTGGGGCAACTGTTCAATATGGAGATCTGTGCCTCACTCAAGTGTTATGGTGTCCAAATGGAAAAGTGCATTTGAACAGTAAGGCATTCATACTCCATGTTATGATTTCAGCTGACCACATGTGATCACCACAAGGGAGGATAACCATATTGTGCACTAATCACATCATAACCCCTCCACATCCACACTTGCCATCCCAGAACAAGTAATGTACTCACTACTACTTTCCATTCCATCCTACACAACTGGTTGAAGACTAGCAGCAGCTAACTTAGGAATTTCTGTCCCATTAACACAACACATGGTTTGGTAACTTGATTAGGAGGTATGGAATGCTGATGCATGGTGTTGCAGAATTGTTAATGAAGATAATTCATCATTTGTGAGTATGGCAGCAATCATTGTAGATGTACAATTCTTTTAATGTTTTAGAAAGGCCAGCTAGTTATACTCCGGGCATCATGGTGTGAGGAGCCATTAGATACAGGAACGTCTCAAATGACCAAGCTGTCAACGGGACGTAAAACCCTAAGTCGCCTCCTCTACTAGATACAGGACTTAAAGTCACATCTGATAGTGATGAAGGAACACTGATGGTACAATAGTGCATCACATATATCCTGCTTCCTTCAACCAAAACAGTCAGTCCAGATTTGAAATGGTGTCTCTTTTTCTGATAACTGGTTTTACTCACAGAAAGACATGTTTCAAACCATGTTACTCCTGAAACTAAGTAAGCCAGAAATAAAACAGCTATTTCCTTGTAAAAATAACACCACTGGTCAGTATGATGTCAATTCCAATGGAATATTATCAGATGAAGGGGAAAACACATGGAAGAGGAAAAATTAATAATGTGAAAATTTATCAACAGATTGCATTGTAAGCATAATAATTTAATAGTGGCTGATTACAAATAACAGATGAATCATACAACAATGCCTAAGATGTAAGTTAGACATTAAACCAACTGTACTAAGTCTGCCTGGGTATACAGGTGTGATATTGTTAGTTTCGTAAGCCCATACACCAGGGCAAGGTAAATCACTTGGATGGGGAAAATAGGTTTTTAATTCTCCTGAGGCCAAAAACCACATAAAAAGCATCAGTCAAAATCAAATCAGATTTTTAATTTCCATGTGACTGGGCAAAACATATTGAATATTTTTGTCCACTGTTTTCTGCAAATTGATGAAATCGAGAAACAGCATCTACCACAACTGATCGAAGTGTTTCCAGGGTCATGTTCAGAATGGGTTGTGCAATGTAGCTAAATCCACAGTTGAAACACTGAACACAACATCTTTCAGATAGCCCCACAGCCAGAAGTCACACAGATTAAGATCAGGTAAAGGGGACGGCCAGGCTGTTGGGAAATGGCTATTGATAATGCTAGCACTACAGAAATGGCGCTTCAGCAGCTCCTTAACTAGATTTGCAATGTGCGGAGGTGTGCCTCTTGCATAAAAATGATCCCAACCACAATGTTGGAGAATTGGAATGATGTTGCTGCACAAGAACACTTACAGTGCTTACCAATTACGGTACAGATAATAGAACCAGAAGCAACTGTCTCTTTGAAAAAATATGGCCCTATGATAAATGATGACATAAACCTGCACCACACAGTGACCTTTTCAGGATGATGTGGTACTGGTTGATCTACATGTGGATTTTCTGTTGGTCCATTTCAACAATTCTGTTATTGACATATCCTCTCAGATAGAAACCCACAAAATCTTCTGTGGCCACTCATCATCCACTTCCATGTGAGCAAAAAAATCCTAAAACAAAAGTCTCTCTTGGTGGCAGGTCAACAGGAAGCAACTTGTGCACATGGGTAATTTTGAGTGGATAGCAAAGAAGGATGTTTCATAGGACTATCTACATCTACATACATACTCCACAATCCACCGTAAGGTGCATGACGGAGTGTACACTGTACCACTACTAGGCATTTCCTTTCCTATTCCACTCCCAAATAGAACGAGAAAAAAAATGCTACATGCCTCCATACGAGCCCTAATTTCACTTATCTTGTCTTTGTGATCACTATGCGAAATGTAAGTAGGCGGCAGCAAGATCGTACTACACTCAGCTTCAAATTAGGGCCCTCTAAATTTACTTACCAGAAATTCACGAAAAGAACATCGTCTTTCCTCCAGCGATCCCCAATTGAGTTGCCGGAGCATTTCCACTACACTCGCACATTGGTCGAACCTACCGGTAACAAATCTAGCTGCTCACCTCTGAACTGCCTCTGTCTTCCTTTAAACTGATCTGCTGCGGGTCCCAACCACTTGAGCAATACTCAAGACGTGGTCATACAAGCATTTTATACGCGGTCTCCTTTACAGGTGAAGTGCATCTTCCCAAAATTCTCCCAATAAACCAAAGTCGGCTGTCCACCTTACTCACAACTGTCCTTACATATTCGTTCCATTTCATATAGCTCTGCAATGTTACACCTAGATATTTTAATGACGCGACAACATCAAGAAACTCACTACTAATGCTGTATTCGAACATTATGGGATTGTTCTTCCTACTCATGCACATCACCTTACATCACAGCTAGCTGCCATTCTTCGCACCAACTAGAAAGTCATCTTGTATGCTATTACAGTCAGTTAAAGACGATACCCTCCCATACACCACAACATCATCAGCAAACAGTCGCAAATTACAACTTACTCTGTCCATGAGATCATTTATATAGATAGAAAATAATAGTGGTCCTATCACACTCCCCTGGGGCACGCCTGACGATACACTTGTCTTTGATGAACACTCGCCGTCGAGAACAACGTACTGTGTTCTATTACTTATGAAGTCTTCCAGCCAGTCACAAATGTGTGAACCTATTCCATAAGCTCGTATCTTCATTAGCAGTCTGCAGTGTGGCACCACGTCGAACGCCTTTTTGAAGTCGAGAAAAACACAATCCGCCTGTTGCCCTTCATCCACGGCTCCCAAGATGTCATGTGAGAAAAGGGCAAGCTGAGTTTCACATGAACAATGTTTCCTAAACCCGTGCTGATTCACAGAATGAAGCTTTTCTGCTTCAAGGAAATTTACTATATTCGAATTGAGAATATGCTCCAAAATTCTATATGAAACTGATGTCAACGGTATTGGCCTGTAATTGCCTTTCTTATAAATGGGAGTCACCTGTGCTTTTTTCCAATCACTAGGAACTTTGCGCTGAATTAAAGATTCACAATAAATGCAAGCTAAGTAGGGGGCCAATGCCACAGAATACTCTTTGTAAAACCGAACTGGTATTCTATCTGGACCAGCAGACTTTTTCATATTTAGCTCTCTCAGCTGCTTTACGCATCATGCTGTCAGGTTTATCCAGTGTTTGGACTAATCTCCATGCACTACACGTTTTCACACCACCACTCAACTCCTCATGCATTGCTATGGTCACTTCTTCCACTGACGTCAAATCATTTCGTTTCTTCCCTCTACTAGGTTGCACACAAAAGGAAACCATCTTTTCGAATTTCGGAATCATTCTCCTCAGACCTACGACAGTCATCGAAACCAAACCCTTCTTTTCAAACCTTTCAGTGCCCAGAACTTCTGCAGAGCAACTTCTGGACAGTCGCCATTCTTATAAAACAGCTTTACAAGCAGAGTGCGATAGTGCATGCAGTCAGTCATGGCAAATGCCTCGATGCAAAATGAGGAAAAGCAGTGTACTTAGCATGTTTATACCAACTTCAATGGGTTGTGCACAAGACAGGTGGTGTTTTCATTTATATATTGTGACTCATGCAGCACCATCTGTTCATCAATTTTCACATGATTTTTCTTCCATACGCACCCCCTTCCTTTTCTCCGATCATACTCTGTTGCAATTTGAAGTCATTCTAACCAGTGGTGTAGATATTACAGAATTTTGAAATGTTGACTTTAATTATAATAACCCTGTATATTGAAAATAATTGAGAAAGAAATTAAAAACAGTGAAGCAATAAGTAGGGCCTAAACATGATGTCTGCGTTCAGTGTGCAATAGATGGATCTAGTTCGTGCTGTGATGACAAAATTTTACCGTAGACAGTGCAGACATTTAGAGGACATGCTGGTTAACATTTGGAAGGAGGGATGGACACTCAGTACAGCCGATGTCCCAGTAATAATGACTATGAGAGAATGTCTTAGAGCTTCTGAACGAACTGAGCTAGCAGATTTGTGAAGACAAATGTAAACTATATTGAAGAATTTAAATTAATATAGTGCCAAGATTGCAAATATACATTAATTATGTCTTATGAAGTCAGTCTGAGAGTTAAAAACAAGTATATAAATGGTGTATTTTATGTATATATTATTACTGATTTTATGAATGACTCATCACTTTTACTGTCAACAAAGTATAGAGCATTTCTATAAAGACATAAATGTGACCAGAAGATTGTTGTTTACATAAATAAACATTTTTTGCCATAATATTAATTTAAATCAGATGATGATTGCCTATCCATGGCATGATCAAATTAAGTATACTGAGAAAGTTTGTACAGTTTCAAGAACCAGCTTTAAGCATAATTCTGCTACCGTGCATACTTTGGAAAGACATGAGTGTCATGTTAATTCCCTGCCTACCATGACAGTGTTTGTATACTCACATTGGAGTCACACTACATTGCATATATGCTGTAGCCTCTGCTATTGTGGTTAGGAACACTGAGGGGGATGTTCAAAAGGAGAAATATGGAGGTGAGCCTTTGGTAACACAAAACTATATGAGGTGTAAACTGTAATTCCACACACGACAGTGTTGCCATAAAATGTGGTGCTGTAGGAGTATCAGAACAGACATTTCTTTATTCCTATTGACTTCTTTAAACTTTCTAAAATAATTCATTTAGATAGCAAATTTCTTAGTGTAAAACTTAGAGTTTCTTATATCATTATTAAACAAATATAAAAAATAGAAAATGGATGACTTACCCAAACGACAAGCTCGTCGACAGACACCCTTTCTTCAGAACCTTAATTCCTTATCCCCCATCCACTTCACCTGGTCTTCCTCAACCTACCATGTCACTTTCCTGGATGTCAACCTCCACATCACTGATGGCTCCATCCACACTTATGTCCATATTAAAACTACCAACCACCAACAGTACCTACAATTTGACAGTTTCCACCCCATTCACATAAAAAAATCCTTCTCTTCCAGCCTGGCCACACGTGGATGGCATATCTGCAGTGACAAGAACTCCCTTTCTGAATATGCTGAGGGTCTCACAAAGGCCTTCACAGACAGAAACTACCCCACAGACCTAGTCCACAAACAGATCTCCCGTGCCATATCCTCACACATCGAAAATCCTTCTCCAAACACCAGTAACCATCCACAAAAGAGCGTTCCCCTTGTCACCGAGTACTACCCTGGACTAGCAACTAAATTGCATCCTTCGCCAAGGTTTTGATTTTCTATCCTCGTGCCCAGAAATGAGAGACACATCCTGCCCAAGATCTTTCCCACCCCTCCTAAAGTGGTGTTCCGTTGCCCTCCCAACCTCCACAACATCCTACTTCATCCTTATGCCACTCCGAAACCCCACTCCGAAACCCAGCCCCCTGCCACAGAGATCATATCCCAATGGAAGAGCCTACTGCAAGAGTGTCCAATCCTCCCACCCAGCACTTCCTATTCCAGTCCTGTCTCACGCTTACCCTACCCTATCAAAGGTCGGGCCACCTGTGAAAGCAGCCATGTAATTTACCAACTGTGCTGCAATCACTGTGCAGCTTTCTATATTGGCATGACCACTAACCAGCTGTCCATTAGGATGACTGGTCACCACCAAACTGTGGCCAAAAACAAGGTGGACCAGCCTGTGGCACAGCATGCAGCAGAGCACATGCTTGATTTCAATGTCTACTTCACAACCTGGGCCATCTGGATCCTTCCATCCACCACCAGCTTTTCTGAACTGCACAGATGGGAGTTATCCGTACAATACATTCTCCAATCCCGAAATCATCCAGGTCTCAACCTACAATAACTTCCCTTTTTCCATACCTTTCAGTTCCTACCTCTCTATCCCAAACCTCTCCTATTTTGAGTGGTGCATGAATGTGCGATCGTGTGTGTGTGTGTGTGTGTGTGTGTGTGTGTGTGTGTGTGTGTGTGTGTGTGTGTACGTACGTGCAGTGTGCACACATTTTATTTTTATTTATTTAAATGTATATCTATTTTGTTTATTTTATTTTCTTATTTTATTTTTCTCCCCTTACCCGCCTCCCACCCCATTCCTAAGCTGCATCTCCTTATTCCCATCTAGGCTGTGCTGTACCCATCCCCACCACCATGATGTAACCTTCTTATCCCCTCTCCCCTCCCCTCCCCTCCCATCCCAGATTTACATGCCACATAGCGTGATTTGATGTGCGGCAACTGGAGGTGATGGTTGTATGACTGTGTTGTGTGCCTGTGTGATTGCGTGAGTGTTCTTTTTTCTGAAGAAGGCCATGGCCGATAGCTGAAAGTGTTGTGTATGTGTGTCTTTTTGTATGTGCCTGTCGTAGCTTGTTGCCACGTGATTGCGGCGAGTTGTAAATTGTCCTTATTACGATATTATTAATTCCAACCTGGACTTTCCATTATTATATTAAGTTCATCTAATAATGATATAACGAAAATTATAGAAGGAAACTTTCCTGGTGGGATAAACAAATATAAAAAATAAAAAACGGATGGCTTACCCAAAGGACAGGCACGTCGACAGACACAAATAAAATCACATACAAACACGCATACAAGCTTTCGCAACTGTTGGTCGCTTCTTCAGGAAAAGAGGAAGAAAGGAGAGGAGAAAGGGAAGGATATGGGTTTTAAGGAAGTGGAAAAGGATTCATTCCAATCCCAGGAGTGGACATTTACAAATGTCTGCCTAGGTGTGTTTGCATTGGGATATGTGTGTGTATGTGTGTGTGTGTGTGTGTGTGTGTGTGTGTGTGTATTTGTTTACCTTACTTTTTTTTCCCCTAAGGTAAGTCCTTCCACTCCACTGCATGCTGTGCCACAGGGTAGTCCACCTTGTTTTTGGCCATAGTTTGGCGGTGACCATTCATCCTAATGGACAGCTGGTTAGTGGTCATGCCAATATAGAAAGCTGCATAGTGATTACAGCACAGTTGGTAAATTACATGGCTGCTTTCACAGGTGGGCCGACCTCTGATAGGGTAGGGTAAGCGTGTGACAGGACTGGAATAGGAAGTATATGTTTGTATATGTTTGCTCCCTCTATCTGCCCCCTCATGATACAGTTAATGAAGAGGACCTCAAGTACCTTCTTACTCAGCTTCCCCAGCCATTTCTCCTCCGTGGAGACTTTAATGCATATAATGTGCTTTGGGGCTCTGTCACTTCTTGCTCCATGGGTAGAGCCATTGAGCAGCTCCTCTTGTCGTCAAATGCACATTTACTTAACACCGGTCAGCCCACACACTTCTGCACTGCGACAGGGTCATTATCTGCCATATACCTCACTCTTTGCTCTCCATCCCTTGCCCATACTAGTGTTGGTCTGCAGATGCGGTTAAATGGCGGGTAAATTGAAGGTGTGACTAGTGCGCCACATCCGTACCGTAGGAGGCACCAGGGTAATCTGAGGCTGGCCAGAGGTAACGAGGCGCAACGGAATATCGCTGGCTAGAAGGAGCTTCCCACGAGTGCACTCTACACGGACATTTCTGGTACCATCGCAGAGCCAAAACAAATGAGGCGGCTGTTTTGAACTTGAAGGATTGTGTACTTCTCATATTTTTATAGTCCACATAGAGGCAGGTATTCTGAAGATAATGTATGCAAAATTTTCTTGTGTGATAAGTCTTTATCAAGAAACAATTTCATTTTTAATAGTAAAACACTGTTTCTAGATATGTCAAAACACTGCCAAATCAAACAAATACAGCAAGATTCATCTCCAACCGGAGGTAGCCGGAGGCTCCGAATGAAATGGCGCAAAATCTCCGCCACCAGAACAATCGCTCTGTTTCCAGCACTAGCCCACACTATACAATTGGACGTGGTCGATGATCTCCATGGCAGCGATCACTTTCCAATTTCCATTTCCCAACCGTATGGAATCGAACCTGAAAGACACCCGCCGCGATGGATGCTCAGTAGAGAGGATTGGGCGCTTTACAGCCAATTTTCCCATCTTGAACATCGTGACAGTGTCAAATAATGGGTGCACCATATTACTGCCGTGATGCACTTCACCGCTGATGCATTCATGACACACTCTTCAGGACATCCAAAACGGCAGCCGGTCCCGTGGTGGAATGCCAAATGCCGATCTGCCATCAGGACCAGGCGGGCAGCTCTGTGTCGGTTCAAGTGTCATCCGACTTCAGAGAACCTCGGGTTGCAAGGGCCAAGTGTCATCAGGTTATTAAAGAGAGCAAACGGAGGTCATGTCAGCAGTTCCTGAGTTCCATTAACCGTTCTACAACCAGCACGAAAGTATGGGAAACCATCAGGAGGATTTCTGGAAGAGGAGGAAGGTGCCCCATAGCTGCTGTAATGGGTAATACGACCAGCAGACATTGCCCAGACCATGGCTACTTACTTTGCTACCATTACTGCCACTGCTAGTCAGGATACAGAATTCCGGCACCACACCGTGGCTGCTGAAAGGGGCCCCCTGGACTGAGGAGTACAACCGCCCTTTCTCCCTGTAGGAATTGGATTCTGCATTGTGTGTAGCTCGGGACACTTCACCTGGTCAAGATGGGATCCACTATGCTATGTTACGGCACCTTACAGATCGAAACAGAGTTATCCTCCTTAACGTTTTTAATGCCATTTGGATGTCAGGACACCTTCCCGACTTGTGGAGAGAGGCTATTTTAATTCCCCTTTTAAAACCCGGTAAATATTCCACATGCCCCAGCAGTTACCGTAGTGTTGCCTGCCGCCTTGTCTGGATGTTGGAATCAAAGCAGCTCCTTAGCTGCTTCCAGTGGGGGTTCAGGAGATATCGTTCCACCTTCGATAACCTGGCCTCTCTAGAGGTGGCAATACAACAGGCTTTCCTGCATCGTCATCACCTTCTGGATGTATTTTTTGATATTGAGAAGGCCTACGATACTACTTGGAGGCATCTTATACTTAGGCAGGTTCATGAATGGGGATTTCATGGTTGCCTTCCAATTTTTATTTGGTCATTCCTCTCTCCACATTTTTTTAGATACCGAGTTGGTGGTGTGCTGTCTGACCGCTTCGAGTAGGAAAACAATGTCCCTCAGTGTGACATTGTTTGCTACAATCATTAACAGTATCACTTCTGTTGTGAAAGTCCTGTGCAGTGTTCACTATTTGTTGATGACTTCTCTGTCTTCTGTTCTTCTTCCAGCCTTGCAACGACAACTCATCAGTTGCAGCTCACTCTCAGATGGCTCGACTAATGGGCACAGAAGACTGGTTTTAAATTTTCAATAGAGAAGTCTGTGTGTGTTTGTTTTAACTGTTCACGTTCTATTTTTAACTATTCTATTTTTTATGAACTGCAGATGAGAGACACTGTTCTGAATTTTAAAGACACTGTGTGTTTTCTGGGTCAGACATTTGACTCTAAACTTACCTGGTTGCCACATCTTAAAGATTTGAAGAGACGGTGCCTCAAGACACTAAGTATTTTAAAGTGTCTTAGCCACACTTCGTGGGGAGCTGACAGGACTTGCCTGCTACGGTTTTATAGAGCATTTGTGCGTACTCTACTTGACTATAGGAGCACTGTGTACGGGTCAGCAAGATTCTCTTATTTAAAGATGCTGGATGTGGTGCATCATGAGGTGATTCAGCTCGTGACTGGAGCATTCCACACAATTCCCATACCAAGTCTCTGCACCGAGGCTGGTGAGCCACCACTTCACATGCTGTGACAGTTCCTCGTGGCACACCAGACATATATGACTTTGTCCTCACCAAATACACCAGCCTATCCTGTCGTTGCTCACCCTTCTGTGGAACGGCTTTTTCGTACCAGGCTACGGGCAACGAGGCCTTTTGGGATATGTTCTCAGGATTGTCTTTTGGATATGGATGTGTCTGGTTTTAATGTTTTGCAGTGAAGTTGGAGTAAATGTCCACCATGGCTCCTCCAGTGGCCGAGATTACTTTTAGAATTGACACATTTTAAGAAGAATTCTACTTCCAATTTTAGATTTCAATCGATGCTCTCAACATTTTAGATCAGCATTGTGATTTTACTGTGGTGTACACAGATGGATCCAAACAGGGGGACTCGCTAGGCTGCTCCATAGTCTTCCCCAACACCACCATCCGGATTCGCCTTCCCCCTGCATACTCCGTTTCTCAGCAGAACTCCATGCGATCCCGCGGGCGCTGGAGCAATTGCAGCGGGTCGTGGTACGCAATTTCTCCTGTGCTCTGATTCTCTCAGTGCACTGCAATCCATACGCAATTTGAATCCAGCTGAGAAGATAGTACAGCTCATGTATGACAGAATGTACACTCTCCAGCAGCCAGGGAAGCAAGTGATATTCTGTTGGGTACCAGGACATGTTGGCATTCGTGGCAATGAAATGGCTGATCGGGCTGCCAAGGAGGCTTGCGAAGGCTATGATATTACACATTGTGCCGTACCCCTACCGGACGTCCTCACTGTGGTGTAGCGGAGGTCCTTTCATTTGTGGGAGGAGGCGTGGCAGGCAGTGATGAGCAATAGACTGCGGTTGGTTAAGCCAACTGTCTGACTGTGGCGAACATCCTGTCAGTCATTGAGGCAGCATGAACTGGCCTTGATACATCTCCGAATCGGGCATTTTCCTCTGACACATGGCTATTTACTCCATCAAGAGGATCCTCCAATTTGTGATGCTTGTGGTGTGCAAATCACTGTACGCCACATTTTACTTGAATGTATTTCCTACTGTGCTGCTAGGTAGCGGTGGCTTTTTGTGGTGCACTGCCCTCTGTTTTAGCTGATGACGAGGCGAGTGTGATGAAAGTTTTCAATTTTTGTAAACTTTCTGGACTCTGGCCAAAGCTTTTAGACTGGAGGTTTTAGGATGTTAACAAATGGCTCATCCACCACTCCTCTGGCATGGCATTTTGAGAACGTCTACGACTATAAACCTTAGACAATTACTATCTATTACTACCTTGCTATGTTTGGTTGGGTCTTTGCTTCGTTCTCCTTATCATTTGGCTAGTTTTGTTACTTTCCTTTCTGTTCCCTATGTGTGTTCATTTCATTTTACTCAGGTCACACGTATCACCTAATTATCTTGTAGAGGCGCGAAAGACCTAGTTGTTGTGCGCCCATAACATCCTATCAGATCCATCAGATCCAGAAGGTAGCTGATAAAAGGTCGCAGGTAGATCCTGTGTTTCTTGACTTCCGCAAGACATTTGATACCAGTCCATACCATCGCTGGATGAACAAAGTGCAAGCTTATGGAATATCAGACCAACTGCATGACTGGACTGAGTCGTTCCTAGGTAATAGAAAGCAGCGTGTCATTCTCAACAGAGAGAGACATCTTCAGATGTTAAAGTGATCTCAGACATGCCCCAGGGAAGTGTTATAGTATTGTCGCCTTTCACAAAATATACAGGTTGAGTCACTAATAATCAACACCAAGAATAACACCGAAAGTATGATAGGAGCTGAAAAGTTTGTGGTACCAGAGTTACATGGGACAACAGGGGCCAGAATGTGACGTTTTTGTTGCTAGGTAGGGTAATTTCAGAGATATTAAGGTCTTTTTTTTTTTTTTCAAATAGGATTCTATAGTTTGGTACTTATTTTATGATAGTGGCTATCGAGATGAATCCAATTATATGTAACAGTAACGTCTTTGAAGGTCAATGAAGGTGTGATATTTCTGGCTGTAGCCATCATAATCATTTCTTTAGAGCAAGTCAGGTCAGATCTGTATGCAGCTGATGCAGAGTGGTGTGAGGTACCAATAACAGATGGTACAGTAGGTAATATTCCTGTGGGAATAGTATATTTTTCATTCGTACTTACTTGATTTCCTGAAGACATTTCACAATAGCAAGCTACCTTTCTGTGGTTTCCGATCATTTAAGATTATACAGATCAATAAACAAAAGTAAATCAAAAAGGCAAACAAATGCTTTGGCCATGTTTTTGTGCGAGCTAGTGCACCAGCAGACTAAGGTGGATCACTCTGCTAGTGACTCCAGTTTCTGCAGTCATCACGGACAGACCCATTGTCCAGTGCAGTAAGTCATAAGAGTAGTAATACATCATGTAATAGTGTAGTTCAGTCTTGTAAAAACAACATAAATTGTCGAGTTAATTTGCTTCAGTTTGTTAAATGTGCAGTTTCTTTGTTTCTGTGTAAACAAACAAAGTGGCATCTTTCTTTGTTTTATAATTAACATTTGATTTATAATTAACCTAACAGTCTCATCATCAAGAACCAACGACTTGCATGCTGTCTTCTGTGCTGGGGACAAAATCTGTGAAGACAACAGGTTGGTGAACATTTTATTTCACTGAGGAAAGTGAAAGTTACCATGGCATCTCATGTGTACTGCACTTTCATTACAACTGAATTCAGTTACTCAAAATTCATGGTAACACAGAGGTCACGCAATGAAGATATAACATGGGGGGAGAGACAATCTATCAAACCAAATTTCTCGACAATTCCCTGCCATAAAGGTGAAAAAGGAGACATGAATATCCACTTACAGAAGGTTTTTGAAGTATGACCACGGGTATGAATGTAGTGCTGCAATCTTCTTGCAATGGATTGAGTGCTATACTGCATCACTTTGACACTTATCAAAGCACATACTCTGAAAATTCTCCCTCATATAAAGTGCAAATATTAAATATTCGCCAAATATGGCATACTCATCTAACATGCTGTTGACATGTAAACACCATTTGACAGTTGTGGAATACACCACTAATAGGAACAGCAAGGCTAGTATTGTCAAAGCAAACGAATGTGAATGATTATTCCTTCAAAGCACAAGTCAATATGCTTCTAATTTACAGAGAATGCCAACAAAATTCGGTGAGAGATAGAGACTTATACATTGAAAGATATTCTCAACATACTCACTCTACACATTGTACATTTAAATATGATTATGATAAATTGAGAACAACTGGATCTTTAACATATCCGGCAAAGGAAAGTTACTAACGAGCATGCGGAAATTGGTACTCTTGCCACTGTGGTTCGAGATCCTTGTGTTAGTTCACATCAAATCACAAGGTAATTTGGCATGGGCCGGAGTAGTGTTGTTCATGTTCTGCACCGCCATAGATATCATCCTTACCATATCAGTCTCCACCAAGAATTAAAACTTTTGTACGGACTGTATACGTTGTATGTAATTCTGCTGTTGAGCTCAATGTCAGATTCAGAGGGATGACATTTATTAATTTAATTTGATTTACTGAAGAGGCTACATTCATGAACCATGGAAATGTCAATGAAGATAACACACATTATTGGGCAACTGAAAATCCATATTGGCTGTGGCAAGTTGCACACCAAAGACCATGGTCAGTGAATGTATGGTGTGGGATTCTGATGGACAGAGTCGTAGGCCTCTATTTCACAGAAGGAAATCTTAATGGTGGGAAGTACACCAAATTTCTGCAAGAAACATTAGGTCTGTTATTGAAAGAAATACCTTTAGGAACAGAATGTGATATCAACATGTGTTCAGCACATTTTTTTGCTGATGGCTAGAAATGAGATGCAGAGACGATTCCCAAATCCTTGGATTGGATGTGCAGGAGATGTGTTGCGGCCAGCTCGTTCACTAGACTTGACACGTCTGGATTTTTTCTTGTGGAGTTTCAGTAAACACATTGTTTATAAAGAAGTTCCCACTACATCTGAAGATATGTGAGAGAGAACTGTAAGAGCACACACTTCGATAACAGCAGGAGGAGAGATGACATACCACTCAATCCATGATAAGATTGTAGTCCAGAATGAAACTTTCACTCTGCAGCGGAGTGCGCTGATATGAAACTTCCTGGCAGATTAAAATTGTGTGCCGGAACTGGGATTCGAACCTTTGCCTTTCGCAGGCAAGCACTCTCCCACTGAGCTACCCCGACACGACTCACAATGCCACCTCACAACTTTACTTCCACCAGTACCTCGCCTCCTACTTTCCAAACTTCCTCTAACTCCTCTGAAGAGAGAGGATGGCGAGGAGGAATGGGAAGAGGGGTCAACGGTCGAGGATGATGCACAACTCAATGGCGAAGGGGAAGGAGGAGACGTGCAGGAGGGAGGGGGAGGAGAGACCTCAAATGAGGAGAACGAAGAGGGGGATAGCCTCAAACTTGGGAGAGGAAGCCGGATCGAAGTGTGCAGGCATAAGATGATTGATGGACACTGCGGTGGGTTTGCCATTAAGGAGGATGGTGTAGGTATTTGCCGCCTGAAGGAGGACAGGGAAAGGGCCAGAGTAAGGGGGCTGTAAGTGCGGACAGATGGTGTCATCCCGCAAGAACACGAACTTGCACGTCTGCAGGTCCGAAGGTACCCTTACAGGGGGGGTGGCGTGGGGGGGGGAGAGGGGGCGGGGAGGTCACATCACAGATGTGGCAGACTCAATCGACTAGAGAGGGGAGATCCTCAAGCGAGGGAGGTGGAGACGAAATCCGCAATGGTACCACGAAGGTCCTCCTTGTACGTTGAGCGCAGGCAAAGAAGGACCAGAAGAAGGGCGTTAAGCCAAAGAGGTCTTTGGCACCAAAGGACCGCCATGAGGGTCCGATGCCACCACTCTACCAGCCCGTTGCTTTGAGGATGATAGGAGATGGTGTGGATCCGGTGAATGTCGCAAAGATGAGTCATATTGGTGAAGTGGGCACTCTCGAACTGGCATCACTGGTCATTAGTGATCACTAAGGGGCAGCCAAAGCGAGTGATCCAGGACGAAATGAAAGCCCAAGCGAAGGACTTGGCAGTGATATTAAGCAGAGGTGTGGCTTCCATCCATCTTGTGGTGCAGTTGATCATTGAGAGGATGTATTGGTAACCGTCGACCGGTGGGAGAGGACCGACAAAGTCCAAATGGACGTGCTGGAATGTGCCAGACAGAGGAGGGAATGAGACAAGAGGACGGTAGGTGTGAGACGAGACCTTTTTGCGCTGGCACACGACACAAGAGCGAGCCCACACCTGGCAGTAGACGACACAGTAGCTGTACATGACAAGTTGGTCACTGGGGCCGCGCAAATAGGCACGCATGGTGGTTGCGACCGGAGTTGACGAAGCTGCCGCAGAACAGATGAGCCATGACTGCAAGCGCTTGGTGCACACATCGGCCACAGGCAGCACGCAGGCGTGTGTACGTGGCACCGAAGTGGCAGTAGCGGCGAGTGTCGGAGGAACAGGAGCCATAACGCAGATGTGGGGAGGCGATATGCACGCAGCTGGGCGAGTGGCAGGTGAGGCGTCGCGGGCTGGAGGGGAGGCAGCATTGCCAACATCACAGCGAGAGCTGGTGAGCCGGTTGGTGAAATTATGCTCCTCAGGGCGGTGCACAGACTAGAGTTTGATTGAGGATTTGTATGGAGCAGAAAAAGGAGTTCTGACGGGCACACACTGAGACACTTTAGTACTGTTCGTAGAGGCATGGACAGTGAACACAGTGGGTTGGTTTAGGAAAGTCACTTGCAGAGCACTCGAACAAAGGTACGATCGATTGATTTGTGTGCAGTTCGAGGACGCAACAGATTGCGGAGCACACAAACAAGGCGAGAGTTTGCAACTATTTTTGCAGGCCTCCGCGTACGAGCGGGAAGGAGCATATGTGATACTCGGAGAAGGTAAAGGTTCCAAGGAAGGAGCGAAGTCACAAGGAACACAAGGCAAAGCAGTACTGTGTCTAACCTGAGATTTGTGTGCAGTGGAGCTGGACAGCTGCTCGAGGACTTATTTTGCAGAGTCGAGCACAGATAGATTGTCAGCCAGCCATCGAGACAGGTCGTTGTGTTCACTTCGTAGCTGTTCCACTTGTGCATGTTCCGAATTATCAATGGCACTTTGAAGTCTGACCGCAGTGTCTGGGCACTCACGAATAACACTAAGGCATTCACATTGTAACTGGTTGACTTGAGCTTGTTCTCCACGTAATTTGTCAATTGTTCCTCCTAGTTCAGAAATAGTGTCTAAACACTCACGAATAACACTAAAGTTTGCACAGCTTGATGGAGCACACTAGATAAAAGTATGAGAATGAGAGTGAAACACTCTCTTCTCCAGAGCTGACATTGTCCGGTGCCAGCAGAGGTTTCAGCGTTGTAGAGACGATGTGGCGGAGTATGCCAGGCAGATCCATGATATCCTTAGGGAAGCGGGAACGGCCTTGTGCGAAGGTAGGTGAGCGTGGCGCAAGGCTCAGCGTGGCTGCCTGCATAAGGCGAGAGTCTCGAAGATGCACTTCATGAACTTGGTCCACAATGAGTATGTGCTCACTAGGGGACTCAAGAACGTTGTACATCAATGCAGTCTGCACAGTCAGTGGTAGCTTACTGGTCCAGATGGCCATGAGAGAGGGGTCTGGCATGACCTGCTCACTAACCAAGACCAGAAGGCGTCACCATAGTTCGCAAGGACATTTGTCACCAAGTTTCTCCTCCTCAATTATATGTTAAACTGTCTCTTCCAAGCTCCAGGATTGTCTTTTTGGCATTGCCGTAGCGGTCCCGACTGGTGGGAGAAGTAACCAGGTCACAAATTAGATCCATGTAGTCATGCAGTGAGGTTATTAAACACAGATAGCGAGCGGAATTGTTCAAATTGTAATGTTCGAATATGTGCTCAATGAGAGTGAATCAGGTGGTTGGGGAGTCGAATGAGAACTGAGGGAGCTTCGGCATGTGGCCAGGAGGTGGAGACGGAGGCGATCCTGGAGGTGGTGGAATGGCTACAGCATTTGCATTGTCGAACGGTGAAGGCTCAGAAGCATCACTTGGCACAGCAAAGGCCACAGGTGGCGCTGGGGTATGGGTTGGAAGTATGGCGAAGTGCGGGTGTGGAAGGATACCACTTCGCAACGCAGAAGGCACTCTTTGAGGTACGGCACATAGTAGCACATACTGAGGAGCACCCACATTCGCGGGATTCACACAGTCGATGAAACTGTGAGCATCGTATGTTGGATCAGTGCCTTGCATTTCACTGGATGCATGGAGTGAGGCAACTGAACCGGCACAGCGGTAGGGGGGCGAGCTGCTGGAGACTAACTCTAACGAGAAAAGTAGTCACAATGTTCAGCACAAAAATGGTTACTGTGTTGTCTAAGTTCAAAAGGTGCAGTTTGCAGTACAGCACTTGACGAGGCAAAAGTACAGAGTCCACCCGGGCATCGGAGGCTGGGCGCAGAGCCGGCGGAGTGATACACTGGCGTGTCCGGCGTGGCGGCGGGTGGTTGCACGTTTGAATTTTGCACAAGATTCGCACTGCAGCTTGCATTGTTCAAAACATGAAAATGTTGAGAGCGCTCAAACGATGGAGGAGCATACACGGGAACACTCTAAACATTTGTGGCATAACAAAGCCAGAGCCACATCGCTGAGGCACGGCATTGTTAAACTGCAGCAACGTGAACATGTCTTGTGGCAAAAGTCTGGACAAGAACGGCAGCCTGGCATCATGCGGACTGCTGTCACTTGTGAAGACGCTATGAGCCACAGGTTGATGAGGAAGTGAGAGCCTAGGTGGCGGTTGCACGGGCGTCGACATGCTGAGCTTGGGCGTGGGACCATTGGCGTACCAAGCGTGAGCAAATCGCACTCCGAAAATCCCGAAACTGTACTGTTCAAACACATAGAAAAAACTTTTCGTACGGGGTCACCACTGTGGTGATTACTGGAGGCAGGGAAACCAAATAAGCATGCAATTTACTGTTACACAACTTTATTCACTGTTGATCATACGAGGTTCAAACCGTGACTGTTTTAACATCCGGGAACCGAGAAAGCAAGAGCCAAAAGCAAAGATCATCACAAAAGATGTCACACTTCACTCAAAATGGGGCTAGTGCCACCACAAGATGATTGCATTGCTGCACTCGTACCAGGGCTCATCACTTTCAACATCTGTAAATGGATGTTTATGGCAACTTTTTGATCTTTGTTAACCTTCAAAGACGTTACTGTTATGCAGCATTTGATTCATCTCAATAGACACTATCAGAAAATAAGAACCAAACTATAGCATCTCATTTCAAAACACAAAGTTGACCGTATCTTTGAAGTGACCCCACCTAGAACCAAAAAACCAATGTCATATTCTGGCCCCCTTTATCCCATGCAACTTTTGTCCCGCAAAGTTTTCACCTCCAGTCATACTTTCGGAGTTATTACTGGTGGCAATAGTTAGTGACTGACCCTGTATAAATGACCTCTTAGATAACATCGGAAGTTCAATGATGCTCTTTGCAGATGATGCAGAAGTTTAACAAGTAGTCGCAACACTGGAAGAGGGTGGTGAACTGCAGGAGGATCTGCAGTGTATTTATGCATGGTGCAGGGTATGGCAATGGAGCCTCAACATAAACAAGTGTTAAAGCCTGCATTTATAAAGAAAGAAAGATCTGTTGTTATATAACTATGCAATAGCAGGACAAACCTTGGAAGCAATTACAGCCATAAAATATCTGGGAGTAGATATAAGGGTCGACTAAAATGTGGATGAGACAGGTCATTGGAAGAATCCTCATGAACTGTAGTCCATCAACAAAGGAAGTACTAGGTTACAAAACTCTCTTTTGGTCAGCACTTGAGTATTGCTCATCAGTGTGGGATTCGTACCAGGTAGGATTAATAGAAGACATAGAGAAGATTCAATGGAGAGCAGCAGGCTCATTTAGTAAACACAAAAATGTCACAGAGATGATTAGTAAACTCCAATGGCAGACACTGGAAGAGTGACGTTCTGAACAGATTGGCAAAGGTGCTGTACCACGAATTTTTTTGAAGGTGATATTTATTGCCCACAACCTAACCTCCTAACTAGACACCAAGCATTTCCTCCGCAGACTCCCCACAGTTTCTATTCATTTACCATGTGGTACCATAATCGTCACAGTAGATGCTATCTCCCTCTACACCAACATCATCAATGCTCATGGGCTTGCCACTGTTGAACACTACCTTTTCCAACACCTGACTGACTCCAAGCCCGCAACCTTGTTCCTTGTTACCATGACCAACTACATCATCACACAATTACTTCTTCTTGGAAGACATCACCTACAAACAAATTTGCAGTACAGCCATAGGCACCTACATGGCATCTTCCTATGCCAACCTGTTCATGGGCTGTCTGGAGGAATCCTTCATGACTACCCAGAATCACAAAATTCTCATCTGGTTCAGATTCATTGATCTGGGAAGTGAATTAATAGACAATGCACATTTGGAAGCAGGAATTAGTAAAAGAATACAACAAAGTAGTGCATTCTATCAGTGTGTGAGAGGTTTAGTGTGGGTTAGGGAAGTATCAGTGAGGTTCAAGTTAATGCTATACAAGACCTACTTCACACCAATTCCAGCATATGGGTTAGAGACTTAGATTAGAAGACTAGACTAGAAGAGAGTAGGATAAAAGTCAGTGAAATGAAGTTCTTGAGAAGTAAGTGAGGGAAGACAAAGAGAGACAGAATGAAAAATGAATATGTTAGGTAGGAAATTGGAGTAGAGAAGCTGATTTATGGAATGAAAAAGAACTGATTAAAATGGTTTGGGCTTGTGATGAGGATGGGAGAGGGAAGAATACCTAGACGAATGATGGAGATCAAGATTTATGGCGAGACGAAAACTGAGAACAATATGGATCACCACAATAAAAACAAGTTTAAGGAGGAGAAACCTGGTATGGAACCAGTGGAAGAAGAATGGTGGAAAGATCACAGAAAGTGGAGAACTACCATTGATACCCCAACCAGACCAGGCATTCAATAGAGGCGAAACAAAGAAGAAGAGACCGAAAGATTTGAGTTGAAACAAGGCCCTTGGAGTAGATGATATTCTCCCTGGACTGCTGACATCATTCAGAAGAAACTGTTCGACCTTGTGTGCAAAATGTGAGATGGGAAATACTCTCAGACTTTAAGAAGAATATA
This sequence comes from Locusta migratoria, assembly GCA_026315105.1. Classification (NCBI taxonomy): domain Eukaryota; kingdom Metazoa; phylum Arthropoda; class Insecta; order Orthoptera; family Acrididae; genus Locusta; species Locusta migratoria. The sequence continues at coordinate 317,914,796 of CM048748.1, read as the reverse complement.
ATAATTCAATTCCAAAGAAAACAGGTGCGTGGTTGCAAAATACTATGAATTATATACAGGCGAACGAAAAAACTGGTAAAATCCAACCTCAGGGAACATAAGTTTGGATTTGGAAGAATTACTGTATATTTCCGCAGATAAGACGATAGCTGAATCATAAAAAAAATGCCCCAAATTCAAAGGTCGTCTTATATGTCAGTACAAAAAAAAATAAAAAAATAAAAAATAATAATAATAATTAAAAAAAATTAAAAAAATAAATAACTAAAAAAATAGATTGAAATTTAGGCTGAAATAGGTAATTTCGCAGATGTATTGCATAGGGCGGCTATAACAAGGCTTCAACCTCCACACGATATAATTATATCGAAGCGGTTAAGTATCGAAATGTTAGGTGTCGAACAGGCAAATTTTATGATTTTTACGAATGTCACGATTTTAAATGATGTTGTTAGGCAGGAACCTAAGAGTACAGCTTTCTGGGTAATTTACAAGAAACGTTACAATTAAAGTAACTCGGCCTGAAATGATATATATTGAATGTACAATAATAAATCGATTTCGATTTTTTGAACTGTAGAGATAACTTTTTTAAATTGAAAGTTAGGTTAGGTGTAGGACAAACAAGAAATTTTTTTTTTCAGTGCGTGAGGGCACATAGCACCCAAATTTCTGGTTCAGAAACATTCGCTTATTCTATACATATGGTTTCGAAACATATTGATTCGATTTATTGGATTTGCAGGTCGAAGCCGCGCTATGCACAAGGGGGTTAGGTTATGCAGCTTATCTGCGATATTATTAATTTACTGAGTGCATAAGGGTACATACGATAACTTATATGCCATAAAGCAGGAATAGAATTAATTATTTACAATGCAGCTTGATATTACAATGTAGCCTGTCAAAAATAATTTCTCAATATATCCAGAGTGGCACTGAAATGATCAGAGTATATTTACATACGGAGCAGTGAAAAGGTTAAAATGTTTCGGAGCTATACGAAAAAATTGCACTTCCTTTGAAATCCTTTATCTTCTGTTCTCGGGCAATTTCGTGTGTTTTCACCCTCATAGTATGTGCATCAGCATGATTAAATGTCATCTCGGCGAAAAAATTACTTTTTTTTATCTTTGTAAACTTCGCGGTGAAGGAAAAAAAAAAAGTACATGCTTCTTCACTATCGGATACAACGTAGCATTACACACATGAAAGTTCAAAAGCAGACCACAAACACTGCAACAAAGGCCGAAATGCAGATGCACAAATTATGAAAACTACTTATGGTGGTTTCTAACAGCATTTTTCGGAACTTCCTAAAGCTTTGCCTCCGAATCTAAGTTGAAGGCGTATTTTTAGATCCCGAAAAGTGGAAAAACTGCGGTTGGCATTCGGGAAATTCGGTAACTTGGGGCTCGCCTTATAGGCCAGATATATGCTTAAACTATAAAATTGTGATGAAAATTTGTACCTCAACTTATCTGAAGGTCGCCTTATCTGCGGAAATATACCGTATAAGAAACTGTGAAGCAATACTCACATTATGACTTACCCTAGAAGATAGGTTAAGAAAGGTAAACCTGTTTTAGTGTTTGTAGATTTGGAGAAGGCTTTTGACAGTGCTGACTGGCATACACTCTTTCAAATTCAGAAAGTAGTAGGAGTAAAGTATGGAATGAAGAGTAATACGCAACTTATACAAAAACCAGACAACAGTCATAAGAGTGGAAGACCATGTAAGGGATGCAGTGGTTGGAAAGGGAGTGAGACAGGGATGTGTCCTTTGAAATATTATTCAGTTTGTATACTAAGCAAGCTGCGAACGAATACAAGAGAAATTTGGAAAAGGAATTAATGTTCATGGAGAAAAAATAAAAACTTGGCAGTTTGCTGATGACATTGTAATTCTGTCAGAGACAGCAGAGGACCTGGAAGAGCAATTGAATGGATTGGACAGTGAGTTGAAAGGATGTTAAAAAATGAACATTAACAAGAACAAAACAAGGGTAATGGAAATTCAGTCTAAGAAAATCGGTCGATGCTGTAGGAATTAGATTAGGTAAGGGGTTGACAATATTTTGTTTTCAGTGGCAAGATTTTCAGTGTAACATCTTTGTGTGGAAAACTTGCATCTGGAATGGTACAATCTACCCACCCAGGACTCACAAAACAGTAGGATCTTTCCATTTCTTCCATGTTCGCCAAGGACGGAAGTTAAAAAAGTTTCATGTCTTCTTTAGTCATTTTTCCACTTTTGCTTCCTTCCACATGAATGTTTTGTGGGCATTTTGTTTCAAGTTTTTTTAACACTTGGACCGAAAGGACCTTGTGTCTCTTTAAAACAGATGTACAACTTGTTTCCTAGTCTGCCTACCATTGATAAAGCCATATCAATTGTGCAGTTGAGGTTAGAACTATGTACAGACTGCAACAAACTATTTGTAGTTTTCTCTCCTCTGTAGGGTAGTGTTGATCTTCTCTGTTATAAACATGTTCACTTCCTCCACAAAATGTTGTGCCTTCTGAAATATAATGTTTACATCTTCTATGTCCTTAGGTGTGTGAAATGTACTAATATTTAACAATTGAAAATCCGATAGGAATATCAACAATGACACAACTTAAATTTTCGGCCATGGACTTCATCAGAAAAAGAAACACATACATTCAAGCAAACACTCAGACAACTATACACACTGGGTAAAGGCGGGGATGGAAGTTTCGCATTGCATGATGGAATTTAAAGGCTCTGATATGCAGGAATTTGAATTGGGGCAGTGAATACAGTGAAGAGAAGGGGTGGGAAAGGATAAAAGGGAAGTGTAGAGGAGTGTGAGGAGGGAATTGGGGGATTTAAAATGATAAGAATAATAAAGAAAAAGAAAAATAGTAATGAAAGGAAAACTAAAGTTAGGGAAAAAAGGAAAAAAAATGAAGTTAGGAAAAAAGGAAAAAAATATAGTTAGGCAAAAAAGGAATAGAGTAGAATAGAATATTTATTAGTCTTTCAGTATTGTTCATACAATTGGCTTCGTCAGGGTACATAGTGGAATTTACCTTTATAGCCCACATTACATTTATACATTAATCATATACGTACAGAATCACATATTACAAAATAGCAATAACATAATTTAAGAGAAACATATATTTTTTCTATAAGTTTCTAGGAATTCTTCAACTGAGTAGAATTCACTGTATTTTAGCCACATTTGCAGTGTGTTTTTATATTTGCTCAGTGGCATTGTACAAGCTGATTGCAGTAGCTTATTGAAAAATTTTAAGCTTAAATACTTATAGTTATTATGAACTATGGTAGTCTTGTGGAAGGCAAATCCAACAACAGACAGTTGTTTCTTGTATTGTGTCAATGCACATTTCTTCTCGTGTTGAATTTATCTATATTTTCTTTAGCATATACTAAACAGTTATATGCAAACTAGGAATCGTCATTATGTCAAGCAATTTAAAGTGGCTTCTGCAGGACTCATTATGTGCTAGCCCTACTACTTTTTTTGCCATCTGAATACACATTTAGCAAATTTAGCATATGGGAATGGAAGAAAGCATAGTATGATTGAAGTAATAATTGTTTGCTAATACTGCCCCTCAATTTTTACAACAGGAAAAGTACATGAGCTAGTTGCTCTCTTTCCCAAGAGAGTTTTTGGTCAATGACCAGTCAAAGCAATTTCACAGTTTTATTTTCAGTTTGAGATACCTTCAAGTTAAAGATTATTTCCTCTGTTTTTGTGTGATTTATGCAGAGTTGATTGGTCTGGCACCATTGGCTAGTCATTTCCATCATCTATTTATTTTTGTCCAAAACACTCTGTAAATTGTCTCCAGTGGTTATTAATGTCATGTCATCTGCATATAATACACTCTTACAGGGCATATAAGTTGGAAATTCATTGACATAGACAATGAAAATGAAGGGTCGAAGGACCAAGCCTTGGGGTATTCCTCTTTTTATTAGGAGAATTGCTAATCTCTGATTGTTTGCATATACAAGCTGTACCCTATTGCTTAGAGAGAATTTGAGTAATTTGAGTAGTTTATCTCCTATTCCATAGTATTCCAGCATGAGACACAGAATCAAACACTTTACTTAAATCAATAAGGGTTCCAGAAGTGTATAGTCTTTTTTCATACCCTACATAAACAATTATTCACCAGTGATTCGACTGCTTTCATGGTTGATAAGTGTGGTCTAAATCTAAATTGTTGTTTGATGTAAAGGAAAAAAAATGAAGTTAGGAAAAATAGGAAAAACAAAAAATAGGTAAAAATAAAAGTACTGTAATAAATTAAGGGGATATTGTAAATGGTGATACACTGTTGTAAGGAAGACATGGATACAGGGAAGTGGGTAGAGAAGGAAGAGGGGGCGGGGGGGGGGGGATGTTAGACATAAGGTGCAGGGATGGGAAGTGGGAAGTTATCTTAGGTTGAGGCCAGGATGGTTGCGGGATTGTAGAATGTATTGAATGAACAACAGATGGGCTGGCATTAATGCATCAATTTTCTCAGGTGAGAACTCCTATGTGAATGTCTAGAATGCTTTGAGAATATATTTGTCAGATATCATATATCAAACAAGACTGTTTTGTATATTCCTCATGTGTGATCAAGAAACAAAACATCTTTGAGAGAACCAGTAATAAAATTTATCTGCTTACCTGCTGATTCTCTTTCATATCTTATACTGGAGTAATTATCTCAGTACCTTCAGCAGGAAGTAATGACTGCACTCAGACTATCAGGCTACATATGCCAACAGCCAGTACAACCTCTTGAAAAATATGCTCTGCAACACAAAAAAACAAAAACTGAATAAAATGAAAGTAATTTGGCTACCCTAGAATAAAAGTATCAGTTGTCTCATAACACTTACATTTTAAAATATAATTTTAAAGATTAAAAAATCTACTCACCATACAGGAGACAATAAATGAAAATGGATCTTCCTCCTGGCAGAAGAGATGAAGGGAAGGGAAGAGGAGCAAAGGAAACAAACTGATGGGTCATATGGTTGTTCAAATCATCACCCAATCCTTGCCATGTTTCACTCTTGGTAGCAAGCTGTCTGCATCAAGGATTTGGATAGTGTAAGCCAGATGAAGACATGGTAAGAAATCTTGAAGTTTTCCCAGCATAAGGGGTATTCAATGAAGTTTCAGGATTGCAGAAGAATAACATCAACCTCCTGGCATGATATTTCAACTGATAATCATTTAGCCATTTTCAGGTGAGTGTAAGCCACTTGAGACTGTTGGTTTATGTCAATGCCTATATAGCAGAAATTGGCTTGAAGATGCATGTGCAAAAGCAACCGTTACATGAATGTCGTCTGTCAAAATTTGTGCCCTATACATATCCAGATCTAAATGTGTCGAAGGGATAAAGATCAAACTGCTTTCTGCCACACAGGTTATATTGCCCATAGTTAAGTCCCATAAGCTCTACAAACATTTGAACATTTGTTATATTGCCTTCCGAAGATTTACAAAATAGAGATATCTTTACAGCCAGTAAGTCCCATTAGCTCTACAAACATTTGAACATTTGTTATAATGCCTTCTGAAGATTCACAAAATAGACACATCTTTACAGCCAATTGTCAGCAATATCGGTATCCCGACAAAGTACTTGGCTGTACATCGTGCCTCATTTTGAGACCATATATGGGGAAACACTTGCATCATTTTCACAACTGACTTTATCAATAGACTGGAGTCACTTCAACTCCGTAAATATGTTATATTAGTGAGCTTTGACATCATCTCGCTTTACTAAGGTTCCTCTCATGCACTCATTGGCACTCATTATCAAAAAGTTCAAGACTGATAAAACAGCACTTTTTTTGTCATCTCCTTACCTCAACCTAGGGCAGCATATGGGGAAGAAGAATTGTCAAGTTCTCTGCAACATCTGAATTCAGTCCATGAGAATACCCAATTTACAATGGAAATAGAGAAAGATGGCTGCTTACCCTTCCTGAACATCTTAGTTAACAGGAAAGTGGATGGGTCATTGGGACATTCCATTTACCAGAAACCCACACATAAAGACATCTATCTTCAAGTGCCAAGCTATTATCATCCTGCACAAACTATCGGCATCCTTCGAATGTTGGTGCATTGGGCACATGTTCTGTTTGATGGAGACTGACTCGCTAAGGATTTGGAACATCTACAGTCCATGTTCTAAGACAAATAATATTCTCCACGTTGAATTAACTCAGTCTTAAGGAGGAAGAAATGTGACCACCCCTGCATCAAGATGATAAGGAGCCTTTCTGATCCAGGTCATTCCTTCCATATGTTGGTAACACCAGGTGTGTTTGCGTCTGTGTGAATGTATGGGTGTGTGTGTATTTGTTCACCTTCCTTTTCTTCTCCCAAGGTAAGTCTTTCCTCTCCCGGGATTGGAATGGCTCCTTACCCCCTTCCTTAAAACCCTCATCATTTCCTTTTCCCTCTCCTTCCCTTCTGCCTGAAGAAGCAACTGGGTTGCGAAAGCTTGCATTTGTGTGTATGTGAGTGTGTTCTGTTCATTTGTGCTGCTGTCACACCTGTGCTCCTTCGCCTGGTGAGTAATCTTTGTCTATGGCTTATTGGAAACACACTGTTCATACTATACAGATTTTTTCAAAGCCCATTCAGAAAGCATAATACGACACTTGATCTAGTCTCAACATTTACAATAGCAGAGACTACAGAGAGTCTAGCACACACATTCACATGTGACTTCAGGGCTCGAACTTGGCTTTCAAAGCTATAACAGACAAGCAGCCAGTGACATGGGCTCCTGGCTTGCCTGATGTAGTCCACTGTTTGCTGTGGTGGGGCTGACTGGTACCTCTGTGTGGGATGTGGTTACAGTGGTTGTCTGAATGTGGTGGGGATATGCTGGAGTGCACATGGCTGCCTAGTGACAGCTAGATATGTGCATGCATTGTTATCAGTTAGGAAGCTGGCTCTGCCTGGCCAGTAGCATGCAGAGCATCTTGCATTGACAGTTCCTCTGTTGGGTTAAGAAATGTATGGCAGCTGTCAGGACGTACGCTGTTTGACTCAGTGAATTTGCAACATCTTCTGACCATGGCTTATCATGCTGAGCAGTCCTGTGAATAGGGTGACAAAAGTAGCAGCTGCATCGTAACTGTCTTCACTGTGCCGTACTTGCAGTGATGTAGGACTGCATGGACAAATCCTGTGCTAGTGCCATGGTGTGTTGCTGAGTGTAGTTAGAGGCCGGCCAAATGACTAGGCACAAGCTCTGCTAGTGGAGGAGTCATGGCGCAATATGGCAGATGTTCTTCTCCATAAATTAGCTGGAGATGGTGAGCAACTGACAGTAGACAAGAGCTGCAGGTAACTTCTGTTAGTGTCACTCTCAGACCAAGGAGCATGAACATCACTATATAAATGTTCGACCTTTGCTCATAACGCAGTTGCAATGTTCTTGGCGACTGCCTGTGGATTACATCCCTTGGCGTTCCTAATCTTCTAGGATACTGATATTTTGAAATTAACCATCCCCTAGGAAATTTCATGTCTTTGGCGCTGAAATTATCCACTAGTATTGCTACTGCTACTTGTACATCATATTCATAATATATCTCCATTATTTGTCCAACAAAAATGATATATTCACTTCCTCTTTATTGAATTTAAATAAGTTTTTCATAGTGTTGATAAGCCAGCATTGATCAGACAACGAATATAATACATTCACTTCCTCTTTGTTGAATTTAAATAAGTTTTTCATAGTGTTGATAAGCCAGCATCAATTGTATGAGACACTGAAAGAGTTGGACATTTGTGATAAGTTGAGAAATTAGTTAAATATGGACACATGCAACAGTAAAAGTGAACAGCCGAATAACCAAACAATTTTACTTTAAGGGTGGAGTGAAACAGGATGACGGACTCTCTGCAGTCCTTTTTAACTTAGCACTGCATAATGTCATACAAAAAATAGACAAGAAAGGAACCATAACAATGAAATCTAGTCCGATATGTGCATATGCATATGATATTGCCATTGTGACAAGAGATGTAAACACCCTTAAACAAATATATGAACTGATGAAAGCAGAAGGAACAAAAAGTGGACTTACTGTAAATGAAAGTAAGACAAAATATATTGTGATGTCAAATTCTGAAGTCAGAAGAACATCACATGTCCTGAAGATATAGGATAAATGTTTCAAAGTCGCTGGCTGCTTTCATTACCTAGGCGTCCTCCTAAACAATAATAATAATAATAATAATAATAATAATAATAATAATAATAATATGAAGCAATGTAATACAGAATGGTTACAATTAGGAAACAGAGGTTATTATGCAAACTTACAGGTATTCAAGAATTCTCTAATTACAAGAACAACCAAATTAAGAGTATGTTATTCCCCTGTGGAACCTGTTGTTACATATGGATCTGAAGTGTAGAAATCATGGATGAGCAGATATTAAACCCTGCATTCAGTGTTAACTGTTCCAGGCTGGCATCCTTTGTCCCTTTAAATAATTCATGGGCTGCTTGTTGTGAAGAAGATCACTCCACAAGACTTAAGTGGCGACGCCCATGCTCTTAACAGACATATCATCCTCAACAGTTATCCATTTCCCAACATTCAAGAGTACTTCCACTATTTCGCAGGCTCTGCTGTCTTCAGAGTTATCGAGTGTAAAAATACATGTCTGCAAAAACCAAAGTGCCATGACAACATAGACAAGATCATTACCATCACTCCTTTTGAATTTTTTATTTTATTTTATTTTTTATTTATCTATTTTGGGGGATGTCTGTTTTTCTTCAAGCCACATGGACTTAAGAATGCTTAAAATACATGGAAATGTTTCGCTGACTGTGACTCTTTTTAAATTCTCATTCTGGTTTGCCTATCTTGATGATATTCTAATCCTTTTGCCCAATGAAGCCCTCAGGAAGTCCTCAGAACCCAAGCGACAAGCATCATTGATGCCGACGTGAGCCATGACTTGCAGTCAACTGCACCCTGCACTCTCGATAGCTACCGGAAAGGCCACCTCCACATCTCGGATGAGGCCCCCCGCAGGAACAACAAATGCACATTGGACTTCTTTCCATATCTCAACACTATCTGCTTAAGGGGCTCATCATGCGCCTAATATTGGAGCTCCCAATAACTAATAATTCCCTCCTCCTGTGCACCTGCTCGGACCCTGCTGAAGGAGTGGCCACACGTCCACACACAGGACGAATGGGTGTGGACGGATGGCCAGCCTCCACATTGGCCTTCCATCTCAAGCGACACGAATGCCGGACAACCCGCCACTCCCCTTGCAGAGAGGGTGTCCGATACACCTGAAGGTGCCTCAGTAACAGGGACAGGGCAAAGGATGAGACACCTGAGGTGTCTGTGCAACAGACTCCCCACCAATGCTGCACCCCGAGACAGCAGCCTGAAGACGGCTGACTGTAGCCAACAGCACGCTCAGCTGTTTGCGAACTGCGGCCAACTCCTCCTGCGCCTGCACACAGCAGGCACACATCCTACCCATTCTATCAATACAATTAACTGTAGAAAGTAAAAAACTAAATAATCCACTTTTAACTAGTCCAGTACTTTAATAAAGGTGGCTGGCAGTAGACTGAACTATGGTCATTGGTAACTACACTGTCAAAACAATGAAACTGAGTCCAGCTGTTTTCAAAATGAACAAGAAAATCTTAACTAAATATACTCTCTGACCACTATAACAGGCATCTCTAATGACCACATTGTCGTTGGGATGTTAAATTCTAAGCTTCCTTCCTTCCACTACAATAGCAGTTGGGTGCAGAGTACCTTCAGACAGTTTGTTATGCACTGTGTATCAATCTGTGTGGATTATATTGTAATTAAGTGTCACCTGGGTACTTTAGTAAGTTGCATATCCCTCGCCATCGTAAACTACTATAGGCATTTTGGAATTTCATTGAGTTTAGAAAAATGAGTGAATAACCTAAATGAGCATTAGTATATTGATTTGTTTAAAAAGGCAGCTGAAATGTTCTTATTAAGTAATATGTGCTACACAAAGATTAGGTAAGAGGACTCAGAGTAATGATTAATTATGAAAGCACTTAGTTATGATACACTATCACTTTACAGTAGAGGTGGGCAATGAGATAGCCATACTCCAAGAGCCACTTGCATGAGTGCAGGCACAACTGAGAGCAGGTGATGTCTATCTCATAGTATGTGCTTTAAAGACTTGACGGCAATGTGTGCAGTCAAGACACAAGTATAGCCACAGCAATGCATCTGGTTGAGTATATTAGTTATGTTACAGTGTTTGTGTTGAAATGGCTAGTCAAAGCAATGTGGTAAAGTGACATTCTATTTTCTACGTCAAGTCCCGTTGTTTACTGAAAGTGATGGAGGAGCACAATTTTTGGTATGTGGTAAAATATCGGGCTTGAAAAAGTACATCACTACATAACGCATCACTATAACCAGTATAGAGGGTGAAATATGACTTCATCTTCTTAATACTTCACATAAGGAAGGAATTAAAGTAAAGGTAGATATACTGTTTTGAAATTCTCTGGAATTTAAAATCAAGGAAATATTCCCAGGGAATATTGCCGGCAATATTCCCAAAATATTCCTGGGAATTTATGATTAATTAGCCAGGTAGCTCAATAAAACTTAATTTATTGGTATAAGGCAATAACTATATAGTTCAATCAGACATAAAAACTGAAATACATTTTAAGAAAAAATTATAATTAAACAAATTTGTTGGGAATTTGTAATTTTAAAAACAAAATCTATCAACTTAATAGGTCAATGTGGCAATTGTGTTATTGAATCAAACACGAAAACTCTTTGCATAGGTTTAGGTTTATGTGTATCTGGACTTAACCTCCTTGTTTGAAATAAACACATTTTTTGGTTTTCAATATTTTAAATATCAAAGAATTAGCCCTAGAACTACCAAGCATTAAAATTTACAATTCTCATGTTTCATAGTACTGCCAACCTAAAAATAATCAATCTCTAGAAAAACCAAATTTATAATATTGATATGCCATCTAGTGAGTTGCTACTAAAATACGCAGGGAGGTTTGTTTATTCAGTTTGTTAAGTTTTCTGTCAATGTTAGTGATATTTTAGGCTAAAAAGTTCAAAATAAACTGGTGCGAAATTTGTAAACATTAGTCAATGAAAATGGCACTTTGGGGAAAAATTATGCAAATAAACTGGCCAATATTTATGATTTGCTTGATAATACAAGTTATTTTATTAACATAGAACACTGTAAAACATTAATTAAAGATTCTAAAACTGAAATTGATAACAATATTTTAGAAAATATTTTTTTGTAAATCATAATTCATCACAGGAATTGGGGAGTCTTTGGATTCTGAAAGTGAAACACCTCTAGTCGTTCATTTGGAAAAATTAAAAAATACTACAGACGACTGATGGTTGAGAATTACACCTATTTTGTAAGTTCAGGTTCTGCGTGGAATTAGCAAGAATATTCACGCAGAGAATGATAAATCTTGGATTAAAATGTATGAATTTACTTAGATAACCTAGTTATAAGGTTCTTTAACTGTTAATTAGTGTTAAAAGTTTCAAAATCTAAAATGTTTCATAAATTCTCAATTTTTTACAATCTTCCCCAGCCAAAGAAATATTCCCGGCAATATTCCCAATATCACCATCCCCACATCACTAGGTAGATATTAAATTTTCTACCTGCAAACGACATAACTTAGTAAGGCCCAGCTCACACTTGATATAACACAGGCAGAGCAGAGACACAGGGCCTCTGCAGGTCAGTGGACAATGTATGCGGCACAAGCAGACAGAGCAATGTGTAGTGCGCACAATACAGCACATGTACCCTGCAAATTTCTTGATGCCGTTGGAATTACTTCCTGAGACTGACTCAAAACTCAGCTTAATTTAATTTGTGTGTGTATAAATATATGCAAAACTAGTGTCATCTATGGAAGTTTGTAATCAACTATTTGGGGAATTCTCCTTATTAAACAGACAATAGTTCAAAGAGATTTATCTGTTGATAGAGGAAGACTTAAAAGAGAAGCAAAGTAGCTTATGAGATGCCATACCTACTAATGAAGCATGAGGGATATGTTTTAGTCATGTAATTAAAGTTTTTATTTTTCTCTCGGTTCTTTTATAGTCAAGAAAACAAATGTCACTACAAATTCAATAATTGAAAGAACCTTTATACACATGACATATTTGATCATGAATATGGTGCAAAACACTTTTCTTCTCAATGACACCTTTAAATTTTTGACAAGTCTTTGAATGATGCATAAAAAAAAACATTTATGGAAATCATAATTCACTTGTTTGGCCCTGCATTTGAACATGCCGTTGCATTTGAACATGCTGTATCTTGTTTCTTAGCTCTTTATTCACAATCTTTTTGCTCTTGAGTACTATGACACTGGTGTCTGCTTTTCTCTTCATCTTTGGCAGCATACCCTCAGGAAATGCAGCATTAACTTGCTGAATAAAGGGTTGGCAAACTTGGAATCCCTGCGCAGGGGACTAGTACACACCGCCAGTCCCCTGACATTGTAACCTCTGGCCACACTTCAGTGCGGCGGTGCAAAATTGTGTGTACCAGGGACCGGGTATTATGGGTTGAATGTCAGAGTTGTGAGAAAGGATAATACCTTTATAAAAAAAAAAAAAAAAAAAAAAAACACCTCCTCAATCCCAAGGTGTGGTATATGCTGGTGGGAGGTACGGCTGTTGAAATGCAACAGTTGCTAGTGAGCAACCTGTGAGAATACCTCTGAACCTCAGTCGTATAAGCCTTACCTAGGGATGCCAGACTCTCTCTAGGTGGACTTTTAGGTCCCTACTGCTCGTGGGACCAGCAAGAATCCTTCAATGTTTTCAATTACACCTCCTAGTGGAATGTTGTACCACTAGGAGGCACCAAAAAGCAACCTAACAAGAGTGCTTGGGTAAGTCAGTCCTCCTGATTTTAAAATTCCTTTAAAACAAGTTGGGAATAGATACAAAACACAGAATGTGTTTTTGATTATCAGATGGAAGGGGGATACCTTCAAAAAATGTATCACCTTTTTACATTAAGAAGGGTCTGGAGGGTATTGCCAGTGTCTTGAAACCTGTAAGCACTTGTGCAATAGAACACTGTTGGTGGAAACTACTACTCTGCAACAAGCAGCAAACTTACAGAAAGCCATGTGCTTTGGAGAATATCTCATTGAGACAGAGTTACATCGCACTTTGAACTACAGTAAAGGTGTAGTACCTTACGGGGATTTGGTGGGCATGACAACTGAAGAACTGTAAGGTGCGTGGGCTCACAAGAGCATTGTTAATGTTCAGAATATTATGAACAGAGTGGATGGGGACTTAATAAAATCCAACTCATTCATCCTGACCTCCAATAGCCAAAATTTCCTAAATATGTCAAGGCAGTCTTCTTAAAGCTAAAAGTAAGGCCATACGTACCAAATTCAATGTGCTGCTTTAAGTGCCAGCACTTTGGGCATACCACCCTTGTCTGCAAAGAAGAAGCCACTTGTGGAAAGTGTGTTAAGGCAGCACATGACAGAGTAGCTTGTTCACCACCTCCAAATCATGTAAACTGCTCTGGTGAACATCCAGTGTGGAGAAGGGACTGCTCTGTGTACTTGGAGGAAAAGGCGGCACAGAAAATAAAACCAACTAAGTGAATTTCTTATGGTGAGGCCAAAAAGATCTTCAAGGGCATGTAACCTCCTTCCTTTCTCATCTCTTTTGCTGCTGCTGTTCAATGGCGAGATTCCAAGGTTGATACCTCCAATCAAACTGAAGTTGCTGGTGTCGGTGCTAACATCTTGTTATAATGAGTAACTCACCTATGCAAGCGATGTAAGCTGCGACCAGTACAGAAGTCTTGAATTGTCTCATTCGAGGTCTGAGGAAGCGCACACTATTCATAAACACTGATGAAACCATACTGGATAAAAGTGGCCGCAGCTTTGCCTGGCAGCGCTCTTTAACAGCCGCGCGGCCGGCAGGGTGCAGCGTGATAGCCCAGCCAGCGCATACGTGCTGCGCATTATCACATTCCTCCTCCTTCATGATGTAATCTCCAAGGGTGCCGAATGCACCCACACTACATCCATGGGGGATGCAGTGTCCATATATGGCTGCCAGCTTTGGGCAGGTGTCAGTGTGTCCATGACATCAGTAGCGGTGGCAGCACCCCCCCCCCCTCTCCCAATTGGGCGCCGAAGGTGCAGACGAGGGTGCAGGAGGTGGCGTTGTCCATGATCCCGAGGATGACCACTGGAACTGGTGCTGGTGCAGGAGAAGGCACATGTACAGCCAACAGTGCTCGGGCAGGCACAGCGCTCAGTTCAGGAGCCAGCCCAACTGAAGAAGTCGGTACAGAGTATGTCGGTGGAACAGGTCCTGGAGGTGGCGTGGGCAGAGTTGGCGATTGTGGATCTGCCGGGAGTCACAGGCACAACTGATCCCAGTGCCAATGAAGAGTGCCCACAGTAGTATCCACAGTGCAGAGGCGGCGGCTGAGACATGTCTTCACCTTACCCGACAGCCAACAAGGATGACGGCCAAAACCTCGCGCCCACACAAGAGAACCCAGAACATAGCGACCTGGTGGTTGTGCCAGAGCACTCAACGCCTGGAGCAACAACAAATGGAAGAGAGTGTGAGGTTGTCTGCCATGAAGCAATTCCACCGGGCTGCGTTCCCCCGCTGGTGTGAATCAATAGGACATCAAGAAACGGATAATGGCATCATCCACAGAGCAGGAGGTCACATATTTGGGCATTTGAACTTTAAAAGTATGCACAAGCCGTTCCACCTCACCATTAGAGTGAAGATGAAACGGAGGAGCGATAATGAGGTGAATACCCAGACAAGTACAAAAATCTTGAAAAACAGAAGAACTGAATTGAGTGCCATTATCTGAAACAAGTGTATGCAGAAAACCATCCACCGCGAAAACTGTAGAAAGCGACTGAATAGTTAGAGCAATGGACATGGTATGACTACGAAAAAGGTATGGAAAATTGGAATAAGCATCCACAAGAAAAAAACCAATAAGAGTTAAGGAAGGGTTCCTGCGTAATCTATATGCACTCTTTCCCGCAACTATTGGGAGTGTGGCCAAGAAGGGAGACACATGAGGTGCCGCCTATTGCGAAGCACACAATGAGCACTTAGCCACCAGCCTCGTAATGTCACCATCGATACCAGGCCAACACACATGTCGGCGAGCCAATGTTTTCATGCTATAAACTTCCCAGTGTCCTTCATGAAGCATATGAAGTACTTTTGAATGAAGTTCCGCCGGGATCAGTATCCGTGGAGATTGTCTGTCTGTAGCCAAAAGGAGAACCCTGTCCCAGTCAGACAGACAAAACGGAAAGAATAATAGGTGCAGAGGGGATCTGAAGCCCTATGCAGAGGGGTACCTGGCCAGCACACACGAATGTAGTGAAGAATGTGCTGCAGCACCAGATCGGATGTCACTGCCTTAGCCAAGACTGGTGCAGTAATAGGAAAACCATCAACAGTAGCCTCAGCTTCCTCATCCAGTTAAAGCACAAAAGTCCTTCTCTATCAAAGTCAGGATCAGGACCTGCCGGGAGGCGAGATAATTTGTCTGTGTTAGCATGTTGCGCTGTCAAATGGAAATGGATCTCATAATTATAACGAGAAAGAAATAGAGCCCAACACAGCAATCTATGAGCTGCTTTGTCAGGAAGCGCCGCTGTAGGGTGAAATAGAGAGACCAATGGTTTATGATCAGTAATGAGATGGAACTTGAGCCCATACAAGTAAATGTGAAATTTCTTCAAAGCAAACACAGTGGCTAAAGCCTCTTTTTCAATTTGAGAGTATCGTTGCTGACTAGCAATCAATGTCTTACATGCATACGCGATTGGGCTCTCTGATGCATCAGAATGCTTATGAGCCAAAACAGCACCAATGCCATGTTGAGAAGTGTCCGTAGACAGAACCAAATGTTGCCCAGGAACATATGCCATCAAACAAGGGGCAGCAAACAATAAGTGATTTAAGGTGCAAAACACGCTCAGAAGACCTACAAAGGGAACACCTTTGTGAAGCAGACATTTTAAGGGGTGCACCACCGAAGAATCCCCTTATAAGAAGCAATGGTAACAGGCAATGTTGACCAAGAAAAGCTGTACATCTTTGACAGAAGCGGGATGCGGCAGAGACTGTACAATGGCCACATGGTCTATCAAAGAGCGGACACCCGCTGAAGACACTTCAAACCCCAATAAGAAATAGAAGGTTGCGAAAAATGAGACTTATCCAGGTTGCAGCAGAGGCTGGCTGCTTGGAGAACAGAGAAAAAGGCCCGTAGGTTTTGTGGGGTGAAGCCCCGGTCACAACAATATCATCTAAGTAGTTAACCTAGCCTGGAACCGGGCAGAGGAGCTGCTCTAAGTAACGCTGAAAAATAGCAGGGGCACTAGCGACCCCAAAAGGAAGCCGCTGATATTGGTAAAAACCAAAAGGAGTGTTAATGACCAGGAGACGTTTTGTATCATCGTCCAAAGAAAGCTGAAGATAGGCATCTGCCAGATCTATATGAGAAAAAGAATGCGAACCAGAAAGTAAAGCTAGGAGTTCATCTGTACGAGACATGGGGTATGAGTCAATCACAGACTGCACATTGATGGTAACTTTAAAATCCCCACAGATATGTAAAGACCCCACAGGTTTCTTTACAATAACCAGCAGCATAGTTCATTCACTGGAAGAAAAAGGAGTTAAGATCTGTAAGTCTTGGAGGTGATCCAATTCAGCCTTAAGTTGGTCGCACAGGGCCACCAGCACCTGGCGCGTGCGAGAAAACTTGGGTGTGCCATTGGTTTCATAGTAATGTGGGCAGTAAACCTGTGGCACAAACCAGCCCACCAGAAAACAAAGAAGAGAATTCCCGACAAAGGGCATCCAACTCTGGAAAAGGGACCAAATCTGAAAGAAGATTGACAGAATCATCAATAGTAAAGCCAAAAATATTAAAGGCATCAAGGCTGAATGTGTTAGCAGCTGCAGTGTCATCAACAACAAGAAAGGTGACCGGCCTGATGACAGCTTTATATGCTGAGGAGCCGTAAATTGACCCAAGATAGGGATGTGCTGGCGGCTATAGCCATGTAAAGAATGGGTGACTGCTGCCAAGGGAGGTGAGCCTACCTGTATATATGTAAGATAATTAAGAAGAGAAATGGAAGCTCCCATATTTACAAGTAAGGTGACCTTCTTGTCAAAAATCTGAACTTCAACATAAAGTTTGGGAGATGGAGAGTGAACATTCTGGACAAGATTAACATCCACCTATTCGCCCTGCTCAGTAGGACGGGAATGGCAAACAGAAGCCATGTGACCCTTTTCCTTGCACGAGTGACATACAACTCAACACTTGGGGCAGTCTGCCCTGTCACGTTGTACAAAAGAAAGGGGGCAAAATGGTAAAGGTCCCTGCATACAAGCAAGATTGTGCAACGCGGCCCACGGCTGCTGGAAAGTTGTGGCCTCTTTACGACCACACGTGTGGCAAGTGGGGCGCTCCCGTATGACGGCGACCTCCTCACAATTCAAAGGCACCAAGCCAGACTGAGAAACTGCAGCTACAACATGCCAAGTCTCAATTCGGTCCCCTGCAGCCCGTGATACTTAAAAAAAATTGTGCAATGTTTAGAACATCCATCAAGGTTGGATTTCCCAATTGTAAGGCATGTTGCCAAACTTCTCTATCTGGAGCAAGCCTAAGAATTGCATCACGAACCATATTGTCCGCATATGATTCCTTGTGGGTTGGAGTAATGAACATACAACAGGGACTGATGACGTAGCTGTTTAGTTCCCTCAAAACAACAACCAACCAACCAACATACAACAGCAGCTAACACCGTGCAGTTCTGTGGCCCACGATCGATGGGACTGAGTCGGTTTCTTATGCAACCAGTCAAATTCAACCCACGCTACAATAGCATGTGTACGCGGACGGTATGAGCCAGCAACAAATGACACATCTCATCAAAAGACAAAGCAGCCGGTTCCTGCAGGGGAGCAAGTTGATGCAAAAGTTGATAGATGTGAGTTGAGACCCATGAGAGAAATAAAGCCTACATAAAGCCATGTCTAACACCCCAAATGCAAGGAAATTACCCTGTGGCTAAACACGCCTTGGTGCATGGCCGCACATCTTGGCACAATGTTACACCGTCCGGGTTATCTGGATACTTCCCACCGACACCAGTCTTTCAGAACTCCAGAGATGGGAACTTGCCCTTTAGCATATTCTCTCTTCCCATTGCCCACATGGTCTCAACCTCTGCTAAATTCAAATTCCCACCCACCATCTTGAACTTCTTTGCCTCGATTCTCTGCACAGAGCCTCTGCCTCAAGTGGTATCTCTGTCCAACTTCTTTGGTTTTTACAGTATGTCTGCCTAGGTGTGCTTGCGTTTGTGTGTGTGTGTGTGTGTGTGTGTGTGTGTGTGTGTGTGTGTGTGTAATTATTTACCCTCCTTTTTCCCCCCAAAGTAAGTCTTTCCTGTCTCGGGATTGGAATGACTCCTTACCACTCCCTTAAAACCCTCATCATTTCCTTTTCCCTCTCCTTCCCTTATCCTTGAAGAAGCAGCTAGGCTGCGAAAGTTAGTGTTTGTTGTGTGTGTGTGTGTGTGTGTGTGTGTGTGTGTGTGTGTGTGTGTGTGAATTTAATAATTTATTTGTGCAACTATCACTTCCTGTGCTCCTTCGCCTGGTAAGTAATCTTCATCTTTTATGTTTTTAGGCATAGGCCTACTGAATGATTTGAAATTTCACTCCGCAGCAGAGAAGAGACAAAGGTGCAGAAAACAATGGACTTGCCCCAGCAAGTGTCTGCCCTACACCTCAGCTGCATCAAGTGTACAGTGTCAAATTGAAAAGCTTGCTTTACAAATGGTAAGCCACCTATTCTCTGCCTGTGCTGCATCAAGTGTGCACTAACCCTTACAGTGCCTAATAAACCAAATAAAACATTACAAATCTGTTAATTTCTTACCCAGATATGTAGCTCATGCTGGTTACAGAATAGCTTCACTGATCACCTATTCTTCATGACCATTTTGTGATGGCAAATTTCTGAATTTCAGTTAGGAAGTTGGTGCAGGCAAACTGTGTCCACAATCATCATGTTCTTTCACAACTTTGAGTCTGTTGTAGCACAATACAACTTACCATAGCAAACATTTGTCAGGTGATATTGTAGAACAATTAATGGTTATCATTTTGTATGTCATGGAGTTTTCTATTGCATTTGATTACAGTAATGACTTCTAAGGTACAACCCAGTTGACAATATTAATTAATTTATTTTAGCAATCCACAGACGTTTTAAAATGTTAGATGTTGTCAGTTCATTTACATTTACATATTTATACAGCTTTTCTTATCTCTAGTTCATTTATATTCACAACAGGTCTTTTTGTTACATCTAGTTTAACATTGTAAGACATATGTTGTTTACAATTTTTTTCTCCCTATAAAATATTACATATACCCAACATTGTAAGACTTTATAAACTTTTATTATTAAGGTATTCACTTACGGTGTAAAGACAGCGTTCCTGCAAATACAGTTTAAGCTGTTTCCTAAAGTAATACATTTTATCAATTTCTTTCATTTTTTGTGGCAGTTTATTATACAGTTTTAGACCTTCATACAAGAAACTGTTTTGAGTCTTCTGTTTATTTCTTCTGTCTAGGTGAAGGGGGTAACTGGTTTTTGTATTATAGTTATGGAGCTTGCTATTTGTACTATAATTGTCTATATTTTTCTTTATATACACTATGGTTTGGAATATAAATTCACAGGGAACAGGGTCATTCCATTGTAACGGGTGTTACTCTCGCAAAGATAAAAGTGTAAAATTTCCAAAGTAGCTCCAACAAAAATCAAAATTTAGGAAGCAGAAGTATTTCCTCTTTAAGTTTCTGATCATTTTCATATATTGCAATCTTCAGTTTATTTTAACAAAATTGAGTAACTAGTACAAAACATGGTGTAACGGGTGTTACAGAATTTGGACATGGATCTCTGCATGGGTAGTAGAAGTTGTAAAATTCTGTGAGTTTAATGGACAGAAATTAACAAGTTTTTGTGTGGGTGTCTATTAACCATTGACAAAATTAAATGTGTTCTCAGTTTCCCTTTTTTGCTTAATTTATTTAACGTTTTTAGAGAAAAGGTACTGTAACGGGTGTTACATGATGTGTAACGGGTGTTACACTGTGTGAAAATTTATGTTTTATGCAAATGATTAGTGACTCATTTTCTGTTTACATTAACATAAGGGTGTTAAAATTTAATATTACCAAATTTCTATTTAATGCCAATACATTTTACCTGAAAAATATTTTATTTTTTTAAATTATCGGTTAATACACTTTTGCCTGGACAATCCATTTAATAAACAGTCTACAACATAATGGAACAAATGGATGAAATTAGGAACATTTCAATTAATATTCTTTTAGAGATGTTTAGTATACAGTATGTGCAATTGATTTTAAACATCTTTTTCGAACACATCTACACTTTCACTGAATTCGTAGTACAGTCTGTTTCCTTGTGACCTGATATCAGGTGTTGGTAACTTGGAGACCAGCTGACTAAATTTCACGAAACAGATGTCATTTTCATCAGCTTTGAAGATTTTTTTGCTATGTCCAGAAACTCTCAGAAACATAATCTTAACGTCCTCTTCGTCATCAACTTGGCTCTGACATATTCCAACATATCGAAACTTTTTTCCGCCTTTTGATGGCATAGGCCTCTCGTTTGCACTTGAAATCTGTACCAATACAAACATTCCAGACTTAACTTCTGATCTATCAATGCTGTGCACTGACACGGGTGTCTTTTTTGTTTCACTTTTCATTATCTCCTCTTCAGAATCTGTGGAATCATATACTTCCTCATAAGATAATCGTTGTGTATGGGTGCTCTTGATCACATTTATCTTATTCATTAGAGAAGTGGCAGTTTTGGAAACAAGCAAGTCTTTGTTGTTATAGGGTAAAAAATGGTGGCAAGCTTGAATATTAGGTATACCTTTCACATTGTCCCATCTTTTGTCTGAAAACTGTACGTTCTCTTCCACAGTGTCTCTATCTACATAAATACACTTAATTCCCTTCAAGTTACTTTCTACATAACTGTGAAGTTCTTTAGCTGTGGTGATGTTAATCTTTCTTGACTTAACAGCTGTCCAGACGTACCTCTTCAGAGTTCCGCCTAAACCATCCACTGCTCCTTTGCCATGGGAACTGGCAAAAAAGTTCCATTCTGCTGTTAGACAAAAATCATTTTCCATAAAACAGAGATTGGACAAATTGTACTTGCTTTTAAATTGCCCTGCACAATTATCAGTAAATATAAACATATGGTTTATCCCCAAATTGATAGCTTTGATGTGCTCTACTATAGTACTAAAGAAAGTCCAGACTGCATACTTGTTTTGTGACAAATCGTTGCTTATTATGACATAGGATTTCACTATACCATTTGGGATCCAAATGCAGCATGTAAAGACTGTGACTTGTGGATGGGCCCAATGAGCACTTTGAATCTCATCTTGCGATATCAATGAGTAGTTCTCAGCAAAATCCATTTGGACTACTGCTTGTCCATTTGATAATTTTTCTTTACACGCGTGAAAATATTCTGTTTGAACTCTCTTTACAAAGCAGTGACTTTTAAATTGTGGCAACTTCTTCGTTAGTTCATTCAAAGCATATTTGCAGGTTCCTGAATATTCCTTAAGACTCTGATTACCATTGACATCTTCCCATTGTTTCCATGTAACCTGTTTCTGTATATTCACATCAGAATGAATTAGCTCAGACACATTTGATAGACATTTGGAGCAGCTGCCAAACATGCAATTTTCTTCTGCTACATCACAACACAAATAATCTAACAAATCTTTGTAGTTTTGAGGGAAAATGGGAATCATTTTTGCAACAGATTCAAGCAAATTTAAAAAATTATAGTGATACTTGCAGACACAAACGTTATGTGGTGTCTCTGACACCAAAAGGACTTGCGGAGGACGTAGAGAATAGAAAGTTGATTTTCCCACTTTTATCTCAGGGTGACATTTTTTAAATTCTTAGTATGCTTCACCTATGGTAATAACCATGTGCATTTTCTGTAATTTCTTTTTTGTTTCGCCCTTTTTCCTAACTGTTACAACATCTTTAATACCTGGGGCTTGACGGCTAACATCATCACGGCAGTAAAATTCTTGAATACATGATCTATGTTCCTTTGATAAACCAGTCGATGGTGATTTTCGGTGCACATTTTCATGTAAAACATCTGGACCAATTATGTCAACCACTAATCTTTTTAATACGGCGACTTTTTTGTTTGGACTTTGTGGCAGCAACTTTTTCACCCTGTTCATTGCTTTTCCAAATGACTGAGGGCATTTGTATGTTCCTATTGAGGAAGCAAGATGGTCAGTAGGCTCCACTGGGTTTGAATTCTTCTGTTTTTCATTTTGCCTGTGTAACCTTACTCTATCTCTTAATTTTTTTACGATTTGCTTCTTCTAGTTGTGGACTTTTCGCGGTATTGTTTTTTAATATATGTCTCCTTTGTTTATCCCTCTGACGCTCCTTTTCAAGATGTGCCTGATATTTCTCTCTGTCTTCCTTCAGCCTCTCCCTGTATCTTTTCATGCGATCATTTACATGAGCCATTTCTAGAAAGAAGTGCATTGAAACACATTAAATCATGGAATATAGAACTTGTGTTCTATGTAGCTTGAACTACTGAAGAGTTAAAAACTGTTTTTTACTGAAATACCTAAGTATTACATTTTATAACTGGCTTCACATTATTATTGTAACACCCGTTACATAAAGAGTTGTAACACCCGTTACACTATTTCTGGACAAATAAAATGAAATATTAATTAAAATATGTTATAGTCTCAATAAGCAACATTATAACCTCACTTTCACAGCAGGATATTGTAACCAAATATTTCATGCAGTGGTAATTAAAACTTCTGTATGTTTTTTGTAACGGGTGTTACATGCTGCAATAAGTTTTCAAAATACTATTATTTAGTACTGGATTTCGTCTTACCTTGAATTGTAATATATGGTTGAACTTGGAAAGGTTCAAACAATTTCCCACCAAAAGTACAAGATCAACAATGGTGTCTCATAACAATGGCAGGGCCTCCAACTCAAGTATGAGAAAGAACATTTACCATCTCATGGAAACTACTGACAAACTCTTAATAAAAAGTGCATAAATTTCAGATAAAAAGCAAATTTTCTTTTAGGGCAGTGTAATTCAGACTTTTGACAATAGATATAACAAAACAAAATACTACTTTTTAAAAATTGAAAAAAATCACTCAGAGGCTCAGTTGGCATGGAATGGCCCAACAGTTAAAATTTCTAGCATTTTGAAAAGCTCTCTGCAGTGGGCTCACTTACTGCTTTTTGTTATAATTCTAATTGCTCTATTTTGCATTTTTAATACAGTTTGCAAGTTCTGAGCACTGGATCCCCAGAAAATTATTCCATAACTGATTGCTGAATGGACATAACTAAAATAGACAGTTCTCAGGCATTTATCACTGCATGTGGATGCAAGGACTCTAAGAGCAAAACATGTTGTGGATAACTTATTCGAGTTTTGTGGCATGTTCGTTCCACTTCATTTGGCTATCAATGACCAATCCTAATGTACATCCTCTATGTAGATGTTATCTAGAGCTAAATTTAATGGACTCATTTTCCTATTTATTCTAAAGCAAATATTTGTTTTCTTAATGTTTAGGGTTACTTTATTTTTCTGTGATCATTTGTAAACATCTCTCAGCACTTCAATAGATTTTTTCCAGCATTTGTGTTTGTGTCGTACTGGTGATTAATATGTTGCTGTCATCAGCGAACAATATCTTCTCTCCATGGGTGATATGTTGCAGGAAGTCATTTATATACACCAGAAACAATATCCGGCCCAGTATGCTTCCCAATATTGATATGCTGTGGATCCAATATGTGTTTCTCAATGTACTTTGATCCACTGGAGACATGAGTGATCTCTATTGACTATACTCTGTTTTTTAGATATGAACCAAACCATTTGTTTGCCACTCCCCTTATTCCTAGTGCCTCTAACTTATATAATATCTGATGATCAACAGTAGCAAACGCCTTAGAAAGGTCTAGAAAAAGGCCAGTTACATAGCTCCAGTTACATAGCTGTTCTCATCTAGTGCTTCTAAGACTGTTTTTGTGAACTGTGCTATTGCAGATTCTGTGCCTCTGCCGGGTCTGAAACCATATTGGTCATTGCAGAGGAGGTTGAATTTACTTAGGTAGCTCATAAGTCTATTGGGCCACTTTAGGTTACGGTAGTAACACTAAAAGTGGGCATTTGCGATCGTCCTTTGACAGCTCGAAATGTAAATGAAAATAACAGCTTAACCATTCATCTGATACAAAAATTGAACAACCGAATTTGTAGAGGAGAAAATTCTGTACAACTTTGCTCTCATGTGGTGGGTTTTTTTTTTTTTTTTTTTCATTTCTCGTATCATTTCAGAGATATTTGCAAAAATTTTGGGATGTATGTATGTCTG
Organism: Locusta migratoria; assembly: GCA_026315105.1. Lineage (NCBI taxonomy): Eukaryota > Metazoa > Arthropoda > Insecta > Orthoptera > Acrididae > Locusta > Locusta migratoria. The sequence continues at coordinate 317,890,076 of CM048748.1, read as the reverse complement.
TCTGTCTGCATCGTGTTCCCTGTTTTTAAGACGAACCGTTCAACCGATCAGCACCAAATTTTACAGACATAATTGTTGGCTACGAGAGACCTGAACCTCGCTTTTTGAAAGATTTTGGACAAGAAATATGTTAGTAATACCAAACAAAGCCGTTTGTAATGTAATTTTAATTGCAAATAAACCGTTCATCTGACGCGTAAATTGAATAAACGAATTGGTAAAGGAGAAAATTCTCTACAACTTTGTTCCCTTATGTTTTTTTCATATCTCATATCGTTTGAGAGATATTTGCCAAAATAACGGAGTTTTGACAGCCTCCATTGAATTAATGAAAACCAGCTGTTCACAGATGTCATGTGACATTCCTCGCCCAGAACTCTCTGAGACGCATATGCCATCTTGCGTTGCTTATTTGATTATTTACTTACTGTAACTTACACATTGTCATTTCAAAGCAATGGCGCACTAAAGAATAAACAAAAACACTCCGTTCTTCGTACGATAAATGATAATCTATAGTCTACAAATGCCATATTAGCATCCATTAATAACGGCCATCAATAGTATAATATAAAAGAATGTAACTTCTATCAGTTACCTGTAGCATAGTGTGCAATGCGTTGGACTGTGACGCTGAAGGTCAGTGATTCGGAACCCGCCACTGCCTAATTTTTTTTTTTTTTTTTTTTTTTTTTTTTTTCCCCAAAAGGGTTTCAGACACTCTTATGAATTAATTTTTTATTATTGAGATTATTATTTTGGTCCAAAATGTTTGCAAAAACTTATAAAACTGCAAATATTAAGTGGGCCATAAAACACGTCAGTGCGATTTTTTTATTTTATTTTTTTTTTTTTTATTATTGTCTCTATCAATTTAGAGAAGGATGACAGTAGGGCTATTGGTATTGATCAGAGATATTGATACAAACTTAGTAGTAAGGAAGTCTTGATTTATATCCTTTCAAAAACACTACAACAAGTGATGACAAATTGCAGTGCATGGAAGATGTAGTAAACAGTTTTTGTATATTGTCAGAAAAGCTCTTTACAGTTGCCACTGATGGAACACCCTAGGTAGTCTGATGTAGAGCAGGGCTCATAATGTTATCTGCGAAGCAAACTAGCATAATACAAAGTGAAGTTCATTTGTGTGCATTGTTTGACTCATCAAAACAACCTGTGTATGAAAAATATCTCAATGGCAAATGTAATAACTGTAGTAGTGAGAACAGATAATATTATTGAGAGTCATGGACATATGAAAACAGTGATATTATGTACTTTTGTGAAGTTTGTTGGCCCAGAAGTAGTAGTATGTTAAATTGCTTTCTTGATTTGGTGAACTAAATAATTTTACTCGTGGAAATGAATTCACTGATCCTAAATTGATTAACAAGTTAGCTTTTCTTACCAATGTCATATCCCATGTCTTAAGTTGCAGGGAAGCAAAATACTTACTAATCATCCTGTAAACACAAGCATACACTATCACCACCTCTGGCCACTCCAGCGCAACAAGCATTTTGACAGTAAGTCAGGAATAGAGCGGAGTGGAGAGGAAAGGATGCCAGACAAGGGTGGGAATGGAACGTCCCGTGTTGCACGATGGATTTTAAAGGATCTGATGCAACTTGGACTGTATTAAAGGAAATGGACAGGTCAGGTGTTGTGTGTGTGTGTGGGGGGGGGGGGGGTGATGAGAGGAGGGAGGGAGGGGACTATAAAAAAGAAAAGTTAATTCAAAGGATACTGAAATATTAACAAAAAATAAATAAATAAAATAATAAAAGGGGGGATGACATACAGTTGAAAGAAAGGCATAAATTGAAGGAAATATAGGATAGCAAGTGGGGGAGTTGGGGGAGGGCGCTGTTATGCACAGGGTGTAGAGATGGTAAGTTACCTTAGGTTGAGACCAGGATGGTTGCAGGACCATAGAAAGTGTTGTATGGACAACTCCCATTTGCACAGTTCAGAAGAGCTGGTGGTGGCGGGGAAGATCCAGATGGCTCAGGTTGTAAAGCAGCCATTGGAATCGAGTGTGGGTAGTGTTCGACTAAATGCTGTGCCACAGGGTGGACCATCCTGCTTTTTTCCCCAGTTTGACATGGCCATTCATTCTGATTAAGAGCTGGTTTGTTGCTGTTCCAATGTAAAAGGCTGTGCAATGATTACAGCTGAGTTGGTAAATCACATGGCTGCTTTCACAGATAATCCAGACTCGGATAAGCCTGTGATGGGACTGGAATAGGAAGTACTGGGTGGGAGGATTTGGCAGGTCTTGGATCAGCATCTTACAGGGATATAATCGCTGTGATAAGTGGTTGGGATTGGAGTGGCAAAGGGATGAAATAGGATGCTGTTGAAGGTCGGTGCGCAATGGATCTTGAATAGGAAGTCTCTCATTTCAGGAAATGATGACAGATAATCAGAGCCCTGGCAAAGGATGTGGTTTAGTTTTTCCAGTCCAAAATAGTATTGACTGACAAGAGGGACACTCCTTTTCGGTTTGTTACTGCGGGTGGAAGGAGGATTGCTGGTGTATACATGTATGGCATGGGCCATCTATTTGTGGACTAGGTCAGGAGGAAAATTTCTATCTGTGAAGGCCTTTGTTGTTATGGTGAGTTGCTATCTGTCCTCTATAACTGATATTCTAACCTGGATTTTTCATTTTCAGTTTTCTTCATGAAGATTTTTTAATGTTACATATGGGACCTCTAAAATCCTGAGGACCAGCAATGAAGTGCTCTCCATTGGGTTCATCTGGAATGCTCAATGGAAATATGAGTGGAAAACAACAAAAGCTAGAACCATGAACTTATTAACAACCTAACTGTTAAAGTTCCACACTTTTACCGTAAGTCTAAGAAGAAATTGTCTGATACTCTTAAAACTCGCTTCAGTGATGCCTCCCTTTAAAAATGTGTCTAAAATAATGTCACAAACTATCAACCAAGCTTCCTTTCAAAAACTTTTCTGAAACTACTCGACAAACTCGTGCACAGAATGACTCAATCATCTAAATTTCCACAACATCCTCAACATAAGTCAGTTAATTTGAGGAAATGCATACTGTAAACCATCAGCTGTTTATTATTTTTCAAACTTCTACCGGTTTCGGTTTTATAAACCATCTTCACAGAAGAGAACTAGACAGACTGATTAAATGCACCTGTTTAATCAGTCTGTCTAGTTCTCTTCTGTGAAGATGGTTTACAACCAAAACTGGTAGAAGTTTGAAAAATAATAAACAGCTGATGGTTTACAGTAAGCATTTCCTCAAATATCTTACGGCTGTTTAACCACATCTCAATAAAAATTTGATAAGTCAGTTAAGTTTTCATGCAGAAATGTTAAAATGTTTGTAAACCTATTGGACCAAACTGCTATGGTCATCAGGCCATAGCCTAACAAACTACTTAAATTAACTTACAGTAAGGACAACACACATACACCCATACCCAAGGGAGAACTTGAACCTCCGGAGGGAACAGCCAACCAGTCCCTAGCATGACATCTTACACCACGTGGCCATTCCGTGTGGTCTTTCTATTGAAATCAAAATATCCTTTTTACAATATTTTGAAAAAAGGCAAAGTATTATGGATTGATACATTGACTGCCTTGTGGCAGTTGGTGGTCACAACAGAATGGCACATTTTATATAGTGTGTCTGCCAGCAACCACAGCAGAGTGTCATGCCTAACACTGTGTGCTTATGTAATTGGTGTACTTTAAGTTGCAGCATTCCCAAAGACATATAATAGAGCAAACACTATTTCTTATTTTCATTAACAGCCTCCCAATGAAAGACTAAATTTCATCTTTTCACAGGTGATACTACATTTTACAATGCTGAATTATTACATAACAAATTGTGAATAATGCTTTCAGTGAAATATTAAAACAATTTCTTCAAATAGTCCCTCTAAACAGATACAATCCATTATATGAGATTCCATACAAAGCAGAGAAACAATGAAGAAACTTTTAAAATGTAGAGATCAATAAAAAAACTTAGGAATGTAAATTTACTGGCTACTTACACAGGCAACAAATGTAACTGTTAAATCAATTTTTTATTATGCTCAGCTTAACAACATTTACACAATGGGATATCACTTCAGAGTCTCAAACATTCCTAATGTTTCTTAATTCTTGATGTGATCTTCATTCCAGAGACTTGATGCAGCTCTCCACTCTACTCTATCTCAAGCAACCCTCTTCATCTCCTCATAAGAACCACATCTATTTGGACCTGCTACCGTATTCATCTCTTGGTCTCTTCCTGCGACTCTTAACCCCACTTTCTTCCCTCAAGGGCTTAATTGACAATTCCTTGATGTCTAACAATATTTCTTAATCCCTTCTTTTAGTCAAGGTATGTTAAAATTTCTTTTCTCTCCAATTCTGTTCAGTACCTCCTCATGAGTTACATGATCAGCATCCACCTCTAGCACCACATTTTAAAAGCTTCCAGCCTTTTTTGTCTGAACTGTTTATTGTCCATGTTTCACTTCCAAACTAGGCTACATTCCACACAAAATAGTCTCAGAAGAGACTTCCTAACACTTAAATTAATATACAACATTAAAAAATTACTCTTTTTCAGAAATGTTTTTCCCCATTTCCATTCTGCATTATCTGTACTGGCATCCATCATAAATAATTTTACAGCCCAAGTACCAAAACTCAGCTACCAACTTTATTGTCTTGTTACCTAATCTAATTCCTTCAACATCACTTGATTTTCTTAGACTACATTCCATTACCTTTGTTTTAATCTTGTTAATGTTCATCTTATAAGCTTCTTTCAAGACACTGTCTATTCTGTTCAAGTGCTCTTCTTTGGTCCTAGCCGTGGTGGAGTAGCTGAGCGGTCTAAAGCGTCTCGCTGTGTAGCGCGTGGTTGCTCGCCGTGGAGGTTCGAGCTCTCCCTGGGCCATGGGTGTGTGTGTTTGTCCTTAGGTTAGTTTACCTAGGTTTAAGTAGTTTGTAAGCTACGGACTGATGACCACGCAGTTTGGTCCGATAGATTTACAAACATTATATTTACGTTATACTTTGGTCCTTTACTGTCTGTGACAGAATTATAATGTAACTGGCAAACCACAATGTTTTTATATCATCACCGTGAACTTTTAATTCCTACACCAGTGTACTTGCTTTCCTTCACAGCTTGGCAATTGTACGGTTTGAATGAAATCGGAGAAAGGCTACAAAAGCCATCTTACTGGCTTCTCAAACAATGCTTCCTTTTCATGTCCTTCGATTCATAGCTGCCGTCGGGTTTTTGTATAAGTTGTAAAGAACCTACCTTTCCCTATATTTTACCCCTGTTACCTCAGAATTTGAAAGAGTGAATTTCAGTCGACATTGTCAGACATACAAAAGCTATAAGTGTAGGTTTTTCCGTTCCTTAATTTACACTGCAGAGGCAAAGAAACTGGTACAGCTGCCTAATATTGTGCATGGCCCACATGAGCATGCGGAAGTGCTGCAAGATGATGCGGCATGGACTATAATGTCTGAAATGTTGCTGGAAGGAAATGGTACCATGCATTCTGCAGGGCTGTCCACAAATCCGTAAGAGCACAAGGAAGAGATCTCTTCTGAACAGCATGTTGCAAGGCATCCCTGATGTGCTCAATGTTCATGTCTGTGAAGTTTAATGGCCAGCATAGTGTTCAGAAGAGTGTTCCTGGAGCTACTCAGTAGCAATTACGAATGCATTATCCTGATGAAATTGCCCAAGTCCACCAGAATGCACAATGGACTTGAATGAATGCAGATGATCTGCCAGAATGAATACCTATGTGTCACCTGTCAGAGTCTTTTGATTCATCAACAGTCCAATGTTTTTGTTGAAGGCTCAGTCATTTCAGCTAGGGTATACTAGTGGGCCTTCAGCTCCAAAGGCTCGTATCAATGACGTGTGTGTCTTTTGTATGTGCCTGTCGCATCTCGTCGCCACGTCTTTGCGGTGAGTTGTAACTGTCCTCACTATATTATTTATTCCAACCTGGACTTTCAATTATTATACGTTTCGTTGAATGGTTCACATGCTGGCACTTGTTGAAATCTGAAGGTTTGCACTTCTGTTACATTCACCAATTCTCTTCAGTTATCTTTTGTCCTGTTCTTGCAGGATCTTTTTCCCACCACAGCAATGTTGGAGATTTGATGTTATACTGGATTCCCGATATTCACTCAGGGAAATGGTTGTATAGGAAAATTTCCATCTCATCTCCACTTTGGAGACACTGTGTCCCGTCTCTCACGTGCCAGCTACAACACTATGTTCAAACTCACTTAAATCATGATAAACTGACACTGTAATAGCAGTAAACAATGTAACATCTGCACCAAACACCTGTTGTCTTTTATACGCATTGCTGACTGCAATGTTGTCCTCTGAGTGTTCACATATCTTTGTGTTTGCATACATGTGTTTATACCAGTTACTTTGGCCCTTCAGTGTATCTTCTAAGATTAGTTGTAAGATGACTATTAGCTCACATGTTCTTACATTTCTCCTTAATCCAAACTGAATTTCCCCGAGGTCGGCAGCTACCAGTTTTTCTATTCATCTGTAAATAATTGGTGTTCAAATTTTCTAGCCTTTCTGCACCTGCTTTCTTTTAAATTAAGTTCTTTTTGAAGCCTGAGAGTATTTATCTTGTCTCGTACATATTACACACCAAGTGGAATAGTTTCGTCATGGCTGTCTCTCCCTGAAACTTCAGCAGAGCTAAGAGAATTTTCTCTGCTCCAGAGGCCTTCTTTCGACTTAAGTCTTTCAGTACTCTGTCACATTTTTCTCACAGTATCATACCTCATTTCATCTTCATCTGCTTCTTCTTCCCTTTCTTCAAAATCTTCTCAAAGTTCCTTTCCTTTATATATTATATATATATATACATTCAACCAATATAGTAATAAGGACAGTTCACATCTCACCGCAAAGACGTGACAACCAGCTGCGACAGGCGCATAAGAACACACATACACATACAACATTTCAGTTACTGGCCATGGCCTTCTTCAGAAAATAGAACATTCACACACACACAACACAGTCACACAGCCATCATTTCCGGCTGCTGGACACTGATTCTGACAGCCCGAGATGACTGTCGTGTGCCTGTGTAAGTGCAGGAATGTTCTGTTTTCTGAAGAAGGCCATGGCCGATAACTGAAGAGAGAGAGAGAGAGAGAGAGAGAGAGAGAGAGAGAGAGAGAGAGAGAGAGAGTGAGTGTGTGTGTGTGTGTGTGTGTGTGTGTGTGTGTGTGTGTGTGTGTGTGTGTGTGTGTGTGTGTATATATATATATATATATATATATATATATATGGAAAAGGAAATGATGAGGGTTTTAAGGAAGGGGGTAAGGAGCCATTCCAATCCCGGGAGAGGAAAGACTTACCTTGGGGGAAAAAATGGAGGGTAAACAAATGCACACATGCCCACACATTCACACAGACACAAGTACACCTAGGCAGACATACTGTAGAAAGCAAAGAAGTTAAGTTATAGAAGTTAAGAAGTTAGACAGAGATACCACTTGAGGCAGAGGCTCTGTCCAGAGAACTGATGCAAAGATGTTAAGAAGGTGGGTGGGAATTCAAATTTAGCGGAGGTTGAGACCAGGTGGGCAACGGGAAGAGAGAATATGCTGAAGGGCTAGTTCCCATCTCCGGAGTTCTGAAGGATTGGTGTCAGTGGGAAGTATCCAGATAACCCGGACGGTGTAGCACTGTGCCAAGATGTGCTGGCCGTGCACCAATGCGTGTTTAGCCACAGGGTGATCCTCGTTACCAACAAACACTGTCTGCCTGTGTCCATTCATGCGAATGGACAGTTTGTTGCTGGTCATTCCCACATAGAACGCTTCACAGTGCAGGCATGTCAGTTGGTAGATCACGTGGGTACTATCGCAAGTGGCTCTGCCTTTGATCGTGTACACCTTCCGGGTTACGGGACTGGAGTAAGTGGTGGTGGAAGGGTGCATAGGGCAGGTTTTACAACGGGGGCGGTTACAAGGGTAGGAGCCAGAAGGTAGGGAAGGTGGTTTGGGGATTTCATAGGGGTGGACTAGGAGGTTACGGAGGTTAGGTGGGTGACGGAAAGACACTCTCGGTGGAGTAGGAAGGATGTCATGAAGGACGGATCTCATTTCGGGGCAGGATTTAAGGAAGTCGTATCCTTGCTGGAGAGCCACATTTAGAGTCCGCTCCAGTCCCAGAAAGTATCCGGTGACAAGAGGGGCACTTCTGGGATTCTTCTGTTGAAGGTTCTGAATTTGGGGGGATGAGGTAGTAGCTCTGGCAATTTGTTTCTCTACCAGATTAGGAGGATAGCCGCGGGATGTGAAAGCTGTTAATAGGTTGTTGGAGTACTGGTTCAGAGCTTCAGGACTGGAGCAGACTCGTTTGCCACGAAGACCTAAGCTGTAAGGAAGGGAACGTTTGATATGGAATGGATGACAGCTGTCATAATGCAGGTACTGTTGTTTATTGGTAGGTTTGATGTGGACGGATGTGTGGAGTTGGCCGTTGGACAGATGGATGTCGACATCGAGGAATGTGGCATGGGATTTGGAATAGGACCAGGTGAATTTGATGGGACCAAAGGAGTTGAGGTTGCCCTTTTCTCACATGACATCTTGTGAACCATAGATGAAGGGCAACAGGCAGGTTGTTTTTCTTGATTTCAAAAAAGCATTTGACGTGGTGCCACACTGCAGACTGCTAATAAAGATACGAGCATATGGGATAGGTTCACACATATGTAACTGGCTGGAAGACTTCCTGACTAACAGAACACAGTACGTTGTTCTCAACAGCGAGTGTTCATCAGAAATAAGTGTATCATCAGGCGTGCCCCTGGGGAGTGTGATAGGACCGCTATTATTTTCTATCTATACAAATGATCTGATGGACAGATTTACTTGTAATGTGCGGTTGTTTGCTGATGGTACTGTGTCGTATGAAAGAATATTGTCATAAACTTACTGTAATAGCATGCAGGATGACTTAGACAAAATTTCTAGTTGGTGTGAAGAATGACAGCCAGGTTTAAATTTAGAAAAATGTAAGGTGATGCACATTTGTAGGAAAAACAATCCCATAATGTTTGAATACCGCATTAGCAGTGAGCTTTTTCATGCAGTCACATTTTTCAAATATCTAGGTGTAACACTGAAGAGTGATATGAAAAGGAATGAACATGTAAGAACAGTTGTGACTAATGCAAATAGCCGACTTCGGTTTATTGGAAGAATTTTGGGAAGATGTACTTCATCTGTAAAGGAGACCGCGTATAAAACACTTGTACGACCACATCTTGAGTATTGCTCAAGTGTTTGGGACCCACAGCATATCAGTTTAAAGGAAGACATAAAGCAGTTCAGAGGAAGCAGCTAGGTTTGTAACTGGTAGGTTCGAACAATGCGCAAGTGTCACGGAAATGCTCCAGGAACTCAAATGGGGATCACTGGAGGAAAGACAATGTTCTTTTCGAGAAATTCTGTGGAGGAAATGTAGAGGGCCAGAATTTTATGCTGAGTGAAGAACAATCTTCCTACCGCCTACTTACATTTCGCATAATGATCACAAAGACAAGATAAGAGAACTTAAAGCTCATATGGAGACATGTGAACATTCTTTTTTTCCTCTTTATATTTGTGAGTGGAATAAGAAAGGAAATACCTAGTACTGGTACAGTGTACCCTCTGCCATGCACCTTACAGTGGATTGCGGAGTACCTTCCTACAATCTGCTTACCGTTGGCAGAGCCAGAGTGCATATAAACTTGTACTGGTGTGGAGGTGTTGGCTTTGTATCTACAAGTTCATAGAAGTATACCCACATTCCTATTTAAATTCATTATTAGACTTTGATTTTGTATTTATATCCCCGTACTCAACTGACCAGAAATCCCGTTCATCTTTCCACTGAACTTCAGTAATCCCACTACATCTAACTTCAATCTCTCCATCTCCCTTTTAAAATTTTCCAACTGCCCCACCAATTATGGAATGTAACCTACCACACACTGATCCACAAAACACCCATTAGTCGCCATCTGGAGATCTGAATGGGGGACTATTTTACCTTGTGGAATATTTTACCCAAGAGGATATATTCATAGAGAAGAACTGGATGTCCTCATGAAAATCATTGGTCATAGTTTCATTAATATCATTGCCATGATAACATCAAGGAACCTACATTTTTCTTGCAGGTAACTGTTTGAAAGAATGAGGGCTCTTTCAATCACCTCAGATTATATTTATCCTTGTTGGCTTCAGTCTGTAACAAATTTTCTCCCTAGAAAATAACAGCAAATGTCACAACTACAACACAGTAACCAAAAACGGTCTGCTATTGAACTAATAAGTTGGAATTGGTTCAAAAACAAGATTATTATTCCCGTGGCATTCCAATACACTCCAATCATGTTAAATGCGCAAATTTGTAATAGAGAAATATTTTTATACATTAATAAATTTCTGAGACAAAATGAACATGGGTGATAAACTTACAATCAATTTATAACTAGTTTTGATTAATTTCATGTCTGGATATGTAATTCAGAAATTATTGTGATGAACATGTTGACAGTCCGGTAAACTACAATGTCTGTATCGTGTCATATTTTTTTATGTGATTGGTCATAGCTGGCTTTAGCACTTTTGGGAATAATTTTATGTCAAAAATTCTACTTTAAACATGATTGAATTCAAGAACAGGGTAATGTTCAATGTCTGTAACGTATTTTTCATATTTGCTAACTTCTTAAATATTATAACTTAAATTGCAGAATATGTGTCACAGTAGGAAGTGAAAGCAGTCAATAAGAATGAGTCTTTAAGTCTTATGCTTTGTAAACAAATTGGCGTTGTTGACGTGAATATTTATACGAATTATAAGCCTATATTACAAAATGTTCGTTAAAAATACCGCTGTTGTTGAAAATTACTTTTTACAAGTACCGCAGTATACTAGAAACTCACTACATATTCATAGAAAATACATTAAATTACCGTATTATTTATTCTGACACATACGTAAAAAGAGGTTTGCGATTTCTGTTGAGATACAGTGAAAGGGAATTTGGAAAAATCCCATCATACCGAAGGCACGGCGTCTTAAATAATTCTGTATTCACGTATTGTAGGGGGGGGGGGGGGGGGGGGCGAAGCCAAATGCAGAAAAAAAGTGAAATGTATACAAAAATGAAAGTTATAGGAGGAAAGGTGTTTTATTATTATTATTTAATAGAACCAGTTACTAAGCAGGTTTTCTTTAATCACATAACTTTGCCTAAAACTCTCTTTCAACTAACAATGAATAAAACTTAATGCTGTCGACTCAATGCACGCGGTTTACATTAAGTGAAACAAACTGCTAGACCCATGTGACTGGTTCTCGATATACTTTTCCATTAGCGGTTTGGTAACAGTGCTATAGACTCACCAATTTAAGATTTGTATGATTAATTTAAACAGATACCGTGAGATCTGTAGGATATTCACATGTTGGATTACAGCATGAATCAGAACATGGCAGTTATACCGGTACTTTGTTTAAGTCATGGAACTGGAGCAGAAAATATTCACCAATAACATTTATTGTTGTTTGAAACACTGCTTCCTGTCCATTGGTTATATCACATATATTCTTAGTAATTTCAATTACGCCAATTGAATCATATGAAAGCCGCATTCTTATTGGCTGTCTGAACGCCACTTCTGATCAGCGTTGCCAATTCTGAAACAGAATTTCCCACTAAATTGCGTCTCATATCCCTCTGAATAAGGCCAAAAGCCCCTTCATAAAATCAGTTGAATACTTTGAGTTCTAAATATTAAGTTACTGTTATTACTGACGTGTTAAACCTTGGAAGGAAAAAAAAAAAAACAGTGAAAATGGTGCAACAAAACACAGATAGCGACAACGCAACTCAGTGGCATAGCCATGGAGGGCATAGCAAACGATAAAGAAGGCAACAATGTATCGCTGGTATCGAAAACCTTCAAATCAGTCAGGCCGAAAGCCAGGCTCAAATGCAACTATTTGTCTGCGAACACCAATCGTTGCGTGTGGATGGGTGCTTACATCGCTCCAAATTATCGCGCCTGACATTTTTCGATGAAAAAAGAAACTAGGTAGTACAAACTGCAATCGGACTGGCAAACGAATAAGATACGTTGTATGAAATCTTGTTATGGTCACTGTGTGCAACTTATCGTACAAAAAAGAAAAAAAAATTAAACAAACCGCAGTAAACAGAAAAGACGAACGAAATGGTCTAAGCAATGGCTGCTTAAACGAAGGTAGTCGTCACATGTGATTTTTACTTCGTGAGTTGGAGTGGGAACCGTATGACGCGTAATTATTTGTGAATGGATGTGGAAACTTATAATTATCTTTTGACACTGGTAACTTCTCGCATAATACGTAAAGACACTTGTACGAAGAGATAAATTTCTCCACATGAGAGGCTGACAGTTACAATTAGATACCTGGCCACAGGAACTACAAAGACCTCGAATTTTCAGCACCAATTTCTAAACAGGCATTGAGTGAAATCATCCCCAACACTTGTGAAGATATTTACGCTGACCTGAAGAATGATTTCATGAGGGCACGTAAAGTAGGCCTACCTTCTAACAAGATACAAATAAAATTGTCAGAGTTTTAGATATATTTGAAACACTATACGTCTACTTTATATTATATATGTGGCCAATAAGCTGTGGCCATCTTTGACAGTCGGGATTTTCAGTTTTCAACCATTTTAATCCACTGTCAATATGGTAAACACACGAAAAAAGTATACACTGACACAGATTTGCAGCGATCTCTTGTCCACACGTTCCAACTTGTCTGCAATTTTGCTCAAACCTCCAACTTCAAGGTTTGCGCACAGCTCATATCTGCGTAAATGTGCTGTCCACACGCAACGATTTGCGAGGTGTGCGCAGACAGATCGTAGCGTGTGGACCTGGCCGAAGCCTCCAGACTGCTGACGATTGCGAGGGAAGGAGAACGGGACGGTGTTCGGAACCATTTAAGTAAATTGTGACACTTCTTTTTATTTTGACTCTTGGTCTTGTGACACTTGAAATGACGTGACTGTGAATCGCAAATCTTTCTGTAACAAATCTTTTTTATGGGCGTTAAGCGTGGAAGGGCGATATTTGCAAAATGATTTACATTCTTGATCCGATGGGCTAAGGTCAACTAAACTGAAAATTAATGAGACTTTTTAATAGTAAGCCCCTTACAACATGCATTAAGTCCAGAGTATTTACTTTAACAATGAAAGTGAGATTGGAATTTCAATAATAGAGGACGGATAACAACTAATTGCAAATATAATCGCTGAGCTTCTGGCAGGCATGTAGAATAGTCAATGACATTTAGACAACTTAAATTTTCGGCCATGACAATTGCAAAAGGAAACATAAATTAACAGACCATTTCTGGCCACTTAAGTGCAACAAACATCTCAGAGTTGCCAGGTTTTTCTATAAACAAAAAGTAGCCAAAATATCGCCATCTTTTCATCGATAAAATGCCAAAATATAACTGTCTTGTCATCAGTAAAAATAGCCAAATATCGCAAGCTTTAATCTGTTAACATTATTATGCTATGGTAATTATGGCATATTACTCGACAATAATAGTCCTGAAATTCAGCGAGTAAATTGGTTACTGAGTAAAAAGTAACACAAACTGTGGCACTCTCATATTCACAGACAAGGGAACTCATACTTCACAGAAACATTTATCTGAGTCCTTCCAAGAACTGAACCCGGACCTACCACCAACTGACAATGAGGGCAGTCAAAATATTGTCACATTGTAAATATAATAGAGAGACTCCGAAAATTCAGTTACATTTAACTATCACATTTATTAATTTCATAACTTATAAAAATCACAACACAAAACTGTTCAATAATCATTCTATCAAACTTACACAAGGGATGTTCTCATGCATAGGTTGGCTTACCAATCACTTTCATCTTCTTAAAAACAAATATTTACGGATGTTAAATAGAGTTATTGAATCTTTCAAACATTTTTTTTATGCATACAAAATCATTACAAAATTTTGAGGCCAGGTAATTTATAATAATGCACTAATCATTTCATACTTTGAGGTGAGATGGACTTTAATTCGTAATAATGCGTCATTACACACTGAAAGATCATCCATGAGAACGACTGGGAAATCACCACATGTTCTCCATTGACATTTATACTCTGCAAACTGTTGTTAACCACTGTGAAGTGCGTAGCAAAGGGCTCGCTTCACAGTAGCAGTTGTTACAAATTTCTGTTGTGTTGTCGTATGTAACGCGGACAAAAATACGTTTAAATGCCTACTTGCATGCTGTAATTTATATAATATTATCCTCATGTTCTCAGCGGGAGCCATACATACCGTGTTGTAGTATACTTCGAGATATCATTTAAAGCTTATTCTTGAACCATCGTAAGTAGTGTACATGAGGTAGTTTACGTCTATCTTCAAGAGTCTGTAAGTTGAGTTTGTTTACATCTCTGTGACACTCTCTCACACATCCATGATACTTGAAAACATTTGTGCTAACTTGTGTAGGTTGACTACACTTCCCCAGCATTCTACCGAAGTTTAGCCGGTATCAATGACGCAATGTCTAAAGAGTGATTGCTTTACATTCGTTGTATTTGAAGTAAAATAAAATAGCCATTGAGTCGCCAGCCAATTCCTTTAATAGCCAAATTCAATCGCCAGACTGCTAGAATGGCTATTATTATAAGAAAAAGATAGCCAAGAATGCGAAAAATCGCCACACCTGGCAACCCTGAAACATCTTACAGTGAGTGGGTGAGCCGTAAGGGGCAGAGGGGGGGGGGGGGGAGAAGGAGAAGGATGCGAGGTAAGAGTGGAGATGGAAAGTTCAGAGTTGCATGATGGAGTGTAAAGACTCATAGGTGGGATTGTGAGATGCAGCTTGGAATGCAGGAAAGTAAAGTGGTAGGAAAGAGAAAATGCGGACGTGTGGAGGGATGGGGGCAGTGGCTGTAAAACGATAAATATTATAAAAGTATTTACTTTCAATGATAAAAATTCCATTTAACCTCTCCTTGACGAGTAATATGTCCATGCATTCAAGGGCAGATTCAGGGGGAGGGGGACAGGGGCTCATGCCCCCCCCCCCCCAGGCGGAGAGAGAGAGAAAGGTAGTGAGTTAGGGAAAGAATCTCAGCATTAGAATAATTAACTTTTACTTATGGGCAGCATGTAATTGTGAGTTTAATTTTTTGTGTTGTGCTTTCATTTAATTGCTCTTTTTTGCCAGTAATTTACGATAAAAATAAATGGAAGTTGTTTATTGTTTCGTAATTGCTTGGGAGATAAATGAGCTGCCATATTTGCGCGAATATAAGCCGCACCTAAACTTTTGACACGAGATTATAGGGGAAAAGAAATTTCGAGTGTAGGCCACAGGTTTTTTAATTTTTATTTTATTTATTTTTATTTTTTGTATAATTGATTTTTTTCGTAATCAGAAACACAATGTTAGCGAAATAATGTTCTCTTTTCAATAAACTCAAAACAAATATGCAAAACTGTAAATCAACGAATAAGAAAGTGAGACCGGCCGATCCGGGCGCCCAAAGTGAGGGGACGCTGAACCAAGGCGTGTTACAGGGCGTTTCAAGTGTTGTAAAGCGTAGGAGTGTGCTGCGAAAATATAGTTTTTTCATTGTGTGTGTGTGTGTGGTGTGTGTGTGTGTGTGTGTGTGTGTGTGTGTGTGTGTGTGTGTGACGATGTTTTGGCTTGTAAGTTTGTAGCAGGAAACGAACGTACGAGTTACACTGCCAAATGTAAACTTCAGGTTGCCTAGTCACAGTATCGGATATGGAAGTTCGACGTAAATTTGACGCTGACGAAAAAAAAGTTCGACGCTGGTGTGTAAGTGAGGACAAACTATTGAAATGTTCGATGAGTCGTCGTGCATTTCAAGGGCTAAAATGTAAATATGCACATGTTTGCGTGACTTTATAATTCAAAACAGGAACTGTGGTATTGCTGTTACAACAGAAATGATTCAGTTGCAAGGCTGCAAAATAGGCCCGAGTTCCATGTACATCGTTTCATGGAAATAACCCCCAATGAATGTGAAACCTGTGAATCTGGTCATAGTAAAGTACGTTATTTTAAAACGTAGCATTGGAACTCAACATCAGCATTAGCTACACAAATCAGTTGTTCCGCTATCTTCACCTCCCATCACCGCTCACGGTAGGCGTTACCGTACCAACGTAAACGTCACGATAAAATCTCTCGCGACACACACTAAACTTTTATCGCGAAGACTAGCTTCATTGACTACATCAAATTAAAATCATTTATGTGCTTAGGAAGTGTGTGTTACGTACTATTTTTGTTTTAAGGCCGCGCGGACGTGTTAAAAAAGCAGTCAACAGCTTTTGTTGGCTGCGGTACAGAATGACACCATTAGATTTATATCGAAATATCGACTTCCACGAATTCCCGTGCCGTTTCCTTGAACATGTACAAAAAGGTATATACAGTTCTGCGAAACTGTTACTGTAGCTTTTTTTTGAAAATTATCTAGTTTATTACGTTTCTCAAACCAAAATAAAAGTGAGCGTGTAATTTTTGAAACTAACGACTTTGGGAAAAGGAGCGGTTGGGGGGAGTAGGATTGAATCTCGATTATAGGCTGCACCACGATTTTGTACGCCGAAATTTGGGGAAAAAGTGCGGCCTATATTCGAGCAAATACGCTATTGCGCACGTTTTATTCATACCTAAATAAAGAATATAACTAGGTGAAAACCTGAATTTCAAGGGCCTAATCATTTTGGCGCATTCAGGTGTTTTTGGTAAACGGTTTATCTCTCTGGATTCTTTTCCTAGACACTAAGAGGCAGTACTGTCACCCATCGTAAACAGTTTTATTTGAAGCTACACGTTTCGATTTCCAGTTATTGGAGCAAATTAGAAACTTCAATGGCATTTTTCCACACATCAGATACAAAGGATTTTCATGCTAGTAGAAATTCTTCTTGAAACACAGTCAAATAAAATTTTCAGATTGAAATTTTCACTCTGCTGTGGAGTGTGTGCTGATATGTAACTTCCTGGCAGATCAAAATTGTGTGCTAGAACCGGGATTCGAACCTGCGCCATTTGCTTTTCGCGGGAAAGCACTCTGCCACTGAGCTATCCCGGCACACTTCACATTCGTCCTTACAACTTTACTTCTGCCAGTACCTCCCACCTACTTTCCAAACTTCAAAGAAATCCTCGTGCGAACCTTGCAGGACTAACACTCCTGTAAGAAAGGATGTGCGGAGACACGGCTTAGCCACACCCTATGGGATGTTCCCAGAATGAGGAGTGCTAATCCTGAAAGGTTCACTGAAGAACTTCTGTGAAGTTTGGAAAATAGGAGGCGAGGTGCTGGCAGAAGTAAAGTTGTGTGGACGGACTGTGAAGCGTGCTGGGATAGCTCAGATGGTAGAGTGCTTGCACGCGAAAGGCCAAGGGCCCAGGTTCGCATCCCGTTTCTGGCACACAAGTTTAATCTGCCAGGAAGTTTTAAATGTAATTTTGTTGTTACAAAAGCTTTCTTGAAAACCTATCTAGTTTAGCTTAGCAAGAAGAAGAAATTGATCCAGTATAATGCAAACACAGGAAATCTGATCTTAGGTTTTGGGGGTAATATAAACTTAGCGCGATATATTTACTGGCTGTTTGCTTCTGGCCCGTAATTGGGCGACCTTTTAGGATACGCCTTTTCTGCAATGTCTCCATTGTTTGGTAATGACACTGCTACTCCGGATACTCTACTGTTCGCCAACCTGGCAGCGGCAGGAGCCGTGTACCATGGCTGCCGAGAGGCGAGGAGCAGTGAGCGGAAGGCAGCATCGCGGTGTTGGAAACGTTCGGCCGGCCGCGGTGGCCGAGGGGACTAAGGCGCTTCAGTCACGGTCTGCGCGACCACTACGGTCGGGGGTTCGAATCCCCCCTCGGGCATGGATATTTGTGCCGTCCTAGTTCGTAAGTAGTTCATAAGTAGTTTGTGTAAGTTTAGGGACTGATAACCCCGTAGTTAAGTCCCATAGACTATACAAACATTTGAACATTTTTTGAAACGTTACCCGTAACAATGTATACAGTAATATTTCGCGTCTGGGGCAGTGTAACGTTGGCAGCGCTCCGAAATAAAAGGATGTCCTTCAAGTAGTGCTGATGTTTTCTCCTGCTGGCATCACCAGGTAAATCTAATTACCAATGCACTACTAGTTTCAGTGCACTATGGCGTTATTCTCAAGTTCCTGTGATTACAAAACATATTACAAGATTCAACCACAGTGAACAGTGAAAAGTATAATAATTTACCGAAAAATAGTAAAGAGTATCGGAACCCTATATTTACCAAAATGACAATCAAATCATGTGCGCTGCACGGGAATGGCAATGTGATCTGGGGCACACCGTCGTGTCGTATGCAACCACTTCCACCAGAGGTTGGAGTCTTCCTCCGTCATAGGGTTGTGTGTCGTCCTTAGAATAAATTAGTTTAAGAACACTACTGGCCATTAAAATTGCTACACCAAGAAGAAATGCAGATGATAAATGGATATTCATTGGACAAATATATTATACTAGAACTGACATGTGATTACATTTTCACGCACTTTGGATGCATAGATCCTGAGGGATCAGTACCCAGAACAACCACCTCTGGCCGTAATGACGGCCTTGATACGCCTGGGCATTGAATCAAACAGATCTTGGATGGCATGTACAGTTACAGATGCCCATGCAGTTTCAACAAGATAACACAGTTCATCAAGAGTAGAGACTGGCCTATTGTGACGAGCCAGTTGCTCGGTCACCATTGACCAGACGACAGTCGAACATTTTCCGTTCCAGAAAGGCCCGTACAGGACCTGCAACATGCGGTCGTGCATTATCCTGCTGAAATGTAGGATTTTGCAGGGATCAAATGAAGGGTAGAGCCACGGGTCGTAACACATCTGAAATGAAACGGCCACTCTTCAAAGTGCCGTCGATGCAAACAGGAGGTGATCGAAACATGTAACTAATGGCACCCCATACCATCACGCCGGGTGATACGCCAGTATGGCGATGACGAATACACATTTCCAATGTGCTTTCACCCCGCGATGTCGCCAACCACAGATGCGATCATTATGATGCTATAAATGGACCCTGGATTCATCCGAAAAAATGACGTTTTGCCATTCGTGCACCCAGATTCGTCGTTGCGTATACCATCACAGGCGCTCCTCTCTGTGATGCATCGTCAAGGGTAACCGAATCCATGGTCTCCGAGCTGATAGTCCATTCTGCTGCAAACGACGTCTAACTGTTCGTGCAGATGGTTGTTGTCTTGCAGACGTCCCTATCTGTTGACTTAGGGATCGATACGCGGCTGCACAATCCGTTACAGCCACGAGGATAAGATGCCTGTGATCTCGACCGCTAGTGATACAAGGCCGTTGGGATCCAGCACGGCATTCCGTATTGCCCTCCTGAACCCACAGATTCTATATTCTGCTAACAGTCATTGGATTGCGACAAACACGAGCAGCAATGTCACGATACGATAAACCGCAATCGTGTTAGGCTACAATCCGACCTTTATCAAAGTCGGAGATGTGATGGTACGCATTTCTCCTCCATACACGAACGAGGCATCACAACAACGTTTCACCAGACAACGCCGATCAACTGCTGTTTGTGTATGAGAAATTGGTTGGAAACTTTCCTCATGTCAGCAGGTTGTAGGTTCGCCACCAGCGCCAACCTTGTGTGAATACTCTGAAAAGCTAATCATTTGCATATCACAGCATCTTCTTCCTGACGGTTAAATTTCGCGTCTGTAGCACGTCATCTTAGTGGTGTAGCAATTTTAATGGCCAGGAGTGTAGTTTGTAAGCTTACGGACCTATGGTCTTGGCTCTAGGTTTTTGTACAATCAATATTAAGACATTTGGATCATTTAATATCATAATCCTATGGGCATAATTGTACAAAACTGTTATTTTTCGCATGTTTTACAACTGTTTGAATTTTCAACTGGTCAGTCTTTCCAGTCTTATACTCCAATTATTCGAAAGTTGCAAATATGTAAAGAAACCTATGACAATTTCAGAAAGAGTTACATATGAAATTAAATTCGGAGCCTGAATGCCCTGTGTTCAGCTGTGGGCAAGTGCTTCATCCTTTATGATTATGAAAGATGAAAAAGTGTGGCCACAGCTGAGCACGGGGCATTCAGCCTCTAAATTCTCTGGTTGTTTTTATTCTGTAGTAAATTTAGAAAAATTTCACTGTTAAATGTAATTGAATAATTTTAATATTTTTGTGATCATGGGAATTTTAAAATGACTCCATAGTGGGCAGAAACTAATAGTGCATTGGTAGTTAGATGGAAGTATATTAAAAAGTTTCTTTCTAAGATGCGACTGTGGCTTTTAAACGTATTTTGTGTTTCCTGTATAAATTATATGTGACAATGACTGTAATAATAATATTTTTATATATAAGGAGACTTTCCTGGTGGGAAAACTATGTCTAAAAATAAAGATGGTTTGACTTATCCAAAGCACAGGCTCGCCGATAAAACAAAATACACAAATGAAAACACACACAAACAGCCAGCGCCGTCCGCGGTGGCCGAGGGGATTGAGGCGCTCCAGTCACGGTCTGCACGGTCACTACGGTCGGGGGTTCGAATCCCCCCTCGGGCATGGATATTTGTGCCGTCCTAGTTCGTAAGTAGTTCATAAGTAGTTTGTAAGTTTAGGGACTGATGACCCCATAGTTGAGTCACAAAAAACAGCCAGCGGTGGCGAAAGCTTGAATGTTTGTGTGTGTTTCTAATAATAAAATGTTTGTAATTCTATCGGACCAAACTGCGTGGTCATCAGTCCGTAGGTTACAAACTACTTAAACTAGTGTAAACTAACCTACGGACAAACACACACACACACACACACACACACACACACACACACACACACACACACACACACACACACCCATGCCACAGGGAGGACTCGAACCTCCACGGCGAGCAAACGCGCACTCCGCAGCGAGACGCTTTAAACCGCTCGGCTACTCCACCGCGGCTGTGTGTTTCTATTTGTGTTTTTTGTTTCTATTGGTGAGCCTGTACTTTGGGTAAGTCAAACAATCTTTATATGAGAGAGAGAGAGAGAGAGAGAGAGAGAGAGAGAGAGAGAGAGAGAGGGGGGGGGGGGAATTCCTAGCAGGAAAAATATATATAAAAAGTAGTATGTCTGCCTAGGTGTGTTTACGTTTGTGTATATGTGTGGGTGTGTGTGTATTTGTTTACCCTCCTTTTTTTCCCCGAGGTAAGTCTTTCCTCTCCCGGGATTGGAATGGCTTCTTACCTACTCCCTTAAAACCCTCATCATTTCCTTTTCCATCTCCTTCCCTTCTGCCTGAAGAAGCAGATAGAGTGCGAAAGCTGGCGTTTGTGTGTGTGTGTGTGTGTGTGTGTGTGTGTGTGTGTGTTTTATTTATTTGTGTCTATCACTACCTGAACTATGTGTGTTTGCTTGTGTATAGTGTATATATGTGGGTGGGTGTGTATTAGTTTACCTTCCTTTTTTCCCCTAAGGTAAGTCCTTCCACTCCTGGGACTGGAATGACCCCTCATTCACTCCCTTAAAATCCACATCATTTCCTTTTTCCCCTCCTTCCTTCCTCTTTTCCTGACGAAGCAACCAGCATTTGCGAAAGCTTGAATGTTTGCTTGTGTATGTGTTTTGTTTGTATGTTTGTAGAGTCTATGGGACTTAACTACTGGGTCATCAGTCCCTGAACTTACAAACTACTTATGAACTACTTACAACTAAGGACGGCACAAATATCCATGCCCGAGGGAGGATTCGAACCCCCGACCTTAGTGGCCGTGCAGACCGTGACTGGAGCGCCTCAGTCTCCTCGGCCACCGCGGCCGGCGTGTGTGTTTTCATTTGCGTTTTTTGTGTCTATCGGCGAGCCTATGCTTTGGGTAAGTCAAACAATCTTTATTTTTATACGTATTTTTCCCACCAGGAAGGAGGCTTTCTTGGTGGGAAAAATATGTATAAAAATAAAGATTGTGTGACTTACCCAAAGTAGAGGATCTTTATTTATTTATTTATTTATTTATTTTTATGGATTTCCTTGTGGCTCTACATATGTTCGGGTAACAACGAACATTTGTAGGGCCACAAGGAAATCCAAAAAACATTCCAGGAAGGAAAATAGAAACATCTCAATAACAACTTACGGTGTTACACCACGGAGAGCGCATTGTAAGCTTTGTTTACCATTTATACTGTCTTCTAAACACAAAATAAGCCCATGTACCATTATAACCGTTTGTAATCCCGCCTTGTAATTTTGTGTAAATTCTGTCACGCAGATAATCTGAAGATGCCCTGCTAAAGGGCGAAACGCGTCATTAACTAATAAAAAATTTGCAATCAAGATAGTTTGAAGGAATATTTATTCTAACTGATTGCTGTTGTACACCATGGATTGGAAATCATTTTTGTTCTTAAGTGTTCATTATATAACCTTCATTTATGACATACCTCTTAAACACATTCTAAGGCTATTAAATACAGTATAAATATAATTCATTAAATACTGTAGCTGATAATAAAAAAAAATATCAAACGAAACTCACCATTTATCTAATTTTTGGAACAGAGGGAGGGGTTGCTTGTGAGTTAGGGGTGATTGTGGTTGCTTTGGTTCACCAGCTTTACTGGTTTTCTCTGTACTTTTGTATGTTTGGTTATACTGTGATGACATATTTTAAGGAATAAGCTTAGGAATTTAGAGCAGTTTGCGTTGGAACCCATAGTTCGCTGGGTCTCCTCATGGTGGTGTACATAATTATTATGTTGTTTGATTGTGACGGGAAAAAGCAGTGTGACTATGTGATTGAGCATGTGACTCTTCTTCATTGAGAATGCACCAGATAGCTTTTGTGTTAAGGTCAATGTAAAAATTGTGTAGCCCTCATTTCTAAGACACACGTGGCCCCCACATTCAATTGCGGGCTCTGGATCCAGAATCAGAGACGGGCTCTTCCTCCTGTCTTTTTTTACCATTTGTGTGCAGTAGTTTGGGATTGCAAGTTTATATCTTAATCATACTCTTTTTAGAATGTACTTTAACTTGGTATAACAAGGTATAAATTTGATACGGCAACCTTCATGTGTAAAATTATTGTACTAAATTGAGACTTTATTTACGACGGCTACAGCAGGCTCTTAGTAAGAGTTTGGTTTCGGGGGTGGGGGTGGGGAGAGAAGCCAATTATGACCCATATTCTAAGTTGTGAAGCTTTACAACTTAAGTTGAACTAAAGGAGATGTATTTCAATACAGACAATAATAAATTTTATTCAATACAAATCTCAAAGAAGCAACATCAGCATACATTTGAATTACTTTATCAGGAATTAGGTGAATACTGAAGCTTTTTGAGGGTGCGGGGTGGGGGGGAGGTGATTGATCCCCTACATCCCCCCCCCCGGCTACGTCCCTGGGCCACAGTAAGTCCTAGTTAAACTTAAAACTTTTTCGTACTTCTGGCAGAAGATAAGGTGCGAACAGACTCACCTTTTCTGTCATGTTTGACTATAGGTTTTATCTAAAATGACCACAGTAATTTTTACACTTTTAGTTATACTGACTCCTGTTTGTCTCAGTTGGATGTATTTTATTTAATGCATTTTACCATTCTGTTTTAACACCTTTTTATCCATGAAGATGGTCTATGACCGAAACTGGTAGATGAATATTGTGCAGTAAATTTGGTGTCGAGTTTTAAAATTTGTTCTTGCGTTTGTGTGAATCGTTTTTGGTAATGTAAATGATATTTAATTTATAATCCGAAATTAATGTGATTTTTATAGTGGTTTTTATAATATATGGAAGGTACAATTGTGACAGAGTGATATAGCCTACTGAACAACCGACTATTGACATGTATTATTTATGAGGATAATTAATTAACTCACTGGACTAGAGTACATCAACAACGTGTCAACCATAGAGCAGGAACAGCATTAATTATTTATATTTGGTGAACAGAAAAGGTACATGCTCTTTCAAAACTTATTGACAGAAATGAGGGAAATAATCTTTTGTGTCCAACATGAAATAAATAAATAAATAAATAATGCTGTTCCTACTGTGTGATTGACGGGTTCTTGATGTACCCTTGTCTGATGAGTATATTAATTACTCTCGTAAGTACTAAATGTTTACAAACCATAAAGACTAAAGGTATTTTTTATTGGCCATGTAAACATGACTCCTGATTAACTGCCTTCACCTGCGTTATTAATCGCGCCAGTACCAACGTCTGCACTTCAAGCACCACTCGCAGACTCATAAACTGCACTTTAACCAAATTACTTTCACTCATTTCAGTCTATTCCTGCCAAATGTTCCCTCTGAAACTTTCGACAACCTCTGGTTTCTTCAGTATATCCATGTTTATGATCTCCTTACTTACGGTATTTATTTTTTTGCAGTTTCTTAATTTTTAATCTACAGTTAATTAGTCATGGTTATATATGTTATGGTCAGAGTTTCTATCTGTCTCTAGATATGCCTTGCAGTTTAAAACCTGGTTTCGAAATCTATGTCTTACCAAGTTCAGTCTGGTCCCTTCTTGTGTCTCCCAGTCTCTCTTTCATTAATGAATACAATCTTCTTTCATGATTCTGAAACCATGTGTTGTTTCAAATGTTCAAATGTTTGTAAAACTAAGGGACAAAACTGTTAGGGTCATCAGTACCCAAGTTTTACTGACGATTAACTGTGCTCTGTGCAAAATGCTACCTGGTGACCTATTTCATTCCTTTTCTCCAGTCCATATCCTCCTACTATGTTTTTCTCTTTCTTTTTCTACAGCCTTGCCCCAGTCCCCCATCGCAGTCAAGTTTTCCTTACCTTAAATGTCTAAATAACTTCTTTTATCTCAGCATACACTTTTTCAATCTCCTCATCATTGGCAGAGATACTTGGCATATGAAGTTGTACTACCGTGGTCGGTGTTGGCTTCATGTCTTTCTTGGCAATGATACTACGTTCACTATGCTGTTCATAGTAGCTTAATCACATTCCTATTTTCTAATTAATTATTGGACCTAGACCCCTCTACAGCGATACATGACCAGAAATCCTGTTCATCCTGCCGCCAAACTTTGCTAATTTCCACCAAGTCACTTCAACAGTCTATCCATTTCTCTTTTCAAAATTTTTGACTTGTCTATCTGATTAAGGGGTAGAACATTCCATGCTCCGATCTGTAGAATGCCTTTTTTGTTTTTTGTGATGACATCCTTCTGTGTTGCCCCTTTCTGCTTATAATTACTCTATTTTCAGACGTTGGACACAAAGTACCTCCCATCTCACACTTTGTATTGCAAAGGTTAGTAAATGGCACCTAGTTTTAAGCAAACAATCTGCTTTACTTACAGTACATTAAAATCACAGTACGAACACAGCTGCAGAATGTAGGGCAGTACTGAGAAGTATCTTCTTTTGCTTTCTCCGTCAGTTCCATTTGATAAATCACAACAGGGTGGGAAGAAAAGCAGTAAGGCATGAGACATCAACTACAGGTAGGTGCAACTGGCCCAAGCTGCCTGGCCCCAAACATTGCATAGCCTTGCAGGCAGGTGTGCAAGAGAGGGCAGTGGAAATGTGACATACACAATAGGCTTAATTGTGGTGCAGGGAAAGAGGGGTAGGGATGTGCTATCGTGTGTCGCTGTGAGTGGCAGCTCAGATGTCGGCAGAGCACAGGTCACCCACCAGTGATGAACGGCATGGGAAAGGGTAATTTCCAAAAATATTGTAATCGATCTCAGCCTGAAACGATATATATCGAATATGCAACTCCAAATCAATTACGCGGATATTGATGTGCGAGATGACAAAATATGAATGTTTACATACTAATTATTTTGTCGTGCTTTCGGCGTGTTGTCGAGTGCGTGCGTGTTGTAGGTGGCGTGAGTAATATGCGGTGGCTGAGTTAGAGACGATAGTTAGTTTACAAGCAGAACATAGATTATAGACCAAGATTTGGTCTTCAAAAAGTGATCTGTAGCTTCTCTCTGATAGTGAGGTATAGGACAACAGAGAGGTTTCTTGTTTTCGCAAGTGAGCGCCGAAGATGCGAATTTTTGGTCTGAGGTCTGTGACCGATTGTACATTCTGTTGTTGTAAACTGTAATTTACGAGGATAAACACAGATTTCTTATTTGAGTCATTGAATAGGTATGACAGTTTTACTTTTTCATAAGTCGCGAAGGGACTGATGACCCGGTAGTTTAGTCCCCTTTAAACACCCAACACCAACCAACCATAAGTCCCGTGGTAATAGCCGCGTAATCGATTTAGATTGCACGTTCGATATATATCGTTTCAGGCCTAGCTACTTCGATTGCAAGCATTCTCGGAAATTACTGTGAAATGATACACTGTGGGTGTTTGAAACGGGTGAGCTTACTGACACGCTAGGCAAGCGTCGGCCTGACGTCATCAGGAGTTGAATGCGATACATCGACCTGTCGACACGAGTCCTTATTTCGACACGCACAAATTGTCTCCGGCCAATGAGAACTCGCTAGATGTCAATCATAATACTGACGCCATAATACTGACAAACATATGTCAGCAGACGACGATGTTCTGAGTATGCTGTATACATTTGCAAAAGAAATTAAAGTTTTCCTCTTAGGATCACTGTTAACCACATACCCTATAATCGTGACATAGTCACAAATAAATTGCCAAATACTGGTGACAAGTAAGGAATATCAATAAAACCCCACTCTCGAAAATCTCCATGTATTCGAAACTAAGCAGCAAAATACTGGGGGCAAACAAGCAATATTACGAGATATTAGAAAATAAACAGCCAAATGTTTCTGACTAGCGAATAGTGTGAATGTTACTGATACTTATTTCATTTAGGCCTACCAGCAATTTAAGCTTTTCCCATATGTTAGTCAATTACCATTTTCTCGGAAATCGTAACATATTTGGAACAAAGGTCAAATATTTTTGTGAAGGAAAAACAGAAATATCATTGCTAGTCTTATCACTTGCAGCAGTTTCATTTTCCATTTTTTAGTCACACACAAATTTCCAAAAACGTGACACCTATTCCTGACACAGCATTTTGTTACAACATCGAGTACTGTGTAACATACTACCGTTATTTGAATAAGAAAATCCCACAATACGTTATGAATAAGTAACTACTACAATGTGATACAAACAATAAAAGTAAAAAAAAAAAACTCAGCTTTCTTTATTACAGAGGGCGTACAGCTCTCTGACCGGGCGCGCAGAACCACGGCGCCCGCTACAGCAGCTACTTGCTATAATTGTCTATAGTAGTCCTTAATAGGTATTTTTTATTGTTAATGTGTGCTTTTTATTTACATTTGGTTATAATAAATTGATCTGGATACGATTTTGTTATACATCTTTGATGCGCTGTTAGCCTGAAACACCTTACTGCGAGTTATAAAACCAGAACTGCGAGATATCCGGCAAAACAAAATGGATTCTGTTGAAATGGAAAGAACAAGTGGAAATCTTTTAGGTAGGTATAGGTTAAACAAGAATTTTTTTTATAGTAAGTGAGGGCGCATAGCGTCCGAATCTCTGGTTAAGAAACACACAGCATCACGTAGGCCGGATACAATTTCTGCGTGTCGAAATAAGGATTCTTTTGTTCTATAGCTACAAAGATCGATAGCGCCCGGTCGTGGCCACAGTCGAGTTTGTTTGCGAGTTGTGACTATGACGAGGCCGACGCTTGCCTAGCGTGTCACCAAGCTCACCCGTTTGAAACAGAGCAGTGGGAACTTCTAGGCCACATTATTTTTGTTTTTGTCAGTTGTGCTATACCACTATGACATCACACTACAGCTGTTTGATATAATACCGAAAAAATACTTCACAAATTTTCTAGGGCTAAATGCTAGCTAGCTGACTAGATATCAGGGGTTGCTTATTCGGTAATTTGGAAGGACCGTTGTATATCGTCTCTTCGGACGGCCTACTATCGATATGTATGGAAGACGCGAGTATCGCAGTGTCGTATATCGAACACACTAACGCCGCTGTGATGTTGGCGGACAAATGAAAACATATTCATTTCGACGTATATAAACAAATTAAATAATTTATGCTGTTGGTACTGTACATACAAGAACCTGTCAACCATAGAGCAGGTATAGCATATTTTATTTATTTTATGATCTTTATGAAATAGTGATCAAGTGATTCAAAATTTTCCTTTTACTGAGCGGGCAAGGGTACATACAAGAACCTGTCAATCATAGAGCAGGTATAGCATGTTTTATTTATTTTATTATCTCTATGAAATCTTCGGCTCATAAAGGTATTATCATGTTCTATGCTATTTCACTTAAAAAACTGATCTGTAGCCTAAGAAGGTTAGGTTTAAGTTAAAGAAATATTGATTTTTTTTCTTTTTTTTAGTACGTGAATCTCCGATTCATGAAGGTATTATCGTGGCTACACAATTTTCTCCTATATCATAACGGCGACTGATTTCGCCTACGCGTGCGAGTAAACAAACTACGATAGCATGAGAATGCTCGTATGTTCGATACAAATTGAAACCACGCAACTATCGACAGTCCGTGATTATCGATAGCAAGCCGTCCGAAGCGATATACAACGGTCCTTCCAAATTACCGAACAAGCAGCCCCTGATATCTAGTCAGCTAGCTAGCATTTTTGGGTATGGTGTAGAACGGGATACAACCCGTCAGCTTTGACCAATGACGTCATTTCAACGATTATATGTAGACGCACCTAAGACATACGTCTATTTGTGGATCTAAAGAAATGCATATTATATAGTGATCGTGAAAATGTATTATACAACAGGTAAATATTTAAGTACGAAATTAATATCGAAAAATCATAAATTTTGTTAATGAACCTGTATCCTACTCTACACTACAGCCCCCCCCCCGCTTCATTTTAGTATAGAATACACAATTTAACATCGAAAAATCCAAAATTTCGTTAAGAAACCTGTATTCTATTCTACACTGTGCCCCCCCCCCCCCCCCCGCGCGCAATTGTAGTATAGGATATACACTTAAACATCGAAAAATCTTAAATTTCGTTAATAAACCTGTATTCTATTCTACACTACAGCCCCCCCCCCCCCCCGCTCAATTGTGGTATAGGAAACAGATTTAAATATCGAAAAATCCTAAATTTTGTTAATAAACTTGTATCCTATTCTACACTACAGCTCAATTGTAGTATAGGATACACATCTAAATATCGAGAAATCCTAAATTTCGTTAATAAACCTGTATCCTATTCTACACTACAGTCGACCCTTTCATCGGCTAATGTGATAGGACACCGTAAACTTGAAGACCTGTTCGGTAATTTCCAAGAATGCTTGCAATCGAAGTAGCTTGGTCTGAAACGATATATATCGAAAATACAACTCAATCGATTACTCTGGCATTGACGTGCGACATGACAAAACATGGGACATGGGAAATTTTGAAGATGTGTTACATAGCACGACGGCGGCGTCCAAACGATATATATCGAAGCCTTTTATATCGAAATTGTGGCAAACAAGCGAATTTTTACGAATACCGGCATGTCATGAATTAAAATAATGTGGTTAGACAGGAACCTAAGAGTACAGTTTATTCACTTGCAATAATTTATGCTGCACCCTTAGGTTCCTCCCAACCGCATACTTTAAAAATCTTGACAAATTCATAAAAACAATTTAAAGCTACTGTATACTCTTAGGTTCCTGCCTAACCACATCCTTTACAATCACAGCATATTCGTAAAAATCATAACATTCGCTAGTTCGATACCTATCGTTCCGACATATATATCTTTTGGAGGCTACCGCCATTCTATGTAACACATCTTCAGAATGAATGTTACGGAAATTATAATTACGTACAAATAATTTTGATGAGTGTTATTGTACATCTACGTTGACAAAAATATTTTTAATAGCAGAATCTTGATATATTCGTAGGAAATCATTGCTCCAACTGTTACTGACGTAAACTGAAGCTATGGTAGTAGGTAACAACATATTCGGAAGTCGTGGCATTTTCGTAGAAATCTATTGAATGTTTCTGATGATGTACATTGCAATGTAATTTCGGATAAGCGTTACCGAGTAGAATATCTTCAGGAAAGTACAACAAGAATCATCCTTTCTTGGGTGTGACAGTTTTTTAATTGACAATAAATTCGTCAATTTAAAATACTTTGCAATCAAAGCTACATAAAAAGGAAAACTCATATCCACGTAGCGACTGGTTCTCCTTGTACTTCTCTGAAAATCTTTCGTAGCGACTCTAGAGAAGTACATAGAGACTCTGTCATTACATGGATGTGACAATTTTCATTTTCCTTTACGTAGCTTTGACTGCAAAGTCTTTTAAATTGTAAGAAATAAAAAACTCCGTCATTCACGTCAGCAGAAACCAATTAAATACGTTCCGAAACCAATAAAATACGTTCCCGTGACTACGAACAAAATATACTTAATAAGCCGCGCATCAATAGTAGCATAATCGATTACATATGCATGATCGATATACATCGTTTTAAGTCAAGCTACTTCGATTGCAGGCATTCTTGGAAATTACCACTTTTTCAGTAATACATGTTATTTCTTGACAACTTCAATTAAAACGAAAATTATTTTTTTCTGACGGACAAGGGTACATACAAGAACCTGTCAACCATAGAGCAGGTACAGTATTCATTTTACTGCGAGTGAAACGAGCAGCAATAACATTTACTCAGTAGCTCGTGAAAAATATTAACGCAATTCTACACTTTATTGTTCATCTGTTGCCAACATAAGCACTGGAACCCGGCGAGAAGCGTCGTAAAATTTTACTCTATAAAATCCTTATATTTTGTTTTTAACAAAGAAGTCGAATGAAGTCGTAGTTTTCTACATGAAACACCACTGACCTACTGTAGACATTAAACAAAGTATTAGGGATCAAATATTGAAAAATAAGTCCACAGAGCTTTCCTGGTTTTGTGAATGACAGTATTATGTGTTAAATTGTTAGTACGATAGTTTACTGGTAGATAAACATGGTGTTTTGGCAGGTGGTACGGGAAATGTATATACGTTGCATGAGTACCAAAGGAAAGCAACGATCAACACAACAATTGACTATGATTGGTCTGTTTCAGAGTTGTAATATTTATTTTATTGGGTGGAACGTCTATACGTTTTCTGCTACCGGTACTGTTTTGAACAACGTAATTTTCGGCCCCGTTTTAACTCATACGTCTGAAGATCAATCCAAATCCAACTTTCCAACCCGCAACGCAATTAGGCCCTAGTTATTACGATGGTAAGTAATTGTATGGGACGAAAACATATCGACTTTGATGGCATGATTAAAAATTTTCGAGTGCGGCACTGGAAATATTCCTCTGAATTTCCTATGTAGCCGGATCTAAATGAGTAGTTCGTTAAATATACAGTGAATACTCACGGTTTCTTCTTTTGACGTCGAAGGTTGTTTCCGAAGTACTATCTGTAGGAACTAAAGTTCAAAAATTTTCAGTTGAAGCTAGAAGCAGTACTGTATAGAATTATCGAACCTAAAGGTTCCCGCCCTGCGCGTTAACTTTCGTTAAAACCCGAGCAAAACAATAGACTGTTAAAGTGTTCAGGGATATTGTTCAGAGAGATAATCACTAAAACATCTAATTCAGTGATCTAATTAGTTATTATTCTTAGAAGTTACACTTTTTGTATTCTTTGGACTGAGCTGCTACATCGGTGGTGCGTTGTGTTGATCTTCCGATTGGCAGACCAGACCAGACCTGATGTCCTCACGTAAAAACTTCAAATTTTGAATCAAGCACACCGAATTTACTCTGAAACGCAACCCTCATCCATTCTTCCAAACAATTAGTCCCGACTTTTCCCCTCTAACAGAGTCACTTTTACATATTTATCTGTACATTATACCCCTTGCACCACTCAAAATCAAATCAAAATCTTTGTAGAGCTTATGGGAGTTAACTACGGGGTCATCAGTCCCTAAACTTACAAACTACTTATGAACTAGCTAATACTAAGGACGGCACAAATATCCATGCCCGAGGGGGGATTCGAAACCCCGACCGTAGTGGCCGTGCAGACTGTGACTGGCACGCCGCAGAATGCTCGGCCACCGCGGCCGGCTTGCACCACTCCTTTACTCCTGTGACATGTCTCGCAAACGGCCCTTTTTCCGTTTATTTATTCTACAATATTATTCATAGCGCATGGTTCACTGAACCCTCTTCCAGTTGAATTATACCATTTCCATTCCCCTCCTTATGAGCTATGATAAATTTACAATTTTTCTTATTCTTTACTTTTATCTCGATTAACCACTCAACAGTTTTCAGTTGTTTCGGTAAGCCCAAAGAATGGATACTTCTACATCTGAGACAACTATGAAGTACACAAATTGCTACAAGAATCATGACAAGACTGGTGACTGCATGGTTATGGTTATGAAATTTGGACGTTTATATATATGGTCAATGATTTAAAAAAAAAAAAAAAAAAAAAAAAAAAAAATCCTGGTACTTCTCGCGCTGAGATGCATTTCGTCTAAAGAGTGTATAAGGTCAGTATTGCGATAGGTTAGGTTTTGTGTTGGCAGTACTTCCAACGGTGAATCTGAGCAAAACATAGAAGATTGGGTTAATTTGAGTACAGTAATACCCGTGTGTATGGGAGGCAGAAGTTATCTCATAAGTTGTCCCATTATCCACAATATCACTATTATGTAAATTGAACTTTCCCATGCCCATAGGTTTCGTATTATCATAGAAATTGCAATGCAAAAACTACATAGATGCAATGTAATACTATCTTCTGAATAGAAAGTTGTGTGGCGACTTCTTCCTTCTGGCATTCTATTGGTTCCCTTTCCCGAGAAACAGTTACATTTCTAATTCCTGCGTGTTTGATTGGACTTCTCTAGCTAGGGACTGATGACCCCGTAGTTAAGTCCCATAAGCTCTACGAATATTTTTTTTTTTTTTTGACAATGTCATGCTCAGATAGACATAGTATATCTATTACATTATCAGTTTCTATATCATCTAAACAAACGAAAAGTTCTCTATTTTATTCTTTAGTCCCCCAACATTCTGGTGAAAAATGTTAACATTATTTTTTACTTAACTTTTGTGAGAAACATTTGACTTTTTAAAATCTTTAGCACCTGCCTGCCTGAGCTTCTCACTGGACACTGATCTTAGCTTAAGAAAGAAGCACTTCCATGAATAGCAGTCCCCCATAAAGATTTTGCTATCAACCCAGCCAACCCATTAGTATGTAACAATTTCATTCATCTGTATTAATTGTAAAATGCATATGGAATTAAAGAGTATTTTATCCATTACAGCAACTGTGGTTGGTATGTTAAAAAAGATAGCAACCAGTTGCAGGGTTGTAGATTTATTTACAACCGGTTTCAGGCAGTTATTGCTCTTCTTCAGGTATCTGTAATATGCACAAGTATATTGTGTAACTGTCTGCTGTACAGACACCTAAAAAAGAGCAATAATTGCCTCAAACCGGTTGTAAATGAATCTACAATCTTGCAACTAATGCTGTCTTGTTTAATCTATATGGGATTATTCCATTAAAAATGTTCAAAATGTTCAAATGTTTGTAGAACTTATGGGACTTAACTACGGGGTCATCAGTCCCTAAGTTTACAAACTACTTATGAACTAGCTAAGACTAAAAACGGCACAAATATCCATGCCCGAGGGGGGATTCGAACCCCCGACCATAGTGGCCGTGCAGACCGTGACTGTAGCGCCTCAGTCCTCTCGGCCACCGCGGCCGGCTAAAAATGTAATATAATTTTTAATTAGCCTGCAACCGTCGTTTCATAAGTAAAATAAAATTCTTTGTAATGCAACTGATAATAGCATTAATTATTATATCATTGATTAACTATTTCGCCATTCTGCTCTACAGGTCTCATGACTAGTATATAATGTATATACGAGGGTTGGAAGTTAAATAGTCGCAACTATTTATTCACAACCGATACAAAAGCGTTACATGTTTGCAACTGATACTGTCTTTCAAAGTAGTTACCAGTTACCAGCGATGTAGAAAACGTAGTGTACCGTTAGCAGAGCCTGTTCTGTTGATGGTGAGGATGGAGCGATCTACTGGCTGTCAAATCTCTGGAACAATTCTGAAGCGAATGCCACGAAGTGGTTCCTTCATCTTCGGAATCAAATGAAAGTCACAAGAACATAAGTCTGGGGAGTATGGTGGATGGTACAGTACTTCCAGTCCCATCGACCGAACAGAGCTTGCGCTGTATGCGTCCGCGCATTGTCGGGCCAAATGATGGGTGGGTTGCGCAGAAAATGTTGCCGCTTCTTTCTCAAAGCTGGTCGCAGTATGCACTTTTTCTTCAAAGACGCTAGGACGACCTTCCCGATACTTGTCTGCCACAGTTTACCCAACGTGCCACTGTTCTGTACGGCAATGCCGATTCCCCGAACGCCTCTTGAAGAACTTGATGACACTGTCGTGCTGTATGACCTCTGGCACATTCAATCTTGATCCAACTTCGTTGTTCCTGTTTCGAAAACATAATGCCACCATTATGTTAGACCGCTCACTCATAAATGACTGTGTTTCCCTTGTTTGTGCGCACGCCGGTGATGTGGGGAGGGCGAATCCATTTGGTTTGAGGTGTGGTAGGTATGTCAACAACGTGTACCATCAGCGACAATAGTAAATTCCATTGCTTATTGTCTCCACAGCAATGTTGCCACTATTTCAGATCCAATCCTCGTATATGCTCCGCTTAAAACCTTAAGAGTTCTTTATCTCGGAATTTGCTGGATAGTTCGCTATAAAGTTTCTATGAATGGATACCTTTGAGGTATACTACTAACATGCAAAAGTCTCATCCATAATTGAATTTCCGAGCTCGGAATATATCCTTGTCAGATTCACCCCTTCCTATTAACGTTGTCTAATAGCGGCATGATTTCTGTTGAAATGTCGAACGATTCGCTGATTACTCCAAGTGGCTTCTTTGAGCCCAATTTCACGTATTCTGTGAAGTGATAACATGAGCACAGTCCACCATGCACCGTAAGATGTGTGGAGGAAGGTACATTGTACCACTACTAGGCATTTCCTTTTCTATTCCATTCCCAAACAGAACAAGAGAAAAAAGAATATATGCCTCTGTACGAGTCCTAATTTCTCTTATCTCGTATTTGTGATATTTAGACGAAACGTAAGTAGGCAGCAGCAAGATCTGTAGTCAGCTTCAAATTACTCTAAATTTCCTCAACAGAATTTCTCGAAAAGAACGTCGTCCTTCCTCCAGCAATTCCCATTTGAGTTCCCGGTGGATTTCTGTGACACTCGCGCATTGGTCGAACCTAACCAGTGACGAACCTAGCTGCTCGCTTCTGAACTGCTTCCATGTCTTCCTTTAAACTGATCTACTGCGGGTCCCAAATACTTGAGTAATACTCAAGACGTTGTCGTACAAGCGTTTTATACCAACATCGTCAGAAGAGAAGGCCTGCGCGCTGCCATGCCACGTCACGCAGAGTAGGTCGCGATCGCAAAGCTCACTGGCTGGCCGATGTGAGGCAGTGACCCAGCGGCCGGCCAGTGAGCTAAGCGACCTACTCTGCGTGACGTGGCACGGCAGCGCGCAGGCTTCTCTTCAGATGGTGTTGTTCATACGCGGTCTCCTTTGCAAATGAAGTATATCTTCCCAAAATTCTCCCAATAAACCGAAGTCGGCTGTCCCTCTTACTTAGAACTGTCCTTATATTTGTTTCCATTTCATATCGCCCTGCAATGATAACCCTAGATATTTGAACTATGCGACTGCATTAAGAAGCGGACTACTAATGCTGTATTCCAACATTATGGGATCGTTTTTCCTACT
This sequence comes from Locusta migratoria, assembly GCA_026315105.1. NCBI lineage: Eukaryota > Metazoa > Arthropoda > Insecta > Orthoptera > Acrididae > Locusta > Locusta migratoria. Next base: position 317,853,928 of record CM048748.1, on the reverse strand, counting down.
CATCACCTTATATTTTTCTACTTTTAGAGCTGGACATTCTTCACACCAACTAGAAATTTTGTCTAAGTCATTCTGCGTGCTATTATAGCCAGTTAACGACAAAACCCTTCCATACGACATAGCATCATTAGCAAACAGCCGGAAATTACAACTTATCTATCCATAAAAAGGTAAAGCAGTCAACAATCCGAAGATTGGTTTGAACACCACGGTGATTTACTAGGCATGGTCCTGTTTGGAGGTGGTATGCCGTTGCCTTCCTCCGACCTTCGAACTGACTTACCTATCCAGTTATAGGTCTAACGTGGGTTCCGAACCACGGTGCTACTCGGTATTTTTCACATGAGCAATACTGCCAGAGGTGAAAGAAGTGGAAAGTGACAGATAAAAATCCTAGGACGTGGCGGGGATCGAACCCGCGATCTTTGGATTTGTAGTCTGGCACTCTACCACTGTGCAACCGAATAAGCGGGCCTATCACACTCCCCTGGGAAACGCCTGACGATATAGTCGTTTCTAATGAACACTCTCCGTATTGCCTTCTATTACTGTGAAAGTCTTTCAGCCAGTCACAAATCTGTATCTTCGTTAGCAGTCTGCAGTGTGGCACCGCGTCAAATGCCTTTTCGAAATTGAGAAGAACACAATATTAATTTCGCGACTCTCTGCGGGGCATAGTTACCGTCCAGCTGAGTACATGGAATGAAATTTGTGAGGATTTGATGCCCAGATATTTTTTCTCTGCTAACGATCCTCCCCAGCTGCACTGTGACATCGTGCTTCAGCAGCAGAGATCCCTCAGCCGGCCAAGTTCAGAATTTTGCTTTTCCATCTATACTTGTATGGCTATCACAGTTTTCCTTTTTTGTCTTGGAGTATACAATTTACGTACTGGAGAACGGTGCTCTTATCTACGGGCGTCGAAGCCGGCTGATAAGGCAAGTATCGTTATCAGGGAGAGTAGCCTAAACAGTGGAGGGCGCCATCTGGGCAGCTGTAGACCGGTCGACCAGAAGAGCGCGGGCGTTGCCGCAACATATGGCGGCTCTGAGACACACCGTCACAACAAGGGAGCAGGGGGAGTCCGATGGCTTTGCCATAGACCAACACATAAAGTAGTGGCGGATTCAGGACTTTGATTTGGGAAGAGCTTGACCATGTTGAAGCAAGGTACTTTTGGAGGGGGCTAGATCCAGTCGAGGATGGGAATTACCAAGGGAAACACTAAAAGCAAGGTACTTTGGGGGGTGGGGGGGGGGGGGGGCTTCAGCCCCTTAGCCACTCCCCTGGATCCGCCACTGACATAAAGTGCTTTCGTTCGAGATATTTTACCGTCGATTATTCTCTTACTGCATTTTTACTTCTCAGACAAATAATCGAAATGCTTGCCTACGCAGTATCGTCTCAATTGTGTCACTAAATTAGTTATTTCCTGTTAGAACGCAACAAACGAGGGGAAGCAGAGCCGGACCTAACTTCCGCGGGGCCAGTGCAAAACTTCCGCGCTGGGGTGTGCCGCATCCTCCCCTCTCTCGCCCCCTCCCCCAACCCCACCAGAGGTTATACACCTTCGTCACATTCAAAAGAATTCTAAGTTTCGTCACTGACATACTACTAATGTATCAAGAAAGTTACTACAGTAGGCCTTCTGATGTGGTAGGAAAATAACCGGAAATTACTAAAATACAAATATATATATGTATGTATATATATAATTCAAAATCGATAAAGGTTCATAAGTGTTTTTCTGCATATACACTTACGTACATTTTTGTAACACTTGACATGCTCTGTATGTAATATAAGAAATTAAATTAGTTGTGGGTTATAAACACTAGGGGTCTTCTACTTTACACAATTGATACAAAAAAATATTTTCCTTACTTTTTTACGAGCAAACTCATCAATAACAGGTACAAAACTCAACTTTGAATCCACGTCAAGAAGACAAGAGAAGACAGGCGTTCTTGCCAGTTGCTGCTTCTTAAATTAATAATAAGAAAATATATTTCAGAAGGCTAATAAATGTAAGCAATTAATTTTTCTATTTCCCTGACCATCTCCGTAGCTCAGTGGCAGCGTTCAAATGTTTGTTAAGCTTAAGGTCTCATTTCCTGCTTCGGTAGGCTGTTCACTGCACAACCCAAAACCCACAAAGCCAAACTCCCATGAGGTCCAACCCTATCGATACTGTTTTGGAAGAAAAAACATGATTGTGTCCAAATGTTCTAATGTTTGTAGAGGTTATGGGACTTAACTGCGGGGTCATCAATCCCTAAACTTACAAACTACTTATGAACTACCTTATACTAAAGACGACACAAACATCCATGCCCGAGGCGGGATTCGAACCCTCGACCGTAACGGCCGTGCGAACCGCAGACCGCTCGGCCACTGCGGCCGGCTCAGTGGCAGCGTCGCTGACGACAAATGCAAGAGGTCGAGGTTCGATTCCCAGCAGGGGACTGGGTGTTGTGTGTTCGTTGTCATCATCACTTTCATCATCATCGACACTCAAGTCGTCGAAGTGGCGTCAATCAAAATACTTGCAGTAGGCGGCCAAACCCCGATAAGGATATGCCGGCCAGTAAAAACCATATGATCATTATTTAATTTACTCAGGTAGCATGTCGCTACGCCATTGCAATTACGAGTAGGAGTTTGGCGCTCACATAAGGTACAGCAGACAGGCGAGGAGAAAACTCACCATGATAGCTTCTTGGCGGTCTTGTGCCGAGTGCCTCGTCGTCCCATCTGTTCATAGCGAGAGGAGCAGACAGCGCTGCGCGGCTCAGCTGCCTGTCTTGTGGGAAACATCTGCTAACGGACTAATGTAGTGCTTGATTGTTTCACAGCGATTAGAAGAAAGAACGCGGAGAGGCGCTCACAAACAAGGAATTTAAGCAAGAGCAATAGTCATGTGTTTGGATATTACTAAAGCGCATGAGCATCATAACCCTTGGTTATTGCGACTCATATACGAGCATAATTTTCTTAATCTCAAACGTACTCCAGTGGCCATAGTCGTATCACAGTCGGTATGTACAGTACTTGAATTATTACGTTATATTAAAAGTAGTTTCAGAAAAAAAACTACGAAGGACAGTTTTCAAATTACGTACCATTGTTTTGCACAGGGCCCCTAGAAGCACGGGGCCTTGTGCGAATGCACCATTGCACCCGCATAAGGCCGGCCCTGAGGGGAAGGCGTCGGGTAAAATAACAGTGGTATCCGTGGTTCGACAGAGAAGTGTCATTGGTCCTCTACTGTTCATAATTTACACTGAAATGACAAATGTCATAGGATACAGATGGCGGTAGTAAAGCGTATACAAGGCATCGCTTGCACCGCCGCTCCTGGGCGGAAAATCCGAGGCTTCGTCAGATGAGCGCCGATTTCATTTGCTAAGAGCTGACGGGAGGGTTATAGTGTGGTGCAAATGCAATGAAGCCATGGACCCGTGAACGAGGCACTTTGTAAGCTGATAGTGGTGCTGTAATAGTGTGGGCTGTTTTTACATGGAATGGACCGGGTCCTCTTGACCAAATTAACTGATCGTTGACTTGTAATGGTCTTCAGCCATCAGGTTGGTTAGCACTAGCTAGCCGTGCATGTATTTTTACGACCTTCCCCTTCATAGCAGTGTACTTGATGCAGCTGGTGTCTTCCATGACCTGGATGATGTACTGCAGTTTTGCTCTGTCTTCTACAGTCACATTTTATGATAGCATCGTGTCTCAGGAATAACCGACCCATGTGTGTCGTTTGTGTTTGGTGACCTTCAGGAGACAAGGCTTCTCTTCCTCGGGTCTGTGGAGAACCTCTTTAGAAGGAGAAAGGGAAGCTTAGGGCTTAACGTCCTGTCGATAGCTTGGTCATTAGAGACGGAGCTAACACTCGGAGTTTTGGGTAAGGATGTCGAAGGAAATTGACCGTGTCCTTTGAAAGGAGCCATCCCGCCATTTGCCTGGATTGATGTAGGGAAATCACGGAAAACCTAAATCTGGACGGTCGGAGGTGGATTTGAACCACAATCCTCCCGAATGCGAGTCTAGTGTGTTGCGACTGCGCCACCTCGCTCGGTGCGAACCTCTTTGTTTCTCATCTTTTCTACCCAGGGAATCTTGAGCATTCTGCTGTAGTACCACATCTCGAATGCTTTTATTTTATGTTTCTCTGCTTTCCCGAGTGTCGATGTTTTGTCGTCCTGGTCAGCCTCTGTTTTGTCCTTCCTGGCCTGTTTTTCAGGTACGGTTCTTGGCAGGAAGCATGGTCATCTATACCAGTTTTTCTGATTAGTAATACAAGTTTTATTTGCTGAAGAATACAATGACTTAACTTTTTACGTATGTCTGTCTCTTCTCGCGTCGTCGTCTTCTGTACGATGATAGCTGCGATGTTTCTTAGTGACTGCCCATCTCGGAGCCGAGTTCAGACAGGTTCATCCAGACGCATGTCGGCCTAGATTTAGCCGCTTGTAGAGAGTGTGCCACTAGGTTACTCCTTCCAGGATGCGCGGCGCCGGCGTGTGATTGGCTGCCGGTCGTCCACTGCCTTCTGCACTATCGGTCTCGAGCGTCTGGGGTGTGGCGCTGACTTTACACCACAACATCCCTCCCCCCAAAGCGCCGAACCGTTGTCGTGTAGAAAGCTCGACAATGGGGGAGGAGGTAGGCTCGTGGACGTAGTGAGGGACCAGAGTCTGTAGCTGCAGTGGACGGCAGACTACCGACCAGGCCCCGCCATCCGGCCTGAGCTCGCGAGGGAACGTCCTCCTGGAAAACCTTCGAAGGGTCCACGTCCACGACCTGGGACTTAGATGATTACATAGACGATGACGTCGGTGGCGACGTCGGCATCGGATGCTGCGTGGCGCACAGGTATTAGGAGCGGAGGCGGCGAGGGCTCCGTCTCCATGACGTCGGGCCGCGGTGCTGTGGATATCTGCTACGGGGGCCGCTGCCAGGGTCGCGCGGGCGGCGGAGGCTGCGTGGTCTGCATGCTGCGCGTATCTGCCAAGAGAAACACAGAAGGATCACAGGGTACACAACAAGGGCGAATTTCATTGCGGTGCCTGCGTACCACGCCGTCAAGACCTGAAATTTCAAACATGGAAGCACCGAAACATCTGATGATCTCGCCTTGCTCCACCGCCTGCGACCGCCAAAAACTCTGAAAAAGACTGAGTTACGCGGATCGAAGCGATACTTGCGTGTCGTCGGCTGCTACTCTGGGCGGTGCGGTGGGTGGAGCAGATGGAGCAGGGTGCAGTGGCGGCAGCCGTGCAGAAGTTCGGCCGGCGATGATCCTTCTCGTAGATGCGAGCGGTAGGAGGCCAGGAACAGTTGAAAAGCTGCCTCCCGTGAGTGCTCCGAACGGAGTTTGGACATCTGTTGCTTAAATGACCTGACGAAACTTTCCGCAGCGCCGTTTGACTGCGGGTGAAAGGGTGCACTGGTGAGATGTTTAATTCCATTGTGTGCACAAAAGGAGATAAATTCTTGCAAAAGTGAACTGAGGGCCGTTGTCAGAAACTATCGGTTCAGGGAGACCTTTCAGACAAATAATTGAAGACGACGCCCTAATCGTGGTACTAGAAGTCGTAGAAGACATGGGCACTGCAAATGGGTAACCACTAAAGTCATCGACCGCAGTAAGTCACTTAGTGTTCCAGAAAGGACCACTTGTTGCAAAATTCTTAAATCAGGGTCTGTTTCTGTGGCCTGAGCATTTTTCTATAAAACTTCCTGGCCGATTAAAATTGTTTGCCGGAACCGGGACTCGAACCTGGGACTTTTGCCTTTCGCGGGCACGCGCACAGCCGATTGTGCTATCCCGACACGACTCACGATGCCACCTCACACTTTACTTCCACCAGTACCTCGCCCCTACTTTCCAAACTTCACAGAAGCTCTGCTGCGAACCATGCAAGACTAGCACTCCCGGAAGAAAGGATATGGTGGAGACATGGCTTAGCCACAGGCTAAGGGAAGGTACTGGTGGACGTAAAGTTGTGAGGCGGCATCGTGCGTCGTGTCGGGATAGCACAATCGGTAGTGCGCTTGCCCGCGAAAGGCAAAGGACCCAGGTTCGATTCCCGGTTCCGGCACACAATTTTAATCGGCCAAGAAGTTTCATATCAGCGTACACTCCGCTGCAGAGTGAAAGTTTCATTCTGGAAACATCCCTTAGGCTGTAGCTAAGCCATGTCTCCACCATATCCTTTCTTCCGGGAGTGCTAGTCTTGCATGGTTCGCAGGAGAGCTTCTGTGAAGTTTGGAAAGTAGGAGGCGAGGTACTGGTGGAAGTAAAGTTGTGAGGTGGCATCGTGAGTCGTGTCGGGATAGCACAGTCGGTAGTGCGCTTGCCCGCGAAAGGCAAAGGTCCCAGGTTCGAGTCTCGGTTCTGGCACACAATTTTAATCGGCCAGGAAGTTTCATATCAGCGCACACTCCGCTGCAGAGTGAAAGTTTCATTCTGGAATTTTTCTATAGTCAAACGGGAAGGATTGCAACAAACTACCTTCCTGTGCATCTATCTAACATCAAGACGTCTCAGAAGCGTCAAAGTCTTTATCAGGGCCAATTGGAACACGGGACAGTGCGTCGGCGTTTCCATGGCGATTTGTGGGTCTGCACACAATCCCGTACTGATACTGTGATAAGAACAATGCCCAAATTTGCAATTTGTGTGCCGTGCGAATAGGAACCGACTTGGCTGGGTGAATCAATGACAGCAAAGGCTTGTGGTCAGTACATAAAATTTTCTCCCATACAAATAGTGACACCAGATCCGTATCCCCATTTCTATGTGACAGCACTGCACCTAGACCATACAATGACGAGTCAACTTGCATAATAACTGGTTCGAAGTGCACCAAACATCAATCACTGAACAATGCATCTATTAACTGTTGAAATGCGCGTTGGCATTCATCTGTCCAAGCAAAACGAACATTTTTACGGCGTAGCTGATGCAAAGGGGCTGCAATTTGTGCTGCTTTGGGAATAAACCTAATATAGTAACTCAACTTTCCCAAGACGACTGTAATTCTTTCACATCTTTTGGTGCTGGCAGGTCGCGAATGGTAAGCAAATATGATTATATGGGGAGCACATCTTGACTGTTTATCACGTGTCCTAGATACTGCAGTTTCAGTTTGAAAAGCGACACTTGAGACCTGCATCTGACAAAATTTTAAATATTTTTTTTCAAATTTGCAATGTGTTCTTCTGGGGTACGACTTGGCACAACTGTGTCGTCCAAGTAGTTTGAACAACAAGGCATCCGAGCTGTAAGCTGTTCTAAATATCTTTGAAAAATTGCGGCCGCGGATGCACTGCCAAACGGTAAACGCAAATATTTAAACAAACCCAGATGAGTTTTTACAAGACAAATTTTCTGTGATTCTTTATCGAGTGGCAGTTGAAGGTAGGCATTCCGCAAATCTATTATGGAGAAATATTTTCGTGCAACTAATCTGTCCATTAAATATTTTATTCTTGGGAAAGGATAACTGCCTACAACTGTTTGTGGATTTACTGTGGCCTTGAAAAAACACAAATGGGGATGCTACCTGACGCCTTCGGCAAAATTACAAGCGGACTCGCCCACTGGCTAGCTTGTAGTGGTTCAATTGCACCATTTTCTTGCAATGTGCGAAGTCCTTGTGCTACTTTGTCGGGTAAAGCGAGCGGTACATCATGAGCTTTGCAAAATTTTGGTTTAGCATTTTCCTTGAGAGTAATGTGAGCAGCAGATTCCTTAGCTTTTCCTATTCATGCAGAAAATAAATCCGGAGAGTCTTTCAGTAACTTGTCTACGCCGTATTTAGCATCAAAAGTGTTCACAACTGAAACATTGTCTTGCACAGTAAAACCAAAAAGATCAAAAGAATCTAAACCAAAATATTCTCTCCTTACTAAGATTGAGGCGTCACGGCGGAGTGGCCAAGCGCATTGAGGCGCTATGCTCCGGTGCGCGAGGTCATTCCCCATCGGGGGTTTGAACCTCCCCCCCCCCTCAGGTATGGACGTTTGTGTCGTCTTTAGTATAAGGTAGTTCATAAGTAATTTGTAAGTTTAGGGACTGATGACCCCACAGTTAAGTCTCATAACCTTAACAAACATTTGATTTTAAGACTGAAGCACTTGAAATATCACGGTGTGTATTTGTGAACGGTACTCTGCCGGTAGTGAACACTGTCCTAGTACAGTAGTACAGGAATTTTGTTGTCATTGTATGTTGTTAACCTTGTTTTAGCGCGAGAAAGGCGCGGTGATCCTAACTATTCATGAGTTTTGCGATTGAGAAATGTGACTGATGCACCTGTGTCTAGTTGAAATTTTACAGAAATGTCATTGATTCGCAAACCGACATACATTTTTCTGGCCAGGCGAACAATTTGTGCTACTTCCTTGTCCGTGATGTTACGAGAGGAAGCCAATGGTTTTGAAAATAGTGCATTTATTGAATAAGTATTGTCTTGTCGCTGTTTGGGCTGGGAGCAGACTGTTTATATATGGCATTTCGTGCTGTATGCATAGCATTTCGCTGACTGGGACAGAAAGTTTTGCCTTTTGTGCCATGAGAAACATTTCGGGCAAGCTTCACTTCCTTATTTGGCAAGGCTCTGTGTCTATCAACTTGTTTACGCTTAGTGTGGGCAGCAGGAAATGTACGTCATCTGACCTGGTGCTCACCAGCACGTGATGTAATTACAGTACACAGTGGAATAGAATCAAAATTTTCCACTGCCACGGCACCTGAATCGTACTGTTCCAAAATCTGTTCTACTTGATGGAAAGATGGATCTGACATTTTTAGAATCTGCTCCCTAAGTCTGACATCAGTTACATTATACACAATAGCGTCACGTAACATCAAATCTGAATACAAAGCTCCACATGCACACTAAACTTACAATTTCTAGTGAGACCTTGAAGACCTGTTATTCACTTCCGGTATGTTTGGTGTTGACCTTTCTTACACCGGAAGAACTGATACCTAGCAGCTACTACATTGATTTGCTGTTCATAATATGCCACGAGGGCTCGTATCAGTGAATCATAAGAAAGTTAAGAAGGCTCCACGGTGGGAAACAGTTTTTTGACAAGACAGAACACAGGGGGGCCTACACATGAGAAAAAGAAGTCGAGTTTCAAAAATGTTCAAATGTTTGTTAAGCTTATGGGACTTAACTACGGGGTCATCAGTCCCTAAACTTACAAACTACTTATCAACTACCTTATTACTAAGGACGGCACAAATATCCATGCCCGAGGGGGGATTCGAACCCTCGACCGCAATGGCTGTGTAGACCGTGACTTGAGCGCCTCAGTCCCCTCGGCCACCGCGGCCGGCAAGTGGAGTTTGACAGTACCTTGCATCCTGTGCACTATGGCATAGGCTTCAAACTGTTGCAACCATTCCGTCCATTCTTCTTTTGCTTCGTCATACTGGCGAAATGGTGGAATTACTGGAAATGGTAGTTGCGGCAGTGGTACTTGAGTATTTTGTTGCACAAGTGCGGCCAGGAGTTGTTGCACGGTTGACAGTAGAGAGGCAATTTGTTTACTCTGAAACTGAAACATCTGCATTATTTTATTTGCTGTGCATCGAACACAGGAAGCTGCGGCACAGTGGCAGTTGCAGTATTAGTGGGAACTGACATATTGCAAAAAAAAAAAAAAAAAAAAAAAAAAAAAAAAAAAAAAAAAAAAAAAAAAAAGAAGAAACAGTGCAAAAATATAGAAAGTGACTCGTATCCCTGCAATAGAATTTCACAAAAAGATTATATGCTGGCATCGCCGAGACCTGTAATAAAGTAACAAGCAAAATAATGGTGCATCGTAATGTCAGCAATTTCTGAGCCTCCTGTAGTTTAACACCTCATCGCCATTTGTTTTGTCATCCTGGTCAGCCTCTGTTTTGCCCTTCCCGGCCTGTTTTTCATGAAAGGTTCTTGGCAGGAAGTTTGGTCATCTGTAATAGCTTTCCTGATTCGTAATACAAGTTTTATGTGCTGAAGAATACAATTGCTTAACTTTTGACAAATGTCTGTTTCTTCTCTCGTCATCGTCTTCTGTCGATGCTAACTGCGCTGTTTCCTAGCGACTGCCCAACTCGTAGCCGAGTTCAGACGGGCTCGTCCAGACGCACGTCAGCCTAGATATAGCTGCTTTTAGAGGGCGCGCATCTAGGTTACTCCTTCCAGGATGCGCGGCGCCGGCGTGTGATTGGCTGCCTGTCGTCCGCTGCCTTCTGCACAATCGTACTCGAGCGTCTGGTGTGTGGCGCTGACTTTACGCCACAACAGTCCACATTTCATTTCCGTACAGCAGCAACCTCCAAACCACCGTCTTTATAAGCTCATTTCTGAGAGGTTTATCTCTGATACTGCACGTGAAAAGGTTTCTTCTCTTCTTGACAACAGTTTTATTAGCCTGGTGCATTCGGCTTGCAATATACTTTCGTGATATTCCGTCAGATGAGATTTTACTCCCCGGTATGTAAAGAACTCGACGGTTTCCAGTGGCTCATTGTTGAGTGAGCATTGTGTAACGGTATTTTGCCTGTTCACTACTTAGACTTTTGTTTTCCCTTTATTACTTTTCATATTATAGGAAGAACTGGTGTGCTATGCATCTGAGCCAACATCGCTTCTAATTTTTCACTATCTTCATTTAATAGTGTGATGTCATCACTAATCTCTAATCCCTCCTGTAGTTCGTAGTCTCTTCCTAGTTTCATTGATCTCCCTCTGAATATATCTACGGAATAAGACAGGGGAGAGTGAGCAGCCCTATCGTACACGCTGTTTAATAGTAGCGTCTTCTTCAGGTTTTCCGATTTCTTTACCCTAGCCATCTCGTCTCTGCAATACTATTCTGTCGTTATACTTTAGCCCAATATCGTTGAGCATATTAAAGAGCCGTTGGCAGTCTACCCTGTCAAACGATTATGTCCGACTATATAGTGACAATGTGAGTCTATTCGTAGATTTTTGTTCACAAACGATGATGAAATTTTTATGTTTGAGAGACCAAAACTGTTCGCGATTGATAAATATGAAGCATTGAATTAAAATTTGTGATGCACCAGGAATCGAACCCGGACCTCCATGCTTACTAGGCAGACGTCTTACTTCTATGGAGCACAGAAGCTGAATTAAAGATTGTGACGCGAAGGAAATCGTGGTTAGACTATATCGAGGTGCCTTGGTTTGGTGGTAAGTATGGAGGTCCGGGTTCGATTCCCAGTCGCATCACAAATTTTAATTCAATGCTTCATATTTATCATTAATGCCTCTGACATTTTCGAGACGAAAATCTGTCTCAGGGATTGTTTATTTGTATTTACATTGATATTTGTTCACGATTGGTTAGAAAAACGTACTGGATCATTCCAGCGAATGATTCGACCATCTAGATCACGTGATATGAACCCCATCGAAAATCTAACGGACACAATTTTGGGCAAAAATTCATGCACCTTATGGTTATAGAGGCAGCACTGTATTCCTGCAGGGAGCGTCCAACGACTCGTTGTCTTGGAATCTAATCAAAATATTCAAATATCTATAAATATAAGAGACTTCACTTCTGCGGTTATCTGTCCCTAGACTTCCAAACTACTTTTACTTACGCAAAGAAAGCAGGATCTACCGGTTACACAACATAAAAGTAGGCCTTTCTATTTTACTGCACATGTTTTACTTGCTTTTTGAAATTGATTAACGAATCATGCAACAATTATAATACCGATACTCATCCAGTCAACGTCTTCACTCTAAATATAGTGAAACAAAAGATAATGTTGAAATATAATTGTGGAGAATACTATGAGTATGGTGAAACATAATCAAGTATATTTTTTACTTGAATGAATTAATTTTAACATTTTAAAATTTCTCAGAATTGAATCATAGAACTCTACACTGTTTTGATTAAAATTACATTTTGTAATAATCACATGTTAATTGTTTAAGTATGGATTTTTCACAGTTCCATATAAATTTCACTACAGAAAATAGGCATTCCGTCCACGCATTTGTAGCAGGCAGGCACGGAATAAACTTTTCAATGTTTCCAACAGTACGATCATTAATATTTAACTCAATAAGTTTTTGCTACTATTTCAGCGTATCTTAAATGAGTTGTGATGTGCATTCCATGCCATTACTATAGTATTAGCATCATACTCATAAACATTTTATCAAATGTTGTATGCCATTAATTTTCTTCGTAATTTATTTAATTACATAATCCAAAGATCTTTTAACATCAAACCACTCAATCACAGAATTAGAGTTAGCCCAACACAATAATTGTAGTTCAGAAAAATCCGTTTTATACTACAATAAAATGATACAAAGATCGCAGTTCTACATGATTACAAATCAAGAATCATTCGACAGACATGCACTAACGACTTTCATTCACGTTCAGACCACACAAAGAGCAGAAAATCTGTTGTCTCTGTGTCTTTCGTTTAGCCAACAGCTGTTCGTAATATTACTACTATCGGATCTTTATGCGTGTCTCGTCAGAGTGAGCGATGTTTACGTTTGCAATAACTGTGTGGCAACGCTCCACTGTCAGTGACAGTTCCTTTCCTCCGCAAAAAAGAATCTTGCGTATATGAGTCCCATTCTTCATTAACCGAATAATAACTGATTTCCTATTCGCGGGATATTTTCAAGATTTCTAGCCTCTTGGCGGAAAGAAAGAAAGAAAGAAAAGAAAGAAAGAAAAAAATAGCATCCTGTGAAATGCAGGGCATCTGGTAACCATAGCTAAGGCCAAACTCACGCTGAAATGAGGAAAGTGATTGTTTTATTCGTAAATTTATTTTCTGTCGTTATATAGACGTCCATTGTATTGTGTGGATATTGTTGAGACATTTTCATAGGTTGCATTAATCAGCATGCAACTGATAATTGCTATTTGCATCTAGTTACTAATCAACTAAGGTTTATCAGGTTCAGTTTAGAACAATTTTCATAATTCCTGTTCATACTAAAAGGTTGTACGGTTATAGCTACTCAAGATCAGATTTCATAAGCGACTCAGTAAAGAGAATATTTTTCTTTCTTAATAATAGGATAAGACATCACATTTTGTTGAATGGAAGACCATCCACCATTTTGTCGAAATACTGTGTATAAATGACATCGCAATTACAGTAGGTATTGATAAAGTTGTATTGTGTAGTCATTATGCAATTAGAAAATATTACTGAATTATTTTACAGAGAGAAACACACTATACATCTGCTACATTATACAGCCTATATGTTAATTAAAGTAAGGAGTGTATTAAAATGGTGACTTTAAACTGAGAACAAAATTTCGTTTAAGCTGGCAACCTCTACATGAATACTCCGCAACTCACCATAACGTGCTTGGCGGATGATACCTCGTATCACAACTAGTAACTTTCCTTTCTATTCCACTTCCAAGGAGAGCGAAGGAAAAACTATCGCCTTACGCCTTCGTATGAACCCTAATTTCTCTTCTATTTGTAGTCGCCGCGGCGGAGTGGCCAAGCGCATTGAGGCGCTATGTTGTGATGCGCGAGGCTGCTCCCCGTCGGGAGTTCGAATCACCCCTCGGGCATGGATGTTTGTGTCGCATTTGATATAAGGTAGTTTATAAGTTTAGGGATTAATGACCCCGCAGTTAAATCCCATAAGCTTAACAAACAGTTGAACATGTATTTGTAGTTTTCACGTGAAATGTAAGCTGTCAGCAGTAAAGTTGTTCTACACTCAGCTTCAAATGCTAGCCCTCTAAATTTCCTCAAAAGTTTTCTTCGGAAGGAACATTATCTTGCTTCGAGGCATTCCCACGTAAAGTCTCCAAATGTCTCCGTAACCCACGCATGACTGAATCTACCAGTGAGAAGTCTAGCAGCCCGCCTTTGAGTTGCTTCTACGCATACGTATGTAAGATGTGTGCCAGTCGCTTAACGGCGCCACTTAAAAAGTGGGAAAACGTTACAGACACACAAGACGGAACCAAATTGCACTTATTTTTGCAAATATCCCTGAAACGGTGCGAAATATGAAAAAAGCAGCAAAAAGAGAGCAAAGTTGTAGACAATGTCCTCCTCTAAAAATTCGTTTACTCAGTTTTCGTATTAAATGAGTGTTTAAGGTATTATTTGCAGTTGAATTTCAAGCTGTCAAAAGACCACTGCAAACGGTGCAGTGTTACTAACCTTAAGTGGGTGGGCAAACTAGGTCACGTGCCGTTGGCGTGCGTCAACGAGAGCTTTTCTTTTGTTATCTAAAAGAGTTCTGTCACACATATATACCAATTAACATTCACAGCTCCCAACTGAAATTAACAAATAACCACCATAAAAGTTTTGAGTTTCAAGGCACAAGGAGTATAGTGGAGTGATCGATACTTGGAGTCGGTTTTATATGTTTTGAAGCTTATACGCTGGATACCAAATCTTGATTTCAGTTCATAGTTTGCATGTTGGAGAGTTGGGCTGACACGTCTGGTTTCAGATTTTCTGCAGACATGTAATTAATTTTCATTCTTCTCGCCGAATTTTTGATTTATCTGACTTCCAAATATGGAACAGTGCTCTCCGCTTTAAAGATCTTGTGAGGTAACTGCGTCTCACATTTGATTCAAACTTGTGACGGTTAATATGTGTAAGCATTCGCAGGCTCCTTGCTCATGGAGCTGAAGCAGACGAAGTAAATTTACTTCAGTTTTTTAAGAGTTCTGGGCAATCCAGAGTAGAGTATAGATATACGGTATGATACTAGCGAGACCGATAATTTCAACTAAAAACTGCAACTATCCGATAATAGGGAATTGACCCAGATCCTGGTAACTAGAGGAATAGCTCCAGATATGCTGCTAGGAACTCACCACTTGTAGTCAAGGCGCAGTTTCTCAGACCGTCAAGTTTTTGGGTCATCACTGTACCAAATTACCAACGTGACAGAGCGTTGCGCACGCCTTGGAAGAATCCACTTTTATAAACGTCTTGTGAGTAACAAGATTGTTGTGATCTATAGAAAGCGTAATTTTGGACTCCTTTTATGGGACACACAGCACCCGAAGCTTGGAGACAACAGCTGCCCTCCTTAGCAAATTAAATTTAAGTTTACTCTGCTCAGATTGCCTGATAGTCTTGAACATAATTCTAGCTAATTTTAGATAAGCATCTCTGCTGTACGGTAAAAGCCTCAGCTCGCTCTAAGTCAGCAAACTCTCCTGGCTGCTCTATGATGCTCTATGGTATATGGAGAGTGACAAAAGACCGTCAGGTACTAGAACAGCTTCTAGCCTCTTAAACATTTGTAGTCACAGCAATTTGGAACTTTGTAAATTATGAAGATCGGAAATGTTTAGTTGTGACGATCAAGAATTTGTTGTTCAGTACAGTGCTACGATATGAAAAATACAATGGCATTGCAAAATAATGTTGGAACTCTCACATACGAGCAGGAGTATCTTACTATCTGCTTATCTATAATGTTCTATCTGACCAAAAATGGGTTTATGCAGTTTCATAGCCCACGCCCCCGTAAGTGTGACACGCGTGTACAATGTGGTGAACATCGCGGGAACAGTTAGAAAATTCTTTTATTACTTCTTATTTCAAGGAATACCGCTATCTTCTAGATTACTCAGTCGGTGACAGATCATATTTATCTAACAGGGATTAAACTGCAGTTCGTGTTTCACACTGCTGATACATACCATTGGTATGCAAGCCTCTAGCCGCTGTCAAGTCACTGAACTAGACTGCACATCCATTTCAGTACGCTGTTTAAAGAACAGTGATGTAAAAAATAAATAAATAAATAAATAAAAATAAATAAATAAATAAATAAATTCCAGCATGTAAAACTATCTATATCCTAATATTTGTAGGAATGAGAATTCGTGGAAGAAGCATCATGGAAAATGGTTGTGTGCGCTAAGGCGCTTTGTTGCAGAGCGCGCGGCTACTCCTCGTCGGAGGTTCGAGTCCGCCCTCGGGCATGGTTGTACGTGTTGTACATAGTATATGTTATTTTAAGTAGTTTATGAGTGTACGGACTGATGGGCACTGCACTTTGGTTCCACAGCTTAACATTTGAAGCCTTTGTCAGTATATTGCCTGGTAACGTATTCAGACACATCGTTATGACCTAATATATGTAAATCGCATCTGCCAGTATAAAAAAGTGAAAATTTCCTAGTCTCTTTCAATAACCCAATAAAAATCAACTAAACTGGGGGACAATGCAGTGACTGTTGGCAAATGGTCAATACGTACGTTACTTTTCTCTGTAACCAGTGGCGTGTATTAGGGGCAGGTGACCTACCCCCCCCTCCCCCAGAAGTAATGAATATAAAGACAAAAAAGTACGATATCTGAATAGTTTTATTGAATGATGCGCCAACGAATCGGCGTGGTAGTCGTACTTCTCTGTATTGCTAACGGGAGTAGGGTGTTAGTGGCGTGAAGTTCGTGCCAGTTTTCTTTTATTAAACTATAAATTTATGGTTTAATGTCAACAATTCAAAAGGTTGATCTCAGTAAATTGAAAGGGGCTTCGTCGCAAATTATACTCCAAATATGAACAGTAAAACTGATACAAAATATCATTGGTGTCTACTTAAAATTACTTACCTTTACATTAATCTAGCCCCTTCCGAAAATATATGCTATATTCGCAACTGTCTGTAACCACCAATTTTATTGAGAGCCCTACGTCGGAGTCCTCCCTCAGGCTTGTGTGTGTGTGTGTGTGTGTGTGTGTGTGTGTGTGTGTGTGCGTGCGCGCGTTGCCCTTAGGTTAGTTTAACTTAGCGGGTCGGGGGTTCGAATCCCCCCTAGGGCATGGATATTTGTGCCGTCCTTAGTATAAGCTAGTTCGTAAGTAGTTAGTAAGTTTAGGGACTGATGACCCCATACTTAAGTCCCATAAGCTTTACAAACATTTGAATTTTTTTTAACTTAGCGTAAGTAGCTTGTAAGTCTAGGAACTGATAACCGTAGCAGTTTGGTCCAGTAAGTTTTTAAACATTTGATTTTTACTGAAAGCTGCGCAATATCTTCCTTGGGTGAAAATAATACAGATTCTCGATACGCAGTAGCCCATATAGTAATAATAAATGCCTTCGGACTTCACTTTTACATTAGGAAAATTTATTCGCTGTGCTGATACCACATATGACATTGGCGACTTGTTGCCCCATCGGAATTCAATAATCGACTTCTACCAGAGCTAAGATACAAGTTAGAATTCCACTGATCTGTATACAACCTGTAAATATAGCTCTGAAGCATGTAACTGGAGTAAGCTTGTGCGCTTATTTGTTTAATATATGAATTTTGCATTACTCTCTATGTTGTAATTTGACAAGTACTTGCTTAATTCTTGTTTTTAACTCTGTGTCAATATTTAATGTAAAATGCTGGAGTGGGAGCAGCATGGAAACATTCATTTCGTGTTCTAGTGACGTTTTGTAGCAGCGGCCATGTAGTAATTTTTAATAAAACTAAATATGAACATGTATGTCCCGCTCGCGCAGATAGCTGAAGTTTAGCGCATCCAGTTAAAAGATAAGCTCTGATAAAGATGCTCTCTGTGCATCTTCCGCGAGAGACGCGCATTAGCAAATTTATTTACTTCTCTGTCATTCATTCTTCACATTCCTCAAGAAACATTACAAATTACAATACTTTACAAAAAAAATCCGAGCATAAAATAATACCATTGACGAAAGATGCTGTTACTGAGTGTTGTTTCTTAAACCTTATATTCACAAACGGAGATTAGCACAAATAACATAATAGCACAATTTGCCGGCCGCGGTGGCCGAGGTGACTGAGGCGCTCCAGTCACGGTCAGCACTGCCACTACAGTCGGGGGTTCGAATCCCCCCTCGGGCATGGATATTTGTGCCGTCCTAGTTCGTAAGTAGTTCATAAGTAGTTTGTAAGTTTAGGGACTGATGACCCCGTAGTTAAATCCCATAAGCTTAACAAACATTTGAACATTTTTGAGCACAATTTAAAAAGACACGCATTATCCATAAGTACTGCAGCAAGGGAGAGTCGGGTAAGTTGACGAGGAGTATAGGATGACGAATTTTGAATTCCTCCGTTAACTCATCAGCTGGTGCTACGTGCACTACGGTATTGCTTTCTTAACGCGCTCTGCAATCATGCCTGTTTAACTAGAACCGCTTCGTCGATTTTGCTCTGTTGACAACAAAGGCTTGGAAGTGGACGCTGTATTCGTAACAATTTTTTCTTCCGTTTAAATAAGTTTCATGTAAGTAATACTTTTAATTTAATGAATAATAGTTGATTCCTCTTAAGCCTTATTGATTTCCTGATGCTTTAATGATGGTTTCATGATTTTATTCTGTGATACTTTGACCATGTTACAGTTTGTATCCAAAATGTCGATTGCGATTAAGATGACGAATTATGCAGTGGCTAAAATGGCGAGTTCGTCATCAAGGGTTTTATGGACACAGGAATCGAGCCATTAAATTCACAGATATTTAGTGATGAAGACTTCGCGTCATCACTGACAACAGACAACATCGATAAAATTCAACGCAAAACAGATGCTCTACCCGAGATATCAGCAAACCCACCTGCAGAATTTGATGCACTACTGGGGTTTTCATCTAACTCTGCAACTTCCTCTATTTTACCTCCGTTACCCCAAGCAGAATCTCTACCAGGGCCTTCATTTAACCCTACATCTACTTCTGTTATAGCTCCATTACCCCATGCAGAACTTTGTGCATTATCATTGCCCTCATCCACCTCCAACTACGGATCTACCTCTGATTTACGTCAGTTACATCATGCGCACCTAAAGGAGGTCCAATAAAACAAAAAACCAAGTTGCCATATCTACACGTAACAAGCACACCCGTGGAAATAGTTCTGAAAGAAAATAGACAAAGGCAAGAGGTCAAAGAGAAGAAGTAGCAAGACAGAAAAATTGAGAAAGATAAAAAAATATTAAAAGAGAATACGAATGCAGAGGGGGAAAAAATGTGAACTTGCGTTCGGCGGATGTTCTGGAAGGAAGCTAAGAGAGTCATAAATGGACTTCTGCGACTTATCTTCGAACTCATCCATTGAGTACGCCGACAGTGATTCCGATTATGTCGACGAAAGAGACAGTATCCTTTGTGGTGAAGTTGGAAAGACTGAATTGTGGTATCGATGTTCTCGATGCCAAGTGTAGGCTCAGTGTACGGGCGTAAATTACAGGGAAGCAAAGAAGAAATGCTGTATTTCTGACTTTTGTGATAAATAGATAATTTTGAATAAAATTTCTTTATTTTATAAATGAAATGTTCATTTCGTCATCTTACCCATACCCCAAAGTAATCTTACCCTCCTTGTAGGGTAAGTTGACGAATGGTACTACAACAAAAACAGGTCTATCTAGAAAAACTTCAGTTTTAGGAAATGTTCAAGGGCTTAGGTATAAAGGGGATACATGAAGCAATCATTTTACCGTAAATAAAGTATTTGATTTCAATGTAAGGGCCAGAAAAATATTAATATGCCTTAATGTTGTCATCTTATCCGACTTTCCCGTACTTTTTAATATTTTTATGTTTTCTCCACTCCAAAGACTGACGCGGTTGTTCAACTCCCGGTCCATTGAAGAGTCGCGGTTCTATTCATTCTCTTGCGAGTCAAGCTGATAGTGGGGCAGATGGGTTCCAAATGGGGAACAATACAGGAACGGATTTATAGGTCCGGCATTTGCCTTATAAAGAAAACCTTGCTCGGAACCGGTAACCTGGAACATCGAGATTATTCGGAGGCTTACCTGGAGTGGATTTCCCGCGAACCATGCGCAGTTGGAACAGAAAAATTAGGAAATGACAATGGTACACTAAGTACACTTCGCTACATGCAGTGGGGTGGACGTAGATGATATTGGCCACCAAATTCTCATTATCTGAGTCGCATGGAAGACGTCCGCTACACAAGGCGCTAGCACCACATCTGCCCATAATGGTCCCATAATCTACACGACTTTTGTGATGTATGCGTAGTGATATGTTGTCACATGCCACCGAAAACATAAGTTCTCATCGAATTAGTGCCACGCACAATCACTGCTGCCCTTAGGGTCGCCGGATGGTCGGCATTCGCCCAGACTCTGCCGACATTTCATACTGTTTCCAGACTCCGGAAAAAATAACGAATCTCCCCACAAACAGCTTCTTGTACAGTTTTGAGAAAATAATAATTTTAATTGGCACCCACTTTCATTCTCTTCATTGTCTAGCGAAGCAAATCCTTCCAAAACACAAGGACGTGTCATATGACAAAATTTGGGCATATGCGACCAAACAGAACACAGTTATATCATTTCTGTTGTCACCTGAATTAGGATCTGTCAAACTGATCGCTCGGCTTCGAAGCGGACCAGACTGAATGAATAATAAGACTAATGCAATTTGTTTTATTTTAAATCGTTGCTGAATACTATGGGATTCAAATTGGTGGACATTGTTGAATCCAGTACGAAATGAAAATCTCAACATAGAAATCTGAAATAATTATCTGCGATAATGTTAACTCTTTGTAGGCAGTTTTTTAAAAATAAAAACTGATGTTCTATTTATAATATTTATTTTTCCGGACAGCGATCACAACATATGACATTCTGCAACATTTTCAAGAAGTTTTAGTATTACCATCTGACAACTCAAGCTGTACTGCTATCGAAAAGTTGGCCAGCACGATATTAAGTAGACGCTCATAACGTTTTTCCTCATAACTGTTTCTGCTACTAAGTTTAATGCAAAATTTTATTAGATAATGTACCTTAAAATAATTTTTCCGATTAGAAACACAAGCACAGTACTGGTAACGGAGTCTTACGCTAATCATTTGAAAATTGAGCCTTTGACTCATCAACAACTCAGTATTAGCAATAGTTTACGAAGCATCGGCGCACATGTGATGCCACATAGCCACCATTCCGGAAGAATTCACACGCTGATATGTACTGGACAACAAGAAATGACAAGCTATTCCTGGTGACGCATGTAACAAGCCAAGAACTAATGGGTTTCTCTATCACCTTAATCTAGCGATACCATCCTGGGTTAACTGGAAAATGTGATTCCACCTTCCTTGCGCTGATGTCTGTGCTCATATTGGTATTATTATTGTCTCTTGCACTAGTTAATGATAATATAAAGAATCTACAAAATTATATTTTTGGAATATGATTGCTATTTTTACTTTTAATGAGTGAAGTAGTGCACTGAAAAAAAATTATGCTATAGATTTCACGTTACAAATGCTTATCGTTGAGAAATGTGATTTCACTTTATAACAAGTACCACATGAACATTAAATTTAATGTACGTAATCGCAATAAGAAATTTATTTTTCACAAAAACTAGAGCCATCTTTATACTTGAAATCACAATTTTTTCCCCCGAAAACAGCTTTGTTCTAAGCGCCAGATGTAAGTCTACATGCGGTATATTTAGAAATTTATAATTTTTATTTTCCAACAATATAAAATAATTTTCTATATTAAGGCCGCTTAGGGCGTCCGTTCCCATCGGAGGTTCGAGTCCTTCCTCGGGAATTTGTGTGTGCGTTGTCCTTAGCGTGATTTAGTGTACGTGGTTTATAAATCTAGTGACGGATGACCAAGCCATTTGCTGCCTTGGATTTACAAAACATTGAAACATTTGTAAGCACAAAAAATAAAAGTTTATACAGATTTTTACCGATTATAACGGAGTATTGTTGTAAAAATCTATTTTGATAATATAGCTTTGTAAGCACAAAACATAAAAGTTTGTACAGATTTTTACCGTTTATAACCGAGTATTGTTGTAAAAATCTATTTTGATAATATAGCTTTTAGAAAGTTCTGGAAAAGTAATACAATATTTTGTATGGATTCTTCCGTCACTTCTTGCTAGAATAATTAATAGAAAAAAGTTGAAATATTTGTAAAACTATGGGATGAAACTGCAGTAGTTACCAGTTCCTAAACTTACAAACTACTTAAACTAACTTATGCTAACGACAACACACACACACACACACAACACACACACACACACACACACACACACACACACGCACGCCCGAGGAAGGACTTGATACTCCGACGGGAAGCAGCCGCGCACTCCGCAGCAAAGAGCCTTAGAGCGCCCGGCCATTCTCGCGTGGTGTTAGGACAATCAATTTGTTTTTAACGCCGCAATATAATGTTATGTATAGTAACGATTGGGCGCCAAATGATTCGTACGTGCCTCAGTGTTTTGCAACCTGTGTGTTTAACTTTGGTGATTAGACATACGACTGAAACTACTCCGTCCCACACAGGCCTCGACAGGTCAACGGATAATAAAACGTGCAGAATTGTTTTCATTGAAGAAATAAAAACATATGGAGGAAAATCGTCTCCTTGGAACACTACGAGCACTGAAGTTTCAGTGAAGAAAAGATGAGTATCTACTTATTTCACGATAATACTCATCAAATTTAATTTTGAACCTTCACTCTACCCCAACTTGTAAATGCACTGAATTAGCGAGTTCAGGTGTTTAAAAACGTTTATTACTTTTAATAAACTTGTAAGAGCTTATGTTAGGTAATACAGTCATTTAAACGTAAATGGCTCGTCCAATCTATAACTATAAATGTGAATGTCTGTTCGGTGTACGTTTATCACGTCTGAACCACAAGGCATAAAGAGCTAAAAATTTGAACAGTTACTAATGTCTTCCCGGGGAAGGCTTTAGGCATGGTTTTATGCCGATCGGATAGCTATATATATATGAATGTCTGTTCTGTGTACTCTTATCACGTCCGAACGACAAGACACAGAGACTTAAATATTTGTACAGTTACTAATTTATACCTGAGGAAGGTTTAGAGCACGTTTTTACAGCGATCTGATAGATATTTAATTATTTGAAGAATATAACGCGAAATGTGGAACAATAATTACACTTTGAACATTATATTTACTCTTTCAAAATGGTTTTATTGGTTGCATTGTTGCTCGAGGGTTGATAATGATAAAATGGCGGAGTATATTGAAATGGAAAGTTATCGATGTATATAAAATTCTACGTGTGTGTGTTAATATTTCGCTCTGTAGCGAAAACTACAGAACGCAAACGAATGGTCTGTGTGTAATTGTCCGAAGTCTCCTGTTGTACACCATAGCAGTTTCATGCCGATTGCTATAACGGGGTGGAAGATATGGTGGTTGAAAGTCGTGGAATTATAAAATAATTCTGACTGAAGGCCAGCGATGACGTTTGCGACTCTGTAGCAAGGAGGTTACATACAGCGAAACGTGATGCCACAGACCATATCTTTGGTCTATGCGTGCTACCACAGACCATAGATAAGATAGACTGGGCGTGACGTCATTACACTGAAACCAACATCTAAGTCACGTGACTCGGGGCAACAAGCCGTTTTCGTCATAACGAGAAATGTGAAGTGGAGCTGTCAGATATAGTTTTTCCCATTGATAACTGAAATTTGGCTTTGATTTTAACAACAAAATGTCTAATCATATGCTTATAACGCTTTTAGCAGTACAGTTAACGTTATTTCTCCACAATTCTTAATGTTAATGCGATGGTTATAGTTTTTACATGTGGCTAGGTGAAACGTATAAATGACTTGCTCTTATTAAGTGAATAGTTATTTTTGTTGCTCTGCGAGTCTCTTACTTTACAACCGCCTTGGGAGTAGAAAGCGAAAAATCAGTTTTACAAACAGCATCACTTTTCTTACGTTTTCTCAACAATACGTGTTACGCTTTTATAGGAACTAAAACGGTCTACATCCATAATATCAGATTTTGCTGCACAAACACTAACTGTAATTCTATTTCTCGTAAAGAGAACTGAATAAGTGTCAACTCGTCACATATAAAAACAATCATAGCATTAATATTATTATAATTGTGCAAGAAATATATTGCCTTCGTTTTATTGTTAAAATCAATACGTGTCTTCAACTGAAAACTACAAAAACTGTTGTTCATAAGAGGTTCGTTTAAGCAGATAACAGCTACCAGATTCCTGTAAACTGAGCTTGCGCCGAGCTGTTACAGTACCTCGATAACAGCTCTGCGCTTGCTCAGTTTACGGAAATCTGGTAGCTGTTAGCTGCTTAAACGAACCTAATGACGAAATCTCAGTCACGTGACTAGGGCAATGTTAGATGTTGGTTTCAAACCACAACACGGCAGAGATAGGGACACGCGCAGTCTATGCTATATTTAGTCTATGCGTGCTACAATGTCTTCAGCTCTTTCTCTGTAAGGATAAGCATACGAATAAGGAAATATAAGAATAAATAAATAAAGCAGTAAAAAAGAAATTTCTTTTAATACATCTCTTTAAAAAAATCGATTTGACGTTTCGCTCATTATCTATTATAATCAAACAACACGCGAGCGGAGCCGCGGGTTTAAGCTAGTATGTATATATTTGGGATGGACGTTTTCACGCTGGAACTTAGACGTATTGCACTTAACCACAGATATCAGGTCTTGCCTGTCCCTCCTTGACCTGGGCGACTGTTTTTGCTTCTTTCACTTCGAAAAGATGGCTCGATTGCTGTATAAAAATTGAGGTTGTGTACATGACACACTGTTAATTTATTGAGTGATGTGCTGGAAAGGAAAGTTGAAATGTTTGTAGCGCTTATAGGACTTAACTACGGGGTCATCAGTCCCTAAACTTACAAACTACTTATGAACTAGCTAATACTAAGGACGGCACAAATATACATGCCCGAGGGGGGATTCGAACCCCCGACCGTAGTCGCCGTGCACACCGTGACTGGCGCGCCGCAGTCCCCTCGGCCACAGCGGCCGGCTTCTGGAAAGACAATAAATTTAAATTTGTTCTGTTAATTACACTTGCCTTACTGGACACGGAAGAAAACGGCACTTTTGACATATCGCAAACAGAAAGATTTGATTTTAACGCAACATTAATAGAGGATCCAATATCAGTGACTAAGTGATATTCAAAAACTTGCTGTTTGGCGATGTTAGAGATTGTGTGTCCCGTGATGGGCGAGTTCGAGCGCCCTGGTCATTGTGGCGGTTTGTTTGCACAAGAGATAATATTATCGAAGCTGCGCTTCATCACTACTCGTGGACGCTGCCACAAATTACACTCCAAATCCACACAATACATCAAGATAAACTGGATTACTGTCGTATGCTATCTCCAGTTAAAGATTTCGTATTTTTATACTGACACAAAACAAGTACAAGGCATGCTAAATTCGTACCGAAAACTCTTTAAATGTACCTGCTAATTACGGATGGATGTTTAAACAGTTCTCTCGCGGTGGGCCATGGAAGAGCAATTAACATGGACGCACTTTTAATTTCTAACACATTAACCTATATTATAAACTGTTCCTACATTTGTGGCATCGATTTCTTAGAAGACTATATTATAGCTTCGTATTAGTTATTGCCTGTATCTTTCTGAGGAATGTGTTTGCCACCATTAATAATAATAAAAAAGAACCCTTGTTACTCGGTTATTATCTATATGTAAACGTGATGAGTCATCAATGCCTTCCATCCTTCCTAGTTTCTCCTCCCCCTCCCTTACGCCCCGATCTAGTACATGTGCATTTTAATTCTACACTGAGTCTTTAAATTGTTTTTGAATTTCAGAAATACCTTTCCAAGGAATATTCAGTTCGCGACTTAACGGTATGTTGAGTTACGAGTCCTTAAAGCTTGATCAGAAGAACTCTCCTAGAGATGTCTGTAAGCTATGTTGTCCAGGGAGCTCGCAGGATATCTCAATAGAGATGTGATTACATCTCTCCAAAAGTCAGAGAAAGACCTCGCACAACGCGTATATTTAATGATGAAAGATGTTCCGTACGTTATGAAAACTAATATTTGAAATTGCCGGTATAATAACCAGCAATTTTTTCATTAATTTTGGTAGCCATTTCAAGTGTGGTTGCTTACTCTTGGTACGTTTATGCTCATATGGGCGGCATGCAGAATACCTAATGCAATTGTAACATTATAGTAGTACTTATTTTCACATAGTATAGTTGTCTGGCATATATTCATAATTTCAGCCTACATAAACTGCTTCCTTAATTTTAGCAAAGTTTTCCATTTGGAGAATTATAAAGTGAGGGATTATTTCGTTAGCAATTTCTGTCCCATGAAAATTTGTTGAGTGTGATATACAGTACCGACACATTGCATAAGCTATACAAAGGAAAGGATCTTATGATATGGCTTCTAAATGTCACAAAACACAGCATGGGGCTCAAATAGACTGACTTAGCAAATATCATTTGATAGACACCTAATACGAGGGGGTGTTTAAATGAAAAGATAGAAACGACACTATGGGTATAACTGAAGTCTTTATTGAAAAGTAATCACCAGAGGCTTGAGCACAAGTATCCCACCGTTCAACGAGTCGAAGGATTTCCTGTTCCTAGAACTCCTGTTTCTGTGACAAGAGCCAGTCCTCTACTGTATCCTTCAGTTCGTCGTTCCAGTTGAAGCGCCTCCCCTTAGGTTGCTTTGTTTATCGGACCAAATAGATGGAAGTCACAGGGTGACATGCCCGGGATTTGGCGTGTACACTTTATGTGACCCTGGAGACGCGTGGCCGCGCGTTATTACGGAGCAGAATTACTTTCTCCGTGAGCAGCCCATGCCGTTAGCTCTGGATGAACTTGCGAAGGCTAAGGAGTATCTCACAGTACACGTCACTGTTAATGGTTTTTCAGTTCTCGAGGAATTCGATGAGTATCGGACCACGAAGGTCGAAAAAGAGGGCACAACCTTGAATCGTTTAGGGTGAGACGACAACGCATGATTTGCATGCTAGATGTCGCTCTACGTTATCCCAAAGCGACATATTCAAATTTCAACTTGTTTGGTTATTAAAACGTTTCGTACCTTCTAATTTGAACATTTCTTGTATGGATGGCCTCCCGTGGCTCTGTGCATTGCATTGAGACCAGTAGAGGTGAGTCTACAAGTCGTTGGAACTCTTCTAGATAAGCTTAAGTATTGTGGTTTGAGTGGGACAGTGCATAAATGGCTTAAATCATACTTAACTGGAAGAGTGCAGAAAGTTGCAATAAGCAGTTCACATGATATAGATGAAACAATTAATTCTTCTAACTGGGGAGTTATCAAAAATGGGGTCCCACAAGGTTTGGTCTTGGGTCCTTTGCTGTTCTTAATATATATTAATGACTTGCCATTGCTAGCTAGTAAGCTAGTACTTTTTGCTGATGATACAAGTATAGGTATCACACCTGACAAAAAGAAATTAACTGATGAAATTGTAAATGGTATCTTCCAGAAAGTTATTAAGTGGTTCTCTACAAATGGACTCTCATTAAACTTTGATAAAACCCAGTATATACAGTTTCATACAGTAAATGGCATGACACCATTAATAAATTTAAACTTTGAAGATAAATCTGTAGCTAAGGTAGAATATTCGAAATTTTTAGGTGTTTGCATTGACGAGGGACTGAATTGGAAGAAACATATTGAAGATCTCCTGAAACGTCTGAGTTCAGCTACTTATGCTATCATTTGGTGATATACATCTCAGTAAATTAGCTTACTACGCCTATTTTCATTCACTGCTGTCATATGGGATCATATTCTGGGGCAATTCAACATTGAGTAAAAAAGTATTCATTGCACAAAAGCGTGTAATCAGAATAATTGCTGGAGCCCACCCAAAAGCATCCTGTAGACATTTATTTACGGATCTAGGGATACTCACTGTAGCTTCACAATATATATATATATTCATTCATGAAATTTGTTGTTAACAATCGGACCCAATTCAAAAGTAATAGCAGTGTGCATAGCTACAACACTAGGAGAAAGGATGATATTCACTATTCAAGGTTAAATCTAACTTTGGCTCAGAAAGGGGTGAATTATGCTGTCACAAAAGTCTTTGGTCACTTACCAAGTAGCATCAAAAGTCTGCCAGATAGCCACCTAGTATTTAAAAAGAAATTAAAGGAATTTCTGAATGGCAACTCCTTCTACAATGTAGATGAATTTTTAGATAAAACTTAAAAAAATAAAATAAATAAAAAAAGCAAAAAAAAAAAAAAAAAAAAAAAAAATCCTCAAAATATTGATTGTCAAGTATAGACAACATTTACTAAACTGACACGTTCCACATCATTACGAAATGTCGTATATATGATCTATGGACAAGTATTAATCTAATCTAATCTTTGGTCGCAGCTGAGACCAAATCGTTTGTAGATGAAAAGGCAATTCTGATCTGTTCATGGATGCAGGATCCACAGCACGGAGCCTAGGTTCCATGACATCAAAGATATGCTCGATGGGACTCAAATCTGGGCTCTGGGGCGCCCAACGCAGTCCTTGGACCTCACCTGTTAATGGCAGCATTATCATCTTATCGCAGACCCGTCAAAGTGTTGGAAGACCAAAAATGGGTGAGTGGTCCTCAAGCAGGTCAGCATACCGCGGACCATTCATAATACCTTCCAGAAAAAGCTAGGGTGCCATTCTGTACCAGGACAATGGACCCCGTACCATAATAGAGACACCACCACTTTGGACCTTACCTTCTTGACCGGCCACACGCTGTGTTTGTGATTGGTGTAGTGGACTTGAAATACTGTTTCGTCTGACAATATCACATTCCACCACTGATCGAGTGTCCATCTTTGGCGACATGTGCAAGGTATCCAATGAGTAGAAAAAATACTGGTTGCTGAGTAACCAATAGGGGTCAGAATTTTACACATATTAAATTACATACCTCACATCACCACGCCTTTACCAAAAAAAATGTTCAAATGCTTGTTAAGCTTATGGGGCTTAAGTATGGGGTCATCAGTTCCTAAACATACAAACTACTTATGAATTAACTTACACTAAAGACAGCACAAACATCCAAGCCCGAGAGGGGATTCGAACCCCTGACGGGGAACGGCCTCGCCCATCGGAGCATAGCGTCTCAATCTGCTCGGCCACTCCGCCGCGGCTTACCTTTACCAACAGATGACAACATCTGCATTACGAAAAATGTTTATACCAGGCATATCCGGAAAGTAAGTACCCCTCCGCATTCCCGCTTTGCTGCGCTGTGATCGGCGTTCCGCTAGAGCCCTGTATTCTGGGAGAATAGCGCCAACATTTTATGTGTGGCTTGCCGACAACCGCCGGCTGCTATTGGTCAGTTGAGCGCGGGTAGGGCACGTCCGCCATTTTGGGCCTAAGCAATCCATCAGCGTAAATGGCATATCTTACTTAACTAGCTGTTATTTTAGCCTTTATAGATGTTGGAAATCTGTAGTCCCATTGCGTTAAATTAAGAGCTTAACACAGCATATTCCACGTCTTTATGGCGCAGAATGCCGCAGCGAAGTGCAGTGAATTGTTATACTAAGTCAGTCAGTCTGAGGTAGCAAGTTAGCCGCATTCCACAGGGTGAAAGGAATGTGAAAAGACGGTAAATGAAACCGCCCATTAAATATATCTCAAAAAGTTGAATTTTAAGATAAGGCTTATTTTACGAAAGTACCCAGCAGTGCAATAAAAATGTATAAAAACTTAACCCTTTCCAAAATGGTAGCACAATGTTATGTGATAATACCACATGTAGGTTAGCACACAACACCTATCAGCATTAGGCACTAAAATAATGGAAAGCAAAATGTATTAATTACATCTACTTTGATAAAAACCAATATATTAGACATAAAAAGTCAGTCCTTAGCTAATGTGAAAGCAGGAACGTCACTTATTGCGAAAGCAGTGCATTTGGTACAGAGTTTAAATTTTACTTATCATCCTGGCAACCTCGCGTGTTAATGTTATCAATCATGTGACGTAGGCATTAGCCAATCGCGTTACATTGCGAATTTTTGTCATGAAATCTTCGTTGTAGGAGGACAATTACTTTTACTGAGCGGACAAGGGTACATACAAGAACCTGTCAACCATAGAGAAGGAACAGCATTATTAATTATTGACGTAATGGACTGTACCAATCACCGATCAAGTCATTCTATGCGGATTTCTAAGAATATAAAACATCTTGGCAAATATTTTCCACCGTGTTCTTGTTGTTGCTAGCATAACCACGCGAGGCCGTCGGGGGGAGGGGGGGGAGGTAAAATTTTGCCGGTGTGGAAAATATATAACTGCCGCAGCATCTGAATAAAAGTTTAATTTTTTCTCCTACAATTACTGGCCTCGAACTATATGGAGCTGTAGCAATACTTATACAGTACACATTGACGATGTTACAATGAACAGGTCCATACTATTACAAAGTACACACTGTTTCATGGTTTCGAAACAATGTTTCGAAACATCACACTGTACGGTTTCATTTGTCCCTAAACCGTAAGATGTATTCAGTTTTTTCTATTACATTACAGTTTAACATGGGTTTTCATTTTTTAACTGCATTTTACGTCTCATCAGTTTGAAACAAACCGCAAGGATGGCGTTAAGAAACTAAAACTAGTGCGGTACCTAGTATAGTCATTGTCATCAAATTAAGGAACGAAAGCCACCAAATGACAGGGGTGTGCAAAGTGAATCTGACTGCACTTTTACCGCACAAGCAGAACCAGGTATCGTTTACATATATTGATGTATACAAAAAGAGTCGTATCTTACTCATTTCACGTAAATTTATTTCAATGTATTTCGACAAAACTTTTTAATACATTTTGAGATAGTGAACAATACTGCTTGCACATAAATCAATCAATAAACTTGTTCAAAATATTCCGTCGTGTCACAGTGTTGTGGAAAAGTTGTGCACGTATTTTTAACCACTAGAATATATATTCTTCTGCAAAAATATATCCGCCAGGCAGAGAAGGATTCCACAGCAAAATGCGGTCGTAAAAGTATTGCCATGGTGAATGCAGTGAAGGTATTTTAAGACGCAGTTACTATGTAGATAAATTACCTTTCAAATTTTTAGACAAATAAAATAATTTGTAATTTTGCAATTTTTATTCTTTGCCTTAGCGACCTAAATACCTGAAGTACAAGTTTGTATTTTAATAAGTAGCAGTACTTCAAATCAAATATGTTAACTTAAATGACTTGAAGTCTCTTATCATTACAGCTTATATTACTTTTGACAAAACTTAGTACGAACAATTTTACAACTAGATTGCTTGAAAATAAAAGGTCTTGATTTCGATCTCAGATTACCAATTTTTCCTTAATATTCGCAGTATAATTAATGAAACGATTAAAAACCGTAGTTCATTGTTTACTTAACGTACTGTCATACCACGTCGATGTTCAGAGCGGTTCCTTTCATCATAAATGCTAATTTAACAGATCCGCCCATAGCGCTGCTATTGCGAGGTAGGCCTACAATGGCGGCGCCCGCCCGGTTGGCGGTACTCTCCCAATCAGTGTTGCCAACTATCAGTCAGAGAAAATGGCAAAACAGTCCAACAAAAATGGCCAGAAATGGCTAAATTATAATTTATATGTTTTATGCATAAAAATTAAAATGTGAAAAACACTCACCTACCAAAAATAAATATCATCGTCCTCATCCTCATTTTCTTTGCTACTGCTGCTGCAGATTTCACTGGTCTCCCTCGTGTATGTAGCATTCGTACCGACAAGCTTCAGTATTTCTTCTGGGAATTCATATGAAAAACAACACTATGTTCGCGTCTCAATCCATACCTTACACTCAGAATAGCAGAGAGTGTATTCGTTTTAAGTCTGTTTCTAAGTTTTTTTTTTTTTTTTTTTTTTTTTTTTTTTTTTTTTTTTTTTTTTTTTTTTTTTTTTTTTTTTTTTTACCAAGTTCACTTGGCTACAAATTCTCTCGACTTCCGCATTGGAGTATGGTAAAGTTAACACTGAAAATGCGAGTGAGACTAACTCCGCAAAAGGATTTTCTCCTCCTGCATCACTGTACTGACTAACCTCTTGCCAGAATGTAGAAGTCGATGTTTGATTCGTCCATTTTATGTAATTAACGTTCGCCACTGGTCTTCAATTTTGTCGGCATTTTGAAGCTCATGAGCGAACCTTTTTTTTTTTTTTTTTTTTTTTTTTTTTGTGAAACTGACGCATCTGTCACGTAAAGTTTTCTTTGCATCATCGGACATATTGGAGAGTTTTAGTTCATTTTCGACCACGTGACCGAGATATAGGGATGGGTCAATATAACTATCAATGCTGCTTTTGAGAGGATCAATTATAGCAGTAGGATTTATTATTCTGCCGCGTATGGACCTACCGAACTTGGTAGGATCCGCATTCTCCGACTCAAAAAGTTTTTTTTTTTTTTTTTTTTTTTTTTTTTTTTTTTTTTTTTTTGTAGTCTATTCAGGATATCCTGAATGTAGTATAAGTATACCTTATTGGCTGGATCCTTATACATATTGTATAAAAGTTCTGCAGTAAAGCAGTGCGCTTTGTGGCGGGCACGTTCAAAGTGTAATGTTAGTTCTGTGTACTGTTCTAAAATTCTGTTAACAGCGGGTTCAATGAAAATCCAGCGAGTATTGCAAATTTCTGGAATATTTCGAGGATCACGTTCACCTTCCTCACAATTAATTGTGTTGTATATATGCCTATATTCTAAGCGGAGCTGAGAAGAACACGAAAACCATTTGTGAGTTGCACGAATAAGAAATTCAACATTTCTGGGCAGAGTTTCTTCTGTAGCATGAGAAAGTGCGAGCTGCAGTGATTGACAGACGCAACGCAGGAGAACAATAGAATTGTTTTCAAATCCCTTGTTCATACTAACGTATACTCCATTGTTAATACCGTACATCACGCCTGGCATTGTCTGTTCCGAGCCCCTGCTCTTTTTTAGGATCAAGTTTCAGATTCAGCAAAAGTTGTTTTATTGCTGAAACTATACTTGCAGCATCACATTTTTCTAGTTCAACAATGCCCAAAAATGTGGACACGATTTCGTTCATTTGTGTACTGTAATATCGACCGCAACTGCTAATAATTTGCCGGCCGCGGTGGCCGAGGGGACTAAGGCGCTCCAGTCACGGTCTGCACGGCCACTACGGTCGGGGGTTCGAATCCCCCCTCGGGCATGGATATTTGTGCCGTCCTAGTTCGTAAGTAGTTCATAAGTAGTTTGTAAGTTTAGGGACTGATGACCCCGTAGTTAAGTCCCATAGATTATACAAACATTTGAACATTTGCTAATAATTTGGACACTGAAATATCTGCTGATTCATCTATAATAAGACGGAATCTGTGTTCGCTTATATCTCTCACTAACAGATCAGTGAAGTGGGGTGCAAGTATATTCATAACTATTCCCTTACATTTTGTCACTCAAAGAAAATGTGTTATTGCATAAGTGTGACAAATGATCAATATTCATTATTGCGGAATGTGTTACAATGTACAAAGCTAATCTTGCTTCAGCCTTTTTACTACTAGTGATTTCCTCACCTCGTTTAAAAGTGATTTTTGTTTGACGGGGAACTGTTTCATTGTCTCGAAACTTCCAGGTATCACTGTTTCGATACAGCGGTGTTTCATTTGTTGTACTTTGGAGGAACGTTGAAAGTAATAAATCAATAAATACATTTCTATTCATAATAAAAACTTCAGAGTTATGCATTTTTGTTGTGAAAATTATCGAATAATAAAAATGACTAGAAATGGCTATATAATATCACCAAAATGGCTACGAATGCCAGCAGTAGCTTTTTTCAAAAGCCGGCCGCGGTGGCCGAGGAGACTGAGGCGCTCCAGTCATGGTCTGCACGGCCACTACGGTCGGGGGTTCGAATCCCCCCTCGGGCATGGAGATTTGTGCCGTCCGTAGTCTTAGCTAGTTCATAAGTAGTTTGTAAGCTTAGGTACTGATGACCCCATAGTTAAGTCCCATAAGTTCTACAAACATTTGAACATTTTTTTTTTCAAAAACAGTGGCTAGACGCCACTTCAAAATGGCCAGATCTAGCCATAAAATGGCTAAGTTGGCATCTCTGCTCCTAATACAGGGCTCTACCAATACAGGGCTCTACGTTCCGCGCATGAGCAGTAGTCATCCTTTATCGTCTGCTCTCAACTGACGCCATTTTGGTTGCTCTGCGTTGTGTTTATTTGTTTACAGTGCAAGTTTAAAATGTCTAAGATATCTGACGATCCCGCCGACTGTGATATTCGTTCGTTAATTCAATTTTTAAATGCAAAGAATGTGAAACCGGAAGAAATTCATCGCCAAATTAAAGAAGTTTATGGTGCAAATGCAATGACTGATGGAATGGTGAGGAAGTCGGTAAGAATGTTTAATGAAGCTCGAACTAATGAGCCCCAGAGTGGTCAGCCTTCTTTTGTCAACAATGACTTGGTGAGGAAAAATAGATGAAAAACGTCCGCGAGAACAATTTCACTATGACAACGCTTTCAGGTGGATTGCGAGAAATTTTTTTAATAGCTTTGCACTCGTGCAGCACTGGTTCTCGTCACTGGCGGCGTCATTCTATGAGATAGCACTATAGTTGGGACGAAATAAGATGATCCCTGGCTCCGCCTACTGGGCTGGCAGACAGCCCCGGCTGCTGAAACTGAATGCAGCCATGTTGCCAAGTTCGTTGCTGCACAGTATAGCTACCGGTCGCTGTTCTCTGACAGAACTGGCAAAAGTGCACAGCGCAGCAGAACGCGTCATGCGCAGAGCAAGGCTCGCGTTTGACTTACTTCAATGGTGTGCTGCCGCAGCCGACGCTCAAAGCCGATTGGCGCAAGCACCAGGGATCATCCTATTTCGGCTCGACTATAGATAAGTAGACCGACCACTGTTATAAGTGCTTCAACAACGGTGAAAACTATGTGGAAACGTAATTAAAGATATGCTCTTTCTTGTGACAATAAAAAAAATAAATAAAAATAAAAAAAATAAAAATAAAAAATGTTTACTATATTTTATCCCAGAACGGTACTTACTTTTTGGATATGCCTTGTAATAAAAACTGGACACAGTTTTCGCCAATCGTTTCGTTTTCCCGAGAATATTTGAGCCTTTTCCGTTGCACGAAGACTTGTGATTTATGTCTTCTCTTACCTTTGGTAGCGCCTCTCACAGAAATTTTCCGCACTGCCATCGGAAGTTTGAGCACAATGAAGACACCGCGGACATTCCTCAGCTCACGAAACGACCAAACTTGCAGTTGAACTGCAGATCTCTGCCACACAACGGCTTCTGAAGCTTGGATTACAGAAGTACGCTCTTGGGCAGAGTATTTAGTGATTATTTTGAAACGAATAAATGCAAACTCGGCAAAAAAAAAAGTAGGTACACTGGACCGTTTCAAGCAAGCGCTTTATATTTTCCAAATGTCGTGTGATATCTTCACAGTATCACAATAACTTATATCGGTCATTTAATATTGTTGTTGCTGTTGTCCAGGGAGTAATGTGGCAAAAATATATTTTACTGTCACTGTCGGGAATATTCAGTGTGAAGTAAGGGTATGGAATAATACTGGAAAACAGCATCTCGAAGCATTAATGGTATAACATAGCACTAAAGATATTCTCCATGTGCGATCAGATGAAAATCATTTTGAGGATCAAAAGACAGGTTCTATGGCGAGTAAGATGTGTCTAAACATACGACGGTTCTTTTTAAGTAAAGGCCGGCATCCCTCCCGTTCACACTGATGCCAGTTGCAGCTCTGGAGCTGACGTGTACGCATCGCTGTGCTACTTTATAATGTTTACGATTATTGAATTGCCCGCCGTGTGTGAGATACGGTCAGTGATACGTTTTTTGACCGCGAGAAGCCTATCAGCTGCAGAAATTCATCGTCAGTTAACAGAAGTTTATGGCTTGAATGCAATGAGTGAAGGTAAAGTGTGTAAATAGGTTAGAGAGTTTAAAAGTGGCCGTCAAAACGTCCATGACGAAGAACGCTCAGACCGGTCCTCTGTGATCACTGATGATTTGGTGGCTGCAGTCGAAACAAAGATTCGTCAAGACAGAAGATTCACAATGTCCACTCTTTCTTTGGAATTTCCACAAGTTTCAAGATCGGTTTTGTACAAAATTGTGTCTGAAAACCTAAACTTTAAGAAACTGTGTTCTCGGTGAGTACCCAGACTCCTCACAGAGGACCACAAAGGGAAGAGATTTGCCACTTCATTGGACTTTTTGATTCGTTACGAGGAAGAAGGGGATGACATGCTGAGTCAAATTGTCACTGAAGATGAAACATGGGTATCCCATATCACTCCCGAAAGCAAGCGACAATCGATGCCATGGCGACACACAACCTCACCCGTCAAGGTCAAAGCCATATAGACGCTGTCAAAGCGCAAGATTATGGCAACTGTGTTCAGGGACCGGTGCGGTGTTTTGCTAGTGGACTTTATGCTACGAGGAATGACAATCAACTCAGATGCCTACAGTGCAACTCTAAAGAAGCTCCGCAGAGCAATTCAAAACAAAAGGTGCGGCATGCTGATAAAAGGATTTTTGCTCCTGCACGATAACGCTAGGTCTCACACCTCTCAAAAGACTCAGGATTTGATTGATTCTTTTCGCTGGGAAGTTTTGGACCATACACCATACAGCCCCGACCTTGCTCCTAGCGAGTTTCACCTTTTCCAATACCTGAAACACCATCTTGGCGGGCAGCGCTTCAATGACGACGATGAAGTGAAAGCGGCCGTGAACTCCTGGCTGTCGGAGCAGGCGGCCGAATTCTTTGAAGAGGGAATTAAAAACTTAGTTGTACGGTATGACAAGAGCTTAAATAAACAAGGCAACTATGTAGAAAAATAGGTAAAAGTGTGTAGAATCAGAAAATAAAAGTTTTTTTACAAAAGTATTTGTATCTTTTAAAAAAAATAAAAACGGTCCTTACTTAAAAAAAAACAACCCTCATATAATAGTAAGTATTCTTCTATGCTAATCTGTATGGCTGTTGCTGCATTATGCATGATGAGTAGCACAGTATACTAATGTTAATATGGATAAATCCTGTAGGTCTCAACGACTTACACAGAATATGTAATAAGAATGGATTTAAAAGTTACTAAAACTGCTTGTTTCTCTGCCTGCTGTGCCCTTTGGTGCAGGTGTATTAATGTAGTAGTACGTCACATTACACTACAGATATGACGCTTTTTTCATGCAAGTTATTGTCGTTATTATTCATTTTAATAGGGCTATAATCTCACGTCAGTTTTAGTTAGGGTGGATTGCAAAAAGTTTACTGATGTAGCCTTTTGGACCTGTTTTAGCTATCTTAGCCTATTTATAAAGCATGGATGTTACAAAGTGATGTATGCATCTGTAGCACAAGTCTCATAAATAATGTACCACCCTATCTCTCTAATTGTACTAAAACTTAGCTTGTTGCAACCTCTGTAAACTGAACTCTTGACTGTTTCTTGAGAAGAAATAATGCTGGTAAGTGCTTTACAAGTTAGACAAAGGCTACTAGAATTTGCAAGGGGGTTAAAGAACCAGATTATGCCTTTGACTAACGAGAAAATGACATAGAAGTTCCATTCACTGTAGATATTACTTTTGTGTCCCAGCCTCGTCGCCGCTTTTGTGTCTCGTCTCCGTTGTAGGTGTCGGTGGCCGTGTGGAATGAGACCGACACAGGAATAAAGATAGCACGCTGGTGCAGGTACGGAGGGGAGCAGCCAGTAACTAGAAACACTAGAGTAAATTAGAACGAGATATATATTGAACAGAATTTATACAATACTTAACTTTTACAGAGATCAGTACTGCAGAATGCTGATACATAGTTGTTAGAGGCCTGCCTAGTGCCTGTACGATAGCCAAGTCTTCACTGGTGCCTATCTGATTACGAAGGTCCTAACTGGTTGCTATCTCAGTCCCAAGTGAACGATGTCGTTCAGCGGTGGCAGTTGTGGCAGAGGGCGCTCGTGGCTGTCGTCGTAAGAACGCCGCGCCGAGCGTGCATGGCGGCGCGCGGCGAAAGTAGGTGGCGCGCACTTTGTACTTGTGCGACACCACAATTACTCTATGAAATTTTATTTCATTGATGTAGGTACATAAACGCACACAGTAGTATTATTGTTGTGATTTTAAGGGGACTAAATATCGAAGTCATCAGTCTCACAGTAAGTATACAGTGACTATAAACTATAAATGTAATCTGCAGTACAAACTAAATACGGCCCTTTATGGTTATGTATTATAATGAATGTAATAGCGAAATTATCCAAGGCCAATAAATTAACATTTTAAACTACATTTTGTCCATCTCATTCCATTCCATGATGGTGGTGGCGGCAGCTGGTGCAGGAACAGTGGTGAATAATTAAATAATTCGCAGTCTGTTGCAATAATCTTTATTATATCCAATAACGCGTTTCGCGCTGTTTGCGCATCATCCGATTGGAAACAGACAAATGTTTTATTACAGTCCGTGTACCTGGCGGGCAGCGAATCTAATATGGCTAAGGTGAGTAAATTTTGAAAAGTTAGAACGTACTTGGGTTGAGATGGAGCCACAAAACTATCAGTTCTGACGATGCGCTAACAGCGTGAAACGTGTTATTAGGTATAATAAAGAATATTGCAACAGAGATTGCGAATTGTTTAACTACATTTTGTCCATATTTATTCACGTGAACTCGAGATGGGGCTCTCCCATATTATAATCTGGCCTACACTTGTGACACAAGCTAGTGCCTAACGGGTTTGTCTGCTACGGAGAAGATATTGGAGAGATATCTTGCAAAGTGATTTGCCTTCTAAAGTTATCAGAGAAGATGCAGGAGGTGATTCAGCGGTGATGCTTTAAAGTCCCAATTGGGGCAGGCTGGCAGCTCTACAGCTGAGAGAATACAAAATTGGGCAAATAGCATACCATAACTTTAATACAGAAGATGAGATGAAGATGTTAAATAAAACAGGAGACAATTCAGTGAAAGTTTTAATAATGTCCTGCTAAAGATTTTCGATAAAACTGTCATGGTGGTTAAAATACACAAACATTGAAGACATTGACACTGAAAACACAGAGATGATGACAAAGACACTGGATGAATTACACAGGCGACATTTGTTCTGGCGATGGCGGCGCTAGCAATACGTTAATACTGCACTGGCATTAACAATCATGAGGCACTGATTAAAACATGTTGTATACATCCCACAGGGGATGGATATGTGAGTGAGGTACATAAGGAGATAGAGGGGGGATGGCGAAGGTGAGGGAACGCAGGGACTCTGAGGAGGGGGAGTGGAGGGAAAGGAAACCAAGTATGTGGCGGGAAGAGGGGGGGGGCGGGAAGAGGGGATTCTATACAGGGAGGGGATTAGGGCTGGTAGGAAGGGTAGAAATCAGGACGGAGGTGGGGAAAGTTACCCTGGGAGAGGATGTAGAGCGTGTGCAGGTAGAGGGAAGGAGGCACACAATGGTGAAGGCGTGGCAGAGGCCCTGCATTGGTGAGGAGAGAACATATCAACAGGTGTTGGGGCTCTATCTTGCAGAACGTGTGAAGGATTTGGATGTGTTTCGGGAAGTTCAACAGGTCAGGAAGCAGAATGTGGTCATAGAGGATACACATGGGGATACGATAAGCGAGGAGAAGGGCGTGTCGTTTGAGTATTTGGAGGGACTTGTAGTAGACGGGGAGGCGGAAACCCAAACTGGGTGGAAGCTGCACGAGATGGGATCCACGAAGGAAAGGCGTCTGTAGAGGATGGTGGATGGGTTAAGGCTCCATGTCCAACCAGAAAGGTTGAGGAGGTTGAGGTGGGTAAGGTTTTGTTGCGGACAGCTTTATAGTAGTGGTTACAGGAGAGAGAGTGGTTAAGTATAGGTGTTAAGTATAGGTGTTAAGTATAGGGGGATGTTATGGCGGTGGGAAGTTGATTTACATGAGATGTTCAAATGTGTGTCCATGTTCCTCAATGCATAATGCAATGCGCCGTCGAAAGGATCTTCGGACGAGATGTAACATCGCTGGTGTGACGGAGCGACATGCGTCCTCGATGCGCCGTTTCAGATCGTCTAAGGGATGTGTGCTCGCCGGCCGCGGTGGCCGAGGAGACTGAGGCGCTCCAGTCACGGTCTGCACGGCTACTACGGCCGGGGGTTCGAATCCCCCCTCGGGCATGGATATTTGTGCCGTCTTTAGCATAAGGTAGTTGATAAGTAGTTTGTAAGTTTAGGGACTGATGACCCCGTAGTTAAGTTCCATAAACTCAACAAATATTTGAACATTTTTGATGTGTGCTCAGTGACATAAACACGACCCGCAAGGTCGCCAGATTTAACACCAGTAGATTTCTTTTTGTGGAGATATCTAAAGGATCGTGTTTATGTCACTGAGCCCACATCCCAAGATCATCTAAAACGGCGCATCGAGGACGCATGTCGCTCCATCACACCGGTGATGTTACATCTCGTCCGCAGATCCTTTCGACGGCGCATTGAATTATGCATTGAGGAACATGGACACACATTTGAACATCTCATGTAAATCAACTTCCCACCGCCATAACATCCATCACCACACAGCCATGTATTATGTACAGCGTGTGGTATCTGCCCCTGAAACTTTGAAGGGTTGTAGCTCCCAAACTAACAGTGATAGGAATGTAGTTTAAATTGATTTGGACGCAGCTGGTTTCAACGATTCCAATGCACCATAGAAAAAAAAGCTATTGCTCCATTTTAAAATCTATATCTTTGTGCTGTAACTCTTTGGAAAATGATACAATAAACTATGTTCATAGCTCCGCAGAAAGTGTAACATTTCTTGTGTTTACCTACCGCATTAAAATTTCCCGTCATCTATTATTTTATATGTTACAGAGGCAAACACACTTAGTGAAACACTCTGTATAGTTCAGACTTCAATGAATCATAGTCGATTATCATCCATTAATTGGAAGGGGTGTCCTGTACAACTGCTTAATACTGAAGATATTGAAGTGTAGGGAAGAATTTTGATAGCTGAGTCTTACAAAATGAAAGACGTGTAGGAGAAAAGCGGGACTGGAAAACGACACGTACGAGAAACAGAAATGATGGCGTGTTAACATTTCGGCCGTGAATGGAGGTACGTGCTGTGTCCAGTATTGTACTATGGGTGGGCACTGTCAGTTTAATTAAAAGTCAATCAATTTATGTCAGTTTTATATGTAACATTTCTATGTCTACTATTCCAGCCCTATAGGGATATAGAGACGGGGCAGAAATTTGGCAACAATGCAGAGCATTCTTGAAACGCCGCAGTATAAGTACTAACAATACAGTTTACAGTTGTCAGTTGAAACACTACTAGAGATCAATAGCTCATAAGTGAATTACGCAGCTGTGTTCCACGATGAAGTTTTCTGAGATATTTCACTGTTTTCTGTAGGAAGAACATATCGAAAGGCAAGAAAAGGCTTAGTTAATGTCATGTACCTATACCAAGTACATTAAATTAAAAACAAACTTTCCTCAACAGATAGAAAAGGGAAATACTAAATCTCATTGAGTATAGCTCAGCAGGCGAGGAAAATAACGGTTTCACAGGCGCACGCATGTTTCAAACACCTACAAGTCGAGGAGTTAGAGTCAGTTGGATGTTGAGAGTCAAGAACTATCTACAAGTAGATCAATGGGGAAAACATTAAGAAACTGGATTCGCTGAAAAGAAATGAATTAGTAAATTAATAGGATTGAAATCATAAGACATCAATTAATAACAAAAATTTTGTTCCAAAATGTTGAATCTGCTTGTTACTGCATTGTCATGAAAATTAAAATTTGTGAAAGCCCAGGACCTCAATCCGGACTTCACCTACACCTAAAACGTTTACTTCGAGCGCGAGTGTCCCTGAGGACAGTTCAGAGGTAACAAACAGGACGTCAACTTCAGTCCCAGAGACAAATTATATATGTCAGATAAATAAAAGCCTTAG
Source organism: Locusta migratoria (assembly GCA_026315105.1). Taxonomy (NCBI): domain Eukaryota; kingdom Metazoa; phylum Arthropoda; class Insecta; order Orthoptera; family Acrididae; genus Locusta; species Locusta migratoria. Next base: position 317,811,950 of record CM048748.1, on the reverse strand, counting down.
CATACTTCTTGTGTTACATAATATACGCAATGAATCCTTTAATCTTCGAAGTTTCAAGTACTGCTGTTTTGGAATTCAACTGATACCGCAAGTGATGCAATGTACTTAATTGTAGCGGGATTATATGCGCACACAATAATCTTACCATGACATCACGCAGTTTCTGAGAAAACTATGTCCTTATTTTTTACTCACCAACATCTTCAGTTACCAATAATTTTTTTAATTAATCTGCGTAACTACGTTTGCAAATCTGGTCGTGTTGTATTTTGCGCAAGTAGCTAGCTAGTAAGAATACGAGCTGGCGCAAAAGCATTGAGCCGTTTCCAGCGTGATTTCCACACTCTTCAAATGTTTGTAAATCTATCGGACCAAGGTGCGTGGTCATCAGTCCGTAGCTTACAAACTACTTAAACCTAGGACAACACACACACCCATGCCCCAGGGAGGACTCGAGCCTCCACGGCGAGCAACCGCGCGCTACGCAGCAAGACGCTTTAGACCGTTCGGCTACTTCACCGCGGCTCCACACTCTTCTAGGGCTCTTTACTTATATATCTCTCAGCAACACAACATGACAAAAGAAGATATTAATGAATTCTTAATACTTCAGAATGAAAACAGAAACTATGAATGTTTATCGTATTCTATTAATTTCCTTTCGTTCGTTTTACAAGACCACCACAAATTTCTGACTTTTCTTGTATAATGAACCAGTAAAAACTGCGATAAACATACTGCTACAAAATCGTATGTTTCAAATGTCGTAGAGGAAAACTTATCTGTGGTGGTGACTGAGCAGAAAACGTTAAAAATTGTTAGTTACTGAGAGGGTGTGGAGATACGCACGTGATATTGGAATACAGTATTAACAGGAAAATTTGTGAGTTCAGAATATATGAACTACTGTATTACCGAGAACCTCAGTTCTTTTCCATTGCTGATTAGAATTTAACCGAAGGGAAGGTGTCGTCGTCTTAAGTGACTGTAGTAGGATGTAAGATGACAGACAAAATTTCTAGTTCATTCAAAAGTTTCTAAACCTATTGTACAAAACTGCTATGGTAGTCAATCCTTACACTAACGAACTACGTAAACTGACTTACCCTAAGGAAAACATACAGACATCAATGCCCGAGAGGGAACTCGAACTTCCGGCGGGAACGGCCGCCCAGTCCATAGCATGGCCATGGTGCCTTAGGACCACGCCACCATTCCGCGCGGCTTCTAGTTGATGTTATGTCTGGCTGCAGCACATATCGACCGCCAAATAAGTGATGCACACCTATAGTATTTGCTGGTTACTCCTTTACTGTCCACATGTTCCAATATGAAAAAAAAAAAAAAAAAAAAAAAAAAAAAAAAAAAAAAAAAACAACGGTGGCGAGCTGTGCAGGCTTTAACCGCACAAATAAATTCGAGAAAGGAATGAATAATACTTTTCACAGGTTTACGTGGATATATTTAGATGTTTAATTTTTTAGGCACTTTTAATCATAGGTCTTATATTTTCTGGAGAAGTACATTACTGAATTTTTATCACTATGACTGTCTTTTTGACGATCATAGTGCACATGATGCTCGAAACGTGCTGATAAATACATTTCACCTAAAAAATTGGAGCACTAAACTTTTAATTGCTACATTTCGTGTTCATATTAAAGCAATAAACTGCAATAAATGGGAAATTTCTTGTGGTATGTATAAAATAGGTACAGTAAATTACTGTTGTTTCTTCATAAATTAAATTGCTGTCTCGTAGGTATATACTTGAATGACACGTTCCTGACTTAAAGGAAGATGCGTTACAGCGAATGACGAGTCATTTACCTTCATAATGGCCTCCTATCGATTTGTTCAAATGTTTGTATACGTATTGGACCAAACTGGTATGGTGATCAGTCCCGAGATTTACAAGGTACTTAAACTAACTTACATGGGAAGTGAGAGCTTACAAGATTACACATGTTGCACCGGTTCCGCCGGCCGCGAACCATGCAGACGCGTCCACTTGCATAAGATGCACACATAATATGATCGCTTGTAGACGGAGTAGAATGGATCCTATTCTCAAGCGTATGGAGATGCTTCGCGCATGCGCAGACGACCGAGTGGGGAGCCCAGCTGACGAACTGAGCAAATTCGCGAATTTGTTTGAGAAATGTGTACTTGTCTCCTGCTCAGAGGAACGGAGTTGTTCCAGTCATATATATACAGGCTGTATCAAGAGCAGCCTAAATATTTTAGGAGGGGGTACTGTAGACGAATTGCAATTAAATTCAATATAACATATGTACAATTTTGTCGCGGTGGAGTAGCCGAGCGGTCTAAAGCGTCTCGCTGCGGAGCGCGCGGTTGCTCGCCGTGGAGGTTCGAGTCCTCCCTAGGGCATGGGTGTGTGTGTTGTCATTAGGTTAGTTTACCTAGGTTTAAGTAGTTTGTAAGCTACGGACTGATGACCACGCAGTTTGGTCCGATAGATTTACAAACATTTGAACATTTGATATGTACAATTTTTATTGAGGACAGAGATATACCTGTCAAAATGAAAGCCAAATAAAAGTAGAAAAAATCTGATTGAAGACTTTTTCACTGATTCTTCCGTCGGTTATTGGTAGTCAACATTAAACTGACTTCGAAGTACAATTTTGTTTATGTTCTACAAGTTCATTTCCACTTAATTAATCGGTTTACGGCTTACAAGCTCATCTTATGACTTTAAAGTAAGCCGAAAACCGGCTATTTGAATAAAAGTCAATATGATTATAAGCTATCAAGAACAGCGAACACAGAATAACAGAGAGGCTATTCTGCCTACATCAGCGTACAGGAAATGAAGTCGCGGCAGCCATCTTGGATGGGTGTAGAAACGAAGTAGTGCCGATAAATGCGTAGTTCTTCAAATGGCGCTCGCCTTATTTAGATTGTCATTTGAACCCCTTAGGATAGGAAAAAAAATACCAAATTTTTCACCCAGACAGGTGATTACTGAAGGAATGCAACAGTGTTATTAGCACGTACAATACGTACTGTGTTTCTATAAAGATAATAATTGAAACTATTACTTTTATATGAAATTAAAATTACGACATAAAAAAGTTAGTCGCCTGCCACTGTTTTGTTTTGTGGTCAGGAAATTTTCGTCAGCGAGAAAGTCATAGATAATGAAATGACCTTTTATTTAAACAACTTTTTATAGCTCCTCTTTTCCCACAAATTTGGATAGAATAGAGCGGTGGAACCTTTCAATTTCTACTTTATCAGCGAGCTTGCCTACTAGTGATCACAGATTCTGTTGCCTACTCACCTTGTACTCTGACCAATTTCGAGCCGCGGCAGAGTTGCCGAACGCATTGAGGCGCTATGCTCCGATGCGCGAAGCCGTTCCTTCCAACGCTACACGCCATTATTATTTCTTCCTTTCTACGGTATATGATAACGGACAAGAAATCATCGATACAATCAGGTATAGCACTATACTGTTATTGAAAAATGACATGACGAATTTCATGAATAACACATTAATAGTCACACAAATTATACTGCACAATAAAAAGACACAAAATCAAGAGAAATTATTGGTCAAATACAGAAACGGAATTAAATACCTTATGAGTTATAAACTACACTACATCCTAAGTATAGACAAATTACTTTAACATTCAACTGCAGCAACATTTCTGATGTGGCCCTTTATAGGCACCACTCTAAACACTCGAGCACCCTGTGTTCGCAGCTGTGGGCGGGTGGCGTCGGCAGTAGGACGATTCATGCTCTGCGGCCGCCATGTTGGTTGGGTGTGGCGCTTTCTGCCCAGCTTCATTTCACTGTCATTATAAGGCCTTTCTATGGTATTCCGTGCTCGCTGACCAAGAACTGCCGGGAGAATCAGTCAGAAATCCTCATTTGCCTTTGCTTTAAGATTGGGTTACATACTAAGTATCTCTGTATCGAATAAAAATTGGACACACGTTATATGGCATTTTTATTGCAATTAGTCTTTATTACTATCTCTTAAAATATTAGCTACTTCTCCTGAAACATGCTGTAGTTAGCAGGTGAAATGTTTGTTTTCAGTGAACGTTATTTGAAGCTTTATCTCACAAGGAAAGTACTTGGGCTCGAACAAACACATATACATCAAAATCGTACGAGAGATAATGTAAGGTTCCCTTATTGCACTTGTGACACTCCCGAATCTGCAAAACTCTGCAGTCGTCCGTTAGAGGCCTCTCCGTGTGCCTTGCCACATTGCATTTTGAACTGTCGGTTCGCCAGTAGGGACGGTGCAGTGTGCCTCCGAAGTTGCGTTTTGTGACAATTGTGTGGTGAAGCGTCAGATGGAGCGGCGATTGAGAATCAATCCTGCTAAAGTATTGCGATTGGTTGAGATGAAGTTACGAAGAACCATTCTTCATGAAAGTGATATTAGTGTAGAGGATGAATCATTCGCATGCTTTCTCGTATCTGTTATGGTACAGAAATATAAGCATAAGTTAGATACTGTTGTAACACTAACACATAATGATGATAATAGAGATGATAATGACGAAGAACTCATTGCTAGCGGTAGTGCTACGGTAAGTGCGGGAAGATGTTCAAATGTTTGTAGAATTTATGGGACTTAACTACGGGGTCATCAGTCCCTAAGCTTACAAACTACTTATGAACTACCTAAGACTAAGGACGGCACAAATATCCATGCTCGAGGGGGGATTCGAACCCCCGACCGTAGTGGCCGTGCAGACCGTGACTGGAGCGCCTCAGTCCCCTCGGCCACCGCGGCCGGCGTGCGGGAAGAGGCGATGGAATCAGTGGCAGTGAATACCAACAGTCTTCCGAGAAGAAGGTTAAACGTTCAACTATCATCACAGCTTTTGATGACAATACGCTAGAGAACATGTACGACGATTATTACATAAGTTATAGTTCAGATATCTGCAGCCGGCCGCGGTGGCCGAGGAGACTGAGGCGCTCCAGTCACGGTTTGCACGGCCACTACGGTCGGGGGTTCGAATCCCCCCTCGGGCATGGATATTTGTGCCGTCCTAGTTCGTAAGTAGTTCATAAGTAGTTTGTAAATTTAGGGACTGATGGCCCCGTAGTTAAGTCCCATAGACTATACAAACATTTGATTTTTAGATATCTGCATTACGTATGGCGTCTACAATTACATCTACAGACTATCTAGAACATGATTGCAAAGTTTTGCATAAAAACGACACCCACTAGCACATTGAGTTGTACGTAGAGATACCGTAACCAAACGTTCATACAGATATGTTTGTTCGAGCCCAAGTACTTTCCTTGTCAGTTTTGCATAAAAACGACACCCACTAGCACATTGAGTTGTACGTAGAGATACTGTAACCAAACGTTCATACAGATATGTTCATACAGTTCATACAGTCTTCCACAGACACCTGAGCTTGTTCATCATATACCTGGTCATCAAAAAGTCAGTATGAATTTGAAAACTTAAAAAAAAAAAAAAAAAACAAAACAAAAAAAAACCGGAATAATTTAGATAGAGAGGTAAAAATTGACACACATGCTTGGAATGACATGGGGTTTTATTAGAACAAAAAGAAAAGTCCCAGCAGATGGCGCTTCATCTGATCGGAAAAGCAATAATTAGCATAACAAATTAAGACAAAGCAAAGATGATGTTATTTACAGGAAATGCTCAATATTTTCACCATCGTTCCTCAACAATAGCTGTAGTCGAGGAATAATGTTGTGAACAGTACTGTAAATCAAGTCCGGAGTTATGGTGAGGCATTGGCGTCGGATATTGTCTTTCAGCATCCCTAGAGATGACGGTTGATTACGATACACTTGCGACTTCAGGTAACCCCACGGACTGAGGTCTGGGGACCTGGGAGGCCAAGAGTGACGAAAGTGGCGGCTGAGCACACGATCATCACCAAACGACGCACGCAAGAGATCTTTCAACGGGCCTAGAAATACTTTTTTTTGGTTCTAATAAAACCCCATGTCATTCCAAGCATGTGTGTCAATTCTTACCTCTCTATCTATATTATTGCGTGATTTATTAAGTTTTCAAATTTATACTGACTTTTTGATCACCCGGTACATAGGCTCCTCAAAATGCGCGGCCATTTCCGCCCGGTCTGGAAGTATTTAATTGGCTTCTATAATGAGGACGTTTACACATGTGAGTTACGTAGTTGCGCATGAACGGCACGAAAACAAATACAGTTTTACAGTTGCAATCTAAAATACAAATAAATGTTTTAATCATTAGAATGGTCATAATATATCTGACAGTCTCGAAAACTGATGTTAACTCGACGATTCATTTGCACCAAGTTGACAACAAACGAAGTAGACGCGTGAACCAGACGACTCGACAAACGAGTACCGTTTAAACACTTCTTTGTAGTTCGACGGTCTATCGCAGTGAGCGCTGCAGCTGACAACGACTTTCTCGTGCGTGTCGCACGTCCCGTATAGAGTGTGCTTAACGACAATACGCACACCCATGCCCGATGAAAGACTCGAACCTCCAGCGGGACCGGCCGATCAGTTTGCAGCATGACGCCTTAGACCACACGATCATTCCGCTTGACTTTCAATTTGTCCGCAGTTCTCAATAGACATCTTACAGGAGTTTGGGGCCTTCTTTTGTTAGACAAATGTCGAAAGAAAAATTGTAAATAGACAAAAGGAGATTCAAACCATGACAGCATCATTGTCCTTTTGCTAAAACAGCGGCTTTTAAAATAATTTTTGAAGGGTAACACGTGACTAATGCTCAATATGATTTCCTTTCTCTGAGAGTTGGGGGAGGGAGTGTGTGGAAAGGGAGGCATGGCACCCCTTTGCGTCTTTCCCTCTGGGCGCAGACCATTGACAAAATAGACTGTTGTAAGGTAAATCCAGGGGTGGGCAGTAACGCGTTACTTGTAATGCCGTTTCTAGTAACAGTTACTTTATTTGCATAAAGTAATTTTAACTGTAACTAAGTTAATTTTATTAGTTATCCATATAATCCACTCCCATGAACCACAGACATTGCCGAGGTGGGGTGGCTTGCGTGCCTCAACGATACAGATAGCCGTACCGTAGGTGCAACCACAGCGGAGGGGTATCTGTGGAGAGGCCAGACAAACGTGTGGTTCCTGAAGAGGGGCAGCAGCCTTTTCAGTAGTTACAGGGGCAACAGTCTGGATGATTGACTGAGCTGGCCTTGTAACATCAGCTAATGTGGCTTTGCCACACAGCTACTGCGAACGGCTGAAAGCAAGGGGAAACTACAGCCGTTATTTTTCCCGAGGACATGCAGCTCTACTGTATGAACATATGATGATGGCATCCTCTCGGGTAAAATATTCCGGAGGTAAAATAGTCCCCCATTCGGATCTCCGGGCGGGGACTACTCAGGAGGATGTGATCATCAGGAAAGACAATACTGGCATTCTACGGGTCGGAGCGTGGAATGTTAGATCCCTTAATCGAGTAGGAAAATTAGAAAATTTAAAAAGGGAAATGGATAGGTTGAAGTTAGATATAGTGGGGATTAGTGAAGTTCGGTGGCAGGATGAACAGGATTTCTGGTCAGGTGAGTACAGGATTATAAATACAAAATCAGTTGGGGGTATCACAGGAGTAGGATTGATAATGAATAAGAAAATAGGAATGCGGGTAAACTACTATGACCAGCACAGCGATCGCATTATCATTGTCAAGATAGATACGAAGCCAACACCGACAACAGTAGTACAGGTTTATATGCCAACTAGCTCTGCCGATGATGAGGAGATCGAAGAAATATATGAGGAGCTAAACGAAATTATTCAGACAATTAAGGGAGAGGAAAACGTAATTGTGATGGGAGACTGGAATTCGGTAGTAGGACAAGGAAGGGAAGGGAAGATAGTGGGTGAATATGGTCTGGGCAAAAGGAATGAAAGAGGAAGCCGCCTGGTAGAATTTTGCACGGAACATAATTTAGTTATAACAAACACGTGGTTTAAGAATCACAAAAGAAGGTTGTATACGTGGAAGAGACCAGGAGACACCGGAAGATACCAGATAGATTTTATAATGTTAAGACATAGATTTCGGAACCAGGTTTTGAAGTGTAGGACATACCCAGGGGCAGACATAGACTCTGACCATAACTTGTTGGTTATGAACTGTAGGCTGAAACTGAAGAAACTACAGAAAGGTAGGAAAATAAGGAGATGGGACCTAGATAAATTGAAGGAACCTGAAGTTCTTAAGAATTTCAGAGGGAGCTTCAGGCAACAATTGACAGAAACAGGGGAAAATAAAACAGTTGAGGAGGAATGGGTAAAATTGAGAGATGAAATAGTGAAGGCAGCAGAGGACAAAATAGGTAGGAAGGCAAGACCTACAAAGAATCCTTGGATATCACAGGAGATACTAAATTTAATCGATGAAAGGAGAAAGTATAAAAATGCAGTAAATGAAACAGGCAAAATGGAGTACAGACGACTAAGAAATGAGATTGACAGGAAGTGCAAAATGGCTAAGCAGGAATGGCTAGAAGGCAAATGCAAGGATGTAGAAGAATGTATAAATAGGGGAAAAATAGATACAGCCTACAGGAAAATAAAAGAAACATTTGGCGATAAGAAAAACAGCTCTATGAATATCAAGGACACTGATGGAAAACCAGTTCTCAGCAAAGAAGGGAAAGCTGAAAGGTGGAAAGAGTATATAGAGGGGCTCTACAAAGGAAATGAACTTAGAGACACTATTGTAGGAAGGGAAGAGGATGTAGATGATGATGAAATAGGAGATACTATACTGAGAGATGAATTTGACAGAGCACTGAAAGATCTAAGTCGAAACAAGGCCCCTGGAGTAGATGATATCCCGTCAGAGCTACTGAAGTCTCTGGGAGAACCAGCCATGACAAAATTGTTTCACATTGTGTGTAAGATGTATGAGACAGGTGAAGTACCCTCAGACTTTAAGAAAAATGTTATAATCCCCATTCCAAAGAAAGCGGGTGCAGACAGGTGTGAAAACTACAGAACCATCAGTTTAATAAGTAATGGTTGCAAAATATTAACACGAATTATATACAGAAGGATGGAAAAGCTGGTAGAAGCCGACCTCGGGGAAGATCAGTTTGGGTTCAGGAGAAATGTAGGAACACGGGAGGCAATACTCACTTTACGGCTTATCCTAGAAGATAGATTAAGAAAAGGCAAACCAACATTTCTAGCTTTTGTAGATTTGGAGAAGGCTTTTGACAATGTTGATTGGAATAAACTCTTTCAAGTTCTGAAGCAAGCAGGAGTAAAATATAGGGAACGTAAGGTTATTTACAACTTGTACAAAAACCAGACAGCGGTTGTCAGAGTTGAAGGGCATGAAAGGGATGCATTGGTTGGAAAGGGAGTAAGACAGGGTTGTAGCCTTTCCCCAATAATGTTCAATTTGTACATTGAGCAAGCTATAAAGGAAAGCAAGGAGAAATTTGGAGAAGGAATTAAAGTTCAGGGTGAAGAATTAAAAACATTGCGTTTTGCCGATGACATAGTAATTCTGTCAGATACAGCAAAGGACCTGGAAGAGCAATTGAACGGAATGGACAGTGTGCTGAAAGGTGCATATAAGATGAACATTAACAAGAGTAAAACAAGGGTAATGGAGTGCAGTTTAAGAAAATCAGGTGATGCTGAAGGAATTAGATTAGGTAACGAAACAATAAAGGAGGTAGATGAGTTTTGTTACTTGGGCAGTAAAATAACAAATGATGGTCGCAGTACAGATGATATAAAATGCAGAATGGCAATGGGTAGAAAAGCGTTTTTGAAAAAGAGAAATTTGTTAACATCGAATATTGATTTAAGCCTAAGGAAGTCCTTTCTGAAGGCATTAGTATGGAGTGTTGCCTTGTATGGGAGTGAAACATGGACGATAAGCAGTGTGGACAGAAAGAGGATAGAGGCTTTTGAAATGTGGTGCTACAGAAGAATGCTGAAGATTAGGTGGGTGGATCGCGTAACTAATGAGGAGGTACTGAACCGAATTGGGGAGAAAAGAAATTTCTGGCATACCTTGACTAAAAGAAGGGATAGATTGGTAGGACACATTCTTAGACATCAAGGAATTGTGAATTTAGCGTTGGAGGGAAGTGTGTGGGGTAAAAATCGCAGAGGGAGACCAAGAGACGCGTATAGTAAGCAGATTCAAATGGATGTGGGTTGTCGTTCTTATGAGGAGATGAAAAGGCTTGCTCAGGATGGAGTAGGGTGGAGAGCTGCATCAAACCAGTCTCTGGACTGAAGACCACAACAACAACAACAACATCCATATAATGGAAGTATCACTACTTTTTGTCGTAACATAACATTTAAAAAAAAATATTTTAGAATCTGAAGACTGCGGCTTTGATTTTAGTGAAGAGAAAAAATGAACAAAATATGATAAATTACATCCTTACAACAACGTACTTTGGAAACGTATGAATTACACATTTTAGTACTGTTATAAAATTTAATAGTGCTCATTCATTCATAACATTTTTATTTTATAATTATGTACAATAATGAATATGTAAGAATCACCTGACACGTCATACGTAAACAGCGTGCAGTCTCCTTTCGACATGGAGAAGTAAGATGACTCATGCATGCCTTGGCCAGCTTACGCAGATGTTTTCGAATTTTTGATGTTGGATGGAAAAATTATTCCTTTCTCTGTAAACTGTTTGTTGATAGGAAAACAATTCAAAGCAGTAGAAACTCCATAGCGAACTTAAGAATTCATGTACGGTTTTTTGTGTCTCGTTGCCGCCGGTTGTCCTAGTTGTCGATGGCCGAGTAGAGAGAGACCGACACAGGGAAATAGGACGCGAGTACAGAGTCTGAGGTGACCAGCCAGTGGGACAGCAGAAACTAGAGACACTAAGCTAGATTAGTATAAGATATGTATTTCGTAGACATAGTACAATACTTAACTTTGTTATCTGAAGACTAGTGGAATGCAGATACATAGTTTAACTAGATAGAGGCCTGCCTACTGATGAATTATCTGGGGCCTGTCCTATTGCCAAGTGGCCGATACAGTTCAGTGGTGGCCGCGAGCGGGGTTGCAGCAGAGGGCGCTCGTGGCCGACGTCGTAAGACCGCCGCGTCGTGCTTGCCTGGCGGCGCGCGGCGAAAGTACGTGGCGCGCACTTCAGACTTGTGCGACACCACAAGGTTTAGTTCATTGCTAATTGTTGGCATTAAGACGCATTTACCATGAGTTTGAAACAAGTTCTCCAACGTTGTTCGGTGCTAGTTCTGACCTCGGCTACCGATTTTCATAACATGCTGGCAACACAAAAGCTACATTTCATGGATGTGTCGGTAAAGAAACTATGTTCGTTGCTTGCTACCACTAAATGCTCAATTGCAGCGGGTTGTGTTCGGTTTTGCTCTGTCTAGCTATAGAGGTACATATTGTCTTTCCGTGTGCGCCTTTACTCATATTGCGAGAATTGATCCCTTCCTTTTTCCTCCCCTCCCCTGCTCCCTCTAGAGCAGGCTGCAGCAAGTTCTGGGGGAGGAGGGGGCTCCAGGAAGTTCTGGGGGGGGGGGGGGGGGCTGCAGCTCGACAGCAACTGCTTTCCGTGTGTTCCTTTATGAAATGAAGTAGACAAGAATGAACATTTACCTACTTGTCACCTAATAAGATTCACAGGAGTGCTTATTGTTCGACGTCATAAAACTATTATAAAGAAGCATGACTCCCTTCAGAAAATGGTTGTATTGTTTAGCACCAGTTGTATGTGAAGTAGATAAAACAATTCAGTCTACTTATCAACACCACAGAAACAACAATAGGATTCTTTGTCTTATTTTTGAAATCGAGTCATCATGGCGGCCTATGAAATATCGATGACAACATTGCTCGACAGCGCTTTTTATGAAGCAGAAATGAATGTATATAGGAGGTAGCAGTGTGTACTAAACAAAGACGTGAAAAGGAGATCGTTAGCAGGAGATTCCTTGTCACATACATTTGTAGTGTGAGTGACTTTGAGGCTAAGTAAGTTCCTTTTTAAAAAAATGACGATTTGGATTAATGTGAAAACATAAATATATATACGATCAATCAAGTACATGTTTCAGTGTTATTAATTTAACTGAATTACGTTTAAATAAGCCTTCATCCAAAGCTTCACAAACTGTGGGGACAATAATAAGATATGACTGGCTTTGAAATGTGGAATAAATATGCAAGGGTTTCTAGGCACTTCCTGTTGAACATGAGCAAACATTGCAACTGAGATGTACCGAGGTAGAAGATTCTGTGGACAATTTATATAATAAGCCATTAATTATGTATTATTATTAATTATGTATGTTTAATATATTTAATTATTGATTGACATTAAAACTTCTTTCCTTTCTACATGTGTAAGGTTCATTATGAATTCACAAATGAATTACAATTACAATTTTTAAAAGTAACTGTAAAGACAATTGTAACTGTTACAGTTATTTCGATATGCAGTTACTAAGTTACCTTTCAGGGAAGTAACTTTAACTGTAACTTACTTTAAAAAAGTAACCCTGGATCGTTCGTTACAACAATTTATATTGAAATGCACCACGATATGACAGAGTCGAGGCACAAAGAAATGTACGATATTAGCTGCCAGTGGGCGCTGAATTAAATCGACTGGATAAGGTGAAAAATTTGTGCCCAGCCGACTTAGAGTGTATGTGTTAATAAATTGAAATTTTGCACCTTGTGGGAGGCGTGCTGGGGTAGTTCATGCAGTCGTTGCGATGACTGTGTCCCGATGCCCTAGTGGTCAGCGCATCTGCCTAGTGAGCAGTATACTCGGGTTCGAATACCGGCTGGGCAAAAAACTATTCAGCTTTCCCTAGTGATTTAATTCACAGCTCACTCACTGGTAGCTAATTTCTAATTCCTTTGTGTCTTGATTGATAGTAGATGCAGGAACAAAAATAGTGTGTTTTTCGCACATGTACGAAAGAAAAAAGACGACACATATGTATCTATGAAACAGTGATCAGGTGCCGCAGAGTCTTCCAGTGAAATCAAACAACTATGAAAAAAGGACAAAGTGGCATATCATCTTCTGTGTAGAGCTGAGAATCGCTAGATAGGTGGAGTCCCTGCTACTCGACGTTTAATAATCAAGGCGAAATGTGAAATCAGACATCTTGTGTTACATTTTAAAGTTGACAAAGGCCTGTTTACTCAAATACCTCGTCAAATCGAGGGAAACAATGGAAACGTTGGAGATGTATAAAACCGATCCATACGTTTAGCTACCTAGTACGGGCCATAGCTATGTACTAGTACATCACTAAAAATATGAGCTCAAGAAGTGAAACAAGCTGTGGAGGCATGTAGTTCCAACACCGCCGAAAGCAATCTCAGCCATCATCGTGCAAGATGATGCTATTTGTTTTATGTGGTTGCTTTGGTGCTGTACTTAAAAGATTTTACTCACAAGGAGGAAATCCTCACATGAGCATATTATCAAAATTTTACACTGAGGTTGTCTGCACGAAGCTGAGACGAGAGGCTGTTCAACAAGCTGTTCCTGTTCCACGACACTGCTCCAGCACAACTTGTAGTCATACGCACGGTTTCTTTGTGATACGAAATTTCGCCTCCTTCCTGTCTGATCCTAACGTTGCACTCAGTGTGGATCTCTTGTTTTCTCGAGACGGTATCTTAGAGTCATTACGAGGTGACACGTGAAGTGGGTTGTTTCCTGACCATCCAAAATGCAGACTTCAACAACCAGGTACTCTGTGAAGTCATTCATCACTAAGAAGCTACAATGGAGAGTCAAAGAAACTGATACATCTATCTTACATTAGGTAGGGCCCCAACGAGCATGCATAAGTGCCACACCAAGATGTGGCATGAACTCGACTCATATCTGAAGTAGTGCTGGAGGGAATTGACACAAAGCTTCCTGCAGTGCTGTCCATAAATTCGTAAGATTATGAAGGGGGTGGAGATCTCTTCTGAATAGCCCATTGCAAGGCATCCCAAATATCAATAATTTTCATGTCTGGGGAGTATGGTGGTCAGCGGAGGTATTTAACCCTTCATTACACACTTTTTTATATGTTAAAATATTTTTTTTTTGTATTTCAAATTGTTCAAGGATGTCAGGAAAAATGTTGAAAAAAATAAAACGTTTTTACTTCAGGAAAAAAAATCATTTTTGTTCACTTTGCATTTATGCAAAACTGAGGAAAACCTATCATAATTGACTCTTTGCACATATGAAAAACTGTGTGAAGTTTTTCACACAAAAAGGTTATTAAACATAAAAAAATTTTTCATGTCAAATGAACAGCAGATATGAAAGAATTAATCACATATTCGAAAATTAATTAAAGAGACGTCTTCAGACACTATGGAATGCAAGAAAGCAGTTTTTGTCTTTATTAAAACATAAATTCACTTTGTACTTTTCACACATGATAAAGGTATAGCCTTTGCAGTTAGGGCGTTTGCACATTGTTCTCTTCTCATTCCACACTGGCCAGTGATTATAAGGATCTAACCTTACATCCTTTGGAGGTAATGATGATCCCTTATATTTCATCCTGTTTATCTCTATTGGATCTGTGCTAGCTGGTCTAGCTCGTTTTTTTTGCTCCAGGACCAATCTGACAAAGAGTTTGAGCCAATTCAGTTCTAAACTTCTTCTGATTCATTGGCATATTTGTTACTGTTTTTTCCATTAGTACCCTTCTGTACAGAATCCAAGAATTTATTACAATTATATCAATCAGATGGAAAAACAATCGTAAATACTAACGTTTGGATCTAATCTTTATATGACATCTTCCAATGTTGCTATCCAACAAATCTACGTTTCCCATATGTGAGTTGTAAACAGAAACAACAGCTGGACACTGTACCATTCTGTGTTCTCTCTTTCTGTCAAATCTTGTCACTTCAGATTTTGGCAGCTCACCAACAAATGTAGACAGGAAACAGACAATATTATTGTCTTTATACAAAACAGAGGATATGTCCACATTGTCAACTGTGGTGATGTATTCCTCAGAATATCCACATACTTCTTTCTTCAGTTCCTTTTCACTTTGAAATTTGCAGTTTAGTGTCCTATTCCTTTGAATTGTGGCTATAAACTTTATTGTGCACTATTGCACATACGCAAAGGAAATTGCTTTGTGTAGTACTCACATATTTATCAGCAGAAGTACAAGATAAACTGAGCAGAATACTCTCCAAAGGTTGTAGAAGAACTACAGTTTTTTGCATTCACGTGGTCTTCCATTCAGCTACTAACAATCACTGCCGTAAGAGAGCAATGTCAGCCTGACTTAACAATGCTACTCACAGCAACACACATTGTCGTGTCATAAACTCAGTAGCGCATTATAGTGGCAGAATCTTATCAGTTACCATCATAACACAACACTGCGCATCAGCAAAGCAGTTTTAAGCGTCAAAAAGAAGAATTAGCTTAATTGTTTTACTTTTCTAGGAGTTCGTCAACAGAATAAAAAGAGTGAGCCCTGAGGTAACTTTTCAATTTAGGTTTGAAAGCTCGTGGGTTAGTACTAAGATTCTTGAGTTTTTGTGGAAGCTTATTGAAAATGGATGGTGTAGTGTAGGGTATCGCATAGTCCTGCTGGAATTGGCTGGAATTGCCCGTCCGTCAGAATGCACAATGGTCATGAATGGGTACAGGTGATCAGTTAAGATGCAAACGTACATGTAACCTTTCAGAATTGTATGTTGAATTACCAGGAGTCATTTTAATCCAATTTAACACGCTCCACATAATTACATATTTCCAGTTATCAACAGTCCAATGTTGGAGTTGACACGCCCAAGCGAGGTTTAAAGCTTTGTGTCGTGCAGTCAGCAAGGGTATAAGAGAGGGCTTTCTGCTCCAAAACCTCTTATCGATGATGTGTTTTTGAATTGTTGCATTCTGACTTTTGTTGATGGCTAAGCAATGATATCTGCAGCAATTTTCTGCGGGGATGCATTTCTGTCTTGTTGAACAAGTCTCTTCAGTCGCCATCGGTCCTGTCTTTGCATGATCTTTTTCCACCCACACTGATGTTGGAGACTTGATGTTTTACCGGATTCTCGATATTCAGAGTGCACTCATGCAAGGTCACACGGGAAAATCTACACCAAATCATTACCTCAGAGATGCTGTGTCCCAACTCTCGTGCGTTCAGTAAAATGCTCTAGTCAAGTGCAGCTTTTCGACCATGTCACCAGTTAAAAATATTTTAGTTTAAAAATATTTTAACTGGTGACAGTGAAAGCTACACTTGACAACACTATTTGACTCAATGTTTTGTTATGTAACAACTTTTATGTGTTTTACATCTGAGTTTGTATATTGTAGTTTTCAATCCGCAGACTGGTTTTATGTGACATGTGAAAAAACTGAAGGATGAAAAAACGAAGACCGACTATCAAGTGCAACGTAATAAGCGCTTTGGAGCACTCAGTGAAATTGACGGGAATTAAGATCTTGAACTAATAGGGGAAACATCCAGAACTCAGTCACGGATACGGCAAAGGAAACAGTTATGGAAAACACGGTGGGCAAGGAGATCTGGTTTGGAAAGGAATACGAAGAGGCCCTAGAACGGAGAAAGGAAGCCAGGAGCAAGCGGCTGAAAGGAGGTAAATCTGGCGCACGGCAAAGTGCAGTTTGTAAATATTCGAAAGACAACGAAAGCAACTCTGAGAGGAGCGAACAGGAAATATACTAAGGATATCATCATTGAAGCAGAAACAGTTTTCAGAGGATACAACACCAGGGAAATGTTCAGAAGATGAAGTGCCTTAGCAAAGGTCACCAGGCCAAGCAGAAATTTGTCAAAGATTTCTATGACAAGATCCTGACGAACAATTGTGATACAGCTCAGAGATGGAAAGAGTATTTTCGACAGCTTTTGTATTGTGATGAGCCCACATTGCAGTTCGCTCTAAGTACAGC
Source organism: Locusta migratoria (assembly GCA_026315105.1). NCBI lineage: Eukaryota > Metazoa > Arthropoda > Insecta > Orthoptera > Acrididae > Locusta > Locusta migratoria. The sequence continues at coordinate 317,794,960 of CM048748.1, read as the reverse complement.
CGATGCAGATTACTCCCCTCCCCACACCTACCTTGGATGAGATCAAAACCAGAATAAAACTCCTTAAGAAGAATAAGTGTCCAGGTGAAGATGAGAGACTTTCAGAGAGAATATACCGTTTGATAAAGACAATATGGCCCAAAGAAGAACTACCAGCATAATGGAAAACAGCTCTGATCTGTCCAATCCATAAGGACGACAAGCCCTACCTAATGTAAGATAGATGTATCAGTTTCTTTAGCTCTCTATTGTAGCTTCTTAGTGATGAATGACTTCACAGAGTACCTGCATTTTGGATGGTCAGGAAACAACCCACTTCACGTGTCACCTCGTAATGAATCTAAGATACCGTCTCGAGGAAACAAGAGATCCACACTGAGTGCCTATTGTTCGAAGTCATAAAAATATTAAAAAGAAGCATGAATCCCTACAGAAAATGGCTATATTGTTTGACAACAGTCGTATGTGAAGTATATAAAACAATTCAGTCTCTCATTTCTCAACACCACAGAAATAACAATAGGATTCTTTATGTTATTTTGGAAATCGAGTCATCATGGCGGGCTGTGAAATATCGATGACAACATTGTCTGAAAGCGCTTTTTATGAAGCGGAAATGAATGTATATAGGAGGTAGCAGTGTGTACTAAACAAGGACGTGGAAAGGGGATCGTTAGCAGGAGATTCCTTGTCACATTCATATGTAGTGTGAGTGACTTTGAGGCTAAATAAGTTCCTTTTATTGAAAATGACGATTTGGATTAATGTGAAAACATAAATAATTATAGGATCAATCAAGTACATGTTTCAGTATTATTAATATAACTGAATTACGTTTAAATAAGCCTTAATCCAAAGCTTCACAAACTGTGGGGACAGTAATGAAATGTGGAATAAATATGCAAGGATTTTTAGGCACTTCCTGTTGAACATGAGCAAACATTGCACAGTGGAGGGATATTTGTGGAGAGGCCAGACAAACGTGTGTTTCCTGAAGAGGGGCAGCAGTCTTTTCAGTGGTTACAGGGGCAGCAGTGAATGAATGACTGAGATGGCCTTCTAACATCAGCTAACATGACTTTGCCATGCAGTTAGTGCAAACGACTGAAATCAAGGGGAAACTTCAGCCATTAATTTTCCTGAGGAAATGCAGCTCTACTGTATGAATATACGATGATGGCATCCCGTCGGGTAAAATATTCTGGAAGTAAAATAGTCCCCCATTCAGATCTCCGGGTGGAGCTACTCAGTAAGATGTCGTCATCAAGAGAAACAAAACAGGCATTCTACGTATCGGAGTGTGGAATGTTCTATCCCTTAATCGAGTAGGTAAGTTAGAAAATTTAAAAAGAGAAAATGGATAGGTTGCAGTTAGATATCGTGGGGATTAGTGAAGTTCGGTGGCAGGATGTACAGGATTTTTGCTCACGTGAGAACAGGGTTATAAATACAAAATCAGTTGATGATAACGCAAGAGTAGGTCTCATCATGAATAAGAAAATAGAAATGCGGGTAAATTATTATGAACAGCATACTGAACACAAGATGGATACGAAGCCAACTCCGACCACAGTAGTACAAGTTTATATGCCAACAAGCTCTACCGATGACGAGGAGATCGAAGGAACTTATGAAGAGGTAAAAGAAATTATTCAGACCGTTAAAGGAGAAGAAAACTTAATTGTGTAACGGGACTGGAACTCGATAGTAGGAAAGGGAAGGGAAGGAAATGTAACAGGTGAATATGGACTGGGGAAAATTATTGATAGAGTAGATCGCCTTGTAGAATTTTGTGCAGAGCACAATTTAATAATCACAAACACTTGGTTTAATCATCATGAAAGAAGGTTATATAAGTGGAAGAGACCAGGAGATACTGGGAGATTTCAGACTGACTTTATAATGGTAAGGCAAACGTTTAGAAAACAGGTTTTAAACTTTAAGACATATTCAGAATCAGATCTTTATATTTTCCATAGGGAATTGCTGGCAAAAGTGTGAATTTAAATAAGCACGAAAATCTTCAGATCGTTATTCTAGACAATATAACACTATTTACTTATTATCACATTAACTTTTTACCTTGTGTCATCTGCTCTGCAGCATAACCTGTTACATTACCTACCAATTTATTTTTACAGGTTGTATATATATATATATATATATATATATATATATATATATATATATTCTTTCGTCTCTCCTGAGGACTGGTGGGCAATGATTGGCTTGTATGCTGATGTAACAGCACAATTTACATATCTTCCCTAGCTCCTGCATGAGATGTTATCGTGGGTTAGATGCAGCATGGTATAGTGCTATATATACGCCTATTGTCAGAAATGTTTTGTCAATGTAACCAACTTATTTTAAGAAACGGTTTATGAGTATTGCAGAGACATATTTGGCTCGAGCTCTTTCGTAAAGGAGTGAAAGAAAAAAATTAGACGTTAGCTGGTAGCTCTACAGAATCGAAAACAAAAGGTACAGGCCAGAAGTTGCAGGAAGTACTTGGGAGTGAGTACCAGGAAACAAGGACAGTGAAGCCCAGTGCAGGGTTAACTCAGGTTAGTTGTAACATAGGGGATTTATGTAGGAATTTCTCAAAAGAGGATCTGGTAGTGATAGTGGGTGGAGCCGTGAATAATCTTGATAGGGACGGGGAGTATGTTATAGGTGGTGATGTGGTCACGATAGTCACTGAAACTGATGGCAAGAATGTTCATTTCATGCAGCTGTTTCTGCGTAATGATAACCCTCTTCTTTATACAGCTGTCGCAGGGCCGTCCCGAGCAAACTCGGAGACCTAGGCAAATTATTCTAATGGCATGCCACTTAATAAAATCGCAATAAAACATGAATGTAAAATACACATTGCATTTTTATTCAAATACATAATCATAATGTACACATTACATAAACATATTCCCCCATTAAATTGGGACACATCCTACACTTTTATACAACAATGTTACTATTTCGTTGTTTTTACATTCTATCTTTTAAAAAGGTTTTGGTTGATACTTTACAATAATTGATAAAATTATAAGCTTGAATATACTAACAGTCACACAAATTTCATTTTTCTTGCCTTGGGTTTTTCAAAATCTGAGACGATCTTTTTTAAATCTATTGTGTCTGCTGTTTCTCGTACATTTGACAAAGTTGCCTACCCACAAATCTTCCTTGAGTCATTGTGGATCGCAGGTATGTTTTTATGGGTTTTCATTTCGAGAAGCTGCGCTCACCACCGGAAGTGTAAGCAACACTCTTAGTGCAATAACTAAATTAGATGCCATGTTTGTAAGTCTATTGTTACAAATGTAACTCAAAACGTCCCGTGGCACTGCGTTATTGGGTACTTTTGTAGTAATGGCTTATAATTCAGTGCATAGATCAGTAGCATCAATATCTTTAGAGTCTTTGTAAATTAGAGACTCTTCCAAATTAACAAATTTTTCAAGAACAGCTTTGGGAGTTTTTTTGTTTTGTACATCATGTATTTTGTACAGACAGCCAAAAACACCATTTAGGTTGTCAATGTGATGAAAACTCTCGTCAATTAAATTTAATACAGTATCTAACATTACAAAATAAAAATTAATTTTGAAATGGTTTTGCGCGTCACGAATAGGCTCACCTTCTGCTTCATAACCATATTGTCTTTTATTATGTCTTAGACAGACTGGTTCCGCATTTGATGAAAATAATGCTGCAATATTGACTGCTTCTGAAATTTCTCTTGCTTCTACCAGAATTTTACCATATCCCAAATCACCTCTACAATCATCAAGGGGGGGGGGGTTTGTTTTTAGCAGAGCATTTGTAGCATCGTTAAGATCAGTTTCTTTTGATTGAAGAAGTCAGTGTACACTAAAGAGAGTTCAGAGTGGCGGAATCTGATCACGGGATGATAAGTTGCAAGTTGCTACTCGGCTATTCATTAAAGGCTTACTAGTAAAAACTTCTGAAGAGTCAAGGAGAATACATGAAACATTGACTTGCCAGTTTCTGTGTTTATGTGTAGTAACCGGAAATTCGTCGCTCCTGGAACCGCAACGCAACAGCAAAGAAAACCGCCCCCGAGCGCACGAGGGTTCGACAAGTTTGCCGCCCCCCAAATTCGAGCGCCCTAGGCAATTGCGTAGTTTGCCTATATGGACGGGCCGGCCCTGGCTGTCCGGCGTATTAACACGAGGCTAGAGGAGGCGCTGGCACGGGTCACATTGCAGTGGTGTCAGTTAAGAGTATACAAAGGTTGGATTTGCCGCGGTGGAGTAGCCGAGCGGTCTAAAGCGTCTCGCTGCGGAGCGCGCGGTTGCTTGCCGTGGAGGTTCGAGTCCTCCCTGGGGCACGGGAGTGTGTATTGTCCTTAGGTTAGTTTACCTAGGTTTAAGTAGTTTGTAAGCTACGGACTGATGACCACGCAGTTTGGTCCGATAGATTTACAAACATTTGAAAGGTTGGATTTCACTAGGCATGATCTGGATCTCAATACGTACGGAAAGGGGAGGTTGGCAAAGCTCGTAGTTGATAGTGCAGTAGAGGTGGTGGTGTCACTCATGGAAAAAATCCTGTAGTAGTTGGTGTTAGGGATGCAACTTTTTTTTTTTTTGGATTGAAGGCAGCTAATAGGTATTCCTGCTTAAAGGAAGTGGTCCTAACAAAGCAACCACGTTCGACAAAGGTTAAGAATGTCAGTAATAAGGCAATTACTATATTTCATCAAAATATACAAGGTATCAGAGATAAAATTAATGAACTGCTTCAAGATGTTGACTCTGACTCACTGGTATTTCAGAGCACATTTTAAATGATGTGATAACTCAGAGACTTCATTTCCCAGAATACAGGTTAGCTGCCTTCTTCTCTAAGAGTTCCTTGGAGTGTGGGAGGATGGCAGTAGCAATACTACCAATGACAATATTTTTGTGTATGTTTTATTATTATAGGGGTATCCTGTTAGCAGAATAGTAAATGGCCTTTTAGACGATGATGCACAAATTGTAACTCTAAAAGGTCTTTGAGTTGAAACAAATGTTAAATATAATTATAAACTACTTAGAAAAGCTAATCCACTTGCAATTGAGACCTTTTTAAAACTAATTAAGGAACATGAATGGCAGGATGTTTATAAAGCTAATAATATAGATGGTAAATGTAATACGTTCCTCATCACATTTCTCACGCTTTCCACTAGAACGCTCAGAAAAGGGCACTTCCACTAACAGGCAGCCAGGATGGCTGACAAAGGGGATAAGAATATCGCATAGAATAAAGCGGGAATTACATCAAATTGTTAGCAGTCAGAATCAAGCTACAGTAGCTCATTACAAACAGTATTGTAAGGTTCTGAAAAATGTTCAGTCGTGAAGGGAGTGTCTGGATAGCAGCATGAGGTAGACGATATAAAGTCAGTGCGTAGTAGGAATGTTTCTGTTACTGATAAATCAGATATATGTTGTTATGTTGTTATGGTCTTCAGTCCGGAGACTGGTTTGATGCAGCTCTCCACCCTACTCTATCCTGAGCAAGCCTTTTCATCTCCTCATAAGAACGGCAACCCACATCCACTTGAATCTGCTTACTATACGCGTCTCTTGGTCTCCCTCTGCGATTTTTACCCCACACACTTCCCTCCAACGCTAAATTTACGATTCCACGATGTCTAAGAAAGTGTCCTACCAAGCGATCCCTTCTTTTAGTCAGGGTATGCCAAAAATTCCTTTTGTCGCCAATTCTGTTAAGTACCTCTTCATTAGTTATGTGATCTACCCACTTAATCTTCAGCATTCTTCTGTAGCACCACATTTCGAAAGCCTCTATTCTCTTCCTGTCCGCACTGCTTATCGTCCATGTTTCACTCCCGTACGAGGCAACACTCCACACAAATGCCTTCAGAAAAGACTTCCTTACCCTTAAATTAATATTCGATGTTAGCAAATTTCTCTTTTTCAAAAATGCTTTTCTTCCCATTGCCATTCTGAATTTTATATCCTCTGTACTGCGACCATCGCATGTTATTTTACTACCCAAGTAACAAAACTCATCTACCACCTTCATTGTCTCATTACCTAATCTAATTCCTTCGGCATCGCCTGATTTTCTAAGACTACATTCCATTATTTTTGTTTTGTTCTTGTTAATGTTCATTTTATACGCTCTCTTCAACACACTGTCCATTCCATTCAACTGCTCTTCTAGGTCGTTCGCTGTCTCTGACAGAATTACAATGTCATCAGCAAAACGCAATGTTTTTATTTCTTCCCCCTGAACTTTAATGCCTATTCCAAAATTTTCCTTGCTTTCCTTCACCGCCTACTCAATGTACAAATTGAATAACATCGGAGAAAGGCTACAACCCTGTCTTACTCCCTTCCCAACTGATGCTTCCCTTTCATGCCCTTCGAGTCTAATAACTGCGGTCTGGCTTTTGTACAAGTTGTAAATAACTCTCCTTTCCCTGTATTTTACCCCTGCTGACTTCAGAATTTGAAAGAGTGTAGTCCAGTCAACACTGTCAAATGCTTTCTCCAAATCTACAAAAGCTAAAAATGTAGGTTTGCCTTTCCTTAATCTATCTTCTATGATAAGACGTAAAGTGAGTATTGCCTCCCGGGTTCCTACGTTCCTCCTGAATCCAAACTGATCTTCCCCGAGGTCAGCTTCTACCAGCTTTTCCATTCTCCTGTAGATAATTCTTGTTAAAATTTTGCAACCATGACTTATCAGACTGATGGTTCTGTAATTTTCACACCTGTCTGCGCCTGATTTCTTTGGAATGGGGATTATTACATTTTTCTTAAAGTCTGAGGGTATTTCGCCTGTCTGATACATCCTACACACCAGTTCAAATAGTTTTGTCATGGTTGGCTCTCCCAGAGACTTTAGTAGCTCTGAGGGTATGTCATCTACTCCTGGGGCCTTGTTCCGACCTAGGTCTTTCAGGGCTCTGTCAAATTCATCTCTCAGTATAGTATCGCCTATTTCATCTTGATCTACTTCCTCTTCCCTTCCTACTACATCATCTCTAATTTCATTTCCTTTGTAGAGCTGCTCTATGTACTCTTTCCACCTTTCAGCTTTCCCTTCTTTGCTGAGAACTGGTTTCCCATCTGAGTTCTTCATATTCTCAGAATTACTTTTCTTGTCCCCAAATGTCTCTTTTATTTTTCTGTAGGCGGTATCTATTTTCCCCCTTCTTGTACATTCTTCTACAGATTTGCATTTGGCTTCTAGCCACTCCTGCTTAGCCATTTTGCATTTCCTGTCAATCTAATTTTTTAGTCGTCTGTACTCCGTTTTGCCTGTTTCATTTACTGCATTTTTATATTTTCTCCTTTCATCAATTAAATTTATTATTTCCTGTGTTATCCAAGGATTTTTTGTAGGTCTTGCCTTTCTACCTATTTTGTCCTCTGCTGCCTTCACTATTTCATCTCTCAATGCTACCCATTCCTCTTCTACTGTTTTATTTCCCCCTGTTTCTGTCAATTGTTGCCTAAATCTCCCTCTGAAATTCACCAGAACTTCACGTTCCTTCAATTTATCGAGGTCCCATCTCCTTATTTTCCTACCTCTCTGCAGTTTTTTCAGTTTCAGCCTACAGTTCATGACTAACAAGTTATGGTCGGAGTCTATATCTGCCCCTGGGTATGTCTTGCAGTTTATAACCTGGTTCCGGAATCTATGTTTTACCATTATAAAATCTATCTGATACCTTCCGGTGTCTCCTGGTCTCTTCCAAGTATACAACCTTCTTTTGTGATTCTTAAACCACGTGTTTGTTACAATTAAATCATGTTCCGTACAAAATTCTACCAGGCGACTTCCTCTTTCATTCCTTCTGCCCAGTTCATATTCACCTACTATTTTTCCTTCTCTTCCTTTTCCTACTACCGAATTCCAGTCTCCCATCACAATTACGTTTTCCTCTCCCTTAATTGTCTGAATAATTTCGTTTAGCTCCTCATATATTTCTTCGATCTCCTCATCATCGGCAGAGCTAGTTGGCATATAAACCTGTACTACTGTTGTCGGTGTTGGCTTCGTATCTATCTTGACAATGATAATGCGATCACTGTGCTGCTTATAGTAGTTTACCCGCATTCCTATTTTCTTATTCATTATCAGTCCTACTCCTGTGATACCCCCAACTGCTTTTGTATTTATAATCCTGTACTCACCTGACCAGAAATCCTGTTCATCCTGCCACCGAACTTCACTAATCCCCACTATATCTAACTTCAACCTATCCATTTCCCTTTTTAAATTTTCTAATTTTCCTACCCGATTAAGGGATCTAACATTCCACGCTCCGATCCGTAGAATGCCAGTATTGTCTTTCCTGATGATAACATCCTCCTGAGTAGTCCCCGCCCGGAGATCCTTATGGGGGACTATTTTACCTCCGGAATATTTTACCCGAGAGGATGCCATCATCATATTTTCATACAGTAGAGCTGCATGTCCTCGGGAAAAGTAACGGCTGTAGTTTCCCCTTGCTTTCAGCCGTTCGCAGTAACCGTGTGGCAAAGCCACATTAGCTGATGTTACAAGGCCAGCTCAGTCAATCATCCAGACTGTTGCCCCTATAACTACTGAAAAGGCTGCTGCCCCTCTTCAGGAACCACACGTTTGTCTGGCCTCTCCACAGATACCCCTCCGCTGTGGTTGCACCTACGGTACGGCTATCTGCATCATTGAGGCACACAAGCCACCCCACCTCGGCAATGTCTGTGGTTCATGGGGGTATATGTACAGTATTTAATAATCACTTTCTGAGTATAGCAGATGAACTAAACATAACCCTAATTTCTACAGGTAAACATTTAACATTGTCAGAAAATGGCTCTCCATGGCTGTTACCAGAAATAGACTTCCATGATACTTAAAAAGGGGAGATTGAGCCAGTAATGAAATTACTAAAGACTAAGGACTCTTGCGGATATGACAGGGGTATCTAGCACAATTCTAATGTACCTTCTCCATATTTTAGTCCAGTACTTACCCATATTTGTAACTTTTCCTTTCAGAATTGTCAGTTTCCTACCACTCAGTAGTGGAACCACTTTATAAACTTTATAGACAGCCATAGACCTATGTCTATGCCATCAGTCTTTTCTAAAGTTATTGAAAAAGCTGTATATTCAAGATTAATTGATCATTTCAGTTCACATAATTTGTTGTCAAAATACAGTTTGGTTTCAGAAATGGTTTAACGACTGAAAATACTATATTCACGTTTCTCTGTGAGGCACTTGATGGATTAAGTAAAAGGCTATGAACCTTAGGCGCCTTCTTTGATTTAAGAAAGGCTTTCGACTCTGCTGATTACAAATATTGTTTCAGAAGTCCGAACATTATGGAATAAGAGTAGTAGCTCACAACTAATTCTCCTCTTACTTCAATAAATAACAGACAGCAGAAGGTAATTATCCACAGTGTTGAAAATGGCTAAAACGTGCAGTCACAATGGGACACAGTTAAGTGTGGGGTGCCCCAGGGGTATGTTCTGGGAACGCTGCTGTTTCTTATTTATGCTAATCATAGCAAAACTCAGATTTCACAATTTTTAACACACAAATTAATAAAACTGTCATTTTCACCACACATACTGGGCATATGATAAGTGAGACTGAACATTTCAAATTTCTAGGTGTTCACATAGATAGTAAGCTTTTGTGGAAAGCCCATATTCAGGATCTTGTTCAAAAACTAAATTCTGCTTTATTTCCTATAAATATCTTGAATAATACCTGTCTTTTCTTCAAAAATCCCACCATCTTCATTTAAGATATCAGATAGTTCTCGTCTGTCTAACAACACTGGACACCTATCGTTACTGCCACATCTATGCTTTATGTACATCATGGAAATTTTTTGCACAATCCTGAGAGAAATCAGTCTTGGATCGAAGTGTTGGAGAGAATAAAAATTTCAAACAATTAATCTCTTCTTTCTAGCTAGTGATCCAATCCTATAGTTTAAATAAATTAACTGATCATTAATTACAGCAGTTGCCTCAGCAGTATTAAAATCTAACACAACTTTGTATTCAGTTTAGAAATCAAGATCTAAAATAATCTGAGTTGTAAGAAGGGGCACACTTAATAAATTTACGGAAAACTTGACAAAACACCTTTAATTTTAGTCATAATAGAGGTGACATGAGCCATGTCATAAGCTTTTGGCAACTGTAAAGTGTGGCTTCACTAATGACTAAGATTGGACTGCCTGAATCGAATACTGATGACAAAGAAATTTCACCAACGTGAATTATGACAACAGGGTGTTCTGGCATGTTTCCGATGTATGTACTTTCTTCTAATAAGGTTTCCTGTGTCATCTAATTTTACAAACTGAATTTGATGTTTTTGAGTAATGCCTTTTGGCTCAGTACTATTTGTATGGTCGAGAGGTCATAAAAGTGTGTACACGGTCCATGATGTTCGACGATGGCTTCACACTGTATATATTTAACATTTTATACGTTAAAATTTTTCTGTCCGTCTTTGAATCGCCTGTTTCCAATTCATTGTCTATGCCCGACCACATAACGTCTACATGTTTGCTGTTCATTATTTCGTTAAGTAATTCTATAGATTCAGTAAGTAATTGGTGGTAGTTAGGTTCCCTTATGTGTCGTGTACATGACTCGCGTTGGCATGCAGCTGCCAAATCTCACTATGTTTTGTGTCCCCACTGTTATATCGCCGCGCGGGAGTAGCCGAGCGGTCTGGAGCGCCACGTTTCGGATCGCGCGGCCTCCCGTATCGGAGGTTCGAACCCCCCCCCCCCCCCACCGCCCTAGGGCATGGATGTGTGTGTTGTCCTCAGTTTAACTTAGTTTAAGTATAATTACGTAGGCTTCCGTGGCCAGAGTCAGATGACATAAAAGTTTTCTGGGTGTTGTACCGCGTCATGATGTAAGAAGGCTATTACTTAAATAACCGACGTTTCGGCCAACGTTACGGTGGCCTTCATCTGGACGATGTAAGAAGGCTATTACTTAAATAGCCGACGTTTCGGCCAACGTTACAGTGGCCTTCATCTGGGTGTACGTTGGCCGAAACGTCGGTTATTTAAGTAATAGCCTTCTTACACCATGAAGCGGTACAACACCCAGAAAACTTTTATGTCATTAGTTTAAGTAGTTTGCAAGTCTAGGGACTGATGACCAACCTAGTTTGGTCCCATAATAATTACAAACATTTGAACATTTTGAACTGTTGTAACTTGCCTCTGTGCTAGTCATACACGTGTATCTTTTAATTGGGCTACTTTTGATTTACATGTTTGGTGATTAATATACTTAATTTTTCCAATCATTACCTTACTGCTGCTGCATTGAAGAAATTAATTAGGATGCTGCGTCACTAGTTAATGAGTGTTATCCGACGGGGTACATAGTCAGGAATGGGGAGGTTTATCGCGTTTTGCATTACTGAGTGGATTTGGTGATCGTATTTTCAATACTTGAGCTTCTCTTTCAAAGCTGCGATTGCGTAAGATGAACTTTGCCGGTTCTGCTCATAATTTCTGTCCGGAGCATTACTTCTTTCCCATCTCCTATTTTCATCTTTGTAATATTTATTGTTGCTGGTGTTATAATATTAATGTGAGGTCTGCCGTTCTAGTTAGTATGCAATTTTTCGCTGTGCTAAATCTTGTAGCAACTTCTGAAAAGCTTTAATATCGTCTTTTCAACGTCCTGCTAGTACAATATGACTCAATGGCGTCAGCAGTTTGCTCAGGCATAACCTGATTAATTCTGCAGGGCTATAGGGTATGGTGAGGAACCTACTCTTCTGCACCATGGGCTGGAAATATTCTGTAGGACTGGCGAAGCTTGAATGATCTTAGTTCTTCAGCACAATTATGCTTTTATTTACCCTGATCTGTGATGCATCTGAGCAATAAGAAGACAAAAATGCATGGTGAAATTCTCCCTCAGGTTGACATTCTTGTGTAAATATTCTTATTTGTGTGGCTAGTTCATCATAGAGATAGTCTCACATGAACTCTAATTTATGGCTAAATGGCCAATTTGGTGATATACAATACTGGAATTGTTGTAATCACTCCTTCGGGCGCATGCCATTGGGTAAATTTCTGAAAATTTTGAACTTCTTGGTAATCAAGAAGTGTTTGTAATCGAATGAATCACTTGAAGGTGCAGATGTAAGTGATCTACCTTGACATCAAGTATCTAGACTGCATTGTCTATACATAATCCAATACCTATTATCTGTGGTTACACGACGCTTCTGTAACGGCATAAACGCATGATTTTGCCTACTGTGTGAAAATTCTGCGTCGTTTTGTTCGCCTACTACATCGCGTTCAAGCATCAGTGAAACTAAGTGGGTCTATTCTGTAACCTCATTTACGACATTATCGCGAGGAATCTGATTGTTAATGCTGTCTTTCTAAGGTAACATATTTGTCAGTTGCCATGAAAGGAACTAAATATGTAACACCAGCATCGTTATCGGTTTTATTACTTAATTGAATTACCGTAACAATGAGTCCATCTGCTTGTCTATTTAACCGTGAAATCTCTTGTATTTCAGTAAGATGAACATGTGATTCTAAACTTCCTATTATTGGTTCATGCTGTTCATTTACTTCATGTTTGATCTCTTGAAGGTCATCCTTAAAGCGATTGGCAATCCTATCTTCCATGTTCTGAATATTTTATTTAATCTCTTTATTGTCCTCATTAATGGTTTCAAACAGCGAATTACAATTTTCTTCAGTGGTTTTAATCCCTGCGACAAATTTTGACATAATTATCTGGAGCAATTGATTATTGTAGAAGTTTCTAATCCTGTGAGTTGTGGCAACGTATTGTCTGTTGCTTCACTACCCGAAGCAAAATTATCGACCACGTTTTTTCATTCCATGTTCGGTAGAAAATACTTGGTAACTTTACTATGCTGACTACTGTGTGATCAATTTCCAACATTGTGTATCTGGGGTACTGTTAGTAACGAAGAATTTAGCCGTGATTAAACGTTTAATTGACCTTGAAAATATTACTCCATCTAACCTCGTGTACTTTAAACAATTCTAATGTATGCTAATAAGCAAAGTATTTTCATCTGGATACATATGACAATGATTTACATTAACTGTTGCCTGTTGAAACGTCTAGATTTTCAACGTAATGATGATAGCACTGGCTTTAAGCATTTTAAAGGCGACATCGTGCCGCACACATTAGTCTTGTTCCGTGCTCGAGGTTAATGAGGTCAGCGCTTCATCAATTTTGCCTCCAGCCGCTGACGCAGTTTAGTGGCGGCGGAGAGCACTTTTGTTGAAAGAAATAGGAAAGTACTCTCGTACTCTCTACTATGATGTTTTGATGCTAAAAATCACTCTGCTATATTAGTATCGCCACTGCTCTTTTATGACAGTTATTTAATAAGAAATAAGGCTAACAAAATTTTATGTTTTCTGAAACATCTACATTTAACTATTTACTCTTTATTAATGCAAACATGAAACTTACACTCATTCAGTTGGTTAAATGGTAATTTTCTTAACACTTGCAGTTAACAATAATTAGAAGAATGAACATAAATACCTAATTTATCATAAATCAAATTCTAAGATTATTTCTACACGTACGAAGAATGCGTGTGGCTCGATAGCACAGTGCCAGACTGTAAATCTAAAGGCCGTGGGATCGATCCGCCTCCAGGTCCTAGGATTTTTATCTGTCAGTTTCCACTCGTTTCACCTCTCGCAGTGTTGCTGATATGATAAATATCGAGTAGCACCGTGGTTCGGAATCCACGTTAAACTATAGGTTCCCCTATAACTGGCTATGTAAGTCAGTTCTAAGGTCGGGGGGAGGTAACGGTTTACCACTTCCAAACAAGACCATGCCCAGTAAAGCATTGTGGTGCTCAAACCAATCTTCGAATTTTTGACTGCTTTATCTTTTTTACGAAAAATGTGCCTCTGGTTATGCAACTCTGTTCATAGATAATCAACTGTTGTTAATGAAAGTAGGAAAAGATTATTCTTTCTAACTACAACAATTTAACCATTTCATTAGACATATTAGATTTCATAAGATCATTGTTTTTATAACAACGATATGATTTTTTTTTAAATGTTATACAAACATTTACATTCATGACAAGCTTTTTAAAACTAATTCGTCTTCTTTATACTATGAATTCAAAATAGAATTCTCAAAAATACTCTTATAATATCCGATCACTACGAAAAATGCAGCTAAATTACAAATTTTTATTTTATCTTATTTGTTGCCGTAACAACATGTATGAGAAGTTTAAACAATAATAAAATTTCCTTCACTTCAATAGTGACCTGGAGAGTGGAGTGCCTTCCCTTCGACCGAACAATGACCTCATTGAGACAATGATATTACTGATCTGCTGTATATCTTTGGCACGCAGTACCAACCTATTACAAACTTTATTATTTTTCTATACCAAAGAATTTACACGATAAATTTATAGACAGACATGTTTCAATGTTACTCAACCAGTATGCAAATATAAACAACCACACATAAGCAGTTGCAATGCGACGGTGCGAGCAAAATGGCCGATCAGTTGCAAACACGAAGAAGAAAGTACACTGCTTGTGTCCATTGGCTGACTAAGGCTGTTGGAGGCCCTGGGCGGCGCCGAAACAAAATGAGTCCCGCCCCCCCCCCCCAAAATCCACATACACGTGTTACTATAAAAAAGAATTCGAGCCCCCCCCCCCCCCCCCTGAACGAGAGACACGGGACAGTCTAAAAAAAATAGCTTTCGAGATTTGGAGGCCCCAGCATAACGAGATGCAAATCGCGCTCAAAAAATAATAATAAATAAAAATAAAAATAAAAATAAAATAAAAAAATTACTACCTTCGAAGTATTTGGAGGCCCCAAGACCGGAGGCCCGGGCGGTCCGCCACTCCGCCCCCTTAGTCCGCCACTTCTTGTGTTGACTGTAGTTGAAGTTTGATCATATCCGCGTTGATACTTAGTGTCAGAAGGACCTTTCGTTAAGGGACGTTTCCAGACGGCTTGGAGTGAACCAAAGCGATGATCTTGGGGGAGGTAGAGATACAGGAACTATCCATGTCTTGCCTCTCTCTGCACGCCCAAAGGTTACCATAGTAGCTGATGACTGCTAATTAGAAGCTCTGAGGAACCCTGAGAGGGAATCCACCATGAATAATGACTTTCGTGCAGCCACAGGACATCATGTACGACTCAAACTGAACGTAAGAGGCTTAATGACAGCAGTTTCACTTCCGACGTCCATGGCAAGGTCCAGTTTTAACAACGAGACGTCAGCACTTCTGTCCGCATTCTGTTTATACAGCGTGACTGTCTTTGAATTCCGCATGCGCAGTGGGTTGTAACCCACTTCCCAGATCGCTGTGAGAAGTGAATGTAGATGTTTGAGGAGTACAGACTTGTTATACTTGATAATCTCTGTAGTGATCCCATCTTCACCTGCAGTCTTTCCATTGGCAAGGAAATCTATTGCTTTACGAGTTCTTCCATGGTGGGCGTTCCATTTAGCTCTTCCACAACTGGCATTTGTTGGATGGAGTCAAGTGCTTCTCTGTTAATATCATTCTCAACTGTATACAGCTCTCTGTAGTGTTCAACGCACCTCTCCATTTCCTTGCCTTCATCAGTGATAACTTCTGTATTGGTCTTCAGAGGAGCTGTTTTTTTTTACTGTTGTATTACTGCTTTCTTAATTACATTGCCTCAGTGTCCCCACAATCGGCAGCTTTCTGAATACTTCCACATAAATTCAGCAAATAATTATTTGTACACCTCCTAGATGTTTGTTGTGCCCTGTTCTTTGCTTCTCGCAGGTCATCCTGAGTTCTTCCATTTTCTTTATAAGCAATCAAGGCTTTTCGTTTAGCCTCAATGACTGGTTCCATCTCCTCCAAATTCTGCCCGAGCCAGTCCTTGTTTCTATTATCTTTTATCCCAAAGGCTGTTAATGCCGATTTGTAGATGGCGTCTGAAATTTGTACCCATTTGCTATGAATATTCTTTTCTGCTTGTACGTTTACTGATAAAGCACTTACAAAACTACTGGCAAATTGCTCTTTTCGTTGCGGGTTGTGAACATGGTATGTATTGATCCGGGGATTACTCTGTTTGGTGTGGCAATGTTTCTAAGGGGCGAGTATCAGTTTGCTCGCCACCAGAGAATGGTCTGTGTTGCAATCGGATCTATGATAGCTTCGTGTCAGATCTGTTCTTCTAGCTATTACAAAGTCAATTTGATGCCAATGGTGAGAGCGAGGATGTCTCCATGACACCTTGTGTCGATCCTTAAGTTGAAAATATATGTTTGTAATGCATAGTCCATAGAAACAGCACATTTCAAGAAGCGTCTGGCCATTTTCATTCATTTTTCCCACTGCACGAAGACCCAGACAAATCGGCCATGTGTCATTTTCTGATCTAACTCTAGCATTAAAGTCACCTAGACTATATAGTGACTCTGAGCCAGGTACTTTGGCTATTCTGTCAGTATATCATAAAACCAATCCTTTTCTTCAATGCTGGATGATAAAGTGGGAGCATATACACTAAAGATGTTGAGCCCGTCTCTCCTGCAGTCCCGCAGCGTCCAAATTCAAGCGATGAAACTCTCTGTCAATTACTGCGGTCTTGTAAATGACGTCAACGTCTTAGGTATCATCAGTGTATCTTGGACACATGATCCTGACATCAGATAGCAATACGAAATGGTAGTTTCTTTATTATTTCCTTTTTATTTTTGGTACGTGTACTGTATCAACTCGTTTGTCGAAGATACTAGTAAGCTCCACACACCCTATGAAGCAGGTGGGTAGTGGCGGGACAGCACCTTATTGGCTGGGTTGGCTGGGGGCTGCCCAGCTTGAGGCGGGCGGTAGCTGTCCAGTGAGATTCAATGAATGACCTCTCCCACCGTCGGAAGTGGCGGCCCCTGGCGCCCGAGTCTTACGCCAGTACGAGAGAGCTTATACCCAGTAACTGCCTCTTCCCCTGTTGTGGCGATGTCCTTGAACATTGCTGAAGTGTCCTTTCCAGGATGCTACATGTCTGAGCGATGGATATGGAGACCTGTGAGTCGCCCAAGCATCACGTTCTCCCTCTTGGCCCAAAAGATAGCGTCCAGAGGAAAGGCAAGCCAATATGTCCGGTATCACTTGGACTGCAGGAGTCTACGGTTCTTACCTAGGCGGTTAGAATAAGAGGAGATACCCTTAATGCCATAGAAGTGAAGCCATTGTCGCCATATTATGGAGTCAATAACATTTCTGGTGCGGAGTGTGTTTTCATTGATTACGAGTTGAAAGTGCTACTTTATCTAAAAAAGAAGAAACAAATGTTACCTGCATTACGTATGGATGTGCAAACAAAAGAAGAATCATCTGCCATTTTACACAGAAAAATTTTGTTGCTGTGATTTTCTCTGAATACCTTCTACTTTTAATTTTCATTTTGTTTCTGTGATTTTCCCTGAATAACTTCTAAGTTTCATTTTTTCAAGATACAGGATCCCTTGAAATTTCAGACCTGGTGCTACAGAATTTTATTATGAGTATTTAATGATGTGGAACCTGTAGAAAGAATTTTCGTATGTAGGCCTATTCAACATAAAAATCGTCTCTACAGTTATGAACTTACGAAAATCATTATTGGAAATATCTTGTTCTGCATTTCCGGTGAACTACGACAACTGATAATTTCAGTTCTTGTAAAGTATTTGGGTATTATCCCAACACTTATCGAATGAGATTTTGAGTTAATAAATCAGAGTTCAGCTATATAGAAGGTGTTCAATTGTCCACAAAAGTATACTATATGAAATATGTACTCATAAATGATAGTCGATTAAATGTGTGAAAGTTAACAGGGCAGGAACCACACAGTTCTTTAATCTGAAACATATTTCCTTGGGACCGTAAGATGGCGGACTGGCTTCAATCGACAGATACGTTTTGGATAGTAGTGGCATTTCCCCTTATTTTAACCCCATTGGTTCTTATTGCTTTAATCTCCTTGGTTCTTACCATGTTCCAACCTCCTTGCCATTTTCTTGCGGATGGGCCTGTCTCCTCTAGAGGCGTTACAGTCGCTCGAAGTGTCAAACTGAAGCGGCAGTACGTACGTATATCTTAGACTGTGATATTAGAATGTAAATAAGCAATAAGCATTGCATTCATAGCTTTGAATCATATTTCGTAGAATACAGCAACAATTTTCAGAAATATAATAAAACTGAAAAATCAAAGAGTAAATCACATTTTTCAAAGAGAAATTATTGTTCAGTATTTCGCGGTATATTCTTGAAATCGATAAATGTCTTGATCCGATAGCTACAAAACTTCACACGAATGCCCGCTGGGCTAAACTGAAAATTTCCTAAAAATTTCATCAAAAAGCTCCAGAGTCCATAGAGGACATGCATACATTACCTCGTGTGTCGTATTCATTGATTTCTATTCTGTCTGGATGTTGAACTTCAGCTGTCTTAGCGTGCCAACCGTAGACATTCATATTTAGTTTCTTGCTAAATTCAAACATGGCTGCTATGAAGCATTACAAGAAAGAGAAGAAAAAATCTTTCGATTCCACTCCTACATCAGCCTACTACATCAAATATTGAATTAAATTCCAAATGAAGAGGTAAGCAAATTTTTTTGTCACATAATAACTGGTATAAACTCTTTTGACAAATTTAAACGTGGCGGACGATGCTAAATCGTGTGCAAAACATGAATGTGCATGCACACTGCAGTTCTCTGCTCGGACATCAGAGTTATACATCCAGTATATATATAGAGATTACAACGTTTCCATTGCCGCAAGGTCTCACGGACTATACGAAACAATAATAATAATAATAATATGGTTTTCTGTTCCTCAGGACCTAATGGAACAAGTCAATACATGAAGTTTATCACAAGAATGGTAAGAGAAAAATTTTAAGTAGTCCTATGCACACGACAATCTTAAGACTAACAAGGAAAGTACTTGGGCTCGAACAAACACATATACACCAAACTCGTATGAGAGATAATGTAAAGATCCCTTATTGCACAAGTGATACTCCCGCATCTGCAAAACTCTGCAGTCGTTCGTTAGAGGCATCAGCGTGTGCCATGCCGCATTGCACTTGGACCTCTCGGTTCGCCAGTAGGGACGGTGAAGTGTGCCTCCGAAGTTGCGTTTTGCGATGTTATTTGTGTGGTGAAGCGTCAGATGGGGCGGCGATTGCTCAAAATGTTCAAATGTTTGTTAAGCTTATGGGACTTAACTACGGGGTCATCAGTACCTAAACTTACAAACTCCTTATGAACTAGGACGGCACAAATATCCATGCCCGAGGGGGGATTCGAACCCCCGACCGTAGTGGCCGTGCTGACCGTGACTGGAGCGCCTCAGTCACCTCGGCCACCGCGGCCGGCGGCGATTGCTAATCAAACCTACTAATGTATTGCGATTAGTTGAGATGTAGTTACGAAGAGCCCTTCTTCGCGAAGATTGTATTAGTGTAGAAGATGAATGATTTGCATGCTTTCTCGTATCTGTTATAGTACAGAAATATGAGCATAAGTTAGATACTGTTGTTACAAACTCATAATAATGATAATAGGGATGATAATGACGAACACCTTATTGCAAGCGGTAGTGCTACGGTAAGTGCGGGAAGAGGCGATGGAAGCAGTGGCAGTGAATACCAACAGTCTTTCGGGAAGAAGGTTAAAATTGCAACTATCGTCACGGCTTTTGATGACAATTCGCTAGAGAACATGTACATAAGTTATAGTTAAGATATCTGCATTACGTATGGCGTCTACAATTATATCTACAGAGCTATCTAGAGCATGGTTGCAGAGCTTTGCAGAAAAACGACACCCTCCAGCACATTGAGGTGTACATAGAGATCCTGTAACCAAACGTTCATACAGATATGTTTGTTCGAGCTCATGTACTTTCCTTGTAAGTGAAAAGAATCAATAAAGAAAAAAATAAATTCGCTTAATTGCTTAAATTTTCTAGGAGTTTCTCGACAGAATAAAAGGAGTGAGCCATGCGGTAACTCTTCAATTTAGATTTGAAAGCGTGTGGGTTAGTGCTAAGATTCTTGAGTTCTTGTGGCAGCTTATTGAACATGGATGCTGCAGAATACTGCACACCTTTCTGCACAAGTGTCATGGTGGTGTGATGCAAATGTAGATTCGACTTCTGTCTAGTAGTATTCACCAAGTGAAAGCTATTAACTCCTGGGAATAAGCTGATATTATTAAACAACAAACGACATTAAAGAAAAAACGTGACGCTAGTGTCAAAATTCCCAGACTACTGAAAAGGGGTCAACATGACGTTCGTGAACTTACTCCACATATTGAGCGAACCGCCCGTTTCTGAGCCAAATTATCCTTTCGGTTTCAGTCAAGTTACACCGAAAAATAACGCCATACATCATAAATGAGTGAAAGTAAGCGTAGTAGACTACTTTTCGTGTTGAAAAATCACTTATTTCAGATATTGTTCTAATGGCAAATAAAGCAGAATTTAGTTTTGGAACAAGCTCCTGAACATGGGCTTTCCACGACAACTTACTGTCTTTCTGAACACCTAGAAATTTAAAGTGTTCAGTCTCACTTATCATATGCCCATCATGTGTAATCAAAATGTCAGCTTTCGCCAAATTATGTGTTAGAAATTGTGAAAACTGAGTTTTACTGTGATTTAATATCAACTTGTTTTCTACAAGCCATGAACTTATCTCTTGAACTGCATTATTTGATACTGTGTCAATTTTAAGAACAACATCCTTCACTACCAAGCTAGTATCATCAGCTAACAAAAATATTTTACAATCACCTGTTATACTCGAAGGCATATCATTTATATAAATAAGAAACAGCAATGGTCCCAAAACAGAATCCTTGTGCTCCATTGCGATTGTACGTCATAGCCATTTTCAACACTGCGGTGAATTACCTTCTGCTGTCTGTTATTAAAGTAAGAGGTGAACCAGTTGTGAGATACTCCTCGTATTCCATAATGTTCCAACTTCTGCAACAATATTTTGTGATAAACACAATCAAACGCCTAGGTTAAATCAAAGAAGACGCCCCATGTCCGTAGCCTTTTATTTAACCCATCAAGTGCCTCACAGAGGAACGAAAATATAACATTTTCAGTCGTTAAACCACTTCTAAAACAAACTGTACGTTTCACAACAAATTATCTGAACTGAAATGATCAATTAATTTTGAACATACAGCCTTTTAAATAACTTTAGGAAAAATCGATGGCATAGAAATAGGTCTATAATTGTCTACATTATCCCTTTCCCCTTTTTTATAAAGTTGTTTTACTACTGAGTACTTTAATCTGTCAGGAAACTGACCATTTTGAAAGGAAAAATTACATATATGGCTTAGTTCTGGGCTAACATATGGACAACAATACTTTAGAATTCTGCTAGATACCCCATCATATCCACAAGAGTCCTTAGACTTTAGTGATTTAATTATTGACTCCATTTCCTCTATGGAATATTTGACTACAGTATCGTATAACGATTGTAAGGGTCTTCTGAATGTAGAGTTCATTTGCGAATATTCCATTTGTAAGAACTACCCCAGAGATTTGCTTTAACGTAAGCATGGGCAGTACCTCTATATGGAAATGCGCCACAGTATGCACTTCAAAAACTAAATGTATTGCAGTTTCGGGCCATCAGGCAGTGTCTAGGAACAATGAAGTCGTCACCATCAAATGCCCTTCTAATTGAAGTGAAAGAAATGCCTCCGGATATCCGTAGAGAACTACTTGCCAAAAGGTTTCTGCTTCAAAGATTTGTAGTGATCAACCACCCGGTCATAGTTAAAACTAAGAGGATACTCATCAGAAGACAAGTGAACACCTTTGTTAGTAAAAGCCTTCCGATGTCTCAATTTTACATTTCCTCTGACACAGAAGGACCCAATTTTACCAGTGTTCAGCAAGGAATATGAGACAACAGTCTACCAACTTGAAGTTTTTTTATCTCCCAGGCAGAAAGAGTGAAGAGGTTAAAGACAATAAAGATGTAACAAATTATCTGGAAAACAATGGCTGGATTTTTTGCATATATATACAGACGGATCCAAAACACTGGAGGGAGTCGGTTGTGCATTTTACTGTCCCAGATTACACAAATCAAAAAAGTTTATGCTACCACCATTGACTAGCATCTACACTGCTGAATTAATAGCAGTTAATGAAGCAGTTAAGTTTGGAACAGAAAGGGGGAATAAGACACTAATTTTGACAGATTCTAGAAGTATTTTAGAGAAATTGCAGCATAGAAACTGGAAAGCCAACAACAGCTATATTTATGAGTTGGTGGAAATAATAATGAAAGCCAATAAAGAAAAGAAATGTGTTCATTTTATGTGGATAAAGGGTCATTTAGGCATTCGGCACAATGAAGCAGTTGATGCTCTAGCAAAAGAAAGCATCAAAGATGGGGACCCACTATTTATACAGCTTCCATATTTCGATTTTTCTACAAGTCTCAAAAAAGAGACATATAATCAATGGGAACAGCAATGGCAAGTTTCGCAGCAGAAAAAGGGCCTCTCATATGCTACACTTCAGGGTACCATACCAGCAAAACCGTGGTTCTGGCAGAAGAATCTTCCAAGAAGATACGTAACATCAATGATTAGAATAAGGTTAGGACATGCATGCTTCCCTCTACAGGATTAGAGTGAAAGACTCCCCCAAGTGCAATGTTCATCCAGAAGAAGATGGAGATCTTGATCATATCATCCTTGGATGCACCAAATATCAAATATACCCCACAGCAAAATAAGCTATGGCAGAAGCTCGCAAAAATGAAAATTCCCTTTCCTACAAACATAACACTGTTAATGAATGAGAACAAGCCAAACCTTTATGATGTTTTATTTAAATTTTTACAAGAAGCGGATATACAGCTTTGACATCAAGTGTGGAATTTATAAGTTTGTAATTTTAAAATTTGTAAATTTGAATTTGTAATTTTTCTAACCTTGTTTAAAACAGATATATATACAAAAAGTAATTGTACACTAAATTAAAAAATGTAATGGCTGTATTGTTTCATGCAAAAAGCCAATAAAAATAACATCAATCAATCAATCGGAGAGCGTCGATATTAAAGTAATGCAAGTATTATTTTCTTAGTAGCTGTACAATATGTATTCCTAGACTTATAGGCAACTATTTAGCATATTAAGTAAAGGTCCTCATACAGCGAAGTAACACACGAATCGTCACAGTTTCGAGTGATTCTCGTAAAGCGGACAGCGGAAGTCACAGCTGATCAATGAGACTGATTAGACGGGCGCTGGCGTGGGCCGCGTTATCGGGACAGGATGTGCTGATGAATCACCTCGGACGACGTGCGGATTCTCACAGCCGATAGCGCCTTCCTGCTGCCAGGTTACGTTGTGAATTATAGACTTATTCAACGTAGTGCTCTTGCTTGAGTAAAGGTACCGCCTGTAGACAATTCTACGAACTTGAAAGCACGCGTGACTTGAACTGTGAAGCCGAGCAAATAAGCATCAACAGAAAAAATGGTAAATGACTTCTTAAATAATCTGCTGACTTGTTGTGAAATGTTATGTGGTTAAGTATGGAAAACACACAATTCAACAGTACTATTCCGTTGGAAGCATGATATCTCTTTTAACCTTTGTATACCAACACAGCTGAATAAATACGACAGTAAAGTTCCAACTTAATACGTTTCCTAGGTGATGAAAACGTAAGATGGAAAAACCATATAGCAGACCTGCTGAAATATTTTTGCCATAATTACCAACTTTGAGGATATAGAAGGTAGTAGAAGTTAACAGTGATGTCATTTGGGTTTATATTCTGGAGCAGAACATCACTTAGATTAAAAACTAGCTGCTTAACCCGCTATCCCGGGTATATATACATTTTTTTCAGTGTTAGAAACGAAAATAAAAATTCGGAAAAGATTTCATCTTCATGTATTCACGAAAAAAGCTTAGGAATTATGAAACAGTAAAACAAAGAAATAAGATTAATGTAATGTAATTTATTATCGTAGTCCATCTCGTTTTTCCCTTTCTGTCCATCGGCTTCTACCTTACTAGCTGTTCATTTACGTTTCGTCGTCATGCAGCTCATTACTTATCATATATCCTTCATTGTGTGTCCTACAATAATTTAATTTTCCAGATTTGTAGAGTGTATTATTACGAAACTGTCAGTGATGAATAAAATAATAGTGGTTGGATAAAGTCTCGTAAATCCCGCGTCGCTTGATGGGGCAGTTTTGGTGACTCATTGTTTACGATGTCATATCTCCTGAAATATGTATCGTAGGTAGTTTTTAACCCCCAAGTGATTATTGTCTGATAGTACGCAACATGTGTACCAAGCTGAGATGAAATCGGTCCATTATTTTAGGGGATGTGGGAAAATAGCGCATGATGTAGCAGTTATTCGGAAATTTCATTGTTTATACGTCATATTTTCTGAAATATGTGCCATACTATGATGTAAACTTGAAGGTATTTGAACCTAATGTTTGCAAAATATGTCGTGAATGGTGTCAGTAGTAAAGACGTAATAAATCGAAACCTCATGTGTGATGATGCGCTTTTTCATGAACCAAATTGTTCATGACTTCATATATCATGAACTATATGTCTAACTGTGATATAAAATCGAAGGAACATTCAACAGTATGTATGTGTACTGTCTGTGAAATGTCTCGCGAATTCAATTTACTGTATAGAAGTAATAACTTGTGACTTCATGCCAAATGCCATAGATATACATCAAGAACATTGGAAAAGTATTAAGCGATAAACTTGTTTCCTATTAACATTTTATTGGGGTTGCCAGCCAGAAAAGGTTTTGTAAAGATATTAAATTATGTTTAAAGTTTATTGCAAGACGCTAAATGCTCTCGTTCTCAAATAGTTGACGAATAAATCATGCCCCGAAAGATGGGTCAGTGTTTATTGTTTATGATGTGACATCGCAGGTGGTTCCTGACCTTAAAGATTATTTGTACCAAATTTAGTTGAAATTGGTCCATTAGTTTAGGGAGCAGATTTAGAATGTTATCGCTTGATGCGGCCGATTTTCACGAATGTCATTGTTTATGATGTCATATTTCCTGACTTATGTTTCGTAGGTGGTTCTTACCCCGACAGCGATTGTTGCCTGATAGTAAGGAACATGTGTACCAAGTTTGGTTGAAATAGGTCCTGTAGTTTAGGAGATGTGCAACATGTAGCCAATTTTATAAGATGTATAGATATTATTTACATAAAAAGTGCATCTCATTAAGTAGCTGGGAATATATAGACAAACAGTGGATTTATTCACTTGCGAAATATGTTATCAATAGCCTACCTGAGTTTGAGAATAACCGATATATTCAAAGTAGTGGAACACCAGAAAGATCTTCATTACTCCTGAATGACAAACATTGACCCAGGAAGTTGTGAAATGTACAACTATAAAAGTTTTTGAAAATTTACCAGGCACCTTATGCGCCTCGGTTGCATAGTGGTAGAGTGCCAGACTACAGATCCAAAGATCGCGGGTTCGATCCCTGCCAGGTCCTAGGATTTTTATCTGTCACTTTCCACTTCTTTCACCTCTGGCAATACTGCTCATGTGAAAAATACCGAGTAGCACCGTGGTTCGGAACCCACGTTAAACTGTAGGTCCCTCTATAACTGGCTGGGTAAGTCAGTTCGAAGGTCGGAGGAAGGCAACGGCATACCACCTCCAAACAGGACCATGCCTAGTAAAGCACTGTGGTGTTCAAACCAATCTTCGGATTGTTGACTGCTTTACCTTTTTTTTTTACCAGGCACCTAAAATGATTGACAGGTATCTGAACTGCTTAAAAATGTAAATTAAAGATGTTCCTAATTGAAATTTTCGAGAACGTTTTCTCATTTTCAAGTGCAACAGATTTGGATGATACCATGTACAATTTTCTGCCTCTCGTCCACTTTAGTTGCCTTTTTAAGGTTGTACTGCAACCGGAAAATCGGACAAAACAGTTTCCAGGCAAACTTTACATCCAAATTCTTCCATCGGATTGCCATAGGGTATAGCGTGAAACATCATTCGAAGTCATTGGTTCAGAACGATGGACTCGAATGCGGGAGGAGGGTGGTTCAAACCCGTATTCGGCCATCCTGGTTTGGGTTTTTGGTGATTTTCCTAAATCATTCCTGGCAAATGCCGGAGTGGTTCCTTTGAAGGAGCACAGTCGATTTCTTTTCACGTCCCAGACAAAAACTATCCTAGCGATTGCTCCGTCTTTGAAGACCATACGATGTCGACCGGATGTTAAACCCTCTTTACTCGTTCCCGGTAATCCTTCCAGCATCGCTGTTTGCACCACACCATGGCATCGATTACTGATATGTGTGGCTTAGGAGAACGTCCTCGGCCATTGTAGGTCATTATTTTTAACACTCTACATACATTGCGCTTGTTGGGTTGCTGATACAACTTGGCAACTCTCATGCTCTCGTGCAATTTATTTACAACCAGTTTCCGCAAGCTTGACAGTCCGTGTTCGAGTCTGCCTGGGACTGTTTCCCTGTAGTGATTTCTTTGCGTATCCACTCTACTATCACCTCTCTAACAGTCGATACGACAACTTTGCAGGTGCTGAAAGTTCCAGATGGATTTGTCAGATGACATCCAACGATGGAACACTCTGAGCTCGGCTAACTGAGACGTTATCCTTTCACTTTACAGCGAACTAGGTACGCCTTGTCTCCTTTTACTCTTTCAGGTCAGCCTCTAGTGTCATCTAGTGCACAATTTCGCTTTACAAAATGTTCAAATGTCTGAATAGTCTATGGGACTTAACTACGGGGTCATCAGTCCCTGCCGGCCGCGGTGGCCGAGGGGACTGAGGCGCTTCAGTCACGGTCTGCACGGCCACTACGGTCGGGGGTTCGAATCCCCCCTCGGGCATGGATATTTGTGCCGTCCTTAGAATTAGCTAGTTCATAAGTAGTTTGTAAGTTTAGGGACTGATGACCCCGTGGTTAAGTCCCATAGACTTTACAAACATTTGAACATTTCATCAGTCCCTAAACTTACAAACTAATTATGAACTACTTACGAACTAGGACGGCACAAATATCCATGCCGGAGGGGGGATTCGAACCCCCGACCGTAGTGGCCGTGCAGACCGTGACTGAAGCGCCTTAGTCCCCTCGGCCACCGCGGCCGGCTTCGCTTTACATACAGGTATCGGTTACTTTCGATCATTTTGCGTTTTTACCGCCTCAATAAGTGGACAAAATGTTTCCAGAATTGATTCAAACTGATTCACAGGTGTTTATATTTTGAAGTCAAACCTTTCATACAAAAATGTTTTTATCTGATTCAAACAGTGAATCAATTTGCAGGTAGTAGCTGGACTGTGTATGGTACTGTCAAGTGTCACCGCTTAATTATGAAGGTGTGTTTCTTTACAACAGAAACGCATGCTTTTCTTGAGAGATGCTGAAGTATTGCGTAAAGCTCACTAGCTATTAATGACAAGAGAATAGAACGGGCGTGTGTCGTAATATGCTGAGCACAGTTTAAAATGGCCTTAGATGACATTACCCAAAGTCAGAACTTGAAAGGTGCATTATAAAAAGACAATACTCGACCTACAACCGTTCTGTTTACATATCATCTTTCTTTTGAGTACCACTTTCCAGATTATCTAGAAAACATACCGATAATGTAATTAGATATATCAATATTTTGGGTGTTTCTACGTGGTCATAATTTAGACTGATAATTTAGCAGTATTTATCCTTCAAAAATGTTCACCATTTATCAGATCATTAAAATGACGTAAAAATGTTTCACACAAAATGTGTTTCAGAGTGACGAACTCTTGCAGAACATAAGTGATTACTTCTTGGCTGGAGCAACTGAGTTACTCGAAATGTAATGTATCTGCATTAAAAGCTTTGGAATTATAGATCCTGAGTTTTTGTCGCTTGTGAAAGTCGTTATTAATTAATAAATACAGAGCTATTCAGAAAGAAGGAACAGATTTAAACTTTCATTGGTTCCAAACTGCAATAGATGGAAACATAGTCGCCACAACGTGTCATAAGACGATTGCTGTATTGACAGAGAACTGTTCGTAAAAAATATGGAAAGCCTTATGAAAATTCTAAAGTGTCTGTGAGGGTAGTATGCTGCATATAGGGAGGGAGGAGTGAATCTAGTTCCGAAGTCAAGGAAAATCATCCGTGGCACATTTTTTCGTTTTTTTTTAATATTTTTCTTTTATTTTATTTTTTTATTTTTTTATTGTTCGTTCTTGTAGTTTTGTACACGCAATTTTGGTGCCGGTGAACTTAAAGTTTTGACTGAAAGGTTGAAGGACAGTGATGTAACTGTAATTCATAGTTCATTTACATTATTGTTACAGGACTATTCATCGAACTTCATTGTTAGAGATTGTACATTCCTTTGGTGCATCCCAGTAGAACAGTCTAATCATTCTTTAGGTTTGATTGAAGTACAGAGAATAAGAAGGGCCGCGGCGGAGTGGCCAAGCGCATTGAGAATCTATGCTCCGATGCGCGAGGCCGTTCCCCGTCTGGGGTTCGAATCCCTCCTCGGGCATGGATCTTTGTGTCGTCTTTAGTATAGGGTAGTTCATAAGTAGTTCGTAAGTTTAGGGACTGATGACCCCGCCGTTAAGTTCTTTAAGCTTCACAAACATTTGAACATTTTTGAACAAGAAGGAAGGAAGCTTGGAATTTAACGTCCTGTCGACAGCGTGGTCATTAGAGACGCAGCTTACGCTCGGACTGTTTGGAAAAGGATGTGGAAGGAAATCGGCCGTGCCATTTCAAAGGAACCATCCTGGCATTTGCCTGGAGTGATTTAGGGAAATCATTGAAAACCTAAATCTGGATGGCCGGAGGTGGATTTGAACCACCGTCCTTTTGAATGCGATATAGGTAACACTCGACTCAAGTATGACAATTGGAGATGTTACCATTTACATGACTCGTACAAGGATGCTAATATGACATTTTGTTGGGACTGGGGGGAGGAGGGGGAGGAGACGGGGGTTCAAATGTTTGTTAAGCTTAAGGGACTTAAATGCGGGGTCATCAGTCCCTAAACTTACAAACTACTTATGAAGTACCTTATACTGAAGACGACCCAAACATTCATGCCCGAGGGGGAATTCGAACCCCCGACGGGGAACGGCCTCGCGCATCGTAGTATAGCGCTCGGCCACTCAGCCGCGGCGGACCTGGGGTAAGAAGTATTTTTAATATTTTGAGAATGGAATCGAGGTGCAGCACATCTAATGCAGTGAGTGCAGAGCTAAGATCTACTCTCTTCTGAAAGAAGGAAGTAAGTACCAAGACTAAGTTAGCAGTGCACCGCTCTATCTTTCGACCAACTTTCTTGTATGGAAGTGAACGTTGGTTGGATACAGGTTACCTTAGTCATAAGGTAGAGGTTACAGATATGAAAGTAGCAAGAATGATTGCAGGTAGTAATAGATGGGAACAATGGCAGAAGGGTGTCCATAATGAGGAAATCAAAGAAAAACTGGGAATGAACACCACAGATGAAGCAGTTAGAGCGAACAGACTGAGATGGTGGGATCATGTTACACGCATGGGAGAAGCAAGGTTACCTAAGAGACTCATGAGGTCGGCAGTGGAGGGTAAGAGGAGTCGTGGTAGACCAAGAAGAAAGTACTTAGATTCGGTGCAGAATGACTTTGAAGTAAAAGGCATAACATCAGACGAGGCATCAATGTTAGCATTGAATAGGGGATCATGGAGGAATTTTATTAGAGGTACTTTGCTCCAGACTGAACGTTGAAAGGCATAATCAGTCTCTAATGATGATGATGATGATGATGATAAGAATGACGACTTTCAACTAGCCCTGAAAAGTTCCATTTCGATCCTGTTAAAAATGTAAAATACGTAGTAATGATATTTTAAAGAAAAAAAAAAACAACATGTGTGTAAACTATATTCTTTCCTTTTTCTGAGAGCCAGGGGACGGGTTAACCATCCTCTTCCCTTACCACCTGCTTTGGGCGCCCTTTCAGCCGTCAATTTGTTTGCTTCTGAAGGAAGTTACATCGAGCTCAGCTGATACCCTGCAACTCATTTGCTTCATGTTTCTGCGAATGAATACATGAACGTGACCATATTGGATGCATTTTTCCCGTACACTTGAGGAAGAATTTTTTTTATCTAGGTACCATTGTGAAGAATGCTACTCGACTGAATTAAGTTTAATAATTATTTTCTATGGTCACTATTACTTTGACGATTGCTGAGATGGTTCATTTGAATATTTATAACAAATTTGCTTCCTCACATTTGCCCTTACTGAATAAACATTGTAAACCTAAGGCCAAGTTGGGTATTTAGAAATGTTATCATCTCTCCTACTATCGTCGCAAATTTTTTCCACGTCATGATTCGAATCGCACACTTCTGGGCCGAGAACCATCTCATGGAACATTTTTGGACGTAATCTGTGTAATGCATAAACCGAGTAAGAGCGAACAAGTATATATATTGTTACATATAGGATTGTAGCGCCTCGGTCGCACAGTGGTAGTGTGTGAGACTACAAGTCCAAAGGTCGCGCCAGGTCCTAGGACTTTTATCTGTCACTTTCCACTTCTTTCACCTCTGGCAGTATTGCTCATGTGAAAAATACCGAGAAGCACCCACGTCAACCTTTAGGTCCCCCTATAACTGGCTGGGTAAGTCAGTTAGAAGGTCGGAGGAAGGCAACGGCATACCACCTCCAAACAGGACCATGCCATGTGGTGTTCAAACCAATCTTCGGATTGTTGACTGACTGCTTTACCTTTTATTTATATATAGACCACCCTTCACAAATGTTCTGGTAAAAATTTGTAGTTGGGGATTGTAAAAGCCAACGGAGTGATTTGTTGGGCAGTGTAGGCGATAATTACTCGAAATATTCGAATCTGTAATGTGAGAAGGCGAAAGGACAAGTTGTTCCATCCTGATGAAACCAACTTTTGCGTAAAATTTAGCACAATAGATTGGAAATAATGCTTTACAAACATTTTAAAT
Organism: Locusta migratoria; assembly: GCA_026315105.1. Lineage (NCBI taxonomy): Eukaryota > Metazoa > Arthropoda > Insecta > Orthoptera > Acrididae > Locusta > Locusta migratoria. The sequence goes on along the minus strand of CM048748.1, from coordinate 317,763,787 downwards.
TACAGTGAGGTATTTTCCGTGTCACCATATTGCTCACTAGAAATCTCTAATTTCCTCCCAGAATATTTCAGAAGATTGTCACACTTTGTAATTTGGAATAGACAATTCGATCGGTAACACAAACCCATAAACTGAATTTGGACATGTCACTAGATCTAATAACTGTATTACTGGTAAAACATAAGTAACTCTTGTCATGGACAAAGTATCGAATTTTGGTGTACGTTTTACACTAGTGTTAACGTGAATGACACCTTGAGGCTTTGTTACAATGGCAATGAAAAATTACTAGAGTAATATGAACATTATATGAACCCAGCCAAGGCAATCAAAAATCTTAATCCAAACCTTTATATTTCTTGCCATCCTACGTAAGAATCGTAAGTTCCAGCAGGTGTTTATCAGTCAGGCTGGAGATGATGCGATTCGTAACTTATCGGCGTACCTCTCACCCGTCACGGTAGCAGTTACAAAACCAGAATCACGCAGTTCCTCGAAGAAAAAAGGCCCATTAACGGTAGATGTGGTACATGCAACCCATACCGTGACTTTCCTGACGTGCAATGGAGTTTCCACGACAGTTCTAGGATTTTCGGTAGCCCAAATTCTCCAGATGTGGGCGTTGACAGACCCTCGGAGCGTGAAATGAGCTTCGTCGGTCCACAACACGTTACTCAACCGATGGTCACCTTCCACCATATTTTGAAACATCCACACCGCAAATGCCCTCCGCCTCACTAAATCGCCAGGTGACAGTTCATGATGCCGATGGATTTTGTAAGGATAGCATCAGAGGGTACGCCTAAGAGCCAACCAAACAGTAGCGTATGGAATGCCGGTGTGACGTGCGACTGCACGAGCGCTGACCTCCCCGTGCATAGACGAACCCGCTACAGTCTCCATTTCTCCCCGAACTATCTCAGTAGCATTACGCCTTGTGCTCGGTCGGTCACTACGGGATCTATCGTCTAAACAACCCTGGGCTTCGAACTTCGAAATCATTCTCGCCACAGGTGCATTTGTCAACGAACCTTTACCCGTTCGAATCCCCTTCCTATGGCGATAGGACCGTAACGCTGAGCTAACACATTCCCCATTCTGAAATACAGCTTCACTAAAAGCGCCTTTTCAGGTAACGTCAACATGCTGCGACTGCTGGTGCATCTGGTTCTATCTCTCTCTCTCTCTCTCTCTCTCTCTCTCTCTCTCTCTCTCTCTCTCTCTACAGCTTCTTTTATACATGATTTTCATGCGCACTGACGTTTTGCTGTCCAGTGCCATCTGCCGCACTTTTTTTTTGTTCTAATAAATCCCCTTGTCTTTCTAAGCAGTGTGCCAATTTTTACCTCCCCATCTACATTATTCCGTGATTTATTAAGTTTTCAAATTTATATCGACTTTTTGATCACCCGGTACTTTCAGGTGTGTGGACAGCTAAATATGTGTGTTTTGCACAGAGTGTTTTGGCGTTGATGATTGAATATGTAATGACACAATGACGCCATTAAATTACATACAATTTCTTTCGTATGGCATTGATATCTTGTTACTTTGTTTCTCTACTTGAGGTACAATGCAACGTTTTGCACGGGACTGACACACCAGTGTCCTGTTTATGATTGCCCGTTATTCCAAGCATGGTTTCGCGCGGTACCGAGTGTTCGAGATGAAAGGTGTCCGTTGTTAGTACAAGTTTGTTGGTGTGAAAGAACAAGCAACAACCAAATGCCGAACTCCGTGTGCAAGCCAACATGTTAGTTTATCTCTGATCAGGGTTTAAAGTCGTCTGAGATTGCGCAGAGGATGTCCTGTAAGTGTAATCGATCGACGGTTTGTCTATAGGTCGTGAAAACACCTTTTATCTCACGAACAGATAGTTAACGGTACTACATGCAGATTCGAGAGCAAAAATATTTGAAATTAATCTATAAAATTTAATTTGACATAACATACAATGAAACACGTATATCTATTATCTCATTTTAACAGACAAACCGCACACCAATGCACAAGACGCTAGAGTTAAAGCAGCTCTCGTTATCTCGCGTGTCAAAATGGAAGTGTCTTGTACCTCTTATTTCTGAGAAGAAGCGATAAGATTACACTGGCAGGAGGCAGATCACGTCAGTCTCCTGTTCATGGAATGATATCCTGTTCTTGATCGTCTGTTACGATATCAAGCAATAGTTGCAACATACCGGATTTAATATTTCCTTTGACAACACCCACGTTGCTACAGAACCGCGTTATAGAATTACTCTGTAACATGTAATAGGCTCTTGGATGCAATGTCCGTGCAGTATAATGTACAACGGTAGTGTAGTTGTTAGTTGTATCTTAAAATCTGTGCTTATACTTTCAATTATACCTACTTTTTAAAAAAAATTGAAGGCTGTGAGAATGATTTAGCCTCTCTAAAGAGTGTTCTTACCTATTTAACTGTACAGGAAACTCCTTCATCTGTTCCAGCTTATATACTGTGCTTATGTTCCTGTTGAAGAGATTCTGGAGTACAACTTCATTACTATCGTTGTCACAACGCAGACAAATACCTCCTTATGATTGACCAAATAGTAACACCTAATTTTAACTCTACTTGAGTTTGAAAAACTAAGCGAAAGCAGTTTCAATAAAGACTTCATCTTATAAATTACCTCGTCTTCATTATGGAAATACTTTCCAGACTAGGGCTTTCTTATTCGAATTATACATTGAAAGATGTATACGGACGATACCATTGATGTTACAACAAGGAGGTTAGAATAAACGGAGGAGACATTATCTATGACGATCACATACGTCAGTTGAAACCTGTTCGCCAACTTAGTCAGTTTTGGAATGCTATTTCTTCCTTAAAACCATGCGTTAAGTCGACAATCGTACAGTTCATGCATCGAAATGTCAGTCACTGCAAAGTATGTACTTTCAAACAATATACTTTCTTCAATAAATCCTAATAAAAACTCATCATAATATATTTGAAAACTCAATCTTAACGGCTAATTTGCACTCTTTGAACACGTTGTACATCAGGGCAAAACCGTTGGACGTTTTATTGCTGTTTTTTAAGTGACATAAAATGTTAATGGTAAAGCAGTCAACAATCCAAAGATTGGTTTGAACACCACAGTACTTTACTAGGCATGGTCCTGTTTGTAGGTGGTATGTCGTTTCCTTCCTCCGACCTTCGAACTGTGTTACCCAGCCAGTTAAAGGGGGGACCTACAGTTTAACGTGGGTTCCGAACCACGGTGCTACTCGGTATTTTTCACATCAGCAACACTGCCAGAGTTGAAAGAAGGGAAGAGTGACAGATAAAAATCCTAGGACCTGGCGGGATCGAACTCGCAATGTTGGGATTTGTAGTCTTGCACTCTACCATTGTGCAACCGAGCCGCACCATAAAACATTAGTTATACAAACCGAACACTTCTACAAAACTTAACAATATGGCGGAGGCAGGCTTCACTTTTTCAGCGTAAGGGCGTCTCCCTGTATTCTAGCCTCCTTGTGTTACAAATACTAAGTAATTATATCTTTGCCGCTGTCAACATCAGCTGTTAAAATTCATACAGCTATCCAACTGTCATACCACAGCTATTGTAAATTACTATACTGAAATATGACTATATAAATCGACATCTATCAATTATTATCAAACGTAAGCCTCCAAATTAGAAATTAATTCGTCACTGGTATAATATTAACGTAAATTTTTTTGTTATATCAATATATATGTTTTACAGTGTACATTCAGTGCTCTTGTCCATAGAGTGAAACCGGTAAAATTTAATAAATAATTGTAGCGACTTGTGGCTGTTTTATATAATCAAATTTATTCAAGAACAGACCGCGTATCACAGGTTGTAATGTCAGAAGAATAGAAACGGTAAAGCTAAGCTTGCCAGTCCAAAGAAGCATCATGTATGCGTGAGTGTCATATGCGAACCGGGACGTTACTTTGAGTAAAAACTTTCTTTTGGACAGCTTATGCAACGCTACGACAGTCTCGTAAATTCGTCAGGAGCATGTTAAAAAGATAAATAAGAGAGAGAGAGAGAGAGAGAGCATTGCGTAGCTATCTGACGTGTTTTCACTTTCATTAGTGGAGTTAAATCCACTATTCGCACATCTTAATGATACACCCAGCAGTTGTTCAGGGTGATGAGTCAGATAAAGAAGTAATCCTCATTGACCTCACAGGAATGCTGCATATCTGCTGCTTGCTCGATTAGGTAGACATTTTGAATTGCTTGTAAGCAGTAACGAAATCCAGTGGCTTTAGACATTCATTTTATTCAAAATGTTCAGTTATTGAAAACTGAATCCCGAATAATAATCACGATTTCCAGCGTCACCAACATTGAGATACGCAAGTGCTCGAGCACCAAGGCCTTCACTGGTTTTTTGTCACACAGCGTCTACGGGTGAGAAAGTGCTATAATTTATTCAATGATATTAATTACCTGAAGAATCTAACGTGTGTTTATCTTCGGTTTATTTCTAGTGCGTTACACAGTAGTATTTGTTTTCTTGTCTTATGTGTTGAGACAGAGTTGCTATACGTTGAGGGAAGTATCTTCATCGCTGCCGTCGGAGGTGATGTGCTGACTACTTATAAGTCTCCTTGATATCATGAAAGCTGGGGGAGCGACTTGACCGCTTATGGTGAAAATCTGTGTAATCTGATGAGGCAGGGTCGCTTTCAAAATATGTTTCGTGACACTTAAAAAATTCCTCTCTCGCAGTATTTCATTATAACCACTGCTATATCTGCAGAAAGAGGCATCGGCGATAAGTTTCTAGTTGCTACCGACGACTGTTTTTACCCTCTGGATCTTACGAAATGGATGCAAGATGTACGACAAAATGCTGTTAGAACTATAAGTATGTTTTGTGGAGCAGTCTGTCCTTAGATGTCAACCCATCAATAACTACGAAGTAATAATTAGCTATTATACGAGGGACGAAGCCAATATACTGCCCTGGGGTAAGCCATTGGAAAGGTTCCACAATCGGCTACGTTTTCCCTGAATACAAAGAATCGATGATTCTAAATTAGGTTTCTAATTATATCAGCAAATTTTCGATCTCTAGTTATCTCGTACAGTTTTTCAATTAGTTTTCGAGTGTTGACAGTGTCGTAGGTGGCAGTCAGACCAACAAAAACAGCTCCTGTAACACTTCTCTTCCGAAACCTCATTTGTATTAGCCCTAGTATTTGTGAGGTGCAGTTTGTTTCAGGACTGAAACCCCTTTGTTGTGCTCTGAGTTTGGCCTCTATCACATATGTGCGTCGAGTTTGTAATATTCATTCAAAAAAATTATAAATGTGGCAGATATAATAATATCGGCCCTCCCAGCATTAACTCAACAACACGATACCGGTTGGCAGGCAACGGAAGAACGATATACCGGCCGGCGGGCAGCTGCAGAACGGGATACCTGTTACGACCTCATATAGTCCACACAGACATAGGACGTAGGATAGTGTTCAGGTTAACTACAGTGATTGGGCTAACGAACTTTGTGACACATGCAGCAGACGATTGTCAAACTAATCAAGATGTCACGATCTGTTATTTCAATCTGTAAACATTTTGCTTACGTTGGATGATATTATAAGGATAGTGGAAATGGCGGTGAAATGATCTATTACCAAGACCTTTGTGCAAGACATGTCAATTTCATGAAACTAACATGCCACAATTGCTGATTTGACAAAAGCAGCTCTAGAACATCCTATAAACTTCCATTACAGACAATTGCATACAAATCGTGATATTGTGTACATAACTACATGTTGTGGTCAAAGGACACTGTAACATAACTTACCAAATCATTTTGTAGCCCAGGGTACTTTATTAATAGAGAAATACATTAAATGTAATGATTTTCTGTAATTAACCCTTTGACAGTCGCGTATGTATGTGTGAGATACATGACCTACTTTTTCTCTAATATTGCCGCAATGAACAGTGATAACGGCTTGCTGGCCTACGACATCTTGTGTCATACCTTTCTTATTGCTTCACAGGAGTTTCAGCCTTATCCCGATACTGACAAGATCATAAATGATTCAGACGTGAGCACGTGTATTTTCTGTATCTGTCACATAGTCACGTAATGCATTGTCGCCGCTAATGACAACAGCCGTACATTCTTTTGAGCGTACTCAAGTTGGCAGTTGCGTTGTTGCCTTCTAGATGAAGCAACGTTTCGTTGTAGCTACATGTACTCTCTTTCAAAATGAGTAAGCGATATGATTTTAAAAATCCTAAGGATTTGGAAGAAGTACATCGCCTTCTTTTCGACGATGAAGTATCAATTGAAGATGATCTTGTAGAAACTGATTCGGAAACATACTCGAATCAAGATCTGTAGTCTGACACAGATCATGAATTTGATGAAGAGGAAAATAATGAAGTGCAAGAAAGTGATGAACATTTCTATTTTTGAGAGTAAAAAAATCAACTAAAATGCTTTTAGTTGTAATAATAACAAACATTGCAGGCATCAACTCAAGAGGAATTTTCTTGGCAACAAGAATAAATATATAGGCTCGAGTACCTTAAAACTTTGGCCCTGACTCTACTGCAAGACCATCTCAAAAGAAGAACTCTTATTATGACTTTACCAGATGATATAAGTCGATGCTGGTTAAGTACAAACCTCAAGGAAAAGTGCAAGAAAACGATGAACTATCTTTGCACTCAGGAAATAACGAAAGAAAAAGATGCCAGTCACATTACAGGGAGACAAAAAAGACTTCCCTCAGCAAGTATGCACGTGAAAAATGCAGTACACATCTTTGTTGCAAAATCAAGTAAAAACATTTGTGAACAATGTCTTTCTGTACAGAGCAATCCATACACAGAGACATGCAGTACACATCTTTGTTTGCAAAATCAAGCAAAAACATTTGTGAACAATGTCTTTCTGTACAGAGCAATCCATACACAGAGACATGCTCTGATTAGTTCAGTAATTTATTTGTATCTATAATGAAGTCACTCTGTAAAAGAATTTCATGTACTTCTGTGTTACAATATGTTAAATATTTCTGTTAATTTGGAAGTGTAATGAGTCTAATGTTCACTTATGTATTTGCCAAATCTGAAACAATAAAGGTAACTGCATTTGAAACAAAAGAAAAGAAAAAGAATCTGTAAACAAAGGCACAACCACAAAAATCATGGCATGTATCCATTAGATACAGTGGCGACTAGTGGCGTCATGAAAGTTGAAGCGCCTGCTGGAGGGTTAAGCTAATGCAAATCATTGGTAAACAGCATCTAATATATAAAGCAGAGTGTCCGTATGTGTGTACGTGTTGTATACAAATCTACAGTTTTGTTCCAATCTTTATGAAATTTTGTACACGTAAGCTTCAATCCATGAGGACGGTCGCCGTAAGTGTAAGAATCGCATACGATATATAGTTCACGAGATATGACGTCATAAACAATGAGATGCGTGAAAAACTGCTGCATTTTGCGACAATGCTGCTCATTTTCTCCTAAACCATTGGACCGATTTCAACCAAATTTGGTACACACATTCCTTACCGTCAGGTAACGATTGTTGTATGGTTAAGAATCACATACGGCACATGGTTCAAAAGATATTACGTCATAACCAACAGAAATCGCAAAAAAAGCCATATAATGCGGCGAGACTTTCGAAATACACTGTATGAGAATGACAGTACTTAGCGACTTGCAACAAACTTTAAACATGATTACAAACCTTTATTAAACTTTTTCTCGCTGGCAACCATAGTAAAATGATGAAAGGAAAAAGTTTCTCGCTTACAACTTTCCCGCTGTTTATGGAGTAAAACTACGGCTCTCGGTATGACGTTACAATTTATAATTTCTACACCACAAATTGTAGCCGCAGGAAATTTTACAGACAGTATACACTCACATAGTTGAGTGTACGCTCTAAATTGTATCACAGTACGACACGTAGTTCATGAGATGTGAGCACTTAAACTGTAACGTTCACGGAAAACCGTCCCGTCACGCACCAAGCTTTAATCTATTACACCTTTACTACTATTTGTATTCCCAAAAGATTTTACAGACATACAGCCCTTATACATATTAATATATACTGAAAAATGGCAGGAATAAACAGATAAATATCCGGGCAACGCCGGTTTTTCAGCTAGTCTATTATAATTTTGTAGATCTTTTTGAATATTCTATACATGTTAGCGACTGATTTTATCATTTCTTTAAATAGTTAAATAACAAAATGTGATTCGTACTGTTGCGGTAAACAAGATTTCGTATTTCACAAAGAAAATTAAAAAAAAAATTGTTTGTATAGCTTATGGGACAACTACGGGGTCATCAGTCCCTAAACTTACAAACTACTTATGAAATAGCTAACACTAAGGACGGCACAAAAATCCATGCCCGAAGGGGGATTCGAACCCCCGACCGTAGTGGCCGAGCAGACCGTGACTGGCGCGCCTCAATCCCCTCGGCCACAGCGGCCAGCGAAAATAAATAGATACGTACAATATTATGTAGATGATCGACTAGTAACTATTTCTTGATTACTGTAATTTTCATTGCTTCTACAACTTTTAATTGTGAGTAATATTTTGTATGGTAACTAATAATGGAAAACCATTGTTTGCTGTGCTATATATACTGCTGAGCTTTTAGCACCGGGAGAATTGTAGAGTTATGGTAGTAGTAGTTGTTGTTGGAAGTAGTTGTGTATTGTCTTTGGAATTGTAAAGAAATCGATGCGATGATCGATCTGGAACATTCTGGAGTTATTAGTTTGGTGCGAGGGAGCTGCCTAAAGAAGAAATAAACATTAAGCTGAAATTGTGCATTCTTTTAAGATCATCCTCTCCTACAATATCAATCAGAATTTGCAGGCCTGTTGGAGGTTTACTTTGCATGCGAGCAGATTACAGCCATAACTAAAAACCATATGAGTATGATTTTGTTCAAATGTGATATGATTTTAATCTGGCATAATACTATGGTAAATGTCAATAAGCACCTGTAGTATTATACAGAGAAGTCATATAGGTCGATAACTTTTGGGAGCGTTGTCCTTTCCAGATTAGATGATTGCTAGACTTTTCTCCATATACTTGGAATCTTACAGTCGTCCACGCATTATTAAACACATTTAGCATCCACTGCTTGGTCTGCAGGCCAAATTGATTAGTCCTGAATCGCTAGAGGTGTATGGACGTCGCAAGTATTCGGCCAGCACTCACTATTTTTTTGGTTGAAGCTAGAGTTGTCTAGCCGACAGTACTGTATGATGGATTCCCTGATGACAATTTCAGAGTTGAACTAGACTCTGTTTTGCGTTGTTTGATTACCTACTGAGAAGTGTGCATAATTTGTGCATTTAGGATTTTTATTAAATAAGAGAATACATAAGACGATTTCGGATTTGATTATGAACGACATTTAAGCAATCTTTACAACCGTGTGAGAGGTGTGCTTTCATGCAAGCAAGGTTGAAACACTGTTTCAAAACCATGAAACCGTGAAGCAATGTATGTTTTATCCTGAAATCTTCGTTCTAGGAGGGCAATATTTTTCACTATGTGGACAAGGGTACATACAAGAACCTGTCTACCATAGAGTATATATTTACTTCTTGGTCTGTACGAAACATGTTGATAAAGATTTTCTCCCGTGTTGTTGATGTTGCCAACATAATCACACGAGGCAGCCGGTTCAAAAATGTGCAAATGTTATTCAAGCTTATGGGACTTAACTACGGGGTCATCAGTCCCTAAACTTACAAACTACTTATGAACTACTTACGAACTAGGACGGCACAACCATCCATGCCCGAGGGGGGTTTCGAACCCCCGACCGTAGTGGCCGTGCAGAGCGTGACTGAAGCGCCTCAGTAGCCTCGGCCACCGCGGCCGACGAGTCAGCCGGTATGGTAGGTAAAAGTTTACCCCGCTAGGAACGCACAAACTGCAATACGGTACGCATATTACAGTGATGGATCATAAATGCTACTTTCTATACATACTAAATAAATTATAGGGAATAAAGGGCACACTGAATAATCACAAATAATGCTATGGAATTACAAAAATAATAAAATAAGAGACAAGTTCAGCACTTCTACGTCTTGACCGTTACACCACCGCCGCAATTCCTTTAACATGACAGTCGAAAAAGTATAACGATTGGAGGTAACATCGTTTTCACTCGTAAGAAACTAACTCTTTAACACGAGATTAAATATGCGATGTACCCTTGTTCGTATAAAAAATGTTATTTCAGGCTTCATGCTGTATCTTATATTTAAAAAAAATGTAGTTTCTCTCGTGTTTTTAATATGGTAGATAAACCTAGAATTTAAGTGGTTATTTCAATGCAAACAGTGAATTTTATTGTTCTTTTACATTTATAAAGCAGACATTATGTCATTTCGGAATACAGCAGTCTCTTTCAAACGAATCTTGATTTCAGTAATCATAAGCTGCATACTCACGAGTGTCAACTACTATTTGACACTCTCTTCAATAAAATGAAACACCACATTTCGATACCATTAGTCTGTTCCGCCTTTCTGCATTAGTGGTTTGAAACACCGGTGTTGTGAAACCGACACGAAACCGTGAAACCGACACGAAACCGTGAAACCGACAGGAAGAAACGGTTTCAGTGTATTGACAATCGACCGCAAATGTGATCCGAAACAGAACGGAATGAAACCGCATGGTTTCGAAACCGTGAAAGATGCCGGTTTTGAAACACTGAAACTGTTGTGTGTATCGAAACCTGGTTTCGAAACCATGAAACCGTAGCCAACTCTACTGAGCTTGCATCCTCCTCCACGATACCTCCTCTGCAGTCGGTTAACTCAACCTTAACACAATCTTCATTTTTTGAGCTTTGCAGTTACCTTGGCACTCCCAAAATGCACGAAATGTTTTGTGTATGTCATTCTGATCTCAACTGAACGCATATTACGTGATGGTCGGACTTTTGAGAGTAGGAAGAAATTAACAAATCTATATTTCAGGTGATCAGGTTGCATAGAAGGCAAAAAATTAAAAAAAAGTGCTTGGTATTGTCAACGGATTTCAATGTATTAGTTATAATAACAGTACTGATGCAAGATCCCTCCTCAAAATCTCTATTAATCTGCAACCATACTGAATACCAAATTTATTATGAAGAATCGTACTATGCCCAAGTTTCTCCTCGAACCCTGTATGGCTGATCTAAGGCACGACGTCAGAACTATTTAAATTTAAGCTCCACGAAGTAATTTTTGAATGTTCTCGCGTAAAACAAATGAAGAGATTTCTTTTATTATCGAAACTACCTGACACAGAGAAACGAAACAGGTGAGTTTGGAGAAATCTAAACACCATGCAATGTAATACACGAATTACAGATAGAGAAGCACAAGTGAAAAATGGTTTCTTATAAGGAAGAGGTTATTTGGCTGAAAATGAAATACAGTTTTCTTCCTGCGGGACATGGACAACCGTCACTCTTCATCTTTAATAATGATGTGATCCGCAATAGTTAAATTAATTTTTTTATTTGTAGTTTCAAGATCTATGTCTCAACAGGTGCACCTGTAAATTACAATCAAATAAAATAGTGACGACTGTCATGTAAGGAAAGGGCTACAGTACATTTTTACTAAAATGGTTGAGAACAAAGGGGAGTAGACGTACTTAGTGAGTCCATAAACTGTTGCATGTAGCAATAAATTAAAATAGTGGGCCGGCCGAGGTGACTGAGGCCATCCAGTCACGGTCAGCACGGCCACTACGGTCGGGGGTTCGAATCCCCCCTCGGGCATGGATATTTGTGCCGTCCTAGTTCGTAAGTAGTTCATAAGTAGTTTGTAAGTTTAGGGACTGATGACCCCGTAGTTAAGTCCCATAAGCTTAACAAACATTTGAACATTTAAAATAGTGGGATGCCTAGCTGGGGGGCGCTGTTGGGAACTTGGGCACGACATACCCACTCACAAGACAGGGTCCGCATGTAAAACAGTAAGTTCCATAAGTAAAAAAGCGGAACATCGAAAAGATAGAAAATCAGGAACGTGGGTGTGTATTCCGCGCATCTAACCATACGAACCAGAAATGTAAGTCCCATGTAGAACTGCAACTTACCGAACCGCCCCATTAGCTCTCCCACGACCACAGTAATAGTTAACTGCTGGTAGGCAGGCAAGCAGCGGTACGCCAACAATGCGTCATCCAAGGGTCAAACTCTCAATTGTTGTGGCCGTAATCGTACCAAAGGAGCTTAATAACTAGCGCCGACTTCTCCTGAATGTTATCTTAATGGGACTTCTTGTTAGGGATGGGCAAAATTTTAGAAATATCGATATATATCGTATCGATATTTATAATAAAGGTCGATTTTATTGAAATAAGAATATCGATATTTTGTTATATCGGTGAAATCTTTACATAGAATGCTAAATTAATAATTTTAATCAAAACCACGATTTTGTTGTATCGAATCTAAGACAAATACACACAGTATTTTCCAAGGTGCCAACTGTAAAACTTGGGCGCTTAGCTCTAAACAATTTATTAAGGTCTGTTGTTTTCTTTTTCTTGATTCGATACCTTGTTGCGAACATATGTCTATATCAGAATTGGATTTGGCTTGGCAAGAATCATTACTGCTGGACATTGTTCCCTAATAAAAAAGAAAAACAGGAAGAAAGCATTATCATAGTCGGATAATTTATTAAAAAATAATAGATATTACTCATAGTTTTAAAATCACGTGCTGTTAGCGTAAATAATGTAGATTAACAATTCTGTAAGTTAGTTAACATTACTTACAAGGTCAATATTTGAATCGTCCATTTGGTCCATCGATGAAGAATTGGAAGCTGCACAGTTGATATCGTCTTCAACTTCAGCAGAAGCCAATTGCATGTTTGTACATGTTGAGGGTGTTGCCAATGGCGCAACGGAGTTTTTTTTTCCTTTTACCAGTTGTAAGTACGCAAAATGGTGCTTAACTTTAAAATGCGCTGCCAAATTTGTGGTATTTCCAGACGGGCGGCCGTGGTGGCCGAGGGGACTGAGGCGCTTCAGTCACGGTCTGCACGGCCACTACGGTCGGGGGTTCGAATCCCCCCTCGGGCATGGATATTTGTGCCGTCCTTAGTCTTAGTTAGTTCATAAGTAGTTTGTAAGCTTAGGGACTGATGACCCCGTAGTTAAGTCCCATAAGCTCTACGAACATTTTTTGACAATGTGATGCTCAGTCCCATAGACTATACAAACATTTGAAACATTTCCAGACGTTTTGTAAATTTTACCACATAAGTTACATGAAACAGGTTTATTTTTAGCTTCTTTTGTAAAGAACTTCCAAACGGCGGACATAGTTACTTGAAAATAACCTGGTTGAAGTCGAATGACACACCAACAAGATATCGGACACGCCGCCACACAACTGATGAACTGAACTAGACGGTGCCACGGTGGCTTAGCAACGCTAGGGGAAGTCCCGATAACTCTCTAACAAAGGAGAAACCACAATGCAGCCACGAAAACTTGGCCTCTGCCTGCGATGTTTCACAACAATTACGCCTAAAGGTTGGAATTCGTATTTCTACCAACAAACTCTATTCCTGCATTGTGTGAGAGTGATATCACTAGTTTTATTTTACAATGAAATAAGCAATTACATTTGTCCATTAACATTTGTGTAATCTCCTTTCATAAAATCAAACTGATCAGTACAGCTCAGGAGTAAAGAGGTTGCCAGCACGGAACCGTCTCCTCTCCACGTATTCTATGCCTCCTTGCTACCTATCAACCCCCCACGGCCATTAAAGAATCTAATCGAATTTAAAAATAGGGTGGCTTTTAAAAATATCGCTTTCGATATTCAATATTTAATTTCGATATATCAATATATCGGAAAATGAAGTATCGTTGATAAATATCGTTAAATTTCCTAAAAAATATCGATATTTTGATATATCGATATTTTTTGCCCATCCCTACTTCTTGTTTTACATGAAGACTCTGCCTTGTGAGATGGTACGTCGCGCCCAAGTTGCCAATAGTCTCCCGGCTTGTTGCATGTATTAGAAGCACACTATTTTAATTTGTTGATACATGTAACAGTTTATGGGTTAACTGAGTAGCGTAAATAGAAACTTTGCATAGCAGATAAGTAAGTAATGGTGTACAGTGCAAGCCGGTTCCTGCCTGTTGGCAGAGTACATTCTTATTGGCCGCTTCGTGGACCAATTTGGTAACCGGCCCACCGCTCCATCTACCTTTTGTCCTCGGGAAAGACGGCCGGTACTCATCTGAAGGCAGACTTACTGGATCTGGGCCCGACCTGAAAGGACCAGGACGAGTAAAGCTACATACTACTATCCCAGATTGAACCCTGGATTTCCAGGACTGGAGACCAGTGCTATACCCAATATGGTACCGCGCCTGCCAAAAGTGCCAATTAAAATTAAATTCATGACTTAAAAGATTTAAATCACAGAAGCATATATAATAATAATAATGATAATCATCAAGGTAATTTAATTTCTTGGTTTAGTTTTTGCACCTCCTTGCATTATTCGACATAAGTAAGAGTTTGTTCCGCCATACACTTTCGATTTTTTAACTGACTTAATCGTAGAACATTATGTGCTTACATAATAACTTTTATTATGATGTTTTCTGTAGCTTTAAGCACTAATTGCTTAATAAATCTCGTAATTGTCTAACTCTCAAACCGTGGAAGTGTTACTGGAATGTTGCGACCTTTGACGTCTTAAGAGCGCAAGGTAAGATAACTTCCAGATTAAATTACATGAAGTGATGATTAAAGAGCTGCTATCAACTTTCCTTATCAGGCCGTACGCTCCGCTCTTGATAAATTGAAATGAAACCATATGTGGGTACATCTAGACCAAAAATGTTATAGTTCACTTCTGCGAAGCTTCTCTGCAATTCATACTTAAGTGCGTGGCAGAAGTTTCGTCCAATCATTCTATTTCTCTACCGTTCCACCCGCAAATAGCGCGCGAGAAAAAACGAACATATAAATCTCTTCTTTGGAGTTCTGATCCTCTTATTTCGTTACCATGTTTATCCCTATGTAGCTGTGAGATAAAAAAATTATTTTCGCATTCGGAAGAGGTAGTTGGTGATTGAAGTGTCGTGGTTTTCAGGACCTGATCTCGGTGATTTTTTTCTTTTCCTTATTTAAAAATTAAATTAAAGGTTATATGATTTCTGTCGCTATTACAGATATTATTTAACAGGCTGAAAAGCTTTTCAGGTAAGCATTTGCCTACAGGCATTATGGACATTTTTTTAAAAAAATTACGTGTTTTGGTGGGATAGGAATGAAATGTCAGAATTTGAACATTTTGATATGTCATCGTCTTTTGGAAGATGTTTGTGCCTTTAGACAATAGAGCTAACGAAAGTGTGTGGAAAATTAAAATTATTATTTTCTACAGAACTTCCCGAAAAGCTGTTTGTCGGGAGATAGTGTATTTGGTCTGGAGACTGACATGTGCGGAGAATCCAGGAGCATTTCTACCGTGTGGTAACCATACTGCAGAGCGCAACTAGGGCGGCAGGGCCTGTGTCCTGCACAAAACTGTATTCACGAGTTCACTTCTGATGGTGAGAGATCTACAGGTAAAGGAGGGCCGACCGTATGGCCGAGCGGTCTGCGGAGTGCCAGCCACGGCCTGCACGGCCGCTGCGGTCGGGGGTTCGAATCCCCCCTCGGGCATGGATGCTTGTGCCGTGTTTAGTATAAGCTAGTTCATAAGTAGTTTATAAGTTTAGGGACTGATGACCCCGTAGTTAAGTCCTATAAGCTATTCAACCATTTAAACCTTTTTTTAGGTAAAGGAGGACTACCACATCAATGAAGCTGCGGGAGCAAAGCCTATTGCAGTATTACCAACTTGATCAACTTCTGGGGCAAAAATATCGCCCTGAACAAGAGCAATTCATAAAACGGCATTTAAAAGAGCTCACGTTGAAATGTAACCCAAACTGTATGCAAAAAGACACAGCTCACGTGAAAGACTTCACACAGTTGTTTCTAGAATTCATTTCAGAAAGTGTCATTTGAATCAAGCAATAGATGGCTGTGATTGGCAGCAGTGAGAGAAAGCACGAACTACAGCAATTTCTACCTAGCGGATCTTGGACGCTTGAACTCACCTCAGATTGTAATTGACTCACAGTGTGTGTTTTCGTTTTTTCTACTTTCGTAGCTATGTGCTTCATTCGAATACTCACAAATCGACGTACCTTATCGTATGGTTCATTTCTAGTTTATGTCGTGTTGTTAATTGTGATTGCCGTTAAATAACATTAATTTAATTGCGCTCTATAAAAAGAGTTGAGAAACTAGTACAATAAAATATTCTCGAAATTGATTAAAAAGTAGTCTTCTTTTGAAACCGAGGAAAGTATATGAAACTATCGGCCCAGAAAAAAATACTAGAACTACAAATAAAGAAATAAAGTCCATGCTTAAAATTCTAAATTAAACGCAACGTAGATTGTCTTGTAATATACACACCGTGTTGAACAATGAATGAACGTAATACCTGAATTGTTTTCGTGATTGATCGGTAACTAAATGAACGAGATACAATAAAAAATTATTTTGAGAAATTCGAAGAGAAATCTATTTCTTCTGTTTCTTTACCTGTTTCTTTCAATGCTCTCCGACACTTCCACAACAAGAAATTATGCTGTTACGGAGTATTAGGAAACTAATCTGCGTGTGCAGCATCGCATGGAAAAAAAGGTGGTGAGGATTCTCCAGTTTCTGATGGGGAAGATTCGAAACTTTCGGCTTTTTTCCTATCGTCTGGCAGCAGTGGAGAGAGCCAGAAGTGATGTGAAAATTCAATTTCGTATCATTTCATTGATCCTGTATGCTTTGACGGATGTAGGCGTCTACGTATCTCATCCTCAATATTAATATGCTAACTGCATTAAGTCAGTTTACTTATGAGTGTTAGGCAGGTGTATGTTTACAAGGATTTAATGTGTTTCCTCTTCCGGATATTCTATGTTTTTCAGCGTCGCTTGCGAAAGATCTGCTGATATGCTCTTCGTTTATCGTGATGGCAATCCGCTGGCGAATTTCGAAACACTATACGATGTTCGGGATGTAGGATGTAGTTTTTATGTTTTCACCTTAATTTTTTCTTTTTGCTCCATCTTAATCCAGTTGTTCAGCCGACCGCATCGGTTCCATAAGGAGGATGACATTTATTTACTCCAACGAACTCCATAGAACATCTTTCTAGGGTATAGGGGGTAATTTTAACTGCATCTTACCTTCAGTAGAGATTCCAAAAGAAGATGGTTTTTGTGGCATATTTTGGCCGTTAGACCTCAGATGGAATCGTGTTCAGCCTTTCTGGTGCAAGTCCTTTTAGGTGATACGACTTGGCGTCGATGATGGTGAAATGAAGAAGAGGACAACAATTCCATAATGTTCGAATACAGCATCAGTAGTGAGCTTCTTGATGCAGTTGCGTTGTTCAAATATCTAGGCGTAACATTGCAGAGCGATATGAAATGAAACGAACATGTAAGGACAGTTGTCAGTAAGGCGGACAGCCGACTTCGGTTTATTTGGAGAATTATGGGAAGATGTAATTCATCTGTAAAGGAGACCGCGTATAAAACTTTTGTACGACCACGTCTTGAGTATTCCTCATGTGTTTGCTGAGGCAAATCAATTTAAAGGAAGACGTGGAAGCAGTTCAGAGACGAGCAGCTAGGTTCCTTACTGGTGGGTTCGACCAATGCGCGAGTGTCACAGAAATGCTCCGAACTCAAATGGGGATCGCTGGAGGAAGGAGACGTTCGTTTCGAGAAATTGTCTTGAGGAAATTTAGAGGGTCGGAATTTGGAACAGAGTGTAGAAATTACCAGTAGTGGTACAGTGTATCCTCCAGCACCTTAAAGTGGATTGCGGAGTATATATGTAGATGTAGTTGTAGATGTTCGGAATGGCGCTTTGACAGCTCAGAGCTATAGATACGAGATCCTTTAACCAGGTGTTGTGCGCTTCGCTGGTGCTATACGAGATGGGTTCCTTCTGGTGAACGATAACGCTCGCCCACACAGAGCTGCACTGGTACAAAACATGCTTGCAACTGAGAGAATTGAACGAATGGAGTGACCAACTTGTTAACCGGACTTAAACTGGATTGAGCATGTCCGGGGTGCACTTGACTAACCCATTGTAGCCAGACCAGTACCTCCCACGACGGTTGCAGAGCTGTATGTTTCACTCATGGAAGGCTGATATCCCTCAAGAGCTGATTGATAACCTCATACTATCCATGTTACGCTGATGTGCAATTTACTGATCGTCAGGGGTGATCACGCACCCTATTGGATGGCAACAAGAATGATTTTTTCACTTTGATGGTAGCCCCATGGTTCCTCGCTCTAAGTAAACGTCATGTACACATCAAGTAAAGAAATGTCATATTATATCATACACACATTACAGTTGTTACCAATATCTGACTAAAATACGTTACCGCATGTATATTGTGTATGATATCTCACCTGATCCCGCAATTGTTTTGAGCTGTAGAGTGCCGCGGTGGAGTAGCCTAGCGGTCTAAAGCGTCTCGCTGCGGAGCGCGCGGTTGCTCGCCGTGGAGGTTCGAGTCCTCCCTGGGGCATGGGTGTGTGTGTTTGTCCTTAGGTTAGTTTACCTAGGTTTAAGTAGTTTGTAGGCTACGGACTGATGACCACGCAGTTTGGTCCGATAGATTTACAAACATTTGAACTTTGAGCTGTAGAGTTAGCGATGTCGGTACGTTACACTGGCCAATATAGTGTATAATACTGGTAGTTCTAGCTCTTGTTTTATGCTGGACTAGCTTCGAAGTTGCTTTTTCACATATGAGTACTTCTGTCACTCCAACTTCAACGTGTGATAAAACGCAGTTCCTTAGCCAAAACGATAACCTTTTATATTTGGTATTACCGTTGAGGTCAGAAAAAGGAAGAATCATTCATGTGACACTTTCAACATCAAAACTGGCAGTAATTTCAAATTAAGTCTCGTACTTAGGAAATAATATATGGTTAATCTCTGAAAACCATCTGAATACTCACCCTGTTGCAAAGTAATTCCGCAAGAATTTTTAGTCGTTTTGCTCAACAAAAAAGAAACTCGTTGTCAGATTCCTTGCAAACCAAAGAAGGAAACATCATATACAAAAAATATTCGTAAATAATTCAAGGTGCAAATTAATATTGTACTCGATTCCCTGTAAGTTATATCTTGCGTAAGAAAACATTCATTCCTGTCAGATAATGCCAAGTTTGTCGAATTCCAGCACATGCATCGCGTCAGACGCACAGTATTGACAGTTAAACGTCAAAAAGTTGTAGCAACAATGACTCCGATCACATGTAATAACAGAAAACTGTCTTGAACCGTTAAACCGGCAACCCACACGCAATGGAAATGTTTTAGACCTTGTAGCTAAGAACAGATCTGACCTTATTAATGATGTCAGTGTAGAGACAGAAGTTAGTGATCATGATATCGTCATAGTGTATAACGATATGCTGTCGCCTACTTACATTTCGCGTAATGATCACAAAGTTAAGAGAAATTAGGGTTCGTAGGAAGGCATATAGACATTCTTTTCCCCCTCGTTCTATTTGGGAGTGGAATAGGAAAGGAAATGCCCAGTAGTACAGTGTACCCTCCGCCACGCACTTTACGGTGGATTGCGAAGTATATACGTAGATGTAGAAAAACATAGTTTTTTATACGCTATTTTGTCGTTAAAATGCGCTCACTAAAGCTAACGCTCTGTTCATAATCTCTGTAATTGTCCACCTCATTTCGTGCAGGATCAGGAGTGAAACAACGGAAAAAGTTGACAAGAAGCTGGTATCCAGTGCGGACCGCTCCCCCCCCCCAACCGCCAAATTTGCTACGCTACTGGACATCAACCAGTTCGTGGACGATACCACTACACCAGCTACACCGCTTTGAAAGAGAAAGCCGAAGGCAGACATGCATGGTGCGCTGCTGTTAACCAACTTTATGGAGGGAGACCTAAGAAAATGAGAACTGGAATTAGTTCTTCGTCGTACTTATCTATAAAAAGTAAGAGTCCTCTTTTGACTTATATAGATTTTCATTCGTATCAATAACAATTATTCATGATAGCTCTTACTAATACATAAAAGTTTAAAAATCATTGCTGTTAAGTGTAATATTAAAGTTTCCGTCTTGACTGAAAAGATAACAAACGGAATCTTAAGTTCAGTGATATAGTGATTTCGCTTTGGTGGTATGATATTCGTCACATGTGTAGAACGTTATGCCCACAACACAGTTATTCCTGTTCTACCCTGGTTCTACCGAATTTTTCCAATAATGTATCAGGCTCTGGAAGTAAAACATAATTTCGATCATCAAATGTTTTCTGAACGAACAAAGACACTTCTGTTGTTTCATGTGACCCTATAAACGTAATGTTAACGTGTGTTCCAAGAATGAACTGTGATTAACAAATAGTACTGGAAATTAATGGCGTGAATGATTTGCTGCAAGTCATATTGAATGAAGCAAACTTGGTGAGTCCATTATTTAAGTAAATAAGTGAATTGTGTATAAACATCAATTCAAACACACCCGTAAAAGTGATTTATGATTATTTAAATTGTGTCGTTTATGGGATATTGGTTATTTATTTTCTGATCTGAATTCAAATTTTAGATTAACTGTGTGCCGTTTTAATCCATGTAAAATCATCTGTCAACAAAGAAGCTCAATGTCAGTAGCGATTAGTCTCCGAAGAACACGCAATGCAGAATGACCGTACAGAACGTGTAGAGAAAGACTATTTTTGTTTATCGTAGCGACGATAACTGTAAGTAATATTATCGTTGATTTCAGGGTGCGTAAGCTAATTGTAGTTAAAATTTCGCTTTTAGTGTCCACAACTGAACCGCTGCAGCGGAAAAGAACCTGCAACGAATCTTCGGAGACGTTTTTATGAGGGTCAGGTACGATAGTTTGCAAACAGAAGGAAGCATTTAGATCGGTATTATTATAGATTATTGCTTCAGACTTAAACTGGAAAGAACACGTAGATAATGCCATGCGAAAGGCGAACCAGAGTCTGAGTTGTATTAGCAGAACCCTGAAAAGATGCAACAGAACTACTAAAGCGACTGCTTACACTACGCTTGTCCGTCTTTTTTTGGAGTGTTGCTGCCCAATGTAGGATCCCTGTCAGGTGTGTTTGACGGAGGACATCGAAAGAGTCCAAAGAAGAGCAGCTCGTTTTGTTTTGTCACGATACAGGGGAGACTGCGTTATGGAAATGATACAAGATCTGAGATGGGAATCATAACAACAACGGCGCTTATCGCTGCGGCATGGGCTACTTACGAAACTCCAATCGTCAACATTCTCCTCCGAATGCGAAAATGCATTGTTGACTCCCACTTACATAGGTGGAAAAGATCATCAGAATAAAATAAGAGAAATCAGAGATCGAACGGAGAGATTCAGGTGTTCTTTCTTTCCGTGTGCTATTCGAGAATGGAATGGGACATAAATAGTATAAAGATGGTTCGATGAACCCTCTGCCAGACACTTAAATGTGATTTGCAGAGTATCCCATGTAGATGTAGATGTACAGATGATTCACGTCCGATCTTTACCTGGAATACAGATCCGAAACGTTGATAATAGATCGTACCCAATATTATTGTAACATGAGTTACTTCAACTTGCATCTGAGTCTTGTTTCCAGGGGGGAAATAAGCTTTATTCTAGTAGTGGAGGCCTACCTTGCGGTATACAGCTACACAGCCAGACGTCTGGCGGTGTTCGCGCCACAAGTTCCGTTTTCGGCCACCCTGCTTTCAAATTCGAGGACATTTCTCGATTTTTTTTACGACTGGTTTGACCGTCGACACTAATAAAAGCTATATCACTGCTATTGTCTTTTCAAGAGCTATCTATATAACGTAGTTATAAAATGTATATGGTTTCGTTTAGAAAACGCTTCAATAACTCCATTGATAAACCAGCCTAAAAATGGAATGTATCTTTCGACGCTCTAACATTTTTCGAAAGCCGCGTTTCGATGTGTATAATCGTTCAGGAAATAAGAGTGTCATGTTAAGTGACACACCCTATGTATTGAACAGCCAGTTCATCTACAGCAGTATAAACTGCAGTTTTTTTACTGACGTCGTCCCTTCTAAACAACAATCTGTTTCTCAATAACAAGAGAACCTACAAAACTAAATTTTGAAATTAATTTGGATCTAGTTATCTGTTTATTAGTCCGCCTACGTAACCGAGGGATCATTTGGTCTGTGAGATAGCTGGTACTGCCAGTTATTTCTCGTCGGTGGGAGGATTGGTACGTGATAAACTCAGCATCGGGAGGCCAGTTGAGAAGCTGCATGAAGCAAAAGATGCGTCACTAAAATCTGAAAAATTACATGACGCCACATGATACAGAAAGCCTGTACAACCGAGAATCTCTGGTTTACTGAATGCAATATTGACGTAATACTATAAGCAACACTGTAAAGTTCTCTCACTTAATTCACTGATTTTAAATTGGTTGTTTGAGTAAATATCAATCTATAGAAGTCCTCCGCAAAAGCAAGTTCTGTTAGTATGTCTCATTAAGAATGTGAGTACTAAATCAGAACTAGAAATGTACAGTTTACTCTCTTGTAATATTCACCTTAATTCGGATAAAGTAGCTCCATACAGTAAAGTGTGATCAGCATCGTGATCACTTGAAAAACAGTTCTTATTAGTCACTTTCAAATATTCCCATTACGAATTCTATAAATGTTTTATTAATTTTTATGTAGTTTTACAAAATAAGAGTTTCTCTTATTCTTAGTATTCACCACTAAACTTCGATTCAGAGTTTCAAAAGTCTTCCAACATGTATTCTCAATATGAGTATTCAAACGAAGAGCTGAATTAAATAATCTCATTTCATGTTACAAACCTATATTATCCATTGATGTTGTCCAGATGACAATGGAGATGGAATAAGCGGTTTCGACCGAACCGTGGTCAGTTTAATTACCAGATAAATGGCCATGCCCACTCGCGAACAGTTTTGAGGCAGGGCAGTCCGTCTGGCCCAGCTTGAGATCAGCACCAGATTTCATAAAAATTTAATGGGTTTACGGTCTCTGGACGCATGACAGAACACGGAGTTTATAGAGGATGCTAGGTTCAAAGGGCCTTACCGCAGTCACGTAGGAATGACGTGGGGCCTGTAGTTGCGTCCTCAAGGAGTGATTTGATTTCGCAGTCAGTGATGACTGGAGTTTGAAGGTCTGACTGGTGCTGCCTGATGGGGCCCGAGCTTTGGCGAGACACATCGAGGATTCTCTTCGGGTACACCGCCGGCAGCGGATCGTGGCTAGTTAGCTGTTCATTTTCCGAAAATTTGGTTTTAGAACTGATATTTGTGGTCTGTAGAGAGCAGCCACATGCCATATTTCCAGTTTTCTTTTGATTCCGACGAGAGCGGACGGACTGAACTGAGTGTTCACTAGCGAGCATTAATTTTTGGTCGTGGGTAGTACTGCAGTGCAGGTACACACATTATTTAGATCGAATTTTTCGAATGTGGAATATGGGAGCGGTCTGAACACTTGTTTCATAACCGGCAGTTTTCTCCTAGTTAGTTACAAAGCGTGTGATATCAGCTGTCGTCTGCCTAGTGCATCGTAGCACTAGTGACAATTATTCAACTAGTCTGGGAACACCTTGGCACCATACTCGCGTTTTACACGCTGGAATATATATAACACGTCCTAGACGATTTAGTAGGATTGCTAGACACTGGCCCTCTAACGTGAGAGCAGAAGCTGACGTGCATAAATGAAATCGTCGCTGCTTAACAGCACGATACTACGTATTTTCGAGGCGCGTATTTCAGATTTCCTCTGCAGTCTGCGGCACACCGACATCACTTCACGTGATTCACCAGATGCTGAGGAGCGGCAAAGTAACGCTTGCTTTGCACTAGGGCCACTGATTATACTGTGGCAGGCTTTATCTTGTGTCGTGGGAAGATGTTTCTGTGAAAGGCGGTAGAAAGTGGCTCCCAGAAGGACATAGTATCTTGTGGGAATTATTCTGGAGCGATATGTCATGCCCTCTTTGTTTGCCGGCCGCAGTGGCCGAGCGGTCTGCGGCGCGCCAGTCACTGTCTGCCCGGCTGCTACGGTCGGGGATTCGAATCCACCCTCGGGCATGGATGTTTGTTTCGTCTTTAGTATAAGCTAGTTCATAAGTAGTTTATAAGTTTAGGGACTGATGACCCCGCAGTTAAGTCCCTTAAGCTTAGCAAACATCTGAACATCTGTTTCTGTATTTGTGAACCCTTTTAATAATGAGGTGTTATTTGTGTGGTTTTTATTAAATGTACTTTGATCTTATTATTTGAATATCGACAAAGTTAGGGTACATTTCGTTCTTTTGTAATAAACAGGATAAAGAACATTCTCTGACTCACCTTGCCTCTATTTCGGAAGGGATAAAAGTAATTTATGAGTAGTGTAGCAGTGATATTTATAGGAGGCACGTCTTACTGAGAATATTTAATTGCTGGTACGGTGACAACAAAATACATTTAGTAATAAGTCAGTGAAAAGTTCAGGTTGGTGGAAGGAGATTTGGGACAATTAAGCTCGCCTGCACAGAACAGATTGCGTTAGAGAGATTTTATGAATGGCTGCATCTCACCACCTCACGACAAATCCAGCGGGATAGGCAGATTTAGCAACTATCTTTTATTCATATTTCAGGTAAATAAGGTGGCGACTCCAAATAGATAGTCCCTTAACTTCTGATAAATTGCGTAGTCAGTATTTGCTTGCTTGATTTGCAATAACTATGTAAATGTTTTAGTTGCCTTTAAATGATTTGATCTGGTTAACAATTAAATTAATTAATTTTCCCAAGAGTAACTAAAACAGTTAATTGAAGGTACGCCGGCCGCGGTGGCCGGGGGGACTGAGGCGCTCCAGTCACGGTCTGCACGGCAGCTACGGTCGGGGGTTCGAATCCCCCCTCGGGCATGTATAATTGTGTCGTCCTTAGTATTAGTTAGTTCATACGTAGTTTGTAAGTTTAGGGACTGATGACCCCGTAGTCAAGTCCCATAAGCTGTAAAAAACATTTGAACATTTGATTTTAGTTGAAGGTACGTTTAGGTACACCTGCGGCTAGTTAAAGCTCATTTCATCTCTTTACCCCTAACGCCCATCATTGTTTTCTATTGCGTAAAGTAAAATTTTCTTCAAGAAGCTGGTCGTGTATGTGATTATGTAGATGTCTCTACGGCAATGCCATAGTATAATTTTCGCTCGAGGTTGTTTGCGCACCGTTGTTGAAACCTTGGAACATCACTACAAGTTGTGACCCATTGTCAGGAACAAATTAAGCCTCTCACTTTTACGATGTGATACTGCTCAAAGCATAGGTGGTCACCAATAAGCCGCGGCTTTCGTACGATCACTTCATTAATATTTAAATCTGCACCCAAAGCAAGAGCGTGAAACACTAGGGAAATAACTCACGAGAACATTAAAAACAAGGACAATCATTATCACAGAAAAAACAGAAGGCTGCGATAATACTATTACCTTTACCTCATTTGAGCTCGTTAAATAACGTTTGACGCAGTCTTCCTAGTTTCGTCAGAGTATTTTGGAAGGTGTCTTTCAGCAACTTGGTGAGACTCACCCTGTTAGAGGACAGTTATAAAAAGAATTTGATTTTGTAGTTGGCACAGTAAGTAAATGCCGGAATACTGATGTAAAAGTCCAGTATTCTATTCCCACTCAGGTCTAGAACATTCTACTATTGACTTTGAGAACTGCCATAATGTGTCCCGTTTCCATCTTGGTATCCAACGTTACCTACGTTTCCTCAAACATGTATTTATAGGTGGTGAAACGCAGTAGATTGGGAACGGCCGCAGGTTCAAGATTTGCTACGCGTCATTTGTATTCTGGACCCTGCTACTTTCGATAATTATTTGCTACATTTCACTGTTACGGCACAAGCGACACACTTAAACGCGTAATACAAATAATTTTTCGAAACTAGCAGTGACCATTACGGTGAAAGGCTCAAGAAGACTGTATCTGATGTACTGCGGTCGTGAGTGATGTAAGAAGCGATACTAATCTTTAATTTCAAAACAGAACGTGGATATCTCACCTTAAAGAAGATCTTTTCCTGGTCTGACTTCTCGAATCCACGACCGAATAATTAGAGTTTTATTAGCGTAACAGTTCGACTCATCATGTTCATGAACTTAATTTTTTCCTAAATTACTGATTCCGTGTGAAACATTTGTGCGAATTGGACAAATACGTTTTTATTGTAAAAGACCAAAGAAGAAATGAGTTCGCTGCATTTCCCTAGATAAAAGCGCCAGCACCAAATAAATTAAAAATGTTTTATTCACCTATTTAGGTAGTGGGACTAATCTTATCTTCATACACCTTTGAATCTTTTTTTATCAACGCCACTTTCAGCATTTTGTTTAGGTTCCTCTATCTGCGATTAAATTCTGTGGTCGTGCCTACAAATGGTCATAGAGACGACTAATTTTATCTTGGAAGCTGGTGTACCCTCCTACTTCCACTTGTCGCAACTGGTGAAGCAATGTTAACCGATTCCAGAGGACAGTCAAGATACTTCCTATAGTGTCGCCTACTCACGTTCAGCTAGTCATTGTGTTCGACAAAGGAATTGACAGTTTTGATTGCTCGAGGCATTATTGTGAAAGAGCTCATGTTGGCTGACACTATGAAGTGCAACTACATTACACTGAGCGATGTTTTGGATTTATCTTGCATGTTCCAGCTATTTTTTTCAGCAAACAATTATCCCCGATGTGTTCTCTTCTCAGGCCACCAGAATCAACCCTGACACATAGCTGACACATCACGTCGAACGTGTTGAACAAATCAACAAGGCCCTAAGGGTATAACGAGCCGACAACAAAAGGTCTTTGAAATGCTACTCACTGCGCGTAATTTGGCAATCTAACCCGTCTTATTTGTCTACAACACTAACGCCATACGACGTTCTAACGAACAAGACACTCTTCAATAAAAGATATGCCATTTCCATTAGTATGTAGTTTTTTTCTCTATCTGTAGCACAGTACAAGGAACCATTAATTTTTAAGTTCTGTACAGGGAAAGGATTGCTATTCATTTCCCCACCGCTTCACACCGGCTACAGTTTATGACTAACTGAAGCCACGTCAGTTGACACGACCATTCATCATCATCCTGTCCCCTGCACATTATACGAAAATATATTTTCGAAAGAGGGTGGGCAATATTATGATTCCTGATGAAACGAGATATTTTTTTCATCATGTTTTTAAATTTCGCAATCGAGTGCATAACGGAAAAAACAGGGTTTTAACTTGAAGATAGTCATCTGCAAAGATAATGCATCTCTTCTTCGAGCTTGCAAAGTTAAACCGGCAACCCACGCGCAATGGAAATATTTTAGACCTTATAGTTACGAACAGGCCTGACCTTATTAACGATGTCTGTGTAATTACCACAGCCATACCTTAGCAAAAGATCTTTCCGAGGACCCGAAAAAATTCTGGTCCTATGTAAAATCGATAAGCGGGTCAAAGCACACTATCCAGTCTCTCGTTGTTCATTCCGGGACAGTAATAGACGAAAGCAAACGGAAAGCTTAAGTTCTAAATTTAATCTTTAAGAAATCTTTCACGCAGGTGGACCGCACAAATGTACCATCATTTGATCAACGTACTAATTCCGAAATGGAAGACGCAGGGAAGCAGCTGAGAGAGCTAAATACGAAAAAGTCGGGTGGTCCGGATGGAATACCATTTCGCTTTTACAAAGACTATTCTGCGGCATTGGCCCCTTACTTAGCTTGCATTTATCACCACAAAGTTCCTAGTGATTGGAAAAAAGCGCAGGTAAATCCCATTAATAAGAAAGGAAAGAGAACTGACCCACATAATTACAGGCCAATTGACACCAGTTTCCTGAAGAATTTTGGAGCGTGTTATCAGTTCGAATATATTAAATTTCCTTGAGACGGAAAAGCTTCTTTCTATAAATCAGCACTTGTTTAGGAAACAGCGTTCATGTGAAACTCAGCTTGCCCTTTTCTCACATGGCATCTTGCGAGCCATGGATGAAGGGCTACAGGCGGATTGCGTTTTTCTTGACTTAAAAAAGGCGTTTTACGCGGTGCCACACTGATGATTGCTAACGAAGACACGAGCTTATGGAATAGGTTCACAGATTTGTGACTGGCTGGAAGACTTCGTAAGTAATAGAACGCAGGACGTTGTTCTCGATGGTGAGTGTTCATCAGAGACGAGTGTATTGTCAGGCGTGCCCGAGGGCAGTGTGATACGACCGCTATTATTTTCTATCTATATAAATGATGTGTTGGACAGAGTAGCTTGTAATTTGCGGCTGTTTCCTGATGATGCTGTGGTATATGGGAAGGTGTCGTCTTTAATTGATTGTAATAGCATACAGGATGAGTTAGACAAAATTTCTAGTTGGTGCGAAGAATGGCAGCTAGCTCTCAATGTAGAAAAATCTAAGGTGATGCGCATGAGTAGGAAAAACAATTCCATAATATTGGAATACAGCATTAGTAGTGAGCTTCTTGATGCAGTTGCGTTGTTCAAATATCTAGACGTAAAATTGCAGAGCGATATGAAATGGAACGGACATGTAAGGACAGTTGTGAGTAAGGCGGACAGCCGACTTCGGTTTATTGGGAGATTTGGGAAGATGTACTTCACCTGTAAAGGAGACCGCGTAATAAAAGGCTTGTACGACCACGTCTTGAGTATTGCTCAAGTGTTGGGACCCGCAGCAGATCAGTTCGAAGGAAGACATAGAGGCGGTTCAGAGACGAGCAGCTAGATTTGTTACCGGTAGGTACGACCGATGCGCGAGTGTCGCGGAAATGCTCCGGGAACTCAAGTGGGGATCGCTGGAGGAAAGACGACGTTCTTTTCGTGAATTGCTGTTGAGTAAATTTAGAGGGCCAGAATTTGAAGCTGAGTATAGTACGATCTTGCTACCGCCTACTTACATTTCGCGTAGTGATCACAAAGACAAGATAAGAGATATTAGGGCTCGTACGGAGGCATATCGGCATTCTTTTTATTCCTCGTTCTATTTGGCAGTGGAATAGGAAGGGAAATGCCTAGTAGTGATACGGTGTACCCTCCGCTACACACCTTACAAATATAATTGGAACATTATAGTCATTTTTTTTTATTCTTCAGTATTTTACAGAAGTTTTTGTATGCGGACGTAATCAATTGCAAACGCAAGTAGCAGATTCAGCATGTACACCACTAATTAAAATAATGTCGGTCGTACAGCCAGACGTCACTTATTAAGCCGCGCGATATTTCGCCCAATAACGCATTGGCCATATTGAAGTGCTGCGTACCGAAGACTAGCGATAGCCGCTTTTTTTTTTCTCTGTTGTATTTTAATGCTCCGTGGAGCAGGCTGGCAGCAGCCTCCTACGCTGCTCTTCAGCCCAGTGTATATATGAGTTTGACAGTCGGTAATTGTATTTTAAAACAGGATATAATAGATGTTTAATTTAACAATAAAAAGGAGATGAAAATGGCGAATGAAAAACAATGAAATGAAGGCTTTGAAACACACATAATTAGTATTAAAACCGCCACGGTGGTTAAAAATCATAGAGTTCTCTCAGCTAACGGCGACAACAACAGAGAGTTGATATAAAACATGGCAATACATTGTTCTGCCCATGCGGCGGTTGCTAAAGTGTAAAATCACACTGGCAACTTGACACTGTCACAACACTGTAGCACGGTACACTGTTAAAAACACTGTTGAAAATAAAGCACTGAGACCCCGCAGGGGCGATTACCGTGTCTGACCGTCAGTTATGTATCGTAGTACTTGGCGGTAGCGCATGCGCGTAAAGAGCACACGCCTCCTGCAGCGGCGCCACGGTCAGCAGCGCCCTCGACGGTGAGCCCACAAGCTTAATCAGCTTTCTCATCTGTATTCTACTGTAAGCAATGTGATCTTCGAGTTCTTAAAATGAAAATTACTGGTTCCCAAGTTTTATTAAGCTGAAAGCCACTGTCTCTATTAATAAGTTCTTCTGCCAGTTTAATTTCGACTCATTAACGTATTACAGACTGCCAAAAAGTTGAAGTCTAAGCTAAAATATTTGTACTTGTGTAATCCATCTTATGTCCGGTTGACAATGCTCAGCAATGGCTGATTTATCCGGTTGCAGAAGGCGTGTGTGTCTCTCATGTTCAGTACAACGATCTGCCACTGTTCGTGTAGTTTGCCCATGTATGCCAAGCCGCATTCACAATTAATTCTATAGACACCTGCCTTATACAGACCAAGATCATCATTGATCGAGCTTAACAATGCTGCTGTTTTGGCTGGCGTACGTGATGTTTCTTAAAAAATAATCTTGTAATTTACTATTACTTCAGACTGAAACTGGAAATAACACGTAGATAATGTCGTGGGAAAGGCGAACCAGAGACTGCGTTTCATTGGTAGAACCCTTATAAGATGCAACATAACTACTAAAGAGACTGCACACACTACGCTTGTCCGTTCCTTTTTGGAGTATTGCTGTCCAGGTAGGTTTGACCCTTATCAGGTAGGTTTGACGGAGGACATCGAAAGAGTCCAAAGAAGGGCAGCTCGTTTTGTATTGTCACGATACAGGGGATACAGCGTCACTGACATGATAGGATCTGGGATGGGAATCATTACAACAACGGCGTTTATCGGTGCGGTGTGAACTACTTACGAAACTCCAATCGGCAATATTCTCCTACGAATGCAAAGATATATTGTTGACTCCACCTACATAGGTCAAAATGATTATCACAATAAAATACGAGAAATCAGCGCTCGAACGGAGAGATTCAGGTGTTCTTTCTTCCCGCGCGCCATTCGAGAATGGAATGGGAGATAAATAGTATAAAGGTGGTTCGATGAACCCTCTGCCAGGCACTTAAATGTGATTTGCAGAGTATCCCATGTAGATCTAGATGTTCCAACTCCGAAGGTAAGTTCTGTGCATCAGATATCATATGTGCCCTATGTATTAATTATTAATTTTAATAAAAAAATTCGCCAGGAAAATTTTAAAGTACATGTGCGGCATAGTATACTGTATATTTTGGGAAAATGCAGAACCTAAACAGCGATATCTACATCTGTATTCTGCAAACCGCTGTACGTAGGCTAGCTGCCGTGCGGGATTGGTCGCGTGGTTTAAGGCGTCATGCTACGGACTGGGCAGCCGCTGCCACCGAGGGTCCGGGGCCTCATTCGGGCATTAGTGTGTGTGTGTGTGTGTGTGTGTGTGTGTGTGTGTGTGTGTGTCTGTGTGTGTGTGTGTGTGTTTGTGTTGTCTTTGATGTAAGTGAGTTTAAGCAGTTTGTAAGACTGTGGACTGATGACCGTAGCAATTTGGGACAATAGGTTTACAAACATTTGAACGTTTTTTGAAGGCTAGATCTGGTAGCTATTATTTTTTCCCCTCTCTGTTCCATTCACGAATGGTGCATGAGAAGGATAACTGTCGATTAACTCCCGTCTAAACTCCAATTTATCTTTTTCAGTTATCGTCATTTTGGCGAGACATGTAAAAGGAAGTAATACGTGTTCTAACTCTTCTTCAAACCCGTTTCTAATGACCAAGATGTCCATGGAATGATGAACCCTAATCTTTCTTCCTGCTTCCTTCTTTTTCGAACGTATGATGCCGGAATTCCAGTGTTAATCTTCTTCATGAACACAACGCCTCTCTCTCCAGAATTCTGATGTTTCCAGATTTAAACCTCGCAATACAAATCCATTTTCAGTGACGTGTATTACAAAGGGGGGTACTTTGTGCCCATTATAAAAAATGTAAGGAATAAATAATATTCATTAATTATATACATGTGGGGTGGGTAAAGTTGCGGGCCCTTACTCTTACGGGGATTAGTTTCAAAACTACGAGTTTGAGTACTGTGGGCAGGGTAAAGCTGGGAATTTGTATTTGACAGGAGGCGTGCTTAGGTAGTCAGTGCAGGTGCGGTGATCACTGTGTCCCCAGTGGCACAGTCTGCGTCAGGCACTGCAGCGGTGCGGAAGGACTGTTTACGTCCCGCCGCCGAGCCTGCTGCTCGCGTGTGTTTACGTGACACAGTCGTCTTCGCTTGCGTTATTTACTTAGAACAAGTATGGCCCACTCCTGGCGAAAATCAACATTGAAAATCAGTTTTTCGAATGAATATGCACGACCGAAGGCACTTGAAGTCGAACAATTTATTAGAGAAGAAGTGAAGATTGACTTTAACGATCTTATCGGCATCCACTTCTCTATAGTGAGCAGTGTAGTGTATGTGAAGCTTACCAGCGACGCCGTCTGTGAGAAGATTCTCAACATATCTAGAAATGGACTCAAATTCCGTCACTCAGATGGACATATCGGTGAAGTGACTATCGAACAAGCAGGTCTTGGACTACGAACAATTAGTGTTTGAACTTCCGTTTGAAGTACCTTCAGACGTGGTTGTTTCTGCGCTGCGCCCTTATGGGGACGTTATTAGCCACGTGGCCGAGAAATGGGCTCAATTTACAACATATCCGGTATTCAACTGGGTGCGGCATGTCCGCATTGAATTGACTAAACACGTGCCATCTTATCTATATATTGGAGGGTTCCGTGCCATCATAATTTATGATGGCCAGCCGAAGACGTGCTCCGGTTGTGGCCACTGTATGCAGCGCAGAATAACGCAGTTACCACCTGGTGATGAGCAGATCCCATCGGCATCGACGACGCTCCCATTGACGTATGTACAGGTTCTTCAAAATGAACCCAGCCAGCAGCCTGTGACGACACCACTTGATGAAACCGTGCCAAACACGGCAGAACTTCAGGGCAACGAGGACAGGATGGAGGCTACACCTGTGCCGGCTCCTGAACGTCACATGAGGAAGGATAACGAAGTGTCTCAGAAGGAGGGAACAGATGCCGCCTCCATGGTCGTGCCCACCGCCGCCTTCGTGTCAGAATACCCAGACTTCGTCTGATAATGACGTACACGTGCGAAAACAACGGTCACCACAGAGAAGGAAGAAACGTCGGCTTGCTCCGTCTGATACCTGCCGATCACAATCTAATGATGAATCCCAAGACCTTCTACCATCAGAAGATCCACAAGTGGATCTTCCTGCCCCACTCCAGTCGGAATCGACACGGCGTATGTCTATAACTCCTACTACAGATGATGACCAGCAGTCAGCCGACGACACATCAATGCATGTTGACTCACCAGGGGCTTCAACTGACGACCAGCGTCCAAGCAACGCAGCATGGCACGAAGATGTTGAAGATAATTCATCCACAGCTGACGTAGCAACAGATGTTGCTACTAAACTAAATGTATGCTAATCGATGAGGGTTTGGCAGAGAATGTGCTACCTGATCATCGTGTTGCAATGAGCATCCCTGTAAATATGTCACAAGGGCAGGCTTACAGAATTGGATCTATCAACATTAACACAATCAAAACGCAGATAAAGTTTCAGTTATTCCGTGACATGATGCGGGCGTCAGATCTAGATATTGCCCTTCTACAAGAAGTTCGCCTGGAGTCATTTCCAGATATTTATGGTAATGATACATATCAAACGCCATCTTCTTCCAACGGTAGTGGGACGGCCGTACTTCTGAGAGAAGGTATTGTGGTTGAAGACGCCGCTTACTTACCATCGGGCAGGGGCCTTGCTGTGACGTTCCATGGTGTCCGGATCATCAACGTTTATGCTCCCTCCGGCACGGACAAACGAAGGGAACGCTCGCACTTCTACTCAGAAGAGATAGCTCCACTGTTTGCAGGTCAATACGATCACATTATTCTTGGAGGAGACTTCAACTGTGTGCTCGCCATAAAGGACCAAATTCTTCATTTTACCACGTGCCAAAAACTTAAATTACTTATTCAAGAACTGGACCTGATAGACACATGGGAGCATAAGCATGGTGATCGACCTGGATACATTTTTTTTCACCAGCCATTCTGCGAGCCGTCTAGACCAAGTCTATGTCTCCCGCGGACTCACAACGGCAATACTTGATGCCGAGCTGTGGCCTACCGCCTTCTCGGACCACGTCGCCTACATTTGTACTGTTTCTCTTCGACGGCAGGGGGTGTGGCGAAGTCGAGGAACTTGGAAGTTAAACGTTGCACATATTAAGGATCCAGAGTGCAGACAGCAAATAGAAGCGACGTGGAACAACTGCCAGAGACGTCTTACGGCATATCCTTCAACAATTCGATGGTGGCTCGAATGTGCTAAGCCAGCTTTGCGTCGCACGTTGGTACAGTATGGACGTGACAAGATGAATTGGCATCGACGAACCATGGAATTTTATTTTACGGCACTCCGTGAGCTTGCTAGCCAAGCACCGTCTCCTGAACGACAGATTGAAATTCAACGGATTAAGGCGAAGATTACTTTACTTATGCGCCGCCGTCTTGACGTGCGAGATGTCAAGATCGAGTCGCTGGAGAACCTCCTTCCATGCATCACATTATTCGAGTGAAGCAACGGTGTAGAAGAGCGCTGGTGCACGCTATTGATACCCCAGATGGTCGTCGACTGACATCTCAGAGTGACATCGCCACTGCTTTCGTGGACCACTATCGACAGGTGTATGCAGAAGTAGATCAGGATGCTATCGCAATGGAAGAAGTGCTCGACTCCATGCGTGGTACTCTTGATGGGGAGTCTGTGCAGACCCTTACAGATACGATTACTGCTGATGATCTCGCTGACGCTCTCCGTAGGGGAGCAACAAACAAATCCCCAGGGCCAGATGGCCTCCCGCTGGAGTTCTACCGCACCTTTCAAGACATAATGGCTCCTCGCTGAATAGAAATGTATAAAGAACTGACGATACCTGACGTCCCACGCCCACCTGCTTTTGTCAAAGGCCTGATCATTCCAGTCCCGAATAAGTCCCGGGGACAAAAAGTGGAACATTATCGGCCATTAACCATGCTGAACTGCGACTTCAAGATTTTTACGAGGATCCTTGCTTCCAGACTCCGGCGTGTCTTGCATCAGGTCGTCTCTACGGATCAAACATGCCTTGGTGGCAGAAGTAACATCCAGACAGCACTAAGTGATTATCGTGACATCATAGCTTAGCAGAGACTTGCCGCATTCGTGGTGTCTTAGTGTCCGTAGACCTGGACCATGCTTTTGATAGAGTGAGTCATGACTTTCTTGAAGCAGTGCTGCGAAGAATGACGTTTCCTCCCGCCTTCACACACACCGTCCTGCGGCTTCTCCGATGCGCCACCTCACGTGTACTTATCAATGGACGTGTGGCAGGCACCGTTACCATTTCGCGATCTGTACGACAAGGCTGTCCGCTATCGATGATTCTTTTTGCCATTGTTACATGGACTACGATGTCGACTGTCTGGGATGAAGATGAGGGACCGGTCCTTTATCTGTCGCGCATATGCTGATGACCTTATGTTCTTGGCTCAATCAGGGGACGAAGTGCGGATAGCACTCGAATGGATTACCAAGTATGGAACTACTGCGGGCAGCCGTATGAATCTGACCAAGTCTGCCGCGATGAACATTGGCAGGGGTCTTCCTGAAGGGAGCGTGGCCCCACTGCAATCAGTGGTCAAACTCAAGTGTTTAGGGATACCTTCACGAGCGACGTTCGACAAACCTCGGCAGTCAACTACAAACGCCTTCTTCAGGTACTACGACCTAACGTCCGAAGCAATCTATTACGGTCGTTAGACTTAATACAACGAGTTGCTTTCGTGAACAACCATCTGGCGTCTAGGATACCGCACCTGGCCCAGATTCTACCGATGCCGAAGACGATGGCAACAAGACTGCTGGCTGTGTTTGGATACTTCGTGAGCGCCGGCCTTATCTTCAAAGTCCGTTATGAAACATTAACTCTCCCCCCTCGAGACGGAGGTCTTGGGCTTGTCAATATACATGTCAGAGCGTCTGCGCTTTATGTCAGTACAATGATTAAGCTGTGGAAACATCGCCAGACCGGAATATGTGGGATTCTGATCGACGAACTTGCCCCTATATCTCTAATGCCGCCCATAGCAGTAGCGCATATCTCTACCTATCTCTCACATATTAAGACATTTTTATCGAATATAGTTACGTCCATGAAGACTTGCCCCATACACGGACTCCAACGACACGTGATGTGTACCGCATAATGATGAAGGGCCATACTCGGAATTGCGTGGAGAGACGACATCCAACAATCAGATGCCCCGTGGTCTGGCGTTCTGTGCATCATGCCCTCCTCGATACAGATGCTCGTGCTACCTGGTATCAGGTTGTGAATGGAAAATACATGACGCGACATCGGCTGCATGCAATTAAGATGACGGACTCTCCACACTGCCCTCAGTGTCACGTGTTAGACACTGATGAACATCGGCTGATGTGTGGACCTACTGCAGCGGTGTGGCTGTTCATAAAGAAAATACTTGCCTTCCTTTGTCGTACAGCTCCACACACTATTGAACGGCAGTCACTTCTATTTCAGGACGACAGCTTTTTCCCACGCACAATGACTAATGCAGTGAACTGGATCAAAGGCCAATCTATATATTATTTGTTTCACGATCGAGAAAAGAGTGTGCTTGCCGGCCGCGGTGGCCGAGGGGACTGAGGCGCTCCAGTCACGGTCAGCACGGCCAGCTACGGTCGGGGGTTCTAATCCCCCCTCGGGCATGGATATTTGTGCCGTCCTAGTTCGTAAGCAGTTCATAAGTAGTTTGTAAGTTTAGGGACTGATGACCCCGTAGTTAAGTCCCATAAGCTTAACAAACATTTGAAGATTTTTTTAAGAGTGTGCTTGATTTTTGGACATTCCTCCAAGATCACTTCACGTCTCTACTACACAATTCAAGACACCGACAATACTATGCCAATTTTCTGGGTAGTGTTTTCCTGGATCCTCCCCACAGCTTGGGTGTGCCGGGTATGAGACGATAATTTTAGTATAAATGATCCCTCGGAAGAAGAAACATATGTAACGGATGAAAACAATTTATTCGAGAAGACGTGCCCGGAACTCGCGTGAGGAAACGGAAATTCAGTTAACATCTATCCGCATATGGTCGGAGTGCAGTCACCATTTATGTTTGTTCCGCCGGGAGGGCGGTCTTATTTACGTTCACTATCAGACGCTTTTAATGCTGCACTTCATGTAGAGATATTTTACTTCCAGTGAAAATCCTCACAACAGAAGGAGATATTTTTCTTTTCCTTTCTCTTATTTTCTTTTTCATTAAAATTAAAAAAAAAAAAAAAATCGAAAAAAAAGAACCCGTCACTACCAAATTTTGTTTTCCTAAAAGGGTTTCAGACACTTTATTAATTAATTTTTTTATTATTTAGATTATTATTTTGGTAAAAAAAAGGGGGGAGTGGTGTAGGGGTCAGCGCAACTGCCTAGAAAGCGGGAGACCCGGGTTCGAATCCCGGCCGGGTACACATTTTCAGCCTTGCCCGTTCGTGGCTAGAGGACAAATGCAAGCCCGGAGAAGAATGTATAGCTAGAGAAGTGATAGATACCGGCTTCTGGAAGATAACACAAGTTTGGAGAAAATCAGCAGTATGAATACCAACAGCTCAGATGGAAAAGAACTACTAAGGAAAGAACGGAAGGCTGAAAGGTGGAGGAAATGTGCAGAGGGGATATACAGGGTGTAAACGTTATAAGCCGCCAAAATTATACAGAGGATACATCTCGGTGGTTTGACAAAAAGTCTAGTAACACGTTTGCGTACTACCTACGATTGTTACAGGAAAAAAACAAACAAACAAACAAATAAATAAATAAAAACAAAAACAAAAAAACAGTTCGTAGATACTTGGCAGTGTACATACGTAAGCAATCGGTTTCTGTTATCGCCCGCTGCACGTATTGACATCGTGAGCGTGAATCGTAAACAGACGGGCAACTACGGCCTA
Organism: Locusta migratoria; assembly: GCA_026315105.1. Taxonomy (NCBI): domain Eukaryota; kingdom Metazoa; phylum Arthropoda; class Insecta; order Orthoptera; family Acrididae; genus Locusta; species Locusta migratoria. The sequence goes on along the minus strand of CM048748.1, from coordinate 317,725,635 downwards.
AGTGGCTGAATCATTGCAATACGCCTAGTGACGACAGCTGTTGTCGAGTAACCAATGTAGACGTCATCCCAACTCTGTTAACTGTTAGGGTGGAAGGGAGATTTACTGTTTCTGAACTATGCGATATTAATTTAATTTATGGCGAGGCAAAAGGTGTTGCGAGGGCAGCTGTACGAATTTATCGAGGACGCTTCCCACAACGACGACTTCCTGCACGTGACACATTTGCTGCTGTTGTCAAATCAAATGTTTGTTAAGTTTGGGGGACTTAACTGCGGGGCCATCAGTCCCTAAACATACAAACTACATAAGAACTAACTTATACTACAGACAGCACAAACATCCATGGCCGAGGGATGATTCGAATTCCCGACGGGGAACGGCCTCGCGCATCGCAGCATAGCGCCTCAATGCGCTCGGCCGCTTCGCCGCGACTGCTGCTGTTCACCAAAGATTTGTGTCATTATAATTATCTACTTGTACGCGATTATTATGCATTTACTTCTTAATAAAGTATAGCAGTTATCGGCACCTTTTTAAATTTTCGTCTTTATGCGAAACGTATCTTCTGATATGCTTTTCTTTTTTGTTACATGATGGCAGAATAAAACTTACGAGTAGATTGAGAGATTGAGAGATTCTGGCTCTTTACTGTCCCCCACAGAAGGCAGAGACTCACAACGCCCTCAGAGTACTAGAAGCATGGCCCGCCAAATGGGTTTATCGCACACTGTCGTTCATCGCACTTTGAAAGAGGAGCGTCTGCGGCCTTACTACATTCAACGTGTACAAGCATGGAAGAACAACATTTCCCTCCACGACGTGAATTCTCAGGGTGGGTTTTATTACACAGTGCGCAGCATGATTTTGTCAACAAAATACTCCTCACACATGAAGCGTGTTTCACTCGCGACGGAATAAATAATTTACATAACCGTCGAGTGCACACAATCTTTGCCACGTAGTGGCAACACATTTTCAACTGGGCATTTATGCTCGATGAATACAAGTTTGACTGCAAGTTTGACTGATAACTGTTAGCGAACGTTTCTAGAGGAAACATTGTGCCAACGTTATTAAAAGACATTCCTTTAAGCATACATCGTAACATATGGTACCTCCACGATGGTGCTCCATCCCACATTGGTCACAGAGTACGCAGATTTTTTGGATAGACCACTTCGAGGACGATGGATCGGGCTTTCGAGTCCACGTCGATGGCCAGCGCGTAGCCCTGTTTTAAATCTGGGGCCAATGAAGAAAATGTGCGCGAACTTAAGCACAGGCTGCGGCGGAGCGGCCGAGCGCATTGAGACGCTATGCTGCGATATGCGAGGACGTTCCCCGTCGGATGTTCAAATCCCCCCTCGGGCATGAATGTTTGTACTGTTTTTAGTATAAGGTAGTTCAGAAGTAGTGTGTAAGCTTAGTGACTGATGACCCTGTAGTTAAGTCCCACAAGCTTCACAAACATTTGAACATTTTCCTATGCAGAGGATTTTCGATGCTGCCAATACCATATGGTAAATATGTGTATGTGTGAACGAGTGCGAGAAAACTGTGTTCGCTGTCATGTAGGAGCAAGTGGTATCGTGTAAGAGGAAACAAACTAATTTGGGTTTCATTTTCGTTACTGTTGTATAAAAGGAAAATAAACTGAATTTCATTTTTGATACGGTTGTGTTGTGAAAAGAGGAAATGGTTGATTGTAAGTAATGCACAATTACTAGGTAACTGGCTGGTTTTCTACTAAAGGAAACGGATTTTTCTTTGATATTTGCCATTCTTTTACTACGACGACCTTCATAATGGTACTGTAAAAGACAAAAGTCTGGTTGTACTTAATTTATTGTTTATGAAAAATGAGTTACACATTCTTCAAAACCCAAAGGCTGTCCAAATTGCTTGTTTCAGCAGCACCTAGCCGCCGTGCCGCGTCGTTGTACACCGCCGATGTTTACTTTTTTTTTTGTCGCGTTGTGCGTGCTGGCAGCGCAAAGAGGCCAGGGCTCTCTCGTGTATCGTCAGTCGACAATTACGATGGTACTGGGAATACAGGAAAAATTCTCGTTAGATCCTTCGAAAATGAGTTAAACTCGTTTCCAAAGTCCCCAACCTGTCACATAACACACACAAAATTAGTTTTCAAATTTAATCCATAGTCACAAAGCGAGGAAGGAGGGAAAGGTTTTTCAGTACCTAAGCATACTTTTAAACCCTCCGTACACCAATGTAGCTCTCAATCGATATATGTTACAATCGATCTAGTTCCACAGCTTGTTGAATCGAAAAAATTTCTTACTTCAGTATATTCCTTTAATAAGCACCAATAAAGTCACTGACTAAAAAAAAAAAAGACTGTCAAAATTCTCAATTGTCTTCACAAAGACATATACAGACCCAATCGCGAAATAAACCTGTACTCTTCTTCCCTGTAATTCATAACATTCAAACTTAATAATTCTCCATAAATACGACTTATAGACACTGTTCCAAAAACAGTTATTGATATTTATTATTTTTCATACAACATGAGCTTACACATTAGCTCATATTCGATCTTAACATTACAGATATCTGTTTATAACCATTCGAATATCTCCTGAATAGGACGATCGATATCCCGCAATAGAGAAGGCACAGAGATGCCCGCCGCCTCGTTGCTGTTATGTCGGCTATTATAACTACGGATGGTGGCGTGGCTGATATTTGATGCCGGTCAGGGCTGCTGTGACGCTGCTCCAGTTCATTGCGGCAACATTCAAACCAAACACAAACATTTTTATATCATGTCTCATAAAATATCACACACATGAAAAATAAATAATTTATACATCAACTTAGCTTCTTTTCCTGTCTCATGAATCCTCTTCAAAGCAAAGCTTACATGAGGGAGTAGGGCTCGCAAATCTCGTCCCACTACACAATGCAAACAGAAATACGCCTATCATCAGTCCTACAAATATTGGTTTTTACGAATACAAAATAAAATACATGATTCAACAATATTTCATTAGATAGTTTTTGTTAACACAAAGAGATGTTCCATCTGTATAATTTTGGTAGCTTATACCGTTTACACCCTGTATTAGATAAATGACCTTAGATGCAGTACTGCACAGAGAGAAAAGGAAGCAGATGTAGATAAAATAGGAGATAACTGCGAGAACAATTTCATAGAGCGCTGAAAGATTTTGGAGTAGATGATACTCCCTCTGAACTTCTGATATCCTTGGAAGCGCCAGCCATGATGGAACTCTACCATCTTTCGTGCAAAAGGCATGAGACAGGTGAAACACTGTTATGCTTCAAGGAAAACGTAATAACTAAAAAAAAAATGTTCGAATGTTTGTAGAACTTATGGGACTTAACTACGGGGTCATCAGTCCCTAAGCTTAAAAACTACTTATGAACTACCTAAGACTAAGGACGGCACAAATATCCATGCCCGAGGGGGGATTCGAACCCCCGACCGTAGTGGCCGTGCAGACCGTGACTGGAGCGCCTCAGTCCCCTCGGCCACCGCGGCCGGCCGTAATAACTGCAAAGACACCAAGTACGGCTAGGTATGAAAATACGACTATAAGTTTAATAAGTCACAATTGGAAATTAGTAACACCAATTATTAACAGAAGATTGGAAAAACTGATAGAATCTAATATCGGGTAAGATCAGTTAAGATGTATGCACTTATGAGGCAATACTCACCTTACGACGTACCTTAGAAGATAGATTAAACAAAGGCAAACCTACATTTACAGCTTTTGTTCATTTGAAGAAACCTTTTGATAATTCAACTGAATACTCTCTTTAAAATAATGAAAGTAGCAGGGGTAAAATATAGGAAATAGAAGGTTATACAGCTTGTACAAAAAACAGATACCAGTTATAAGAGTGGAAGGGTACGAAAGGGAAGCAATGGTTAGTAAGAAAAAGAGATAAAATCCAAAAACGGAATTCAAAATGTTCGTAAGTCTATCGGATTCAACTGCTAGGTTATTAGTACGTAGCTTACAAACTACTTAAACTAAGTTAAACTAACCTAAGGACAACACATACATCCATTCTCGAGGGAGGATTCGAACCGCCCACGCGGGAGGCCTCGCGATGAGCAGCGTGGCACTCCAGACCGCTCGGCTACTCCCGCGCGGCACGGAATTAAAGTTCAGGAAATAGAACTGAAAACTTCTGTTTGATGATGACATTGAAATTCTGTGGGAGACAGAAAATGACCTGGAAGGGCAGTTGAAAGTAATCTATAGTGCCCTGAAAGGAGGGTACAAGATGAAAATTAACAAATCTAGTCGAGAGAAAGCAGAGTATTTTAAGCAATTTGGATTAGGAAACGAGAAAATAAAGGTGTTAGAGGAGTCTTGTTATTTGGGAAGAACAACAGAACTTCTGCTGGCCGGACAATGCATAATGGCGATGGGAAGAAAAGCATTTCTGAAGAAGAGAAATATTATAACATCAGATATTCCTTCAAGTGTTGGGAAATCTTTTCTGTTTGCATTTGTCTGGAGTGTATCCATAAACGGGAGAGAAACGTGGACAATAAACAGTTCAGAAAAGGAGAGGATAGAAGCTTTAGATATTTGGTGCTACAGAAGAATGCGAAGATTAGGTAGATATATCGCATAGTTAATGTGAAAGTAGTGAGTAGAATTGGGAAGAAAAGGATTGTTTGGAATGTCTCGACTAAAAATAGGGATCGATTGGTAGGAGACATTGAGACATCATGGAATCTTAAAATTGGCGTTGAAAGGTGTGGGGTAAGAATCGTAGAGGGATTCCAGATATGAAAACAGTAAGCAGGGTCAAACAGATGTGGTTTGAAGTTCTTATTGAAGGACGAAGAGGCTTGTACAGGACACAGTAGCGTGGAGTTCTGCATCAAACCAGTTCTTGACTGAGGACCATCTAACGCTAACCATCACTTTTTGTACGAAATGGCTAAGATTTTGCAGTTCGTTTCGCTCGTTAGGGGAATGATAATATCAGGTTAGCGTTAATGCAGATTAAATCAGTTATATGCAGGTGGCGTGGTCAAAAAAGAAAAATGCCAATTTCAAGACATTTATTCAGTCCTTGCTCTACCACCGCCCAATGGAAAAAGACCATGCGCTCCCGTGTTCCGGTTCCGCGCTACATGCGCTACAATACAAATACGCTATTGTATTGTAATAAAAGATATGTTCACATAATGGGATAAAATTATCTTATTATACGAACATATCTTTTATTACAATCTATTTGGTTCCAAACTTCTTAAAATTTCTGTAACCAACTTTTGTACGTTTTATAGCCTTTACTGTATACCAATGCACCTGTTTGACTGTATAGAGACCAGAAGAAGGGCACTCAAGCGCCCGAAACCGGTCGTCTAAAATAAATAATCACAAGCAACTGGTTGTTGAATTTTATTCATTTATATTTGAACATTTGAATAGCTCACAGCTTGCGAGGTGAAGCGTCGTTTGATCTCCGCAAACACTTTATTTTATTTTATTATTATTTTTTTTATGGGACTTAACTACGGGGTCATCAGTCCCTAAACTTACAAACTACTTATGAACTACTTACGAACTAGGACGGCACAAATATCCATGCCCGAGGGGGGATTCGAACCCCCGACCGTAATGGCCGTGCTGACCGTGACTGGAGCGCCTCAGTCACCTCGGCCACCGCGGCCGGCCGCAACCACTTAATGATCCACTTTTCCTCACTGCTTCAACACTACATTTGCACTAATATCCCATGGATCTTCGTCGAGTCGTGGCGGATTGGCCGCGCTTACCAGAGCGCCGTGCTACGGTGCGCGCGGCCGTCCGCCGTCGGGGGTTCGATTCCCCCCTCGGGCATGGGTGTTCGTGTTGTCCTTAGTTTAGTTTACCTTAGAGTAAGTAGTTTGTAAGCTAGGGACTAATAACCAAGCTATCGAGTCCCATAGATTTACAAAAATTTGAACATTTGATCTCCGTCGCCCTTTTGCCTGATTTGACACAAAACTTGATGTTAAAGCGTTGTTCCGCTTTGCGCTCAATGTTGAAATGACACGAGTTCTCACACTGACCCTGTTAGCTGGGTCGCGGCGTACGTCACAACTTCACTGCAGTGCTCCGCACGATAGAGGACGCATGTTGACATGTCCCTCAGTGTGTATGCATGGACACCTCATCCTCGTTAGCGCTGTTTGTAAAATATGGGGCCATTCAACGAACTTTTTAGACGCAACTCGTATATTCAAATGACAAAACTGTATCAACTTTGAAGTCCACTATTGCGTGGAAGTCCAAAGAGTCTGAGCGCTTGCTAAATTTAGCGGGACCTTAAACCATCCTATCTTGACAACGATAGTGATTATTTGATAAAAAAAATCGTGTGTTTACGTTTGTGCAAAGTTTGAACTACACTGTACAAGTTTAAAGTGTAAGACGCGCTTAAAAAGTCTTCGAAAAAACAGTTTTTTACATGTGAAATTCGAACTCTATAAATGAAAATAAGGCTATTATCTAAGTATTAATTTCAACCTAGTTAACGTATTTTTCAAAAGGAATTTGGGCTCCAGTTCCTATTCGTCGTCAAACTTTGCTTAAATACGGCTAAATTACTACTACGATAACACAGATATTTTAATGGCCATACATATGCACGCTGGTCTGTGCTAAACGAAAAATTAGCTCAAAAAGGAACCAAGCATCAAGACCCGCCAAAATCTAAATTCTGAATTATTGCGCTGCTGCGTTTTAATGACACAGAAAGATACGAAAAAAAGTCATCTGTTTAATCCTACTTGCACCACTCATGCACGAGAGCACTGCCCTTGAGGTTTCCAATTCACCGGACAAAAAACAGTCAGCCTAGCAGAAAAGCGCAGTAGTGGCTTTTGGAGAGCGCCCCAGTCATGTGAAGCTGGTACGAAGCGCTCATGGGCATCCCATCACTGACGTCAGTCACGGTACAGAAGTCATTTGTAAGTGCAAATCAGACGCGGAATGACTGCAGTAACATGGTTCGACGCAGATATAACAGAAAAGCACTAAATGGCTATCGGTTTGAACGAGCCAATACCAAATCGTGAATGAAGCGCTGGATTTGCTGACTTTCTGAAAATCTATAAGGATTGTTGAATAAATAAAGCAACCGTTTTATTCAAATCAAGATGGTTGTACTCAAGATTCAAAAAACGCAATTACGTTTTCTCATTATCTGACTATAAAAAACTCTTTTTCAGTGTAATATCAATTAAATTCTGTGGACTTTCGACGCCTTAAAATCAGAGACTCTAATCATGGAACTCCCTACGGTGTCTCTGCTCATCATTTTAACCTGCACATTTTTCAATACTTGTATCAGTGTTGTGATATTGTGATCTGGAATTTTTACTGACCGCAACCGCCATCACCGGCAGAACCAGTGTGTATTTTAAACAGTGTCTCCGTTCTTCATCACCGTCTACAAGTTGTTTTTAACATTCGTTGTTTTTTGGCTACCGTGGCATACATTTTATGCCGTCTGTTTTCTGCGCTGCGTTTTTAAAACTCACATTCACTGATTTTGCCTCCATTATATGTATCATTGTCTCCACGTTTATGTTTTCGTCTCCTCGCCAATGTAAGCCTATCGGCTGTAGAGCGGCGCAGAGGCCGCCGCCAGTCTGCCCCCGGTGGGGGTTATGAAAGTCAATAAAGAAAAATAAAAAAAGTCATGAAACCGTTAGTTGTCAGAGATTTGAACAGACAATTTCGGCCGGGGACTGCGACGCGCCAATCACGGTCTGCACGGCCACTACGGTCGGGGGTTCGAATCCCCCTCGGGCATAGATATTTGTGCCATCCTTGGTATTAGCTAGTTCATAAGTAGTTTGTAAGCTTAGGGACTGATGAGCCCGTAGTTAAGTTCCATAAGCTCTACAGACATTTGAACATTTTTAGACAATATTGGCGATAAATGACAGCGTTTTATTGATGCGTAATTTAAGGGTTCATGTCACAATCATCAAGACATCATTTTATATTTATGGCAGTTTTGTAGACATGGGTATCCCTGATCAGAATAGGACAACAGAATTCGTCGACATGATACACAAGTGCTTGTGCTGTAACACTTAAGTTACTTACATTAGAACCTCAGCTGGAACCAGTCAGTTTCGTTAATGTTGTTTTTTGTTTATAGGTTCTGTGAGTTCTAGGTTTTTCCTAAAAAACGACACCCTGAACCACGCGAATTGTATTAATTGTTCGTTGGACCGCCACTGCCTCTGACGCACAGCATCTTTTGCAAAGCGGCAAAAAAAGTGACTCATCGCTCCACAAAACATTGCTTACTGTACCGCTACTGTCTAATTCTCTGCGTTGGAAGATGGCCATGCTTTTAAATACAAATAGTCCATCCTACTGACATAAAGCAAATCCAAATATACTAATGCGGAAAAATTTGGCACATCTCTTCAACCAATAATATTTTTAATATATCGAAAAGTACCCAGTATCTGAATATAGGAAAATTAAACTTAAAATTATCAACTTTTCAATTGGTCATGGGATTTCAACAAACTATGTCATAGATGATAGCTTATTACCTTAAGCTTCCTTCATTTAAAGATTTATTACACTTTTTATAATGATTTATTATGAAATACAGTCTGATCATCGCATCCTCCACCTTAAGTCAACAATTTCAAGCAACTTGATATGCTCCTCTTATCCTCATGTTCATACATCTATTTAATAAATAATAGTCTATATGGCAATGAATTTACGTAAATATTGCGTATTGTGAGTGCTCATGTTAATGAAGGCCATCTTCTTTATTTATTTTATATATTATTTACACTGCTGATAAATAGTCACAACGTTACTGAATGTTTATAACTTTCCTATTTAATATCGTAAAATGCTAAATTAGAGTCGAAGTGGTCAAAGTTAAGTCTAAACAAATCTTTTCTTTTAAGAACTCTGCTACTTTTGGAGAGGATGACGATCTGCTAGTGAGAGAGTGGCTAGGTCGGGAAGACTGCAGAGGTCAAGCAAAATACTTGGACAGTGCACGTGCAGAGCTCGTTGTTTACTGGAATCACACTTTGTGTCTGGTCTCGGAAAAATAAGAACCAGCCTGGTCAACTGTTTCTAATTTAACACTTTTGCGTAGGACCACTTCCAGCAGATAAATATTGCGTTTGATAAACAGTATTCAACTGAATTATCTGACGTTGCCCACATCATTTGCAATAATTAGAATAAAACATTTTATATTCGTTAATCATTACCCGTCTTTTACACATCATTAATATTTCGCAAATATTAGCTTATGAATAGAGTATTTGAATGCATGATCACAGGTATAAGGTACTATCTGCAGCTATTATAGTCGCTGGACTTGAAAGCACAGATGTAGACCTAAGTTTCAACTTCCCCGTCATTGCGGTAGTGCTTCCCATGGAATCTTCCTTCAGCGGGTCGAAGACTTAAATTGCAGAACGGTTTATAAAAAGCAGTCCCCCGAAAATTTCTGTTATTTCGGTTGTGCAGGCTTTTCTGTATAGTGTAATGCGTTCGAGGGTTTTTTTTTTTTTTTTTTTTTTTTTTTTTTTTTTTTTTGCCAAGTTCATGCTGTAGTCGTTTCTTCAGTTTCCTAGAGAACACCGAATAGAAATAGTGTTAGCAGTTACGAAGACTGTAGGTATGACATTGACAACTGAAGGTACTGCTGAGAAAAATTTTTGAAGGAGGCGTTGATGATGTCCCTCCATGGTTTGCATTTTGTTTTCTTTTTATTTGAGCTCAAACTAGTGAACCGATATTTCAACAGCGGAGATGTTGTTTCAGAAGAAATCACCTCTATCAGTCTCATAACGAGCAATCAGTTGCCCTAGGTGTTGTACTTCCCACTTGGTGTGCTCTTCAGGTAAGCTTCGAGGAAGCCATCGGGAGTCCCCGAGCCTTGCAACACTGCAGGCGTCACAGCTACGTCAGAGGCCCGCGCGTGGCAGACGAGATTTCCTTCGTATTTTCCTTCTCCTTACTCAGTTAGCGACGGGCGCTTCGCCCAGCTAATAATGTGCCTCTATCCACTGCCCCTTGTCATAGATATTCTGTAACCTATGAGAGAATTTTTTTGGAACAGCGATCTTAAAAATTTTAGTACTTAAAATAAGACAGTCTAGATCGCAATTTGTCTTATTTTAATTATTCTGTAACCTCTTGCGAATATTTAGACATTCTACGAAAGGAAATTCAATAACTGATCTAAGCTTGGAACGATCTCAGTTGCATATCCAATTTTGAAGATGTAATTATTGTCCTACCATTTACCGTGATTTACTGGAAATGTAGAAGATGAAGCCGGAATGCTTAAGAACGTGACAACAAAAATTAATTTATTTTAATAAAAAGTGGCTCAGAAAAATGCGTATTGTTATCGAACTTCTCTAGTTCAAATAAATCGTGGAATTCGGAGTCGAGCAATCCACAAAATACATTGATTACACCGTGCTAAGCCGCGGTGGAATGGTCGAGCGCTCTAAGGCGACTTGCTGCGGACGTGCGGTCGGAGGTTTGAGTCCTCCCTTGGGTATGAGTTTGTGGTGTTGCCTTGGGATAGTTTAAGTTAGTTTAAGTAGTTTGTAGCCTTGGGACTGATAAGCTCCGTAGTTAAGTCATATATATTCATAAACATTAGAAGACAATGCTAAACTACATAGAGACTGTACAGTAGCTGTGTGGTTAGGGATATTTTGTGGTCCGAAGTGTAATGATTTCCTCTGTTTTCCGAAATTGCAGGTGCACTGAGGGCCCAGTGAGCCGTTGATTTAAATTCGTGTGGTTCAGGCTCTAAATATTTTCGGAAACACCTAGAACTCACAAGTCAGAAGCTAAAATGAAGTAATTAGGCTAAACAAGTTAAGAACTGAAGCACTTGTATGTCGTCAGAAATACTGTTGCCCTGTTTGAAGAAGTAGCCATGTCAACAAAAATATCCAAATCAGTTACTCATTAAAGATAATGTCAAGGACTGTCAAATCCACACAAATACGAAATATGTCATTTATCCTCAATATTGCCCATCGAAATCTCCAACGAAACGAAGCAGTAACACCGGAATTGATGAAACTCCCGAGACACTAATTCCTGATTGGTTGGTTGGTTTGGTTTTAAAGGGACTAAACGACTACGGTTATCAGTCCCTCACTAATTCCTGAAACACTGAATAGCGTAGTACACACCTGCTAACATTCAGAAAACCGTTCTGGTTAAACAATGTCCACATGTCCCAGAAAACTATAATATAACATTTAATTGAAGAAAACAAAGGGTCCTCCCCTTCATGTTCTGTTGCCTACTGCGAGTGAAACAGCAGCCGGAGCACTTATTAGTATGAGGGCCTAGAGACATGGCTGAAGCAGAAACTTTCATTACGTTAACATTTTTATTGAATGTGTAAAAGAAATACTAACTTGAGATAAAAACAGAATAAGACCACGAACCATAACAAAATATGGCTACCTCTCTTTGCCGTTGCTGTCGGAGATAGACGGCGGACTCAATGGACCAGGCAGCAGTGTACGGCTCGTTAAGTCAGCATTGCAGGGGGCACCGATCTCCTAATCAGCCGATGTGGCCTTGCATCTACGTGCAATTGGCGCACGTAGCTGCGTCTTCTATATCTCGATCCGGCGGCGCTGCGCTGGTCGGTGCGCAGTAATTACCGGGTGGGCAAAAAGTAAGTATAAATTTGAAAACTTAATAAATCACAAAATAATGTAGATAGAGAGGTAAAAACTGACGCACGTACTTGGAATGACATGGGGTTTTATTAGGAAAAAAATAGTTTAAAAAAATGACGACGGAGTAAAAACATTAATGAGAGTCGTACCAGATGACAAGCTCTCGCTACTAAAATCCTTCTAGGTCATAGGTTTTAGCCTCGATTAATCTGGTGTTGAATGTTTCGGTAATAGTGTATGCACCGGTGATGAAATACAGTTTTTTAAAGAAGACAGGCACTTAAGTGAATCTTCCGATCGGAACTGATTGTGCCTCACCATAACTCCGGGCATGCTTTACAGTGCTGTTCATAACATTATTCTTCGACTACAGCTATTTTCGAGGAATGATACTGAACATATTGAGCATTTCCTGCAAAGAACATAATCTTTGCTTGGTCTTAATTTGTTATGCTAATTATTGCTTTCCTGATCAGATGAAGCGCCATCTGTCGGACATTTTTTGAACATTTTTATTTATTTATTGCTTCTAATAAAACCCCATGTCATTCCAAGCATATGTGTCAATTTTTACCTCTCTATCTACATTATTCCGTAATTTATTAATTTTAAAAAATTTATTGTGACTTTTTGATCACCCGGTACATCTAGAGCAAACAAACCATGCCATAGGTATAAAACTGAAAGATCTAATCTCTTTATAATATGTATAAACCTCCGTCCGCATTTTGGCTGACAGAGATATTGCCCAAAGCCGAACAACCTGCTGTGTACGCTGGCAATTTCAATTATCAGCATACAAAATACTGAGAAGGCGAAAGGCTGAATAACTGGGCTGATGGGAGAGATCTACATCTCCTGTACGATCCAAAAGACCCAGCGACTTTCTCATCAGGAGCAAGGGGATCACAAACAACACCTGACCTCACTTTTGTCACAAGGGGACCAACAGGAGTTTTGCTTCAAGCGCAAAAAAGGGTATTACCGAAATTCCCTAGAAGCCAACACCAGCCTGTGATCGTGTAAGTGGGACTGTCAGTTCCTGTCATACAAAGCTCCCCAATTCGACGATGGAATCTAAAACAGGCTGACTGGGAGAAATACCGGACTCTCACTGAGAAAACAGTGGCCTGTATTCCACCAGTACCAGAGAACTTGGAGCGGTTTCCTACTCTAATATCTAAATCTGCACTGAAAAGTATTCCGCGTCGTGCCAGGAAGGAATATACTTCCTGCAGGTCGAAAGAGTGTGAATCATTATTGAAAGAATACCAGAAGACGGAAAACTATGAAGGTGCAGAGCAACTGATTCAAACAATGAATGAAGAACGCAGAAGTAGATGGGTGGAAACGATGGAGAACATAGACTTTACCCAGCGGAGATGTTGTTTCACAAGAAATTACCACTATCAGTCTCATAACGAGCAATCGGTTAGCCCTTGGTGTGCTTTTCAGTTAAGCTTCGAGGAAGCCGCAAGAGCTGATGTCTACGACAAAGACTAGGAGGTACTACATCCCTACACAGACAAGGTATGAGAATTACACCCACCCAGACAGCGTCACACATAAAACAGACCTAAAAAATTAATAAGTTTGGAAAACAGCGAATTGGCATATGCTTTAAAAAAATGAGGATAATAGTGAAGTTCGCAAAAAGTTTTATCAATTTATTTGTTAGGGTGACCGGTTTCAATCTCTTCTGAGTCCATTATTAGACCGATTCCTCTCGCTGTTGATACCGAGAAGATGAACGTGTGGCGACTGCTCATCACCTCGGATGGCATGGCGCGAATTTGCTACACACGTTTGTTAACATTCCCTACTAAAGAGTAGACGCTTCTTGTTGCCTGACAACGTTGAAACCAATATCGGTACATCCACTATCTCCGAGTTGGAATCCGACGTCATCGGATCTATATCGACGTCGTTGTAACAGTTCACATGTGTACTGCTGGTTCATAGTGTCCAATGGGTCCGTTGGACACTACGAACCGGCAGTACACCCGTGGACTGTTCGAGCAACAATGACGCCGGGGGAAACTGAAAAATTACAACATCGACGTCGTCTTTCCAATTTTTTCCGGCTGTGTAACTATACAATAACTTGTCACTGATGATTGATTGATTTTGTAAGGGAATCCGAAACAGTTTTGGTCCACCCGCCACTGCCCGCACCGAAACTCAGTTTATTGCGCGGTATCGCTCCCTGTATATCTAGTAAAACCAACCAATGCCCTTGAACAGTGCAAGGAGTCTCTTTACCAGTTCTTTATTAGACACAGTTTCTTCGGGTCTTATTGTCCCAAATGTTCTGTACCTTTTGCTCTCCAATGCAATGCATTCGAAGATTAGATGTGATGCAGTTTCATCACCATCATCACAGATCCTACATTTAGGGTCCTCTTCTGTTATTCCCATTGTATGTAGGTGTTTTTTGAAATTCCCATGGCCTGTCGGCAATCCAACCATGAGTCTAATCTCTCTCTTGTTCAAGCCCAGGATTACAGAGCTTGTTTTAAAACAAGGCTTTGGCATCATTATGTTGCCATGTTTTTGTTTATACACCTTGGTCCAACATTCTACGTGCTGTCTTCTGAGCCAGTTACGTAGCTCCAAATCGATCATTGCCTTGGCGATTGTCAGGACAGGTTTCGGTCCAATAAATGGAGTCTCTGCCCCCATGCTGGCTAATCTGTCGGCGTGTTCATTGCCACTGATCCCCTAGTGGCCAGGGACCCACAATAGGTTTACCCTATTGCTTTCCACTAGCTCCACCAAAACCCTGTGACATTCTGCAACAATTTTAGATCTTGTTCAGGAGCTGCCAGTGATCTCAGGGCTGCCTGGCTGTCTGAATAGATGTAGATGCTACGGTCTTTGTAGCACCTACGCAAATTCTCCTCCACACACACCTTGATGGCAGTGATTTCGGGCTGGAATACTGAGGCCAGTTTCCCTATTCCCTGGAGAGATGAAACCCTCCAGTCTTGGCTGCACTCCGTATACCCCGGCACCAACGCCTTGGTCTGATTTCGACCCGTCAGTGAACCAGACAATATCCCCCGTACGGTGTCGAACTATTTTCTCCCACTGCTCCCTACTTCCAATTGTTATATTGAAAGGCTTGTTGAAGCAGTATGGGGTTATAATATAGTCGGCCGGCATTTCCCCAACCTTTCCTATATTTACCTCACTCACTATTTTAGTGTGTGATTCTGGGTATCCCATTGTCATTAGAGTGTATTTGGATGGTACCCGACCGGACGGGGTTATCAAGTGTAATCTGTGCGTCGAATGCTGTTGCAAGTCTAATCTCTCTCCTATTCCTGCCCAGGATTACAGAGCTTCTTTTAAAACATGGCTTTGGCATCATTACCTTGCCATGTTTTTGTTTATAGACCTTCGTCCAATATTCTACGTGGTGTCTTCTTGTCAGTTACGTAGGTCCAATTTGATAATTGCCTTGGTGATTGTCAGGATAGGTTCCGGTTCAATAAATGGAGTCTCTACCCCCATCCTGGCTAATCTGTCGGCATGTTCATTTCCACTGATCCCCGAGTGGCCAGGGACCCACAACAGGTTTACCCTATTGCTTTCCACTAGCTCCACCAAAACCCTGTGACATTCTGCAACAATTTTAGATCTTGTTGCAGGAGATGCCAGTGATCTCAGGGCTGCCTGGCTGTCTGAATAGATATAGATGCTACGGTCTTTGTAGCACCTACGCAAATTCTCCTCCATACACACCCTGATGACAGAGATTTAGGCCTGGAATACTAAGACCAGTTTCCCTAGAGAGATGAAACCTCCAGTCTTGGCTGCAGCCCGTATACCCTGGCCCAATGCCTTGACTGATTTCGACCCGTCAGTGAACCAGACAATGTCCCTCGTATGGTGTCGAACTATTTTCTCCCACTGCTTCCTACTTCCAATTGTTAAAGGCTTGTTGAAGCAGTATGGGGTTATAATATAGTCAGCCGGCATTTCCCCAACCTTTCCTATATTTACCTAACTCACTATTTTAGTGTGTGATTCTGGATATCCCATTGTCATTAGAGTGTATTTGGATGGTACCCAACCGGACGGGGTTGTCACCTCTAATCTGCGCGTCGAATGCTGTTGCACGCATTCCAGAGGAGCGGACCAGCAGGTACGGCGGCAGTCGGTGAGTAAAGAGCGTGGAAGAGACTGCGTCGAGTGGAGGAAGCGAAGCGGGAACGCAAATCGGCGTGAGGCGAGGCGCGGCGGGGGAACCGGCCGGCCTTGGCTGGCAGTCAGTCAGTCGCGCGGCGGCCTCGAGCGCAGCACCACCGCCGACCGCGCCACCCTGCGTGTGGACAACACACTGTCGACTCTGCTCTGCTGCCGCGGTGAGTCGCGCTGCTCCCGTCTGCCGGCGAGAAGCCACCTCGCCGCTCAGCTGGCAAGCTCTGGCACCAGAGTTGTGACGATGCATGAATGAGTCGTTCATTTGAACGAATACGAATAAAAAATCGAATCGTGATCCGGACGAATCGTCGTTCAAAAGAATCGACTGTCTCGTGACGATTCCAAGATCCAACGATTCATGATTCGGAAGCAAGTGGCGCATCATGCAGAATGATTACGAAAGCCAGAAATCGTGTGAACAAATTAAGCACAGAACGATTATGAACCGTTAATTATTAGCCTATTCACGAATGACTGAAACGAAACGCAGTGAAATAGACAGCTGGCAATACATACGATTATACGTCATTTAAACAGTTTACATGTTATGTATTTAAACGAGCAATGCTTACACATTTATATTTCGCGTATCCTGGGAAATGGCTGTAACGATTTGACTATACTTTGTGTTGAGAGAGGTCGATGCTTTTTGAGTTCATCTACATAGTTTTAGTTTTTGTAAAAACTCAATTTTACAAAAATATTGTTTTTATACAAAAACACGAATTTACATGTTTTTGACGCCATCTCAAAAATCTTTTTTTGTAAAATCGGATTTTTTCAGGAAAGATGAACATAAAAACCTACTACTTAGGTTTTTATGTTCATCTTTCCTGAAAGAATCCGCTTATACAAAAAAAAAAAAAAAAAAAAAAAAAAAAAAAAAAAAAAAAAAAACGCGAATTTCTTTTACCTCGAAAGAAATTTAGTATTTAGAGACGGATTTTTATTTTTAATGTTTATTTATATAGACGTGTTTCCTGAAGGTGATTGATTTTACATAATAAGTATTTTATAACGATTAGATATGTGTTAATTGCCACAGAATTAATGAAATTTATATTTAAAGGGTCGAAGAATTCAAACAGAACAAAAACAAAATTTATAAGGTTACAGCGGGATTCGAAATAAGTGACCTACGTTCACTAAACCTACAACGCTACTAAATGAGCTATGACGACAGCAGAAATAGTTGGTAGCATAATGTGTATTTGTATCTGATCGCAAAACTTCAAAGACTATTTTCTCGAGAATTTTTGAGAGTTGAAACGAATGGCTTTGATTCATTATTATTTTAAGTATGAACTCTATGCACCATAAACATTAAAAAATCCGATACCCATTGCCTCCTTTTTGACATTCTCTAAGATTCATGCCGTCGCAGACCAGAAAGAATCGTGAACGAATCGTAGGAACAGATTCACAAGCTTAGAATCCAACATCCATGATACAGACATGTTGTTGTTGTTATGGTCTTCAGTCCGGAGACTGGTTTGATGCAGCTCTCCACCCCACTCTATCCTGAGCAAGCCTTTTCATCTCCTCCTAAGAACGGCAACCCACATCCACTTGAATCTGCTTACTATACGCTTCTCTTGGCCTCCCTCTGCGATTTTTACCCCACACACTTGCCTCCAATGCTAAATTTACGATTCCTCGATGTCTAAGAATGTGTCCTACCAAGCGATCCCTTCTTTTAGTCAGGGTGTGCCAAAAATTCCTTTTCTCACCAATTCTGTACAGTACCTCTTCATTAGTTGTGCGATCTACCCACCTAATCTTCAGCATTCTTCTGTAGTACCACTTCTCAAAAGCCTCTATCCTCTTCCTGTCCGCACTGCTTATTGTCCATGTTTCACTCCCGTACAAGGCAACACTCCACACAAATGTCTTCAGAAAAGACTTCCTTACACTTAAATTAATATTCGATGTTAGCAAGTTTCTCTTTTTCAAAAATGCTTTTCTTCCCATTGCCATTCTGCATTTTATATAGACATATATTGCCATTGCCATTCTGCATTTTATACAGACATATATTGCCATATATAAGCAAGATGTACAAGTAAGAATCGTGCCAATGCAAGAATCGCGAAAGAATCGTGAACGAATCGTAGGAATCGAATCACAATGTGGGATTGAATCGCAATAATCGATTTCTAAAAAAGAAACGTGTTGCCCAACTCTATTTGGGACCGCTACCGAAGAACGCTCTCGCCAAACAGACGCAACTTCAGCATACGTGTCACTCCTTAAAACTGTTGTTAGAGTTGCCGAACAGCTGTAACTCGTGTAGTAACAGCCACTATCCGAATGGCGATCGCTCGAAAGTTTGTGCTGTGACGGGTACATTTACGACTCAATGTTTCGGAAATAAAATCTTTATAAGTGTCATAAGTATGTGACCACAACATGTAGGATAGCTTTTTAATATTAATTATATAAAGGGGCAAATTAATCTGATTTAAACCAAAAGGTACTTCATCAGAGTGTGCACAAAATAAAAATTATTTATACGAGATGTATTGTTGTTGTTGTTGTGGTCCTCAGTTCGCAGAGTGGTTTGATGCAGATCTTCATGCTACCCTGTCTTGTGCAAGTCTCTTCATCTAAGAATACGAACGGCAACCTACATCCTTTTCAACCTGCGTACTGTATTCGTCCTTCGGCCTCCCTCTTCGATTTTTACCCTACACACTTCTTTCTAATGCTAAATTGACTATTCCTTGATGCCCTAGAGTGTGTCCCACCAACCTATCCCTTCTCTTAGTCAGGATATGCCAGAAACTCCTTTTATCCCCAATTCCATTGAACAATTCCTCATTAGTTACGTGATCTACCCATGTAATCCTCATCATTCAAAAGCTTACACCATATTTTTGTCTGAATTCCATATCATCCACGTTTCACTTCCATACATGCTACACTCCAGACAAATGTTATCAGGAAGGACTTGCTAATATTTAAACTAATATTAGATGTCAACTAATTTCGCTTCTTCAGAAACGCTTTTCTTCCCATAGCCATTCTCCATTTCACATCGTCTTTACTTCGACCATCAGAAGTTGTCTTGCTACCCAAATAACAAACCTCATTTACTACTTTTATTGTTTCATTACCTAATCTAATTCCTTCAGCATCGCCTGATTTTCTCACATTGCATTCCATTACCTTCGTTTTACTCTTGTTAATGTTCATCTTATATATTGTATCTCTGACAGAATTAATATGTCATCAGCAAACCGCAATGTTTTTTATTTCTTCTCCCTGCGCTTTAATGCCCTCTCCAATTTTCTCCTTCCATTCCTTCACCGCCTGCTCAATGTACAGATTGAAAAACATCGGGGAAAGACTAAACCCTGTCTTACTCCCTTCCCAACCACTGAGACACTTTCATGTCCTTCAACTCTAATAACTGCTGTCTGGTTTTCGTACAAGTTGAATATAACTCTTCGTTCCCTATATTTTACCCCTGCTTCCTTCAGAATTTGAAAGAGTGTATTCCAGTCAACATTGTCAAAAGCTTTCTCCAGATCCACAAATGCTAAAAACGTAGGTTCCCCGTTCCTTAACAAATCTTCTAAGATAAGTCGTAATGTATTGTCTCGCTTGTTTCTACATTTTTCCTAAATCAAAAAGATCTTCCCCAAGATACAATACGGCAGGTGTTCAAATGATAAAATACGAAATGACACTGTGAGTATAACTGAAGTCTTTATTCAGAAGTAATCACCAGAGGCCTGAGCACATCTACCCAACTGTTCAACAAGTCAAAGGATTCTCTGTGTCTGTGACAAGAGCCAGTCCCTTCAGTTCGACGTCTGAGATGAAGCGACGCATCCCTTTGAGAAGTCTTTCTTTATCAAACAGATGGAAGTCACAGGACGATTGTCCAGCAATTATGGCGGACGCTCTACCTGCGCCAACTTCAACTTGTCAGTACCTTCACGAAAACGGAAACGACTTTCTCACTGACTTGTCGGACGAACAGCCTCCCCAGTATACGGCCAACATCCGGCGATGAATATCGGTCGGCTTAACACCTTCCACAGTCAGGCGATAACATGTCGCTGCTACTCAGTCGTCGAATTTCACTATGTGAACGCCACGATGTCTCCACACGCATAGCCTCGCCTCGTGTATCAAAGGCTTTTGATTGTGTAAATCATGGATTCTTCTAGATAAGTTTTAAGTATTGTGATATGAGTGGGACAGTGCACAAATGGTTTAAATCATACTTAACTGGAAGAGCGCAGAAAGTTGAAATAAATAGTTCACATGATATAAAAGAAACAATTAATTCCTCTAACTGGTGAGCTATCAAAAATGGTGTCCCACAAGGTTTGGTCTTGGGTCCTTTGCTGTTCTTAATATATATTAATGACTTGCCATTCGACATTCTCGAAGATGCTAAGCTAGTTCTTTCTGCCGATGATACAAGTATAGCTATCACGCCTGACAAAAAGGAATTAACTGATGACATTGTAAATGATATATTTGAGAAAATTATTAACTGGTTCTCTACAAACAGACTCTCATTAAACTTTGATAAAGCCCAGTATATACAGTTTCATACAGAAATGGCATGACACCATTAATAAATTTAGACTTTGAAGATAAATCTGTAGCTAAGGTAGAATATTCATAACTTTTAGGTGTTTGCATTGACGAGGGATTGAATTGGAAGAAACACATAGAATATCTGATGAAACGTTTGAGTTCAGCTACTTAAGCTATCATGGTCATTGCAAAATTTGGTAATATACATTTCAGTAAATTAGCTTACTATGCCTATTTTCATTCCCTGCATTCATATGGGATCATATTCTGGGGCAATTCAACATTGAGTAAAAAAGTATACATTGCACAAAAGTGTTTAAACAGAACAATTGCTGGAGCCCTCCCAAGATCATCCTGCAGACATTTATTAAAGGATCTAGGGATCTTCACTGTAGCTTCACAATATATACAGGGTGAGTCACCTAACATTACCGCTGGATAAGATTTCGTAAACCACATCAAATACTAACGAACCGATTCCACAGACCGAACGTAAGGAGAGGGGCTAGTGTAATTGGTTGATACAAACCATAAAAAAATGCACAGAAGTTTGTTTTTTAACACAAACCTACGTTTTTTTTTTAAATGGAACCCCGTTAGTTTTGTTAGCACATCTGAACATATAAACAAATACGTGATCAGTGCCGTTTGTTGCATTGTAAAATGTTAATTACATCCGGAGATATTGTAACCTAAAGTTGACGCTTGAAACCTCCCACGTTCAGCTGCGTGTTGTAACAAACACGGGCCACTGTTCGACGAGCGGCATCTGCAGGGACATGTTTACGATGACGACCGTGTTTACGAGTGTGGCTGTAGTGCACTGTTGTGGTTTGGTCTAGCTGTCGCAGTGTCCGCATGTAGCGCTTGCTGCTATTGTTATTCTGCATTCGTCTTTGCACGCAGACTAACTGTAGTACACTGTGTTACCAGACGTCTGTGATAGTGTAGTGTTGTAGGAACTGTGACCATGGTGTATTCGAACTCTGAAAAGGCGGAGATGATATCTATGGCGAGTGTCGACAAAATGCAGCTGAAGCCTGCAGGGTGTATGCAGAATGGTACCCGGACAGAGACGATCCAACGTGCCGCACATTTCAAAACATCTACCGCCAACTGTATGCAACAGGTATGGTCGTAGCACGCAAACGGGTCTGTAACAGGCCCGTCACAGGAAGCGGGTGCAGTTGGTGTGTTAGCTGCTGTTGCTGTGAACCCACACAGCAGTACACAGGACATTGCGAGAGCTGGTGGACTGAGTCAAAGTAGTGTCATGCGCAGTCTGCATCGTCACCGCTTTCACCCGTTTCATGTATCGCTACATCAGCAATTACATGGTGATGACTTTAATCATCGAGTGCAATTCTGGTCAATGGGCATTAACAGAGAATGCGTTACTGTTCTACCTGTTTACCGATTAAGCGGGTTTCACAAACCACGAGATAGTGAATCTACGGAACATGCATTACTGGTTCGTGGACAATCCTCGCTGGCTCCGACAGGTAGAGCGACAGCGACTGTGAACTGTAAATGTATGGTGTGGAATGATTGGCGACCACCTCA
This sequence comes from Locusta migratoria, assembly GCA_026315105.1. Taxonomy (NCBI): domain Eukaryota; kingdom Metazoa; phylum Arthropoda; class Insecta; order Orthoptera; family Acrididae; genus Locusta; species Locusta migratoria. The sequence continues at coordinate 317,703,581 of CM048748.1, read as the reverse complement.
TTGGTCCTCACTTCATTGCAGGAGCCCAAACAGCTGCAACATACGTTTCTACAGAATGATGTGCCAACGCTGCTCGAAAATGTCCCACTGAAAACGCGTCGACGTATGTGGCATCAGCATGATGGTGCACCTGCACATTCCGCAATTAACACGAGGCTGACACTTGACAGGATGTTCGACGGGCGTTTCGTAGGACATGGAGGACGCATAAATTGGCCAGCCCGTTCTCTTAATCTTACACCTCTGGACTTCTTTCTATGGGGTACGTCAAAGGAGAACGTGTACCGTGATGTGCCTACAACCCCAAAGCATATGAAACAACCTATTGTGGCAGCCTGCGGCGACATTACATCAGATGTACTGCGGCGTGTACGACATTCATTACGCCATAGATTGCAATTGTGTGCAGCAAATGATGGCCACCACTTTGAACATCTATTCGCCTGACATGTCTGTTCCACTCCGTAACTGAAAACGGAAACCACCTGTGTACGTGTACCTCACCCCTCATGGTAATGTACATATGCGTCAGTGAAAAAGACCAATAAAGGTGTTAGCATGTGGACGTAATGTGCTGTTCTAGTCTCTTCTGTACCTAAGATACATCACCGTTCTCTTTGGATCCCTACTTAATTCGGTGCTCTCTGATACACGCGATCGAACAGCGGAGGAGTGGTACTCAAGCGTCAACTTTAGGTTACAGTGTCTCCGGATGTAATTAAAATTTTACAATGTGCAACAAAACGGCACTGAATACGTATTTGTTTACATGTTCAGATGTGCTAACAAAACTAACGGGGTTCCATTTAAAAAAAAGTAGGTTTGTGTTGAAAAACATACTTCCGTGCATTTTTCTATGGTTTGTATTAACCAATTACACTAGCCCCTCTCCTTGCGTTCGGTCTATGGAATCGGTTCGTCAGTATTTGATGTGGTTTACGAAATATATCCAGCGGCAATGTTAGGTGTGTCACCCTGTATATTCACTTATGATATTTGTTATTAATAATCCGACCCAACTCAAATGTAATAGCAGTGTGCATAGCTACAACACTAGAGAAAGGGTGATATTCACTAATCAGGGTTAAATCTAACTTTGGCACAGAAAGGGGTGAATTATGCTGCCACAAAATAATAATAAAATGTTTGTAAAGTCTATGGGACTTAACTACGGGGTTATCAGTCCCTAAACTTACAAACTACTTATGAACTAACTAAGACTAAGGACGGCACAGATATCCATGCCCGAGGGGGGATTCGAACCCCCGACCGCAGTGGCCGTGCAGACCGTGACTGAAGCGCCTCAGCCCCCTCGGCCACCGCGGCCGGCCTGCCACAAAAGTTCTCGGTCACTTACCAAGTAGCATCAAAAGTCTGACATATAGCCAACTAGTATTTAAAAAGAAATTAAAGTAATTTCTTAATGGCAACACCTACACTAAAGATGAATTTTTAGATAAAACTTTTAAATAAAAAAAAATAAAATAAAAAAAATAAAAAACAATAAAACAATGTAATTAAAAATCCTTAAAATATTGATTGCTATGTATAGACAACATTTTCTAAACTGACACATTCCACATCATTACGAAATGTCGGATCTATGATCTATGGAACAAGTATTAATCTAATCTAATCTATAGGAACCAATATCAGGAATTTTTCCTTTTTCATAATGTTAGCATGTTCTGTCAAGCACCGACGGAAAATTCAATTAACGGTATAAAGAACTGGGCTTTATCCCAAAGCGTCATTTTCAAATTTCAACCAGTTTGGTTGTTAAGATGTTTCGTACCTTTTTATTTGAACACCCGTCTTGTATATAGTAGTCGAGATTGGTAAAATGTAGTAGAGGCTTTCATGCCTATCACTCTGATGTCACCTTATCTCTCACGGATTGAAATTCCAAACTGTCGGAATAAATGTCATAGAAATAATTACAAAGTCTGCCCATCTGCTGTCCACCCTCTTTCCATTCGCCTCTTCCTCCCCCTCACAATGAAAATTTAATGGCCCCATTCGTAAAATGTTTCAGATTGAAACAGCAATTTACGGAAAAAATGAAATTCACGAGGAAGTTCACGCTGTTACGTCAAACAAATCTCTAATTATTCGCGCGTGGATTCAAGAAGTCAGGCCACGGAAAGATACCCGTTTAGGTAATTTAAGCACGCGTTCTGCAATTACAGATTTGTACCGCTTCTTGCGTTCAAAAGTAGCTGAAGACTCAGCGTAGCTCAGGTATTTATTTATTCCACCTCCTCTCTCGTCTTCTCTATCTGTTCCTCTCCTTTTGAACTCCGAGTGTGCATTTATTTTTCAAGATCGGAATAAAAATGTAGACTAGTGTTGAAGTCTGCACGTAAAGTACCCTCCACCATGCACCGTACTATGTTTTATGTGGACAGTGATCTTCCTGCCTCACGGAAATAGCCGAGCGGTCTGGAACGCCACTTTCGAATCGCGGGGCCTCCCGCGTCGGAGGTTCGAATCCTCCCTCGGGCATGAATGTGTTGTCCTTAGGTTAGGTTAGATTAGTTTAAGTAGTTTGTAAATCTAGGACCCGCTCGGTTAGCCGTGTGGTCTAACGCACCGCTTTCCGAGACGAGGAGGCGTAGCGGCCCCGGTTCGAATCCGCCGGGCGGGGTCCGAGTGCCGGTCAGCCTGGATGTGGTTTTTAGGCGGTTTTCCACATCCCCCTAGGTGAATACCGGGTTGGTACCCAAGTCCCACCTCAGTTACACGATTCGCAAACATTTCGTAATACTTCACACTTTCACAAGTCTAACACTATACGCAGACATTTGGGGGTACACGTTTCCTCCCGAGGGGCATGGGGTGGCGGCAGGAAGGGCATCCGGCCACCCCGTAATTACTAACATGCCAAATCCGCAATACCAAGCCTACCTTGCAATGTGTGGGATAACGGCTAAAGAGATAGAATAGTTTTTAAGTTGAACATTTTTTAGTGATCTTCCTCTTGTTTTCATCTATATGGTAATTAAACTGTAGTTTTCATTGTAGTACCCTCCGTCATGCAACGTGCGAAATTTTATGTAGAGAGTGACATTCCTCTTGTTTTGAATATCAAATATGAAAAATTTCATCAAATCGGAATAAAACTTTATATTTTTCTGAAATTCAAACACATATATGAAAAGAAAGTAAATTTGTTTGAAAAATATTTAGACTATGACTGTCCGAATGTTTAATGTTCAAATGTTTAAAGTTCTAAGAGACCAAATTACTGTGGTCATCGGACCTTAGATTTACAGACTACTTAAACTAACGTATACTAACATACATACCCAGGACCGAGGGAGGACTCGAACTTCTGACACTCAGCCGCGCGATCAGTAACGTGATTCCCCAGACCACACAAATATTTATTACAGTATCATGTAAAAAATTGGAGTAAATCGATCAATAACTTCCCAACTTTCTTGGTAAAAACGTTAAACAACGATTTGTCTATATATAACAGATGTAATTCCCGAGTTTATCTTTCATCTTATTGTTTATGACGTCATATCTACTGAACTATTTGTCGTAGGTGGTTGTAATACCTACAGCAATTGTTACCTCACGATAAGGAATATGTGCACCAAATGTGATTGAAATTGGTCCAGCCGTTGATGAAGAGATGTGCAACATTGACGCCTGATGTAGCAGTCTTTGGCGCATTTTATTTTTTGTGACATGTCCTAAACTATGCGTCGTACAGTCGTATAATTATGCTTATAACCTTCACGAAAGTGCAAGCAGTATGCTGATAAAGTGTCATGGATATCGAACAAACATATAAAATATTTATTTTTATATATTAGAGCAGTGGTTCCAACACTGCGGGTCGCGACCGACTAGTTGGGGCCCTTTAATGTTTCATTGGGTCTCTGGAAGATTACAATTTGTTCGACCTAAAACACCTTGACAAATATATCGAAGGATGACTATTTTCATTATTCTTCTTTTCGTCTCGTAAATAAAACAATTAAGTCATTCCTCCTAATGAAAAATGATAATAGTTACAAAATTTTATTTGAAAGTTTTAACGAAGTGATAGATTTACTTTGGGCCCAGAGTATTACTTAAGTTTGGTTTTTTGTTTTATGCAGTACTTACTTTAAAAGAATTCCTTAAGAATTGTTACGGAAAAGAAACCCGTTTCTAGAATACAACCTTAAAACACTCAGCGTATGATGAAGTCCCCTACGGAATTATCACTTGATTATGTCTGGATTACATAAGGGAGATTTAGAGTACTTGAAAATATACCTCTGAACGATTTAATGTAATTCCCGACCACTAACTTTCCCAAACATGAATTTTCTAGCTGTGTTTTAAGTCGATATACAAAGAAATTTTGCGAGGAAAATAATTTACGCTGAAACCCGACAAGCCTCTATATAGATATGGAAAGTATCAATAAGTCAAAGGCGTAATAAATTCACAGTTCTCACTGAACATGCCATTTATACAATATAAATTAAATTACTTATTGGACCAGTACTGTTTCTTTTCTTTAATAATTTTCTCTTCACTGTTTTTAAAATTATTAGGCGAAACAATTTGAACAATATTTTCAGTTCCACATTACATGTCACTTTTATATTACTGTTAATTGCTGTGTAACCGTTCTATATACATTCTGGGTTGCGAAAATATTTCCAGAAAGATTGTGGATCCATTAGATAAAAGATTGGGAATCGCTGTATTAGAAGATAGAAAAATTAGGAAGATGCTTCAAATCTTGTGGTAACGGTAATGAATGATGAGGAAGTTACTGGATCGAAGTAAGCGAAATAACAACGCCAATAATCAACGTTATTTACAGACACATTAAAAAAAAAAAAAAAAAAAAAAAAAAAAAAAAAAAAAAAGTTGGTTTTGTCGATTCGAAGTACACTTCGCAAGTTCCAGAGTCTGTAAAGCATGTGGTTTAAACTCTTATACAGAAAAAGAACAGACAAAAAATTAATCATTCCATTATCTTAACAATAACTAATTTTCTGAGAAAACGAGTCTAACTTTCCTTTCATTTTACATAGCCACAGCAACGCAAAGCAAGGTATTGATTTTAGTGATGTATTTTATCGAAATATCTATCTTCACAAGATTTCTTTTGCTTGCGTTCCTATTAAATGTTTGTAAATCTATAGGACCAAACTGCGCGGTCATCGGTCCACTTAAACTAAGGTAAACTAAGGACAAACACACTCACCCATGCCCCACGGAAGACTCGAACCTCCGACAGCGAGCAACCGCGCGCTCCGCAGCGAAGCGCCTTAAACCGCCGGCTACTCGACCGCGGCACGTTCCTATTAAATGTTCAAATGTTTGTAAATCTAAGGGACTTAACTACGTTAGTCATCACTTCCTAGGTTTACAAACTACCTACACTAACTTAAAGTAACTTATGCTAAGGACAACACAAACACCCATGCCCGAGGGAGAACTCGAACCCCAGTCGGCGAACGGCCGCGTCCTAATACATTCAGATGAGACTCGTCCACACGGAGTGTGATGGGTTCGGCTAGTATATCTACCTGTTGTTGGTTGTATTGTGATTCATAGTCTGAAGACTGAAGTGCAGACGATATCGATTATAAACTGATAAATGTAGCCAACATTTGTCTCCCATACAATTTTTCCCCATCCGTTACAAAAATTGATGCGTTTTTCATGTCCAATGATGATTGTAATGCAAATTTCTATTCCATTCGATAAATATTCGTTAATTATCGGATCTATCCGTCTAACATTCAACTTACTTCTGTAACAATGCGTATTTAAAGTTTCTATGTTTTTTATCTATACCTTTATCATCCATTATTCTTTCCAATATTATATAGGCCAGTCGCCAGGTATGTTTAGGTCCAAAACAATTGCAGGAAGCTGATTTTTTGGTATGTTGTTAGGACATATTAGAGTAGTATTAAACCAAGTTTGCAGCTTCGAAATCCTTTAGCTTAACTTTTAAGAGCCAAAAAACCCTCGAATGTTTTGGACTTTTTTCTGGTTTTGGCTTATAACCCGTGAAGGGTGGTTTTTTGACAAAAAGTCACTCGCACTTCTATTAATGCAGATAAAATATTCTAAAATTTAAGCCCAACCGCAGCTCTGTAAGTCCAATAGTTCCCGAGATATTGGACTTCAAAAATTGACTTATTTCTCCAAAAAGTTCAAATTTCAGATTTTAGTCATCTTTCGGCTAGAATATTGGCTCTAATTATCATCCCACGGGGAAAGTCATACGAAACAAAGTTATAGAGCAGTTATTTAGCTTTAATCTAAGTATAGAACGAAGTCCATAGGCCCAATAGATTTCTGGTTATCGTTAAAAAACGAAAAGTTGGAAAAATCGGATTATTAAATAAACTGACTCAGATGAATTGCAGTCCTCTTATCCTATATATGTTAAAAAAAGGAGGAATTACTCATTGACGATGATTATTAACGCACTGTATATAAATAGGATTTTTTCACCACGGTTGCCAGCAAATATTGAACAGAGAAATTCCTTGAGTCCACTTCCTTCCATTATGGCACAGTTGGCCCCCATGAACGACATGAGGAGGTGGCTCTCCACAATGTCTCGGGCTTTCAAGTACAGTGGTTGGTCGTAGGTCACAAAACATGTTTCCTGAGCGTAAATCCTTATTATTTAACTGGCTTCCAAAAGTGATGTTAAAACAATGACGTAGTCGGTAACGGGAGCATGGATAAAAGGGAGGTATAGCATGTTAGTTGCTTTTTCAAACAACCACCGCAGGTCTGGGGATTTTGGCAAAATGTCTTCAGCGATTTTCACTTCGTTAATTGAAATGGCTGACAGCCAGATTTCTTTCTAATAGAAGAATGTTTAATGTTTGTAGCAGTGTGTAAACGTAATAGACTCTGAAAAAACAGAATTCAAAGGTGGTATGTTTTTGTCTGGGTGAACGGATTAGTGAGGGGTTACGATCATTATAACACCCATTTCATGGAACGTATTTTCTCCATCGTGTTAATATTCACATCTGCATAGTCGAACACACACTGCATAAACTGGTTGGGTCACTTCTTCACGGAGGTTAGCGGAACTTTCAAAACGCGTAGCCTCCGTATATGTACAAGAAATTCCCATACTGTGGCAAAGTTCAACAAGGTGCTGTACATATAGGTTCCAAAGCTTATTTGAATTGAGGATAGGAAAGATTTGGGTCTCGTTGCAGCCATGATTGCATGATCAAATCCTATGCATTTCGTTTTCCACTGTTCGAGAGAAGAACGTTTGTTTTTCAGGATAATCTGTTCAAGCAATAGTTGCAGAGAATCAGAAACTGATGCCCTTGTGTCTTTTAAAAAGGCATCTGAACGGGGGATACTGAGTAGTGTCAAATGTTTGGGAACGAATGTCTTGCAGGATAATCTCTGCTGCAGCTCTGACAACTCTAAGCCGCTCTTCAGCAGGATCGCTAAGTCTTTGATTGTACCACTTTTCATAAAGAATGATTTGTCCAATGTCTGTGAACATCAAGACTGGGCTGTGAATCGGACCAACCTGCGCAAAAATAATTTTTTCTCCATATCGACTTTTTAGATGAGCTGGAACACTTGTAAATGTTGGTTTGTAATTACCTGTGAAGTTCTCTGCAATCAAGTCACTTATGGAAAGTTGGTTTCCCTTTCTTGTTTGTGCAAGGTATGCATATGTACGCTCCATACGCTCCATAAGGAGGGGATGTTCAGGACTCCGTCGTTTACCTCCTGCACCAGTAGATCGCGACAAGGAATGCAATTTTACGTAGCAATGTTTGTGGTACTTACCCTCAGCAGCATCAAGTTCACTTATACATGAAAGACGCCGAAGAATCTGTTGTCCCCATTCACCAGCTTGTCTAGCTTTTTCCACAATCGAGTCTTTCATTTCCAGTGTTTCCACTTGATGGAGTTCATCCCGTAGATATTCAGGCAATTTGATCTGCTTTTCGAAATATTCCTTGGATAATTTTTCACCACACGGGAAACAAAAATCTCCAATGATGTGACGCCTTGTAACCGACGCACTTGACGATGGTTGAGCAGATGAAACATCTCCTCGCTGGACAGATGCTTTCACATTACTTCCCACAGTGTACCTCTTCCTCCATGCGTCATGTACGGAAAATTTATTTAAATTGCACAAAAACCTCATGTTCCTTTCAAGCTCACGTTTCTGACACACTATTATCAGCATCTAAATTCCACGCTTTTTCACTGCCACTGTTCCCTCTCCAAGCTCTTCCCGACGACCCCGAAACAAACATCCGACGGGGGTAGCTCCGACATATTGTAGAAAAGTAAGTACTTAAAACGCCACCACGATCGAGATTTACACGATTTTTGTTTGAAACGTTCTTCACAGATCTGAATGCGGCCGTTTCTAAGGACAGACTGCTTGTAGTGAGGAAGACCTCGGAGACAAGAAGTTTGGGAGGGAGGACAGAACACCCGCAGTGTCACCAATCGTAGTGAGGGCCTCGTTACGAACGAAAGTCCCAATCCTTCAATGGCTGACCAATACTCACAAACGGAGAGGCTTTCGTTGTTTTTACAGCAATGCCTAGTTTCAAAAATGTATTGGTATGCACTAACACATAAATTACACCTATTTATATACAATGCGTTAATAATCATCATCAATGAGTAATTCCTTCTTTTTCTTTGACATATATAGGAGAAGAAGACTGCATCTGGGTCAGTTTATTGAATAATCCGATTTTTTCAACTTTTCGTTTTTTAACGATAACTAGAAATCTATTGGGCCTGTGGACTTCGTTCTGTACTTAGATTAAAGCTAAATAACTGCTCTATACCTTTGTTTTGTATGACTTTCCCCGTGGGATTAGCATTAGAGCCAATATTTTAGCCGAAAGATGACTAAAATCGGAAATTTGAACTTTTTGGAGAAATAAGTCAATTTTTAAGTCTAATACCTCGGGAACTATTGCACTTACAGATCTGCGGTTGGGATTAAATTTTAGAATATCTTATCTACATTAATAAAGGTGTGAGTGAGGTTTCGTCAAAAAAAAAAAAAAAAAAAAAAAAAAAAAAAAAAAAAAAAAAAAAAAAAAAAAACACCCTTCATGAGTTATAAGCCAAAACAAGAAAAAAGTCCGAAAATTTTGAGGTTTTTTGGCTCTTAAAAGTTAAGCTAAAGGATTTCGAAGCTGCTAACTTGGTTTAATACTACTCTAATATGTCCTAACAACATACCAAAAATTCAGCTTCCTGCAATTTTTTTGGACCTAAGGCCATTTTTTTTGTGTACGACGACTAGCCTAATAGTACAATCTGGACAAATTCTTTCGGGAACCAATTAGAAATAACTAGAGTTGAAGGGAAGTTTTCCTAGGATAGTGCCCAACCTGCACTTTATGTCGTCTTTTACCGTGCCATTGACAGTTACTTTTCTTTACTGTTAATGAAAGTCATATACTACTTTTAATGTCTCGTTTCTTTCCCATTGTAATTCCTTCATCAACGCCTGATTTAATTTTACCATATTCCATTACCTTTATTTTTCTGTTCTTCGTATTCATCTTATAACACTTTTCAAAACACTGTCCGTTGCCCAACTACGAAGTACTAAGTTGCTCACTGTCGGATTACTGGTTTAACAGCAAACCTCTAATTCTTTGTTATTTCTCACTGAACTTTTAACACCAAACCTTTAAATTTCTGTTTCTTCGCACTAAAATTTCATTGTTCCACCAAATCTGTCTTGGGTTTCGTTTACTGTGTGTCAGTGGACAATTTAATCAAGGGTACGAGGAAGAGACCACGAGATACTGGGAGGTACCAGACTGACTTTATAATAGTAGGGCAAAGATTTAGAAACCAGGTCTAAACTGTAAGACATATCCAGGGGCAAATATGGATTCTGGCTATAACTTATTGGTTATGAACTATAGACTAAGAGACTGAAAAAAGGTAGACAGTTAAGGAAATGGAATCTGGACAAATTGAAGGAACCAGAGATGGTTAAGAGTTTTAAAGGTAGCATTAGCCAAGGATTGTCTGAAACGGGGGAAAGTAATACAGTAGTAGAAGAATCGATAGCTCTGAGAGAGAGTAGTGAAGGGCGCAGAGGATCATATAGGCAGAAGGACAAGGCCTAATAGAAATCCTTAGATAACACAGGAGAAACTGAATTGATGAAAGAAGAAAATATAAAAGTGCATCAAGTGAAGCAGGCAAAAGGGAGTACAGACGACTGAAAAATGCGGTTGACAGGAAGTGCAGACTGGCTAAGCAGGAGTGGCTTGAGGAGAAATGCAAGACCTTAGAAAAATGTATTACTAGGGGAAAGATAGATATCACTTACAGGAAAATAAACATTTGGAGACAAGAAAAGCAGCGGTATGAATATCAAGAACACAGATAGACAACCAGTACTAAACAAGGAAAGGAAAGCTGAAAGGTGGAAGGAATATGTAGAAAACCTGTTTAAAGGAATTAACTTGAAGGTAGTATTCTAGAAATGGAAGACGAATTAGAGGTAGATGAGACGGGAGATACGATACTGCGAGAAAAATTTGACAGAGCACTAAAAGATTTGAGTAGAAATAAGGCCCCTGGAGTAGATGATATTCCGTCTGAACTGCCATTATCGTTAGGAGAGCTAATGATGAAGAAATTGTTTCATCTGGTATGCAATTGTATGAGACAGGAGAAGTACCCTTAGACTTCAAGAAGGGTATAGTTTTTCCAATTCCTAAGAAAGCAAGTGCAGACAAATGTGAAAATTACAGAGCTATCAGTTTTATAATTCATGGTTACAAATACTAACACAAATTATTTACAGAACTATGGAAAAACTGGTCAAATCTGACTTTGGGGAAAATCAGTTTGGATTTATGAAAAATCTAAGAACACAGGAAGCAAAATACATTACGATAGGAGGATAGGTTAAGGAAAGGAAAGCCTACGTTTTTAGCATTTTTGGATCTGGAGAAAGCTTTTGACAATGTTTACTGAAATACACTTTTTCAGATTATGAAGGTAGCAGGGATACGGAGCGAAGAGCTACATTCAACTTGTACAAAAACCAGTCAGCAATTATTAGAATCGTAGGGCATGAAAGGGTCGCAATGGTTGGAAAAGGAGTAAGACAAGGTTGTAGCCTTTCCCCAATGTTGTTAAATCTGTACATTGAGGAAGCTGTGAAGCAATTCAAGGCGAAATTTGGAGAGGGAATTAAAGTCCAGGGAGAGGGAATAAAAACCTTGCGGGTTGCTGATGACATTGTAATTCTGTACGAGATAGTAAAGGACGTGGAAGAGCAATTAAATGGAATGAATAGTGTCTTGAAAGTAAGATGAACATTAAAAAAAGTAAAACGAGGGTAATGGAATGTAGTGTCAGAAAATCAGGTGATGATGAAGGAATTAGATTACGTAATGAGACAATAAAAGTAGTAGACGAGTTTTGTTATTTGGGTAGCAAGATAACTTCTGATGGCCGAAGTAAAGAAGATGTAAAATGCAAATTGGCTATGGTAAGAAAAACGTTTCTGGAAGCGAAATTTGTTGACATACCATATTAGTTTAAATGTTAGGAAGTCCTTTCTGAAAGCATTTGTCTTGAGTGTAGCGTTGTATGGGAAGTAAACGTGGATGATAACGATCTCAGACTAAAAGATGATAGAAGCTTTTGAAATGTGGGGCTACAGACGAATGATGAAGATTAGGTGGGTAGATCACGTAACTAATGAGTTGCGGAGAAAAGAAGTTCCTGGCATATCCTAAGAGAAGGGCCTTTTCTGTGACATCAAGGAATCGTCAACTTAGCATTTGAAGGAAGCTTGTGGGGTAAAAGTCGTAGAGAAAGACGGAGGGACTAATACAGTAAGCTGATTCAAAATGATGTAGAATGCCGTTCGCATTATCAGATGAAGAGCCTTGCTAGGACAGGGTAGCGCGGAGAGCTGCATCAAACCAGTCTGCGGACTGAAGACCACAACGCTAAAACCCTATCTCACTTTTTACTTCACCGCCTTCCTTCGATTCTTGTCTGATTTATGTACAACTGTAGTGATACTGCAGCAGTATTCTTTTATCTAACATAAATTCTTCCAAGCCGGCCGCGGTGGCTGAGCGTTCTGCGGCGCGTCAGTCACAGTCTGCACGGCCACTGTGATATGGATATTTGTGCCGTTCTTAGTACTAGCTAGTTTATAAGTAGTTTGTAAGTTTAGGGACTGATGACCCCGTAGTTAAGTCCCATAAGCTCTACAAACATTTGAAAATTTGATTTGAATTCTTCCAAATGCGAAAGTTTTATTCAGAAGATATAGAGAGTGACTGGCCAGTACTTAGCTTAAAAAAGGAAGGAGGCTTACGGTATAACACGCCGCGTACAGCATGGTCATTAGAGACGGACCTCACGGATGGGGAAGGAAATCGGTCATGTTCTATGAAAGGAACCATGCTAAGAACACGAATACTTGGACGTCGGCGTTGCCGTAGCACCAACGAAGCGGTGCCAAGCGAGAACCACTAGGCGGTGGAGCCGCCTGTGTAAGAAGGTCCCTGCGACCAGACTGCACCGAGGAAACAGACGGTGGACTACCACGGATACTTTAAGTCAACTGAAGGACCCACGACGTCAGACTGCGAACTACTCAGACGACCACAACGACGAGCAAGAGAATCATAAGTAGATAGCCACTATGTATCTACGATACAATGAAAGTGGTGTAAGCGCTAGCACAGACCTGACCGCTGGTACACGTCAAACAGAATGAGGAATCCTGCAGCCATTGGGGAACGATGAAGGTCGCAGCACATTTGTGTTTTTTCTTCCAAAGCACTGTCGATAGGGTTGGGCCTCATGGAAGTTCGGCTTTATGGGATTTGGGTTAAAGTTGTGCAGTGAACTTCCTACCGAAGTAGGAAAGGAGGCCAACAGGTGGTGGCTTGTGACCCAGCATATGTATCCATCGGTTGGCGGAACGACCAGCCTTGGTATAGAAGGTGTTGGCAGTCCGCTTGATATAGTTCTGGAGGAGTGCGTCTTCTGCGAGTTCATGCAGAGGACCGGAAGGTGACGGGGAAGTTGGTCGGCAAGTCGGAGCGCACGGAACTGATTTGCAAGGGCTGCAGCGTACACAAGGTCAGGACGCAGCACCGACTTGTAGAGAGTAGAACCGACTCGTGGCGTTTTGTGCGTCTGGCTAAACAGAGCTCCTGGCCGCCACGGAGGGGTGTGGCGAGATGATGGCAACACTATTGGGAGTCCAGGACCATGCCCTTTGGTGGGCATTCAACTTCTGCTGCGCCCGATACTGGATCCCTCGCCCGCCCCCTCTAAATTAAGCACGTAAGGGCGGAAATGGCGATGCCCTGGTGGTCGGAAAGAGATGATGGAAGGAGAATTGGATTCTTCAGCAGTCGATTTTGGGAAGGGAAGGTCGTCCGCGGTTTGCATTGCAAAACCAGCAGATGTGGGGTCAGCACAGGGTACCATCGGGTGTCGTTGATTTGAAGGGCAACGGCGAAGAGAGTGTGGGGGATGGCCAAATATCGCCATTGGTGCTGATCAAGGGGTATTAAGGTCGCTAGCAGTTAGAAGGGGAAGGATTTGGGCGAGGAGCGACACGTGCGGTCGAGGCCAGAGCTGGTTGTGGTGGCAGTGCTCCTACCCTTTCTGGATTCTAACCGCATTTACCGAAAGGCCGTGTATCTCCAATACTGTTCCCGGTCACCACGCCACTGTGGTATCGTAAGAGCGAGCCAATACATCTGTGGCAGGCTTTTGACAGCGAGTGGTTCGAGATCAGGGTGCCGAGGGGTGTGGCGTCAGCGGGTGTAGCAGGGTCCATGGTTGCCATCCATGATGGAGTTTGACAGGACTACGACCGTCAGTTGGTGTGGTGAAGTAAGTGCTCAAAAATGGAATGAGGGCCGATGTACTGGCTGAGGAATCAACAGCGTTTTTCATTTGATGTTTGAACGACCTAAAGAGACGTTCGGCTTCGTCATTTGAAGAGGGAGAACTGTCGGAAGGCAGATGGTGTAAATTGTGGTCCATTGTCTAAAGTGTGAGGCAATCCTTCTATAGCCAAAACCTGGGTCAAGGCTGCAGGAGCAGCATCGGTCGTGGTATACACCATTCGTACAATATATTACTTGGAGTATAGGTCTACAATGAGCAGTCACATCGACCCCATAAAGGGACTCGCAAAGTAGAGGCGGATGCAGTTCCATGAACAGCGCGGTGTAGGGACAGTGCAAAAGGTAGAGGAGGTGCTGCCTGCATCAGGAGCACATCCTCTCTTTGTCATTATTGATACTTGGCAAGTATACATGCTGGGGAGCCAAGTCCTTCATCTGGGACATCACTCAATGCCCTAATTGCAGCAAACTCAGGACTCAAGATTGTAACTCGGTGGAGATAACGACCCAAAAGGTCCTGTAGAATTCTAACGGCAGTCCGTTCGGTCCTAGCGATTGGTTAAGAGCTCCCTTGGAGAGTGCATCAGTGACATCTTCAGTAAAAATGCTTCCCAAAAGTCCGCCGCCTGACCATCATGGGTGCGATGGGTCGTCTGTGGTACCTCTGTCGATGCCACAATGTCAGGATCTACAAGATAGAAGTGGCGGTAACGAGCTGCGGAGGCCGTTGAAATGTCCGCCTGTGAGTCCAGTCAGCTAAGTCTAAAGAAGAAATCAGCCCTTGTCAACGGTATCGGAGATCTGTGACAATGTGATGCATTCAGGGTGTTTCGCCATTGATGTCGTGACAGCGTGCTCGTACCACGTCACCTTCCAATTGACGCCGAGTAAGGGCAAAAACCTTTGCCTTGACACGTTGGGCTTCGATATAACGTTCAGGTGACGGCGGGTGTTCCGTAAGATCTTGCAGGATCGTGTAGTAAAATTCTGTGGTGTGTCGTTGCCACTGCATTCCTTCCCTGCCATACTGGAGCAGAGCGCGGTGTAAGGCAAGCTTTACACAACGTACCCACCACAGAAGGATGGACGAGTATTGTGTGAAGCGTCTTTCGCATGATTCCCAGGTATCCTTCACCCTTTTTGGACATTCAAGTTGCTTTAAGTAGGCGATGTTCATTTTCCATTGGCCCCGACCAACACCACCTAGAAGACAAGGCCTTACAACAGGCCGTGCTACGTCACACTTAAAAGGCCGCGGCCGCCACCTCACTGGCCGGCCGCTGCGCGGCGGTGGGCGTGCCCCAGCGGCCAGCCAGTGAGGTGGCGGCCGCGGCCTCTAAGTGTAACGTAGGCACGGCCTGTCGTAAGGCCTTCTCTTCTAGGTGGTGTTGCCCCGACTGCGCTATATTGTTTGATGTCGAAGGTTTATCGTGCACACGAACACACTATGATCTGAGAAGACTGCAGGCCATCTTTCGACTTTTAGGACGACCGAAGTGAGCGGAGAAGACACGTAAATGCTATCCGATCGACTGGCCGAGTGGCTCGTGACATTCCCAGGTTTCTGAGAGACTGAGTCTTTGTATCAAGTGTAGGAGTTCGGGACATGTTGTAAAATTTGAATATTAGTCCTTCTTCAAAACACATTTGAAATCTCCGCCAACATATAGCCCAAGAAAAAGCGGTGTAATTTCTTGAGAGGAAAACTGTGATTGTTACGTCGTTTGCCTGTGTCGGACGGCACATGGATATTCACCAGCCAGATCCCGTGTACTGTTAGTACCAGCCCTCATGCTGTCGGCAGGTAAGCGATGTCATCCCGCATTGGAATCTCTGCTCTTGTTTGTCCGTTGGTGGTTGGGGTTACGTAAGTGGTATAAACATAAAAATAGGGCTAGATGTCCGTTCAAAATGTTCAAATGTTTGTAATTCTTGTGGGACCAAACTACGTTGGTCGTCAGTCCCTAGACTTACAAAATACTTAAACTAAGTTAAAATAACCTAAGGACAACACACACACATAAATGCCCGAGGGAAGATTCGAACCTCCGACGCGAGAGGCCGCGCGATCCGGAACGTGGCGCTCCAAACCGCTCGGCTACTCCCGCGCGAGAGATGACCATCCGTAGCTCTTGGAACAGTTCAATGTCAATTTCCACAGCTCGTAGCGTGTCGTGTGACAACTGTAGTTTTGGATAGGACCCAATGATATTTACACTGATGATGGGAATGGCCTTTACGTTTCCCCGCACGTTCATTACCGTAGAACGGAAGTCGTCGGTTGCTGCGTGTTTCCTATTAATCAAGTCCAATTTGCCAGGTCAGCCTGTGGCATTTCTTCACTTGGTGAAGGTTCAGCTGGTAAGTCTGGTAAGTTGTCTCCCCACGAAACGGGACCGAATCCAATCAAGGCGATACGTGAATAGTTGCTGTCATCATGGTATCCATTTTCGCTCCTCGGAAGACATCGGCATCCGGGTCTTTAGAATGGCGTTTTGTTCCAGAGGCGCTCGATAAATCGTCCTGCACGTGTCAAGTGCTCTCGAAACATCGTCCTGAGCATCCTCTGGTGGGAGCGTGAGGGTTCATCCTGCAGACTCTGACTCTGTTGCCGATGTTTTCCTCCTCTTCTTCCGCCGTTTGGTGACTTCTGTTTACGAGGATGTAGTTCTGAAACAGAAGACGGAATGGAGTTGCTACGTTCAGGAACGCAAGCGGCTGTAAGCACGACTATGGCGTCAATGTCCATACCAGTTTCCCGTTTGTCGACCTCTTCCTCCGGCATCCAAACCTCCGGGTTAGGCGTCGCTTGTTGCTGTTGTTGGTCGTCGGCGTCACCTCATTCTCTCTTTGGAGGTTGTGAAAGATCTTGTGGCAATTTTTGAGCAAGGTCCTGAACTGTCGTCTGAAGTTCATCCGGTCTCATTGCCGCTACATAGTTTGGTGGCAGGGTTGTTGTGGCCTGAGCAAGTGAGACATCATCGTTTCGAAGTTGTGGAATCCTGCGTTGAGGACATTCGTTACTCACGTGTCCCTCTTTAACGCATCCGTAACAGGTCTTTGGCTGCCCGAAATATATACAGCGTGGTCCATTGATAGTGACCGGGCCAAATATCTCACAAAATAAGAATCAAACGGAAAAAAATACAAAGAACAAAACTTTTCTAGCTTGAAGGGGGAAAACAGATGGCGCTATTATTGGCCCGCTAGATGGCGCTGCCATAGGTCAAACAGATATCAATTGCATTTTTAATAGGTACCCCCCATTTTATTACAAATTCGTCTAGTACGTAAATAAATATGAATGTTTTATTTGGCACACTTGTCGCTTTGTGATAGATGGCGCTGTAATATTGACAAACATATTGCTCACAATTTTAGACGAACAGTGGGTAACAGGTAGGTTTCTTAAATTAAAACACAGAACGTAGATACGTTTGAACTTTATTTCGGTTGTTCCAATGTGATACATGTACTTTTGTGAAATTATCATACATTATGAGAACGCATGCTGTTACTGCGTGACTACCTGTAATTACCTCATGACTTTAATAAATACTCAAGATGATGTCCTTCAACTTCAATGGATTTGGCAATACGCCTTCAGTAATGTTCTCACATGCATTGACAATGCGCTGACGCATGTTTCCACGCGTTAATATAATATTCCTTCAATTTTCCCCACAGAAAAACGTGCGGGCCATGGTCTGGTGCTTCTTCAATCAATCCACCTGTCATTAAATATTCCATTTAAGACCGCTGAAACTGCACGCGAGCCATGTGCCGGACATCCATCATGTTGAAAGTACATCGCTATTCTGTTATGCAGTGAAACTTCTTGTAGTAAAATCGGTAGAACATTACGTAAGAAATCAGCATAAATTGCACCATTTAGATTGCCATCGATAAACTAGGGGCCAATTACCCTCCCTCCCATAATGCCGCATCATGCATTAACCCGCCAAGATCGCTGATGTTCCACTTGTCGCAGCCATCGTGGATTTTCCGTGCACAATAGTGCATATTATGCCGGTTTACGTTACCACTGTTTGTGAATGACGCTTCGTCACTAAACAGTACGCATGAAAAAAAATCTGTTATCGTCCCGTAATTTATTATGTGCCCAGTGGCAAAACTGTATACGTCGTTCAAAGTCTTCGCTATGCAAATCCTGGTGCATAGAAATATGTATGGGTGAAATTTTCTTTGTAGAATTCTCAACATCGACGTTTTTGAGATTCCCGATTTTCGCTCAATTTGTTTGCTACTTATGTGCGGAATAGCTGCAACTGCAGCTAAAACACTTACTTGGGTATCATAAAATTTTCAAAGGTTCAAATGTTTGTGAAGCTTAAGGGACTGAACTGCGGGGTGATCAGACCCTAAAGTTTCAAACTACTTATGAACTACCTTATACTAAAGACGCCATGAGCATCCATGCCCGAGGGGGGATTCGAACCCCTGACGGGGAACTGCCTTGCGCATCGTAGCACAGTGTCTCAATGCGCTCGGC
This sequence comes from Locusta migratoria, assembly GCA_026315105.1. Classification (NCBI taxonomy): domain Eukaryota; kingdom Metazoa; phylum Arthropoda; class Insecta; order Orthoptera; family Acrididae; genus Locusta; species Locusta migratoria. The sequence continues at coordinate 317,685,146 of CM048748.1, read as the reverse complement.
CACTCTGCCGCGGCTGGGCATCATTATTTGTTGTACGTCGTGGCTGACGTTTCACTTGTGGCTGAACACTTCCTGTCTCTTTAAATAACGTAACTATCCGACGAAAGGTCCGGACCCTTGGATGATGTCTTCCAGGATAACGATCAATTAAATAGCACAGGCCCGTTGGGCATTTTGATCACAATAGCCGTCCATAAATACCATATCGATTTTTTCTGCAATTGGTAAACGGTCCATTTTAACACGAATAATGTATCACGAAGCAAATACCGTCAAAATTGGCGAAATGTTACGTGATACCACGAACTTATACGTTTGTGACTATTACAGCGCCATCTATCACAAAGCGAAAAAAAGTGTTCCACATAAAACATTCATTTTTAATTCAAATGTTCAAATGTTCAAATGTTTGTTAAGCTTATGGGACTTAACTACGGGGTCATCAGTCCCTAAACTTACAAACTACTTATGAACTACTTACGAACTAGGACGGCACAAATATCCATGCCCGAGGGGGAATTCGAACCCCCGAACGTAGTGGCCGTGCAGACCGTGACTGAAGCGCCTCAGTCCCCGCGGCCACCGCGGCCGGCCATTTTTAATTACGTACTAGACGAATATGTAACAAATATGGGGGTATATATTAAAAAACTGCAGTTGATAGCGGGCCAACCATAGCGCCATCTTGACAAGTTCTTTTCTTTGTAGTTTTTTCGTTTGATGCTTATTTGGTGAGATATTTGGCCCAGTCACTATCAATAGACCACCCTGTATACGGCCCGGCAGCCGCCGATGTAGAGGTAAGATGGAGATTGTTTTCTTAGCTCGATGCTCACCTGCCGCACGCCATTAATGACTGGATACGTACTGAAGTGATTCCATTTCTCTGTTTCGAAAGGAAGATGGAAAACTCGAACCCTGCGTAATCCCATGCCGACATGTTCAACTGTTACTAGGGCGATGTGTCCGTCGAAATGCTGGAATTTAAGGCCGCCTTTCGCCCGTGCTAATATCCAGTTGCAGGCTGCATCGGTTGTCAGTTTGACGTAAACTACACTGCTAACGATCGAGAAGTGTATTCCAATTATGTCCTCACAGGGGATCTTCACTTCCTCACGTAGGAATTGTAGGATGTCGAGTGCTTCTGACCGTACACGTTCGTTCGAGAAGGTGAACTTCAGTCGGTTTTGCGGTACGAGTTGACCATTCTAGTGACGATCGTAATACAAGCGACAAGCGCTGCGAAGGTAAATAACCGCGTAACACGCGCTACGGCGAGGAGTTAAACATCACCTTCCGCACCGCTACACTGCCCGAGGGAGACTGGGGACACAGACAATTTACTCTGTGCTAGGGATTCGATCCTTGCTAGGCAGTTGCATTGACCCCTACACCACTGGGGACACCGCGATCACCACAACCGCCGGTCTACTCAAGCACGCCTCCCGTCAGAAACAAATCCTCAACTCTACCCTGCTCACTATTACTCTAATTCCCGATTTTTTCAAACAGATTTTTTGTTTTTCGAATCCCCACTGGGTACACATTTTCAGCTTTATCCATTCACAGATAATGTCATACATTCCGTGTAAAAAAAGTTTGTAAACCTGAGTGACCAAACTGCTGGTGTCATCGGTCCCTATATTTACAAACTACTTAAACTAACATGCTGAGGACAACACACACACCCATGCCAGAGGGAGGACTCGAACCTTCGGTGGAAGCGGCCGAGCAGTTCGTGACATGTTGCCTGGAGTCGGGTGGCCGTCTCTGCACGGATAAAATCATGTCATTTTATCGACTGCAGAACAGTTATTTTTAACGTCTCTTTTTCATTAAACACTTACTGTTAGTATTTTTCAGAGTGTTATTAAGTAAACTCGCTGTTGAGGTCGCTCCTTTTGATAAATGTAATGTTCTGTAGATAAGCGGAACTTTTCACTTAGAAAAAAAAAAACTGAGATGAAAAGCCAATTAGCGCACATGATTACAATTGGCTTTTGATGCACCTCTGCAGAAGATCAGAAGATCGCGTCTACCACTTTTAAAGTGATCAGCGCGCATTATATTGCGTCATCCACCTAGCATCCTGAAAATCCAGATTTAATACTTGGCGTTACGTTGTAACTTTCTGCCTCCTAGTGCCCATGGCTTAAGAAATTCTTCAAATGAATGTGAGGTCGTAAGGTAGAGGACTGGACGCTAGTCTCCAGCAGTCTTCGGCACCATCCACGTACTTGAGAACGGTTCCTTAAAAATACGTTCGAGTTCAAGGATTTTAAACTTCAAGACAGAAAGGAAATTACGTCAACTGAATTAATTTCAGGGCATGGGTGTGTTTTTGTTGTCCTTAGGTTAGTTTACCTAGGTTTAAGTAATTTGTAAGCTACGGACTGATGACCACGCAGTTTGGCGCAATAGGATTACAAAAAAAAAATAAAAAAAAAAAAATAAAAAAAATCAGACTTTTATTAGCTGTTCTGTCATAACATACAGACTGAGAAAGTACACTACAAGGACGGAAAATGTACACATTATCACTGTCCTTATGTCTGTAGCCCTACTGACAGTGAAGTTTAGGTATGTGACTTTTTTATGTTGAAAGGTAATGTTACCATGTACCATGGTTTCAAGTTGAGAGCAAGAGCAAGTTGTGAAAGAGACTTCAAATGTGCCTCGCTGCGGGATTCGAGTCTCCTCCCTATCGGAGGTTCGAGTACTCCCACTGGCGTGCGTGTGTGTGTGTGTGTTGCCTTAACATAAGTTAGTTTAGGTAGTTTGTAATTCTAAGGACTGATGACCACTGACCATAGTTTTACAAACATTGGAACATTTTTGAGTTCAAATGGATGTAAAGCTAAGGGACAAGACTGTTGACAGACTGCTTAAACTAATTTATGCTAAGAACAACACACACACACGCATGGTCCAGGGAGGACTCAAACCTCAGACGGGGAGCGGCCGCGCAATCCGTGGCCAGGGGCTTAGACCGCACGGCCACACCCGCGAGTGTGAAAGAGAATGATGACCGTTTTATACACACGAGGGGCGTTTGAAAAGTCCGGCAAAAATAAAAACTTCTAACGAGTTTGGGGAAAACCATTTTTATTTGTCGACATAGCCTCCTTTTAAGCCCGTTTTAAACGATCAACGAACTTCAATAGATTGATAACAAGTTGCGTTAATGGCGGCCGTCAGTCGTTTGAACGGCTGCACTAGTATCATCGCGCTAGTATCGCAGCGCGATAATTATAGCGATAAAGGAATAGGGCCAGTTCCAAATTCGGTACTAGTGGGTTCACTGCGCATGCGCGAGCTAGTAGCTATCAGCTGCAGTCACCGCTCCAGTTAGTCCGCCATTTTCCTTCGTATTTACGTATATTTTGCGTTATGTCGAAGTTAATGATCAGCATGTATTACAAAATGTATTTCTAATGACGGCATTTACAACGTCCATCACCTAACGTCAACTTCACGTTAAGCTTTCTCGAGAAGATTGTTTTGATTGAACGGTCGTCTGCTGACATCAGAAGTTAACCTATTTTCGTCACGCGATTTTCATATTGTAGTCGACAATTACACGGTTTTGCACGCAAATTTGTCTTATTAATCTTTAGTTTATTATTATACTTTGGTTTAGCGGTGAATTGCAAATGTTTCATGACGACTAAAATATTTATCTCAATTATTGTCCACCGAAAAGCGAGGTCGTACATCTGAAACCGAAAAATGGTTTATGTTTTGCAATATCGTAACTGAAAAGTCTGAAGCCAATTGTTTATTTGAATAAGATTGTAATTTGATGATGCAATTTTCATTATATGGCATTATAAATGAAAAAGTCAGTCCAAATGAAAGATAAAAATTGTTGTGCGTGACGTCATTAACAATATCAGTGGCCAAATCGTAGTATATAAAGTAAAGAAGGTCTATTTACGCTCTTATAAATATTGCTTGATGTGTTCATAAGTTTATTTTTTTTTTCGCTTGAAAATAGATGTGAATGTTTTGAAATGTTGTTTCGCTTCCCAGAACTTTACCACACTAAGTTGACCAAAAACATAGATTGCAAGGTTTTCTTTGGCCGTCAATAACATTTAGCGTTTTTTCCTCAATTCCAGTACTAAACTATGACTTCCTACATAACAAATCGCCTGTTATAACCTCACTTTCAACATCGGGTATTACTGTTCGATCACATTTATCGTCTAAACACGCTGCCACAAGATCTTGTTTGAGTTCGTAGTTCAGGGCTAATACGCTAGGAGCGCTTCAGTAGACTATTATCTATCTTGTTCACCTTCGTTCATCGTTTAAAAAGGGCTTTAGACTAATACACTTCGTCCAACGCTGTTCTCATTTGTTGATCCCTTCCGAATAATAGGAATTGCCCAAGTCTGCAATCACCTCCTCGTTTGAATGAAATCTTCGTTCCGCCACCATTTCTTCAAATTGGGGATCAAATAGTAGTCCGAGGGAGCCAAGCCTGGACAATGGGGGGATGTGAAACGAGGTGGAATCCTATTTCCAATAATTATGCGACCACAACTGCCGAGGTCTGTGATGGTGCATTCTCGTGACGAAAAAGGACATTTTTGTGGGTCAGCTCTGTTTTCAAACGGCCCAATAACGATGTATAATATGTACCTGTAAAAATTTTACTCTGTTCCAGATAGTCGATGAGGATTATCCCTAGCGAATCCCAAAAGACCGTCGCCATAGCCTTTCCGGCCGAAGGACCGGTCTTCGCCTTTTATGGTGCAGATTCTCCCTTGGTAACCCATTGTTTAGAGTGTTCTTTGGTTTCAGGAGTATAATAATGTATCCATGTTTCATCCACAGTGACGAAACGACGCTTTAAGTCCTGTGAATTCTTCCTAAACTGCTGCAAACCTTCCTTGCAACACTTCACACGATTCCGTTTTTGGTCAAACGTGAGCAATAGCGGCAACCATCTTGCAGACAGCTTTCTCATGTCCAAATTTTTATGCAAAATATTATGTACCGGTTCATTCGAGATGCACACAGCACTAGCAACCTCCCGCACCATAACTCTGCTATCATTCATCAGCATATCATGGATTTTATCAATGATTTCTGGAGTCGTGACGTCTACAGGGCGTTCAGAACGTTAAGCGTCAGTTGTACCCATGTGGCCACTCCGAAAATTTTGAAACTACTTATAAACTGTTCTAAGGTGCAGAGTCACCATAATGTTTATCAAGCTTCTGTTTAGTCTTCTGAGGAGATTTGTCTTTCATAAAGTAATGTTTAATCACCACACGAAATTCTTTTTCGTCATTCTTTGACAATCACACGACTTCGTTGATTCACCCGAATGCCAAACACAAAGAAATAGACCAATATGGCTGAAACTTGGTTTGCGTTCTAAATGTTCAAATGATTGTAATTCTGTGGGGTCAAACTACTTCGGTCATAAGTCCCTAGACTTACAAACTACTTAAACTAACCTAAGGGCAACACACACATATCCATGACGGAGGGAGGAGTCGAATCCCGACGCGGGAGGCCACATGATCCGTAACGTGGCGCTCCATGCTGCTCGGCTACCCCCGCGAGGTGGTGTGCGTTCTTTCCAAAGATGCTACTAATGAAACTTCGATACGCGACGGTGGTGCCATCTCTCAGACTCTGTACGAAATTTTTCAAATTCTCCTCATAGTTGCGTGTAACAGAACAATGTTTCCGGGCATAGAAATTAGTACAATGTTGTTTACTCAAATCCTGAAAACCAAATCAAATGTTTGTAATTCTATGAGAACAAACTACTCTGCTCATTGACCCCTAGGCTTATAAACTACTTAAACTAACGTATACTAAGGAGAACACATTCACACACTTATGCCCGAAGGAGGACTCAAGCCTACGACGCGAGAGGCCGTGCGATCCGTAACGTAACACTCCAGACAGCACGGACATTCCAGCGTGGATCTCGAATCCTCAGCATCGTCATTCGACTTGGGCCTACCCACCATACTGGCTCTCGATGTATTTTGTTCAAATGTTCAGATGTTTGTAATTCTATCGGACCAAACTGCGTGGTCATCAGTCCGTAGCTTACAAACTACTTAAACTAAACTAACCTAAGGACAACACACACACCAATGCCCCAGGGAGGACTCGAACCTTCACGGCGAGCAACTGCGCGCACCGCAGCGAGACGCTTAGACGGCTCAAAAAAAAAAAAAAAAAAAAAAAAAAAAAAAAAAAAAAAAAAAAAAAAAAAAAAAAAAAACTTACAAACTACTTACGAACTAGGACGGCACAAATATCCATGCCCGAGAGGGGATTCGAGCCCCCGACCGTAGTGGCCGTGGAGACCGTGACTGGAACGCCTTAGTCCCTCGGCCACCGCGGCCGGCTTTAGACCGCTCGGCTACTCCACCGCGGCGAAGTATTTTCGTTAGTTGATTCAAAATATGTATTTGATCTGGGACCAAAGAATGCTGGAAATTCAGGTGGCGGAACTTCAGACCGCTAACGGGTGAAACGGTTAGTTGCCAGCGACAGTGATTCATAGCAATGCGGTCAGACTTGCTTGGCTACGCTGTCTGTCTGTGAGAGGCGCACTCCTTACGTAGGCGCTGCTGCCGGCTGTTCCCACGGACGGGAACTCAAGGTCGCCTGTTTCGTCGGAGGGTTTCCCCGTTTCTCTGTGTACTACGGTCACCAGGACACTACGTCCTACCCGACAAATCTTCAGCAACTGCGAACTGAACTTTATGCCGCGGTGGACCAGCCGAGCGGTCTAAGGCGCCTCTCTTCGGAGAGCGCCGTCGGAAGTTCGTTTCCTCCCTGGGACATGGCTGTGGGTGTTTGTCCTTAGGTTAGTTTACCTTAGGTTAAGTAGTTTGTAAACTACGGAATGATGACCACGCAGTTTGGTCCGATAGATTTACAAACATTATGAACTTTATCTTCAAAGCAAAAGGCCAGCAGCATTCATTACAATTCCACACTGTGCTAGTTAGGATTAATTTATTATTAATGTTTACGACTTTTGTTTTTGTTTTCAAGTCCCAGGTATACAGTATAAACACATCTGTATTATTATATAGGTGTGGTGTCAGTTCTTTCTAACATGTCCAGAAGAACAGACACCACACCAATATAATAAGTATTTACACGCGAAGACGGCGTTAGCTTCAATTACTTCATCGCAGATGCGGTCATAGGTTCGAATTCGGCGGGAATCGGTAATGGCGAGTGTAAGAGGGCATGAACGATGATAGGGGCGCTACAGCCATAGCGTGCGACTTGTGGAAATTTAAAACGGACGGGAGGCGAACACGGGTGGCCCAGTGGTGCTGGGCGCCGTGGCTCAGCACGCTTCTTCAGCAGAGTAAACGCTCTTTGTAATAAAAACGCTGAGCCGAATATTCGGCGAGAACCAAGAACAAACTATGCCAACTACCGCGACGCATAGATCTATCAGAAAAAAAAAAAAAAAAAAATGGTTAAAGGTGTCGCCGCTGGCCCGAAGCGGCAGACCCGGTTTCAATTCCCGGCCCGGCTCACATTTTCACTTGTGGGCCCTAAAGCAGCCACTGTCAATCCTTTCCTTCCTAAGCCTTCTTCCTTCCTCTCCTTTATCACTGTATTAATTTTAGAACTAATAATAAGTGTATTACTGATGAATAATGTGTGTAATTTTGTTTATTAAACCTACCCTTAACAGTGTAACATAGTTCTGTTTTGCCTCCAGTTCCGATTCCGGTTCCGATAAATATATGTATGTGTGTGTGTGGAAACGTGTATGTTCCTGTTTTGAGGAACCAGCTGCCTTAGTGATCATTCACCAAAAATTTTGTCACGCGAACATATCACACTATTTTAACAGTACCTCTTGGTAGTGAAGTTTCTCAGCACAGGATGTCCTCTCTGCCACTGTCGACATATTATGATTCTCTCTCACCGTCTCCCTTTTCTCCCATTGCTACTTTCACTTGTCTGCCTCTCCCACTTTCAGTATCCATTGCTCTCGATATTCTTGTCTCCTTCTCTACTACTTTGCTTCTCTCTCTCTCTGCCACTGTCTGTTCTATCTCTGTCATATTGTCACGTCTTTCTTTCTCATTGTTTGCTGAAGACTCCTATCACAAAATGTAGAGACTGGAAGGACTAATCACGGGCAGCGTCAAATTTCATTCGCCATGTTGGAGCGATGGATAAAAACAGAACGTGAGTCATCTGCTCTCCGCTCGACTCTCTTTCTCATTTCAACTGACTCTTCTGTTTTGCGCATGCTGCCTCTTTTACCATCCTCTTTTATTATTATTTACTGTCTCTCTCCCTCTCCCTCTCACACACATAAACAAACACTGGCACTTCTCTCTCTCTCCAACTGTAACATTTTGCTGCTTCTACATCCACATCTATATGGGATACTCTGCAAATCACATTTTTCTCGAATAGCGCGCGGGAAGAAAGAACACCTGAATCTCTCCGTTCGAGCTCTGATTTATCGTATTTTATTCTGATGATCATTTCTACCTATGTCTGTGGGAGTCAACAACATATTTTCGCATTGAGAGGAGAATCTTGGCGATTGGAGTTTCGTAAGTAGCCCACGCAGCATCGATAAGCGCCGTTGTTGTAATGATTCCCATCGCAGTTCTTGTATCATTTCCGTAACGCTGTCTCCCATGTATCGTGACAATACAAAACGAGCTGCTCTTCTTTCGACTCTTTCGATGTCCTCCGTCAAACCCACCTGCAATACGCCAAAAAAGGACGGACAAGCGTAGTGTATGCAACCTCTTTAGTGGTTCTGTTGCAGCTTTTAAGGGTCCTGCTAATAAAACGCACTCTCTGGTTCGCCTTTCGCACGACATAATCTACATGTTCTTTCCAGTTTAAGTCTGAAGTAGTAGTAATTCCAAGGTATTTAGTCGAGTTTACGGCTTTCACTTTAGATTGATTTATCTTGTAAACAAAGTTTAACGGATTTCTTTTCGTACTTATGTGGACAACTTCACACTTCTCATTATTTAGAATTAATTGCCAATTTTTACACCACAGTGATATCTTATTCAGATCGGTCTGCAGTTGGTTTTGATCTTCGGATGATTTTACTAGACGGTAAATGACGGCATCATCTGCAAACAACCTAAGGAGCTACTTAGATTTTCTCCCAAATCGTTTATGCTTTAGTCGATGCTTTACCATTGATTACTACAAACTGTGTCCTCTCTGACAAGAAATCCCCTATCCAGTCGCAAACTTGGGGCGATATACCATAACCACGCAATTTAATTAAAAGCCGTTTGTAAGGTACGGTATCAAAAGCCTTCTGGAAATCAAGAAATACGGAATCGATTTGCGAACCCTTATCGATAGCACTCATCACTTCGTGTGAATAAAGAGCTAGTTTCTTATCGCATGAACGATATTTTCAACATCCGCTTCCTTACAGCAAAGAAAAGGACAAATATGTTGTCGTGGCAAAAGTTTGTTGACGGCAATGGAATGAGGATTGATGCAAGTGGTTCCCCACTTTTCTGTCAGCCTTTTTAAAAAAGAAACATTTGTGCCCCCTTTTTGTGCTCTGAGCATTTTGGCCACTTTAAGTTCCGGTAGAAACACTAAAAGTGGGCCTTTGGGACCGCCTTTTGACAGCACGAAATTTAAATGAAAATAACGGCTGAATCGTACATCTGACACGAAAACTGAATAAACAAATTTGTAAACTAGAAAAATCTCTAAAATTTTTCTCTCTGATGTTTTTTCCATAACTTGCATTATTTCGGAGATATTTGCAGAAATGAAGGCGATTAGACGATGTCTGTCTGTCCGTAACGTGTTCCCACTTTACCGTTCAACAGATCGGCACCAAATTTTACACATAATAGTTGGCCGCCAGAGACCAGAACCTCCCTCTCTCAAATATTTCGGGCACGAAATACGTTAGTAACATTAGAAAAAGGCGTTTGTAATGTAATTGTAATTGCAAACAAACCGTTCATCTGAGACGAAAACTGAATAACTTAATTTGTAGAAGAGAAAATTGTCTACAACTTTCCTCTCTTATGTTTCTTTCGTAACTCGCGCCGTTACAGAGGTATTTGCAAAAATAACGGCGAATTGACTCCGCCTCTCTATTTTACGTAAAACAGGCGTTAGGAAATGTCACGTGACATTCCTCGCCCAGAACTCTCTCTGGCGTACGCTATATTGCTTCCTGTATTTTATGATTTTCGTATTTTAACTTTACTTGTTGTCATTTCAAACCGGTGGCACACTAAAGAATGGGGCGCGTCGTTAATAGTACGATAAATTATAAACTAGTGTCTGAAAATGTTATTTTAGGTATTAGCAACTGCCATCAATAGTACGAGAATTAAGGAACAATCAATGTCGCAGTTGTTCAACGTCGTGTAGTGGTTAGTGCGTTACGTTGTGATGCAGTGGCGTAACTAGGACTTGGCTTTGGGGGGGGGGGGGGATAGGTCTGCTTGACAAGCAAAATTTTAGTCAGTTTCCAAACAGACTACCATCTTCCACTCCCGTTGAAGAAACTAATTCACTCCCATCCAATGAAAGATTATGGTAAAACACTCCAAGTTTCCAATCTTTACCTTTACCAGATTGCTGTTATACGATTTTTTTTTCTTTTTTGTTTCTTTTGTTTTTGTTTTTTGTTTTGTTTTTTCTTTTTTTCGGGTTCTGGGGGGGGGGTTCTATCCCCCTCATCCCCCCCCCCCCACAGTTACGCCACTGTTGTGATGCGTGTGGCCGGTAGTTCGAAACCCGCCGAACCCTTTTTTTTTTTTTTTTTTTTTTTCGCGTTGGCTCCTAAAAGGTTTTCCCGCACTCTTATTAACTAAATCTGCAATGTTTTGAGTTGTGCAGTTGTAAGCGTGCTCCCTATAAAATGTACGTTTGTTCTATTTCGTGAACATGCCGTGAAATACGTATCAACGAATTAAACAATGCTCTTCTGTACTATTTGCACAACAACGGGCAGCGTACTGTAACAATAAATATCCTAAATTACGTGCTGATACTGGTAGTTTCATATATAAATGGAATCCAACTGTAGTTTCTCAATGAAACGGAAGGGAAGTGTATACATTCCAAAAAATTACCTCGTTTCTTTTTTTTTTTTTTCAAGCAATTATTCACTATTAATGGAATATGTTGAAAGTTATTAACTAGAATCATTGCGTCTACTAAAATGTTTGTCTTTGGCATGGTTGCTATGGACGCTTTTAATGTAAATTGTATTAACTTTTCTGAAGTTTCTATATGACTTTGTTCATGTTACTTTGTCCTGCACTAAGATGAAGAGCAAATATTCTGTTTCAAACCGTGAATACGTTTTCGTTTACAGCTAAATCAACAAACGGAATAAGTGTAGTAATACCGAATTCCACAAAGCTCTAGTACTTAATCTATATACAAAGTTACTAGCTATTATCATTACATCATTTACAACAATCATTGTAAAAGTATTTCCTCAGGTTGTGTACATGTGATAAGGAAGTCTTTGTTTGCAATTCATTGGTAGTATTTCATGATCTGTTCATAAAATAGAACAAATGCACTTTTCAGAGAAAGCGCTGTTACCATTGAACAACTCAGAATCTTGCGGAAAATAGTTGTGTCAGTTTCAAGAGTGTGGTGGGTTTTTATTATTTTATTCTTCAGGTAGATCCATGCTTTGTGGTCGTTTGTTCATGTTCGTTATAGGTTGTTCGTTGAGAATTTTGCTCAGTTTTTTTATTACAGATGGCGTCGTGCCCTCTTTCTTTTTCTCTCTTTTCATTGGTTCTTCGGTTTGATCGCTCCTTTATGGGCTTCGTTTTATTTTGTTTAATTTCGATCATTTAGTCGTTCCTCAGCTTTTTCCTTGCAGAAGGTGTAGAGCACGCTGAGCTACCACGCCGGCAACCCTCTGACCCAGCGCTCTCAGCCACCCCCGTCTAACATGTTCGTGCATCACAAACTAATTCGCTACCCATTACGCTACGCCGAACAGCTGCGAGAGTAATCCGTAATTCTCGTACCATCGTTGGCAGGTGTTATCTGCTAACATGGCATTTTTAGACATATTTTAATTCATTGTCCTAACAACGACATTTTCAGTCATCAAATACAGAAAGCAAGATGGCGTATACAAAAGAGAGTTTCGGACAAGGTTTCTGGCGAGGGATGTCACGTGACTGATTTCCGAACGCTAAATGTTGAGCACTTCCATAAAACCAGCCAGACATGTGCACTATGGTGGTTATTATTTTATGTATTTTTACTGTTTTAATTTTGACCAGCCATCCATAAATATAAAATGGATGGAAGGTCAAAATTAAAAGACCAACTATCCACCACTATCCAGAGTAACTATCTATATAACCATCATCCAGTGCACCTACGATATTTTATGTTGAGCACTATAATAAGCAGTTTAATGTCAATAAGATCAGATGATGACACAATAGAGTGTCTAAACCGGTCGTCTTGAATAAATAAAATGTAAATTGCGATTTTGGCATATATCCTATTTATACAATATGATCATTCCCTAAGATGAGTAAATTGATAATGAAAATGTGGGAAGATATTAAAGTAATAACTAAAAGAGTTAAAAGTTCAAGAAAGAGTATATTTGTCAAAGCTAAACTCTAAAAACAAATAATTTTGGCTGTTTGTTACAATACGGCCAGAAAGAATATTACGTGTTGGGTGCATAGGTATTATCATAATAGTAGAGTCGTAATCGTATCGTCCATCAATTTTCATTATTTATATTTTTATTATTTGTGTTCGAAATATTTGCAAAAATTCATAAAAAAACAGGCAACGCCAGTGCGATTTTTCAGCTGGGTTTCTTCTTTTCTTGTTGGAACAGGATGTGGCGCTCAGGTAAAACAAATTCTGTTATTCAGTAAAGCTTGACAATTTGTTTATATGATTCGACACATTTATATTCAGGGTATGACGAATACAAAAAAGAAATACATTTACCGAGAGAAGATATAAGACCATATGATGTCCAAAATACGAGGGCTGGAACTTAAAACTTTTTATACACAACGGTTAGAAAAGCGTTACATGTTTGCACCTGCTACTGTCCTTCAAAATAGTCACCAGCGTTGTGTGGAACCCGTTGGCCGTGATGTGGAAGGCGTAGCAGAGCCTGTTCTGTTGATGACGCAAATGGAGCAGTCTACTGCCTGTCGAATCTCCGGAACAGTTCTGAAATGAATGTCACGATGTGGTTCCTTCATCTTCGGAATCAAATTCATCGAGAATTTGTATATATTTCAGTTACTTTGAACGTCTGGATATCAGTAACGGATGAAGAAATTTATAAATTTAAAAATTTGTTCCAGAATATCATTTAATATGGTAAAAATTCCGACTGTTTTCATAGATGACAAAATAGATGTGGCCATCCCAAAAATTCGTAATTTTGGTACCCAAAAAGGTTTTCTCAGAAATCTCCAAGAAAAAAAGTGTTGGTGGATAAGCCGTATAAAACCCACCATGGGTGACACGTAACGCTCACTTGACTGGGCTGCAGAATGTGAATAATGTATGAATTTTGGACCAGTAATGTAGGATAGCTACAGTACGCCGATTCTTCTAGGCGAAGGGCTAATCAAAACACTCTACCACTTACATAGGTCCCGAAATATTGGCCCTGAATTATCACATTATCGCAATGGTGTTTCAGAACATTAACTGCGCTACTTTGAAGCAGAAGCGACTTCCTTATGTAGCTTTGTCTATGTGATTTTGTAAATTTCTTGCGTGTTTGTGTGTCGTAGAATTCCGCTACTGATGTGTGAATAGGAACTGGGAAATTTGTTTTCGACGTGAGCTGAGTTGAAGATCCATCGGTCATAAACACTGTTAGTTCCTGTCACTCAGCTTGAAGCTGTTACCAATGGGTATAGCTGTAGGGTGAGAGGAGGAAGGCGAGCTAAGGATCCAGGAGTCGTCCAGTCCAGCAGGTCTCATGCCTACTCCGATTGGCCCATTTACTGATCACTTTCACCTAATGGGAGCTTCTTTCAACGTGTGACATACAGGGAAGGATTTGGGACGCCGATAGAAAGGCGTCACCTGATTGACTTACAGGCATCTGGTACTAACTGAGACTAATAAAAACGATGTGCAGCTCTACTCAACTTCCTTTATGGTCTCGCGTGAGGAGCCAAATTTTAATCATGGTAAATATGAAGCCGACCGCATTGGCCGGGCGGTCTGCGGCGCGCCAGTCACAGTCTGCACGGTCGCTACGGTCGGGGGTTCGAATCCCCCCTCGGGCATGGATGTTTGTGTCGTCTTTAGTACAAGGTAACTGATAAGTAGTTTGTAAGTTTAGGGACTGATGACCCCGAAGTTAAGTCCCTGAAGCTTAACAAACATTTGCACAGTTTTGAACATTTGGTAAATAAGAGAACTATTATACTTAGTAACCCGAAGAGCAAGTGGATGGGGACGTAGTGTTCTCATGCAGTGAGGACATTTAACGGTACTGACGATGGTGATATTTACATTGAGTGAATACTTGTAAAAAAAAAAAAAAAAAAAAAAAAAAAAAAAAAAAAAAAAAAAAAAAAAAAAATACACACACACATAATGACATAATGTGCCTCGTATTATTTTAATGTATTTCAAGAATACTTGAATTATCCTAACAAATTTGCGAAGCACTGACCTCGAAAGCTAATCGTTCACAAGGGCGAAAACACATACGTAGAGGCTTACGTTCGAATTAAATAGAGGCAAAACCATAAGTAATTGATATTAAAGGGCACTGTACGTATATTTCATTCAAACGAGCCAGTGTCTATACTCAATTGAATATGGTACATACCGGGAATACTCATATGTTAGCGGTGACAGGCAGAAACGTCGTTGTGAGACAATGTACAAGTTCTATAATGCGAATCGCTGACTTTTTCTGTTCAATGCGACGAGTAAATCGTTTGAAACATTAATGTATTAAATGGAATCGGACTTCGTGTTAAAATAAAGATAAGCTTTGCATGTTTTATTATGAAAAATTATAGTGGGGTGCGTTTGATGGCGTCAGAAAGCAACACATTACCGAACTCGGCACTGTCCACTTTAAATGATACTGTAACAAATCACGTTTAGTACAAATGTAGGCAGAAAATTAATGTATCTAAATACTGGAATAAAAATTATCGTAAGATGAAAGACTCTAGTTGTTATTATTGAAACAGCTAAGTTACTACAAAATGCCATTTGAAGGTCAGAGCAAGAGTGAAAAAAGGCTAGCGCATACAATGATCATTTTTCTAAAAACATAATAGAAACGAGAATATTTAAACAGTATTAAAACACTGATTTACAGTTTCTATTACAATATAAACGCACATGTTCTTGCAGGAACAGTTTTTGGGAGGTCTGACAGTTGGACATTCTCTTCACATCAGTTGACTAAATTTCTCAGAAAGAAATGTTAGTTTTATTTAACCCTTTAATTCCCACTGCTTATGCAAATTAAAGTTTAGTATTTTCTCTATCAATACAATGCTCTAAACCCAAAACATGTATTTTAATATTTTTAACCTAATGATTACTACGTTTCTGTCACAACGCATATGTGTATCGAGGATATTTTGTGGATTGTTATCACTGTCAAACCAATAATCTTGACTACGTCATGAAGACAAGACAGTCCACTACAGGAATAAAATAACACAAGTCACACTCACGTTCACGCGGCCTCCGGGTCAGAGTGTCTGAATTTGGTACATACCCCACCATGTGGTAAAATGTCGTTCTAGAAGCATATTCTTCCTCAATAACAATGCTACTTCAGGGATTAATATAGACAGTATAATTTTAAGCAGCTTTTAGTACGGTGTTGTCTAGGAACAACACTGGGATTGAAGGGTTAATAATAGTACAATGAAGCCCGAAAAATCTCGCCTGTAATAGTAGGAGAAAATTTTCCATTTCAAACATTCGAAAAATCATGTAAAAACTCGTTATCTTCAAAAGAATTCGCCTTTACAAAAAGGAACAGACAGCTAGTAGGAAAAGCAGGTACGTTAGTCCAACTTTTCAAGGAGAAATGGGTTGCGACAGAACATCTGCACATGCATTCCTGTTTCGAGTACCGCCTTACTGTTGACGGCTACACAGAGTTTGAGTCGAAAGAGCTGTTTCTTGTAAATAGCTGAGAGCAATCTGTTACTGATGTCAGATTCATGTCAGCTAAATGTTATCTCTAGACGTTAGACGATAGAGTAAGGTGATACCTTCCAATGACGCATGTTTTGACGTCTTTCCGCCTGTCAACTCTATTCTCCCGATTTCTGCAATGAAGTCACTATTTTGAAATAATTTATTTCCGTAATTAATTGAATTCACTGAATTAAAAATCACAATTCTGAGTGTGTTCCACAAGTTTATATTAATTCGTGATCCGGTTTTCGGCTTATAAGGCCATCTTCAGACTTTACTGTTTATCTTTACTTGTTTATCTTTTATCTTTACTTGTTTTGAGACAGGCTTGAATGATATTCCATTCGTTACTCTTATACTCAAGCACATAACAGCTATCATCCTTGGCTCTATTGTGGTAGTACAATTAAAATGTTCCAATAAAACAATCATTACTAAATATCATAATGGGAACCAAGGATAAATTTAATTTTAATCTCGAAACTCTTTAAAATATATCTTAAAAATATGTAAAACAATTAATCATCGCCGACCGCGGTGGCCGAGGGGACTGAGACGCTCCAGTCACGGTCTGCACGGCCACTACGGTCGGGGGTTCGAATCCCCCCTCGGGCATGGATATTTGTGCCGTCCTTAGTATTAGTTAGTTCATAAGTAGTTTGTAAGTTTAGGGACTGATGACCGCGTAGTTAAGTCCCATAAGCTATACAAACATTTGAACATTTGAATTAACCATCCCAATGAACAAAATTACTTGAAAGACTGCCTAAAAATATTTTAAATAACTTACATTGTGGTAGGTAATGGATACCATGGAGTAAAATTATAGCTGTGAACGGAACAGCTTGATATGATCATGAAAATTTCAATTTATAAATAAATTACTGACCGATTTGCTGATGAATATTTTATAAATTTGGGGAGCAAACCAGAAACAGACTTGAAACTTTGAACTTGTAAGTGAACAAGTATAACAAAATTCATCAACTGTAACAAAATTCATCAACAGATATTCACAAAGTTGTTCAACCAGACATTTAACTGGAATATACCTGTGTAACATCAATACGTATAACAAAATTCATCAATTAATATTCACACATAATAAGTTGATCAACAAGACATTTAACTGGTATATACCTATGTAACATTTGTAATTATTATTGACTTATGGAAGTAAACATTAAAATATTTTGGGAAATGAATGCAGAGATAGGGACAGATACTGTGCCGGGGTTTGGCAAAACATGGATTATTAAGTGAAACTCAGCGGAGGGGATGTGTAGAATTGTGTTTGCTCATTTAGTATTAATTCAGGGCTGTGAGCTAGATACTTGTTTATCTCTAGAGCTTCTAACAGGTTGAGTTTTTGACCTTTGTTTTTTTGTGAAGGATATGGGACTGTGGCTGGTAGTTGTGTCCCTCACTCAGTACATGCTCAGCAAATTTTGTGTCATTATTCTGCATCCTGTAGCTACATTAATGTTCTGCCTACCTAGTTTTAATATAACATAAAACTTATTACATTCTGAACAAGTTATTTTATATAACCCATTATTAACTAATAACAGGGTCTTATCTTTGCTATTGAAGATACGCTGTGCTGTGGTGTTGTTTACATAATAAGAAACCCTGTAATTGCAGGATTTCAGTACTTTGCCACTCTTTTTGACAGATGTCCTGTGTGTAGTATTGTATACCATTTCCTGCATACAGTAGAGGGAGTATCATATGGAGCATAGAGGAGGGGTATAAGTTTCTTTTTCTGTTTACTGTGCAAAATGTTGCCAGTTAGGGTAGGATTGAAGCCATTGGTTGAAGGAATAAATTTAACTGTCTCTAACTCACTTTTGAAGTCCTGTTTTGACAGTGGGATATGAGATGGTGTACCATGGAGTGGAAAGCTACGTGTTTGTGTGTAACTGGATATTGTGAGCAAGAAGGTGTGACTACATCTGAAGCTGTAGTTCTTCTGCATATTTGGAACGTCTGAGGTTGGTTACTTTCTTACGTACTTAGATCAAGAAAATTTATTAATTTGTTGCCAATCTCAACCATGAATTTATTACTTTTATGTTTGCTATTTAAGTTTTGAAAAAGTGAGTTGTAATGGTACCTGTCCACAAACACAGTATGTCATCTACATGTCTGAAACAGCATTTAATATTGACACTTAAAGGTTCATCGTTTAGAAAATGTTGCTCAAAACTGTCCATGAATATTTCAGCTAAAAGTGGACTGATTGGGGACCCCATAGCTAATCGATCTGTTTGTACAGAGCTCCTTGGAACTAGAAATAATTTTGAGCTAAGCATGTTGACATTAGACCTGTACATCAACTCTGTTAAAATCTCAACACCTTCCACCACTGGTATGTTGGAAAACAAGCTGGTGGTACCAATTTAGCACCCTGTGAAATAGGAAGGTCTTTTATCTTATTTACCACGCCCACTGAGTTCAAAATGCTATATTTGAATTTAAATTTAGTCTTGCTTTTAATTAATGTTCCAATTTTCTAGCCAGTTTGTAAGATGGTACAGTGTAGGAAGATATCACGGCGGATTGATACCCCTTGTTTATGTAACTTAGGGAGCCCATACAGTTTTGGAGGCACAGGATTCATGTTTATCAATAGTTTTGTCTCAAAATCAGATAATATGCTTTTGCATGAATTGTTTACACGTTTAATCTCCTTTTTGAATAATTTGGTAGGGTCTTATGAAGGACTTGGAAGCACGTTGGACTGAGGAAATCATTTACCTTTTGTAAATTCTTTCAAAATCTCCAGGCCACCTTCAGTTGTCCAAACCTAAATACAGACATTCCGACATCATCATTTGAAAATAAATTAGTGTGGTGTTTGATGTTAGACTACTTCATTGCGAAAATGATTTTCGAGAAGTGTGCAGATTGTTTCCTTCCTCTTTGTTCTAACCGCTTCATCGAAATTCCTAATTCAAAATGTTCAAATGTTTGTAGAACTTATGGGACTTAACTACGGGGTCATCAGTCCCTAAGCTTACAAACTACTTATGAACTAGCTAAGACTAAGGACGGCACAAATATCCATGCTCAAGGGGGGATTCGAAACCCCGACCGTAGTGGCCGTGCAGACCGTGACTGAACCGCCTCAGTCCCCTCGGCCACCGCGGCCGGCTCCGAATTAGCACTTTGAGGACATAAGCAGGTGTAATTTCCCTGCCTTGGTGTTGATGTCTTGGTACGTACTTTCTCTTTATAAAATGCGACTTTTGGTAAAATGCAACGTTTTGCATGGAAATAACTACTGTTTTCTTATGGTCGAGCGTTATTCTAAGCGTGATTTCGCGTGGTTTCGATCGTTAGCGGTCAAATTTGTCGCTATTATTGAGCGCTTCCTTCATTACTAGTGTGCCTCTTGATAAAAACCCCGTGGAAAGTGAGTAATAATACTTTTCATGTAGTAATTGTAAATTTACAGTACGTTGGATTTGATAATAGCTGTAGCAAAAGGACTTTTTAAGCAAATATTATGAACAGATAAGATTTAGTTGTGAAGGGCTTGTAAGAGTGTTTCTTAATGTCCGTAAATCGCTTTAGTTCTTCTATAGTTAGACTTGTATTCTCAGCTATAATTGGACCATGTCTAATTTTACGTTTCTGATCACAGGGTGCCTGAATGGAGAAGTATTCAGCATAACAGCTTGACTGGCCAATAGGAGAGGTACGTAACTGATCAGTTATGATCATATTTTTTCGAAGTCTGAGAACATTTGGCAAGCATTTATGCATGTATTCGAGGATGTTGTAGTAGAGAAACCTAAAACATTTCGGTAGATTAGAAGCGCAAAAGGAAGGACGGAAGCTTAGGGTTTAACGTCCCAACGACAGCTTGGTCATTAGAGACGGAGCTAACGCTCGGAGTCTTGGGTAAGGATGTGGAAGGAAATCGGCCGTACGGAAAACCTAAATCAGGATGGCCGGAGGTGGATTTGAACCACCGTCCTTCCGAATAAGAGTCCAGTGTCTTACCACTGCGCCACCTCGCTCGGTAGAAGTCATCTCCCTTTTTACACACTAACTTCCAAGTATTAAAATGCCTAGATCGCAAATATTGATTTATTTTTCTTCTCTTGATCCAAATTCCTTCCGTAAATGAAATCGTGCCACACCAGGCACTAAGGGACGCCCATACGCTGCTGTCACTCAAAAATAGGCTAACAACTTTCCGGCTCCACATTGACTTCAACAAACAGTGTTTTCAACATCAAGTTAACCTGAGTACGCAAGAATTTGGATCAAGAGTCCCGCTGAAATATGACCATATGATGATACCTTCAGTGTATCGAAACCGGTCGTCAAGAAAAATAAATCAGTATTTGCGATCTTGGCATTTTAATACTTCCAAGTAAAGAGATCGCCGTCCTACCATGGAAAAAATAAACACTATTTTCCTACAAAGACTATTGTACTCTGGTATCAATGACTAAGTCAGTATGATGAAACCCGTTTTTAAATCAAACTCTTTTTAACGATGTACGTCCCTGCATCTGAGTGGACAGCGCAGCTGTCATAAGGAGACAGGGAACTGGCAGGAGTTTTGCTTGGTGGAAGCAGGTTGAAGAGGTACTTGGTTGAGAAATGACCTCTTCGTGTCACGAAAACTGACAACGAACGAAAGATCGGTGTGCTCGCCAAAAAACCGTTCATACCACACCTGATTACATCTACATCTGCATCCACACTCAGGTAGACACCTCTCGGTGTTTGGCGAAGGGTACTTTGCGTAGCTTTCTCATTTCCTCCTATTCCAGCCGCGTATGGTTCGCGGAAAAAATGATTGTCTGTGTGCCACCGTGTAGGCCTAAATCTTTACAATATTATCTTTGTGGTCACTTCGCGAGAAATACATAGGAGGAAGCAATGGAACGTACTCTCTCTGAACTCTGACGTAAGCCCGTACTGTGATACTGAACGTCTCTGTTGCAGCTCCTGTCATTGGAATTTCCTTATCATCTCCTTGATGCTTTCGCGCTTACTAAATGAGCCTGCAACGAAGCATCTGCTCTCCATTGGATCTTCTGTACGCCCTCTATCAACCCCACCTGGCAAGGGTGTTACACTGATGGGCAATACTCAAGCGTTTGCCGGATGAGAGTTTTGTAACCTACTTCCTTTATTGGCGGACTACACTTTCTGATGTTTCTCAGTCTGGCATGTGGTATTATGTAGTTGTATCAATGTTCAAATGTTGGTAAATCTATCGGACCAAACTGCGTGGTCATCAGTCCGTAGCTTACAAACTACTTAAACCTAGGTAAACTAACCTAAGGACAAACACACACACCCATGCCCCAGGGAGGACTCGAACCGCCACGGCGAGCAACCGCGCGCTCCGCAGCGAGACGCTTTAGACCGCTCGGCTACTCCACAGCGGCGAGTGTAGTTGTACAATATAGGATCTTCTTTGCCGTATGATGACACGGCACCAGAACGAAACAATGAGCCACCTGAGCCTGTGCATGCAGCTTACATAATTATTGACTGATAAAGAATGTAACTCCGATTATCAAAACGTTCAAAATATTTGTAATCCCAGAGAGGACTCGAACCTCAGACGGGTGTGACTGTGCAATCCGTAACATGACGCCCCAGACGAGCGGCAATTTTCGCACGACTCACGTTATTAAATACATAAAAATGCATCCTGACTACAAAACCGAAAGTAATAGACCAGTATGCCTCGCAGACATATGTGCGGACCGTGCCGTCAGATCAGTGAGTTTAAAATAGCGCGCATTAGCACGATAGAGTGCGATGTATCCATCCGAGGAATTGCTGCTCGAGTGCGATGAAACATTTTGGCACTGCGACGGGTGGGTGAAGAATGGTTCGGAGAAGACCGTAGAACAGGACCATAGAGGTCAGCTAACACCACCCAGACCACCCACCAAGACGATCGGCACCTCATCCGAATGGCATTGCAGGACAGAACTGCGTCCTCCTCCACTCTGGCACAAAAGTGGAACAGTGGAACACACCGCATATATAAGGCATGCGTTACGGGTTGGATTACGTGCACGTCGTCCAATTCTCTGCCTACCTTTGACTACTGTGCAGAAACATGCTGGACGACGTGGAGGGTGGGACTGAAACTTTCAGTCGGACGACCCAGAAACTGGTAGTCAGACCTGATCAAGTAAGTTCTAATTACCAGAGGAAAGGAGGAAAGACAACCGATGTTCTCCGTGACATGTTATATATCGACAGAATAAAATGAAACGGGTCTATTTATAGTGCACAGGAAACCGAACCTGTGCATTAATGATGTCACAGGCAAGGAATGGGAATGAGACTAGTTTTGTTAGTAGTAACAGCAGCTGGCTACTCTGACAGTAAATGTCATGGCCCAGATTAGGTTAGATTAATATTTGTTCCATAGAAAATGAATAAGAAATTTCGTAGTGATTTTCAAATGTTTGTAAATCTATGGGACTTAACTGCTTGTTATTAATCCCAGACGCGGCGGAGTGGCCAAGCACATTGAGGTGCTATGCTGCGATGCGCGAGTTCGTCCCCCCCCCCCTCTCGGGCATGGATGTTTGTGTCGTTTTTGGAATAAGGTAGTTAAAAGTAGTTTGTAAGTTTAGGGACTGATCACCCTGCAGTTAGGTCCCTTAAGCTTGACAAACATTTGAACATTAATCCCTAGCTTACAAAATACTTAACCTAAGGTAAAATAAACTTACCTAAGGACAACACATACAGCCATGCCCGACGGAGGTCTCGAACCCCCGACCGAGAACAGTCGCGCACACCGCAGCACGGCGACTCAGTGCACTCAGCTATTACGCCACAGTGCGTAGTGATGTGGTGGAAGTGACAGTAAAAGGTAACATACATTTTATATATATATATATATATATATATATATATATATATATATATATAAAAGAACTAATTTCGGTGAAAGAATTCATCTAATGAGTATGAGGAGTTGTCGTTCAGAAATTCTTTCAATTTGTTTTTAAATGTTGGTTGGCTATCTGTCAGACATTTGATGTTCCCTGGTAAGTGCCAAAGACTTTTGTGGCAGCATAATTTATCCCCTTCTGTGCCAAAGACAGATTGAACCTTGAATAGTGTAGATCATCCTTTTTCCTAGTGTTGTAGCTATGCACACTGCTATTACTTACTTTTGAACTGGGTTGCTTTAGTAATAGCAAATGTAGTAAGAATATTGTGAACCTGCTGTGAAGATACCTAGATCCTTAAATAAGTGTCTTCAAGATAATCACGGGTGGGTTACAGAAATTATTCTAATTACACGCTTTTGTGCTATGTGTACTTTGTGCTCATTGATGAATTACCACAAAACTTGATGCCATAAGAAAACATTGAACAAAAACACTCGTAGTAATCCAATACACTGGGATGTTCGTCACCAAAATTTTCAATAATCCTAATAGGATACATTGCTAAACTCAAGCGTTACAGTAGATCGTCAATGTGTTGCTTCCATTTCAATTTATCCTAAAACTTCGAATATTCTACCTTATCCACAGAATTCTCTTCACAGAGGTGTCATGCCATTTACCGTATTATTAACAGTCCATTTGCAGAGAACCACTTAACAATTTTCTGAAATACATTATTTACAATTTTGTCAGTAAACACTTGTTTCAAAATCTTCAAATGTTCGTAAATCTAAGGGACTTAACTACGCTGTTCAACAGTCCCTAGGCACACAAATTACTTACACTAATTTAAAGTAACTTATACTACGAACAACACAAACACCATCCCCGAGGGAGGACTCAAGCCTCCGACGTCGAGCAACCGCGCGCTTCGCAGAAAGGCGCCTTAGAAGGCTCCGACACTCCACCGCGGCTAACTCTTGTTTATCTGGAGTGATTACTACACTTGTATTGTAAGAAAAAAGAAATAGCTTTGCATCATCATGAATATAGAATGGCAGGCTATATATATCTCAAGAACAGGTCTGTTGTCCCCTCTGCATCAGCGTAGACCATATGAATCGTTTGATTCTGCTTGCCGAGAAAGTGTGGAACAAGGCGGTGTTTTTTTTTCTGGTGTGAAATGAGTCTTCCAGTTGTTCTAGAAGTGAGTGATTCGCGGTATTCTGAGCTGCTCGTAGACGATCTTCCCCGTTTTTGGTCTTGCAACATCCTGGCTGTTTCACGGTGTTTCAAAATGAATATGCACCGTCACATCGCTAGCACGCTACATAGGAATGAGTCTAGATCCATTCAGAAATTTCATCGAGCATATGTGGGATGTCATGAAAGTCATTATTGGTGACTTGGATCCTGCACTCACGTGTACACCAGAATTTGCTGCAGCTCTGCAAACAGTCTGGTGTCAACTGGGTGCAGAGCCAGGAGGAGATTCAGGTACTTGTAGACTCACTTCTATGTAGGACCAGAGGAAGCCGCGCAATATATTACGTACTTAACCCAAGACATTTTATAATTCACTGTATACACTCCGTCGCAAGTTCCTGGCCATTCTTGACACGATCCGTGGTGCAGAAGTATTTTATACAGATGGTTCATTGGTAGGTGGCCGAGTTGGGTATGACTGTGTTAAAGACGACCACCTTAAACTGGGCTCACTGCCTCTTGGCTGTAGAGGTTTCACCTCCGAGCATATCCTCACAAGTCGTTTGTCATCTATAGCAACTCTCTGAGTGGCCTAAGCCCTCGACTGGTGTTTATCTTCCCACCCTCTGGTGTGATGCAATCAAAACTCTGTCCTCACACTCGGTGGTTCGTGCTGTTCGGTAGACTTCATTTGGCCCCTGTGCCACATTGGCATCCAGGATAACGAGCATGTTGACCGGCTGGCCAAGGAGGGAGGAACATCCGATTGGGGTTGCACCACAAGGTCTTAGTGGCTTGGGACTTGAGCACGCCGAACGAGCTCCGTGCGATCAAGCCCTCTACGGCCGCATGCCCTCAGGCTCCTCTGTCGCCTAAGTATTGGCCATACGTGGCTAACGCATGGCCATCTTCTCTGTCGTGAGGACCCACCCAAGTGACTCTGTGTCGCTCTCCTGACCGAAGCCCGAAGTTCACGTCTTGCTGGACTGCACTTCCTTTAATTCTTAGACACAATGGCTTTATGGCTGACTGAAGTTGGTTTTTATTGTTCTATTTAATCGTGGGTTTCTTATCCTGATCTCTCAGGCATCCACCCCTCCAAGGATTTGAATCTGTTGTTACTTTAGTGTTGTCTGGAGATTTCTTTTTCGGTACGTGCAGAGCGGGTGGCTCATCCTTTATTACCCTTGTGATCAGCCAGCCACGGTATTCTGCTGTAATGTTTTATTTCAGTTACTTAATACGTCTAGGTCTTTTGTATTTTATTCCTTATTATTTTCTCCTCTTGCCGCTCTATGCACCTACTTGGTTTTCCTTATAGGTGGTGGGTGCTAGATTTGATCTTTGTTCAACTTTCGCTATGACGTCTTCGCTATGAACAGTGTACTGATATCCTCGCAGTTTAGTCCGTTAAGAATTTCAACAACAACAAAAATTCACTGTATAAGGCATCGTTTGCCATGCACTGTGTGGTGGCTTCCAGAATGAATTAGATACACCAATCCGAAAAGAGACGTGGGACCATCATTTTTCAAAAAAATTTTAATGTTGTTTTTAACTGTTTTCGTTAAAAACCAATAAGCCACTTATCCAGGATCGTATGCTGCATAGTTGCGGACCACTGGGGTACTGCTTTTCGCCAACATCGAAGATAGCGTTTACATGTTGCATGAAACAGCCTGTACTTGAGCATACTTCCTAGTCCTGCTAGCAGCAATTATGAGTATAACATCCATACTCCAAATTTCATAGGCCTATTAAAGAATATTTCCTGTTTGTCAATATCACGGCTTGATTTAAAGCGGAGCCTTTGCGATTCTCCTGAATTCAAATTACCATGCCATTTGCTAAAAATTGTGGACTATGGCCTCGTAAATGAAGTATGCAGTTTCCTCTACTTGCAGCTAAACTGTAGGCCGCTGCTTACTAGTGGGTCATGGGGTCTATTGAAGTGAGTCGCAGGACGACTTAAAAATGTCTGAGTAAAATATATTACCGACTGAAAAAAAGTAAACGCTTATTTCACGAGGAAAGTGTTTTGATCAGAACATTTATGTACAAAGCCCATTATAAACAAGAAACTAATGAGGCTACTAATATACACCGGGCGATACGAAAAAAAATTGCAGTCATAACATTCGTTCGAAAATGCCATATGACAACGCTGTGTATGTGGGTGTGTATTAGGTTTCGAATTTTTTTTTGAAGAAAGATCGTGGGTCGCTATACAGTAAGGACTGAGAATTAGTAGAATCTATACAATTCACTGCCCGGCTCGCTAACGTGCTCAGACAATTTCATGGATACCAGTGATGAGCATTTGGTAACATTGCATCTGATACTTATTAGATTAAGGGACACAATCTCTCTCACGTTGATAACTTCTATGCCTGATAACTAATTCTGGATTACATTCGTGCGTGCATTTCCGAGAACATACATCGATACGAGAGTGCCAGAAAACAATTTCGTAATCTAGCGTAGAGCGCCGATTCACTTGTTTGATTCCTAAGATTAAGATCGACCGAGGTGGGGCAGTTGCTTATTGCACTGGACTCGCATTCTGGAGGACGCCAGTTCACATCCGCCTGTGGCCATCCAGAGTTACGTTGTCCGTGATTTTCCTGAATCACTCCAGGCAAATGCTGGGACGGTTCCTTCGAAATGGTAGCGCCGATTTCCTCCCCCATTCTTAATAAAACGGAAATAAAAATACACTGCTCAAAACAATTAACCCTTTATTTGTAACACACAGAAATCACGCGAAGAAAACACATTAAGTTACTTAAATTAGACATTT
Organism: Locusta migratoria; assembly: GCA_026315105.1. NCBI lineage: Eukaryota > Metazoa > Arthropoda > Insecta > Orthoptera > Acrididae > Locusta > Locusta migratoria. The sequence continues at coordinate 317,658,056 of CM048748.1, read as the reverse complement.
AGGACGATGTGAATAATTTTATATGAGTTTTTTCAAAATATAGATTACTGCCTGTAAGTAACATTGCCCAAAAAACGCGTGGGTGATGCAATATAAATACTACGTTGTTGTTCTTATGACTGTAGAAATTGTATTTTGGACTATTTCATGTGAAAAGTATGATAACGAGTCCTTTTTGGGACAAAAGACCAGAACAATCCCACAATTTCCACATTTCATAGTCATGTGCCAGTGTTGACAAAACGTGCATACTTTGGCTTATAATCTGGAAAGTGACAATAATTGTTATATCTCTCACATCGTACATCATTCACTGGTACAGGTGATGCTGTCTTCCTTCTTCTTCTGGGCTGGATGTGAATTTAGCAGTGGTCTACCAGACCGCCTCTTCCCATTTATAGTGTCCTAGATAAGAATTCGCCAACACTTCTTCATAAGAAATCACCTTCAAAGCTTCCTCTTTCCCTTTATAAGCAATTTTCCATGAATCAGAAGAAAGTATCGTCACAAAACTGAAATAAACTAGTACCCCAGTAACTAACGCTTGCAGTGTCTTCTACAAATACAGATTTGTAAAAGACAATGATACATCACTGTATTCGAGAGGTTAAATGTTGGTTTCAAGCACTACTGCACACCCAAGGATGAAAATTGAAACATACTGCAGAAAACCACGCTCAATTTTGATGTTGTTTGAGAGTAACATTGTCAAATAAAGGGTCAAGGTAGCAATTGAGATATACAAAATATACATATGGGCTAGGTAAATCAGTTCGAAGGTCGGAGGAAGGCAACGGCATACCACCTCCAAACAGGACCATGCCTAGTAAAGCACTGTGGTGTTCAAATCAATCTTCGGATTGTTGACTGCTTTACCCTTTTAACGTATTTTATTCAGGTGTTGATTACAGTTTTATTTTGTGTGTGATACAGTACAATATTTTGCTGTCTCAACTCTTTACTTGAATATTATATGGCATTAACCTACAGGGAAACATTATTTGCCTAAAATAACGGTGAAAGATTCATTCTGGTTGCCCTTTAATACGGTGTGTGATCAGCCCGGACGGCCAGTAAACTTACGTGCGTGACATGGACAAAATAAAGTTACCCATCAACACTTGAGGGATATTTGGCCATTCTTCCACGAGTGCAATATACAGCTCTGCAATCGTTGTGTGAGGTCCTCGTCTGACTGCAATGCGTCTTCCAAGTGCACTCCAGAGTCGCTCAATAGGGTTTAATTCCGGTAAACAAGCTTGCCACTTCATTCCGTCTGTTTCAAGCATGTTGTCCACCAGTACAGCTCTGTGGGGACGAGTGTTATCGTTCACCAGTAGGAACCAGCTTACGGGACAACAAGAAGTCGAATGATTCCGTCTCAATACCTCCGAGCAGTCAACTGTACGACAAAAAAAGTTCAAATGTTTGTAAATCTAAGGGACTCAACTGCTTGATTATTAGTCCCTAGCTTACAAACTACTTAAAGTAAGTTAAACTAACCTAAGGACAACACATACACCCATGCCCGAGGGAGAACTCGAAGCCCCGACAGCGAACGGCCGCGCGCACCGCAGCACTGCGCCCCAATGTGCACGGCCTTCCCGCCGCGACAACTGAACGACATAGAGTTCCGTATGTCCGCCAGTACTGACTCGTGCCCTCACCATTTGTCCATATGGTGGTGTTTCCTGCACATAATCAGGATTGTTCCGAGTTCCATGTTCTCGTCAAATGACGGAACGACGATTGCCAGGCTGAACACAAAATCTTCACTCATCTGTGAACAGAAGACGACGCCACTCGTTACGACTCCAATCCTGATATTCCCCCGCCCAATTTCTGCGGGATAAAGGGTGTAGTATGGTTTTAATGAGATACACACCATAGGCCTCCGTGCGTCGAGGCCACATTACCGAAGGCGATTCCGGACTGTTTATGATGATATTGCGCTTCCTGCAGTTGCCTGTAGGGTGCGTATCAGCCGAGTTGCATTCAGCCTCATGTCTCGACGGGCTGTTAACCGGGTATAACAATCATCTCTTGCTGATGTCACCCGTGGACGACCTTGGCCTTGACTTATTTTAACCGCTTCTGTTGTCTGAAATCTCGTCCAGGTCCTGGAAATTACGCTTTGGGACACTCCGTGTCTGTACCGCTTCCAACCTTCCTACGGCTCTCTACACCATCTCTACCCTTCCTGAACACAACTGCTTGTGTAATTCGTTTAGTAGAGTAAACCCAAGTCAGCACTAACCCCCTATGCAGCAGCTTTCTATTATTACCACTATCTCGTTTGCCGTAATGTTAATGTCTTCACTGCTTGGAACCGACAGAAAGATGTGTTACCATTTTAGTTCAGTCTACCGATGGCAATACTTCAGAACCTAGGTATCTCAGCTGATCCCCTGTTTTGACCAGTATAAATAGAAAAGAATCTGAGCTAGTACGCCGTCTCTAATGAGCTTGCTGTCGACGGGACGTGAAAGGCAAATCTTCCTTGCTTACTTTATGGATACGCGTCAAGAGTACGTTGTACTTGATGAAAATTTCTCGCACCTCTGTATAGCACCCATGCCTAATATCCGTAATTATTAGTTGTGAATATTCCGGTCAGAAATATCTTTCTTTACTATTTTTTCCCTCTATGACTAAGCCAGAAATTTCAAAAAAATGTTTGTAATTCTATCGGGCCAAACTGCGTGCTCATCAGTCCGTAGCTTACAAACTACTTAAACTAAACTAACCTAAGGACAACACACACACCCATGCCCCAGGGAGGACTCGAACCTCCACGGCGAGCAACCGCGCGCTCCGCAGCGAGACGCTTTAGACCGCTCGGCTACTCCACCGCGGCCAGAAATTTCGTCATGTGCAAGCAAAATTCTAAATCTGCCAGTTTCGATATAAAGGAGTCGGTTTGCTTGAAAATGATTCATGTACCACTAATTAAATTTGAAAAGTGGTACACACAATCGTTATTACGTTTAACGACTTATATATGTGTGGGATTCGAACCCGAGTCTCCTGGTTACTAGGCAATCAACCTGTCAACTACGCCTTCTGGACACGACGAACACAATAATTGCACTCCTCCCAGCAGATACTACTGACCGTTGGTGACTTTCAGCCATAGATTTCCCCCGTCTCGTGACATCTACAATGGACAATATAAGACCTTTTTTAGTGATAACTTTCTGGTGATCCTTTGCTTCGTCGTTACTGCTCGATAGATCTATTACCATTTAGGATTCACAAGAGGTCTCTGTAGTTTCTTTTATTCTCTCGCCAATACGATCACAAATCCTGAAAGATATTCTATCCCTCTTTCTACGAAGGAATGCTGGGCAGTCTCTTCATCAGAATTGTGGGCCAAGGATCCTACTGCAACAGACCGCAAAACATCTAAAACTGTTCAGTTTCCTTTTTTTGATAGTTATATGAGGATCATTTTAAAGGAAAGAACCTATTTGTAATGGGGTAAAAGAAACTTTATTTATGAACTTGTCGACATTTGCCGCGGCCGAATATCCGTGGGCGTTGAGGCGCCCTGCTGTGGTGCGCGTGGCCGTTCGCCGTCGGGGGTTCGAGTCCTCCCTTCGGCATGGTTAACAGATTTTCGTAATAAGATTGTCTTAAGTAACAGGTAATTACTTTAAAATATTCTCTCTTCTCTTTAACTGCTATTCACTGACTTTCCAATGTTATTGCCAGGCAACAGCGTATAAAATCTGCTTTACACAAAACTACGTGTATCATTCCTTAAAACTGCGTCGTTGAGAAACAACATGCTTATAGAACGACATTTTGCCCTTACTAGGGCATGTGTCAACTTCAGAAGCATTAATCTCTCTGACTTAGAAATTTTCAAATGCTTGTAAATCTAAGGGACTTAACTACGTTGCTCATTAGTCCCTAGGCTTACAGACTACTTACAGTAGCTTATGCTAAGGACAACACAAACACCCATGCCCGAGGGAGCACTCAAACCCCCGACGGCGAACGGCCGCGCGCACCGTAGCTGGGCGCCTTAGGTCCGCACGGCTAATCTGCCGCGGTCTCTGACTTAACAGGCCGGCCGCGCTGGCCGAGGGGACTGAGGCGCTCCAATCACGGTCTGCACGGCCACTACGGTAGGGGGTTCGAATCCCCCCTCGGCCATGGATATTTGTGCCGTCCTTAGTCTTAGTTAGTTCATAAGTAGTTTGTAAGTTTAGGGACTGATAACCCCGTAGTTAAGTCCCATAAGCTATACAAACATTTGAACTTTTTTGACTTAGAGGTCGTGTTACGTTGCTGTCTATATGTGGCTGTGAGCGTGAATATGAGTGTGGTTCGTGTTATTTTATTTCAGCAATCAACTGTCTTGTCTGTGACGCTGTGGTGAAGATAATGTTAATATTATTGATCTGACAGTGGTAACACTCAACAAAATAACTTCCATAGTAATGGTATACCTCGGTGAAAATGCGTTCTGTGAGTGAGAAATGTTATATAAATATGATAATTATTCAGTAAAAATAATTAAAGAATATTTTTTATGTTTAGTCCTTTGTATTAAAATAGGAAATACTAAATTTTAATTCTTTCAGAAGCTGAATTCAGAATGTGGGTATCAAAAGGTTAAAATCTTCCGTAAATACTTTCTTCATCGCCAGACTGACCTATGTCGCAGATACGTGACAACTATTCGCGTATTTATTTATTAATTTTGACATTGATTATGATTCGACAGGCAAGTTGTATGTACTCCGTTTCAAACTAAATCTTTTCTAGGAGGAACTGATTGAAAAGCCCACGTCTGTTGTAACGAGAGTTCTCAGCTCCCTGTCACCACCCCTCTCCCCGCCACGATCAAAGGTTTGCAGCTCTTAAGTTTCACTAGAGTTGGGCCTCCCGATTCGGTATACCTGTGAATGTCTCTTCGCAAGGCTGTGGCAAATGAACAATTTGGTAGCCTTAATATAAATAGGCTACTATTTGAAATATTCTTATAGGACTAACGTGCGCCTGACCAGAATCACAATCCATAATATTTGTCGTTATATTTCACGTAGTCTAGTGTCATCTCAACACTTACAGTGTTATCAGATGAATTAGGTTTATCAATTACACCTTTCATCACGGCCAAGTTTCTTACTGATAACATTCTATTTCCTTATAGGTTATTTTACGACACTATAGAATTACTCTGATGTTTCATCATATTTTATATAATCCGCAGTAAAAAGCAGGTATGTGACTTTATCGTTGAGACGGACGTATTTATAACATATAAGCACCGTAGAATGATACGTGCCTTCTCCACATTCACGTATGACCGAGATAAACATTTCTAGGTTTTGGAGATACGACACATGACCTGTTTGAAGGTGAATCATATCATAACACCACTAAATTCCAACTTCACTCTAACTGGACGACAGACCACGTTGCGCTGTAACATGATGCTCCATAATGTGTACAGGCAAAGCGCCTTTGTCTCTGCTCACCGTCAGCTGCCATTCAGTATCATTTTTCTGTGCTTGCACTGTACCCTTAATACACAGGTAGACAGACGCAGCCACGTAACGCAGATTGAAGGACAAGGCCTAATAGAAATCCTTAGATAACACAGGAAATACTGAACTGATGAAAGGAGAAAATATAAGAATGCATCAAGTGAAGCTGGCAAAAGGGAGTAACAGACGTTTGAAAAATAAGGTTGATAGGAAGTGAAGACTGGCTAAGCAGGAGTGGCTAGAGAACAAATGCAAGACCATAGAAGAATGTATAACTAGGAAAAGATAGATAACTATGGAAATATAGAAACCACCTACAGGAAAATAAAAGAGACATTTGGAGACAAGAAAAGCTGCGGTATGAATATCAAGAACTCAGATGGAAAACGAATACTAAGGAAAGAAGGGAAAGCTGAAAGGTGGAAGGAATATATAAAAGACTCGTGCAAAGAAGGTAAACTTGAAGACAATATTCTAGAAACGGAAAACGAAGTAGAGGAAGATGAAATACGATGCCGCGAGAAGAATTTGATAGAACACTGAATGATTTGAGTAGAAACAAGGCCCCTGGAGTTGATGATATTCCGTCTGAACTGCTGATATCGTTAGGAGAGCCAGTCATGAAGAAATTGTTCCACCTGGTATGCAAGATGTATGAGGCAGGGGAAATACCGTGCGACTTCAAGAAGAATATAGTAATTCCAATTCCTAAGAAAGCAAGTGCAGACAAGTGTGAAAATTACAGAACTATCATTTTAATAAGTCATGGTTACAAAATACTAACACGAATTATTTACAGAGGAATCGAAAAACTGGTGGAATTCGACGTTGGTAAAGATCAGTTTTGATTTAGGAGAAAAGCAGGAACACGGGAGGCAATAGATTACCACCTATCTTAGAAGATAGGTTTAGGAAGGGGAAATGTACGTTTTTAGCTTTTGTAGATCTCGAGAAAGCTTTTGACAATTTCTGAAGGTAGCAGGGGTAGAAATAGTGAGCGAAGAGTTATATTCAACTAATAGAAAATCCACACAGCAGCTAATGGAGTCAAACGGCATGAAAGAGTCACAGTGGTTGGGAAGGGAGCAAAACAAGATTGTAGCGTTTCCCCAATTTTGTTCAACACGTACCTTGAGCAAGGTGAGAAGGAGTACTAGGAGAAATTTGGAGAAGGAATTAAAATTCGGGGAGAAGAAAAAAAACTTGGCATTTTGCTCATGACATAGTAATTCTGACAGAGACAGTAAAGTACCTGGAAGAACAATTAATCGGAATGGACAGTGTCTTCAAAGCAAGATATAAAATGATCATTAACAAGATTCAAACTAGAGTATTGGAATATAGTATCAGAAAATCAGGCGATGCTCAAGGAATTGGATTACGTAATGAGACAGTAAAAATAGTAGATGAGTTTTGTTATATGGGTAGTAAAATAACTTCTTCTGGCCGAAATAAAGAAGATACGAAGTGCAGAATAGCTATGGGAAGAAAAGCGTTTCTGAAGAAGCAAAATTTATTGGCAGCCAATATTAGTTTTAATTTTAGGAAATCCTCTCTGAAAGTATTTGTCTGGAGTGTAGCAATGTATGGCAGTGAAATGTGGACGATAAGGAGTTCAGACAAAAAAATGATGTAAGCTTTATAAATGTGGTGCTAAGACGAATGATGAAGATTAGATAGGTAAATCACGTAACTAATGAGAAGGTGCTCAATAGAATTGGGAAGAAAAGGAGTTTCCTGCGTATCCTAAGAAAAGATATAGGTTGGTGGGACACATTCTAAGACATCAAGCAACCGTCAACTTAACATTAGAAAGAGGTGTGCGGGATAAAAATCGTAGAGGGAGACCGAGGGACGAATGCAGTAAGCAGGAACAAAAGGATGAATGTTGCCGTTCTTATTCTGAGATGAAGAGGCTTGCACAGGGCAGGGTAGCGTGGAGAGCTACATGAAACCAGTCTGCGGACTGAAGACAACAACAACAAATGTAGAATTGGCAGATGTGATGAACTGTAGTCATTCTACCATCGCGTGATATTTCCATGCAGTGTCGAAGATCAAACCAAACAAAATTATGCACCAATCTAAGAGAACGCTATAATGATTGCCTACTTAAGGAGAGGAAGTAAGATATTCCAACATTCATTAGAAATAAGAACACAGAAGTACTGTATACTTGTGGCAGAAGGAGTAATACATTTTAGCGAACAAGTGTGAAGTAACTTTATCTTTCACCTCTGAAAACATATTTCCAGACATTTCTAAGAAACGGACACCTGCGTTATCTCGTAGCTAATTGTTATCACTGTTATTACACTGATATCAAATAATCAGATTTAATATGTCTGCTCTCGTCTTAAAATGTTTCATTGAAACAAGTGAGAGAACATTACAGAGAGCTACAGCAACAAATACGGAGCACACTTGGAGAATTCTTTGTCTATAACAAGCTGGCTGATGTTCAGAGGGCTCTCTGTACAGAGAGTTCCATAAGAAAGCAAATGTGTCTAAATAGTATTGACAGTTAAACCAGTAAACATATAGCAACGGGCATCTTAACTACGCTGTGTGGAAATGGCTCTGCCGAAAACGTCCGTAGAAAGTGATTTTTCGATAATAGCTGTTAGTACATCCGATATTTTCGTTGGCAGTTTTCCGAGTCATGCTATAAAGGTATTGTCTGGCTGGTCCCTGTTAGTCCTTTTGGGAATTTGTGCAGGCTCTTCTGCATAAGGCACCATTTTTAAAGTTTTTTGTTACCGCGTTGAAAGTAAAATTTACGTGTCGTAATTTTTTTCCTTTGGTGTGTCGGCAGATACAGCTAACAATCTGTCATCGATTTTTCTCACTCCTACACGAATGCTTGCATCATTAACAAGCGTGACATGAATTGTGTGTTTCTAAGCTGTACTAAGCTTTGTGATGAAGCTGTAAAAGACATTGCTTCTAATTTTCGTGAAGCAAGTCTTGCGTACGATAGCTCTGCGATAGTACCCTGTGCTCTGTTAACAATATTTTTGATGTTGGTAGCCGAGAATTCACATCTATTGCCCTCGTAACACGCAAAGTATCATCTCGAGAAATCAGGTAGAAATATCCGCAAGTTTTGTTGTAATATGTGGTGCAAAACTTACCAGTAACGATTTATTCAAATTCTTTGAGCCGCAGAAATCATTTCGTCTGTCATCGAGCTCGTCCTCGGATTCAAATACACAGACTTACCGAGATATTCAGTTACTCACTGTTCATGTACTTTCCAATTAAATCATCCACATGTGGACGTATCCAAGGACGCCTACAATATTTCATTAAAGAAAAATTTAGAAGTGTCTCTTGACTACTTTAATTTGGATATTTTTTTTTTTTTTTTTTTTTTTTTTTTTTACTATTTTGTATAACAGCCCCCGGTTGCGTAGTTTTAAGGTACTTGACCTAGGTTTCGTTGTCGCTAGAGACAACTTCATCAGAAGAATAAAAAAACAGTTACCTAAAAATGATAATAACAGAATAAATATCTTATATAATGAAAGATTTTCACTTAGGCCGAACAGTGAAAACATCAGATCAGTACTTACATGAAACACAAAACGTCAATTTGGAAAGCTGGTATGAGTTTTCCGCAAATCATTTATTTTGAACCTAAGAACATTTTAAATGTAATCAAGACATTTTCTGCTTCGAATATCTGAAAGAGCCTTATTTGGAATATTGATTTGGAAACTGAGTATCTTCTTTTTCGGTTAAGTAGTTTGAGACTAGTAAGAAAGTCTGCGACATTTGACCACTGTCGTATAACAGAACAATTATTGAACTGCCTAAATGAAAAAAGTGACTTAACCCGTAAAAATAAAAACAGAACAAGGTTCAGCTTTTCAAAATTCCCACGACGCTCTTTAAAATAGGGTTTTCAAACCACCTATTACACTTTATCGAACGTTAGATCATTAAACTTTAAGAAAGTATCATGAAATACACTGATTCACTTTGTGATCAAAAATATCTGCACACCTGGCTGAAAATGACTTACATTCTCGTGGCGCCTTCCATCGGTAATGATGGAATTCAATATGTGTGGACCACCCTTAGCCTTAATGACAGCTTCCACTCTCGCAGGCATACGTTCAATCAGGTGCTGGAAGGTTTCTTGGGGAATGGCAGCCCATTCTTCATTCTTCACGGAGGAAGGAAGGAAGGAAGTTTAGAGTTTATCGTCCCGTCGACAGCTTGGTCATTAGAGACGGAGCTCACGCTCGGAGTTTGTGGATAGGAATGGGGAAGAAAATCGGCCGTGCCCTTTGAAAGGAACCATCCCGGAAATCACGGAAAACCTAAATCTGGGTGGTCGGAGGTGGATTTGAACCACCATTCTTCCGAATGCGAGTCCAGTCCATTCTTCACGGAGTACTTCACTGAGGAGAAGCATCTATGAAGGTCGCTGAGGCCTGGTACGAATTCGGCGTTCCAAAACGTTTCTATAGGATTCAAGCCAGGACTCTGTGCAGGCCAGTCCGTTACAGGGATGTTATTGTCCACTCCCCCAAAGGCCGTGCATTATGAACAGGTGCTCGATCACGTTGCAAGATGCTATCGCCATCCCCGAATTGCTCTTCAACAGGTGCTAAAAACATGAATGTAGGCCTGTGCTGTTATTGTGCCACGCAAAACAACAAGGGATGCAAACTCCCCACACCATAACACCACCGCCTCCGAATTTTCCTGTTGGCACTACACACGCTGGTAGATGACGTTCCCTGGGAATTCGGGATATCCACTGCCTGCCATCGAATGTCCACATTTTGTACCGTGATTCACAGAACGTTCTTCCAGTGCTCAGTCATCCAGTGTTTACGCTCCTTACACCAAGTGAGGCGTCGTTTGGTATGTAGTTTATGGGCAGCCGCTCGACCATGAAATCTAAGTTTTCTCAGTCGCGGCGGAGCGGCCGAGCGCATTGAGACGCTATGCTACGATGCACGAGGCCATTCCCCGTCGGGGGTTCGAATCCCCCTCGGGATTGGATATTTGTGCCGTCTTTAGTATAAGGTAGTTCATAAGGAGTTTGAAACTTTAGGGTCTGATGACTCCGTAGTGAAGTGCCATAATCTCTACAAACATTTGAACATTTAAGTTTTCTCACCTTCCGCCTAGAGGGGATGCTAGTGCAGCAGTTTGGAATTCATGTGTGATGATCTTATCGCTGCGGCGTGGGCTACTTGCGAAACTCCAATCGCCAACATTCTCCTCCGAATGCGAAAATATATTGTTGACTCCCACTTACATAGGTAGAAATGATCATCAGAATAAAATACGAGAAATCAGAACTCGAACAGAGAGAGATTCAGGTGTTCATTCTTCCCACGCGCTATTCGAGAATGGAATGGGAGATAAATAGTATAATTGTGGTTCGATGAACCCTCTGCCAGGCACTTAAATGTGATTTGCAAAGTATCCCATGTAGATGTAGATGTAGATAGTTGCCTGCCGACTACACTGTACTACCCTCTTCAACTCTCTGCCGTCTCCTTTAGTCAACAGACGAGGTCGGCATGTAAGCTTTCGTGCTGTACGTGTCTCTGCACGCCTCTACTTCACTAATAATAATAATAATAATAATTTCGTGTGGCCATTAGCCTAGTGAAAATCTTTCAACTGGACGCCACTTCGGCGACTTGCGTGTCCCTAGCCTATCCCTATCCCAGTTATCCAACCGGGTAAAGGGGACCTACAGCTTAGCGTGGAATCCGAACCACGTGTCTTTTCTGGCGACTCCTCACATCGTTGAGAGGTGAAGGATGGGTAAAAACGCAGACTAAAAAAAAAAAAAAAAAAAAAAAAAAATCCTACGTCCGTCCGGGTTTCGAACGCGCGACCCTGCGGTTTCCAGTCGAGCACCTTACCCCACAACCACCGTGCTCGAGTCTGCTTCGCTCTCAGAAACAATGCACCTAGGGAAATCTTGCGTATAGACTTCCAACATAATTGGCACCAAATGACCTGACCATGTTGGAAGTCCGCGAATTCCGCCCGAGCGCCCGATTCTGCTCTTTCACGCCGTTTTAATGACTACTGAGGACGCTGATATGGAGTACCTGGCAATAGGTGACATCACAGTGCACCTAATATGAAAAAAATATGGTTTTAGTGGTGTCCGGATACTTCTGATGACAGTGAACAGCTTTTTTTTTATGTGGATAAAAATTCGAGTGGGGACTTAGAAACGCGACAAACAGCCACAAATGGGCGAAATGATAGACACAGTGAGCATTAGACATTGGGCCATTTTTTGCTGGTACGCAGGTAAGCATGGAAAATTCAGAGTTTTCATCTACATCTACATCTACATACATACTCCGCAATTCACCGTAAGGTGCGTGGCGGAGGGTACACTGTACCACTACTAGGCATTTCCTTTCCTATTCCACTCCCAAATAGAACGAGGAAAAGAAGAATGTCTATATGCGGCAGCAAGATCGTACTACACTCAGCTTCAAATTCCGGCCCTCTAAATTTACTCAACAGAAATTCACGAAAAGAACGTCGTCTTTCTTCCAGCGATCCCCAATTGAGTAGCCGGAGCATTTCCGTGACACTCGCGCAATTGTTGAACCTACCGGTAACAAATCTAGCTGCTCGCCTCTGAACCGCCTCTATGTCTTCCTTCAAACCGATCTGCTGCGGGTCCCAAATACTTGAGCAATACTCAAAACGTGGTCGTACAAGCGTTTTATACGCGGTCTCCTTTACAGGTGAAGTACATCTTCCCAAAATTCTCCCAATAAACCGAAGTCGGCTGTTCGCCTTACTCACAACTGTCCTTACATGCTCGTTCCATTTCATATCGCTCTGCAATGTTACGCCTAGATATTTGAACGACGCGACAGCATCAAGAAGCTCACTACTAATGCTGTATTCGAACATTATAGGATTGTTTTTTCTACTCATGCGCATCACGCAATCAGCCTCGTATATTTGTGACTGTTTATGTGTTTGGGAACAGAAAAGACGTCTATAAACACGCAAGTAGCGAGAGAAAGGTAGAGGCGGCAGGGGCCCTGGTCCCCGCGGCTAGAGACCGCCCATTAAGGTAGCGGCGCACCAGAGGGCCGGCCGTTCACCTCGCTTGACAGACTCCCGGCCGCGCGCTTGCCGCAGGTTGTGGTCCCACACTGCCTGACTGCGCTTCCGGGTAAGAAGAGCTGGCGGAAGTAGCACAAAATAACACACATGTCACGGTACTCAGGGTCCTGCCAGACTCTCACTTTCAAATGAAACGGCGTAGCTACAAAGATTCGCGTGACTGTTTTTATAAGAGGATAATGAATACCCACTTCCGCTTAGTTTCTCGTTAATCGGATTTGCGCAGAAAGATGTCTATTTCGTAGATGGGGATACACATCACGCACAGCCCACCTTAACCTTTTCATACCCTCTGGGCCGCGGTGGAGTAGCCGAGCCGTCTAAAGCGTCTCACTGCGGAGCGTGCGGTTGCTCGCCGTGGAGGTTCGAGTCCTCCCTGGGGCATGGGTGTGTGTGTGTTGTCTTTGGGTTAGTTTACCTAGGACGGACTGATGACCACGCAGTTTGCTCCGATAGATTTACAAACATTTGAACATTTGAGACCCTCTGGCTACAATTGTGTACATAACTTTTACAGTGTCTAAGATAGATCAGATACATTTTTTATCAATTGAAACAACATGTGTATGACTATGAGTGTTCAACCTTTTCATCATGCACACTTACTGTCAACTGCGGAAGATCACTGTAAAAATACTAACTAGTCAGTGTTGCACTGCGCCGCAGCTTGTGAACTCCAAAGAACACGCAAATTGTGGGTTACTTTTATTCCATTGTAAACTGAAAAATTGTAGTAAATATTTTGCATGGCAACTATTGAATGATGAGTTTATTTAGTAAAAAAGTTAGTGCTACAAAATTAATTATTTTAGTCCATAAAAAGAAACCTTGCTTTTCAGCATATGCAATTTTGTAGTATGTAAATGGATGCATGCAACAGCGTAAATGTTGCTTCTCAAATCATTAAAAATGTAACTTAAGAGGAATACAGCAATAAAAATAATTTCCTTCCTGAAGAAAAAAATCGGTTCTGAAAGGTTTAAAGCTGGGGCCAACAATTTTTGGCTTCATTTAATTTATGCTCGTCTGCGAGGAATTCTACATCTACATGTTATACTCTACAAATCACATTTAAGTGCCTGGCAGAGGGTTCATCGAACCACCTTTACACTGTTTATCTCCCATTCCATTCAGGAATAGCTCGCAGGAAGAAAGAACACCGGAATCTCTCCGTTCGAGCTCTGATTTCTCGTATCTTATTCTGATGATCTTTTCTACCTATGTAAGTGGGAGTCAACATTATATTATCGCATTCTGAGGAGAATGTTGGCGATTGGAGTTTCATAAGTAGCCCACGCCGGTTCCCTTTTTCTGTAAGGACACTCCTTTTGCATTCGTAGCAGTTTTCTAGCTTGTTTGTTGAGCTACTGTGGATCTTTTCCATCCCTCACAACTTTACTCAACACATGCCTATCAAAAGCGTGCTTCGTCCAATGTTCCTCAACATTTCAAATGTTTGTAGAGCTTAAGGGACTTAACTGCGGGGTCATCAGTCCCTAAACTTACAAACTACATATAAATTACCTTATACTAAAGACGGCACAAACATCCATGCCTGAGGGGGCATTCGAACCCCGATGGGGGAAAGGCCTCGTGCATCATAGCATAGCGCCTCAATCCGCTCGGCCGCTCCGTCGCGGCTCCTCAAGATTGTCAGTGGTGGATATCGAGTTTTGGTTTTGTATTGTAACATAATCTAAAAACTCTCACTGACAGCCTGTCTCCACTCCTCTTCAACTCCGTCCTAGAGAAAATAGTAAGAGAATGGAAACAAAAACTAAAAGATCATAAACCATCACCAATCAGACTGGGGACTAAACACAACGGTATTGAAATTCACTGTCTAGCATTTGTGGATGATTTTGCCATTCTTTTTGAAAACCTAATAAATGCAGCAATCCAAATCAATCTCTTAAAAGAAATAGCCAACAAAGCAGGTTTAAGAATTTCTGTAGAGAAAACAAAATCTATGACAAACATAAAAAATGCTCCAGAAATCCTACTAACAGATATTGGGCCGTTAAAGAGGGTAAATAAATTTAAATATTCGGGAGAAATGATTCAGGAAAATGGTTTAGAAAAATTTTCTGTAGAAGAAAGAGTACATAAAATGGAGATAGCATAAGGTATAACCAGGATCGTTTACAACAAAAGGTCTCTGTCTAAAAATCTGAAATACAGCACAACACAGTAGTAAAGCCAGAATGTCTTTATGCAAGTGAATGCTTAGTAATGAATTACAAATTACATAAACTTGAAGTCCTAGAAAGAAAAAAATCATTCGAAAAGTACTTGGTCCACTAAGAAATACAGAGGTATGGAAACTAAGAAGAAATGCAGAAGTTTATTGCAACATAGAAAACTTAACTGAAACACTACGGAAGAGGCGACTGTTATTTTTTGTACATTTATATCGAATGAACAACAACATGTTAACCAAACAGATTATTAAATATGTCTGGGACAAGATGTCAACAATAGCATGGATTCAAGAAGTTAGGAAAGATTTGGAAAGAAACAATATAAGTGAGAAAGATGCAAGAGAAGGAGACACTTTTAAGAAGAAAGTGTTAAAAATGGAAGGATTCCAAGGCAGGAGGGAGAAGAAGACAGGAGTAAAGTGGTCTGAGGAGAGAAAAAGGATGCATAGTGAAAAGATGAAAGAATACTGTAGGAAAAAGAAAGAAGGACAAAGGAGGAAACATTGAAATTGGTGCGTGGTCCTTAGATGGCCGAAACGAAGAAAGAAGGAGAACTCTTACTTCTCTCGCATACTAAATAGAAAGATTATCCCACCTTACTTAGCATTTCTTTTTACTGCAGTATTCAGTGAAGCTGTAACACCCTTGTGATGATTGATTCCTGTTGTGAGTTGAGTCGAAAAGTTTGGGTCTGTTTATTACAAGCAGGTCTAAGATTATCACGAGATAGTTCTTTAATTGTTGAAGGTAATAGAACAATTTCACTCGATTGTCTGTCCATACTATCCGTCCTAAACCTCTCCCAGTTTCCTGGCAAAACCTAATACTACAATATGATTGGCAACATACTGCCGCGCGGAATGGCCGCGTGGTCTAAAACGTCATGCTACGGACTGGGAGGTCGCTCCCGCCCAAGGTTCGAGTCTTCCCTCGGACACGGGTGTGTGTGTTGTCTTAGTATAAGTTAGTTAAAGTAGTTTGTAAGTCTGGGGACTGATGACCATAGCAGTTTGGCCCAACAGGTTTACAAACATTTAAAAATATAGCAAAATATTTTCCAAAATTTCTTTCAAATGTTCCGTCACCTCAGCTGCACAGGGCGAGTTATCGTAATGTCTCGCACAAACAACACCATCTACTTTTATGGCGATTCTTTGTGGGTATGCAAATCAAAAATTCGTGGGTCCAGCTTCGTTAGTTTTGTCGCTAGGATGCACTATATACCAAAGTGTGAGCAAAATGACGAATATCGAGAGAATTGAATATCTTCATTTGAAGGGAATGGCGCCCAAAGAAATTGCGGAGGACATGCGTACATTTAAGGACAGTCCTCCGTCTTATGCAACAGTGAAAAACTGGGTATCCGACTTCAAATTGGGAAGAACGAATGAGGAATTTGCGCCAAGGAACAGAAGACCTGTCACCGTTGCCACTAAAAAAACAGTGACCGTAATTCACGATACGATTATGCAGGTTCGTCGAACAATGGTGCATCACATTGAAACAACATTTGGAATCTTCCGTGGACGTGCTCATAACATTGTTGCAGATATTCTCGGCATGCGGAAAGTGGATGTCGAAAGACTTGAATGCAGATGACAGGCGGGAGCTTGTGCAGTGTTCTTAAGAAATCGTCAGTCTATTTGAAGCGGAAGAAGACGGCTTTCTTCCGAGGTATGTGACAATGGACGATACATGGATTCACCGCTCTGATTCTGAGACAAAACAATGTAAAAATCTTTCATCCCCTATCCCAAAAAAATTACGGGTGCAAAACTCGGCCGGCAAGGCGTTACTTTCAAAAGGCGTAACTGTTAATGCATCATACAATTACACTCACTGCGCTGTTCGAGAGTAGAGATAAAAAATGTGCGGAAAATTGGCGTCGGAGTTCTTTTGCACCATGACAACGCATCCGGCGCACAAAACCAGTCTCTGGAAATTCTGCTTGACTGCGGGATAGAATTGTTACGTCATCCGCCATATTCTCCAGATTCGGCTCTTGGCTCCATCAGACATTTTCTTTTCCCATCCGTAAAATAAGACCTAAAAGGATAGCGAATTAACAATGATGATGCGATGATTGATACTGTAAAGTCTTGGTTGGACTCTAAATCGACAACCTTTTATTTGAATGGTTTGCAGAAGTTATGTTAGTTCCAGCTGTGCCAGCTGCCGGACTCAGTTTTGTTGATTCGACAGTGTAGTTACCACTGACCACAGTTAAGTCAGCAGCCAGCCGCCTTCATTAGAGTACTAGGCTTCTTTAAAGTTGTTAATTGCTGTTAATTGTATCGATAGGATGGATAGGATGTGTGCCTGCTGTGTGCGGACGCAGGAGGAGTTGGCCGCGGTTCGCGAACAGCTGAGCGTGCTGTTGGCTACGGTCAGCCGTCTTCAGGCTGCTGTCTCGGGGTGCAGCGATGGTGGGGAGTCTGGTTCGTCGAGTGGGACACCTCAGGTGTCTCGCGCTACGCTCTCTGTCCCTGCTACCGAGGCACCTTCAGGTGTACCGGACGTCGTCGAGCCGCCTTCTCCGCAAGGGGAGTGGCGGGTTGTACGGCGTTCGCGTCGCTCGAGGCGGAAGGCCAATGTGGAGGCTGGACGTCCGTCCGCGCCCGTTCGTCCTGTGAGTGAAAGTGTGGCCACTCCTTCAGCAGGGTCCGAGCAGGTGCACGGGGGGAGGGGATTATTAGTTATTGGGAGTTCCAATGTCAGGCGCGTGATGGAGCCCCTTAGGCAGATAGCGTCCAGATCTGGAAGGAATTCCAACGTGCACTCGGTGTGTTTGCCGGGGGGCCTCATCCGAGATGTGGAGGCGGCCTTGCCGGCGGCTATCGAGGGTGCGGGGTGCAGTCGACTGCAAGTCGTGGCTCACGTCGGCACCAATGACGCTTGTCGCTTGGGTTCTGAGGACATCCTCAGGTCCTACGAGCGGCTGGCGGAATTGGTGAAGGCTGCTGCCTTCGCACGCGGGGTGCAAGCAGAGCTGTCGATTTGCAGCATTGTTCCCAGGGTTGATCGGGGTCCTTTGGTTTGGAGCCGAGTGGAGGGTCTGAACCAGAGGCTTCGCCGACTCTGTGACAGTCATGGCTGCAGATTTCTGGATCTGCGTTATCGGGTGGGGAATTGTAGGGTGCCCCTAGATAGATCAGGGGTGCACTACACTAAGGAAGCGGCTACTCGGGTAGCAGAGTACTTGTGGAGTGCACATGGGGTTTTTTTAGGCTAGGCGCTAACTCTGATGAGCACTCGACTGTCAGCATTCAAACAGCGAATTCAGGCCACGTTCGGAATAAAAATTCGAACATAAAAATATTAGCCGCGAACTTACAAAGTATTAGAAACAAAGTTCCCGAATTTGCAGCGCTGCATGGAAGTTATTGCGCTCAGATAGTTTTAGGCACCGAAAGCTGGCTAACTGATGATGTGGCAAGTTCATAAATATTTAGCGAAGCGTGGAATGTATATCGGAAAGATAGATCTGATACAACTGGAGGAGGAGTGTTCATCGCTGTGGACAAAGATATTGTTTCTACTAAGATCGAGGTTGAAAGTAACTGTGAAGTTATCTGGGCACGCATAACAGGTCTAAAAGACGTAAAGTTAATAGTTGGGTGTTTTTACCGGCCCCCCAGTGCTGCTGTAGCAGTTTTAGAATCATTCAAGGACAGTCTACACCAGTTAGTGCATAGGTATCCGGGCCATGCAATATTAGTCGGAGGTGACTTCAACCTTAAGAGTATAGATTGGGACCTCGCTAGTTACATTTCAGGCGGTACAGACAAGCAGTCTTGCGAGCTACTTTTGGACACATTCTCCGAAAACTGTCTTGAGCAGTTAAACCGGCAACCCACGCGCAATGGAAATATTCTAGACCTTATAGCCACAAACAGGCCTGACCTTATTAACGATGTCTGTGTAGAGACAGGAATTAGTGATCATGACATCGTCATAGCGTCGATGGTGACCAAAGTTCATAAACCAGTCAAGAAGGCTAGGAGCGTGTTTTTGTTGGGAAAAGCCGACAAGCAAATGTTACGATCGCACTTAGAAAATGAATGGGCATCGTTTAATTCTGGGACTATGGATGTAGAGGACTTGTGGACTAAATTTAAATGCATTGTTAATGAAGGGTTAGAGAAATATGTGCCAGTAAAGACGATTAAGGATGGAAAAGATCCACCGTGGTATAATAATAATGTTAGAAAGCAAAGGCTGTTGCATTCTCGATTCAAAAAAGAACACGCAAATGGTGACAGGCAAAAGTTAGTAGAGATTCGTGCGTCTATAAAAAGATCGATGCGTGAAGCATACAATAATTATCACAGCCATACCTTAGCAAAAGATCTTTCCGAGAACCCGAAAAATTTCTGGTCCTATGTAAAATCGATAAGCGGGTCAAAGCCCACTGTCCAGTCACTAGTTGATCATTCCGGGGCAGTAATAGAAGAAAGCAAACGGAAAGCTGAAGTTCTAAATTTAACCTTTAAGAAATCTTTCACGCAGGAGGACCGCACAAATATACCATCATTTGATCAACGTACTAATTCCGAAATGGGGGACATAGCAATAGGTATTTCCGGTGTAGAGAAGCAGCTGAGAGAGCTAAATACGAAAAAGTCTGCTGGTCCGGATGGAATACCAGTTCGGTTTTACAAAGACTATTCTGCGACATTGGCCCCCTACTTAGCTTGCATTTACAGCGAATCTTTAACTCAGCGCAAAGTTCCTAGAGATTGGAAAAAAGCGCAGGTGACTCCCGTGTATAAGAAAGGAAAGAGAACTGACCCATACAATTACAGGCCAATATCGTTGACATCGGTTTCATATAGAATTTTGGAGCATATTCTCAGTTCGAATATAGTAAATTTCCTTGAAACGGAAAAGCTTCTTTCCATGAATCAGCACGGGTTTAGGAAACATCGTTCATGTGAAACTCAGCTTGCCCTTTTCTCACATGACATCTTGCGAGCCATGGACGAAGGGCAACAGGCGGATTGTGTTTTTCTCGACTTCAAAAAGGCGTTCGACACGGTGCCACACTGCAGACTGCTGACGAAAATGCGAGCTTATGGAATAGGTTCTCAGATTTGTGACTGGCTGGAAGACTTCCTAAGTAATAGAACGCAGTACGTTGTTCTCGACGGCGAGTGTTCATCAGAGACGAGTGTATCGTCAGGCGTGCCCCAGGGGAGTGTGATAGGACCGCTATTATTTTCTATCTATATAAATGATCTGATGGACAGAGTAAGTTGTAATTTGCGGCTGTTTGCTGATGATGCTGTGGTGTATGGGAGGGTGTCGTCTGTAACTGACTGTAATAGCATACAGGTTGACTTAGACAAAATCTCTAGTTGGTGCGAAGAATGGCAGCTAGCTCTCAATGTAGAAAAATGTAAGGTGATGCGCATGAGTAGAAAAAACAATCCTATAATTTTCGAATACAGCATCAGTAGTGAGCTTCTTGATGCGGTCGCGTCGTTCAAATATCTAGGCGTAACATTGCAGAGCGATATGAAATGGAACGAGTATGTAAGGACAGTTGTGAGTAAGGCAGACAGCCGACTTCGGTTTATTGGGAGAATTTTGGGAAGATGTACTTCACCTGTAAAAGAGACCGCGTATAAAACGCTTGTACGACCACGTCTTGAGTATTGCTCAAGTATTTGGGACCCGCAGCAGATCGGTTTGAAAGAAGACATAGAGGCGGTTCAGAGGCGAGCAGCTAGATTTGTTACCGGTAGGTTCGACCAATGCGCGAGTGTCACGGAAATGCTCCGGCAACTCAATTGGGGATCGCTGGAAGAAAGACGACGCTCTTTTCGTGAATTTCTGTTAAGTAAATTTAGAGGGCCGAAATTTGAAGCTGAGTGTAGTACGATCTTGCTGCCGCCTACTTACATTTCGCGTAAAGATCACAAAGACAAGATAAGAGAAATTAGGGCTCGTACGGAGGCATATAGGCATTCTTTTTTTCCTCGTTCAATTTGGGAGTGGAATAGGAAAGGAAATGCCTAGTAGTGGTACAGTGTACCCTCCGCCACGCACCTTACGGTGAATTGCGGAGTATGTATGTAGATGTAGATGTAGAGTGTTAGTGTTTACAGGTATTATATTGAAAAATGTTGGTATTATGAAATTTCTGTCATTTATTAGGCTAGACACTTTTCACTCCCCCTCATACAAAAGCATCTACTTACTATGTTTGATCAACCTTTAACACTGATCTGTATCCAAATTATTTCACATTCTCGATCAGTGTTAATCTCACTAGATGTTAACGTATTTTAATTCCTGTCGTCGGAATTACGGAATAGTCCTCCATTCGGTTCTCTGAGAGTAGCATGGCAAGTGTGGGGGGAGGTGCCGTGACCAGGTGAAAATATTGAATAACAAAGGAAGTTACAGCATTCTGAAAGTCAGAATGAGAATTTTAAGCACAGAGGGAAGCATCTGATTCAAGAGCAAACTAACACCGCAACGATAGTTAAGCTATACAAACCGATGGAAAGAAAAAAAGATGATGACAGTGAGAAAATTATGGAAAGGGTCGTTTGGTATGCAAAGGGAGATGAAAATGTAATAAACATCAAGACTTGTAACGCGGTTGTAGACGAATGAAAAGTACGTAGGGTTATGGGAGTATTTGGGCTAGATAGTAGGACTGAGACAGGAGAAAGACTAATTGAGTGCTGTTGTCTGATGGTGGAAACAAATACACTATTGAAGCATCACAAGCGGAGGATACACTCGAAAAGACCCGGAAACACAGGAAGGTTCCTGCGGGATTACATCATAGTAATACAGAGGTTTCGAAATCTGATATTGGATTGTGAGGTGTATCCTATATCAGATCTAGACTCAGATCACTATTTAGTAACGACGAAGACGTAATTTCAAGAGAATCGTCCGTAACAAGTAATGTGGATGGAAGTGGAAGTACTAAAGATGCAGATACTGAGGTTAGGAGTACTAGAATAGCTCATATGTGTTGGAAAGACAAACATAACGACAAAGAAAGTATATGTGAATAAACCACGGGAATCAGATAAAATACTTTAGCTGATAGACGAAAGAAGGTAAAATGTTCAGGGATATTCGTAAATACAGAAATACAAGTAAATTAAGAATGAAATAAATAGAGTGCAGGGAAAGCAAGGAGACATGGCTACAGGGAAAATATGAAGAAATCGAAAAGAAAATGATCGTCGGAAGTACTAAAGCAGTATAGAGAAAAGTCAAATCAACTTTCGATGAAATTCTAAGCAAGGGTAATATCATTAAGAATAAACGCAGAGGATAGAGCAGAAGAGTACATTCGAGGCGTCTATTAGGGGAAGAATTGTTCGCTCGGGCGATATAAGAATAAATTAAAATTGTTATGGAAGACATACGCGATACAATATTTGTCAGTATTCAAAAGAGTGTTGAAAGACTTGAAAAGGCAAAACACCTAGCATTCCATCAGAAGTCCTAAAATAATTGGGGGCGGGGGGAGGTGCGTGCAAGTGAAACGACTATTCGAGCTGAATTTATGATACTGACGACATAGCATTAGACTTTCCGATGATAGCAAGGGCAGATAAATGTGAGTACTACTGCATAATCAGCTGACAATATACTGAAGAAAGGAAAAGAAAACTAAGGTTTGGAAATTGTCGATCAGATTGGCTTTAGAAAAGGTAAAGCAGCAGGGAGGCAGTTCTGACAACGCGTCTGATAGAGGGAGTGTGACAGGAAAAATCAGTACGCGTTCATAGGGTTTGTCGATCTGCAAAAAGCGTTCGACTGTTTAAATCGGTGAAAGATGTTCGAAATTCTGAAGAACATAGGAGTAATTTATAGGGGAAGATGCACAACAACCAAGAGGGAATAAGAAGATTGCAAGACCAAGAACGAATTGCTTGGATTAAAAAGGGTGTAAGACAGGGATGGAGTCTTTCGCCACTGATGTTCAGGAAGCAGTGACAGAAATAAAATAAATGTTCCAGAAAAAAGAATCAGGATGATATATCAAGGATAAGATTCGCCGATGACATTGCTAGCCACAGTGAAAGTGAAGAACAATTCCAAGTTGTGTGATTCTTGAAGTTTTCCCGGCGTACGGAATATTCCAATAAATTTCGGGATTGCAGCCGGATTCCGTCGACTTCTTGCCACGATATTTCGTCTGACAACCGTTCAGCCATCTTCAGGTGAGTGCGTTCCACTGGAGATTGTTAGTTTCCGACGATGCCTTTATGGCAAAAATTGGCACCTGGATTCAATCCACGAAAACATTCAGTTCACAATGGAAACTGAGAAGGACGGCTGCTTACCCTTTCTTGATGTCCTAGTCAGTAGGAAAGTGGATGTGACCTTGGGGCATTCCGTGTACCGGAAACCCACACATACGGACATCTATTTGCAAGCGTCGAGCTGCCACCACCCTGCACAATCTACCGGCGTCCTTGGAACGTTGGTACATCGCGCACATGTTGTGTCTGATGTAGAAAGCCTTCCTACGGAGCTACAACATCTTAAGTCAGTTTCCAAAGCTAATGGATATTCTCCTCGTCAGATTAGCGCAGCATTCAAGAGGAAGAAACGTGACGACCCTCAACATCAAGAGGATAAGGAGGCGTTCAAGTCAAGAGCGATCCTTCTATACGTCGGAAACCCTTCGTCGAAACTAGGCAGAATATTAAGAAAACACCAAGTAAAAGTCATCTTCCGGCCACCTGCGAAGATTAGTGCACTTCTCGGCTCGGTTAAAGATGATCTGGGATTGAGGAAAGCCGGAATTTACAGAATACCTTGCCAGTGTGGCAAAGCTTACATCGGCCAGACGACACACACTGTAAAGGAAAGGTGCGTTGAACATGAACGCCACAGTCGTCTGTTGCAGCCCAGTAAGTCGGCCGTAGCCGAGCATTGTATTACCACAGGACATTGTATGGATTACTCTGTCACTGAAATCTTAGCCACGACGAGATCCTTTTGGGATTCACTAATCAAAGAAACTGTGGAAATACGTTTAGCCCAAGATGTTATTAATCGTGACGGCGCTTTCATCTGGACAAGACTTGGGACCCGGTGATTTCTTTAATATCATCTAAGAGGAAACATAAATGGCGGACATGCAGTTTCAACTTCGCGCCGCTTGTCAACTGTTTTTCACAGAGGGCGGTAAATTCGAAACAGGGCGCGCTTGTGACGGCCACTGATGCGCATGCGCCTATGCGCCAATTTTTGCCATAAGGGCGTCGTCGGGAACTAACAATCTCCAGTGGAACGCACTCACCTGAAGAGGGCTGAACGGTTGTCAGCCGAAATATCGTGGAAAGAAATCGTCTGAATCCGGCTGCAATCCCGAAGCTTTATGGAAAATTCAAATTTGTGTTGAATGGGAAGTGTACTGAGTACGGAATACGGATTGTGTGCAAACTGTACGCAAGAGCCTACAGAATCGTCAGAGTCAGTGGTGGCGACGTGAGCCACGCTTTGCAGCCCGTTACTGGCCGCCTCCTCCGTATGAGCGGACACCACCCGCCGGCAGGCAAACAGCTTGGGCTCTGGCCTTCTTTCCCGTCCTGCCCGCTATTCCCCTCAGGGGCTTCATTACCTGCCTAATAGCTGTGGGACGGCACGGTCTTCTTTTGCCACTGAGTGACCGTGTACTAAAACTACAACGGGTTTCGACTTGCTCGTAAGTCAATATTTCCCTAACATGACGTGTTTAGCTCAAATTGCCACCTTCATTTATTTATTACATGGGACGAGGTTTCCCCAAATCATTAATGAAGAATGTAGTATAGTTCTTTCCTATCTAGCAAATTTCTCTGCTGCATACGTGAAGCACCAGGTTAACCCTGTTTTACTCGATACTTAGTAGTGAAAATTGACAAATTTCATGCGCCTTTCGTGCCTGCGTGTAAGTCAGCAGACAACCTCCATCGCAAGTGCGTCTCTGACGTCAATGAACTACAGACTGTACCGAGCGTGGAGTTCTAAATTCCCGAGTGTGCTGCAGAATGCGAATGCGCAGAAGCAACAAACTGAAGTGGTGTCTGCTAACATCGTAAGTTAACCTATTCTGGTCGAGTTCATTCAAGCTACAGAAATGCTTTAGAAGTTTTAAACTTTATTTTCTCTTATTAAATAAATACGTAAAACCGAAAAGTAACAAACTACAGCCTAGTATTCTTTCTCTTACAAAAGAGACGAAACATCTACAAGCAGAAAGATACTTACGTTTTACAGAGAAGAAGTGTACTCTATGCATAAATACGAATGTGAATATACAAACGTGTTTTAACGAAAATTATTTCAACGTTGAAACAGTCAGAATTGTTAGACGAGAAAATTATTTTCGTCTATATTGGTCTATAGCAAGAAAACAATACATGAAAACTGACGTAAAAAGGCGCTGAATTTTCGATACTGTTTGATGTTTTTGCAATTATAAACTTTATTCAGCAAAAAATGTTTGGACAACACTTTTCCTATTATTTTTTTTTAGGTTTTCAATAGTGTACAGAATTTACCACATGCCATTCGACAAAAACATTAATAAACTGAATTATCATTTCCTGTTCCTACATAAAAAATGGCCTCATAACCTCACTTCATTTAGATGCAAAACTACACAGCAGACAGCTCTACAGTTTTGGTGCTAACGTGTAAACGAGAACGACCACTCGAGACAGGCGAGCGCAGAACGGGAAGAGCACGCCAGGGGCACTACACTAGACAGCCTCGTCTGGAGTAGTCACCTGCAAGGAGACCACATGGGTATCGGATTTTAGAATTTCTTCATATTTATGGTACGTGAAGTTCAGAACTTAAATAACAATCAGCCAAAACCATTCGACGTAACTCTAAAAAATTCTCGAGAAAATCGACTTTGACGTTTTGCAATTACACGTAAGTACCAATAATTAAATTAGTTGCAATATGTGTCTGATCGAAGTCAGGCTGAGATATAACGACTGAAACAGGAAGAACAATGAAAATTAAATTTTGTGAGAGCAACTGATTGCAAGTTAGGTCACAAATTAACAATCACTCCTGTCGTAGCTCATTTGGACAACAGCATTGATTCCTGGCCTACAAGTGCGCAAGATAACTGCATACGTGAAACTACTCACAAAATTTCTACCAAAGCTGCAAAAATCAAACTACAGAAATCTCCAGTGTACTATGCCAATTCACTACGTACACAAAATTCCTTCATCTCTGTTGTTTTTAAAAAGAAATCGAGTTAGGAATAAATCAGCAACACAACACAGTTTGAAGTTTTGCTCTTAAAATAAATACATGATGGTGGTCAAACATGAAAGAATTTCATTGGTAATTCTTTTTGTTTTGGTGACAAATTGACAGTGAGAATGCATCACAGCAGTTATTTAAAAAAATATTACTTTAATTATTTTTGTCTTCATTTTAAATCAACTTTCTTCTTTGGTTACAAAAAAAAAAAAAAAAAAAAAAAAAAAAAAATTAAGAACCAGGTGCTGTTTTGTTGCTTTAAGTAATTTAGTCAAAGAATCAAAGGAAAATCCTTATCATACTTGCTTGCTCCTTTAATCATTCACGCTCATAAAATTATTGCAAAACATATTAAATCTCTAAACTATAAATTAGTTTGTTAAAAAATGAGTAAGAAATTCAACTTTAACCCTTCATGCTGAAAGTCTGTCAGAGATGGACAACTGCACGGAGCGCTTAATAATAAAATAATGATTCTCCTTATTTTGATTTTTCACAATACCTAATCATCTTCCATCATCGTCAGAATCTCAATACTTGTTTTATCCCATCATTCGTAATGATTTTTTTTTTATTCTACTGCAATTTTCAAACTTAACTCCATGACTGTGTCATAACACTGTCCTCTAAGGTGACGAGAGAATAACTGAACAATCACAGTGCAGCACACTCCAAACAATGTACTCGCGAACTCGCGCAGACAAAGTGTATCTGTTACTTTAAGTACGTTTTAGTCATTAAAGAGGATTAACGGCATTGACCACATCTTCTTCAAATCGATCACATGTCGGCAAGATTTGCCCGCTGAAAGCCTGCTTGCTTTCCTCAGTGCAGTGAGACATCTGCAAGTAACTGAAACACATTTACGCCACGAGCAACTCGAAAGACACGAGCGTAAAAGTTCATCTGGCACAACTGTAACTGGATTATGACCATTGCCGCTGCGGTTGAGAGGACATGTGTTGGGTTCTGCAGCCGTAGGGAGCTATCTGTTTGCCCGCTGCTCTGGCCTGAAGGAAATGCTGGCGGCAGATGGTGAGCATGCGGACGCAGGCACCGATCCGGCGTTAAGTCCTCGTCCGAACGAGTATTCAGGACGGAACAAAGCGGCGACTGCTCTCACTGCCGGAGGGACTGGGCTGCGGTACCACCCACTGCCAAGCCTCTCACACTCTGCACTCTGGAGGAAGAATCAAGATTTGAGTCTAACGACCTGTCGCCAGCTTGGTCGCTAGAGTACAAGTTAGGATTGTTTTCTGATTGAGATATCAGTATGGTGTGAAATTGGCAATTGACTCTAAATAATGAGAAGTGTGAAGTCGTCCACACGAGTACGAAAAGGAATCCGTTAAACTTTGCTTACAACATAAATCCTTCGAATGTAAAGGCCGCAAACTCCAATAAATACCTAGGAATTACTATTTCTTCAAACCAAAAAGAACACGTTGATAATGTCGTAGGAAAGGCAAACCAGAGACTCCGTTTTATTGGCAGAACGCTTAAAACATGCAACAGAACTACTAAAGAGACTGCATACACTACGCTTGTCCGTCCTCATTTGCAGTATTGCTGCCCAGTGTGGGACCCTTACGGGTGGGTATGACGGAAGACATCGAAAGAGTACAAAGAAGGGCTGCTCGTTTTGTATTGTCACGATACAGGGGAGACAGCGTTACGGAAATGATACAGGACCCGGGATGGGAATCATTACAACGGCGCTTATCGCTGCGGCGTAGGCTACTTACAAAACTGTAATCGCCAAGATTCTCCTCCGAATGCGAAAATATATTTTTGACTCCCACTTACTTAGGTAGAAATGATCATCAGAATAAAATACGAGAAATCAGAGCTCCAACGGAGAGATTCAGGTGTTCTTTCTTCCCGCGCGCTATTCGAGGATGGAATAGGAGATGAATAGTATTAAGGTAGTTCGATGATCCCTCTGCCAGGCACTTAAATGTGATTTGCAGAGTAGAAGTTGAGAATTTGGGTGGGGAAAGAAGCGCGCCTGGATAGACTAATTGGTTAATGCGATCGCTGGCCCGAATCGGAAAATTCGAGTTCGAATCCAACTGAAATTTTCAACTTTGTCGTTGAATTTATTTCAACTCCCCGAAACTGTCGAAATATTTCAATCTTTCGATTTCGTAAATCTAAATGTTTTTTTACTTGCAGTTATAGAGGTATCATGTCCCAATAAACGCTTTTTGAAGCAGCCACAGAAGAAGAGCGTACACGTCAATAACGGAGACCTATTGGCCCACTTTAGGTTTCGGTAGTAACAATAAAGGTGGGCCTTTGCGATCGTCTTTGACAGCTCGAAATTTAAATGAAAATAACGCCTTAACTGTTCATCTGACACGGAAACTGAAGACATGAATCTGTAGATGAGAAATTCCTCTATAACTTTGGTTTTTTTTTCCAAAAAATCTCGCATCGATTCAGAGATATTTGCGAAAATAACGGCGATTCTGGGATGTCTGTTTGTCCGTAACGAGTTCCCACTTTTTAAGCCGAACTGTTCAATCAATCAGCACCAAATTTTACAGACATACTTATAGGTCGTCAGAGACCAGAACCTCCATTTTTAAAATTTTTCGGACAAAAAATACGCGAGTAACACTAAAAAAAGCCGTTTGTAATGTAATACTACTTGCTAACGAACCATTCATCTCACACGAAAATTGAATAACCGAATCTGTAGAGGAAAAAATTCTGTACAACTTCGCTCTCTTATGTGTTTATCATATCTTGCATCTTTGCAGAGATATTAACAAAAATAACGGTGATTTGACGACGTCTGTCTGTCTGTAACGTGTTCACACTTTTTAGGTCGAACCGTTCAATGGATCGACACCAAATTTTACAGAAATAATTGTTAGCCGCCAGAGACTAGAACATGGCTTTATCAAATATTTCGGACAAAAACTACTTAGTAACACCAAAAAAAGCCGTTTGTAATATAATTTTAATTGCAAATAAACCTCTCACCTGAAACGAAAACTGAGTAACCGAATTTGTAGAGGAGTATATTCTCTACAACTTTACTCTCTTATGTTTTTTTCATATCTCGTATCGTTTGACAGATATTTGCAGAAATAACGGCGATTGATTATACGAAAACCAGCCGTTCGCAGATGTCACGTGACATCTCATGCCCAGAACTTCTCTGGCATACGCCATCTTGCGTTGCGTATTGATGGTTTTCTTATTATAACTTACACGTCGTTATTTCAAAGCATCGGCGAAATGAAGAATTAACAAAAACAAGTCGTTCTTCGTACGATAAATGATACTCTAGTGTCTAAAAATGCCTTATTAGCATCAGTTAACAACTGCCATCTATAGTACGAAAACAAGGGACCAATTTTGTAACTATCCCCCGTAGTGTAGTGGGCAGCGCGTTGGATTGTAATGCACATGGTTAGTGGTTTGGAACCCGCCACTACCGAAAACTTTTATCCTTTTTTCCTAAAAGGGTTACGTGTTGGCTGCATAGATATGCCGTAATCATATCACTATAATTTTTAATTGATTACATTATTATTGTTGCCCGAAATGGTTGCAAAAAATTATAAAACTACAAATCTAAAGTGAGCCGTAAAACACGTCAGTGCGATTTTTTTCTTTTAGATTTGAAAGGTTTTTAGTACTATTGTTATTTTAAAAGAAAATAAATATTTTGACTCATCAGTCTCATGACAGATTCCATGCAGCCTACCACTAATTTGTCTTCTGGTCCGACGTCTTCATCTCAGGGTGTCAGCAGTACGGCGAAGAGAGGAGATGTGGAAAACACTGATAAGAAGGAAAGGATGATAGGACATAGGACATTACGGAATAACCTCCATTGTAGCTGCAGACGGGAAACCTGTAGGGCAACACAAAGACTGGAGTATATCCTGCAAGTAATTACCTACGGTACAGTCCGCCTAATGTTCAACATTCTGTTGCACGTCATCTCAAGCGCATCGATTCTCTTCTGTTTCTTGTTAATAACAATGGTACTTCACCGTTGGTGAAATGCGAGAACGGATAACTTCTTGATGTTTGTGGTTCATCTATGTCTTGTAAATATTTCTAAACGTTTACTGTGTAGGCTCGATATCAAATTACGGTAGTTGACTCACGTGAGAATTAAATTTCTAATTGTTGTTTATTATACAAAGATACATAAGCTGTGTGGTGAACAGTAAGATCAGTCAGGCTTCAGGACTAATTTCCGCATGAAAGACACGGAAACTCCGACTAATTACACAAGACAGAACTTTTTTCCTCGAGGCTCCAGGCTGTTCACACTGAACGGCGAATTTTCTAATTACTCTGCTGAAGAACGAGATCAGATTTTGGCTGTCACGTATGATAAACCTGCAACAATACTAGAAAGAGTGTCACATTTATAGGATATTAAGACTTTTATTACAATACTACCTTATATGCCAGTCTGCGCAACAGTTGTTAAAGAGGGACCTGAGTATGTTTTTTTAGGGTTTCGGACCTAGGTCAGCAAATACAGAATCCTTGTTGGATCGCTGTGAATAAACTCAGTTATCGTAGCCAAGGTGTCAAATTTAAGTAGAAGTCATTGTCGTAAACGATTAATGTTCGTAAAGTTTTTCATACAAAAAGTGAAATTTAAATTCATACTCCGAAACGATGTAATTTCAATGTTGTGTTCATAAAGTTAAGACTGCAGTGTTTGGCTTAACTTCTGCGCCATGTGTTGGTTCTGTGGTGTCGTAGTAAACTGTTTATTTCCCACAGTAAGTGTATGCTGAAGTATTAATATGTTGCAATGGACAATGTAGTTATTCTGTATGCAGTGCTTCCTATTATCGAAAACTGGATCGAATGCTGAAAGTCTGGTAATTCAAGTAAGAGATCACTTCATGTCTGTTTAAATAAGACGTCATGGTGGTGTCAATGTGCGATAAAATAAGTCTGGGTAATCGTTGAAGAATGATAGTCTGTATAGAACTTTCCATGAAATATAGTAGCATTTCCAGTGAATTGTCTTGTCTGTGTTAGCTGCATCGACCACTCTTTCAGGTAATACCTGTCCATACGTCCTGCAGTGATTACTTCGTAAACCACGAACTTGAAATCGACCTTGTGTAACAGAACTATATATTCAGAAGTCGGATTATAACTCTAACTACAATTCTCTCTGCAAAAGAAGACGTCTTTCTCTATCTTAATGTAGTCTGCACCAAAAGTAAGAAATTACAAATTTTAATCGCAATATTGTACCGAACAATTATGAAAGCAGGGAGGTTTCTGCTGAGTTTGTCCCTCGCGTGTGTATTTTATCTCTAGCGACAGGCATAGAGCAGAAATATCTCTGGAGTGAGCATTCAGGTGCGCAGAACGTGTCCTCAACATTAAGGTGGAAATGTCACTTGATATTGGGAAAAAATCTACTAATCGCTGACTTATTTTTGTTCGGTTAAGACGCAATGTGTAAATGGCCCTTTTAGCGACGCTTCCTCAAATTTCTTGTGTTTCTGTGATATTTATTTAGATATTATTTCACGTTATGTGGTTGTTCTGCGAAAATGAGGTCGGGCTACTTTGCAGCCAGTGCGGTACAAACCAATCGTAAGAGCAAATATTAGTGTGGAAAGGATGGATTTGCCTAAATATCACGTAGTTAATTCCAGCTTAATGTTGAGAAGATGTACAAAATGTAATGCTCACTCCAGAGATATTTCTACTCTATGTACAACTTAGTGGTTAAAAAAAAAAAAAGGCAAGGCAGTCAACAATCCGAAGATTGTTTTGAACACCACAGTGCTTTACTAGGCATGGTCCTGTTTGGAGGTGGTATGCCGTTGCCTTCCTCCGACCTTCGAACTGACTTACCCAGCCAGTTATAGGGGGACCTACAGCTTAACGTGGGTTCCGAACCAAGGTAAAAAAACGTTTAGATTTACGAAATCGAAATATTGAAATATTTCGACAGTTTCGGGGAGTTGAAATAAAATGATCTGAATAACCGGACATCAGCCATTAGTATTTTTTGTGATGCTGGTTACTTAGTGGTTATATCCACCGAAAGATGCACTTCTTTTCTTTCCATGACATTGCAAAGCAAATGGATACAGCTAGAAAGAAAAAAAAATAATTATCTCATACCTGGGTCAAATTGTACTTGCAGTGGCAGCGATTTAGTTTGCTTTCGTTGGCAACGAATTACTCGCTTTGGGAGGGTGATTAATTTACTGACCACAACAGCATAAATTATTTATTTCATCGTGAACATAATTATTCCCCTAATTCTACGTGACTGATTTTTGAAAAAGCATTCAACAGCGAGTAACTGATTACACTTTGTATATTCACAGCTGAACGACATTTTTCTGCTTCTTTTGACAGGGAACGTTTTCTTTCAAAGGCCTTTGTGTAAATCATGGTATTCTTCTATATAAGCGTAATCATTATGGTTTGACTGAGGCAGTGCACAAATGGTTTAATTCATACTTAACTGGAAGAATGCAGGAAGTTAAAATAAGTGGTTTATGGAATGTCAAAATATCAGGCGCTTCCTCAAACTATGGGACTATCAAGGATGAGGTGCCAGAGGGTTCGGTCTTAGGTCCTTTACTGTTGTTGATATATATGAATGACTTGCCATTCTACATTGATAAAGATGCAAAGTTAGTTCTTTTTGCTAATGAGACAAACGTAGTAATCACATTCAAAAGACTAAGTGATGTAAATTATTAAGTGGATCTCTGCAAACGGACTCATTAAATTTTGATAAAACGCAGTTTATAGAGTTCTGCACAGTAAATGGCACAACTCCAGTAATGAATACAGAATGAACAGAATTCTGTAACTAAGGCAGAATTTTCAAAATTTTTAGGTGTGCGCATTGATGAGACATTACACTGGAAGCACCACATAGACGGTCTGCTGAAACATTTGAGTTCAGCTACGTATGCTGTTAGGGTTATCGCATATTTTGGCGATTAGAATCTCAGTAAATTAGCTTACTATGGTTATTTTCATTCACTGCTTTCATATGGCATCATATTCTGGGGTAATTCATCATTGAGTTAGGAAGAATACATTGCACAAAAGCGTGTAATCAGAATAACTGCTGGAGCCCACCCACGAGCATCCTGTAGACATCTATTTCAGGGTTTACGTATCCTCAATGTAACTTCACAGTATATATCTATATATTCACTTATGAATTTTTTTGTTAATGATCCAACACAGTTCAAAAGTAATAGCAGTGAGAACAGCTATAACACCAGGAGAAAGGACGATCTTCACTATGTAGAGCTAAATCTGGCATAGAAAGGGGTAAATTATGCTGCCACAAAAGTCTTTGGTCACCTACCAAGTAGCATCAGGAGCCTGACAGCCAACTAGCATTTAAAAATAAATTAAAAGAATTTCTGAATGACAACTACTTCTACTCACTGGATGAGATTTTAGATATAAATTAGTAAATCTAAAAAAAATTAATAATAATACAAGTTAATGTAACGTTTTGTACAGACACCCTTCATTAACCTGACACATTCCACATCATTACGAAGTGTCGTATTCATGATCTATGGAACAAGTATTAAACTAATCTAATCTTTCACCGCGTTATTCGCTAAAATCTTTTTAGGCTATGAAGAAAGCGATCTTAAGGGCTCACATTACATCAAATATTTTTGAAAGCACATCAGGAGGAAGAAAAAGTAATTGTTGTGTAAAAAGAGCAGGTTTGAAAAGTCTCATTTCATCTTCTTTCCACAGCCACCTCAATGTTGCCATGGATTTCTAGTAACTGAATTCGATTGTAACGAAATTGTAGTATTCGCGAGGTGCAGTGGTTGCTTTTGTCTTCCTGGGTGAAAGGCAATTTCTAGATAAAATGTTCACCAACCTGTTGCCTTTACAAGTTGGATCACCAGCGCATAAGACAGCACAGGTTGTTGGTTCTTGATGATAAGGCTAGTAGGTTAATTGATGAAACAGTAGTCTTATAAAACAAATTATTTGAAGGATGCCGCTTTATATTCACGAAAACAAAGAAACTGCTCAATTAGCAAGCAGCTTTTTAAATTCAATTGTGCCTAATTTACACTGATGATTTATGTTAAAATGCACATCTATATACTAATGCTATTCTACAACCGACCGCAAGGGAGAGCGGGTCTGCCCGTGATGAAGCGAAGAGGCAGTGCGATCCACCTCGGTCTGCCGGCGCGCTAACTCGCGTCAAAACATGGCCAAAGAGCTTCGTCTGTTTTTTCGTATTGTCTTTGTTCATTAATTTATTTGTTACTCATTGATTTGAGACAGCGAAATGGTAACTTGCTACTGAGAGATGAAGTCTTATGAAAATCAACTGAATGTAATGAAAATATATACAGGGTGTACATGAAGACCGGCAACACTTTCAATTATTTACTGTACAAGAAGCAAACATTGTACATATATCATAAATACGTCATTTTGCAGAGAAAACATGAAAACCTTTTTTTCATATACACCACCACAGTGTAGGTTGGTAATTTACCGATAGCGATAGTCGCACACGTTGTGCGTTCAGGTTATACGCCGGCCATGGAGCGGCCCCTGTAGACAGGCAACACTCATGGCCCAGTGGTGTACCGGGAAACACACTCAACAGGCTGCAACTTGTCCAAGTAGGAATATCCAGTGACAGTGCTCTCGGCGAAGAAGAATGGTCCGTACAGTTTTCGACGTGACAAGGCAAAATAAAAAAATAAATAAATAAATAAACATTAACCTGCGGGGAATAGGCTGAAATGCAATGCATTCCTGTGGATGCTTTCTAGTAACTTGCAGAATATGTAGTTGTCTTCAACATGTATTTAACCAGAACGGAGATCATTTTTACCCTAGACATGCAGGACATGTTAGCGAATTATGTCGTAATAATTTTCTACACTTGCGAAGGGCAGAATTGTTATGCATATCTCATAAAAATCCGCCGTCACGAATTCGTAATCCTTCCCCAGTGGAAAATATGTATCAGTGTAGTTCTGTTTCTTTCAGGGCACTCATGCCATTTTTCATTCGATAGTTGTTACCTGTGGCTTTGATATAATGTGTATCTAATCTACATTCACATAAAAAACTGACAAACTTTGAACCTAAGCTTTGCCGCAAAATAATTTCGTAGACAAATGAGGTAAAGTTCGTGCCTGGTGGTGTGTATAGTTGCGTGCAACAGCCTGAGTGTGACACTTCGTGTTACACGTGAGTCGTCTCATCAGCTAAATGCTTTTTAAGTGACGCCATGTGCGGTGCACGCTAAACGCAGGCCTGTTTCAACGAAAACATCCAGTAAGATCTGTATTCTGCCTGGCGCACTTCAGAGATTGAGTTTAGAAATGTAGGCCACCGCTGTACACCAATTCGGCTAAAATCACATTACAACCGCCACTTTATTTTTATAACCAGTACTATTATGTGTCCACATAAAAATTTTAATTTCTAAACTGTCGCTACATCTGGTAATCATTCTACTGTCTAAATTGGTGTTTGAGCAGCTAGTGTCACTCTGTCAACTTTCAAGTTAATGGTTAATGTCATTATAAATAAAGAGTGCCCAAATTCATCAGTACTATCTTCAGTGAATTTCGCTGTACTGAAAGTAAGCTTTGCATCAGAAATATATTAATCGTCACTCAATTAGAAGATAAACATAGGAAGTACTTGGCGATATTAAACGATATCAAATCGATTCCATACTGATGACCTTTTGCGCAGCAAACAGGACTACAAACTAATGGACCACAAATAGTTGTCACCAGTCTGCAGGCATACCATAAAACGCCAAGAATGGTGTCTGCTTCTTCTCGCGACCTTTCTCCGCCTACGTTTCATAAGCGCACAAAGTCTCTTTTGCTGCCGAAGGGGTGTATTAGGGGCAGGCTCCGAGGGCTATGGTTTCAAAGTACTGCAGCACCGTTGAGTCACAGGGCTTCCTATCTGCAATATCAATCGACATCTGTCACAAAATTGCACGGTTACCATTGTAATTTTGCGAATTTGGAAATGGTTATTTAATTATAGTTCTCGCTGTTTCTGATTGACTTGTGTGAACAGCGGATCCTATTCTAGAAGACTTTATAGGAAAAGATTTTTACGTCACAACTCTCCTCTACACCCAACAAAAATCGCAATAGTGAATAATTTTATCAGCCATTGCTACGTGCTGAGACTAAGAGCGCGTATTCGATTTGACTTTCATATTTAGTAACATTACGTTAAATAATTAGAGTGCATACCAAATTAACAGGTATACGACCTCATACTGAATAAGAGTTGCCAGCCACGAAGCAAGTGCTCCAGTTGGAAATTACAAAGAAAGTTATCAAAACCAAGCAATTTAACTCACAAAAATTATGCTATCGTGTTACTACAGCCACTGAACTCCCAACAAAATATCGCTTAACAAAATATGCAAAAGCGCACAACATTGGAAGCTCGCTTTTACCATCACCTCGTAGCTCCGTGGTCCACGTCCTGTCGCCTTGGTCGTCCCGTCAAAAGTCTCCGCAACTTTCTTTACGTTGACTCCTATGGCTCTCACTTGTATCGCCCTGTCCTGATTGGCTGAGGCGGTGGCCTCCACCCTCTCTACCTTGCGATTCTACCCCCGTTAACTTTCGCCACCCATTCCTGTGTCAAAATCCTTCCTAGAGATATTTATGCACTACATAAACATCTTTGAACTACCCTAGCATCTACTACCCACTCATCTCTGTTCTATCCTAGCAATTCATTAATAAACCACAGCACAGCCACACTACATGCACCCACTCTCAAAAGGAAAGAAAAGGGTAACGGGAAAGAGGAAGAGTAACACAGCCGATTAAATACAATCAAGTGATAAAGAAATGAAACACAGTTGTCACTTTCCATGTCCAATAGTTGGTAACAATAACTACGCAAGAAATTCTAGTAGAATCCATAAACGATAATTTAAAGTTAAGAGTAGCTTTGCAGAACCTTGGGCTGCTGTTTGTAGTACGCAAGAGTTGGTTAAGGTACCTACAGTACCCCTTCAAAATTTCTGATAGATCCCTGTGTCTTCTGAGATGTCAGCGATATTCGCAGATACACATGGAGGTAATACCTCACGCAGAAGAAATAAAAAGGGACGTACATTGGCAAGTTGTTATTTGTACTTCTGTGATCCACACTGAAAGGTTTCCGACGTGATTATGTACCAACGACGGGGATTACCAGACTTTGAACACAGAATGGCTGTTGTAGCAGGTAGCATTTCAAAAATCGTAAGGAGATTCAGTGTTCCGAGATACAATCTATCAAGCGTGTGCTGATAACATCAAATTGGGAACATTAACTCTGGATCGCATACACATTCCGTAATCCACCCAAAGGTGCGTGGCGGAGGATACTCAGTACCACTACTAGTTACTTGCTTTCCTGTCCCACTCCCATATATAACGAGGGAAAAACGAATGCTTGTATGCATCCGTACGAGCTCTGAGCTCTCTGATCTTTGTGGTCTTTACGCGAAATGTAGGTTAGTGGCAGTAAAATCGTTCTACAATCCGCCTCAAATTCCGACCCTCTAAATTTCCACAACAGTGTTTTCCGAAAAGATCGTCGCCTTTCCTCCAGCGACTCCCATTTGAGTTCCCCAAGCATTTCAGTAACACTGGCGTATTGATCAACCTACCAGTAACAAACTAGCAACCCGCCTTCTGATTCTCTTCTATGTCTTCATTTAAATCGATCTGGTGGGTATCCCAAACACTTGAGCAATACTCAAGATGGGCTCGTACAAGTGTTTTATATGCGGTCTCCTTTACATATGAATCACACATTCCCAAAATTCTCCAAATAAACCGAAGTCGCTTCACCACATATTTTCTTAGAAGCTCGTTCTATTTCAGATCGCTGTGCAGCGTTACGTCTACATATTTAAATGACGAGACTCTGACAAACAGCACATTATTAATGCTGTATTCGAACATTACACGATTATTTCTCCTACTCGTCTGCATCACCTTACATTTTTTCTACATTTAGATCTAGTTGCCATTCTTCACATCACATAGAAATTTGGACCATATCATCCTGCATCCTAGCACAGTCATTCAATGACGACACCCTCTTGTACGCGACAGCATCATCAGCAAACAACCGCAGATTGCAACTCACTCTGTCCGCCAGATCATTTATATAGATAGAAAGTAATAGCGGTCCTATCACACTTCCCTGAGACATCCCTGACGATATTTAGCCAGTGATGAATACTCGCCATCGAGGATAACGTACTGGGCTCCATTATTTAATTAGTCTTCGAGCCACTGTCATATTTGAGTACCTATTCCATAAGCTCGTACCTTCGTTAGCAGCCTAGTGCAGTAGAAACGTCTTTCGAAACTCGAGAAATATGCACCACGAGAAACGCAGTGGTCGATAGCTTGAACTAAATGACAGACAGCGATGGCATTTACGTAGAGTTGTTAGTGCTGTCAGACAAGCAACACTACGTGAAATATCGTCAGAAATCAATGTGAAAGGAACGCATGCATAAGAAGGAACGTTCTTGAAATTGACCAAAAATGTCAATTTGCAATTAATTTTTTATTTGTTAGTAAAACTCATGGACAATAAGTTCCCAAAGTTGCAGTGTTGAAATCCCATCTGGAGTGTGACGCAGCCACCCTGCCACGCCCAAGTTTTGAAGCAGGGCTTCCATACCAGCTGCGTGAAAAACTATTCTATGTATTATTTTCAAACACGTGCGGGATACATCTAAAAGGCCGTGATAAAAACTCTTTGGTTTTATAGATCAACTTTGACACTGTTCCGTATCTTATAAACCATAAGAAACTAGCTGGCCGCGGCGGAGCGGCCGAGCGCATTGAGGCGCTATGCTACGATGCGCGAGGCCATTCCCCGTCGGGGGTTCGAATTCCCCTTCGGCCATGGATGTTTGTGTCGTCTTTAGTATAAGCTAGTTCATAAGTAGTTTGTAAGTTTAGGGATTGATGACCCCGTAGTTAAGTCCCATAAGCTCTACATGTATTTGAACATTTTTTTATTTTTTATTTTTTTATTTTTTTATTTTTTTTTATTTTTTTGAAACTGGCTGCATCGTTTATGACGAAGTAATTCTTTTTTTGCCTTGTGATACTGACGGAAATTTATACAAGTGTTCGATTCTTTCTTCATTCAGTTATGCCATGATCACAAAGAGTGTATAAAAAATTGGATAAACTGCGTTTGGGTAAGTTAGTGAATAGAAGACGTTAGAAACAGCGGCAAGCCAGCAATGACGCTACGTCCAAAGTAAGAACATCTGCTAAAATGTGAACTCGTCTCCTAGCAGCTCCAAGCGAAAAATTAGTGAGGTCAATGGTGCATACTACAGTGATGAATCTCGGTTCTGGCCTATCCTGCACTTCTCAAAAAGTGTGTTCGTGGCAAAAACCAGAATCCAAATGAGTAAATTCACTCATATGGAAACGATGCCCTAAACCATATTTGCATCTGCTACAGTTGTCAGAATTGCAACTTGCAGTTCTTGTATTTAATGATGGGGACGTCGGAAGGATGAAGTTATTAGAAGGAATGGGCTTCAAGATAGGAAATGTTACTCAAGACATCATGAGAAAAATGGATTTACAGCGCGTCGCTCCGGCTGAAAAGTCAGTTGAAGACCCGGTAAAGGAAACAAGACAGACAACAAGAAACCAGAAGAGAATCCTTGAAGGGAAAGACAACCCAATAGTACAAACGTGGTGCCTTCTGAAGAAGTGACACAAGGAAAAACGTTAGGTGCTACTTTAAATTGCGTTTCCTGGAAGGTTGGTTTTGTTTTTTACGTTTATGTACCTTTTCCCTAAATTCTATGAATGCTAGAATTATGAAATTTTGTACACATATTTTTGGAAATCTAATAAACGTTGTCTCAAGAGAAAATTTTGAAATTCTGATTGTAAGCTGAGATACGGCGCAAAGTGCTTGGAATTTTGCATGAAATTAAAATTGTACTTCTGGAATTATGATAAATTTTTTTTGAAAATGCTTATATTTGACTTATTCCAAAATACCTCATGAGATAAACTTTCAACATAAAGAGATGAAATAGAGAAATTTTTGTAGAAATCTCTTGAGTACTTTCTGAGAAAAAGGAACAACCATTATTTTTTGAAAATAAAACTTCAAATTTCATTTAAGAAAAGAATATATATCATCAAAGTATTATATTTATATATCTGTTACTTTCCTGTATAGCGTGGTACAAAATTTCATTGCCATATCTCCAAAACTGTGGGTTTGGTGCATTTTTTAAATTGTGTTTATCATCAACGTCCCCCCCCCCCCCCCCCCCCGCTTTTCAGCGGGACAGCCGGTGTTTTGCCTCTCCTGGCTCGTGACCATATCGACTGGACTCTAAACGACTGGAAACTCCTTGACTTGGTCACATGCGTCGGGATTTTATTTGGTAACAGCTAAGGGTAGGGTTCAACTGTGGTGCAGACCCCACCAAGCCATGGACTCAAGTTGTGAGCAAGGCACTCTACAGGCTGATAGTAACTTCATGATACACTCTAGATTGATTGTGAAAACACGTGCATGTGAAGTACATGAAATGATTGCAGATCAATAACTCAAGCGTTACAGAGGTAACAGGTGTCGATACATGCCGAAACATCCATATTTGTGCGCGGTTTAGTCTCAAAGGGCGCAATGCATGTGCTGATTCAAGCATCTAATCGATCATACAGATAGTGAATACTGTCTTGGGAGTCATTAAACCAAGCCTGCTCGACCTGTTCACGTAGTTTTAAAAGTGTCAGTTATCGCCGATCGTACGAAACCCAGCTTGTCCTTTTCTGTCATGACCTCTTGCGAGCTATGGATGAAGAGCAACAAACACACCGCATATTTCTCCATTTTCGAACGTACTGCACTACAGACTGCTAACGAAGGTACGAGCTTATGGAATAGGTACCCAAATATGTGAGTGCCTCGAAGACTACTTAAGTAATAGAACCCAGTACGTTATCCTCGAAAGCGAATGTTCATCACAGACTAGGGTATCGTCAGAAACGTCCCAGGGGAATGTGGTAGGACCGCTATTAATTTCTTTCTATAGAAATGATCTGACCGACAGAGTGAGCTGCAATCTGCGGCTGTTTGCTGATGATGCTGTCGTGTACAAGAGGGTTTCGTCATTGTACTAGCTTGCAGGACGACTTGGACCAAATTTCTAGATGGTGTAAGGAATGGAAACTAGCGCTAAATGTAGAAAAATGTAAGGTGATGCAGACAAGTAGGAGAAACAATCGTGTAATGTTCGAATACAGCATTAACAATGTGCTGTTTGACAGAGTCTCGTCATTTAAATATGTAGACGTAACGCTGTACAGCGATATGAAATGGAACGAGCGAAGCGACTTCGGTTTATTGGGAGAATTTTAGGAATGTGTGTTTCATCTGTAAAGGAGACCGCATGTAAAACGCTTGTACGACCTCATCTTGAGTATTGCATTAGTGTTTGGGACACCCACCAGATCGATTTAAAGGGAGACATAGAATAGAATCAGAAGGCGGGTTGCTAGTTTGTTACTAGTAGGTTCGATCAATGCGCGTGTCTTACTGTAGTAATATGTAAGGTGGTGCAGGTGAGTAGGAGACACAATCTTGTAATGTTCGAATTCAACAACAGTAGCGTGCTGGTTGACAGAGTCGCGTTAATTAGACCTTCTGCTGACAAAAAGACCCGAACTATTGGAAACAGTTAACGCAGAACAGGGAATCAG
Source organism: Locusta migratoria (assembly GCA_026315105.1). Classification (NCBI taxonomy): domain Eukaryota; kingdom Metazoa; phylum Arthropoda; class Insecta; order Orthoptera; family Acrididae; genus Locusta; species Locusta migratoria. The sequence continues at coordinate 317,616,176 of CM048748.1, read as the reverse complement.
CGATCATAAAGTGGTTACAGAATCGAGAACTTCAGCCGTAAATAGAAATATTAAAAAAATGTAGGAAGATTTTTCTGTTCTGGAAAAGTGACAAAAAGCGTCTTTCATAATACTTGACGGCTCAACACAGAAGTTTTATCTCAAGTACAGATAGTTTGAGGAACAGTGGTCAAAGTTCACAGCCCTCGTACAATATGCATTAGATGAGTATTGTGACATTACAGATACAGGAGGAAGCTGATTGTTTCCATGTGAAAGGCGGGTTTTGCCAGGATGTTGGGTTCCCCAGCCGGCTGGCTAACAGTTTGGACCTAGTTAATGGGATACAGGTAGTCAGGGTTTCCCTAATGTGCTCGGAAACAGGAAGCGATTGTCTTGGAAGAGCGAGAGCGGCTAACCCAGATTGCAACTGAAATACAATATAGCCACACACATTATTCTAAAAATCTGTATAAAATCTGAGAATGATCATACGGCAAATATAATTATATGAATGGATTCAGGAGACTTGGGAGAATAAAACGCAGTAATTACAATTTCAATACCCTTACAGATAAAAAGCCGACAAATTTCAGTACTATAATAATAATATTATGAGACTTATATTTACAATTATTGATACGTACTTTTTATCAGTAACAGGTTAAGAAGCAAATGGGTAGCATTGCACCACGCTACCTATCTTAAAAGACGTACCATGTTATTTCTGTATTCTTTCAATAAACTTTGTTTTATTCTCTTCTTCTGCTTTTCTTTGATGTAATAATATTCTTATGACAGAACATAGATTCCTCCACAGAAACACAAAACATAACCCAACAAAGCATATTACATTTATATATGTATTTAATTATATTTAATACTATTCTTATTAACGTTCGTTTTCAATGTTGTAGTCTGCCACTTTAATATTTCATGGCCGACTAAAAATAGTAGATATGCAGCAAATAATTTATATATAAACAATTATAAGTATCTGTGAACAAGAACTGAATATATTTGTATAAAAAGCCATGAAAAATTAAATATTAATTGTGTAACTATATTTCGACGGAGGCAGTATATTTGAACAGTGAGACGCCACGCTTAATGGCTTCAGTCTCAACCGTTTTTAGTATTGTTAAATATATATTTGTTTGTTAAATGTAAACAACATTTGTAGGGAGGTGGTCAAAGCATTTAATTCTGTGATATTCAAATATATAAATTTTTGGAAGGGAAATTGTATTTTAAAGATGAGGCGTTAGGATGCGCGGAAGGATACAATTTTGGGAGCAGGTAGAGCGCGTTTTCGAACGCTTGGGAAGGGACTCTTAACTTGGATGTGGTGGTGAAAGGTTGTGACGCTGGGCGGTCTAAAGCCGCGTTACGGCCATTTGAAGAGATAGGCGTGTGTGGACTCAGAAAATTTGCGGGACTGTGACTGAAGAACTTATCTCTCGTGAAAAGTGGTAAACTATGCACGGTAGTAGGGCTGTGCAACTGTGATACATCAGCAATCGTGTACTCGTGTGATGACTAGCTGTGTTTTGTTCAAATGTTCAAATGTTTGTCAAGCTTATGGGACTTAACTACGGAGTCATCAGTCCCTAAACTTACAAACTACTTATGAACTACTTACGAACTAGGACGGCACAAATATCCATGCCCGAGGGGGAATTCGAACCCCCGACCGTAGTGGCCGTGCAGGCCGTGACTGGAGCGCCTCTGAACCCTCGGCTACCGCGGCCGGCCTGTGTTTTGTAACAAATATTTTAATCGCGGATGAATTTGGAACTGAAATGTTCGATGGACTACACTAATTTACGAGTGCATGTGATACTTATTGTGCCTCTGATGAACAATAGTTGGGGAAAAATGCAGTTATTTACCGATGTATAAAGTAGGACAACCTCCGCATTTTCATGTCCAAAATGAGTAATAAACTCCATTTATAAAGAATTACTTTGTGAGTGAATCAGTTCTTTACCTTAGAATCCATTTTGTTGGTTATTCAGAGGCTTAATTTATGTTTGTTAAAATATATTATCACGTCATATATACATAGTGGTAGACTAGCTAAACTACAGATTAGTTATTGATCTTGTTTAAACAGATTGGGTAGCTGTTTAGGGCAAAGAAGCTGACATACATAACTCACCCCTATCAACAGAGACAACCAGCCATAAACTTTTACTACCCAGAGTTATGTATTGCTCAATTCTTATGGGTGAATACCGACAGGAAAGTTGCAGCATGTACCAAGCAAGATCGTAAAAGATGGAAAGAAGCCACCGTGCTACAACAGCCGAATTAGAAAACTGCTACGGAAGCAAAGGGAACTTCATTGCAAACTTAAACCTAGCCAAAGCCTTGTAGACAAACAAAAATTACACGAAGCGAAATGTAGCGTGAGGAGGGCTATGCGAAAGGCGTTCAACGAATTCGAAAGTAAAGTTCGATGTACTGACTTGGCTGAAAATCTTAAGAAATTTTGGTCTCATGTCAAAGCGGTGGGTGGATCAAAACAAAATGTCCAGACAGTCTCTGACGTAAAAGGTATTGAAACAGAGGATGACACTCTAAAGGCTGAATTACTAAATATATTTTTCCAAAGCTGTTTCACAGAGGAAGAATGCACTGTAGTTCCTTCTCTAGAATTCTGCACAGATTAAAAAATGGCAGATATCGAAATAATTGACAGAGGGATAGAAAAACAATTAAAATCGCTCAAAAGAGGAAAGGCCGCAGGACCTGATGGGATAACAGTTCGATTTTACACAGAGTGCGAAGGAACTTGCCCCCCTCCTTGCAGTGGTGTACCGTAGTTCTCTAGAAGAGCGTAGCGCTCCAAAAGATTGGAAAATGGCGCAAGTCATTCCCGTTTTCAAGAACAGATGTGCGCAACTATAGGCCTATATCTCCAACGTCGGTCAGTTATAGAATTTTGGAACATGTATTATATTCGAGTATAATGACATTTCTGGAGACCAGAATTCTGCTCTGTAGGAATCAGCATGGGTTTCGAAAAAAGCGATCGTGTGAAACCCAGCTCGCGTTATTCGTGCACGAGACTCAGAGGGTCATAGACACGAATTCTCAGGTAGATGCCGTGTTTCTTGACTTCCGCAAGGCGTTTGATACAGTTCCCCACAGTCGTTTAATGAACAAAGTAAGAACAGATCCTCTATCAGACCAACTGTGTGATTGGATTGAGGTTTTCCTAGATAACAGAATGTAGCATGTCATTCTCAATGGAGAGAAGTCTTCAGAAGTAAGAGTTATGTCAGGTGTGCCACAGGGGAGTGTCGTAGGTCCGTTTCTATTCACAATATATGTAAATGACCTTGTGGATAACATCGGAAGTTCACTGAGGCTTTTTGCGGATGACGCTGTAGTATATGAAGAGGTTATAACAATGGAAAATTGTAGTGAAATGCAGGAGGATCTGAATGGAATTGACGCATAAGGCATGGAATGGCAATTGAATCTCAATGTAGACAAGTGTAAAGTGCTATGAATACATAGAAAGAAAGATCCTTTATCATTTAGCTACGCTATCGCAGGTCAGCAACTGGAAGCAGTTAATTCCATAAATTATCTGGGAGTAGGCATTAGGAGTAATTTAAAATGGAACGACCATAAAAAATCAATCGTCGGTAAAGCATATGCCAGAGTTAGATTCATAGAAAGTATCTTAAGGAACTGCAGTCCGAAAACAAAGGAAGTAGGTTACAGTACATTTGTTTGCCCACTGCTTGAATACTGCTGATCAGTGTGGTACCCGTAACAGGTGGGGTTGACAGAGGAAGTAGAGAAGATCCAACAGAGAGCAGCGCGCTTCGTTACAGGATCATTTATTAATCGTGAAAACGTTACCGAGATGATCGATAAACTCCAATGGAAAACTCTGCAGGAGAGACGCTCTGTCGCTCGGTACGGGCTTTCGTCGAAGTTTCGAGAACATACCTTTACCGAGCAGTCTATCAGTATATTGCTCCCTCTTACGTATATCTCGCGAAGAGATCATGAGGATAAAATCAGAGAGATTAAAGCCCACACAGAGGCATACCGACAATCCTTCTTTCCGCGAACAATACGTAACTGGAATAGGAGGGAGACCGATAGCGGTACTCAAGGTACCCTCCGCCACACACCATCGGGTGGCTTGCGGAGTATGCACGTAGATGTAGAATTAAATACCTAGGCGTAACGCTGCACAGCGAAGTGGAATGGGACGAGGATATAAGGTCGTGGGGAAGACGAATGGTCGACTACGGTTTATTGGGATAATTTTGGGAAGATGTGATTCGTTGTAAAGGAGATCACATATAAAACGCTTCTAGGACCTCAAATCGACCGTTCCCATTCAAAGGAACCATCCCGGCATTTGCCTAGAGTGATTTAGGGAAACCACGGAAAACTTGGATGCCCGGAGGTGGATTTGAACCACCTTACTCCAGAATGCTAGTCCAGTGTGTTACCGCTGAGTCACGTCGCTCGGTGACTCCTTTGAAACACGCTTAGTTGGCTGTGGGAAGCAGGATTGCCTCGAAGTAGCATGGCGCTTGTTTCCTTCACACTTTGACATGACACTGAGCATTATGTGTGTAAAAGGGTAAACGGAGATGGCTCTCTGGCAGGTGTGTCACTGTTGGTGAACTACGTTGAAATCATTGCCAGTAGATCCATTAAGCCCCTGGTGACACTGCTGACATCGAATTAAAATCGCCGTCGTCTTTCCATGCGAACTAATGCTTTTCCAGCAGTACAGAATGGGCTGTTTTTTCATAGAATGTACTAGATCATCTGGACCAACTGAAATGATCGCTGTCTTGGACTTAATATTGTGCCATTCATGATTTACATATTCCCCAAGAACTGTGGAATTTTTAGTGTTACAGTGCGCCATGGCACTGCGCCACAATTATTTACGATTAGTGTGAAGAACATTTTGGACAGTTCCAGCGAATGGTTTGGCTACCGAGGGCCGGATGCATGAATCACATAGGACAGTTATGGGACATACACGACAATTTACAGAGGTTCCTGGGTGCCATCTCTTTTTTGTGGAACCTTGTTATTGTTTTGCCATGATCGCTTTTTTTATGTATCACATTAACCGCATTCGACTAGGATTGCAGTCATCATCAGATCTATAAAGGGAAAAGAAGAAGATCAAGATTGTACAGCATACAGGTAGCCACAATAAAAGTACATTTAGTGAGAACTTCCGGGAGATCAAAAATAAAAGTCCATACATTCGACAAAGTATGAGGATCGTATATAAAGACCCTAAAGGAAAGAAATTATACATCCTAGGCAATATGCAGCTTTATAAACATTTAAAACATCATAAGAAAAATGTTCTCAACTATAAGCTGGATATGGTGGATAATAACTTTTTTAGTCTTTTTGATTAGGTGTTGTGAGAGTAGGAGTACCCCTACCACGGTTAGATACCATTGCCATAGAGTAATAAGTTGGTGATATCACGAACCATAGACGCCACATAGCGCTCTGTGTGGTAACTGCTTCCTATAAGTTCCACGTGAGTCCGGTAGTTGGGGTTAATGTGGTGTGAGACGCGTGTCGGCGGCCATGTATGTTGTGGGGGCCATGAATGGTTTTTACTATACGACTATGCAATTTGGTGTATTTTAGAAACCCACATAACGCGGTATATACATAGCTACATAGTTGAATGACTAGATTCACCACAGTTCCAGAGGTATGTAGATATCCAAAATTGTATAAGCTATGAGTTATAGCGTTCATGGATAGTAAAGTGGCAGGTACGTTGAGTGATCTTCTCGTTTGCCATTTATAGAACTGATGATGACTGCAATCTCATTCGAAACAGGTTAATGTGGTAAATAGAGACGCGATCTGAACAAAACAATAACAAGGTTCCACATACAAGACAGTGCTTGTGTTCAAAATTTTGCACCCACAACAGTCGAAATTGTGGAAAGCTATACGGGCAGGAATCTTGGAACGACTTGTTCACGTCACATCCAGTTGTTGCACTTCGCCATCAAAATGTGATCCGACACGACATTGAAATGCCACTCCTGTCCCTTCAATGAAGATACTGACAGGCAGCTGTCAACATTTTGAAAAAAATTCGGCGCCATGTCCAGAACATTTTGCAGTTTGGTGCCTGAAGGTTGGCCTAGGCATACTGGATGACTTTTTCGGACACGCTGAATCTGTCTCCACACGTAATGGAATGGGACTGTTGTTGTTGTTGTGGCCTTCAGTCCGCAGACTGGTTTGATGAAGCTCTCCACGCTACCTTGTTCTGTGCAAGCCTCTTCATCTGAGAATAAGTTCGGCAACCTACATCCTTTTGAATCTGCTTACTGTATTCGTCCTTCGGTCTCCCCACATACTTCCTGGTAATGCTAAGTTTACTATTCCTTGATGTCTCAGAATGTGCCCCACCAATCAATTCCTTGTCTTAGGATATGCCAGAAACTCCTTTTCTCCCCAATTTGATTAAGCACCTCCTCATTAGTTACGTGATCTACTCATATAATCTTCATGATTAGTCAGTAGCACCACATTTCGAAAGCTTCTATCATCTTTTTGTCTGAACTCCTTATCGTCCACGTTTCACTCCCATAAAATGCTACACTACAGACAAATGCTTTCAGAAAGGACTTCCTAACATTTAAATTAATATCCGATGTTAACAAGTTTCGCTTCTTTAGAAACGCTTTTCTCCCCATAGCCATTCTGCATTTTATATCTTCTTTACGTCGGCCATCAGAAGTTATTTTGCTACTCAAATAACAAAACTCATCTACTACTTTTATTATCCCTTCACCTAATCTAATTCCTTCAGCATCGCCTGATTTTCTGACGCTACATCCTATGATCCTTGTTTTACTCTTGTTAATGTTCATCTTATATCCTCCTTTCAAAACCATTCCATTTAAGTGGTTTTCCAGATGCCTTGGGGTCTCTGACAGAATTACTACGCCATCGGGACTACAGCTGAAATATCGTGTAGAGTGATAGAAACTACCAACAGCTGTGTTTAAATCTTTTAATTAATTAAGCGATGGGTTTCGGTGCTATAATCGCACAATATTCAGGCCCCCGTTATGAAACACTCGCGAATAACAGCATTTAAAAGGGGTGGCCGTCGACACCAGTTACCGTACATTTCTTCGCCCTGATCCTGCGCTGTCTGAGCCATACTGTTTGGTTCGCCTCACGCCCAACACTCCTACAACTTTATAAGGCGCTCATTCAGTCGCGCCTAGACTATGGCTGCATAGTGTATGATTCGGCTGCACCTTCAGCACTGCAAATATTAGACCCAGTCTCACATTCTGGAGTTCGTTTGGCGACAGGGGTTTTCCACACGAGCCCTGTAACAAGCCTGCTAGTTGAAGCTGGGGTCCTTCCCCTGCGGTTCCGCTGGCAACACCTGCTGGCTTCATACGTTGCCCATATTCAGGCCTTGCCACACCATCCGAACCACCGGCTTCTTTTTCCAGGAGCTGCACTATCCCTCCACGACGGCCTCGGTCGGGTTATCCGATGTCAGTCCGTGTTCGTTCTCTCCTTTCGACCCTTGAATCCCAACCACTCCCTGCCATTTTCCAAAATTCCTTTCAAACCCCTCCTTGGTCCATTCCCCGTTTGCAGCTTTGTCTGGATCTGTCCCATACGTCAAAGGACTCCGTTTCTTCAACACAATTCCGCTGCCAGTTCCTACTTCTCTTCACCTGCTGAAGCCATTTATACTGATAGGTCCCTAGCAGATGGTCGTTCTGGGTATGCATGTCTCCATGGTGACCATGTCGAACAACATCCATTGCCCCATGAAAGCAGTGTCTTTACTGCAGAGCTGGTCGCCATCCTAAAGGCTCTAGAACATCTCAGAGCCTGCCCCAGGGGGTCATTTGTCATCTGTAGTTACTCCCTGAGTTGCTTGCAGGCACTCGACCAGTTCTTCCCTCAACACCCATTAGTGCAGTCCACTCAAGACACTGCTTCCTCTCTTGGAAAATCTGGCCGTTCTGTGGACTTCCTGTGGATCCCTTGCCACATCGGCATACTGGGGAATGAACTTGTTGACCAGTTGGCCAAACAGGCCACCACTGCGCCACACATAACCATTGGCGTCACAAAATCGAACCTAAAGTTAGCATTGCACAAGAAGGTGCGTGATTCTTGGAGTGCCGAATGGTCTAACGCGAGTGCAACAAACAAGCTTCGAGCAGTGAAGCTATCCACAGCTCTGTGGAAGTCTTCACTGTGGCCCATACGTCGAGAGTCAGTTGTCCTCTGCCGCCTCCATATTGGACGTACCTGGCTGACCCATGGTCATCTTCTTCGCCATGAGGCCCCACCTGTGTGTCGGTGTGGAGCAGCGCTGACAGTAGTCCATCTTCTGACGAACTGCCCAGTTTTAGCTACCTTGCGTCAGTCTTTTAACCTACCAGACGCGCTACCCTTAGTTTTAGGCGACGATGCCTCCATGGCTCATTCCGTATTAAGTATTATTCGCGCAGCTGGTTTTTACAACTCCATCTAGTGGTGGCTGCTATAGCGTGATACCTCAGGTCCCCGCCTATCCAGCGCTTTTAAACACATTTTAAGACATGTACACTACCTAGGGGTTTTTAGTGTGTACGGCATGTCTGGCTCATCCGTTTTAGCCGGCCGCGGTGACCGAGGGGACTGAGGCGCTTCAGTCACGGTCTGCACGGCTATTACGGTCGGGGGTTCGAATCCCCCCTTGGGCATGGATATTTGTGCCATCTTTAGTTGTAGCTAGTTCGTAAGTAGTTTGTAAGTTTAGGGACTGATAACCCTGTAGTTAAGTCCCATAAGCTCTACAAACATTTGATCTTTGAACTTTGAACATCCGTTTTATTTCTGTGATCAGCCAACCATGGTACTCTGCTGTCCACATTCAGTTTAGTTAATGACTTTGTTTTACCTTGTGTCTCTTCGTTTTGTGTCGTTAGCGTCTTGACCATTGTCAGTCTGTCCCTTTTTAAGCTTTTATTTTCGGAGCTTTGTATTTATTTTTTACGTTCTTGACAGTGAACTCTTCGCTAGGAACATGGGACTGATGACCTAGATGTTTAGTCCCCTCTAAACCAACGACAACAACAACAACTTCGCCCTTCATGACAGGTATCAAACGACTACTCACAACTGATGACAACTGGAGACGGGTTCCCGCCCTAAATCTGTAGCTCGTGGGAGAAGGTGTCCGGTGTATGCGGGTGGGCGTGGCACGTGGTGACGTGTGGTGACGTTGGCGGCCGGCAGATAGGGCGTCGCGACGCAGCGCCGCGGCCCGCGCCGTCAGTCCGTCTGACGCCCCGCCAGCAGACGCCACACCGCGCCAACAGCTCTCTCCGTAAGTAGCCAGCTGCCGCGCTTCTGCCATCTCTGTGTGTGACAGGGGACTCATTTGTAAACACTTCTCAAACGAGAAACTAATCACCTACATATCTCTTGTTATTTAACAAACGAAGAAACCAAGCCGCAATGGAGTAGCCGAGTGGTCTAAAGCGTCTCGCTGCGGAGCACGCGGTTGCTCGCCGTGGAGGTTCGAGTCCTCCCTGGGGCATGGGTGTGTGTGTTGTCCTTAGGTTAGTTTACCTAGGTTTAAGTAGTTTGTAAGCTACGGACTGATGACCACGCAGTTTGGTCCGATAGATTTACAAACATTCGAACATTCGAAGAAACCAATTTGGTTCCTGTATCTACCCACGTGACACTATTATCGAGAAACCGAAAAAGTATTCCGCAAGAGAAAAGTCCGGATACATTGCTGCTTGCCCCGCGTTTAGCTTCTCCATGTTTCCCTACTTATTTTCGGGTTAATGCGAAAGTGTTTTCCTTCAGTCCATCGACCGGTTTCCTATCTACTGTTGAATTTTCCTTTCAAACTTAAGGGAACCTGGACGTGAACAGGCTGCATTTTCATACCTTGCTTCGGTGCACATTACTCTTGATCTACAGTGCGAAGAAAGTTGCGATTTTATACCAACACTGAATGACGTTAACTCAAGCTGTACTAGGAAATTTACTTAAATATCTGTTGTGGTTTAAGAATTACAATATGTTCTCTAAATGTTTTATCCATTGCAGCAACTGTGTTAAGTTAGGTCGGAAAAGTAAACAGCCGCGTTGAAAAATGTTCAAATGTTTGTAGAGCTTATGGGACTTAACTAAGGGGTCATCAGTCCCTAAACTTACAAACTATTTATGAACTAGCTAATACTAAGGAAGCCACAAATATCTATGCCCGAGGGGGGATTCGAACCCCCGACCCTAGTGGCCGTGCAGACCGTGACTGGAGCGCCTCAGTTCCCTCGGCCACCGTGGCCGGCCCGCCAGTTGCAAAGTTGTAGATTGATTTATAACCGGTTTCGAGCAATTATTGCCCTTCTTCAGATATCTGCACAGGAAACAGTTATGAATAATATACAATTACAAATATTACATAAAATTCGCAGTACAGGATTAAAGGGGCAAGAAGTACGCCGTATATAAAGCTTTCTCGATAAATGACAAAATGTGAAATATTAATACGCTATAGTGCTGCATATTGATACAATAAGGAACTGTACAAAGTATTAAGTTCATATAAACGTAGAATTTTTAGGTACTTACATAAATTGTGCCATATAGGTTTAAACAGAGCATTTTGTAACTACACTGAATATCAAGTGCAGAGATATGCTAGAACTCGTAACTAAGTTGTCAATATGTGTATCTTTGGATGAAACAAGTAGTGCGTAAAGAGAAAAGGGGGAATTAAAGTTACAGGATTTAAGGATCATATAACACAGTATTCTTAAAAGAAAACGGAACTTTGAGTATGCAAAACCAACATACTAACTGCCCAATAGTGATAAACCGGTCTACTGAGCGCCTGGCACAGTCGTATACTACTGTATAAAGTAAAGGATGATAATATCAAATAGATGTCTTTATTGTACACGTTCGCGTTCTGGAACCATTTACTGGTGCATCGTCAGTCTGACAGCATTTAGACTGTGGCGGGCTGCTATCAACATTCGTAGAAACACATTATACCTGTTGTTTTGTAATTTGAAGTATATCTGAGGAAACAGAAAGACCCTTATCACACTTCATTACTATTTTGTCTAAAAATTACCATTAAAATTATATATATAATGACAAACATTTCTGCAATGTATTAGGCATATCACAAAGATACTGCCCCATTTTTCGATTTGGTGAAATAGCTAAAACCATTAACGTTCTGAAAATCTAGTTTCGAGAAAATGAGAAAAGAACGTTCAATGTTTTTCACTCACCGTATGCCTCTTTCAGAACATTCCAGTGGCATAATCTTGCTGGCCACCTGCTTCTTTATCTTCTGCAGACTTTTTCAGTAGTCTTTTCCTTACGCTGGACTCTTTATTGGTGGCTTCCGCAGCCCTTTCAGTTTCAATTAGTCGCTCACGATCTATTATTTCCTAGTTGGATGCCTAATTTGTCCATTACTTTTGTCCTGCTAATAAAAAAACCATCATTGAAACAGATAACAGCATCCATCACACCTATTTTGAGTACTGTCCATCCAATTAAGACTATTTTTGGTACTCGTTGCCAAACGCAACTGTTGAAACTGTTATTAGAATTTTGTGTACAGCCATTTAGACATTTTTTAACTGCAAGGTTTATTGTTTCCATGGTCGTGGCAGGCATGGAATGTTTATGGCGATATTCCTTGCCTGAAGCATCAGTGTGGCCAGTGTGCAGACATTTCTACAAAGAGCGTTTAAGACTATGATAACTATTTAAAAGTAAATAAACTATACGGGAGAAATTTCTTTCAGAAGGAGGCAAAATTTGTTTTTCGATTTTTCAGTCATTTTCACATCCAGGTCCCCTTAAAACTTTCTAATCAACATACTCAAAAGCTTTTCCTGAATCTGCAAACGTAATAACCTACGGTCGGCGTTTTCTTCAATCTTCCTTCTAAAATATGTCGTAGGGGAGTACTTCTTCGTGTGTTTCAACATTTCTCCAGTATATAAATGTATTTTGTACTTGTCTTAGTCAATACATTTTTCTGTAAATAATTCGTGTTCATACTTTTATGCCGGCCGCGGTGGCCGAGGGGACTGAGGCGCTCCAGTCACGGTCTGCACGGCCACTACGGTCGGGGGTTCGAATCCCCCCTCGGGCATGGATATTTGTGCCGTCCTTAGTATTAGCTAGTTTGTAAGTAGTTTGTATGTTTAGGGACTGATGACCCCGTAGTTAAGTCCCATAGACTTTACAAACATTTGAACATTTTTGAACATAGTTTTATGACCACGGCATATTTAAATATTGTAGTCGTATATATTAGTAATTTTAGAAAACATTGTTACGGAAGTTCAGCGACCTGTTACAACAAGATTAATTAATTAAACCGTATAATATCGCAATATTTAAAGTGACCGATTTCAGCAAAAATCTTTTGCCGTCTTCGGGTATATTCCACCATTCGAGTGTTACTGGTGGTCTTGAGCAGCGACTTGCAATCACAGTCAATTGACATAGATGACGACAAATAACCGAAAAAGTATTAAAATGTATATGACATGACGTCTGAATTGATAGTGTAAAACTTCTATTATAATTCCATGCCACAAGAAAAACGGGATTCTGACTCCATCTATCTCGGCACCCTGCTCATTTCTTTTTCTTTATCAACCATCTGAACTTGAGATGCTCTGACCGACGCTACTAGTAAGGAAGAAACCAGTGAACTACTCAGCCATACGAGGAAAATAAGACTGCTGTCCCTCTATAAGGAAGTATGACAAGATGCACGATGCAATACGCACGAAAACAACACAGTGGCGAACACCGTACATAAAATTCTTAGAAGCTCCATTATGATATATCAACGCCTTTGAACTAATTCTGAATTTTTATGGAAGTTTCTGTAGCTGGCCGTTGTTTTTAGTAGAAGTAGAGATTGTGTTGACTGCGGCCGCCCTGCGCTATGCCACTTTCCTCATAAAATCAGTCACTGCCTGTCTGCACAGGAAGCAGGCCACGATAACTATCGTGCGAACTTTGCCATGTGAATTCTTGCGCACTTAGTGCATTTGGTGGGAGACTTGTTACCTCTCTTCCGCTTCAGCATCTGACCTGCTACCCCATTAACTGCATCTACTGCAGATATCTTTCTCGAAGGCACGTGCACGTATTATAATCACGTTAACAGGTTACACTTCTTCGAGAGGAGGTAACAAGAAATCTGCGGAAACAGCTTCTGTGCTGGACTGGGTATGCTTCACTTAGCTCGTGTAGTGATTGGTACAAAACAACTGGAAATAAAAACTTAATGAAGATTTAAATCATTTAAGACAGCGTTACTAAAATTCCAGGAAATGGTTTTTTACTATTATCGGCTGGTAAACACAATTTTGGAAGTAATTCGTGGGTAAACTGCCGGGTGTGAGTGTCAACGGGCACAATATTTCGGCTAACGACCATGTTACCGTCGTCAGGTGCGCTGATGTTCTGTCTGGTGTGGGAGCGTCATTTAGCGGTTCGCTTTTGCCTCCACCCGCTGTATCGAAGGTCCGCGCCTACCACACCTGTCCTCACTTCTGCCCGAGGTCTGCGCCCATGTTCGCGCTCCTTTGGCTCTTCTGCTGTTCCTCCACCTACCCCGGAAGTCTGTTCTTTGTCGGATATCTCGTGCCGATTCTTGACCAATCTTATAGCGGGGTCCCATGCCGTGCTAAGAATTTACCCGCTATCACGATTTATCAGCGGTACGCTTAACTTGAATCTCAACAGATTCCGTGATGTCGCAGTCCCGGTAGTTGGACGCCTGTGTCAGAACCTTGGTACAGTCCTTGACTGAAAACCCTAAGGGATTTGGTCTTATGTTATATATACTAGGGGCAAAACACAAACAATACCCTCACCACTTGATAGTAATGCCGTACCTACCGATGATAGCGCTACTAAAGCAGAGTTAATAAACATTGCTTTTAGAAACTCATTCACCAAAGAAGACGAAACCAATGTTCCAGAGTTACAAACAGAGTAACGTTGAATTAGATATCCACAGAGTAGTGGTACCCCACTAAAATTTCATTGACGCCTATTTGCAACAGGGTTTTGGAACATATCCTGTATTCAAATATTATGAATTATCACGAACAGAACGCTCTATTAACCCAACGTCAACACGGATTTAGAAAATATCGCTCATGCGAAACACAACTAGCTTTTTACTCACACGAAGTGATGAGTGCTAACGACAAGTCTTCTCAAATTGATTCCGTATTTCTTAATTTCCAGAAGGCTTTTGACACCTTTCCTAACAAACGGCTTGCATGATTATGGTATATCGCCCCAAGTTTGGGACTGCATAGGGGATTTCCTTTCAGAGAGGACACAGTTTGTAGGAATCGATGATAAGGCATCGACTAAAACAGAGGTGATATCGGGCGTTCCACAGGGTAGTGTTATTGGTCCTCTGCTGTTCCTTATTTACATAAACGATTTGGGAGAAAATCTAAGCATCTCTCTTAGGTTGTTTTCAGATGACACCGTCATGTACCGTCTAGTAAAATGATCTGAAGAGCAAATCCAACTGCAGACCGATCTAAATAAGATGTCAGTATAGTGTAAAAAATGGCATGTGACTCTAAATAATTGTGAAGTGTGAAGTCGTCAACATGGGTACGAAAATAAATCCATGAAACTTTGTTTACAAGATAAATCAGTCAAAAGTGAAGGCCGTAAACTCCACTAAATACATATGAATTACTACTACTTCAGTCTTAAACTGGAAATAACACGTAGATAAGGTTGTGGGAAAGACGAACCAGAGACTGCGTTTTATTGGCAAACCCTTAAAAGATGCAACAGAACTACTAAAATAACTGCATACACTACGCTTGTCCGTCCTCATTTGAAGTATTGCTGCCCAGTGTGAGATGTCTATCAGGTGGGTTTGACGGAGGATATCGAAAGAGTCCATAGAAGGGCAGCTCGTTTTGTATTGTCACGATACAGGGGAGACAGCGTTACGAAAATGATACAGGACCTGGGATGGGAATCATTACTACAACGGCGCTTATCGCTGCGGCGTGGGCTACTTACGAAACTCCAACATTCTCCTCCGAATGCGAAAATATATTGTTATCTTAGCGACACTTATATCGTCGTTGTAGTCATCACCGCTCCATCTTTTAAAGTATTGTTGTTTATTGTCCGCCTTATTCCTAAATTGAGCCAATCAGTTGAGTAGCATACAAACTTAGATATGTGAATAACATAATGACCAGCATATATGGGAACTATCGAATGAGCAA
Organism: Locusta migratoria; assembly: GCA_026315105.1. NCBI lineage: Eukaryota > Metazoa > Arthropoda > Insecta > Orthoptera > Acrididae > Locusta > Locusta migratoria. Next base: position 317,600,853 of record CM048748.1, on the reverse strand, counting down.
AGCTCTATGTAGTTAATTATTACAATATTTCAGATTGAAATTAGAGTAGCTTTTATCTCCAGGCATGTTGTTTTTTATTGTTATTAAGCCAATGACACAGAGTAATGACTTACACAGTGCCTTTATTAAAATTAAAAGAAATTATTTTTCTGGATAGCAATATTTTTAATATTTCATTTAAATTATAAACGGTTTCAATTTTCAAGACCAACACGAAATCATTACATGGCTCAGAAATAAAATTTTCTTGAGAGGAAATCCGGAACAAAAAGAAATAACGAATAACGACACGTACAAAAATTATAGATTGAAAGTGAAACAAGTATTGGTTATATTCACAGAATAAGTGACATCAACTGCGAATGGGCGAATCCGAAAATGTGTACCCAGCCGGGATTCTAACCCGTATCTCCCGCTTTCTAGACAATTGCGCTGACCACTACACCACTTTTTATTTGTTTATTTATTTTATTTTATTTTTATTGGGTCTCCTTCCTCCTCTTCAACCCATCTTTACGCTCGCCAAATTTTGCCTTCTTGGGACACAGTGATCACCGCACCTGCAAGGACTACCTAAGCACGCCTACCGTCAGACACAAATTTCCAGCTTTACCCTGCCCGCAGCCCTTAAACACGTAGTCACTATGTACTAATTCCCGTAAGGGTAAGGGCCTACCCCTCCCCACTAACGAAAGGATCATTGCCCGTCACTGGCATCTAATTATTCCCAAACAATAGACGTCAACTTCTGATCCTGCAATTGTTATTCTTTTATATTCGCCCATTCTCAGTTGATGTCATTTATTCTGGGAATATAAAAGTATAACAACTGCAGGATCAGAAGTTGGAATAGAAGCCTCATGTATAAGTATTGGTTAGCTGTGTTTATAACCGATAGCTAAAATGCCACACATATACATAAATGACGACTGTCCAGATAGTGTGTGTGTTTGCGGCTTTTGATGATTTCTCCTGTTGAAGAAAACTGTCGGCACAATCCGAGACATCGAATTTTTGATCGTAATCAACACAGTCCATGGAAGAGTTATTCTTCCAAGTTCCCCTTTTTATTCTGAACGTGTATACGTGTAGTTCAACAATCGAAGCAGGACCAAGTATTTATTGAAATTGTGTAGCATAATCAAAGCACCCAGCAAACGGCGACTTTTTGCATGTATCAATGAGCCACGAACACGTGTGATGCAGACATTAATGTATCCTTCCACAATAGTGGCAAAGCCACACAAGTTGCCACTCTTTGGGCGTTAATTGTCATTTATTTTCATATACCTTAAATAGGTGTCTTCGCATGGACATATACCCATATTAAGGATTTTGTTACAAATGATCATTCTTGCCATACCTCTGAATACTGAACATTCCTCCTGGAGTACCCAGTATAGAACTTCGAAGTCACTGAAGGTTGTCGCGCATACCCCTCTTTTCTGTACATAGTTTCTTAATCAATAGTTCGCAATAAATGACCGAGAGAGAGTATTTAAGCAGAGTCATTTCGAGTACATGAAAAAGTTACACACCCTATGAAAAAACTACTATTTTACCTCTGTACTAAATCCAACATTTCACGTCAGTAACACCAACAGTTTGAGTGGCAGAAACCTACATTTCACCGAGCTTATTGTGCTATGCCGGAAAGCCGTAAAATATCCAGAGTGTACTTTTATTACTGCTATGAATGCGCCAGTGTTCACTTAAGTCAAACAATAATTGCTTTTACGTGGTAAGCAGCTATTGCCTAACATTGTCTCGTTTTCATTGATGGGGTCTACATGTGTAATGGAACGGCTTGAAAAACAGAACAGATAGCTGCTACTGCATGACTTCGGACACAGAATTGTCTTAAATTTATTTTCTGTGGTGAAAAACATTCATTTATTTCTTCTTCTTCGCTTCTTATTATCATGTTCCTCCTCTCCTTTTCGTTTCAAGAGATTGACACCGGGTCCGATTCCTGGTACCGTGGAATCCCCTGAATGCACATCGTAGTCTTCTGAATTTACACAAACGATGTGTCAACCACCAGAATACATTTATTTGAACACCATACTGAATTTTAAGTCATCAGCTAGTACCTATAAAGCTTATACTCTGGTGTGTACTATCCTGAGCCGTAGTACAGGGTGAAGGAAAAATTCCGACCTTAGAGGTCATGGGATTTCTCATCCAGGTCAGATTCAAAACAAAACTTCGTCTAACAAAAACATAATGAGAACATTTTGAAAATACATTCAAGAAAACGAGGAAATGACGATACTACCAATATCGTGCAAAGCACTGCAACGTACAGAGGAACATGTATCACCCCGTACTACCGTACTAGCTGACGTAGTTTACGTGTAGATTGCAGGTACATCAAACCGCGACCACCATGGAACTCTGGTTCAAATCCTCGTCAGGGTTTTTTTTCAGATTTTTTCCCCCTAGACAGTGATGTGAGCTCTTCCTATTCATGCTTGTGTTTTCCAAATGCACCCAATCTGTTTTATAGATAAATTTTGGTCTTGCTGTTGGATGAGAAATAATATGGTGACCTCCAAGTACGCCATGTTTTCATCGCGTTATGTACGCAGACTGTACTGACTCTCTCAGCATGAGTATTCTATATTTGGTTGCTTGCTGTCATTTTTCATAGTACTCAAAATGTTCAAATGTTTGTATAGTCTAAGGGACTTAACTACGAGGTCATCAGTCCCTAAACTTACAAACTACTTGTGAACTACTTACGAACTAGGACGGCACAAATATCCATGCCCGAGGGGGGATTCGAACCCCCGACCGTAGTGGCCGTGCAGACCGTGACTGGAGCGCCTCAGTCTCCTCGGCCACCGCGGTCGGCTTCATAGTACTGCTTTCCTGTATCATCGTATGGCAAATACATAAAGATTTCACCATAAAGGAATTCCATTATGTCACTATTGTTATTTGATAAAAGGAAAATATATTAAGTCTAAGTCGATGGGACAGTAGGCTCTAGACTTGCGTTGTTGTCATCTTCCAAGCCGAATACTGCCATGAAAATTTCTTTCATCACAAGGACTCAAACAATATCATAACACTTTGAGAAACATCCTTTTTTGTCTCTTTAAACTATTATTTGTATATCTCTCCCATATTTTCATTATCGTTTTCCGTTAAGACGTTATCAGTTGTCTTGCCGTACTAGTTTGACCTCTTAGTCAAGTATATTTTCTTTGTCTGTACTGGTTTACGTAAAATAAAGTAACAATGTCAAATCTCCGTTATTTTTGCAAATATCTCAGTGACGGTGCGAGTTATAGAAATAACATAACAGAGCAAAGTTGTTGAGAATTTTATCTTCTACAAATAAGTTTGTTGAATTTTCGTCTCAGATGAACGGTTAGGAAATTATTTGCAATTAAATTTCCTGCTGTTAAAAGACCACCACAAACGGCCAATTTTTAGTATTACAACCTATTTTTGTCCAAATTTTTTGAAAAAATGAAGTTCTGGTCGCTGACGGTCAACAATTACGTCTGTAATATATGGTGCCGATAGGGTGAACGGCGCCACCTAAAAAGTGGGAACACGTCACAGACAGACAGTGTCAAATCGCCATCTTGGAAACTATGCGAGATATGAAAAAATATAAGAGAGAAAAGTTGTAGAGAATTTTCTTCTCTAGAAGTTCGTTTATTCAATTTTTGTATCAAATGAACTGTTAAGCCGTTATTTTTATTTAAATTTTGAGCTGTCAAAAATCGATCGCAAAGGTCCAGTGTTATTACCGTAACCTAATTTACTGCTTTGGCCACACAATCCGCAGTCGGTCTTTGGCTTCACTAATCGGCCTCTTTCAGCGTCCTCAGTCCATGTAATCTTCTTCAGACAGTTCCAGCGTACTCATACCCTCTCTGATATCGTGTCAGTCCATCGCAGTCGTTATCTTCCCCTTTGTCGTTTGCCTCTGGTGTCCTCTTCAACTACCTGCCTGATGATTTGCCATTCTCGACGCATTACGTGTCCATACCACTTCAGTCTTTTCTCTTTGATCAATACCACGTTGACCATCGCCTTGAATAACATCAGCAATTCACGGTTCTTTTTCTCCATTCACCTCCATCCTTCACTGGCCCAAAAATGAGTCTGAGGAGGGCATTCTCAAATGTGAGGAGTTTTCTTTCCATCTTTATATTCACATGTTTGTTAAGCTTAAGGGCCTTCATTGCGGGATCATCAGTCCCTAAACTTACAAACTACTTATGAACTACCTTATACTAAAGACAGCACAAACATACATGCCTGAGGGGGGGGGGGGATTTGAACCCCCGACCGCAGCGGCCGAACAGACTGTGACTGGCGCGCCTAGACCGCTTGGTCACTGCGGCCGGCTTCCATCTTTCGGGTAATAGTCCAGGTCTCTGCTCTATATAAGACTACAGGATGTATTACTGTCTTGTAGATGTTAGTCTTCGAGGATCTCGATAGTAGCCGGGACTTTTGTAGTTTTCCCAAACCTTGACCTGTTTCCAGCTCGTATTCGTGCGGTAATTTCGTGGTCTATTTCGTTCCTTTCATTGAATAATGACCCAATGTATTAAAAAATAATAATAAATAAAAAGAAATTTAAAAAAAACTGTGTAGAACTCATGTAACTCAACTACGGAGGTCATCAGTCACTAAACTTACAAACTACTTATGAACTAGCTAAGACTAAGGACGGCACAAATATCCATGTCTGAGGGGGGATTCGAACCCCCGACCGTAGTGGTCGTGCAGACTGTGACTGACGCGCCTCAGAATACTCGACCACCGCGGCCGGCATATATTTAAAGTCTTTTACCCTTTCAAAGAATTTGTCATCCACATTTTCTCTGCTAAATACGAGGTACTTCATCTTATCCATATTCAACTTCAGGCCTGTTCTCATTGCCTCTTCTATTAACGCTCTTGTCATTTAAACCAGGTCTTGCTCTCTCTCCTATTAGAACATCATCCGCGTAGGCCAGGGTATTGATCCGACGCTATTCCTGTCCCTATGTTTTCTCGATTAGTTGCCGTTAGATTGACCAGCGTTGCGGCTGGTCGTCTAGAAGTGGTCAAGGACGAAGCGCTGGTGACAATGCCCTCCTCGTTAGGAAGAGACGAGGAAGTTTCCGGCCGGCTTAAGCCGCGTCCATTAGGTGTCGAGAGCTCACATAGCGAGCTGCCTCGGGCAAGGCCGCACAACAGGTAGGCGCCTCGTTGTGTAACGCGTGGCAGCGGTTTCAAGGCGAGGCGTGCGATAGCCGCATTGCCGCTGGCTGTTATACGGGCCCCCGCTGCCCGCTGCCGGTGCCGGCTGTCCGTCACGCCGGTTACCTGGAAGCGCCGCTTGCGTAATAACCCCGCTGCCGCCGCAGCCGCCGCCCGCTAGACCGCGCTCGCTTGTTTCGAAACGGCGTCCACTTATCAGCGGCGGCGGATTATCTGCAGAGCCCGTCTTATCGCAGCACGCCGGAGCCCAATCGCGTCCGGTGCAGCCTCCTCTGCCTCGGGAAAGGTCGCGAACAGTAATTAACCGAAACTGTGGCTGCGTGCGAGCGCGTATCACGTATCAGCGAGCTCCAAACTTAACTCCTATTATCAGTTGCTCTGTCAGACCTAATCCTGTGACTAAAATTTCCGACAGCACCAGGAGTCAAACCATTTGACGAGGCAAATCACTAGAATGAGTTTACTATTTCGACTACGTAGCAGTTATTTTTCACAGTTACCCACGCGAGATAAGGGCGAATACTTCATATCACTCTTGAAACTACAGATATCTTACGATAAAGCTTGAAGTAAGACTTTCTGATAGACAAGATGAAAAAGTACAGGTAACTAATAACATTTACAGTACCTGTGAACAGAAGTGCAGAGAGAAATCTTTAAAAATAAAATTTTCAAATGTTTGTAAATCTAAGGGATGTAATTGCTGTGGTTATCAGTCCCTAGGCTTTCAAACTACTTGAACTAACTTAAACTAACTTATGCTAAGGACAAAACACACACACACACACACACACACACACACACACACACTAATGCCCGAAGGAGGACTCGAACCTCCGACGGAGAGCAACAGCTGTCTCCTCAGCAAGGCGCCTCAGAGCCTCCAGCCACTCCACCGGGACAAAACTCAGCCACATTTTTCACGGGAACACATCACGAATGATTTTGTCAGAAATTGAGTCCAAGAGGAAAGAATACCGGTAGTAAAATCTGAAGATGTCCATTATAATAAATAAAAATAATGAAAGTTGCTTAAGGATATTAATAAAAGAGATCTTGCTTATCTGTTCACAATTTTGAGTGATATTTATATAACAACTCATTGTCTTTACCTTGGGGACTGACTGCTCTGCAGATATTACACCGGTATGGCCCTGTAAAATTACCAAAACAAAAAGCTTCCACCAAAAGTTTGATAGACAAATCTGTACCAGTACACACAAAACGGATTAAATAATAGTTCGTACTGTATTTTAGTTCTAAAATTTAGAATATAAATGCATACTGCTTATGAAAATTAACTCTGTATAATTTTTATATATGAAGTGATTTTAAACGATGCAGATGTAATCTTGGAAGTGGTGACTGGTTTTATTTTTGGTGGCAATTTTTGTTAAACAATCAAAGATCGGGCATTGGTTGATAAATACCAATGTTAGCAACCTGTACAGCGTTTATCTGTAATTAACACTGGTCTCAAAAAAACTATTTGAATCATTTTATTATCATCTAGCTATCATGAGTAATTAAATCCTTGTATAATTTCAAAGCGGTGACACTGCTCAAGATCAAATTAAATCTGCAAGCCATATGCACCACCACAAGCATTCTCGAAAAATATCAAGTTCCAATAAATCTTAAAAAATTTAGGAGGGAAGAGAAATCATGTATGCAACACTGGTAATGTTACATTTTTAATTATATTTCAAACATGAAAATTTGAACTAAACATGGACATTTACTTTAATCGATTTACAAGTGACGAAGATATTTTCCATTATTTAACTAAAAAAAATTAAATAAATAAAAATTAATGAAAAATATCCATCAGTTTTCAAAAAAAGTAAAGACTTAACAATATCTGTCTGAGAAGTTCTACAAAGTGCAAAGCTTGCTTACCTTGCCTAATCAAAGAAAATCAAATGAAAGTATTCATCATTATGTTCCGCATTTATGGATGCCACGCTTCATGCATCTTCAGAGACCATTACTCACTACGTCTTCTCGTGATCATGTAGAGACTTAATCTGTTGCTTCGCCGCGCACCGCAACAGTATCGCAACAATCAAAGAGCAGCCACCTGACTAACAAGTATATATATTTTTCATAAAATTTAAGACAGACCTGTCTCAAGACCTGTCTGTCTCAGCGGAACAAACGGAACACAAAATTGCGTCGGAAGAAAAACGTCTTTAACAGTTCGAAGCAGTAGGAACGTAAATAAAAATTACAAAATGGAATTATAGTACAAGACGTAAATGAGTAAGAAAATCCTACTCAAGTTGCTTAAAACAAGGAAAACGTGAACACTAGACCAATGGAAACGATGAATACTTTCTTAGACTTACTGCAGAACGACTGGGCGAGATGGCGCTGTTTTGGCACATTGGACTCGCATTCGGGACGACGGTGGTTCAAATCCACCTCCGACCATCCGGATCTACGTTTTCTGTGATTTCCCTAAATCACTCCAGGAAAATGCTGAATGGTTCCTTTGAAAGGGCACCGCCGATTTCCTTCCCTATCACTGACGGAAACTCAGCGTGAGCTCCGTCTCTAACGAACACGCTATCGACGCCTTGGTGGAGTAGCCGAGCGCTCTAAGGCGGAGCGCGCGGGTGCTCGCCGTCGGAAATCCGAGTCGTCATTCGGGCTTGGATGTGTGTGTTGTCCTTCACATGAGTTACTTTACGTTAGTTTATGTAGTTTTTAAGCCTAGGGGCTGATAACCGCAGCAATTCCCTTAGATTTACAAACATCTGAACGGCATCAACTGGACGTTAAACCTGGAGATTTCTTCCTTCCTTTCCCTACAGCAGAACGCTATTGGCCTCAAAATAAGGAAAAAAATGTCGCTCTACTAAATGTGGTGGTTCAAAATTACAAAAGTGATAGGAGGGGTAGGGGAGCGTACCTTGAGGAAAGAAGACAGAATGGAAGATTTCGAAAGTACAGTTAAATAAGGAGAAAGCTAGGTGTATGTATATTCAGGCACTCAACTATGCTTTTAATGCAGTTTTACGAGTCATGATACTGTGAGAGGGAATTCCGCAAAAACAATATACTATGTTATCTTCTTTGTACTTCACTATTCACAATCCCGAGTTCATTTAATGTAAATAGTGCCAACTATTTATTCATAACCGATACAAAAGCATTACATGTATGCACCTGTCAGTCGAACCCGTTTCTAGCGATGTGGAAGGCGTAGTATACGTGAGCAGAGCCTGTTCCGTTGATGCGAATGGAGTGGTCTAGGTTCCTTCATCTTCAGAATCAAATCAAAGTCACAAGTACTTACGTCCGGGGACTATGGTGGATGGTAAAGTACTTCCCACTCCCATCGACCGAACAGAGCAGTCACAGCTTGCGCTGTATGCCCTCGCGCACTGTCGTATAAAATGATGATTGGGTTGCGCAGAAAATTGTTGCCGCTTCTTTCGTAAAGCTTAAGTCCTTGTGACTTTGATTTGATTCCGAAGATGAAGGAACCACTGTTCCAGAGATTCGACAGGCAGTAGACCGCTCCATTCGCACCATCAACAGAACAGTCTCTGCTAACGGTATACTACGCCTACCACAACGCTGGCAATGGGTTCTGCACAACGCTGATGACTACTTTGAAGGACAGTAATAGGTGCAAACATGAACTCTTTTGTACCGGTTATGAATAAATAGTTGCCGCTATTTAAGTTCCGACCCTCATATATAAGCGCTCTGAGTACCCGCTCGGTTAGCTGCACGTTTAGCTGCCACTGTTCGAGACGGGGAAGTGTGTCGAACCAGGTTGGATGGATAAACGACATGAATCGCTGTGTCTGCCAGCTTGGATGTGGTTTTTAGGCGATTTCCACATCCCACTAGGTAAATACCTAACTGGTACCCAGGTCCCGCCGCAATTAGATGATTCACAAACATTTAGAAAACCGTTTGCACATTTTCACATGTATAACACTAGCGGCAGAATTTGGGTAGACTTACTTGTGAATAAAATTCAAATAAAATTCCAAGTAAACTTTTTAAATAATTACATTATATTAGATTATATTGATAATCATTCCGTGTGGCATTTATGGCCGTTAGACCCCAACTGGGGTCGTGTTCGGACTGCATGGTGCAAGTCTTCTTAACTGACGCCACTTCGGCGACTTACGTGTCAATGATGATCAGTACGACACAACACGCAGACCCAGAGCGGAGAAAATCTCCGAACGGACCGGGAATTGAGCTCTGGCCCTCAGCGTGGAAACCCACCAGCTTTCCAATGGACTATGGAGGCGGACTTAAATTATATTGAAAGCGGTATACGTCATACGTCAACCGATGTAATTTCATCAAAAAATTCATTATAAGTACAATGTTATATGAAACTTTACTCGGATACTGGAACCCAAATTGTTTCGTTCACTTCCACAGTACACATCCATCGATGCTAATAATATTGTCACCTCTGCTTTACGACTTTTACAGGATACAGTGGTCTGCATATCCTCCGATAATCACTTTTCACTAACTATACAACAGTTAGTGTATCAAGCTACAAATAACAAGATCCGAATTTTCGGGCTGAGGCGCTTGTTGACTTCAGTTCCAGAGTCCAATATCTGCTCTGGAGTGGCTGATACTGAATTATTTGCCTGTCTTTATATTTGCTCATACTGATAAACTCATACACGAAAACAGAACAACCATGAACATTATTGCGTATCACAGCCGGACGATAAAAGGCTGATGATAAAAGAATGTTATCGTTCGAAACGGCCCCAAGTGAATAGCGATGCTACCGATTGCCCATGAACGACAGCAAAATGCACTTCATCGGTAATTTCTTCAAGACTTCCGCAGTTTTTACGAATGAGAAAAAAATACCGTAAAATAAGAACGCTTTATATTTCGAGTATTAGTGGTCAGGTATTCCGTCTTGTCACAAATAAATCAAATCAGAGACCTCGAAAGAAAGTACAAAAAGTAATTTTGATCTGTACCCTAGATGTCCCGTTAACAAATCCTGTATATTATCACATTGATAGTACCACTTGTGCTTTGTAATTGATACAGTAGAAGTCAAGAAAATTTTCTGGGCCAAGAAGTGTCAGCAAAGTACATACATCGCTCAGTATAATAAAAAAGGCAAAAGGACACAGGTTTCTGGACATCAAGTCTTTGCAAGAGGACTGGCCAACACCTATCCTTATATTGAGAATGCTGGGCCTCAGTAACGCATCTTCCAGTACAAGGTTATACAGTGCAGCACCGATATGAAATGGATCAAACGTTTCACGTGCTTATGATGAGTAGCCTAACGAATGATGTGGCCACGACCGAACAAGGCTGTGGATTTTGCTGTCCAGGCGACGTGAGAACGCCATCAGGCGATCTAATAAGGAGTCTGCCAGACGTTCACGATCTGTAGCTGGTAGCAGCAATTGCAGCTTAATTGGCGCTTCTAGTGTGAACGCAGACGTAGCCATTTTCTCGCGACCGCTGTCTTGACCACCACTTAACGTCGACCTACCGAAAAGGTATCTTATATCATATATATAGAGCTACGTTTCTCACCGAGTCCTCTAGCAATTAAGGACCAATAGTGGGATAATGTGTGGTTACTCCCAGAAACCGAACTACTTCCATGTAGACATTTATCACATAGAAAGTTTTTATCAGAAGTGGAAAATACATCAGACATCACAAACACATAGACTTCCAGCAAAATGGACACAAGTGCACCTGTTGAGTTTAGACAAATAATTAAGTATGGCATGCAGATGCGAACTGGTGAATTAAAATCATGAATGGGAAAGGTAATTTATTCGCACGCGGTTTATTTTCGATAAGAAGTAAATAAAAGACAAATTTTTAAACTTTTTACCAACAGTATAACAGAGCTCATAATTAGGATCGTACTACTTTGAAGTAACTGTTTTCTTAATGGCGATGTATTACCATTAAGCATTAAGCGTATGTGCAATATCGTATTGATAGGACGTATGATTCTAACAGATGTAGACGCATTTACCGAATAAAATTGCCATTACTGGAACGAAGGGTCCTGTGTACCACACACGTCACGTTTTGACTACATACTTGACTGGAACCAGTTGACCATAAATTTACTATGGTAAGTTTGGTTGTGCCACAAGAATACGAGACACTAACCTCACCCTCTGTAATAATGTAACACGCCCTGCAATACCCCTCTGACGTTGTATTTATGACGATTTTCCGTTCATCAATAGTATTTTCCTGTGTAAATAATGTGTACGAATGTCAATTCAGAGCGGCAAATATTATTTTGTAATACTCGATGAATGTAACCATGGATGTAACTATTTGGACAAAAATGTATACTGTATGCAATTTCAATTGTAATTCATTAATATCAGTGGCCAAAGAACAATGAACGAGACAATTATAAAATGTAGAGGCCACCTCTGTAAAACTCCACTCCACTTTGTCTTTCTTTAACATCCAGTTCATATTAGAGGAGACAGTCTAAAAGTGTAATGTTTTTCTTACATTGTGAATAATTACCGGAATGAATAAAAATGTTCAAATATTTGTAAATCTAAAGGAATTACGTGCGTTGGACATCAATCACTAGGCTTACAAACTAGTTAAAGTACCTTCTGCTAAGGACAACACAAATACCCATGCTCGAGGGAGGTCTCGAACCTCCGACGGCGAGTAACCGCTTGTTGCGCAGCAAGGCGCCTTGAACGCTCAGCTATTCCACTGCAACAGAATGAATCAAATTAGTGTCATGCCTTCTTTTAAAGAAACTTAATCCCGATTTTTGCAGTGTATATCTTTCAACAGCTTGTTAATATTTGGAATTGATGTGGCTGTCAATACAGTTAACCAGGTTAAAAGTACCTATAAGTATCATTATCACTCATATACATCCAGTGTCTTTGTTTTCAATCACCCCGTTTACACGGGCTCCCAGAACGGGATTTCGTAAATCGATTTCCCAATTCCGCTTTTGGTTGGTCATGGAAACACTACAAAATTGATTCTGGAAATCCGCTTCTCTAAAGCGGTTTTCCAGTTCCACAATCGATTTTCGTGCCGATCTAAACGCAACCGTTTTTGAAGCGCTCTTGGCGTGTCAGATTGTCTTCTCTCGTTAAGAATTTTCGGCACATATGGATACTTTCTAATGCGAAATAAAAGTATAAATATTTGAGTGAACATAACTCTGTGTATTTAAATAAAGAAAAATAGCGATTGTGCTGTCTAAATCAGGAACTGAATCAGCTGTTTTTCAGCCGCCATATTAAGTGTGCTAGGAAATCCGATTCAGGCTACGCCATGTAAACACGACAGCGAAAAACGGTTTACGAAATCTGGTTTTCGTCATCCGTAAGATGTGTTGCATGTAAACGTAGTGAATATTAAGTTCATTTTTCACGGACATTATTCTTCAATAATAGCAACAATTGCTGTCGAGTTTCCACCATATTGATTGAGAATATTCTTGCGGCTTTGACTTATTTCCAGTCAAATATTTAATAAAATGAACAGTTTATTCAATTTACTTTCAATTATAGAAATATATTCAGAATATTTGGTTATTTGCAGTCTAGACGCTTACGTAATTCCGAAAACAATAAATATGCATGAAGTTCAGATATGATAATCTTTAGTCATAATAAATTGCGAAAGTCAAATTAATCTTGGCTGGGGAATAAATTCATAGTAATGCTTTATAATAAAAGAACTGCAAGGTGCGCCTGAAAAGTTCGGTGAATGGCCCCATATTTTACAACCCGCGCTAGCGAGGATGAGGGGCCCGCGCAAACACATTGAGGGACATGTCGACAAGCGCCCGTATCGTGCAAAGCTCTGCAGTGGAGCTGTGATACAGGCTGCGACCCAGCTAACAGGGTCAGTGTGAGAACTCGTGGCATTGCAACATCGAGCGCAAAATGGAGCAAAGCGTTAATGTCAAGTTTTGTTTCAAATTAGACGAAACGGCGACGGAGACCCAGGGGATGTTATGTTAGTGCTAGTGTATGGTGTAGAAGCAGTGAGTAAACAGTGAGTGTTTTAAACGCTTTAGAGACGGAAAGGAAGGAGTCGAGGATGAGCCCAGACAACATCGAACGAGTGTGATGGATGCTTGCGGATGATCTATTTCCCCGCCTAAAATTATCCCAGAAAGGCTTACATTTCCCAACGGTTGCGAAGATCCAACAACACGTGATCTCAATGCTTCGAGCGGTTTCACAAGAAGTGTTTGCTGACTTTTTTCATCTACTAATGGCAACTACTTTATAGGCAAGTAAAGGTATTCTGTTTACAACTCTTGTTTCCTGTATTTCCTGAGACCATTCGCCGAACTTTTCAGACGCACCTTATAACCGATTACTCACGGATGCTGATTTAATGAGATCTAGAATAAAACTTTCACTCTGCAGCGGAGTATGCGCTGATATGAAACTTCCTGGGAGATTAAAATTGTGTGCCGGAACCGGGACTCGAACCTGGGACCTTTGCCTTTCGCGGAAAAGCGCTCTACCGACCTTTTTTTTTTTTCGTTCTTCTAGGTAGATATATCTTTTGCGGTCGTCGGTTTAGTTCGTTCTTGGTCGTTCTTTGATCATTTGGCTCAGCTTTTTTATTACAGAGGGCGTTGAGCCCCCTGGCCAGGCGCGCTGAGCCACGGCGCCACGGTGGAGTAGCCGCGCGGTCTAAAGCGTCTCGCTGCGGAGCGCGCGGTTGCTCGCCGTGGAGGTTCCAGTCCTCCCTAGGACAAGGGTGTGTGTGTTTGTCCGTAGGTTAGGTTACCTAGGTTTAAGTAGTTTGTAAGCTACGGACTGATGACCACGCAGTTTGGTCCGATAGATTTACAAACATTTGAACATTTTTGAGCCACGGCGCCCGGCTACCGACTGTGCTATCCCGACACGACTCACGATGCCGCCCCACAACTTTACTTCCGCCAGTACCTCGCCTCTACTTTCCAAACTTCACAGAAGCTCTCCTATGAAACGTGCAAGACTAGCATTCCTGGAAGAAAGGATATATTGGAGACATGGAATAGCCATAGCCTAAGGGATGTTTTCGGAATGAAACTTTCACTCTGCATTCGGAGATCTGTTTCGATTTCCGTCTTTCATGCCCCATTTCCACATTTCTCATAGCCAATCACGATCTCCCTTGCTCCGCTAAATAAAAAACCACTTATTCCCTAACTGATTATCTTCCTTGAATTGTTTACATTTACTACCCAAAATGGAAAAAAAGGGGAAAATACATTCACGATCTACATGATAAGCCCTTGTGGTAGCACATTTGTACCCATCCGTCGCACTCAAGTGTGCAGATAAAGGGGGCAGGAGGTAAAGCCCCCTCCCCTCCCACCAAGACATGTCCATGAAGCTTTATTTTTTAAGCTGTTTTCAATTAAACCTGTGTTGCAGTTTTAAATGCTGAAACGTTCCGTACACAAAGACTGTAAATTTGCAGAGGTTACGCAATTTTCAAAAAGGACAATAGGAGTGATCCGCAAAATTACAGACTTATATCATTGACGTCGATTTGCAAATATTATCAGCTACCTCGAAGAGAACGACGTATTGACCCTTAGTCAACACGGATTTAAAAGTATCATTATTGTGGATCACATCCAGCTCTTTACTCACATGATGTGATGAGTGCTATAGACAAGAGAAGTCAAGTAGATTCCGTATTAATTGATTACTGGGAGGCTTTCGACATTACCTCACAAGCGTCTTCAAATCAAACTGCGTGCTTATGAAATACCGTCACATTTGTGCGATTGGATTCGTGATTTCCTGTCAGACAGGACACAGTACTTTGTAACTGACAGAAAGTCATCGAGTGGAACTGAAGTGACATCTGGTGTTCGCGAGGGAAGAGTTATAGGGCTTCTACTGTTCCTTATTTTTATAACGGTTTAGGAGACAATCTGAGTAGCTCTCTTAGGTTGTTCGCTGATGATGTTGTCACTTATCGGTTGGTGGGGTCACCAGAAGATTAAAAGCAGCTGCAAAATGATTTAGATAAGATATCTTCATCACGCGAAAAATGGCAATTGACCCTTAATTCATTACCACGATAAATCAGTTAAAACTACAGGCCGTAAATTCAACTAAATACTTAGGAGTAACAATTACAAACAACTTAAACTGGAAAGAACACATAGAAAATATTTGTAGGAAAAGCGAATCAAAGACTACGTTTCATTGGCAGAACACTTAGATGCAATAGTTCTACTACAGAAACTGCCTACACTACACTTGTGCGTCCTATTTTGGAGTATTGCTGCGCATTGTGGGATCCACACAAAGTGGGACTGACGGACGATTTATAGAAAGTTCAGAGAAGAGCAGCTCGTATTGTACTATCGCGGTATAGGGGAGAGAGTGTCACAGAAATGATGTACGAGTTGGGGTGGAAATCATTAAAAGAAAGGCGTTATTTGTTGCCACAAGATCTATTTGCGAAATTTCATTCACAAACTTTCTCTTCCGAACATATTTTGTTAGCACCCACGTACATAGGAAGATATGATCATGAAAATAATTGAAATGAAATCGATGTATACCTTATTCTCGCGAGTTATAAGAAAATGGAACTATAGAGAAATATCATGAAAGTGATTCGATGAAATCTCTGCCATGCACTTCAATGTGACTTGCAGAGTATTTATTTAGACTAGTATTGCCTGTGGTCGAAAGACGACCAATTGTGTTTACAATGGTCACCGGGGGTAAAATGTTTGTATCATGTCTGCGGTCTCACGTGATTATGTCGGCAACATCATCAACACGATATAAAACGCTTGTACAACCACGTCTTGAGTATTGCTCAAGTATTTGGGACCCGCAGCAGACCGGTTTGAAGGAAGACATAGAGGCGGTTCAGAGGCGAACAGCTAGATTTCTTACCGGTAGGTTCGACCAATGCGCGAGTGTCACGGAAATGCTCCGGCAACTCAATTGGGGATCGCTGGAAGAAAGACGACGTTCTTTTCGTGGATTTCTGTTAAGTAAATTTAGAGGGCCGGAATTTGAAGCTGAGTGTAGTACGATCTTGCTGCCGCCTACTTACATTTCGCGTAAAGATCACAAAGACAAGGTAAGAGAAATTAGGGCTCGTACGGAGGCATATAGGCATTCTTTTTTTCCTCGTTCAATTTGGGAGTGGAATAGGAAAGGAAATATCTAGTAGTGGTACAGTGTACCCTCCGCCACGCACCTTACGGTGAATTGTGGAGTATGTATGTAGATGTAGATCATTATTTATATCGGCATTCTCGACTTCGTAGTTCCACCCGAGCACCGCTACATGCCACTCCCGGCGCATCATCCTTTATATCAGCGTTCATATGAAAACATCCATTTCCTTTAAACACTCTTAATCACTGCGAAAATGAAACATTTGAACGGCGTAAGAAAGTGAGTTGGGAGCACTCCATGTTGCGATACTCACTTATCTTAATACGTTATTTTAATAATGGCGATGCGCTGCATTACAGCGTCTTTGGTCGAGGCGAATAGCCAATCAGTGAGCTGATTGTTGGAGAATGTAGAACTTGATCCAAGCTGTAGATAGGAAAATTTCTAATTCCTTTTACCACTTTTAATGGCTAAATGCACACATAATATTTATATTCGTGAAATCTAAGACAAACAATGTTTCGAATTATGTAACTTTCATTGGCCTTCTTGTACGAATAAATTAGTAATCTGTACCACAATTTACTGTCTCTCTCCCTCTCTCTCTCACACACACATACACACATAATGGCACTGTCTTCTCTCTTTCCAACTGTAACATTTTGCTGCTTCCACATCTACATGGGATACTCTGCAAATCACATTTAAGTGCCTGGCAGAAGGTTCTTAGAACCACCTTTATACTATTTATCTCCCATTCCATTCTCGAATAGCACGCCGGAAGAAGGAACGCCTGAATCTCTCCGTTAGAGCACTGATTTCTCGTATTTTATTCTGATGATCATTTATACCTATGTAAGAGGGGGTCAACAATATATTTTCGCATTTGGAGGATAATCTTGGCGATTGGAGTTTCGTAAGTAGCCCACGCCGCAGCGATAAGCGCCGTTGTTGTAATGATTCCCATCCCAGATCCTGTATCATTTTCGTGACGCTGTCTCCCCTGTATCGTGACAATGCAAAACGAGCTGACCTTCTTTGGACTTTCCCGCGAGCTATAAGAAAGGAGAACTATAGAGAAATATCATAAAAGTGGTTCGATGAACCCTCTGCCATGCAATTCAATGTGACTTGGAGAGTATTTATGTAGATGTAGATATTAGTGCTTGAGAAATAAAACAAAAATGTTCAAATGTTTGTAAATCTAACGGACCAAACTGCGTGGTCATCAGTCCGTAGCTTACAAACTACTTAAACCTAGGTAAACTAACCTATTGACAAACACACACACCCATGCCCCAGGGAGGACTCGAACCTTCTAAGGCGAGCAACCGCGCGCTCCGCAGCGAGGCGCCTTAGCACAGTCAAATATACTCTGTGGCCTTAGATCGCTCGGCTACTCCACCGCGGCGAGAAATGAACCCCCCCCCCCCCCTCCCACCATGGCCCAGACGAACACTGAAAAGAAGAAACTATGTACGCCCCAGCAAGGAAGTCGCACCCCGAACACAAGCTGCGAGAGAGAAGAGTGTCGGTGAATTGGGAGCGCAGTCGCGAGTGTAGCGCAAGGCCTGCGCGGTGGAGTGTGTCGGCCGTTGCGAGCAACGCCCGCCAGCTGCTCGAGCCATCGCGTCGCCCCAGGCCGCTCAAGCCTCTGCTCTCCTCTCCGTTAATCGACGCACCTGGTTTGAGGCAGCACAGTTACACGAGATAGGATGTCGAGCTCCACCTCCTCTCGGCATATCAAGTAGTTTGGCCGAATGCTACCGAGTAACGTCCTCAGCAAACGCTGACAGTTGAACATCCCGTCATTATCAAGGAACGTTGTTGTTATGGTCTTCAGTCCGGAGACTGGTTTGATGCAGCTCTCCACGATACCCTATCCTGAGCAAGCCTCTTCATCTCCACATAAGAACGGCAACCTACATCTGTCTGAATCTGCTTACTGTATCCATCTCTCGGTCTTTCTCTGCGGTTTATACCCCACACACTTCCCTCCAAAGCTAAATTCACATTTCCTTGATGTCTAAGAATGTGTCCTACCAATCTATCACTTCTCTTAGTCAAGGTACGCCAGAAATTTCTTTCCTCCCCAATTCTGTTCAGTACCTCCTCATTAGTTACGCGATCCACCCGCCTAATCTTCAGCATTCTTCTGTAGCACCACATTTCAAAAGCCTCAATCCTCTTCCTGTCCGCACTGTTTATCGTCCATGTTTCACTCCCATACAAGGCAGCACTCCATACAAATGCCTTCATAAAGGACGTCCTTAGGCGTAAATCAATATTCGATGTTAACAAATTTCTTTTTTTCAAGAACGCTTTTCTACCCATTGCCATTCGGCATTTTATATCCTCTGTACTGCGACCATCATTTGTTATTTTACTGCCCATGTAACAAAACTCATCTACGTCCTTTATTGTTTCGTTACCTAATCTAATTGCTTCAGCATCACCTGATTTTCTTAGGCTGCACTCCATTACCCTAGTTTTGCTCTTGTTAATGTTCATCTTATATGCATCTTTCAACACACTGTCCATTCCGTTCAATTGCTCTTCCAGGTCCTTTGCTGGATCTGACAGAATTACTATGTCGTCGGCAAAACGCAATGCTTTTAATTCTTCCCCCCGAACTTTAATCCCTTCTCCAAATTTCTCCTTGCTTTCCTTTATAGCTTCCTCAACGTATGAAACGAGAAAACGCTCTACATGCCAACTTAAGCTCTCGGCGGACGAGCCTACAGCAATCTAAAACTATCACGAACGAAGACAGACATTGAATAAAAAGTTCTCGTGTTTCCGTCCGCGTCAAGTGGTAAAAACTCCACGAGCTTTCGGCCCACTGTCCAGCCACTCGTTGATCATTCCGGGGCAGTAATAGAAGAAAGCAAACGGAAAGCTGAAGTTCTAAATTTAACCTTTAAGAAATCTTTCACGCAAGAGGACCGCACAAATGTACCATCATTTGAGCAACGTACTAATTCCGAAATGGACTTAGTAACAGGTATTTCCTGCGCAGAGAAGCAGCTGAGAGAACTAAATACTAAAAAGTCTGCTGGTCCGGATGGATTACCAGTTCAGTTTTACAAAGAGTATTCTGCGGCATTGGCCCCATACTTAGCTTGCATTTATCGCGAATCTTTAATTGAGCGGAAAGTTCCTAGTGATTCGAGAGAAACGCAGGTGACTCCCGTTTAAAAGACAGGACAGAGAACTGACACACACAATTACAGGCCAATATCGTTGACATCAGTTTCATGTAGAATTTTGGAGCATATTCTCGGTTCGAATATAGTAAAAATTTACTTGAGACGGAGAGGCTTCTATCTATGAATCAGCATGGGTTTAGGAAACATCGTTCATGTGAAACTCAGGTTGAACTTTTCTCACATGACATCTTGCGAGCCATGGATGAAGAGCAACAGACGGATTGTGTTTTTCTCGATTTCAAAAAAATGTTCGACGCGGTGCCACACTGCAGACTGCTAACGAAGATACGAGCTTATTGAATAGATTAACATATTTGTGACTGGCTGGAAGACTTCCTAAGTAATAGAACGCAGTACGTTGTTCTCGACGGCGAGTGGTCATCAGAGACGAGTGTATCGTTAGGCGTGCCCCAGGGGAGTGTGATAGGACGGCTACTATTTTGTATCTATTTAAATGATCTGATGGATAGAGTAAGTTGTAATTTGCGGCTGTTTGCTGATTATGTTGTGGTTTAGGGGAGGGTGTCGTCTTTAACTGACTGTAATAGCATACAGGATGACTTAGACAAAATTTCTATTTGTTGCGCAGAATGGCAGCTAGCTCTCAATGTAGAAAAATGTAAGGTGATGCACATGAGTAGGAAAAACAATCCCATGATGTTCGAATACAGCATTAGTAGTGAGTTTCTTGATGCAGTCGCGTCGTTCAAATATCTAGGCATAACATTGCAGAGCGATATGAAAGAGAACGAACATGTAAGGACAGATGTGAGTAAGGCGGTCAGCCTACTTCGGTTTATTGGGAGAATTTTGGGACGATGAACTTCATCTGTAAAGGAGATCTCGTATAAATCGCTTGTATGATCACGTCTTGGGTATTGCTCAAGTGTTTGGGACCCGCAGCAGGTCAGTTTAAAGGAAGACATAGAAGCAGTTCAGAGGCGATCAGCTAGGTTTGTTACTAATAGGTTCGATCAATGTGCGAGTGTCACGGAAATGCCCCGGGAACTCAATTGGGGATCGCTGGAGGAAAACGACGTTGTTTCCGAGAATTTCTGTTGAGGAAATTTAGAGGGCCGGAATTTGAAGCTGAGTGCAGTACGATCTTGCTACCGCCTACTTACATTTCGCGTAGTGATAACAAAGACAAGTGATATTAGGGCTCGTACGGAGGCATATAGGCATTCTTTTTTTCCTCGTTCAATTTGGGAGTGGAATAGGAAAGGAAATACCTAGTAGTGGTACGGGGTACCCTCCGCCACGCACCTTACGGTGGACTGCGGAGTATGTACGTAGATGTAGAAGAACCCCATGGCGATTGTCAGGGCTGGCTGCTAGTACGGGCTTATATTCACTAGCTGCCGGCTGTGACGTCACTGGTGCCCCGCGACATCGCCATATATGGGCATACGGTGAGTCGATGTTCGATGCGCCCGCTGTAACTCCGCGATTGCTGGATCCCAACGCCTCGCTAAGCTGCAGGCCGCCGTCTCTGTTAAGGCTGTTATCAGTTGCTTTAATTTCGATGGCTTCTTCAATTATACAGTCCCAGACGCCATTAATGTGCCATGGTTTCATCAAATTTGATGCGATGACCGTTTACTGAAGCCTTCTCAGCTAAAGCAGTTTTTTCTGGCTGTCGTAAACGTACCTTTGAAGTTCCTTCCTGCATTGTTCGACAATTCGTACTGTTTGTCCGATATAAGACTGGCCACACTCACAAGGTATCTTGCAGACTCCAGGTGTTCTGAGACCTCTGCGTCTTTTAAGGGCCTCTGCCGAATTTTTTTCGGAGGCGTGGACTGATTTGATCTTGTGTCTCTCAAGCAGGCGGCTTGTTTTGCCCGAAACAGAACCACAGAACGGCAAAAGAGCGTCGTTTCGTCTTCCTCGTATGTGGTCTTATTAGGCTTCTTTCCTGAGATCGCATCACTTATAGTTCGTAGCCTTTATTCCTGAAGACCTTGTGTAGGTGGGTCAACTTACGTGGCAGGTTATCGGCATCTGATATTATTTTTGCACGATGTACCAATGTCTGTAATACTGTGTGATTCTGTGCCGGGTGATGATGGCTAAGGGAGTGCAAGTACAGATTGGTGTGGTATGGTTTTCTATAGACGCTGTGTCCAAGGCATCCTTTCCGTTTGTGACAGATGAGGTCGTCGAGGAAGAGCAGTGTATTGTCTGTTTCTACCTCCATGGTGAAATGGGTGTTACTGTTGATGCTCTTCAGATATTCCAAGAACTTGTCAATTTTTTTACGTCCGTGCGGCCAAATGACCACGTATCGGCAGAAACAAATAAGCTTTAATGGCACCGTGTCTAAGACAATTCTCCATGAAGAGGTTTGCAACAGCTGGAGCAAACGGGCTTCCCATTACAACTCCGTCCGTCTTACCGTTGTATAGAAAAGAGGAAGACGCAAGAGTGTGCCTAAATAGTTCGACCTCTTCACTTGCAAGGAACTGCGACACTAAGTCTAAAGAGTCTTTGATAGACACATTCGTAAACAACGCCACCATATTGAAAGTGACCATAATGTCCCTCTCAGCAATTCGAAGGTTTTTAATTCGGTTGATAAAATCGGCTGAATTCTTGATATACTGTTCACACCGCCCCGTATGTGGAGCGAGGATGTTGTCCAGGTATTTCGAAAGCTTGTATGTCGGTGAACCAATGGTGGAAACAATGAGTCGAAAAGCTGTCCCATCTTTGTAGATCTTCGGTAAAGCATTTGCTGTAGGTGGTCTAGATGCCTGTGGGGAAAGTTTCTAATCCACACTGTCTTCTACCGAAGAGTGCTTAAGAAGATCGATGTCTTTCTCATCATTGTTGATGTTGGATCGCGTGGGAGCTTCCGGTAAGTACCTTCGTCCAGTTAGGTGCAGATTTTTATCTAGACCTCGTATTCCATAATGACGGATGCGTTGGCCTTTTCAGCAGGAAGGACTACAATGCTCTCATCATTGCATAGGGCACGTAATCCCTTGCGTTCAGTCCTAGTCATGCTGCGTGCTGGTGGCTTTGATTTCGTTAGGATACTGCTCGTTTTACGTCGTATTTCGTCCAATGTTTCACTGGGAAGCTTTCGGACCACTTGTTCGACGCCACTTATTATGTGACAAATAGAAATGTCCCACAGTGAAGGTGCAAAATTCACGTTGTTACAGGTACACTGTACACAATTAGCACTACTAAAGAGCAGTCTACTATGCTCAGACGTTAGCGACAGCGAAATATTAATGAGCAATTAAGTTTGTGGAGTATCAGTAAGGTTGAAGTTTGGGGTGCACCTTTTATTTGTGTCACTTCAGGGGGAATTTTCGGAGCCTAATTCCCCTAATTCAGTGGTTCGTTATCCCTTATCTGAATTCCATATCAGACTTCTGGACCCGGAACCTATTCCGGGGCTATGGGTCGATTATCCCCACGTATTGTAAGTGTTGGTTTATTCCTCGTAGAAGGTCGAGTTTGGTGTGAAGTTTCCGGACCTCTCTCGTACTAACTTGTCCAACATGTGCAGTTCCCGATGCGTATGTCTGTTTCACCGAATACACCTGTTTTGAACTACTTGGAGATGTCGGCGTTGGGTGCGGCTAACCACTCTCCAGGATGTGCTGCCAAAGAGCAATTTAGCTTGTACTGTTTCAAGGTAGAGGCGGATTTTCGTACGAATAGGGAGTTCCCGACTGAATAAGAAGGGGACGATTTCCTTGGCATTCACGGTCGCTTTGTTGCTGAGATCGGAGATGTGATGATGGTAGAAGAGGCCACGGTCCATCGTCACCCCAAGATAGCGTACAGGGGGGCTCCAGGAGATGTTCCTGTTGTAGAGTCGCAAGGTTTGTCTATATCCGATCTCTTCTTGGTGGAGTTCGCTGCCACCGCCTGGATTGATTTTCATCTTGTTGAGCCAACACCATAGCACTAAGCTGTCCAGTTGGGCCTGAGGGCTATTGATGCTCGTATCCGCGAATTGAGCACGTTGGACAGTAGGTAGTTTCGGCATGTAGTTTACGTACATGGTGAGCTGTAGGGGGGGGGGGGGGGGGAGGGGAGTTCACTGAGCCCTGCGGATCCTCTATGAGAACTCTGCGAATGTGTCATCCTTTTATATCTTTTGTATATGACACACCCGACATCTGTAACCATGCATGTCGCTTTAGTATATGACACTACCGTCACCTGTAACCATGCATGTCGCTATCTCATGACTCAGTGTACAGTAGTACTGGGCTTAACAGAAGGTGAGAGGTTAATGTACCTGAGCGACTTGGCTGACAGTAGCGGTGCGTAGCGAGGCGCCTAATGGAACAAAGCCTGCTGCGACTACGGCTGCTTCCTGTGCTGGCCGGCAGAGGTGGGCGTTCCCTGCCCTGCCCTGCCGTGACGACGCTTCGCTTCCCCTCTGTCTGCGCTATGCCTTTGTTCTGACCGTCTGGCTCTCTCTCTCTCTCTGTCTCTCTCTACTCTCTTTCTTTCTACCTACCAACCCTCTCTCTCTCTCTCTCCTCTCTCTCTCTCTCTCTCTCTCTCTCTCTCTCTGCTCTGTTTCTCTCTCTCTCTCTCTCTTTGTTTTTCTGTGTGTGCCGTTACACCACAGATATGCTCACCCGAGCCACATTCCCACTTTCTTAAACCATCGCAGCGCTGAAAATGAATTCTGTGTAGCTTCTAAAAGTACCTACTGCTGCCACCTTAATGACCAGACAGTTATTTGCTAGCAAAAGAGTAAAGCATGGCCAAACAACCGCATCTATTCAAGTGTATCACTCTCTGGCGGTAACTCATTCCTGTTGCTCTGTATAGGAACCATAATAAAATGCCACGTGGCAAAATACGATGGAATGTCCCAAGCATGCAGCGCCTTTTGTAACTCGGCAGTGGCTCTTGCAGGCCCTGGACAACGAGTAATTTCACGTTTGATGATGTCCGACACGTGTTCAGTGGACCAGAGATTTACTGACCTTGCTGGGTACGGTAGAAGTTGTAGATCATGAAGTGCATGCTGCCTCATGCATTATCCTGCTGAATTGGTGTCATCTTGCTGTCGAAGAAATTGCTGTGATCACGGGGATGCCAAATGCCGTGCAATATCCGTCGCTTTACCCTCTAGAAATGCTAAATCTGATCGTCTGCTCCCCAATCCACCTTGAAGGCCTGGGTGGGGGATTGTTGGGCGAATGCACTCCAGCATATCCAGGTGGCCAGGTGTACGCCACACGCCAGTAACTTACGTAGAACACTCGCATGCAGACAGAACGTACTCTCAACACTGAGTACAAATGAGTGCTAATCAAATCTCCAGTCAACGTTATCGACACTACTGCTACCGTGCTTGTCGGTGTCCTGCGAGCCTGGTCGGAGACACACGAGATCTAATTCCCGCTGCAAGCACACGGTTCCCAATAGATCTTTATGAAGCAAGTGCTACAAGGACTCGAACGGCTACATCTGTTCACATAATTGAAAAGTACCACATCTAGATCTTTAGGTTTCAACAGTTTC
Organism: Locusta migratoria; assembly: GCA_026315105.1. Taxonomy (NCBI): domain Eukaryota; kingdom Metazoa; phylum Arthropoda; class Insecta; order Orthoptera; family Acrididae; genus Locusta; species Locusta migratoria. The sequence continues at coordinate 317,575,754 of CM048748.1, read as the reverse complement.
TAGCACATATTTTAATGAAAGCTGACATTTCGATTACACATAGTGGGCATATGATAAGTGAGAATGAACAGTTCAAATTTTTAGATGCTCAGATAGTAAGCTGTCGTGGAAAGTCTATGTTCAGGCTCTTGTTCAAAAACTAAATTCTGTTTTATTTACCATTAGAACAATATTTGAAATAAGTGATTTTTCAACAGGAAAAGTAGTGTACTATGCTTACCTTCATTCACTTATGACGTACGCCGTTATTTTTTGGAGTAACAAGACAGATACAAAAAGGATATTTTTGGCTCAGAAACGGGCGGTTCGAGCAATATGTGGTTAAATTCACGATCGTCATCTCAGTAATCTGAAAATCCTGACACTGGTGTCACAATACGTATTTTCTTTAATGTCGTTTGTTGTTAAAAACATCAGCTTACTCCCACGAGTTAGCAGCTTGCACTCGGTGAATACTAGGCAGATGTCGTATCTAAATTGGAATCTCACCACCTTGACACTTGTCCAGAAAGGTGTGCTGTATTCTGCAGTATCCATTTTCAATAAGCTGCCACAAGAACTCAGGAATCTTAGTACTAACCCACGCACTTTCAAAACTCAATTGAAGAGTTACCTCATGGCTCACTCCTTTCAATCTGTCGAGAAACTCCTGTCATGTGCATAGGACTACTTGAAGTTTTTCTATTACCATTCTTGTGTTAAACTTCATGTATTGACTTCTTCCATGACTATGGAGTCTTACTCCTTAATTAGGTCCTGCGGAAAAGAAAACCATATTATTATTATTATTAGATGTGAATGTGTCGCCGAACATTATTGAAAGTCGTGACGAACAACCGATTCATTGCACCTCACATGTGCCATAATTCGTCGCTACGACCATCCAGCTTGACGAATGCCCACAATGCGATCTGGCTGAAGGTGTAAAACGTGACTACTTTCTCGTCAGTGGTGCATGGTTGTACCCTAGAATGAACGATGCAAACAGTGTTCCCCTTTGACCTCGGTTCCGTTACTGTCTGCACAATCAAAACAGTGACTTCCCAGAGAGGCCTCCTGGCCGTAATCTGATTATCGATCAGCGTGAATCACTGACACGGCATACCCTCAGTGAGCGCATATTACAGTCCATTGCCATTTAATTTATTATTTGAAGACACTGCATTTTTTTCGGCTGTGTGGATGGTGCGGTGGGCCGCCAGTGACGGCCTATTGGGAAGAAGCCGCCCAGCCACCATGCTGCAAGCTTTTCTAGCCACACTCAACTCTAGACAGGTGCATTCAATAAGGCCACAGATAGCTCATTTTTGCCTTCTGGTCATATAAGGCTTATACTGCGTCATACCTCGTACCTGCATCTAGGAGCAATTTCAACGATTACGAAAGTTTATTGTAACTGTCTTTCGTCTTCCACTCAGTTATGAATAACTGTATCCACAACCCCACAGCCTCTTTACTAATCAGTTTTTGTTTTCCACCTATCACAGTATATTTTAACTTTCTTGTGATTATATGGAACGCCGAACGCCTAAAAGACTGTTACCTTCCTTGGAACTTTTTTATTTAATGGATTTAATCGCAAAGGGAAGGGTGAAAATAATTATCAGGATTCTGAACATATGTATGATAATTCTGAAATGGGTACGTCGACGTTCTGTCATACCATTTGTGCAATCACGCTACGAAATCATCTCAGAAATCACCCTTCACTGCTCTGTTCACTCTCAGGGCTCCCTCTCACCGGCTGCACAAAATATACCACTGAGCGGACTGTGGCTCACTGACTGAACGACAGAGACATCTGCTTGTAACAAACTCGCTGGTGGTCAAAGGGTTACACATCACCACGTTCAGGTTTCCAAGGATCGACTCAGCGGCATAAGTAACAAAAAACTACCATCTCTTCTAATATTGACACATTTCAATAGGCAAAACTCAAAACAGAATTCAAATGTCAGGATCGATAGTCGATTGATAATAAATCGCTCATGACAAAGAAGCCTAATCTGATATTCCGATGATGTCTCACGCACGACAAACTTGGATAAAGTTTTTGTAATAAACGGATTCTTGTTGTTTAGAGACCTGGAGCTGCGTTAAAGGCTTAGTCAGCTGACCCATCACTACTTCTCGATAACGTACGCTATTTAATCAAAAGTATCTGGACACCCACAAAAACATTCGTTTTTCATATTGGGTGTATTGTGCTATTACCTTCCGCCAGGTACGCCATATCAGTGACCGCAGTAGTCAATAGACGTGAGAGAGCCAAATCGGATGCTCCGTGGAACTCACGGACTTCGAACGTGGTCAGGTGATTGGGTGTCACTTGTGTCAGAAGTCTGAGCGCGAGATTTCCACACCCCTAAACATTCCTAGGTCCACCGTTTCTGATGTGATAGTGAAGTGGAAACGTGGGCACGTAAAACACGAAAGGTACAGGCCGACGTCTGTTGAGTGACAAAGATCGACGAGAGTTGAAGAGGGTCGTACAGTGTAATAGGTAGGCATCTATCCAGACTATCACACAGGAATTCCAAACTGAATCAATATTCACTCGAAATTCTGCAACAGTCAGGAGGGATGTGAGAAAACTTGGATTTCTTGGTCGAGCGGTTGCACATAAGCCACACATCATGCATCTGAAGGAACTGAGATACCAACAGCCGTATGTATAATAAAATATTTATTGTATCACAGCCAGTTTCGGCATTCCACTATGCCATCTTCAGGTCCCTACATCGGAGCATAATATCCAAAAGTAGGAATATTAAAAGTGGATTCATGGACTTCTGTCTCTTAGTGGGAAACAAGAGACAGAATTCCACGAATCCAGTTTTAGTATCCCTACATTTGGATATTACGCTCCGATGTAGGGACCTGAAGATGGCATAGTGGAATGCCGAAACTGGTAGTTGGTATCTCAGTTCCTTCAGACTCTTGACCAGCCGGTGTCCCGTTTCCACCACCAATGATGGATTCAATAAGACTTATCACGTCATGCAGGTCAAGGGCAAACGACGCATTGCTTGGTGTGATGAGCGTAAAAACTGATGTGGAAAAACGTTGTGTGGAGTGACCAATTACCGTATACCATGTGTCCATCCGATGGCAGGGTGTGGGTGAACGTGATCTGCCAGCATGTGTAGTGCCAACAGCAAAATTCGGAGGCTGTGGTGTTATGGTGTGGTCGCGTTTTTAGTGGAGGGGGCTTGCATCCCTTGTTTTACTTGGCACTGTCACAGCACAGTCCTACCTTGATGTTTTAAGCACCTACTTGTTTCCCACTGTTGAAGAGCAATTCGAACATGGCGATTGCATATTTCAACACGATGGACCACCTGTTCATAACGTATGGCCTGTGGCAGAGTGACGGACTGGTCTGATCAGAGTCCTGACTCGAATCCTATAGAACACGTTTGGGACGTTTTGGAATAATGGCTCCGTGCCAGTCATCACCAACCTACATCGATACCACTCCGCAGTGCAGCACTCCGTGAAAAATGGGCTGCCATTCCCCAAGACACCTTCCATTACTTGACTGTATGTATGCCTGCGAGACTGGAAGCTGTTATCAAGGCTAAGGGTGGGATAACTCCATGCTGAATTTCAGCATTTCAGCCAGGTGTCCGGATAATTCTGATCACATAGTGTACCATTTTTCCGTTGCTTCGCGCTCTTAGCTCCCGTAACCCGCTTCCGCAGTGGTGCAAACTGCACACGGAGCACTTGAAAAAGTTGCGAGGTTTTTTTTTTTCGTATTACCGTACAGATGCTTAGTTGGCCGGAATGTAGTACACGGAGAGGTGGGGTGAGCGGCGCCGCGGAGCGTGTCGAGTGGACGTTAATCCGTGGCGGCGCGGCGATCCGGAAGCCGTGCAGTGGCTTCCGGGCGGAGAGCGGCCGCGGCTTTGATTGGCGGGCGGGGGCGGGGGCGGGGGCCAGCAGGTAGCGGGCGCGTTGCGGCGCCAGTCGACGCCGGGCAGCCGCGGCCGCAGCAGCCATGTGGTGCTTCCTCATGAAAGGGCAAGTCTCATCGCGTGCGCGGACACAAACACAGTGCCGATCTGTTTACTTACTGGTGACACCGCCGATTCCAAAAGGAATCCAATTTTCGTCCATAGGTTTCAAACGTCTAATTACCTTACAAATGTGTTAATGTACGAAATATTTCACGGTTTTTTAACCGTGTTCAAAGCGTGTTCGAAGTCACTAAGTGTTCTCAGTTGGATATGGAGTAATTTGCGCTCCAGTTTGGGCAATGTTTACTTCATGGTATCTCCTGAACTATGTGTCGTACTGTGATATAATATTTCAGGTAGATTGTGTGAGATACGTGGATAATGTCTTCAAAATATAAACATAACTGTTTTACTGCTAGCCAGTGTAAGCACAGGAGACGTTTTGACCTGTCTCAATGTCTCTCACAGTGTATTTCCTGAACCATGGGTGTAGCTAGAGAGAGGGTTTCCGGGGTTGATACCCCTCCCGAAATGTTGAGAAATCTAACAACAAATGGCATCATTCTGTAATCTGGATACAGCCCGCTTACATTTTGCGGAGGTTGGGAAGTTCAAATGTTTGTTAATATTATGGGACTTAACTACGGGGTCATCAGTCCCTAAACTTACAAACTACTTATGAACTACCTTATACTAAGGACGACACAAACATCCATGCCCGAGGGGGGATTCGAACCCCCGACCGTAGTGGCCGTGCAGACCGTGACTGGAGCGCCTTAGTCCTCTCGGCCACCACGGCCGGCTGGTTGGGAAGCCCTTACACATGCTACATACAATATTGATTCCACTTCCCATACTTTTTGAAGGCCTGAAGAAAGACATTAATGGCTATTGGTATGTTTCGGATGAAGAGGTGAAATCTAAGTGAGTGCTACTAAATCACTTCGACAGCTAGCTGCATTGATTTACTCGTAACATGTGCGTTTATGTTACTTTGACTACTTTAGTATACCTCCTTTCCCATATAAATCACCTACTACCGTTGCATTAAGAGTAACTTTATGAAACGATCAGAGGTACAATAGTGACATTTACTGCATCGGGTAGGTCACGGAAGCACTATATAGCTGACCAGCTGTGAGCGGCTTGTTGCTCGTAGTGCATAATAATTTTAAGGAATTTTTTTATATTTTTTTTTCTCAGTATATACTCACTATATATTAATCGTGGTGTTTTTATAGCTTCATATAAAGTCATGCATTAAAGGGTTAAACTGCTGTGGTATTCTACTCATTACGATAAATAATCTTATTTAAAATTTAACACGGTAAGTCACGGTAAATATTACTATTGGAGACTGGATGTTTGCCTTGAAGCTGACGCTACTCGAAAATTAGGACAGTGAGCTACTTCCGGCAAACTTTCATCCTTTACGAAACCTTTTTTCACCTACGGTCCCAACTAGTTTCATGCGGTCAAACTTCAACACTTGTCACTTACTTTTATTTGTTCATATATATATGATCGCTGTTAAATAATTTTAGATGATCGGTTTCGATAAACCTAGTTGTCATCGTCAGGCCTGCAAGTAGAGGAATTGACGAGCTTGCCTCACAGTGGGTTAAATGTATTAACAGTTATGGTGATTAATACTGAAATAATGATAGGTTTACTTACATTTTTGCCAGATGTCTCTTTTAATGTGTTTGAACCTTATAGATGAGTGAAACTTGCCTGTTTCACAATCACTAGGAACAATTCCTTGCTCAAGGTACCCACGGTAAATTATCCGGTACAAATTCTATCTAGAAACTGTCAGTGACGCTGTCGGGCTTTGGAGCTTCAATGTGCTTCTGAAATATGAGCTGTTTTCCAACATCACTATCAGTAATTACAATGTCAGTCAGCAATATCTTTTGACGTTCCTTTGTAAATCAGTTAAGTTTTATGTCTAGTCAAAGGGTATCCTTATGCTTATTTTCTGCCACTGACAGCTTTCACAAAAATTTGGGTTGGGGAGTGCTTCCCTATAATACTTCACGAGTTACAGAAACGTTCATGCACTGCCTGTCTGACGCCATCCATGTTTCAATCCACTTTTGCGTATCTTCATGACATGATCTACCTTATCCCAATTTTGGAGAATATGTAGATTCTTAAGAATTTTCCTAATATTGTTTCTACACAACTATGAATCTTGTATTCTGTTCTCTGGAATGAAATATTGTATATACAGCTTAAGTACCGTTTGTAGTTCTATTACGAGTACACTTTATGTACACGCATTGAAAACTCATTCCGAAATGACATCCTTACTACGCCTATGATCTGAACTATGGCAACGCAGTGAAATAATTTTCCATTTGTACTGAAGATAATGTAAGTACTGTCTAAAAGGTATGTTCTATATGCTGACATCATTAAAAGCATGTTGTTATTTGTTGAGAAATATATATGCCAAGATCGCTGTAGAATATTTTATTTCAGATGATCGGTTTCCACAAACTTATTTGTCATCGTCAGGTCTGCAACTATACATTTTTTTTATAAAAATAGCGCCTTTCCATACATAATTTACAACTGAACATTTCAACCGTGTTGTGTCTTGCTTTACAGGAATTTGCATCTGCTCGTCTTTTATGACTTAATAGAGTCTATAGATGACGAACAGATGCAAATCCCTGTGCAATTGTAAATCACGTATGACAACTAGGATCGTCGAAACCGATCATCTAAAATTATTGAATATATATATATATATATATATATATATATATATATATATATATATATATATATAGGGTGTTTCACTAAGTGTGTTTGCCTCTGTAACTTATAAAATAATAGGTGACGGGAAATTTTAATGCTGTAGGTCAACACAAGAAATGTTACACTTTCTGCGGAGCTATGAACATAGTTTATTGTATCATTTTCCAAAGAGTTACACCACAAAGATTTTTTTTAAATGGAACAATAGTTTTTTTTCTATCGTGTATTGGATTCGTTTAAACCAGCTGCGTCCAAATCAATTTAAACTACATTCCTATCACTGTTAGTTTGGGAGCTACCACCCTTCAAAGTTCCGGGGGCGGAGGCTACGATAGCGTAGTTGACTGGCCGAGTGGCTACCCCCTGTGGCACGGCCCACTGCCTCATGACCACCAGCCAGTTAGCTACGCTGTCGTAGCCTCCGCCCCCTAATCTTTGAAGGGTTGTAGCTGCCAAATTAAACGTGATAGGAATGTAGTTTCAATTGATTTGGACACACCTGGTTTCAACGAATCCAATGCACGATAGAAAAAACTATTGTTCCATTTAAAAAATTATATCTTTGTGCTGTAACTCTTTGGAAAATGATCAATAAACTATGTTCATAGTTCCGCAGAAAGTATAACATTTCTTGTGTTGACCTACCGCATTAAAATTTCCCGTCACCTATTATTTTATAAAAACTATATATATGTTTTGAATAAAGTGGCACGTGCTGAAGTTTGACCGCACGAACATCAAAAACGTAGTAAGAGATCAACTTTTTTTTCCATTCATCATTTCGTGGGGACCGTAGGTGACAAAAGGTTTCGTAAAGGTTTGAGATTTGTTGGAAGTAGCTCAGTGTCCTAATTTTCGAGTAATGACTGAACAAATTTGAGTGGCGTCAGCTTCATGGCAAACACCCAGTCTCCAATGGTAATATTTACCGTGACTCACCGTGTTAAATTTTAAATAAGATTATTTATCGTAATAACTTTATTTGAAGCTATAAAAACACCACGATTGATATATAGTGAGTATATCCTGAGAAAAATATATTTTTTTTAATTCCTTAAAATTATTATGCATTACGAGCAACAATTCGCTCATAGCTGGTCAGCTGTATAGCTTCCATGATGTACCTAATGCAGTAAAAGTCACTATTGTGCCGCTGATCGTTTCATAAAGTAACTCTTAATGCAACGGTAGTATGTGATTTACATGGAAAAGGAGGTATACTAAAGTAGTCAAAGTAAACAAACGCATATGTTACGAGTAAATCAATGCAGCTAGCTGTCGAAGTGATTCAGTACCACTTTGCGACTTACAATTTCTGGGACGTGCTTGTTGCATATGTAACACTAGGTATACAAGCAGCTGTAAAGGGTTCAAGATTATCGCTGAGTGAAACGGGTTGTAAGTAAAGAAATATGCATTACTAACGTTTTTGGTGGGTTGAACGCTATGTAACACTCATTACAGGAATATTTGATTTTTCTTAATGAAAATGAGTGTTCCTGATTCATTGATATTACCCGAAATAAACTTTAAAAACAGTGTATGACTTGCATAAAAATATTAGGCCGTGTTTAGCTAAGGTATGATGACGGGTTGGCATGGATCGTTTGAAATAGACTGAGAGGCTACACAGGACGATCAAAGTCATGCTGCGTGAGCCGATTAACACTCACTGTATTGGGGATGGAATACACTTGTGTGTTAACTTGCCTTCAAACTTTGAACGGTCATGAATAAATCTTATAAATCAATACAGTGTTTCGTCAATTTTTTCAAAACTAGGTCTACAACTGCATTCTGAGTTTGTAATCGGATTCCACCATATACACACAAATTTTTCTCTGTACCTCCTACTAAGTGAAAAGAGAGAAGTCGATAACACTCTAAATAGCCGGTTCAAGAAATTACACGAAATGTATGTCAGAAGAGAGAATATCAATTTTTAACCGTTTCTGAATCTAAGCTCTCATAATTTTGTCAGTGAGATACTCGACGAGTCATTATCTTTTGATTGTAGCGTTTCCCTCTTCGATCCGACGAACATTCTTCTCGTTAATTCGATGTTGTTAGGATAGCAGACTGAACCGTTCTTAACAGTTGGCCGAATAAGGATTTTAAATGCTACTTCTTTCTTGTTTGAACTGCACTTTTTTAGGTTGCTTCCCATAAGCCCAAATATGATATGCTTGAAATTATGTGGACTATCCAGTTATATACAACCTCTGATAATAAAGGTCGGTGAGTAGTCCAGCTCCATTAACGTAGGTGAACTATGAACTTCATTTATCTTTTTGTTCTTGGAAAGTCGCCTCCCATAACTGTGCACCGCTGAGCTCTGCGATACATGTCCTGGAAGGACGATTTCTTCCTTTGGAATGGTGTTCAAAAGCCTCGTGACGTTTCGTTGGATGTCATTAATATTATGAAATCTCTTTCCTTTCAAGGTGAGTTTGATTCGAGGGAATAGAAAGACGTCTAGAGGACTGAGATCCGGTGAGTATGGCGGATGTTCAAGTTGCAACACCAATCTTGTTGCCAGTAACTGTTCCACGGTATCGGCTGTGTGTGGGAGAGCACTGTCGTGCATCTTTAACACCCACTACACTCGTCAGATCTCAATGCTCCAGACGTCTTCCTATTCTCTCGACTCAAACCCGCTTTGAAAAACGTTTTGACGATATTTCTGACATACGACGAAATCTGACGAGGCTTTTGAACGCCATCCCAAAGGAAGACTTTATACAAAGTTGACAGTGTATGTCTCACAGAGCTCAACGGTGCATAGTTATGGCAGACGATGTTTTTGAAGGACAGTAAGGTACCGAAGCTCGTTGTTAATGTTGGATATGGGTCCACATTCTAACCATTTGTGAGATCCAGAATGAAACTTTCACTCTGCAGCGGTGTGTTTTCTGATATAAAACTTCCTGGCATATTAAAATTGTATGCCGGAACTGGGACTCGAACTTGGGACCTTTCCCTTTCGCGGACAAGCGCTCTACCGACTGAGCTATCCCGACACGACTCACAATGCCGCCTCATAACTTTACTTCCGCCAGTACCTCGCCTCCTAGAGCGCTTGCCCCCAAGGCAAAGATCCCAGGTTCGAGTCCTGGTTCCGGCACATAATTTTAATCTGCCAGGAAGTTTCATTTGTGAGATAATTACGTATGTGTGTTCATCAGCCGCGGGTAAGTTTAGTATAAAATAGTCTCCCAGGCAGCACAAATAAATTTCAAACGTAAAGCAATTAAAAACTTTGTGCTGTTTACGTGAGTATGAAAGAAGTTCCATTGTTGAAATGCGGTGCGTAAACACTAGAAGCGGGGAATAATAGAATTTTAATGAGTGAAATTAGTTAATAAAGTAGTTCAGAAAGCCGCGGTGGACTAGCCGAGCGGTCTAAGGTGCCTCACTGCGGAGCGCGCGGTTGTTCGCCGTCGGAGGTTCGAGTGCATGGGTGTTTGTGTTGTCCTTAGGTTAGTTTACCTTAGTTTAAGTAGTTTGTAAGCTACGGACTGACGACCACGCAGTTTGGTCCGATAGATTTATAAACATCTGAACAAACATTTATTTCAGAAACGAAGTTTTATTATTTTTATTATTGTTAATTTATTATTATTTTTGTGATCACTATGTGTTTTTTGACATGATGATTAAGAAACAGGCGACAGTGAGACGGTGTATTGCATTAGGTAGAACTCGAGTATCGGTTGCTTCTGGAGACGGTGTGAGCGGTCGGAACACAATTGCGTGCAACAGGTGTCGCTGTGTAGCTTACAGGTGTGGTTACCGCGGCGCCCTCCCGCGAGTTTGACCGCACTGCCGCGTGGGAGTCACAGAGTGGGGCTCGACCGGGAGTGGGGGGGGGGAGGGGGGTCGGAGGGGGAGGATGCGGGGGCGGCGGCGCGTGACGCCGCTGCGGCGGCCCGGCGCTGCGCTCGCCGAGGCCGCTGCTGCGGGCCGTGTTCTCCGGAAGTCACCGCTTACTGCCCCCTTTCCGGCCGCAGTCTGGCAGAAACGACCAATATTGGATTATGGAACTGTCGTGTCAAACACCTGTAGTCTCCCGCGAAACAGAACCTGTCCGTCGTTAGAGCAATAATTTTCGATAAGTCAGACCACTCTTTGTATCCAGTTTCTATCAAAATGTGGGCGAAAGTTGTGTTGCGTTAGTTTTGGTCAGTACCGCATATTAATTTCAATACACCCTGTAATTTCAGATATACAATACATATTAAACCTTATTTATCACAAAATATAACTGTATTAACTCATTAAATATAATACAGTAGAACCCGTCTAATCCGACCCTGGATGGTTCGTCACTCCGAATAGTCCGAGCGTGCTCTAGCTCGCGAGCTTGTGCCGACTTGTCACTGACTGGACACCTGTCGGACCAATGTTGCGGTGTCTATTGCTTTCCATATTGTGATACTGTACGTTGTAGAGCAGTTTAACCTTTCATACAATGTAAACTTTCACGGCCGGCGTTGTCTTCAGGTAAAATTCCCGAGCTGTTGGGCCGTGGTCCAGATGTAAAACTTCATCCCGACGTTTCGTCTCCAACTGCGGGAGACATCTTCAAGGGTCTTCCGGCTACTTCCCAACAGTAGCCGGAAGACCCTTGAAGATGTCTCCTGCAGTTGGAGACGAAACGTCGGGAGGAAGTTTTACATCTGGACCACGGCCCATCAGCCCGGAAACTATACCTGAAGTTTAACCTTTGTTGGGATTAAATAACGTCGTTGTTTGCTTTATTCCGTGTTCCCAACAGTACTTACTACATCCATTGTGTGTACAGTTGTCTGTTTTTCAACATGTCTGGATTCAAACGTAAACGCGTAACTTTTTGACTAAATGAAAAGTTAGCAGTGCTGCAAAGACTGAGCACAGGAGAATCGTTCTTAAAAAATTGCAAAGGAAATGCATGTAGGTGTTACGACTATTAAGGATTGGAGGAAGAATCGGAAAGACATTGAATCCTATACAGTTACTCTTGATGGTGAAAACACTCTCATGAATCTCACAAATTTAAAAAGCCTAAACTTGAACTGCTTGATAACGCACTGTGGATGTGGTTTTGTTAGGAAAGAAGGAACTCCAACATCCGGGCCAATTCTCAAAGAAAAAGCATTAGTTTTGCACAAAACACTGGAAGCCGAAATTAAATTTACTGCCAGTTAAGGCTGGATTGATCGTAGGAAAACTCATCACGGTGTCCGATTTGTTTCTACAGTAAGTACAGTACAGTACTGTAATTTGTATGTCGTTGTTCTTTTTAAAACCAATAAATTACGTGTTATATTGTGTGTAGGCGTGTTTTAGTTAATATATTGTTGGACACTGTGTAAAAAACATATTTTTATGTTTCTGTAGACGTCTTTTAGTTCTTAAATCGTTTAATTTTTTTTTTACTAAATGTCTTCTTATATTTTTGCGATAAATATTAGATGTTTCGGATAATCAGACCTTTTTGTAGTTCCAACCATGATCCCGGTCCCGAAGGTGACGAATTAGAGGGGTTGTACTGTACGATCATAATTATTATATTTTACTTTCATTAAAGTAGCCTCCTTTGGATTTAATGACTGTGTCACGAACTCGAGGCATGCGCTCAATCAGTTTTTGTTGGTATCGTGGATCTATATGATTCCACACATCCTTAACAATATTACGGTGATGTTCCTTTCTGGATATATTAACTTCCATGATACATCTCTCTACTTCATCCCAGACCATTTCAATGGGATTACAAAAATGAACCCTTTCCCTATTAAGCGCAGTTCACGTGGTATTGCATGATACTGAAGTGTGCGGTGGTACTGCTTCTGATCCATACATCCTTCTGTTTTCATAATGTCGTCAACTCTATCTCCGGAGAAACATCTCCAAACCATAACAGAACCTCCACCGTGTTTAACTCTAGGCAGAACACACTGCTGAGCTACCCTTTCCCCTACAGATCGGCGAACAAGTAATCTTCTGGTTTCAAAAATATATAATTTCGATTCATCGCTGAATAACACCTTTGTTCACTCTTCCGATGTCCAGCTACGATGTTTTCTAGCCCATTCTAGTCTCTTCTGTTTATTCATGAGTCTTAGAAGAGGTTTTCTTGCTGTGACACATCATTTCAAGCCGGTAACAGATATTTTTGGTGTGTTCATTTCTACCAATTCTGCACGAATTTAGGGCGCTGTTTCGAATCTGTTTCTCTTACTGGCAATTCTTATATATTTATCATTGCCTTTAGTTGTTTTACGAGGCCATCCTGGTCGTGGTATGACGTTATTGCTACCTGTTATCCTTTGGCGGTGAACGGTCTACTGCACTCCCCCTACAGACACACTACTCTGTTCCGCAATTTGGCGATAAGAAAAATCTGCTTGGCTAAGTGCTACAATTGCAGCACATTTTTCTACATCTATATCTACGTAGAATACTCTGCAAATCACATTTAAGTGCCTGGCATAACTTTTCTCTACCGTTCCATTCTCTAATAGCGCACGCGGGAAGAACGAACAACTAAATCGTTGCACTCGTGGAGCCATACTGGTGATGTGAACATTTCAGCTGTCACGAAGGAACTGACGTGCAGGAACCACATGTTATGTATCGTAGCAATGCTTGCCGTTCACTGTGGACATCACATGACTACAGGGAACAACTTAAATGTACAAGTGCGGCGTCCGGCGACAAATAGGTAAACAAACACATCAAATATGTATTACTCGGACATTATACTGTGGCAGTCTGCCGCGACCGTAAAAAAATAAGGAAAAGAAACAGAAAGACGCTCTTCTTTTTCTGTAGAAAGACAAATCAAATTACGTAAGACTTCCTTCTCCAAAGCAAACGACTGTTTCGAAAGCGATTTTACCACTTTTGTACACTGAATAATTTGTTTATGCTTACAGTAGACTACCACGTTATAGTGTCCGCGTAATATATAACGGTGATGCACACAACATTGTTTGTTGGATACTATTGTATCACAATACTCAATACAAAAGTCATGACATCTGTACAACTGTTGTACTATTCCTTTCCTTCCTCAACCGTACCATCGGAATTAGACCTTATCTACAGAGAACTAGATGTCAGTTATTGGGTGTATTGAAATCAACAAGCGGTAGTGTATCTCAAGAATGTCTGCAGTCAATATGAAGCCGTAGTCTAAGCATGATCATTCTCGTGGGAGCACGCCGTTACTTTTCTACGACATTCGAAATGCTTTGGACCAATGCAGTGGAGCATTTCCTGACTTCCAAAAAGCATTTGAATCATTACCAAACATGCCCGTATTATCAAAAACACGATCGCATCAGTATCGAACCAAAATTGGAGTTGGGTTGAGATTTTCTTGTTGAGAAGGACACTGCATATTACATTGGTAGGAGATACATCGTCTGATGTTACTATTAGATCAGATGTTCCAGAGGAAAATGTGTAGGGAACCTTACTCTTCATTAATGGTGACTTTGTAAACAATACTAATATTTTACGAACTTAAACATGACTGGATGCAGCAACTGTAGATATAGAATTTTTGTACAAAAACTAAAGAGCCAATCACTTGCGAATAGTGAAATGTTTAATACAAAGCACTTGATCTAGAGAGCAATATGGATTGGAACGAGTGAAACATGCTGAATTGCATGAAAGTTCAGTGGTATATAACTAGAGAAATGCAGTCAGTTAACAAAGATAATTTCTAACAAAGCATTGATGTGACGCTTCGTCCTTATTGCTTTATCTAATGAAATTCCAGACATTTTGTCGTATTGACGTAATTTACAATCTCTGACAGTAAATTCCGGTGAATAGTCCTGTAACATTAACCTAGATGAACTATGAACAAATGTTGAAAATAGTATACTCCCATACCTATGACCCGCTGAGCTCTGTGATACATGTCCTGGAAACTGTCTTTCTTTGGGATGGTGTTTAGAAGCCTCGTCACATTTCATTGGAAGTCAGGAATCGTTTCATTAATCTTACCCCTGCTCCTTCTCTCCTGTTATTCTCAGGCCTCACCGGTGTCCCATTCTTACCGTCCAAATATGCATCGTCACATTAATATAGAGTTATGCCATTTTGAAGAACCATCTCATACAATCTGGCGAAATTATTCAAGAGCAAAGGTGTTAAAATTGCCTTTAGGGCCCACAACAAACCAGAGCAGAGAGATGAATGTTCAAATGTCTGTTAAGCTTATGGGACCGGGGTCATCAGTCCCTAAACTTACAAACTACTTATAAACCACCTTATACTAAAGACAACACAAACATCCATGCCCGAGAGAGGATTCGAACCCCCGACGGAGAACGGCCTCGTGTATCGGAGCATAGCGCCTCAAGCAGAGAGAGAAAAAGATTGAACCAGGAGAACTGGCTGGGGAAAGCGGTAGTTCACGAAATAAAATGTCAGGTCTGTGAATTGTATGTTTGGTTCGTGAGTCCTCGAATTAGAGCTTCGTATTTTAATATGTGCTTCCTTGTTTTTCATACGGTAAGTGGTTTGTAAACGAATTGGATCAAACTGCTATGGTCATTTAAACTAACTTACACTAAGGACACTACACTCTCTCATGCCCGAGGGAGGACTCGAACCTTTGGAGGAAGCGGCCGTCCAGTCCGTATCATGATGCCTTAGACTACATCCGCACGGCCTTGTTTCTCATTACTGTTGATCCGAAACATGATACACTAAAATTATCTGCTAGTCAGTCAGATTTGCTAAAGGCTGGGTGGGGTATCGTAACAGGTAAGAGAGATGACAGAAGGCTGTCGGCAAATCTACTGCGTATATTTCAAACAGCAAGATGTGTTTTAGAGAAGACTCCCAACGTAACATTCTATACGACAAAGAAAATACTTGAGACCATTGGTGTAAAAGATTCAAATCCTCCAGCAATCCAGAAAAAACACAAAGAGTTAAATTGGAAATACGTCTGGTCGTCCACTACCATCCACCGTGTTGAGGGCTGCTTCGAAATAGCGGATCTATGAAATGGATCAAGTTTAAATCGGCAGGATTGCTGTCCCTGAGTGTCAACGAAATCAACAGGAAGAAACTGGTGTACACGGATGACAAGGCTTTCCCAGAACTCTCACTTGGTTCATATATTCGTTCATCAACTACGCCCTTGCGGGACGTGGATCTGTGAGCGACTCCTCCGTGCAAGAAGAGAAATCCTCAACGATCCATGGAAAAGAGAATTATTTTCGCCGTTCATTCACTCTTTATAAGACAACTTGTTTCACAAAATTGTAACTATTTGCAAACTCAATTTGTAAATAAAGTTCTTCTTTAAAAATAAATAAATAAAAAAATTTAAAAAAATCACCGGTGGTCTTGGGGTAAATCGCTAGACTAGAAACCGAAGGGTCGCGGGTTCGAAACCCGGTCGGACGTCAGATTTTTTCAGTCTGCGTTTTAAGCCATACTTCACCTTTCAACGTTGTGAGGAGTCGCCAGAAACGGCACGTGATACGGATTCCACGTAAAGATGTAGGTCCCCTTTCCTCGGTTGGATAACTGGGGTAGGCTAGGAACACGTAAGTCGCCTAAGTTATCAATTACATAAAAGTTTTTGTCAGTAGTAAAATACCTTAAGAAATTAATCTGCCACTAGGCAACGTCATCAATAATACATACGCAGCACGCATGCTTTGTCATCATAAGCATCTGCTCTAAGAGAAAACGTACTGATGTTATGACGCACAGCTATAGACTACCGGACAAGTGCTCACACACGCTGAAGAGATTTTTCACAATCAGGGCTGAATACTTTGCCTCACAATCAGTTAAAGATAATCCTCCTTCAACAATAGTTGAGTCAGCTGATCCCTGGCTACCTGGAATAGTTTAGCTGTCCGCACAAACCAACCTATGTACTTCTTTATTTGTGCAATACATTGTCGACAGGGATGACTTGTGTCACATACCACATGTTAGAAAGAGCCAGTGTATTTACATGTTCGATACGCTGAATGATGTTCAGTTGGATCGTACTGTTTGCAATAAGAGCTCCCCGTACTTTGTCCACTACGCTTTTAGAATTATTGGGAAGGAGCTCATTTACATCCTTACGGAGTTTTAGTCCTAACACTTCCATTTCAACATATTCGGTGAAAATATGTGCGTTGGGTTGGGCATCTTCATTCAGGCACGGGAGATATATTTTACTGTGGTTAATGGTTGCCCTGATGCTTTTTTATAGTCGTTCAGTATTGCTGTCACTTTTACAGTATCTCGGGGTTCTGTAATTATGATTGTAACATCATCAGACTGAGGTGCTCCAGTCACGGTCTGCACGGCTACTACGGTCGGGGGTTCGAATCCCCCCTCGGGCATGGATATTTGTGCCGTCCTTAGGATTAGCTAGTTCATAAGTAGTTTGTAAGTTTAGGGACTGATGACCCCGTAGTTAAGTCCCATAAGCTATACAAACATTTGAACATTTTTCTTCCATGCGTAGAATTTTGTATCCCGTAACAGACAAATTCCATTTATAATCCTTTTCTTAAGTACGCTACACGTCTGTTCAGGTCCTATGATCTCCGGAAGTGTTCGCTTTAGTCTGGCTGAAATGACACGAGAGATGATTTTCGTGTCGGCGCATAAAAAAGTTATTGGTCGAAAATCCGTAATTCTATGTGGTACCGTTTTCTTAGGAACGAGTACAATAATTCCAGGTTCAGTCTCGGGATATAGACGTCCATACCTTTGTTTCTCTCTCGTCACCTCCATAAACTCTTCCTTGATAACCGAGCAGAAGTATTCATAAAATTCATAGGGGATACCGACTACTCTTGGACTTTTACATTTAGGCAACATTTTGATAACATCCTCAATTTCTTCCTCAGCTATCGGATCCAACAGCATAGTGACACTTTCCTTGATTAATTGCGACGCACAGGTTTGCAGCAGTTCCGCTGTTGTAAGAGCATCAGGTGGTTGTGATCGGAATCTTCCGAAGTGTTCTTTATGCCTTCCCGGTTAATACATTCAGAGCCATCTGCAGACAGTATGGAACTTACATATCTCTGTTGGCACCTTCTCCTTTCTCTAGCGACATGATAAATACTCCACTTCTCGTCTGGCAAATGCCCGTGGTCTTTGCAGGTGATCATTTTCTCATCCAATTCTCTTTCCTGCAGTTCTAATTTTTTTTTAATCACTTGCTCGATCTTCCCCATTGTCAATTTTAGTTTGCAAATCACGGGAAATAAGATAATAGTACTCCATGTTTTTCCTCCTGGTTTCGTTTATCCTGTAGGCAGCATTCGTAAATAGTTTCCGAATACCGGGTTTTACAAGATTCTCCCACCACTCAACAGAATTCCGGAAGAAGCGTTTACGTCGAACCCAAGATGTGTTACGGCCATTGAACTACATCTTTACCCATGGTTCGTGGAGCAGGTTGCAGTTTAACTTCCAGTATCCTCTGCCAAATACTTGAGGACGACGGAAGCCCTTTAGTCGAAGAATCACGCCATGATGATCGGAGAGGTCACAGGGATAACGTCATAATCTTCCACGGCCATCCACGTTGTAATGTAGATTCTGTCAATCCGGGATGATGTGACAGTCGAAACATAGGTGTAGTGTGTACGCGTGATGCCAAGTCGCTCAACCACATCTTTCAAGTACATTGCGTCAATCAGGTTTTGCAGGGGATCACAAAAGGGTATTGTTTCTGTCGAATCTATCGCCCTTAATATACAATTCAAGTCTCCTGCCATGATGATGTTACCTTTCGCCAGCCGAAGAAAATATGGCACATCTTGGGTAAAAAACGATGCCCTTGCAGCCCTATTAAGCGTTCCGGTGGGAGCGTAAAGATTTAAAACGGTCACCCCATTCAGAACACCTTTGACTATACGTCCTCCAGGCTCTGTTTCTACGTCCTGCAACTCCAGTTCGTGCCTAGTTAAAATACGGCAACCCCTCCCGCCGAGCTAACATCGTTGTACGCGTTGTATGATGAAAAGGAACCCACCTCTTCACATATCACGTCTTGTAAAAAAGCAATATCAGTATCATTAGTTCTAGGAAATTTCTCCAAAATTTTAATCTTTTTAGCATTACTTAGCCACAAATAATTAGAGAAAAAAACGTGAGTACCCTTCTACTGTCCATGTGACGGGCAATTTATTGACACCACCTAGTCATGAGGTTTGTGTTTTGGTCCAGGATCATGTTCTGTTCCTCAGTTTGTGGGTCGTGCGTTCTGTTGTCTATATGCTGATCTTATACGCCTTCACTCCTCATTTTATTGCGTGCCACATTCACGTTTGGTTTAGGTTTCACCCGTGTAGATTTGTACTTTGTGGTTGGAGAGATTTCTGAGTGCCGGTAATTTTTTCGGTGTCCCGAACGCTGCCCTCAGCTGGGAGATCAGCGATAGCGCCCCGTGATGCCAAGGCGTGTTGCACTCCGCTTCCTTGTGCGAGCTTTGCATCGGCTACTAGGGTCGCGCGCTGTTGACGTTTCGGCGCGGCCTGCTGTGCCTCTGCCTCCGTAGCCGGCTGTTTACCACAAGCGACGTCACTCAGGGGGACACGCGGCCAACGGGAAAGACAGGCCGAGCGCAGACGTCATGCTACGTAAGCAAGGTAATTCCGAGCCGGAGCGATCGCTAGCTCAGTGGCTGCCCGCTATGACGCAGTGGGGTGTGCCCCAGCGTCCGGCCAATCGGTTAGCGATATACCGTAGCTTCTTCCATAGGCACATCTGGGGGCGCTTCCATATTAAGTGTGACCGACATCGTGGGCAATACCGTTTCCAGTTTCTGTTTCCTCGGAGTTGGAATTGAATTACCATCGTAGTCCCCTTCTTCTGCGTCCACGGTTTTCGGTTCCATAGGTCGTTTTATGGTTTTATGAGGCTCACTGGTAGGCAGGTGAACATCCACGCTCATTTCAGCGACGGGTTCCTCTCGAAGAATTGCATTATCATTCACATTTATGCCGATTGCTTGCATTAAATTTGCGGGGTTAGCGTTGGTACTACTCGCACTGTTCTCGCCACCTGTCTTCGGAGCGAGTGATGAATTTATTTTTCCTGTCTGCAACGGAGGGAAGTCATCAAAGGTTATAAAAGGTGGTTCGGTATCTTCCTTTGCGGCAACTGTAACGGGTCCGCGTAAAGTGGTTGTGGGTGCTAAATCCTGCAACTGTAATCTGGAACGCTTTTTCAGATTGTTTTTCAGAACAAATATCCGCTGTGGGCAATTTTCACGGAGTTATCCTGGCTCGTTACAAACATGACATGTTGCTTGCTGCCCAGAGTAGATAACATGAGCCTTGTTTCCCGAATCCACAATGTGGGAGGGGATATCAGATTTTAGACACATCAAAAAAAAATGTTTGTATAGTCTATGGAACTTAACTACGGGGTCATCAGTCCCTAAACTTACAAACTACTTATGAACTAACTAAGACTAAGGACGGCACAAATATCCATGCCCGAGGGGGGATTCGAACCCCTGACCGTAGTGGCCGTGCAGACTTAGACACATCTGTACAGACCGTATGCCATTATAGCACTGTATTTTATACCTGCTGGACCATTTTTCAATCTCAGTGCGTTTCACCTGGCCATATTTCGAAAGAACCTGTTCTAAGTCACTATTCTCAAGTTCCGGGGGAAGATACAGAATTCTAACAGTTTTCATTTCACAGTTGACATTGCTAATCAAGTTAACAGAATCATCGTGGTGGTGAAACTGAACCTGTCCCTTACTTTGCAGTAAAACCTTGTCACACAAAACCGAATTATATAACTTCACAAAAACACAGTACTTTTCACTGTCAAGCTGAGTAAATTCAGCATTATCTCCTGAATTTGCAAATATTTCATATAACCAGTCGTGTATTTCTAAAGTACTATGCTGAGCATGACGAGTATTCTAGTCAAACGAGAATCTTAACGTGTTTTTTCTGAGAGAATCCGACATGAACAAGCGAAAAACGGATGCACCGCCTCGCCACCAAAAGCAATAATAAGCGGAACTTACAACCCCGGCGACGTAAGCAACACTGAGACCGCCTGTTGTCAGTACTTCCAAGGTCTCCAAAACAACAATACAAACACTGCTGAGCTGCGACCGCACGTCCGTACCGTTCGCCCGCCGAAAGCGGAATGAGTGATTTGCCTCAATACTTCGACACACTTGTTCGATGGGCTCAAAACTGATTACCGGTGTCGATGAGATCATTTTTGGTGTCTTTATTACAGAGGGTGTACAGCCATCTGACCGAAGGTAATGAGCCCCGCACCAGCAATTATGTTGTTAGATTACACGAACGCGAGACCCTTGGCATTACCTAACAGGAACTAACCCGCCAGACCACCTGCACCCACATAGTCTGGGACTTTATCTTAGAGACACGCGCAAACGCCGATGTTTGTATGAGCCAACTGTTGTATCGCAGCCTACTTTCTGAGCCTGCATCACTTCATTTGTAACGGCAGCTTGGGTTACACACCTCGTGACATAGGACATGTTAACGATGTTTATTGTGTTGTTAGGTAAACGTCTACATCATGTACTTTTTGTGTGTGTGTGTGTGTGTGTGTGTGTGTGTGTGTCCCAGCCTCGTCGCCGCTTTTGTGTCTCGTTTCCATCGTATGTGTCGGTGGCCGAATAGACAGACCGACCCAGGAATAAAGGACGCACGTATGTGCAGGTACGAAACTGAGCAGCCAGTGGGGCAGCAGAAACTAGAAACACTAGAGTGAATTAGAACGAGATATATATTGCACAGAATTTATACAAGACTTAACTTTTACATAGTTCAGTACGGCAGAATGCTGATACATAGTTGAGCTAGGGGCCTGCCTAGTGCCTATCCGATAGCCAAGTCTTCACTGGTGCCTATCTGATTCCGAAGTGTTAACTGGTTCCTATCTCAGCCCAAAGTTAACGATATAGTTCAGTGGTGGTCACGAGCGGAGTTGTAGCATAGGGCGCTCGTGGCTGACGTAAGAACGCCGCGCCGTGCGTGCATGGCGGCGCGCGGCGAAAGTAGGTGGCGCGCACTTTTAGACTTGTGCGACACCACAGTTTTATATGACTTACGCTTTCTTATTGTAGGTATTTCACTGATGATAGCTAGGAACCTATCCGAAATTGATTTGTAATAAACAGTTTATAGCGACTGATCGCTGTGTTACTCTCAGGACTTAAAAGTCCTATAGTTACAGTTTCGTAACTGACAGTCATGTTGTGTTAAATATTTTGCTGGCTTGTGATTTATATACGAGGTTGAGTACTTAAAACTAATTTGACCATGCTAGTTTCTTTATCGATAGTTACAAGTTTCTGAACTGTTTCTTCCAGTGTCTTCCACTGATACCAATTATAATTTCGAAACCAAGTATTTTGTTATATCACAAAATTTCTTTTCAAAACCCTGCGTGTGTGACGAGTGAAATTGGTAAATTGACGAAGAACATGTCTACACTCCGACACATTATTAATATCAGTTATGCAATTTTAATTAAATTAAATACAATGTAAATACACTGTTTGATATAGAGGTGCTAGCATTGTACCTTAAGGTGAGAGATTGGCATAAAAATAATTAATAATTGAATGAAAATAATTATCGACCAAAATTAAAGCAATTAAATCAAAATGCTATTAATCAGGTACGCTATCTCCTTCAAATGCGATTCGGATCAAATCACAGTGACTTGAACTCGATACTCTACAATATCAACAAATAATCCACATGAGCCTCACACAATAAACAGTTAATAGACACAGTTGAAGCTTAAGAAAGGAAAATGAAATAGTGCTACACTTAGCATCAATAATTTGAAGAAATCCAATAGAAATTCGAACGGAAAATGTGTAGACTGATTGTTCCTACATCTGCAAAATGGACCAATCGTTCTCACTTTGAAGCTTTGGGATAAATGTCAGTCCTACCTAAGAAGCTGACGATGCGAAAATGCTCACCGATAAATACCATTTAGAGACTAGATAATATTAAATTAGATCAGTTGTTCGTTCCATAGATCCATATTCAGGAGATCCTCGTGGATGTGAAACAAGGCAATATAGTTGCGTAGACTTTCCCGGCGTAATAAATGATAATATTCATCTCGGGTGTGCAGCCGGATACCGTCGTCAACTAAACACGATATTTCAGCAGACCAACTGGCTGCCATCTTCAGGTGAGTGCGCTGATACACTTACTCGCCAGTTTCCGGCGAGTAAGTGTATCAGCCCACTCACCTGAAGATGGCAGCCAGTTGGTCTGCTGAAATATCGTGTTTAGTTGACGACGGTATATATATATATATCTTTTTACAAGCTGATGTAATAATATTAATAGTACGAATACATACATCATTTGGGTCTATTCAAAAATTTGTCAATTGTGTAGGAGAGTTAGCCGCTATTAAATGTTTCTGGCTCCTCTTAAACTGGTTTTTGTAAATTATTGAAAATGTTTGTTGCTGAGAAGTGGACCCCTTATTGATCTAAAGTAAGTGTTTTTAAGTCCTTGTGTAGATTGTTTTTGTTCCTGGTATTTATGTATGTTGGAAAAAGATACATATTATTTATAACAAATTTCCTTAACGCTTAAATATACTGACAGACAATAGTTAGTATACCCAGTTCTATCAAGAAGCTTGTACAGAATGTCCTTGAATTTAGTTCACAAGTAGTACTCAACACATTGTTCCTTGACTTAAAGAATTACCCTAAAATATTAAACCATATCACATTACAGAATGAAAGTTAACCAAGTATGTAAGTTTTTGTCGACTACATCTGATGACACTCGAATTGCAAATACAGATTTGTTAAGACGTTGGTCGCAAAGTTATGTGTTGGCAAAAGATCAGCACCTATAAGTTATCTGGAAATCGAGCAAAGTCGTCACCAGGCTGGTTGAGCGCAGAGCTTCAGAAATGCTGCCCCCTGAAGCATGTAGCACCCGTCCCTCCCCACAAAAGCCAAAACCGCTAAGGTAAGGTAAGCAGACTTTGCCCATGGTAAGCCAGGGCTATGTTACATTACTCCCTTCTTGGGATACTCGAGAAGAGTGCCAATCAGGCCACACTCTCTAAAATAATGATAATAATAATAATAGTAATTTTAATAATAATAAAACCTTTATTCTTTTTATTCTCCACTCCGAGGAGTGGAACGAACTGTCTGAGACCCGGCGCATAAAGAGTCGCGGTTCTATTCAGCCAATTATCAGACAAGCTGATAGTGGGGCAAAGGGGGATCTCAATTGGAAATAAGTGAGAAGGGATTAAGTTCCGGCATACGCCTTACAACCAACTAAATCCTGTCAAAAACCTTGGCCGGGACCGGGGCATTGGGGCCCATTTATTTCTGGGACATTGACCCAGACTAGAAATAGATTATCAGGAGACCAAGAGTGCATTCCTGACAAGCAAAAATTGGACGCCCGATTTACTTTCGTACACTCGCAGGGATTAGCTCGACCAAATTACAGTGGACATGCGTCTCCCTACAGAAACCGCATCCGGGAGCGCGGTATCCTTTGCGTCGACTCTCAGAGTTTGTTGCAACGCTATTTGACAAACTCTGTTTTGGCCACCCACCGCGAACTCCTGAGGCAAAAGCCATGTTTCCGAGTCACGTTCGCACAAAGCGGCAGCAGGGCCGCCTCCAAGAATGGTGAGAACTGACAATGTGTACCGGACGGCGCGCTTAATCCTTTCTCTAGCAGTGTTCCCGTAAGTCATTGTCCTGGTGGACGCTCCAACACCTTGGGAGCCGGCCGGCACCGTCTTGGGAACGCGCAAGTTTCACCCTGGACGGATTCTCTCTCTTAGCGGAAGCGGGCCATGTTCAGATTGATAGCCACTGTTATTTGCAAAAGCATCAAACGGAAATAAATAAAACAGTTGGATTGACTTCTCCCCCTAGTACTGAGAGAAATCACGCACTAGTTATCAATTATATTTAAATTTTCTTGTCAATATAACATGTTTCGGGACTACTTATCCCATTATCAAGTACGTAAAAAATTAATCTTCCAGAGGCAAAGTCATCAATAAAAGACAAGTGGTTTATGACAAAGCACGTATACTGCGTGTATTGAGAAAACCTTTTATATAATTGACACCTGGTGAGTGATTGCCCTCAATACTTTAAGACACAGTTCTCCGTTGGCGTCAAAATAAACCCAGTCGTGAGAAGGAGCTGACAGGATGTGCGTACTAATTGAAGGTTACAAGAGAGGCAGCTTTTAAACTTTTAACATAACCATTATCCACACATATGTTCGTACTGTCACGTGTAGACCATTCTACTTCCATAAGCTGCTGTTTAGCGGCTTCTACCAACATTTGATAGTAATGAAGTTATTAAACTGTATTATTAGTAATGCTGCTGTCATTACTACAGAAGGCCTCATAGTTGCAAAAGTCATGTCGCCAATTTTACCTGCAGACTTCTAGTTTCGGAATTTTTTCTAGAGATACCCCTGAGGGCGTGTTCGTACTAGTTTGTGGTTCACTGGTGGGAGAGATGTAACACCAGTTGGGTGTCCATGACGTCAGCGACGCAGGATTACAAACATTACATTTACTGGCAACGTGGAAGCAATGTGTGAAGAGTTACAGAATAAGCAATAGGTTAGGCGTTCTCATTGGGCCGCGTTGGTGTGGCCGAGCGCTCTAAGGCGCCTTGCTGCGGAACGCAGGGTTGTTCGCCGTCGGAGGTTCGAGTCCTACCTCAGGCATAGGTGTGTCTGTATTGTCCTTAGCATAAGTTGGTTTAAATAGTTTGTAAGCCTAGGGACTCATAACCGCAGCAGTTAAGTCCCATAGATTTACAAACGTTTGAACACTTCGTTCTCACCGTAGACCCAGACAGGAATATTGATACACCTGTGGCCTTTCTATAACTAGTATTTCTTCATCTGTTGCCAAGAAGGGTGGTGAACCGCGAGTGGGTCATACGAATTTTTGAATGGTTTCTCCAAAACATTCATCTTCATCTCCGTGCAATCCTGGTAAAAGCTCCATTTCCGCTAACTGTCGTTGAGACGCTAAGCCGTAGCGTTTCCTCCTTCTTCCGTGATATCTTCGTTCCTGTTTTTTGTCTTCCTATCAGAAGACTAAGTTTGTTTCGACCACATATTAGCTACGTTCAGTTTCTTCCACGTAAAATACTGTTATATTCCAACATTCCTAAACTGTAACTCGTCTTATCACCCATCCTCACTTTCTCCTACTTTTGGCATCATACGTTAGTGTAACCATGGCTAATACTTTCTTGAGACCAGGGACTCTTTCTCGAATTTCCGGATTCTATTATTTCATTAAGGAAAATAGCAACCACTGATATCCTTCAGTCCAAATGTACACAATGTTAACAGTTAAAACTATCAAAAGATCACGGCATTCTTATAATTCCATTCTTCCGTAGTATTGTCGTTGTTTCGGCGGCTGCTACTGTTTCCCGGGGTGACTGCAGCAGTAGTGTCGTGTGTATTTAGCCTGTGATTGCATAATAAATGTTCCTATTCACTGACGCATCAGTGTTTCTATAAAATTCTGAGAACTGACTGATCACAAGAATACTACTGATCTGCAAGCTTGCTCACATCTTACGTACAAGCCAAGGTCCCATTACTAACTGGAAATTAAAAGTAATCACAAACTTGAGATTCATTGTGTGTATGACTAATTTTAATTTTTATTTCGTATAAGTAGACTTGGAATTTTCATTTAGCCTATTAAACCAGTTTCCTATATTTTAAGCAAATATCCGACCACCGAAAGAATGACAAGGAGATGATTGATTTGCATATACGCCTGTCTTCCATTCCCAAGTCTCGAAGTGAGTTACCAGTGTTAGAACCACTACTTATTTCGAAGATTTCATAATATGATGCTTCAAAGATAACTGTAGAAGCAAGTTGTAGATTTTCATGGAATCGCTTCCGTATTTACATCGTCTAGGTGGCCAATACGTCCACAATAACATACAAGCAGTAACTTTCCTGTGTTTTCTCACAAACATTTGACGAATACTGCTAATTAAGAAATTTATATTTAAAATTTTATCGGGTGGCACTGAGTGTTGATCGATAGGACAACTATAAGCTGTTCAAATGTTCAAATGTTTGTATAGCTTATGGGACTTAACTACGGGGTCATCAGCCCCTAAACTTACAAACTACTTATGAACTAGCTAACACTAAGGACGGCACAAATATCCATGCCCGAGGGGGGATTCGAACCCCCGACCGTAGTGGCCGTGCGGACCGTGACTGACGCGGCTCAGTCCCCTCGGCCACCGCGGCCGGCAACTATAAACTGTCTTTCCTTCTAAACGTATTAGTAGCTTTGTACATTGTGTGCCTTACTTTACGTTTTGTGTTTCTCTGCTGATTCTCTTCCATTATATCTGATCGAAAGAATGTCAGAGATTGCATGAAAATCACCTTACTCTAATAGATATAGTGTACATTGATCTTCTAAATATTCATTGAAGGACACAGAGTCACTCAGCTTAATGATCCAAATGAAAGAAAGATGTATTTAGAAGTTTTGCGAGCTTAGATCTCTGCGTATGTAGCTACCCAAACAAAGTGTTGCATCAATACATAGCGCGCATAAACAAGAATTTTACGAGCAGCTAGAGAGCGATTTCTCTGGCTGCTGTATCTTGTGGAGAACTGCTGCCGGAGATTCCCAGCTCTGCTAACATCTAAACCGTGGGAAGCTGCGGAAGTACTGAGGTTGTGGAGAACCTACTTTCCAGACGCTTCACTGGCGCTTTCTTCTTGCTTTCCTCGTTATTCAGCTAACAGACTGCACCGTGCGCTTAATCATCAGCTGCTGTACAAATGTATTTTTCTTACTTTCGTTATGTTCACGGATAAGGTTTTCATTAAAGACGGTATTTTAACTTTAATTAACAGTAAAAGGATTTCCGTCATATGCTGCCTGCAGTTAGGACAATTTCCACACCAGACACGTCTCGTTTTTTATTTAGAAAATACCTTCTCCGGTTCTGTAAATGTGATACACAAGTTTGTAAATTTTGTTTTGCATATATAAATTAGAAACAGTTTTCAACTTGTCGTGCACGTTCTTTAAGTTAGTGTATAATTTACCTACAATGTTAATGCCTTTTCTTTACAACCCACAGCGGTTTCTTTCGTCTTGTTTGAGGTTAGGCGTTTGTGATGTACGTTTTTGTTTGCACTGGGAAAATTTTGTCGATATTTGTCGCGTTTATTCGTTTCATTTGTTTTCAGTTTACTTTTATGTAGTTAATGTAAAAACTTTGCGTAACTACGAAAAAGTTACGTGAAGTGAAAAAAATGAAATGAATAAAACAGCATTGGGAAGCGAAACGAGATGTCGGAAGTCAGGAACAGTGGCATCAACAAACTAAGATGACGCAGATAGTAGCAATTGGAGCAAAAGAGAAAACTGTGGGAAACTGAGACGAATGAACACCATACTTTAGCATGATCGTGAGGCTCTCCAATACTATAGCACGAAACAATTTGTCCAATTTTTCCCATTCCCAGTACCCGCGTATTAAAGTTTTCTGGTCTACAGGTCAAACCCCAAGCAAACCATCCCCATGGACATATATGTAAAGCAGACAATCGTGATTGAAAACAATGAAAGCCGACTCTAAGTGAGAAAGAAAGGACACTGGCAACAGGACAGGAAGTGAATGGGACAACGTCAGTGGGGCAGAGAGACGATGAAAGTGGGAGAAACAGACAGCGGTGAGGAATCGCGAGGGAAAGCAATGAAGACATTGAAAGTTTGACACAGACAGAAAGCGGCAGTGGGAGAGACAGCAAACAAACGGACAGAGACATATATAGACACTGACAGTGAGACGACATTGCTGACTATGAAGCCTTAACTGGGCAAAAGTATTTACAAAGTTATGCGCTAAAAGTGCGCGAATCTGTTCGCATGCCAAAATTTTTGGTGAGGAAGTCGGAATGAGAAAAAATTCAAATGTTTGAAGAGTTTATGGGACTTAACTACGTGGTCATCAGTCCCTAAACTTACAAACTACTTATGAACTAGCTACAACTAAGGACGGCACAAATATCCATGCCCGAGGGGGGATTCGAACCCCCGACCGTAGTGGCCGTGCAGACCGTGCAGACCGTGCAGTCCCCTCGACCACCGCGGACGGCGAAGTCGGAATGAGGATTGAGGCAGCTGGTTCCACACTTTTGTGTCAGAGATCATATTCGCCTTTTCGTGTTCCGGAAGGGGCATTTTTCAGCTGGTAAAATATATACTTCAATAATTCATTTCGTTACTGAACACTGAAGCATAACTGTCATCATATCTCCTGTTACACCAGAAGTTCGTGGTTGTTCGCAGGTTATGTTAAGCGTAGTTTATTTAACCGTACTAAAGTGAGCTAACAAAATGATCTGGAATAGTACGACATTAAAAATAGTAAGTAATTCATCCATTAATTAACGATATTAAGAAGAAGTCATGAAGAGTTCACAAATTCAGCAAACGAGCAGTCGATCGTAGATTCTTTGTTTCCCTTCTCTCCGATCTGCTCCTCCTCCCCTCCCCCCCCCTTTCCATTCAGGCTGTAACAGGTGCATTTTTCCCTTTACGACTTTCTGGGTATTTTCTTCTTAAGTAGTGTTTCTTGAAGATGAGTTGTGATTATTGATGGATACAGAAAATTGCAAGAATCATTTATTGAAGCAAATGTGTATTATTGATGTTGAAAACAGACATTTCATTTTAAGTTACTTGTTGCACCGGCAAATTTTGACTCTTTTGGCTGTTATAAAGCCTGAGAAACATTATTTTAGTAAGTAAATATGTACAGCTAGTTACAGAATCTGAAAGTTGAATTAAAAGTTGTGGAACAAAAATCTACCTTTGAAAGCGGCATTGTGTATTGTTTAGCCTTTTAATTGTGTTTCTGCCCATCACCCAGTGGGACTGCATTTTAATCTACAGAGAGCGAAACTTGTTATATTCTTACAGTGTTTCTTCGTCAGTTGACACCATTAATCTCCGTACTACCTGAATAACGGAATGTTGAATTTTAGCAGCCTCAGCCATATGTTTATATTATTGTATAAGACTAAATAATGAGTCCCGTGCCCAAACCACCACAGTATTATAGTAATAATAGAAATTTTCGCCTGGTGGTTATCACATGACACATTTATTTAAAAATATAGTATATTGATTTCGTTCATTGAATGAATATCCATAGTGCAGCTGCACATGTAATGTACATCTGACAAGTCATTTTATGTATTTTAACTGCTAAATTAATATGCGGTCAACATGAGTCCCCTGGATTTGAAACTGCACAGAGTATGTTCATTCAATGATCGAAAACAATATACTATATTTAAAATTAGTAGTTTATATCATTTATGTTGATATTCTGTTTGTTACCAAATTACAACATGGTTGCTATGAAGTATTACAAGAACTTCTTTGATTCAATGCCGAGGCGTGAAGCAGCCAATAATAGCGGCAACACTCGATTCTATTTCATCATCTTCCTCAATTAACATGCGGCTGTGTTTTCAGTTCTGTGATACTTGTGTAACTTATCTCCAAAAGGAATGTGGCTGTTGGAAATGCTTTAACTGTCTTAACCACAACTGAACTATATTAAAGCCTTACGTATATCGACATACGTCATTATCAAAAGATATAAAAAGACACCAGTGTTAATATTCCATCTCACATTTTGCTAAAACATAATCAGTAACAAGAACTGTACACTCACCGAAGCTGTCTTAAAACATTCCTCCTTAAAACAATTTGTGTCGTAGACATATGTCATGCATAAAACAATGTTTAAAACTCACCCCTGAACATCACCATAGGAAGGTCAAGGTCATAAGGACGTCTGCTTGAATGTCCACTGACTGTGGAGAATCCGCCAGATGGCGATACTGTCTTTCTGCTGCTCTCTCTCTCTCTCTCTCCCTCTCTCGCCCCCTCACACACGCACGTACGCACGCACACACACACACACACACACACACACACACACACACACACAAACCACCTTTTTTTAAAAATATATCTTACATTATTTTATACAGTTATAAATAACTGAGTGCTATACGAAAGAGAGACTGTTATTTTGGTGTGCCGGCCGCGGTGGCCGAGGGGACAGAGGCGCTCCAGTCACGGTCTGCACGGCCACTACGGTCGGGGGCTCGAATCCCCCTTCGGGCATGGATATTTGTGCCGTCCTTAGGATTAGCTAGTTCGTAAGTAGTTTGTAAGTTTAGGGACTGATGACCCCGTAGTTAAGTCCCATAAGCTATACAAACATTTGAACATTTGATTTTGGTGTTTCGCAGCATTGTTTTACTTAATACTATCTCACCTGAAAGATGTAAAACTATAGTGTAACACAATTTGGCGGATTCTCCTCATAGTCACTGGACCTTCAGTCAGACGTCAGCATGCACTTGACTTTGCTATGGAGATGTTCTGGGGTGAATATTAAACTTTGTTTTATGTATAACATAAGTTTACGCCACAAATTGTTTTAAGGGGGAATGTCTTAACACAGCTTCGGTGAGTGTACAGTTTTTGTTACTTATTATGTTTTAGCAAAATGTTGATGGAAAATTAACACCAATGACTTTTTATGGCGTTTGATAATGACGTATGTCGAAACGCGTTAGGCTTTAGTACAGTTCAGTTGTGGTGAAGACAGTAAAATTATTTCCAAGTGTGTAAAAATGGCCACCATCTCTCACAAAATTCACAAGCTGACAGCAAAGAAATGTGGCTGCGATATGCACAGCCGCGCGGGAGCGGCGCCATGTCGTAGACTGCGCGGTCGCTCCCGTTGGAGGTTCGATCCTCCCTCGGACACCGGTATGTGTTTTTTCCTTAGCATAAGTTTTAGTTGTTTGTAAGTTCTGGTCGACCGAAGACCGCCCTGAGTTTCCAAAACATTTTATACCTGCGGTTCTCCTTGGTGCTGCATTTTGGAATGCCAGCAGTGTATTAAGTTTCTGTTAGAGGCTGGTTTGAGTCGAAGGCCCGGAATGTTTGCAAGATGCCGCACTCTCCCTTACTGAATGGAAACAGTCTGTCTGATTGAGGCGCCGTGAGTTACACCGTCTCAAGACACTATGGCAACTCCTACTGTGTGAAACCTGTAACTTATTATGGCTCTTAACGAATAGCTTATAACAGCAATTAAACTTTAAATTCTGCCAGTGACTTATAATGAAAATGAAATTATTAATGTACGTGGGATCGTAGGATGGAAAAACTGTAACTGGTGCCATGCCTCGAATGGCTGCTTAGTAATAGTGAATATAGGGATTGCGTTGCAGAATGTGGGATGGGCGAATTCCTCGTGTTCCCAGGGTACAAACAGCACAGATTCTAAATGTTGCCTGGTTTGTCGTGTTCTGTGGAGTGAGCTGGCCTCTCTGCTGTTGCAGGTTCCCAGACGCAGCAGCGATGACAGCCGCCGTGGACCCCGCCTTCAAGGCCATCCCCAAGGGCTCTACGGCGTTCATCATATGGAGGATCGAGGTAAGCACCCGAGCAGCGTCTGAAAACATGTCGATTCTCTGTCAAACAGTCTGCGTTTTATAAAGCACACTAATGCGGCTTTCTTTCAGTCAGAGGTAATCGCCTTTCTTTCCGTGATATTTTTAACCTAATTCGCTCCTCTGAAAATTGTTTTCCATTCGTGGAACACGCACTGTCCACAACTCAATAGAAATAAAATGAGGCATTAATAGGTGAAATAGGAATTCAAGTATAGCTATGGAGAACCGTCGACACAACTGAGAATTTATTTATACAGATACTCATTAAATATTACAACCCTTAATTTAAAAAAGTTTCGGCAGGTGCAATTCTTTGTGCTCTTTCCAAAAGCATTTGAAGGCGTAAACCATGTACTTTGTTCTAAAAAATGAAGTTCTGTGCAATTCACAGTTTTACAGACAAGTGAATTGAATTATACTTAATACCATAGCGAGTGTTAATACATAGAATACAAAAAGTGTTTGTGAATAATTAAGTAATGAATGAAGAAAAAATTTAATGATTGGCAGGAAAATACAAGGTTCAATTTTGAGTCCACTCTTATCTTTATAATATTTGTGTGTTTGTAATGCATACAAAGTTCAAATGTTTGTTAAGCTTATGGGACTTAACTAAGGGGTCATCAGTCCCTAAACTTACAAACTACTTATGAACTAGGACGGCACAAATATCCATGCCCGAGGGGGGATTCGAACCCCCGACCGTCGTGGCCGTGCAGACCGTGACTGGAGCACCTCAGTCCCCTCGGCCACCGCGGCCGGCAGAGGACAACAACCATGGGTATAAAGATAACCTACGACACATAGATAAAGAAGATATGACGTCGTTATGAATGAGATGCGAAAACTCTTGGAACTCACGACATTTTTGCACATCTCCTCGTAAAGCAAATGTTGGTAAAGCTTAAGGCACTTAATTGCGAGGTCATCAGTCCGTAACTTACAGATTACTTATGAACTACCCTATACGAAAGACGACACAAACATCCATGCCCGAGGGGGGATTCGAACACCCGACGGGGAACGGCCTCACTCATCGCAGCATAGCGCCTCAATGTGTACGGCCGCTCCGCCGCGGCCCTCGTAAAGCACTGAAGCGATTTCAACCATACTTGGTGAACATATTCCCTGTTTCACTCAAACATTCAGATCTGCGTAGTTGAGCATAATCACGATCTTACACACACACACACACACACACACACACACACACACACACACACAACGTAGCAGTTATAAAATACAATAAATGTAAGTGCAATTCTGCAGTCTCAGGTCCTATCTAAATAATTGTTAAGAGCGATATAGCGCCAAATTTACTACGAAAAATAAAAATTAGTACACCCTCTTACAATTTCCAAATTCACTCAAGATTTATTCCTGAAACAGTGCATATGGAGTACATAGAGAGATCACATATACAGATCAACAGCTCAAGCGGTGTCGACCCATGCTGAAATACCCTCATAGTACGTGCTGTGGCCTCCACAGGCCGCAATGCAAGTGCTGATTCTGGCAGCATTTCAGTCATACAAATGGTGAATACTGTACTCCACGTCTGCCGGGCCTGTTCACGTAGTTGCCGAATCGTAAGTTGTCGTTCCATCAGACGTGCTCGATTGGAGACAACTCCGGAGGTTGTGTGGGATGGATCAGTATGTTTTGAACGGCCGCGGCGGAGCGGCCGAGCCCATTGAGGCGCTATGCTACGATGCGCGAGGCCGTTCCCCGTCGGGGGTTCGAATTCCCCCCTCGGGCATGGATATTTGTGCTGTCTTTAATATAAGTAGTTTGTAAGTTTAGGGACTGATGACCCCGCAATTAAGTCCCATAAGCTTTACAAACATGTTGTCTGGAACGAATGCAATCAACAACGATCGCCAGGTCTATGTAATACACACAAATGACCATCACTTGCATGCAGCCAGAATGTCATTTCATCGCTGAAGACGATGGTCTGCCATTCCATGTGCCAAGTGATATCTGACGGCACCAGGCAAGCCGTGCGCGTCGAAGCTGTGGCTTGACTGGAAGAAGGACTGGAGGTGGCGTGCCTACAGTCCCGATAGGTTGGCAGCACTTCTGGGATCACAAACCATCTTGTCTGTGCTGTGGTCGTTCTACGATCAGCCACTGCTGCCCTTACAACACGAGGATCTTGGCGGACGTCTGTGCCGTAAAAGAATGGCGTAAGAATGTTCACGTGACCATTGCAACCAGCATCGTCGCACAACTGACTCAGCACGTCCAACGTGAGTGCCAGTTCTCCGAAAGCAACAACCCCACTCGGAAAGCCACAATTTTGCACCTTTTTAGCTCGCTCAGTTGGCAATAGGAAGCACGAGTCCATCTCCGTGACATGGCGCCTGTTTGCTTCATAGGTTGAAATCAGACTGAGCTTTGTGGCTGTAAACATTCCCTATTGAAGGACACACCACACAGAAAACTCTCTGGCAGCTGCGTCACTTTGTTATCCGTTGGCAGACGACGTCGAATCCATTATCACTGCGTGTACTATCCTCCAGGTGACATCTTCTTTCACTGTATCAAAATCGACATCTTTCCTGGTGTACTGTTCTTTGGCAGAGTATCATTAACAATTTTATTACGTTTACCAACTTATGTCATAAATCATAACTATTATTTATAAATGAAACAAGTTTTACATTTAGAATCCAGTCACTGCCCTGGAAAAAATTCGGATGTGATGCAGTAGTGGCAACGTCGCCGTGATGAAGTGTCAGTCCGCGCGGCCAGCCACTCTGTATTCATTTCCACCTGACTGCAGTGTCTCACCCTTCCGATTACGGTGATAAGAGGCTTGTAATGTTGCTCTACGTTTACCAAGAGCTGGTAAACCGTTTATGGAAGACCCATCTATACAGAATGTTTTGTTGCAAATAGTAGAAACACCGTATCCCCCACTAGCTCCAGCTCCTGTATACAGGAGTTTCCATCGCACTTGATGAGTCGACGTATATTAAGGACTCCTGCTCAGTTAACCATCAATTTCAAAGTTTTGGTAAAGTGAGTGCTAACAGCCGTCATGTATTAAATAAAATGAATCTTTAACCATCAGCTGTTTTATTAAATCTTTAAAACCGATTTGTTTTGGTGCAGGACCATCATCATAGATGAAAAGGTATTAAAACAGGTTAACCGACAGTATTAAAACAGGTTCGATTCCGCCCGGCAGTAAATTATTATTATTATTATAATATATATATATATATATATATATATATATATATATATATAATTTTTTTTTTTTTTTTTTTTTTTTTTTTTGTGCTCCTTGGCTATGCGTACACTACTGACTTCACAATTAACCTCAATGTCATATATGTTATTTTGTATTTATATGTTATTTTGTATTTATATGTGCACAAGATCAGCATGGGACGTCATTATTTAAAACAAGCATATTATATTGCTCAAACTACATTCATTCCATTATACATCACCAGCTCTCCTCGCAAGTATTCAGCGACATGCTGCGTTACGCGAGGTTCGCTGCTGGACTGTGCAATGAAAGATGATGTTTTCAGAATGTCAATCAAGTTTGTTTTTCTATTAAGACATTAAGAAAAGTATAACTGAAAAAGGGCGGCGTTCATAACGTGCGCAAGATTCGGTCAAAATTATTGCTTTCTCTGTTTCTTCGATGACTATCACCCCGGTACATGTAATTGATAAATTGCAAAAGAATTGAAGTATTTACATACCCGACGCCCCAGGTGCGCGTTAACTACAGACCCTGTTTAAATGTTCGTAGTCCCGAACTTCATCAAATGCCCTTTCTTGTTTTTGTTTATATAAATTAATAAAATAACATACATGATGGTGCAGTTAATTGTGACGTCAGTCTACATCTACATCAATACTCTGCAAACCACTGTGAAGTGCATGGCAGAGGGTGCGTCCCATTGTGCCAGTTATTTGGGTTTTTTCGCATTCCATTCTCGTATTGAGCGTGAGAAGAAAGATTGTTTAAATGCCTCCGTGCCTGCTGTAATTAATCTAATCTTAGCCTCACGATTTCTACGGGAACAATGTATAGGTGTACGCATCGAGCCGGCCGCGGTGGCCGAGGGGACTGAGGCGCTCTAGTCACGGTCTGCACGGCCACTACGGTCGGGGGTTCGAATCCCCCCTCGGGCATGGATATTTGTATCGTCCGTAGTGTTAGCTAGTTCATAAGTAGTTTGTAAGTTTAGGGACTGATGACCCCGTAGTTAAGTCCCATAAGCTATACAAACATTTGAATTTTTGTACGCATCGTCAAGGAGCAGAAAAAATTTTCCGCCGAGGGGCCGAGGGGGGGGGGGGGGGTGCGAGGGAGGGAGAGAGCTGAACACACGACCTTCTCAATACGCATCCGATCTTTTACTGCTGAGCCAAACGCCACTTCCTAAACACGCCGTCACAGGGACAGTTGATAAGATGCATATGGTGATAGATCCGTAACAAAATTCCTTTTATTTCCTAAACGCTTGGCCATATGGACTTCCCATTGGGGGCACTTTCGTGTCTCACCATGCCCTACATGTACCATAAATTTGGACGAATTCGGCGATGACGAGTAGGCGTCCTCTCCTTGTTAGATTTATTGGGAGAATTATTGGAAGATTAGATGTACTTCATATGTAAAGGAGACCGCGTATAAAACGCTTGTACGACCACGTCTTGAGTATTGCTCAAGTGTTTGGGACCCGCAGCAGATCATTTTAAAGGAAGTCATAGAAGCAGTTTAGAGGCGAGCACCTAGAGTAAGTTGTAATTTGCGGCTGTTTGCTGATGATGCTGTGGTGTATGGGAGGGTGTCGTCTTTAATTGACTGTAATAGCATACAGGATGTCTTAGACAAAATTTCTAGTTGGTGCGAAGAATGGCAGCTAGCTCTCAATGTAGAAAAATCTAAGGTGATGCGCATGAGTAGGAAAAAAAAATCCCATAATGTTCGAATACAGCATTAGTAGTGAGCTTCTTGATGCTGTCGCGTCGTTCAAATATCTAGGCGTAACATTGCAGAGCGATATGAAATGGAACGAACATGTAAGGACAGTTGTGAGTAAAGCGGACAGCCTACTTTGGTTTATTGGGAGAATTTTGGGAAGATGTATTTCATATTAAACTGCTCTTCCAGGTCCTTTGCTGTCTCTGATAGAATTACAATGTCGTCAGCAAAACGCAATTTTTTTATTTCTTCCCCCTGAACTTTAATCCCTATTCCAAACTTTTCCTTGCTTTCCTTCACCGCCTGCTCGATGTACAAATTGAATAACATCGGAGAAAGGCTACAACCCTGTATTACCCCCTTCCCAACTGATGCTTCCTTTTCATGCCCTTCGAGTCTAATAACTGCGAACTGGCTTTTGTACAAGTTGTAAATAACTCTCCTTCCCCTATATTTTACCTCTGCTGACTTCAGAATTTGAAAGAGTGTATTCCAGTCAACATTGTCAAAAGCTTTCTCCAAATCTACAAAAGCTAAAAATGTAGGTTTGCCTTTTCTTAATCTATCTTCTAAGATAAGACGTAAAGTGAGTATTGCCTCCCGGGTTCCTACGTTCCTCCTGAATCCAAACTGATCTTCCCCGAGGTCAGCTTCTACCAGCTTTTCCATTCTCCTGTAGATAATTCGTGTTAAAATTTTGCAACCATGACTTATCAAACTGATGGTTCTGTAATTTTCACACCTGTCTGCACCTGATTTCTTTTTTTCTTAAAGTCTGAGGGTATTTCGCCTGTCTCATACATCCTACACACCAGTTCAAATAGTCTTGTCATGGCTCAGAAAATCAGGCGATGCTGAAGGAATTAGATTAGGTAACGAAACAATGAAGGTGGTAGATGAGTTTTGTTACTTGGGTAGTAAAATAACATGCGATGGTCGTAGTACAGAGGATACAAAATGCAGAATGGCAATGGGAAGAAAAGCATTTTTGAAAAAGAGAAATTTGCTAACATCGAATATTAATCTAAGTGTAAGGAAGTCTTTTCTGAAGGCATTTGTGTGGAGTGTTGCCTTGTACGGGAGTGCAACATGGACGATAAGCAGTGCGGACAGGTAGAGAATAGAGGCTTTTGAAATGTGGTGCTACAGAAGAATGCTGAAGATTAGGTGGGTAGATCGCATAACTAATGAAGAGGTACTGAACAGAATTGGCGAGAAAAGGAATTTTTGGCATAGCCTGACTAAAAGAAGGGATCGGTTGGTAGGACACATTCTTAGACATCGGGGAATCGTAAATTTAGCATTGGAGGGAAGTGTGTGGGGTAAAAATCGCAGAGGGAGACCAAGAGACGCGTATAGTAAGCAGATTCAAGTAGATGTGGGTTGTCGTTCTTATGAGGAGATGAAAAGGCTTGCTCAGGATAGAGTAGGGTGGAGAGCTGCATAAAACCAGTCTCCGGACTGAAGACCATAACAACAACAGTACTTCGTATGTAAAGGAGACCGCGTATAAAACGCTTGTACGACCACGTCTTGAGTATTGCTCAAGTGTTTAGGACCCGCAGCAGATCAATTTAAAGGAAGACATAGAAGCAGTTCAGAGGCGGGCAGCTAGGTTTGTTACTGGTAGGTTCGACCAATGCGCGAGTGTCACGGAAATGCTCCGGCAACTCAATTGGGGATCGCTGGAGGAAAGACGACGTTATTTTCGTGAATTTCTGTTGAGGAAATTTAGAGGGCAGGAATTTAAAGTTGATTGTAGTACGATCTTGCTGCCACCTAATTACATTTCGCGTAATGATCACAAAGACAAGATAAGAGAAATTAGGGCTCGTACGGAGGCATATCGACATTCTCTTTTTCCTCGTTTTGTTTGGGAGTGGGATAGGAAAGGAAATGCTTAGTAGTGGTACAGTGTACCCTCCGCCACGCACCTTGCGATGGATTGCGGACTATGCATGTAGATGTAGATGTAGACAAACATTAGAACATTTTGATTCTCCAGCAGATTCTTCCGCTGAGACATTGGCGGTTGTGGAGATTTTTTGTAGGGAGTTCACGTGAAGACAGAACGTTTCAATGTGATGAATGTTTCTAAGAAAAATCCACTCCGCTCTCCTTAGAGAGTAGTTAATCTGTGAACTAAGCATTCAAAGTTCTAAGTTTGAGTAACTAAGGGACCACACTGCTGGGGTCATCGGTCTCTAGAATTACACAGTACTTAAGATAACTGAAACTTATGCTAAGGACAACACATACACTCTCATGTCGCAAGGACTCGAACCTCCGGCGGTAGCGGCCGCGCAACCCGTGACTTGGCGCTTCAGAACGAAAGCTATCCTCGCGCGTAAAATTATGCATACATTGAAGATGACGATGTTAGGTGGAAGCCCTTCTTAATGGATAGCGCTATTAGTCGCTCTTGGTCATTGGCTTCCAACGATGACGACGACAAAATTAC
The DNA here is from genome assembly GCA_026315105.1 of Locusta migratoria. Taxonomy (NCBI): domain Eukaryota; kingdom Metazoa; phylum Arthropoda; class Insecta; order Orthoptera; family Acrididae; genus Locusta; species Locusta migratoria. The sequence goes on along the minus strand of CM048748.1, from coordinate 317,536,019 downwards.
CTTTAGAGTACAAAGAAGCCTCTTCATCTCACACCTTGTCATCGTCATTGCAACAATCACTTTGCGGAGTTTGTTTTTAAAAAGGCTCGGATTACTTTCACTAAAAGTAGTGCCGCCGTGGGCCAAGAACTGGAGTTCAAAGGACCAAGTTTCTCGAATCATGTCAACGTAGCTCCAGAATGTTTACATATTATGGCAGTTCAAAGCACCAAGTTTGTCAAATCATGTCAACGTAGCTGCAGTATGAATATGTTAAATTGCTGAAAAGTATTATTATTGCTTTTCCATGGAACATATAGGTATTCCTCTAGACTACTGCAGAGATGCCAACGGAAGGTCTCACCTACGTTATTTGTTGCAGAACATGCAGGTGGTGCCGCTTCCTAAAGCGCAGTACGGGACTTTCTACGACGGCGACTCCTACATCGTCTACGCAGCCTCTGATTATGGCAAGTCCGTTGGAACTGATTCCAAGGTAAGAGGACAATCCGCATTTATTATAACTCGGCTCCATGCACAAATATTTTGTATACATTCCGACTCTTCGGAGCTACAGGTGAAGATTATGGAAACTCATATGTGTACCTACATCACTCTTTCCTCATATGCCAGATTATACATGAAACAAGTATCAACTTGCATATCTAACAGTTTACATGCGTTTCATTTTTGTATTTCATGTAACTGTTGACCGAATTAAAAAAAATTGAAGTGCTGCCATCTATTCGAAAAATTAAACTGCTGCCATCTATTCATTAAGCGGTAGTCTTATTAAAGGTTTGTCAGAGTAAGACAAGTATTAAAGTTAGAAACTATATGGCATGAGGCATCATAATTCACGGCTGGAATAAACTCCGACTATATTCATCCAGCAAGAGAGAGAGAGAAAGCACATTACGACTTCCAACAAACTCTACACCTTATGTCAAATATTTATGAGACATTTCTCTCGCCGAAGCCCTTCAATAAACAATTAAAGGAAAATTAGTTTATTTCCTACTATATTTTCACTGTTTGTGAAGTAAAACTTCACCAGGCATTGAACATTAAGTATTATAGATTTTGTAGACAGTATCTACATATAACATTCAGCGTGCCTATAAGAATCACATAATTGTACAAGGAAGTACTAGGAAAAGCCCCAGTTCCATAAAAAATCGAATTCCTGTGTATAGAACTGCTTCAAATATTTGGTTGCATTACAATTGCGTTATTTGACCTTAATCACGTAACCGTAAAAAGATAAAAATGGTTTGACATTGTATTTGAAGCCAGTTGCAAGTCATTAACTTCTCTCATTAGTAAATACTGGGTGAATATAGGGCAATTTGCGCAGCATTATAGGCAACAGCTACTTAGGCATCTCAATGTTTACGACGTCAGATCTCCTGAAATATGCTTTGTACCATGATTTAATTTTAAAGGTAGTTTGAGAGATGCACGTGAATAATTACTGCAAAATATAAAGCAGTAATAGATTAGAACATCACGCTTGATGCTCAAGTTTTACTACAAGTTGCTGTAAGCAGAAAGCACGTGTACATGTCCACCACGTCATGTTTCCTGAAGTGTGTGCTGATCAGTGATAAAAGTGTGCAGCTACTTTAGGTTCGATGGTATATTTACATACTGCCTGCAAAAAGTGTTCAGAACAGAGTAAGGGCTTGAAAAGTCGTAGATTAAAATGTTATGGTAGGTGCCGAAGTTCGACGACATTAACTTTGTTGAAAGTAACTAAGTGTTACTATTAACGGATGGACAAAATTGCCTCATTTGTTGTTATTATCTTCAAAACTAACACGTTCCACATCATTACTAAATGTCGTATATATGATGTATGGAACAAGTATTAATCTAATCTAATCTACACAGTTTTATCGTGTTAAAATTTACGTAATACATAACATAAATTTTAAACAGTCAATAACTACGCGATTTATTGAAAAAAAAAATTTTTCTTTTTTTATTGCGTTATACTGTTAGGGATATGGGGTCAACAGATAGGGCCTGTATCGTGGGATAGCCTATATATAATTATACAGGGTGAATCACGTAAGACGTAACACCGCTTTTATTTTGTAAACGGTTATACACACCGGAATGCGGTTTTCGACACATGCTAGACCGTCGAGTAGCACATATATTTTTGTTTACTGAACAGTTTTAGCACTGATATCAACTGAGATATTGAAGCAAGTTCGTTTTTTTAATAGACCCGCCTACTTTCTATTGATGCATTCCACATCTCTTGAGAAGACAAATGCAGTGATACAGCGTTTGCTAATGTTGACGTTGAAACCTGTTGTAAAAGATTCGAGAAAAATTCTAGACTTCGAGAGAACAGTGGCTGGAATCAATGTTACAGTGCAAACACTACCAAGTAGGCGTCCTGGACCAGGTTGAGTAATTGTAAACCCTAAAGCAGGTCTGCGCGACTGAAGTGACGTTTTGTTTCCCCTTTAAACAAACTTAAGACTTACAGTGGATGTAGACATGACACAGGTTACAATCCGCCGAAACACAAAGGGCTTAGGAAAAATATTCCGAAGGGTTTATCTTCCCGGGAGTACGTGAGCTGAAATAGAAAAATCACCTGTTCATTCTTCGAAAATAAAGAGTTCAGATACGATGCAAAAAGCAATTATTGTATGAAATATCTAAATTAGAGAAGGAATAATAAATGTTCAAATGTTTGATAAGCTTATGGGACTTAACTGCGGGCTCATCAGTCCCTAAACTTTCAAACTACTTAGAAACTATCTTATACTAAAGACAACACAAACATCCATCTCGAGGAAGGATTCGAACCTCCGACGGGGAACGGCCTCGCGCATCGGATCATAGCGCCTCAATGCGCTCAGCCACTCCGTCGCGGCAAGGAATAATAGACTGTTCTTTCCAGTACGTGACTGTGTTTGTAAGAGGTACAGTGGGTACTGTCTGACAAATGTCTAACCTTAGCTGCACTAAATTTTATCATATCGGACACATTAATTGAATTAAATAAAAATAATTTGCTGATCACCTGTTCACCGGAAAATAAATATTCTTAACCAAACGTCGTTTAAGGCTGAACATAAATGCGTAATGATAGAGTTACCAACTATATTCAATATACGCTATAGTCTTATTTGAAACTGCAATGCAATTTCGTACACACGTATCTGTAATAAACAATTTTCTAACGATGCTTTGGTAACCATCCATAGCACAAAACATTAGGAATACCTTACAGAAACACTACTTTATCCTGTATTTTAACACGTTTTAAAAATGTTGACAATAGACTGATAGGCAGATTGGCATTCGCTGTTCCAAAGAACAATGAACACATGTAATAACACTGGATGATACGTTAGAGCATGCACCGGCGATTCGACAACGCACATCGTCTGGCGTTGTGGGGCTTCGTCATAGACTGCATTTTTGAGTGTCCCGGAAAGAAAAATTAAGGAGGGTTGGATCGGGGAGACCTCGCAGGCCATCTTACAACAGAAATTTGTCCTATCCAACGACCAGGAAATTTTTCATTTAGTATTTGCGTTGCAACACGGGATGAGTGAGCTATACGCCCGTCGCGTAGCAGCCAAATACAATTTCGAATACCCAGTGGTACCTAAACAACTGGCAGAATGTTCGTAAGGAAGTGTGCGTATGAATGTCCGTTCAGAACTTCTGCGCTGAAGTAAGGTATCACAAAAGAACTCCCTGTGATGCTGCACCATACTTTTACGCTCCACGACCGTTAATGTTGCTCCTTACGATGCCAATGTGACTTTCGGCTGCCCAGTAGTGCATTTTGTGCAAATTTATATTACCGTGGTTAGTAAACGTTGCTTCATAGAGCACACGTTAGGAAAACGTAGAGTCGTCTCTTAGATGCTGAAAAGCAAACCGGCAAAATTCTGTACGACGTTCGAAATCACGGTAGCCGAGTGCCTGCTGTAGTGACATATGCTAGGGTTATAATTTGTGTCGATGCAAGATTGTGCGGGTTCATCAGCGTCTTAGGTGTTGGTGTTCTCTGTCGGTTGCAGTCTTCTTTCTTGTTCTAGTTTTGAGTTCAGTCAGCCTCTCAAAAAAGGCGTCTTCATGTTTCGTGCAATTTCCTGTCGCGTCGGAATTTGGCGATCCGTACCACACCGTATTGTTTGCACTGCATTTCTGTTACATTCACCATATAAAAGTGGTATCTCCAACTTCTCCTCATTCATGTGCATGTCTACACGCAGCGGACGCTGAAATGGAAATGAGCGGCCTGCAGTGTAACAAGTCGATCGCGAAATGTGCTGACATTCTGACGCTACGTAGCACCAGAGCGCTTGGCGGTGTTTGTTTTGCTAAAGCCGATTCTGCCCAAATTCTAGGACATTTCTCGATTTTTTTACGACAGCTTCTACGACAACATTACCGAACGCTATATCACTGTAATTGTTTTCTGAAGAGCTATAAAATGCAGTTATAAAAAGAAGCGGTTCCATAAAATGTACTTGCTTCGATATATCACTTGATACTGGTGTTACAACCGTTCATCAATTAAAAACAAAAAAAGTGTCTCTCCCCGTTCTATCATACGCCGAAAACGGTGTTTCGCTATGTGCAGTCGTTCATGAAAAAAGGGCTGTTACATCTTACGTGGCTCACCCTAGACACGGGAAAACGTAATCTTTGCTTAATACAGAGTGGTATAATTGCGATCATTTCGGACAAATGTTATTGTAACTGGAAATATATTGAGAAAATAAAAAAAATTCATTATGGCATTTGTTCTTGGATGTTTAATGAATATGTAACACAAGTATTAGACAATTACAAATGTTGGTATAAACAAAGGTTAGAGGAATGAAAAAAAATCGATGGAAAATGTACCACACTAGGTACAATTGTGATCACTTCCTGGTAAAATTTGGAACACTGGCATCTTCCACATAAAAAGCACTTTTTCCCTTTGACACCAACGCGTACTTCGTGGTACCAAACATTGCATTTTTGGCTGCGAATCCAGTCACCCTAACTAGAAAATTTATAAGAGTGCGTTAAACTAAGTAGCTTCACTTACCTCTTAAGAGAAAAAAATTTATAAGTCCGTAGCACAAAGTGGTGTATTCTTGGAAAATACAGTAGGAGCTGTAGAAATCTGTTACACTACAACGCAAACCGAGCGAGGTGGCGCAGTGGTAACACACTGGACTCGCATTCGGAAGTATGGTGGTTCAATTCCACCTCCGGCCATTCAGATTTAGGTTTTCCGTGATTTCCCTAAATCACTCCAGGCAAATGCCGGGATGGTTCCTTTGAAAGGGCACGGCCGATTTCCTTCCACATCCTTACCGAAGCAACCGAGCGCAAGCTCCGTCTCTAATGACCACGCTGTCGATGGGACGTTAAACTCCAAGCTTCCTTCCTACAACGCAATTGCTACCAACAGTACGAGTCTGACAAATGGCGCGAAACCTTATGTTGACCGGAATTGTACCTATATATAATTTGTACCACCTTACCCTATGTTGCTTTAGTGTTTGACAGTGAGACAATTTAGCGACTTCCAAAAAACCTGAAACCTAATTTCAATTGTTTTATACATTTCCTTGATTATGTGTTCAACATTATATATTTAACGCATTAACTGAAATATAATCAGATTATCTGAAGATGTGTACATGGAAGATTATTAGAAAAAATGTTCAAATGTTTGTAAATATATCGGACCAATGTGCGTGGTCATCAGTCCGTAGCCTACAAAAAACTAAGGTAAACTAACCTCATGACAACACACACCATGCCCCAGCAAGGAATCGAACCTCTATCGGCGAGCAACCGCGCGCACCGCAGCGAGGCGCCTTAGACCGCACGGCTACTCCACCGCGTCTTTCTGAAATACGTTATTAACTAATTTCACTCATTAACATTCTATTATTCACTGCTTCTCGTGTGTACTCACCGCATTTCAACAATGCAACTTCTTTCATGCTCACATAAACAACACAAAGTTTTCCATTGCTTTACGTTTGAAATTTATTTGTGCTGTCTAGGAGACTTTTTCATACTAAACTCACCCGGGACCGATAAACACACATACGTAATTATCTCACAAATGGCTTGAATGTGGACCCGTATTCAACATTAACATAGAAGAAATCTGAACTTCGGCACCTTACTGTCAAAAAAGCCACATCCCATAACTATGCACCGTTGAGCCCTGTGAGACGTGTACTTTCAACTTTGTATGAAGTCTTTCTTTGGGATGACGTTCAAAAGCTTCGTCAGATTTCGTCAGATGTCATGAATATCGTCAAAACTCCATTCAAAGCGGGTTTGAGTAGAGGGAATAGGGAGATGTCTGGAGCATTGAGATTTGGCGAGTGTGGTGGGTGTTAAAGATGCACGACAGTGATCGCCCACACACAGCAGATCCCGTCGAAGAGTTGCTGGCAACAAAGTTGGTGTTGCAACTTGAACATCCACCATACTCGCCGGATCTCCATCCTCCAGACTTCCTCCTAACCCTCCAATCAAACTCGCTTTGAAAGGAAAGAGATTTCATAATGTTAATGACATTCAACGAAACGTCACGAGGCTTTTGAACACCATCACAAAGGAAGAAATCGTCCTTCCAGGACATGTATCGCTGAGCTCAGCGGTGCACAGTTACGGGAGGCGACTTTCCAAGAACAAAAAGATAACTGAAGTTCATAGTTCACCTACGTTAATGGAGCAGGACTACTCACCGACCTTTATTATCAAAGGTTGCATATACTGGATAGTCCACATGATTTCAAGCATATCATATTTGGGCTTACGGGAAGAACCCTAAGAAAGTGCAAAAATGTTCAAATGTCTGTTAAGCTTATGGGACTTAACTACGGGATCATCAGTCCGTAAACTTACAAACTACTTATGAACTACCTTATACTAAGGACGGCACAAATATCCATGCCCGAGGGAGGATTCGAACCCCCGACCGTAGTGGCCGTGCAGACCGTGACTGGAGTGCCTCAGCCTCCTCGGCCACCGCGGACGGCAAGAAAGTGTAGTTCAAACAACAAAGAAGTAGCATTTAAAATCTTTATTCGATCAACTGTTGAGAACTGTTCAGTAAATATATAAGAGGAATACCGTCTGAAGCGCGCGCGCGCGTGTGTGTGTGTGTGTGTATGTGTGTGTGTTTGTCCTTAGGTTAATTTCAGTTTTGTAACCCTAGGACTGATAACCAGAGTTGTTAAATGCCATAGATTTACAAACATTTGAACATTTATTTGAATACCGTCTAGCAGCAGCAATAATTATTTCCTAAAGAGCAAATTCATACAATAAAACAAGGAACTGTGTGCAGCAGCGTGGCATTTTATGCATGAGATTGAGGCGGTAAATAGGAGCAGATGAAGAGGTGAGTGTGCTTGTTGGGTGAGGTGGAGCCGGTGCGCGGGTCTGCGGAGGTGCACATCCACTACTGGCTGGGCGCCGAGACGTCGCAGGACGAGGCGGCCACCGCCGCCTACAAGACGGTCGAGCTGGACGACTACCTGGGCGGCAGCCCCATCCAGCACCGCGAGGTCCAGGGCGCAGAGTCCGCGCGCTTCAAGGCCTACTTCAAGGCCGGCATCACGTGAGTACCACAAGCACACCTCAGAAGTTGATAAAACTTTTCTGGGTACTGCACCGCATCGTCAATATATCAAATATTTCACCGGCGTTTCGGCCACTGTTGCAAGCGGCCATCATCTGGGTGTTACGTTTACTGCTGGATGAGGCAAAGCTGGTGTCTTAAATATTGAATGTTGCCAGTTATGATTGGTTGTTTCTGCTCTCTTTCATTGGTGTTTCCTTTGTTTCTTCCTATTGGTGGAAAGCGAAGTCCTTGATTTGTGTTTGCATTAATGTTTTCCATTGGTTGAAACTGGCGAATGAGGAGCGGTGACGTAGCACTGATGCCTAAGGCTCCTATAAGTACGAGCTGACGCATCCGCCATTTTCATTCTCGTGGCTCGTAAGTTAAACACACTGCGGTGCTATAGGATTTGCGTGTCGGCACTTTAGCACGATACGGGTGGTTGTGTTGCCATAAACTGCTCAAATCGTTCCAGAGGTGGCTACAAAACGTTTAGTTTCCCGAGAGATTCTAAGAGAAGAAAAAATGGAACTTAAATGTCAGTGCAAAAACTGGGAACCTGGACCGAGCCCACATTCATATATTATTATTATAACTTGAAGCAATATTTAATATTAATAGTAAAAATCGTCTGTGATATTTGGCACCTCTTAACAGAGAAGCTGCCTGTAGGGAATTAGCAGCCGCAAAATATCATATTACGGCAAAGCACCCCAGAACATATTGTTTTTAGAGCACAATATGTGTGTAGTATACAATTTGAAAGAATAGTACGGTACCTCATCTTTTATCACAAAATACACCGTCAATTCAATTTCTTATTAGTAAATGCCAATATTGACACTTATATATAAGAGGCTGTAACATAACTAGCAAAGAATACTGGGTAAATTTTATTTACGGCTGCGGTGGCGTAGTGTGCAAATGTTGGCAACGAAATGTTTGCTTTATAAGGATTATTAAATTACTGACAAGACAAGGGTACTGTTACATACAAAAACCTGTCAACCTTAGAGAAGGAACAGAATTATTTATTTATTTCATGGTCAACACCTATACGATTAGGTTTTCAAATAGCATTCAAAGGTTGTTGCCAACATCGGCACCGTGTGCCTCTAAGAACGTAAACTTTAGATCCTGTACACTAATATTCTTTTTAGTTTTAGTGTTTGTAATACATTCTGAATCTTTCTCAGTAAGATAATATAAGTGCTTTCAGCAATTTGAGTACAAAAATCCGATGTGGTGAATCTGTCACAGTAGACAACAAACACTTACTGCAAGACGGCAAACAAACCTCGCATATTGACAGTCATTATTCAAATAGAAGCCAAGATCGCTTAAAAATTTTATCTAGATGTCCAGTTTCAGCAGCATTAAAAGTAGTACGCTATTTTTATCACAGAAATATATGTTTCTTGCTCTTTTTTCTGCATTTGGACAGATGCAGCAATAAGTAAAGAAAACGCGAATTTTTGTGTCTAAACCACATATCGATGTAAACAAGAGCGGAATGCAAGCTCAAAGTAGCACGATCTAAGGCTCTATGCCGGGGCTTGTAAAATATTTCACTAAACTTTAATAAAACAACACTCATCGTATAAGCTGCGTGCTGTGTTTAGCATTAGCAGGAATGAAAATGGCGGATGCGCCAGCCTGTGTTTTTAGGAGCTCTACTGGTGCCTAGCGCCGGCTAGAGCGTGCTATTTGCTCTGTGTACGCGCGGCCGCTGCTGTCTCCGGGCGGGCCCCTATGGACTGCACTGCGCGCGGTGTCGTCGCGAAGCGCTGTTACTGCGGGCAGCCGAGACGCCGGAAGTCTATACCCGTCTTCTCTGTCCATATTTCCGGGTCGCTTAGCTATTTCTATTGCTTCCCTGATTTTCCTCTTCAAAGTAAAGGGTTGTTTTGCTAGTGCAGTGACTTCCTGAAAACCTATCTGTTTGCCGCACTCTTCCCGGAGCTCTGCCACTGCCGACGGCGTATGCTGCCCCCCCCCCCCCCCCCCCCGAATGTACCTCTCGTGCTCGGCTATCCTCGCGTTAGCCGGCCGCGGTGGCCGAGGGGACTGAGGCGCTTCAGTCACGGTCTGCACGGCCACTACGGTCGGGGGTTCGAATTCCCCCTCGGAAATGGATATTTGTGCCGTCCTTAGTTGTAGGTAGTTCATAAGTAGTTTGTAAGTTTGTAGTATGGACTGATAACCCCGTAGTTAAGTCCCTTAAGCTTAACAAACATTTGAACATTTTTTTTTATCCTCGTGTTAATCGGCCGTCCAGTTTCTCCAATGTACACCTGGCCGCATTCACAGCCGATTTCATAGACTCCGGCTGTGTGCAGCTTATCAGTTTTGTCCTTCATTGAGCCTAGGACATCTCTTATTTTCGTTTACACACCTCAAAAGGCTTTCAAATGCATATACGAGGCGCGTTTTTTAAGTAAGTATCGTTTTGAAATTAAAAAAAAAAAAAAGACGTGCTAAGATATCTCAATTTTATGTGCAGTGTACCTACATCTGTTGTCTACACAATGACGCCGTTACGGTCTGATTCATCCGTGTTTACGTTGTGTACTGAGTGTTAAGATGCCTCCGATAAACGTGAGTCCCGCCGACTGTGAAGTACGGTCTGCTATAACATTTCTTAGTGCAAGAGGCCTAAAAGCGATCGATAGTCATCGTGAGATCTGTGCAGTTTACGGAGAAAACATTATGACTGATGGAATGGTAAGAAAGTGGTTGAGAGCATTTAAAGACGGCCGCACAAATTTGCATGATGAATAACGGAGTGGGCGTCCTTCGGCCGTTAATGAAAGTTTTGGTGCAGGAAATGGACAATAAGGTGAGAGAAAATAGACGCTTCGCGATTTCCTCCTTGCGGGGTGACTTTCCTGATGTTTCTCGTAGTGTTTTGTATGGAATTGTGGCCGAGCAAGACGATGACGAAGTAGTGGTTCAACGAGTCAGGTAGAAGAAGGTATTCAAAAACTGGAACAACGTTATGCCAAGTGCCTCAAATTGACGTAAATTATGTAGAAAAGTAGACTATCATGTAAAAATAAAATTATTGACATATCTTAGCACTTTCAAAACGGTACTTACTTACTTTAAAAAATAGCTTCGTGCATACATACTCCGCAATCCACCCAAAAGTGCATGGTGGAGCGTACCCAGTTACTTGCTTTTCTGTTCCACTCTCATATACAACGAGGGAAAAACGAATGCTTGTATGCATCTTTACGATCCCTAAAATCTCTGATTTTATCTTTGTGGTCTTTACGTAAAATGTAGGTTGGTGGCAACAGAATCTTGCTACAGTCCGCCTCTAATTCCGGTCCCTCTGAATTTCTTCAGCAGTGTTTCTCTAAAAGAACATCGCCTTTCTCCAGCGACTCCCATTTGAGTTCCCGAAGCATTTCAGAAACACTCGTGCATTCATCGAATCTGCCAATTACAAACCTCGCTGTCCGCCTCTGAACTTCCTCTATGTCCTCTTTTAAACCGATCTGGTGGGGATCCCAAACACTTCAGTAATACTGAAGACGGGGTCGTACAAGCGTATTATATGCGGTCTCCTTTACAGACGAATCACACCTTTCCAAAATTGTCCCAATAAACAGAAGTCGCCAGCCGCCTTCCTCACGACTGTCCTTATATGCTGTTTCCATTTGATATCGCTGTGCAACGTTACGGCTAGATATTTAACTGACGTGACTCTGGCAAGCAGCAAACTACTAATGCTGTATTCGAACATCCAAGTGATTATCATGTCATCGCAACTGCAAACACTAACTAGGAGTAATACTATCGGCACTATATACACAGGGTGACCGCATGTTCTTTTTCAGCCATGCGTGCGCGCGCGCTCGTGTGTGTGTGTGTGTTGGCTTAGTGTAAGTTAGTTTCAGTAATTTAAGACTAGGGACTAATGACCACAGCCGCGGCGGGGTGGCCAAGCGCATTGAGGCGCTATGCTCCGATGTGCGAGGCCGTTCCCCGTCGGGGGTTCGAATCCCTTGAGCATGGATGTTAGTGCTGTCTTTAGTTAGTTTATAAGTAGTTTGTAAGTTTAGGGACTGATGACCCCGCATTACGTCCTATACGCTTAACAAACATTTTAACATTTTTGAATTGATGACCACAGCAGTTTTGTCCAATAGGTTTACAAGCATTTGAACATTATACAGGGCCCTTCAGAATGGAGTTATAAAAATTGGGGAGATAGAATGACGTGAATGTATTGATACCTTGAACTTGAACTTGTAGTTAGAAATGTTAAATAGAACTTCGCGCTTTCTGTGTGGTTGATAGGTAGAATGGAATAGCATAACAGACTAGTCATGACAACGTATACTTCGTTAAACGACGTGGAACGACGAGTCATGTTTTTCTTTTTATCTAAAAGAGAAAGAAGAGGTAGGAAAAGAGCTGTGGCTACATTAGAACAAGCTATTAACTGAATGGTACTAAGTGAAAATTTATATCGTACCAGCACTCTAACTCAGAATTGAAGCTTCGGGCCAGCGGTGTTAGGCTGCCGGTCACGCTTTCCGTCCATCCCGAATTCCCACAAATCGTAAGCTGCTTGAAATGGCAACAATCGTTCGAAACAAGACAACACACTATGTGTGATCTGACTCTGTAAGATTCCACACTCCCCCATGAGAGTGTCAAATACAGTAAAGACGCGCTCATTAAGCTCGGGAAATGGTTCCTACTGGTTTTACATACACGAAGGACTTTACATGACGAGGAAGAAGGCGAGAAAGGTGAGGTAAGACGAGTTAGGCCAAGGGATTAGCAGAACGCTTGTGCTGAAACAATTAATTTTTTGAATTGTATGGTCCAGTAAGGTGCTCTCCAAGAATTACAGTCCAAATATTTACTTATCATCTCGCTTAGATATTTGCCTCATGTGTAACGGGTGGCTGTTACGGGCGTTAGCAAAAACCTCCCTCGTAAAAGTTGAATCATCAGTGGTGAGCATGAGGCGTGGAGAAAATGGAACAGCATCACACTGACGAATGAACCACTACCAGAAATGTTGTCAGGGTTGAAAATCATGATTTCCCAGTCTGAACTGGGTGATCACGGAATGGGCGTAGTTGCTCCCATACGTACCTTGCAAACATGCCAGATACTTTGTAATGTACACGCGTTCGAATGTTTGTAAAGCTTATGGGACTTGACTGCGGGGTCATCAATCCCTAAACTTACAAACTACTTATGAACTAAGTTATACTAATGACAACACCAACATCCATGCCCGAGGGAGGATTCGAACCTTGTAGCAGAACGTTCCAAATTTTATCCTCTCTAATCCCTCAAAGTTTAAAACCTCATTCCGAAACACACTGTATCTGAAAAGTATATACTACAGGTTTTGTGAACCATTAAAGCCAGCTGACAGCAGTGTGGCTTGCATATGAGCACCGAGTACCTGACACACTGCTCTCGCCGAGTCTATAACAGTGAGTTCATCTCCTACTACAAGCTAAATTATCTTCAGGATGGCCGGCCACGGTGGCCGCGGGGACTGAGGCGCTTCAGTCACGGTCTGCACGGCCACTACAGTCGGGGGTTCGAAACCCCCCTCGGGCATGGATATTTGTGCCGTCCTTAGTTGTAGGTAGTTCATAAGTAGTTTGTAAGTTTAGGGACTGATGACCCCGTAGTTAAGTCCCTTAAGCTTAACAAACATGTATCTTCAGGATGAAAGTGGAGTTGATCAGGCGTGATGAAAGATTAAGGACGGAAAGCGTAGCTGAACTCCACCTACATCAGTGAAATGTCCTTTTAAAAGACCTACAATACAATAATAATGAAGTTCAAGCGTTTTTCCGTGGTAATAAAACCTTTAAATCGGTGGATGTGGATACGAAAAATACCCTCATTCAATAAAATAAATTCAGCTTACTAAGAAATAAGATAATGTAATTGAGGGCGAGAAAGAAAGCTTTCGTCTAGCGATGGTACATGGTAGTAGAATGTAACGGATTACCTTCATATAGGCATTTGTCATCCAGGCACGATGTTATCGTAATCCCGGATTATATGACTGACGCATTTAACGAGTAACAAAGTCTTTAAATGTTTCTACGACTATCCGGCAAATCTTTATCGGCCGTCTGGTACAGGTGTTACTCGTCGAAACTGTATTAATATGGTATTGTGTGGAGACTGGAAACGGCAGTCGTGAAATGCGTCTTGATGTCAGATCAATTACGGTCTCAGTAAGGCAGAGCACTTACTGTGTGTGGTTTCGAAGGGCTGTACTTACCGAAATCAGCCTACTGTGAGGGTTCCGGACACTGGCTTGATCTAACTGACAAAACAGTTTCTCTGATGTGTCTCTGCTGTGTTTACACCGGAAGGACTATGCAACCCCAGTAGTCCGTGACGCCATGGAGTAACGCCGCTTAGAAAAACAAGCGAGCAGTAGGATATATATATATATATATATATATATATATATATATATATATATATATATATATATTCTTAATCACAATTGATGTTTATTCTTGTTTGGCAATACGTAACAGCATTTTAAATGACAAATTTGAATGCATCAAAGATCAGTAGATGAAGACCCCATGGGAAAATAATGATAACCCTCAGTTGTAAAGTTCTGAGATATGATGAATTGTATGCCTGAAAAATATTTTCTATTACATGTTTTAATATTTATATTTGCCATCTCTCTTCACATTCATGTACTACTTGAAGAAAAAGACACAGTCTGTCGGATATGATTATTTGCACCAAATATATTAAAAATACAATAGTTGAGGGTTATGATTATGTACCCCGAGGTCTTCATATATTATATCGGTATGTAATTCTAAATTATGTAAAATTATTTACTACATATAAAAATATTTTATATTTTAATTATAAATTGCAAATAATTTTGTGTATATACTCATTGGTTGTATATGTATCTTATTGACAGGTCACCAGATGATGGACTAAGCCGGAAACATATTGTGTTTTGACAATAAATAATCTACTAACAACATCTAAGTAATTATTCAAGAAACATCTAAGTAATTTTAGAATCATTTAAGTAAATGAAATTTCCTGGCAGATCAAAACTGTAGATTGAACTGATACTCGAATTTGGCAGCTCTGACTTTCGTGGACGCAAAACTGTGGGACCATCTCGTAAGTCAAACTTCAAAAGACCACAGATATGAAATTGAAGGAGAGGCATTGATTGAAATGTGAGCCTCGGCCAGGATTCGAACGCGGGATCTCCTGCTCACTGTCTTAAAACACATCTCCCTCCACAATACAAACTTCAGTTCTGCCTCACGATCCCCTACATAAAAACGTACGCTGAGGCTCTCTGGGCTCGAATCCCGGCTGCAGTTCAAATTTGAATTCAACTGCCTCTCCTTCAAAAATTCAAATGTTTGTAGAACTTATGGGACTTAACTACGGGGTCATCAGTCCCTAAGCTTACAAACTACTTATGAACTACCTAAGACTAAGGACGGCACAAATATCCACGCCCGAGGGGGGGATTCGAACCCCCAACCGCAGTGGCCGTGCAGACCGTGACTGGAGCGCCTCAATCCCCTCGGCCACCGCGGCCGGCCCTCTCCTTCAATTTAATATCTGTGATATATATTGAGACAAAATATGTCTCTGGACATTCCTTTATTATTTTTAATATATATTACATGTACCTGAGGTACAATGCAGGATCGTTCCAATTCACGTTGTTTGCTGGGGTGCTATTACGCTGTTGTTGAGCCTCAGCAATGTCGATACACATTTATACAGAGGATCATGAGGCAGAATTGAAGTCTGTGTTGTAGAGGGAGACGTGATTTAAGACATCTCGTGCAATCAACGCATCAATTAGGTCGTGGTGTCTTAGTGATTATAGTGCATGTATAGTAAGCAGAAGGTCGCAGCCATGCATCAAATTTTAACGCAATGGCTTCCCTTCAAGTTAATATGTGTGATATAGCGGGTGATCAAAAAGTCAGTATAAATTTGAAAACTTAATAAATCACTAAATAATGTAGATAGAGAGGTAAAATTTGACACAGATGCTTGGAAATGCCATGGGGTTTTATTAGAAAAAAGAAAAGAAAAAGTTCCAAAAATATCTGACAGATGGCGCTTCATCTGATCAGAAAATAAATAATTAGCATAACAAATTAAGTCAAAGCAAAGATGTTCACTATGATTCCTCACCAATTGCTGTAGTCGAGGAATAATATTGTGAACAGCACTGTAAAGCATGCCCGGAGTTATGGTGAGGCATTGGCGTCGGATGTTGTCTTTCAGCATCCCTAGAGATGTCGGTCGCTCACGATACACTTGCGACTTCAGATAACCCCAAAGCCAACACCCGCACGGACTAAGGTCTGGGGACCTGGGAGGCCAAGCATGACGATCATTACCAAACGACGCGCGCAAGAGATCTTTCACGCGTCTAGCAATATGGGGTGGAGCCCCATCCTGCTTAAAAATCGTACATTCCAGCAGGTATTTAACAACCAGGCTGGGGATGATGGGATTATGTTACATATCGGCGTACCTCACATTCGTCACGGTAGCAGTCACTGGCGTTTTCTGTTTAGCGCCATCTCTCGGACATTTCATAAACTTTGTTTTTTTTATTTATTAATTTATTTATTTATTTACTTTTTATTTTCATAATAAAACCCCATGTCATTCCAAGCATGTGCGTCAATTTTTACCTCTCTATCTACAATAATCCGTGATTTATTAAGTTTTCAAATTTATACTGACTTTTTGATCCCCCCTTATATCGGGACAAAATATGTCTATGGACATTCATTTATTATTTGATATTCAAAATATCAGTTGATAGAGAACTTACCCACGAGAGCCAAAAGTCTCAGATCTGAGTCATGTACTAGTGAACAGTTTTAATCTACCAGGAAGTTTCAGGATGTAAACTGAATTTTGTGTATGAACTTCAATACCCATCCATTACTGTTATACAAACCTCCCCATACTGTTGGCCTACTATCACTGTAGTTGTACACGAGTAACGTGTGTGGTGGCAGACTGCTGAAGGGCGGCGTGGCGTCCGGCCTGAGGGAGGTGAAGGACGACTTCGAGGCGCGGCTGTTCCGAATCAAGGGCCGGCGGCTGCCCACCGTCACGCAGATGCCGTCCATCAGCTGGGAGCACTTCAACAGCGGGGACGTCTTCCTGCTCGACACCAAGAACACCATCTTCGTGTGGACGGGCAAGAAGTCCAACCACGCAGAGAGGCTTCAGGGTGCTCGGGTATGTCTCATACTTCCTCCTTCAAATAATGTGCTGTGGGTTGGTCATGACTGACAGGTGGCAGAGTCTCAAGGTAGAAGATATATATGCTATGTCACTGACTGGGCTTCTGCACTATGATGATGGAGGCCATAGCGACGTTGCCTCATGTGTTGTTACTTGAGAGATGTTAAACTATTTATAAAATAAAATATTTGCCAACATATCCGGACACTTTATTGAAACTTCCATCCCTATATTTCGTCAGATCAACTAAAAATCATCATCATCATCATCATCATTAGAGACTGATTATGTCTTTCAGCGTTCAGTCTGGAGCATAGTACCTCTAATAAAATTCCTCCATGATCCCCTATTCAATGCTAACATTGATGCCTCGTCTGATGTTATTCCTTTTACTTCAAAATCATTCTGCACCGAATCTAAGTACTTTCTTCTAGGTCTACTTCGACTTCTCTTACCCTCCGCTGGCGAGCTCATGAGTCTCTTAGGTAACCTTGCTTCTCCCATGCGTGTAACATGACCCCACCATCTCAATCTGTTCGCTCTAACTTCTTCATATATGGTGTTCATTTCCTGTTTTTCTTTGATTTCCTCATTATGGACACCCTCCTGCTATTGTTCCCATCTATTAGTACCTGCAATCATTCTTGCTACTTTCATATCTGTAACCTCTACCTTATGAATGAGGTAAACTGTATCCACCCAACTTTCACTCCAATACAACAAAGTTGGTCGAAAGATAGAGCGGTGCACTGCTAACTTAGCCTTGGTACTGACTTCCTTCTGGCAGAAGAGAGTAGATCTTAGCTGAGCACTCACTGCATTAGCTTTGCTGCATCTCGATTCCAGTTCTTTCGCTATGTTGCCATCCTGTGAGAAAATACATCCCAGGTACTTGAAACTGTCTACCTGTTCTAACTTTGTTCCTCCTATCTGGCACTCAATCTGTTTGAATCTCTTTCCCACAGACATTACTTTCGTTTTGGAGATGCTGATCATATCATAATCCTTGCACATCTGATCGAGCTCTGAAATATTGGTTTGCAACCTTTCAATCGAATCGGTCATTACAACTAAGTCATTCGCATATGCGAGACTGCTTATTTTGTTTTCACCTATTTTAATCCCGCCCTGCCAGTCTACTGTTTTCAACATATGATCCATGAATAGTATGAACAACAGTGGTGACAGCCTTGTCTTACCCCTAAAACTAACTTGAACCATGAGCTTAATTTGCCATCTACTCTAACTGCTGCCTGACAGTCTACGTAAAGCCCTTTGATTGCCTGCAGAAGTTTGCCTCCTATACCATAATCTTGAAGAACTGACAGTAGCTTCCTCCTAGGAACACGGTCATAAGTCTTTTCCAGATCTATGAAACATAGATACAATTCCCTGTTCCACTCATAGCACTTTTCCATTACCTGCCGTAGGCTAAAGATCTGGTCATGACAGCCTCTAAGAGAACTAAACCCACACTGATTTTGATCTATCTTGTCCTCAATTAATACTCGCACTCTCCTTTCAACAATACCTGAGAATATTTGCCTACAACGCTAATTAAAGAGATACCTCGATAGTTGTTGCAATATTTTCTGTTTCCATGTTTGAAAATTGGCGTAATTACCGCTTTCGTCCCGATTCCCACGCCTTTTCAATGATCCTGTGTAACTATTTGAGACCTGATATTCCACTGTATTTGACGAGTTCCGGCTTAATTTCATCCACCCCTGCCGCTTTATTGCATTGTAGTCTACTGACCATTTTCTCAACTTCCTCAAATGAGATCCTGTTTCCATCGTCGTTCCTATCCCTTTCTGACACCTCATTGACCGTTTCACCGACATTGAGCAATTCTTCAAAATATTCGCCTCCATCTGCTCAAGGCATCCACAGGATTGTCTAGCAGCTTTCCTGACCTGTCCAAAACACTTGTTAATTCCTTTTTCCTTCCCTTTCGAAGATTGCTAATTACGCTCCAAAATGGTTTTCCCGCGGCTTGACCCAGAGTTTCTAGCTTGTTTCCAAAGTCTTCCCATGATTTCTGCTTAGAGTCTGCAATTATCCGTTTGGCTTTATTTCTTCCTTCAATATAACTTTCTCTGTCTGCCTGATTTCTAGTACGGAGCCATTTTGGAAATGCCTTCTTTTTGTTTTTACAGGCTGCCTTGACTGTGTCATTTTCTGCTTCTTCCTCCCTTTACATACTACAGTTCTAAGACATTCTCTCGCTGCTCCCAGTAGTGTGTCCCTGTACCTTGACCATTCCTCTTCCAGTGACTGTAAACCATTACATTCAACTAACTGGTACCTTTCCGAGATCATTGTTATGTATTTGTGCCTAATTTCCTTGTCTTGAAGCTTCTCCACTCTATCCTTCTACACACGGACATGACTTTCTGCTCTTTTGGCCTCACAAAACCAATTTCACTGCAGATTAAATAATGATCAGTATCATCAAAGAACCCCCTGAAAACACGCATGTCCTTGACTGTCTTCCTGAATTCCTGGTCTGTTATTATATAGTCAATGATAGATTTGGTTCCCCTTCCTTCCCAAGTATAGCGGTGAATGCCCTTCTGCTTAAAGAAGGAGTTTGTGATAACTAAGCCCATACTGGAACAGAAATCCAATAGCTGTTTTCCGTTCCTGTTGGCCTCCATATCCTCTCCAAACTTACCCATAACCTTTTCATAACCTTCTGTTCGATTTCCTATCCTAGCGTTGAAATCACCCATGAGTAACACACTATCCTTATTCTTCACTCTAAAACTTGAGTGCGTTGTACAATATGTCTATCTCATCTTGATCTGTCCCTTCACAGGGTGAATATACTGCCACAATCCTAATTTTCTTGCTGGAGATGGCCAAATCTATCCACATCAGTCGTTCATTTACATACCTTATTGCAATAATGCTGGGTTCGATTGCTTTCCTGATGTAAAATCCTATTCCCCACTGTGCTCTTCCTACTTTGACTCCTGACAGGTAGACCTTGTATTCTCCGACTTCGTCCTCTTTCTCTCCCCTTACTCTAACGTCACTAACAGCTAAAACATCTAACCCCATCTTACTTGAAGCCTCCGCCAGTTCTATCTTCTTTCCATTGTAATCCCCATTGATATTAATAGCTCCCCATCTCATCCCAGATTGTTTGCCAAGTCGTATCTGAGGAGTCCCTGGTCTGTCAATTAGAGGTGGGACTCCATCACCTCCAAAGGTCCGAGGCATTTTGCTCTGATTGTTGCCAGCATGATACTGAAGTACCTGGAATCAGGTTGCTAGCCTTACTTGCCCAGGGCCCCACTGGGTTTTACCCCTAACGGTTGAGGGACTAACCGTTGGATTTGGTAGTCTTTGCCGTCTAAGCACAAAGATGGCCACGACTCAGAATATGTTCGAGATGCCCAACCTTACTCCAAAGTAACTGGTATCCCAACTGTCAGGACCACTTACTTGGCCACTCATACGTTGCCCGTGGTTTTATGAACTAGGACATGACTACAGGAACCCACACAATGAACTAAAGATATGATGGATAAATAGACAGAAGAAAGTTTTGTGTATATGAAGGGTTCAAATCGCTGTTACGTCTATCTGTGTCATGATGGTGTCGTATGCCAGCTGATTCACTAATCGGAGGAGAATTAAAATTTAGTTCATAGGATGACCTCTAATTAAGTAGCGTGACAACCCCATGGTTGATACTTGCTCTAAACACAAGAACATTCTGACATGACTGACCAAACATAGATGTGTACAGTGCAGTCAGAGCAGTGAGTTGATGGAGCAGTTTATGAAGTACAGATTTTTGAATATTTGAGACTAACATGTTTCTATGCCTAGTAACTGTCGCTCGAGTACACACAATACTGTCAAGGCATTCCACAAGTTAGAAAAATTCTAACCCTGCACTTAGATTAAAAAACTCGACTTAATTATATATACAGCAACCTTCTGGGTCATTTCTTTATATCCTACGTTTTTATGACAACATATTTCATCCCCAAAGCACGATCCTGCTAGGTCTGCCCAACACCTTCACACACACTGTAGAGAAAAACATTATGAATCCGTCAAAACTGTTAATGCTTCCGTGGCCATTTGTTGACACATTGCCTGTTGGATCTTGTGTCTTGTTCTTCGGCCGACATTTTTTAACAAGTTTCCAACGTTTTGCCAGATACTCGCATTGGTGAAACGTCAAAAAAACCTTTAAACAAACGTTGGTCGAATAAAGCAAAATAGGAGATAACGGAACATTACAACTGCTGCTCATGATGGGATTGACTGTCGTCTGGTGTCACTGTCGACACGAGAGACGCAAGGAAAGTGTACAAGAGGAGCAGCGACGACTAGGGTATTGTTCGAAGGGTGAAACTTCTCGGAGAACCGATACATTCGACTGATAGAGTGAAATATCATGCAGTTGTCCTCGACAAGTTGCTTACGGAGCAGCTACATACCTGACAATTATGAAGCAGAGCATCCCAGTGACTTGCGGCACTATACCCAGCCCTTAAGGCAGTCAACTATGGACTCACTAACTATACGACTTCCTTTATTCATTATGGAATACTCCGCATTTATTGAAACAGCGACTTAGACCAAGCTGCTGAAAAACTAAATCCTAGAAAGATGTGGAATACAGCTAGAAAATGCGACAAACTGACAAAAGAATCAACAAGCCCACGTACCCTACAGAAGCCAGAGGCCATACTAAACAGCTAGTAGAGCCACACCTAACTTAAATTACAAGATAACGGATTATTCGTTTTGGCAATGAAACCGCCGTTTTCCTCCTGGAAGCTCTTCGTTTCATCTATACGCGTTTCGCCCTCTTCTATTAGGACATCATCAGCGGGCCCGTTATCTAGAAATTACATTTGTATTTACAGGTGTGACCTCCACAGATAATAGATGGTTCACTTTGCTTCAATCGAAATAAATGTGGGACTTTGTAGTCGCGGATTTCATCTTAGGTGTTCCCACCTGGTCACAGGTTGAAATCGCACAAATCTAAAATTTATGCACTTTCTTCTTCATTTTATCACCTTTCGATGTGTTAGTTCACTGTTTCACTGTCTTGTAGGTGTATCCAATCTCCTTGGGTGTACCTCATTTCGGAATTCAGTTTTTTTTTCACTTGTTGCCAACATAATTGACTGTGTGCGTTATACATGTGAGTAAAAGGCGGTGCAATGTTTTGTGTACGTGTGTATTTAATCTCAAATGGTAATGGAAATTGTTTTGTGTTTTGATGATTTGAGATCGATTTCGATGCCTTGTGGAGAGGAGGGTTAAGGGGAGAGTGGAGGGAGTGGTACTATTTATAATTAACCCTTTAATGCATGACTTTTATTTGAAGCTATAAAAAACTACCACGATTAATATGTAGTGTGTATATACTTTGAAAAATATATTCAGAAAGTTCAAATGTTTGTTAAGCTTATGGGACTTAACTGCGGGATCATCAGTCCCTAAACTTACAAACTCTTATAAACTAACTTACACTAAAGACAACACAAACATCCTTGCCCGAGGGAGGATTCGAACTACCGACGGGGAACGGCTTTGCGCATCGGAGCCTAGCACCTCAAAGCGTTCGGCCACTCCGCCGCGGCTCTGTGAATGTGTGTTCCGTATTAATCAACAAAGGCATTTAGCGGTTAATTACGATGAGAATATTCTTGCTCCATCTAGGTCTCGTACAATTCCGATTTTCCATGTCTTCGAAACGTAAATTTCGTGTGCCTCTTGTACCATAGCAGCTGATTGTTCCGTCGCACCTGAGTTGATAACAATACCAGATAAAGAGAAAACACCCCCCCTCTCTCTCCTCTCCCCTCCTCACCCGTAGGCTGCCATGATCTTCATTCTTCCTCCTCTCCTCCACATGTCAGGTGACACTGTTATGGAGAAAGTCTGTATGTAATATTCTTCAGTCAGATTTGGTCATATGAAATTTTCACGGTAGTGAGTGACAAGGAAATCACAAGTTTTGTATATACAGGTAGTAAAAAAAAATGGCTTCTAAATGTGAAATACAACTAAAAGAACTTAAAAAATATATATGTATGACTAATTTTTAAGCTTCCTACAACTGAAATGCAACTAAAACAATTGCCCACGAAATACAATCAGTAGGCTCGCGTTAATTTTGAAAGAAAAAGAGGAGCAACATCATCGAAATGGTGGGTAAATTACCAGCGCCGTGGTTGAGTAGCCGAGCGGTCTAAGGCGCCTCGCTGCGGAGCGCGCGGTTGCTTGCCGTCGGAGGTTCGAGTTCTCCCTGGGGCAAGGGTGTGTGTGTTGTCCTTAGGTTAGTTTACCTAGGTTTAAGTAGTTTGTAAGCTACGGGCTGATGACCACGCAATTTGGTCCGATAGATTTACAAACATTTTATTTTTGAAATAACCAGCTCGTAAAATAATTAAACAGTTCCTATGTTACTATCCAAAGAGAAAGGCTTTCAACATTCAGTTAACATGAGACTTTACACGTAAAAATTGGACTAAATTAACACTATTGTTGTTTGTAATTTTGTGGCCTTCACACGACTACAGTCGGTGGCGCCGCTGACTGGCCAAGCAGCGGGTCACCGCATATGAACAATCGGCGCGTTAACTTTGGCACAGCAGTAACAACAGCGGCAACATTAAAGCTGGTCGCGGCGGCATTAAAACCGCTCACAGTACTTCCCTCCACGCCCCTTCCCATCGCATGACGTTGGCTAACCATTGTCACGTTCACTTGACCTGGCACAACGGCAAATTATAGTTACGGTGTGATTTAATACATGTGTACTGTTTCAAATCCCCGGTGTGCCGGCCGCGGTGGCCGAGGGGACTGAGGCGCTCCAGTCACAGTCTGCACGGCCACTACGGTCGGGGGTTCGAATCCCCCCTCGGGCATGGATATTTGTGCCATCCTAGTTCGTAAGTAGTTTGTAAGTTTAGGGACTGATGACCCCATAGTTAAGTCCCATAAGCTGTACGAACATTTTTTGAAATCCCCGGTGCCGACCCGTAAAAATTAATAATAAACACACGCACACACAATGAAGAGTGAGAAAAAAAAAAAAAAAAAAAAAAAAAAAAAACACGTTCCATCGCGTCCCGGCCGAAATGTAGTCCTGTTCATAACTTTCGTACTATGTACAAACCTGCGACGTAACATTGATGCTCCCATTTTCTTGCGTGTTTCATTCATTTGTTGCTGTTTCGTAGGATTTACTTTGCGGAATAGATTGACCAGTGTCAGTGTAGTTAGACTCAATTGTTTCGGCACTGTCAGTACCTGTATGCACTAGATGTATGCAGTATTTCCGATCTCAGTTTCTGAAATTATTCGTGGCTTCTCAGCTCGATCTTGGCCTTATTTTACAGTCACCATAAGTAAAAGTGTCAATCTACGAAACACTAACTTTAATTAAAAACGTAATGGCACACGCAGCTTCAGGCGTTTATAAGCTTAAATGTATAGACTGCCCAGCTGAGTATGTGGGACAGGGAGGGCATTCAAAACACGTTTCAGTGAACATATAAAGAAATACTCTCCTTTTGCCGATCATTTAATCTTCTGGCCATCAAGCTCCTACCCTAGATAATTTAGAAATTTTACATTATGCCCAAAACGGACGGAAGTTAAACATCCTGGAAGAATTTGAGATTTCTAAGCGTGTTTATTTTAAACACCCGAGATTTCTAAACGATCAGTTGACCTCAAAAGACCAAACATTTTTCGACACTTTTATGGAAATTTTAAAGTAATATTCTGTTATATAACTTGGCATCTCTTCAAATTTGTTTGATGTGATATTGGGTATGTTATGTAAATAATGCTCATATTTGAAATTAGCAACTGTTGTCGACCGACCCAACACCTACAGTGTTGTGGAGCGGCTACTCGCAGTAGACATTTGAACGGTGGCAGTGCCAGTACCAACACCGACGCATGCGTTTGTATGAGTTGAAGACCTACTATATGGCACAGGGACATCAGATAAGGTAAATCTCGGAGTATAAATTATTTCAATATCCAGTCAGTTGATCATTGTATCAATTTGTTTAACGGTCATTGTTAGCGCTGATCAACGGAATATATTCTTATTGTCTCGGTAAGAAATCCTATGGCTGCATTTTCACCTAACACCCTCTATCACAGAGGAGGTAAAACATCAGGACCTACATTATTACAATCCCTTATTGCTGATTTCAACATTGTTTTGTAGCTAAAAAAAATAAAAAACTTGTAATATTGCCATGTAAAAATTGTAAGATGTGGATCATTTTTTCTTCTTTGTCAGAAATCTGAAGATACTCTAACCGGGCGAAACGCGTCATTTCAATAAAAGTTTTTGCAAACAAGACAATCTTTTATTCAAGAGGATGTAATGTGACGTTTATATTCGTCGCATCTGTCTTTAACAGTGCAACACGTCTGACCAATGAGACTCTATATGTAAAAATTGAACTAATATAACACTATTGTTGTTCGGAATATTCCACTCGATGGCGCCGTTGACCTGCTAAGCAGCGGGTCGCCGCATATGAACAATCGGCTTGTATCTTCAGCATAACTGTAACAGTAGTGGCAACATCAAAGCTGGTCTCGGCGGCATTAAAACCGCTCACAGTGACAGCAGCAAACAGCAGCACACGTTCTCAGTGGCTGCATCACGTTGGCGACCCATTGTCGCGTTCACCTGTGCTTGGCAAGTTATAGTTACGCTGTGATTTATGACATGTGTACTATTTCAAATTTCCGTTGCCGACCTGTTTAAAAAATAAAAACAATAAATAATAATAAAATGTACAAAACCTTTGTTAGCCACCCCTCCTCCAGCCCCCCCCCCCCCCCCCAATGGCTGCGCCACTGGGTACTCTTCTTTGATTAGACATTTCGTCAAGGTTTCCACGTTTTGTTAGCTGGTTGGCATACTGTCCCAAACTGTTTTAAATGCGTTATATTATGAGGGCAATGACGCAATAATTTTGCCATTATAGTTACATCTGAAACATTTCCCCGTTGTTTATAAGTTTTGATTCTAGGTTCTTGAGTTTCATTTGCATTCACTTAACATTCATGAAAACGTTTTTAAGGCTAAACTCATCTGAAATTTCCATGTTCGATCATTTTTCGCGTCCAGCTTTGTGATGTATTCCGAAGACACTTCTTCAGTAACTACAGATTTAGTCTCTCTTCTTTTCGTCCGAACACATAGCACTCGAGATAACGACAGACTTGTGTTAAATAACATTCCGAACGCAAACTACTCGTTGCCTGGGCGTAGGGGTGATGGATACAG
The DNA here is from genome assembly GCA_026315105.1 of Locusta migratoria. Classification (NCBI taxonomy): domain Eukaryota; kingdom Metazoa; phylum Arthropoda; class Insecta; order Orthoptera; family Acrididae; genus Locusta; species Locusta migratoria. The sequence goes on along the minus strand of CM048748.1, from coordinate 317,509,821 downwards.
TATTAGAAGAGCATCGATATTAACATAGTTAAGAGAAATCGATGTATGACAAATATGGAAAGGAAAACATCGATGTCCGATAACATCGATGTTTAATTGCAAAAATAAGCAATCCTAAGTAAGGCAAAAGCACAGTAAGATACACAGTCGCGATACTCATTGCCAGAGGTGCCTACCCTCCCCCCCTTTCCCCCGCACACGCGAGATATTAGGTCCTGGATTTGGAAGATAAATTTATTTTATATATAAACATTGGTTTATTGTTTTTCATTTCACGTTTTGTAAGTTGTTTTACAAAGATCCCCCCCCCCCCAGGCTGGCCAAAAGTACTAATTTTTTACCCCCCCCCCTCCTCCCCAGAAATTTCAATGACACAGTTTGTGTCATGGTCCCCCCCTTCCATTCCTGTGGGCACCTCTGCTCAGTACTGTAATGTTGTGATCAACTGACAGCTGCTCCTAGTGGTGGGCAAGGTGCCGTACGAATAATGTTTGTTTATAATACCTTTTCTACGTAATGAACCAAATAGTTTCTGTACGGTAATTTGGCGTTCCAAGCATTAGTAAAATATCCAAGTCATAAATAATCGTGAAATAAATGTAAAAACAGCCGATTCAGTGATATAAACGACAACTTATTTATGAGGAAATACTTACGAATATATGTATATTTTGCATCCAACTCCGCTGAAAGTAAGAGGATATAAACAGACGAGAAACAGTAATTAATGTCGTGGTCTGTTCTTATATGAAAGGCATTTTAATTGACGTGTAAAAAATTGATTTGCGGTCCAACGATTCGAACATTATTCCGAAACAAGCATCTTTCTTATAAACGTGTATACTTTTGAGTGCAATTAATTTTGCTTATAAAACGAATGTCTCGAAGATTCTTGCCGTTTGCGGTTCAGAGATAGCAATAGCTGTCGAATTGGTTTCTGCTTTAGCAATAATGGCTGATCTGGTACATTAAATAATGTAGGTACTGCAAGTTTCTTACGTTCAACATTAACTGTTTCGACTGGAATTGTAGTTGAAGTAACGTTGCCGTATCGGAGTAGAAAACAAACGTCTTTCTGCAGAAGGTTGGGTCTTCTGTTGTTTTATTAACCACTTTTGTTATTAATAGAAAATGTAAAATAAACTGTCGTGTAATGTATGTACCATTTATATATTCCAATGGTTCTTAGGAAACTTAAAATGTGGGGTTATTTTCTAGTCATTACCGATTTTTTGGCTCTTACATACCTTTCCTGTCGTAAAACAAATCTTAAAATCAATTTAAACGATTCTATTCACACTCATCCGATATCGTATTCAGAAATGTACCTTGACAGCCGCTTGTAGCGCTGTTGTGGCGAATAACAAAAATCATTAGGAGTGTCGTGACTGTATATGTTAGATTGTGGGAAAAGTTCAAATCACCGGTAGCGACACTCTGTGTGACTTGTCGCGGCGCTGTTTAAAGCGGTCGCTGTGCGGCTTTCTGGCAAGAAGCTACGCGAGTCTGTCTGCTTATGTGCGTCACGTGAGACAGCCGTATTCCAAAAATGACGTATTAAATTGTCACCGCACTATAATATCCATTAAAATAATTAGTATTTTTAATAAAAAATGGGGATCGGTAAGTGGGCGCGTGGACGTAAATGGATCAGTTTGTACAGTAAGAAAAAAAATTACGCGTTCTTAACAAATAAGGCAAATGATCAATGTTTCACTTATTAGTATCTTTAATTTAAACATGAAGGTGAACGTAGTTGGCTCAGGCTGTATTGTAAACTGTAACAAAAGAAAAATTGATTATTGTCTTAACTGCATCCATTTAACCGAATGGTTTGCCATGACGTCGCGACATTGTACTCGCAAAAAGGCAAACCAGACAGTCGTTTTAATTCCGGTGTTATAAACTCATTCAATCTTTTTTCGCTGCCAACCGTTGTGCGCTAAGATAGCGCCGCTGGCGCTTCCGTTAGCAGTGATCTCAACTTTAGCCCCTTTGCACAAGAACTGGAACAAGGACATCAGATTGGAAAACATGGTTTCCTTATTTGGAAAAAACAGCGAACTTATAATTATTTAAAGATAAAAATAACAGTCTAGTTCGCAAAAATTTTACAATTTATTATTACAGGTAACCGGTTTCGATCTAAGATTAGAACATCTTCAGACCTCTCGCTGTAGATGTTCAGGCGGTGAGCGTGCGGCGACTGCTCAAGGAGGTTGAACTGGTATACACTACTAGACTGGTAATTGGCCTACCGCATCGTTGGTGTCCATATCACTTTAAAGGGCGTGTAAACAACTATGTGTGTCAGGACAAAACAGCCGTAAGAAATTGCGATAAACTTATATAACCGATTGTTAAATTTTCCATCGGCTCCGTCGTAGTGTGCTTATGATGGTAATAAAATGTTCGCTTCACGAATAGCAATTGGCGGTCGCTGCCAACTTCTGCATATTACGCCACCTCTGCCATGAGTAAAATTTGAGCCTCTACTGAAGAAATAGATCGCTTTAAGGCCTATAATAAAATTATAAGCGATTTTGGTTGTTTCTCATAAGTCAAAATTTTTATTATATTGTCACGAATACCGAACACAGTGAATTAAATAAATCAACGGAGTTCGTTCTCGGCTTTATTATTTGATCCTTACAGGAGCTAGTTGCCAAGCGGAAGGATCAACATCATACATATTCGTATCAACGGAACGAAACATGCAGTATATAATCTAAGGTTACGCACGCTGACGTATCGTCTGTCTCCTTTCTGAACCCGATGCTGCTGCGGCGATTAACATCTGTGGTTGGCGCGAAAAGCGCACGCCTTGACCACAGACCTACATTACGTGGCTTTGACTGCCGTAAAAGATTTTGTAGCGGTCGCCTCATGAGCACCCTTGGCGAGAGCGGAGCTCGTCAAGTCTTCTCTGTATCTAGTAGTAAAATGAACGTGTTATCCGGACCTCGTCTTACGTTGTGGTTCTCGGTTGTTTTCCGATGGTGCCTGTTTTTCCTGCAGTTCTTGTTTTTTTTTTTTTTTTTTCTTTGTTTTGCAGGATATTTCCCTTTTTTTTTTTCGCTTTACTGCCAAGTGCCAAGTTGTCAGGTCGATCGCCTCGAAAAAAATATATGCCGACTTAACCCCGTTCAATAAAACTGTCGATTATTTTCCATTCATCATAATGTCCATCGTGCTGTTGTCTCTTCGTAAAACTCGATACGGCCCTGTGTATGGTGACTGCAATGGCGTTTTGCGCCCTCTGTGCGCAATAAGACATGCCAGCATGTATTAATGTCCTTGTGAATGAATATGGCAGGATGTCCGTGTCTAGAGGCTCTATGCGGTTTAATGTCTTGCACAATTTTCCTCAATCTCATTAGGGATGCTGGTTAGTCAATATCATTTGACGTTCCTGTGTCGTCCACAAATTCTCCCGGCAAGCGTATTGTTCCTTCGTAAACTAATTCTGCTGAGGACGCATCTATATCTTTTTTTTTTATATGTCGACCGTAGGCCTAGCAGCACGATTGGCAAAGCTTCGGTCCATTTGCTTTCATGATACATTAGTGCGGCCTTTAAAGTGTGGTGCCATCTCTCCACCATACCGTTGCTTGCAGGATGATAAGCTGTTGTACGATGGTGTGTATAACCGCAGAACTTAACCAGCTGAATGAATAGTTCTGACTGAAATTGTCATCCCCTATCAGTGCTGATGTGCAGCGGACATATAAACTTTGATAGCCACGTCGATGTAAATGTCTTAGCTAAAGTCTCTGCCGAGATGTCTTCAACTGGTATGGCTTCTGGCCAGCGCGAAAATCTGTCGATTATAGTTATCAGACAGCGACTTCCGTCCGACGGTGGCAGTGGGCCTACTACATCCAGATGGATGTGCGAGAAACTTGTTTTGACATCTGGAAAGTCTCCCATCGGTGTGTACACATGCCGACTGACTTTGCACAACTGGCAGCGAATGCAAGTCCTGGTCCAGTTCCTGCAATCTCGTTCTATACCGGGTCACACGAAACGTTCAGACACTAGTTTAATTGTATATTTTTGACGACGTTACAGCTTTCAATGAATGAAATAAATCGCAATTTGCGGTCAGTTATGACTTCACTATACTAGGTTTAGATGGAATACCAAAGTGCGGCGAATGAAAAGCCGAGGATGGGCTCCTGACGACAATTAATTGTGTCTCGATACCTCATGGTCTTTTTTCAATAATGCGGGAATACAGTATTGTGGCTGCGAGCATTACAGAACAAACAGGCTGTGGTAATAGGAAAGAGACAGCGCAGCGAATGGATATTTGGGTGTGGCGTGAGACGTGCGGGGAAGAGTTCTCTGCAGTCGGGTTGGTCACTGTGTCCTCGGTGGCGGAGTGGTCAACGCGTCTGCCTAGTAAGCAGGAGATCCCGCGTTCGAATCCCGGCCGGGCACAAATTTTCATTCGCCGCACTATGGTATTCCATCTAAACCTAGTACAGTGAAGCCATAACTAATCGCAAATTGCGATTTATTTCACTAGTTTAATTGTTGTTCGCATGCCGGAGTGACACAATTTGTGCGAACTGTCAAAAATCTTCTTGCGGTTGGCATGCGGAACATAGGGACGTGATTTACTGTTCCTCACTTCACAGTGTATCTGTGTGTTCTCGTCTGGTACGTCCATCAACTGCAATTTCAACTCGACGTGATCATCATTCAACAGAGTAGTCAGTTCAGAATCTTCCCGTTGTGCCTTAGAGAGCTCAGCCATTGTGACTGCTTGCGAAATGCTTAACACTCTGGACAGGCAATCGGCTACGACATTAGTTAGTCCAGAAATGTGTCGCACATCAGTGATAAATTGGCTAATAAATTGAAGCTGCTAATATTGCCGCGGTGAGCAATTGTCGCTATTCTTCTTAAAAACGTACCTCAGTGGCTTGTGATCTGTGTAAATGCAGAAGTCACGAGCTTCGACTTGCGGTCGGAAATGTTTTATTGCTGCGTATATCGCCATTAACTTCCTGTCGTAGGCACTCCAATAATACGCTAAAGGTTGCCATGAATCATTCACCCATTGTTGGAGAACAGCACCTATTGCGAACTGGCTGGCGTCCACGACAAGTGCTAAAGTTGCATCTAATTTACGATGCGCTAATAATGCTGCCTGAGCTAGACTTTGTCGGTTTACCTCGAATGCTGCTTCGGCTTCGTCGTTCCAGGTAATCCGTGTGTTATTGCCAACCATCAATGCATTTGTTGCTGTTCAGCTGTTCGTGGCAGATGTCTGTAGAAATTAAGCATGCCGAGGTATTTTTTGAGTTCCTTAATCGTTGATCTGCAAGATTGCTTGAACTTTCGCAGTTAATGGTGCTGAATCAGCATTTTTCCCAAAAATTTGACCTCCGGCTGTCCAAACATACATTTAGCTGTGTTTAAGACAATGCCGCAATGTTCCAAGCGCTTGTAAACCTCTTTAAGCTGGTGCTTGTGCTGATCTGCCCGGGGCGGCGGCAAAACAAAATGAGTCCCCCCGTTCACTTGGAAATACGTGTATTACTAGAAAAAAAAGTAAGTTTGGAGATTTCAAGCCCCCTTAGAAGCGGGCACGGAACAGTAAAAATAAATAAATAAATAAAAATAAGCTTACGGCGTATTTGAAGGCCTCTCAAGGAGCGAGTCCCGGGGCGGTCCGCCCCAGTTAGTCCATCACTATAAGGATTATAATTTGAAATTATTCAAAAATGTTCAAATGTTTATATAGTCCATGGGACTTAACTACGGGGTCATCAGTCCCTAAACTTACAAACTACTTATGAACTAACTAAGACTAAGGACGGCACAAATATCCATGCCCGAGGGGGGATTCGAACCCCCGACCGTAGTGGCCGTGCAAACCGTGACTGGAGCGCCTCAGTCTCCTCGGCCACCGCGGCCGGGTGAAATTATTAGAAGCTGAGTTATCTTGTACATTTGCGTATGTAATTCCTTCATCTGGCCGCCTCGCAACTTGTATTACACGCTAATGACAACCCTAATCATTTCAAATTCTCGGAAATTGTTGCACGGGCGACATCAAAAGATGATAATCTAGAAATATATATATATATATATATATATATATATATATATATATTTTACAGTGTTGGAAGGTAAGTTAAATTCTATAGAGTTTTCATTTTTCATTTATGGGAGTCAAAAGATTGTACTTTTGCACTTTCAATTTGAAGCACTTGTATAACTTAATAAATAAAAAAAGAGGACATTTCCCCTTTTTGCAGAAAATCCGGCCGGACCAGTTTAAGGCGCCAAAAAAGAGGACATGTCCGGGTAAAAGAGGACGTACTTCTGGTAACCCTACCGTAGAGTATACAAGAAGGTCATCCAGATAGGCGAAACAGTGTGGCAGTCCCCGCAGAACTGAATCTACAAACCTTTGCCGCGTTTGTGCGGCGTTTCGCAAACCAAACGTCATAAATTTGCTCTCAAAAAGACCAAAAGGCCTTATTATTGCCGTCTTGGGTATATCTTGGGGTGCTACCGCTATTTGAGTATATGATTTCGTGCAATCTAGTACGCTTAACACCGTGGCGCCATGCAGGGCAGAGTTATAATCACGCAATAGCGGAACTGGATAACGCTCTGGAATCGTTCGCGCATTCAGCGCTCTGTAGTCGCCAGGCTCCGCCTTTCTTCGGTACTAAGTGCAACGCAGACGTCCATGGACTACTAGACGGACGAATAATACCATCTTTCAACATTATATCAAACTCCGCCTTCGCAATTGCCAGACGGTCTGGAGCTAATCATCTTGCTCGGTATGATACAGGCTGGCCTTCCGTAGTCTCAATATAGTGTATGGTACCATGCAATACTTTCTGTTGCGATCTGATTGAGATAGGAAAATCAGCCACCATTTTGCGATACTCCTCGTCCGCTACTTGGATCAGCTTGACGCTAATAAAGATCATGGCGCGACAGGTCAGTGAGACTGTCTTTATGGCAAGCGTGCGCTAAGTCCGGTAAGAGTTGGAAATGCGGCAAGAAATCTGCACCGATTATGGCTTCACTCACATCAGCTAAATGCTCAAGTCGGAACCGGTATCTATTAAAAACTTCCGCCCCGTGACTCTATTACAAACAGACTCCTGGTCTTGGCGTGGCAATCGGTGGCGTCTACTGCTGATTGCCGCTCCAGTTTGGGTAATTTCAAGGAGTAATACTTTTCCGTGCTTTATCACCGTAGCGGATGTGATACCAACAAGTATTCTGATTATTCTCTGATGCGGACTGCGAGTCAGTGTTGCTTCTATTACGCCGTAGACTGCGGCTTCGATACCGATACGTGTTGCTTTGTGACATAAACATGATATTTGCACACATAAAAAGTCCACTTTGGCGGCTAGCACATCATAATCCTCACGTGTCACAGTAAGGGTCACGGCGGCTACGTTGCGTGGCAAGTCTTCGGCGCTAACCTGTGTAATTGGCGCGATCGCCTTTGGGAAGCTGTTACTGCTTTTACCTGCTGTGGGCAGTCGGCTGCTCCACAGGGTGCGTAGAAAGCTGTTCAGAATTGTGCCGACGTCCACTTTGCTCCTGAGGTGGCGTAAATACTGCGATGGCCTTCTATTGCCGATGTTCTCTTGAGTCAATACCTGTATGATCCTGTCCTCTTGAGATGCAGCTATACATCGTATCATTTCAGATTTTAGTCGCTCGTACGCGTTTCCCGTTGGTGTGTTCGTTGTAATGTCCATTGCAGTACTTCAGTGGCATATTGCTGGTCGAGCTGACTCACCACCCAGTGATGGAGTAAGGGGGAGCGGACCGCCCCGGGCCTCTCCAAATGCCCAAGTTTCTCGAAGAAAATACGTTTTTTTTTTTTTTTTTTTTTTTTTTTTTTTTTTTTTTTTTTTCATTTTTTGGGGGGGCGGGGGGTGTCATTTTGTTTTGCTGCCGCCCCGGGCCTCCGACAGCCTTAGTCCACCACTGTCACCACCAATGCTAATTTTGTCGATTCTGCCGTTATTCCGGCGTACGTAAAACTCGCTTCTACTTGCGCGATCCAGAGTGCTGGGCTACTTGACCAAAAAGGAGGTAGGCGTGCCGCTAGTCGTGAGACATTCGGTGTTTCCATGTTTCCCTTTTATACTTGAAATTCAGTTGGACGTCACCAATGTCGGTATTCGTAGTTAAACGTTACGAATACCGAACACAAGCGATTGATATCAACGGAACAAAACGCATCGTCTGTCTTCTTTCTGGACCCGACGCTGCCGCGGCGATTAACTTCTGTGGTTGGCGCGAAAAGCGCGCGCCTTAACGGCCGTAAACGATTGTAGCGGTCGCAACAGATAATGGAGTTGAAACTTAAACATAAAAATATCGATGGTCCGATGTTGTTTCCATAGCATCGATGTTTCTATGTTTTGGAGGACGTAATATCGATATTAAAACATCGGTGTTTTCGTCTAAACATCGATTATATATTGAACATCGATCATCCATACCTATTACCTGTGACCTCAGTCCTGTGACATGAACTAGTGAAGGATAGTGAAGGTTTGCTGAGAGAGATTAATAATGCTGTGGCTATTAGTTTAAAAATGTACTATGTACTGTCATTTTATTTACTGAAAACTGGGGTAATTTGGTAGAATCCGTGTACATAGAAGGAAACGTCATTGCCATCGATATATATCGAATGTTCGATATAGTGTTTCTGAACTGCAGATTCGGGCGCTACGCGCCCTCACATACTAAAATTAGACTTCTTGTTTAACCTATACCTAACCTAACATTGACTTTTAAAAAAAATGATCTGTAGCGTAGCCGTAAGGAGGTTAGGTATAGGTTAGACAAGAAGGTGTTTTTTTTTTTTTTTTTTTTTTTTTTTTTTTTTTTTTTTTTTTTTTCCTAGTATGTGAGGGCGCATAGCGCCCGAATCTCCGGTTCAGAAACACTATATCGAACATTTTATATATATCGATGGTAATGCCGTTTCTTCGATGTACACGGGTTCTACCAAATTACCAAAACTGGCTAACTAGTCACATACCGCAGGCCTACTGGAAAGAATTAGATATTTGCGTAAGAATACAAAAAGTCGCTGCCCTCCCATAAATGAACCAAGACCTGCCAACATATGCAAATGTAGATTTTTAATAATACGTATAAAAAAACCTTTCCAACAGAAATTCAAATGCGGAACAATTTCGATTACTTGGGATCAATAATCACCCTGTGATGAGCTATAAAATTAAGAACAGTCTGCTCAATGCATATAGCCTACGCAGCAAGAAGGAACTGTAGTGGTATATGAAAACATTGGAAGTTAACCTATTCTGGTCGAGCTCATTCCTGATATAGAAATGCTTTCGCATCTTCTTAAACTTAATTACGTTGATTACCATATTTTCTCATCACATTGAAGAGATGCACGAAACGAAAGGTATTTAGGCTACTTTTCACAACATGTATAAATGTGAACGTAAATAAAAGATTTTTAATGAAAATTATTTCAACACTGAAAAATTCAGACTTATTAGACGAGAAAAATAACTTTAGAACTATTGTTGTTATTTCAACCTTAGAAGAAAAAAAATCAATATATGATAAAGTAAAAATGTTGTCTTTATTGCATGTTTGACATAGCCCTATTTTTGTGTGTAGGCCTATATTTTCTCCGAAAATAAAAATAAAAAATAAATGTAGGCCTGCTTAGGCCCATATGTTTTGAAATGTTTGTACACTTTCGCCCCCCTCAGTTCTCATAGTGTAGTGAATTTACCTCATGGCATTTGAAAAAAAAAAAAAAAAAAAAAAGAGTACAGTATCAACTAGGTTTGTGTTTTAATTTGATCATTAATAAACTATTGTCATTTCTTGAGTCTACTTAAAAAGTGTTTTCATACTGTAACCTCAATTTAGAGTTCAGGTGTAAAATTGCATAGCGTAGAACTCTATAATTTTGGTGCTGAACATCTAAACAAAAACGACCGCATGAGACTCAGTTGAGGATAACTTGCCAGGAGTGCTGCGGTACTGTAGTGCAATGCACACAGTCATCTCAAGAAGTCAACTGAGACAAGTTACTCGATTGTGTTAACGTACTTTATAGATCATTAACAAGCCAAGGTTTAATCAGCTACCATCAGTCAGTTGCTAATCCTACTCCTCTCTCTACCTGAACAGTTTCAATTTTTTTTTCTCTTCTTTATATGGACTGGAACTTTTTTCTTTAATTAAATGAAGCTGGCAAACAGGATGGTGCTATGGTAAGGCAAACCCACACAAGCCACCTAGAGTTAGGTTTTTGAAAACAACAACACCAACTTCCTTCCATGTCCAAGTTCATTCTCAGTCTCTGATTTTTCTTGAAAAGAAGGAATCGGTGACATTTGCCCCTCTATTTCTTCGTAGTTTTTGTTTACACATGAACACGCACAGTGGTTTGAGAGGTCTTGTAAATTTTGATTAAAGAAGTGCCGTGGTGGTGATGGGGAGGGAGTGGGGGAGGAGGTAAGATTGAGAGTCATGGCTTTGGACAGCAGATATGTGGGAGGGACAGGGATGGCAGGGAGCAACCAAGCTGGATAAAAAAGACCGGATGTTTAGGCATTCGGTTGCAAGGAACACCATGAGGGCGTCTCCTGCAGCTGCATCATCTGTCAGCGTAGCAGATGCCAATTTAGTAGTGGGAAGCAGTGAATGAATCGCGGGGCTTCCCTGTCAGAGGTTTGAGTCCTCCGTCTCTCTCTCTCTCTGTATGTGTGTGTGTGTGTGTGTGTGTGTGTGTGTGTGTGAATGGGTCATTCAAAATAAACAGTTCACTCCTAGAAACCATGAAATTCCAATGACAGGATTCTTCACGCACTTAACACTTCTGAAACTTCATAATTCCTTTCACACATACCTCAGGAGAAGACCTGAGAGGTAAACTAAGGGAGATTGTCTCACAAGGAGGATTACTAACCACCATTTGTTTCACACATCATTTGTAACTGAAACAACCTAGGGCAAGGCCGTGCACTTCACAGCCGTCTCTGCTCATGTAGTGCATGTTTCTACCCACACTCCACAGGGGTCGCCAGGGATATGTGAGACTGGGTTTGTTGTGCTCTCGCTAGTACCACATCAACCAGGAAGTGGACCCATCGCCATTCATGTACATGTGTTTAGTGTGTCTAGCAACAGATGTTGTTATTCGCTGTGCAGCACTTCCGCACCTGTGCACAGTGTGTAGTATTTTGCCGCCCCTGACGTAGGGGATAAGTGGTATTGATATGCAGAAAACTCTCTAGTACACATCTCAAGGTGTCTTGTGGATCATAAATGTTTAGCTTTCATAAAAGTGTGCAACATCTGTAAGAAAAGCTATATCTAACACCCACTGACTGTCATCAAGTTGAAAAATTGTTTGTTTGGATCTAGCAATTGGGGAAAAAATGAAAAATGATCTAAAACAATGCTTACTAATAAATATCTCATTGAGCAATCCAATTCTGCATCATCAAGGTCATCATTGTTTCTTTTATGAAGGATTTGACTTTCAGGTGTGTTTTACATTCAAGTGGATGTAGCTGACAACTACCTGCATAACACATGGGGATAGAAAATGTTTTCTGTGAAAAATGCAGTGGGTGTAAATTTACATGTGAAACCAGAATCTGTAGTGTTAGGGTAATAGTTTGATGAGCCCTGCCCCTCCCTCTGCCCCCAGTCCTAGGAAACTGTACTAATCAGTGATGTAGCCAAATTCTTTGATTATGTAAAAATATTATATACAGTACCTATTTTAATTCTATTACTATTCATATCCTTCTGTTACATGTTAAGTGTACATTGAGTTGTAAGCTATGTTCAGGAAAAGGGGAACAGAAACAGTAAAATACTCTGCCCCTTATAACTGAACATCTGCTACAGAAAAAGAGATATTGTCCCAGTAACCATTATTATTGCAGTGTGTTTATTATGACAAACAAGAAATGTGCTTAAAAATTATTGTTTGTTATTGCAGGTAGCACAGAAACTGAAGGCAGAACATGATGCCACATCGGTGGTGTTCCTGGAAGATGGCAGAGAGGAGAAGATGCACCCATCAGAGAAGAAAGTGTTCTCGGAGTATCTGAATCTGAGAGAGCGCTCAGTAAAGGGTGCCGAAGACAGCCCACCAGATGACTCATTTGAGCAGACCGCCCGCTCTGCCCTAACTCTGTACCAGTGCAGCGATGATGGTGGCACCTGCAAGGTCACCGAGATCAAGGGTGGGCCCCTGTACCAGAGTGATCTTATCTCCACTGTAAGTGTTGTGACTTTTCTCACTTTTTCTTCTTTCTTTTCAAATCTTTTTGGTCTGTTTCACTTTTGGTGACCAAAAAAATATATTACTGCTTCCTTTGCAGTGACACTGAGATATCAGAACTTATTACAGGTAACTGTATATAGTTAAGAGATATTTGAAATAAACCATTTTGAGGCTTCAGATGTATGTTTTCAGTTTTATTTCTGAACTAGTTTTGCTTCTACCAAGCATCGCCACAAAAGTAAAAACTTCATACAGGAAAGTCAAGGTATTGTTACTTTCAAATTGGACTTGATCAAAAGTCCATATACAAATGTACTATAAAAAGTGTATTATATTTTCTGTAAACTCTGTGGGCCTGTTTCCAGAAAATCAAACTGATCCAATATATTAGGGATATCATAAAACACTAGTGCTGGTGGCATAGAACATCATGTTTTTTCATGAAAGATAGTAGTGGGTTCAATGTCTTGCTAAGAGGCAAATCCTTGTCTCTATTAACCAGATTGTCTGCCACCCTAATTTGAATAACTTCTCCATAAACACTGCTTAACAAAAAAGAAAAAAAAATGCCAAAGACGCTGGCCACTATAAGGGTCTAGTCAAATTTCATTTCATGTCCCTCGGCTAAACAGTGTTCCACCACCACTGATTTTTCAGGTTGTAGTAGTCTCAAGTGGCGACAATATTCCGCCTATCTGCACATCAGCAGTAACAGAACACTGTTTGCTTAATGACAAAAAATTAAATTTGACAAGACCCTTGCAGTTGCCAACATCTCTGGTATTTGGAACAGTGTTTATAGAGAAGCTATTGAAATTAGTGTGGCAGACAGTATGGTAAATAGAGACAAGGGTTTTCCTCTTATCAAGGTGTAGATGTAGATGAACCACTACTATCTTGTGTGAAAAATATGATGTTCTGTTATGCCATCAGCAACACTGTTTTATGATAAACTGTTAAGTGTGATCCATCATTGCCGTCAGTGTTCTACTAGGGGCGGCACCACCAGCCAACTCTAGGAAGGCAGGAATTGTGGTCAGTGCTGCTTATGCCATGTATGCACCACATGCCTATATAAGACAGTGAACTGCAGCATTATCATCAGGGTCTATTTCTGAAGGTAGCAGACAGTTGTATCACTGAAATATTGAATCAGTTTGATTTTGGGATCCATCTGCATACCCACAGAGATTACACAGAATTAGTATGCTGGGAAACCCTACAAAGATACAAATCAAGTATATGGTTTGTTACAATTCTTTATAATAGTACTATATATGGAACATATTATCTATGCAATTTGATAGTAACATTGCCTTGACTCTCCTGTGTGTAGGATTTCCTCCCATAATGATGCTAGTTAGATGTGAAACTAGTTGAGAAATGATGTTCAACACATACACCTGAAGGCTCTAGAAGATTTTCACTGACAGAAAAAAAAAAAAAAAAAAAAAAATAGTACACATGGAAAGCGAAATCAATTACGATCTGTTGACAGAAGATGCTACCTGGAGGATAGTAGATACACTGATAATAGATTGAACATCAACTGCCAACATATGGCATACTGGCAGCTATGTCAACACACTATCTGCCTGCACTCTTTAATACCTAATGTTTACAACCTGGTGGGATAGTCATTTAAGAGAAGTGCCACACAAGTTGTGCAACAGTGCTAGTCCCAATGATCACATGAACATTCTTGAACCCACAGATGAGGTTCTTGACATCCACACAGCACAGACATCCATCAAGATCCTTGTATAGTAATCACAGTAGTGGCTGACCATATAGCAACCACACAGATAAGATATTTGTGAGCTCAGAAGTGTCAACATGAACTGTTTCCAACCAGTTACTAGCAGTAGGACTAGGTAACACAAAAAGAATATCTTGTGTTTAAAATTCTGTTAAATAAAACAATATTTTAATACACTAAGCCTACTGCTCTTAGAGATTTCTAATGTTTACACTGATTTTCCCATTGTTTACTCTTATGGTTTCTGCATTATGTTTTCATAAATAGCCCTTTCATTCTTAATTCCATATTGGACACTGAAAGTATATTTATTGTGTCGACTTTAGCACAGTAGCACTTAACTTTTGTGTTTAGAATATGTTTTTGATTGATATGTGACAATTAATATACAATGTGAGTCACATAAAATGTAACACCCCTTTTGTTTCATGAACACTTACACATATCAAAACATGGTTTTTATCGCACGCTAAAGCTTTGAGGGTCACGTATAGTTTTGTTTGGTGAATAGGTTTGGCACCGGTATCTACTAAGCTATTTAATCAAATATGTTTCTTTAATGGAACCACTTAATTATTATAACTACATTTGGTAGATCTTGAGAATACAATTACAGTGATGTCTGTTTGTTAATGTTGACATTGAAATCTGTATTTAAAAAAATCAAGAAATGTCCTAAAATTTGAAGGCACGGTGCCTGAAAACAGCGTTAGCAGTGCGAACTCTACCAAGCAGACATCCAGGACCAGGCTGCATAATTGTATACTGTAAAGTAGGCCTGCATGACAATAGTATCACCTTGTTTTCCCTTAAACCACCATAAGACCTACAGTGGATGGTGGTTCACCTACAGATGTTGTATATGGACATATGACATGGGCTAGAATCTACTGTATGACAAAGGGCTAAGGAAAACTATTACACATTTGACATAAAAGTTTTCTGGGTATGGTACCGCGTTATGATGTAAGGCTATTACTTAAATAACCAACGTTTCGGCCAACGTTACAGTGGCCTTCATCTGGGTTACTGGTGTGAGCTGGTTGTTGCTACACTTATATTACTTTCATTTAGACATTACGTCATAATTTTTTAAAAATAAGCGATGTTATTGGTGAATGTATTGCGGAAGAGTGAAACTTTATTTTTGATAGGATGCTGAGGTGGAAGGGGTGGGGGTTAGCCGTTGCCTATTGCTTCTTGCATAGCGAGACATGATTAGTGTTCATCGGCAAATGGGGTGAGGGCTTCCGTTTCTCTCCTGCTGGCCGCCGCGCGGCCCACGGCCAGCAGGAGAGGAACGGAAGCCCTCACCCCATTCGCCGATGAACACCAATCATGTCTCGCTATGCAAGAAGCAATAGGCAACGGCTAACCCCCACCCCTTCCACCTCAGCATCCTATCAAAAATAAAGTTTCACTCTTCCGCAATACATTCACCAATAACATCGCTTATTTTTAAAAAATTATGACGTAATGTCTAAATGAAAGTAATATAAAGTGTAGTAACAACCAGCTCACACCAGTTACCCAGATGAAGGCCACTGTAACGTTGGCCGAAACGTTGGTTATTTAAGTAATAGCCTTACATCATGACGCGGTACCATACCCAGAAAACTTTTATGTCATCTGACTCTGGCCGTGGAAGCCTACGTAATTATATTACACATTTGTTAATCTTCCACAATGTATGTGAGCTGAAGAGGAAATCACCTGATCATTCTTCGGAAATAAAGGGGTCTTAAATGCTGCAAACAGCAACTACCTTATGAAGTATCTAAATGATAGAAGGAATAATTGACCTAACTGAACTATTGTTTCCTGTATGTTGCTGTGAGCTTCTAAGATGTACAATACATGCTCTCGGACAACTGTCTCAAGCTACACTGCTTTATTTATAAGGGGCACATTCATTGAACTAAACATTTTATTAAACATAATTGGGTGACCATCTGTACACCGCAAAACAAATATTCTTCTTAATGAAACATGGTTTTGTGCTGAACATAATGACAGTGTTACCAGCTACATACAATATACGCTGTTGACTTATTTGACATTTCAGTGCAATTTTGTACACACATTACTGTAAAAAACAATTTACCGGGTTAACCAGATCTCTGGGTGGGGACTACTCAGGAGTATGTGGTCATCAGGAAAGACAACACTGGCATTCTATGGATCGGAGCATGGAATGTTATATTGCTTAATTGGGTAGGGACTTTAGAAAATTTAAAAAGAGAAATGGATAGGTTGAATTCAGATATATTGGGGATTAGTGAAGTTTGGTGGAAGGAGGAACAGGATTTCTGGTCAGGTGAGTACAGGTTAATAAATACGAAATCAGGTCTAGTAATGAATAAGAAAATAGGAATGTGAGTAAACTACTTGAGCAGTGCAGTGATCGCATTATTGTAGTCAAGGTAGATACAAAGCCAACACCGACCACAAAAGTACAGGTTTATATGCCCATTAGCTCCACTGATGATGAGGAAATCGAAGAAATGTATGTAACATAAATTATTCAGACAGTTAAGGGAGGCGAAAACTTAATTGTGATGGAGACTGAAATTCGGTAGTAGAAAAAGGAAGGGAAGGAAAAATAGTAGATGATTATGGACTGGGCAAAATGAATGAAAGGGGAACTGCCTGGCAGAATTTTGCATGGAACCTAATTTAATCATAACAAATACTGTACCTGGTTTAAGAACCATGAAAGAAGATTGTATATGTGGAAGAGACCAGGAGACACTGGAAGATACCAGATCGATTTTATAATGGTAAGACATATATTTCCGATCCAGGCTTTAAACTGTAAGACATACCCAGGGGCAGATATAGACTCTGATAATATCTTATTGGTCATGAACTGTATGCTGAAACCGAAAAAACTGCAGAAAGGTAGGAAGATAAGGAGATGTGACTTGTAGTTCTTGAGAATTTCAGAGTGGAAGAGGAATGGGTAGCATTGACAGATGAAATAGTTAAGGCAGCAGAGAAAAAAATAGGTAGAAAGGCAAGACCTATAAAAAAAATCCTTGGATATCACAGGAAATACTAAATCTAATTGATGAAAGAAGAAAATACAAAAATGCAGTAAATGAAACGCAAAATGGAGTACAAACAACTATGAAATGAGATTGATAGGAAGTGCAAAATAACTAAGCAGGAGAAGCTAGAAGGTAAATGCAAGTCCATAGAAGAATGTATAAATAATAGGGGAAAAATAGATACCACCTACAGGAAAATAAAGACACATTTGGAGACAAGAAAAAAATGCAGTATGAATATAAGGAACTCAGATGGAAAACCAGTTCTCAGCAAAGAAGAGAAAGCTGAAAGGTGGAAAGAATATATAGAGAGGCTCTAGAGACAACATTGTAGGTAGGGAGGAGGAAGTAGATGAAGATGAAATAGGAGATACTATACTGAGAGAAGAATTTGACAGGGCAGTTAAAGACCTAACTCAAAACACGGCTCCTGGAGTGGACAACATTCCCTCAGAACTTCTCAAGTCTCTGGAAAAGCCAACCATTGCAAAACTTTTTCACCTGTTGCATAAGATGTTGGAGACAGGGGAAATACCCTCAGATTTTAAGAAGAAACGTAATAATCACCATTCCAAAGAAAGCAGGTGCAGGCAAGTGTGAAAATTTTAGAACCATCAGTTTAATAAATCATGGTTGCAAAATTTTAACACTAATTATTTGCAGAAGAATGGAAAAGCTGGTAGAAGCCGACCTCAAGGAAGATGTTTGGATTCAGGAGAAATGTATGGACATGGGAGGCAATCTCACTTTATCGCTTATCTTAGAAGGTAGATTAAAGAAAGGCAAAACTACATTTATAGCTTTTGTAGGTTTGGAGAAAGCCTTTGACAATGTTGATTGCAATAAAATGCTTCAAATTCTGAAATCAGCAGGAGTAAAATATAGGGAACATAATGTTATTTACAACTTGTACAAAAACCAGATAGCAGTTATCAGAGTTGGAGGGAATGAAAAGAAAGGGAAGGGAGTAAGACAGGGTTGTAGCCTTTCTCCAATGTTATTCAGTTTGTACATTGAACAAGCTATAAAGGAAAGTAAGGAGAAATTTGGGGAAGGAATTGAAGTTCAGGGTGAAGAAATAAAAACATTGCATTTTGCTGATGACATTGTAATTCTGTCAGAGACAGCAAATGCCCTGGAGGAGCAGCTGAATGGAATGGACAGTATATTGAAAGGATTGTATAAGATGACCATTAACAAGAGCAAAACAAGGGTAATTGAGTGCAGTCTAAGAAAACCAGGTGATGCTGAAGGAATTAGAATAGGTAACAAAACAATAAAGGTGGTAGATGAGTTTTGTTACTTGGGCGGTAAGATAACATATGATGGTCGCGGTACAGAGGATATAAAGCGCAGAATGGCAATGGGAAGAAAAGCGTTTTTGAAAAAGGGAAATTTGTTAGCATTGAATGTTAATTTAAGCATAAGGAAGTCCTTTCTGAAGCCATTTGTGTGGAGTGTTGCCTTTTATTGGAGTGAAACAAGGACGATAAACAGTGTGGATAGGAAGAGGATAGAGGCTTTTCAAATGCGGTTCTACAGAAGAATGATGAATCTTAGGTGGGTGGATCACATAACTAATGAGGAGGTACTGGACAGAATTGGGGAGAAAAGGAATTTCTGGCATACCTTGACTAAAAGAAGGGATCGATTAGTTATACACATTCTTAGACATGAAGGAATCATTAATTTAGTGTTGGAGGGAAGTGTGTGGGGTAAAAATCACAGAGGGTGCCCAAGAGATGAATACAGTAAGCAGAGTCAAATAGATGTAGGTTGCCATTCTTATGAGGAGATGAAGAGGCTTGCTCAGGATAGAGTAGGGTGGAGAGCTGCATCAAACCAGTTTCCAGACTGAAGACCACAACAACAACTTGAAAATCACTATGTAATTCTATTCTGCTGAAGCTACTTTCACTCTTGATGGCATCAATAACACCTATAATTCATATCACTGATCATAAGGAAACTAGAGGCCGTCAAACGCAGCCTGGCTCCTGCTCGTTCCCGCCAGCGAGAGTGGCTAGCGAGATCACCGCACCCGGGAGCCGGACGTGCAGATAATGCAGTCTTGGGAGAGAGGCGACTCGGTACTCCCGGCTGGCATGTATAACAGCCGACAACAGTGCACATATGCATGGCCAGCCCTCCTCACTAAGCTGTTAATTATTGCACTCATCCGGCACGTCTATGTTAAGGCTGCGGTCACACTGCAGGCCAGGCCGAGACGAAGAAAGGGGGAAAATCCACATTCCGAGTTTCATGATGAAAAAATTGTTGACAGTATATAAGACAATCCCACAATGTTTTATCAACCAAGTTTCTCCTTACAAGCTTTGCCTTGTCTGTAAAAAAAGGAAATGTCTACTTTTCATTTCACTCGAGTTTTTAGTTTTGTAATGCTCCTCACTCGATTTTTAAGAATGTATGCGGTCAAAAAATCTGAGTTTTGGACTCATGATAGTACATCATCTTGGCTTTTGAATAAATGACTACTGTCTTTCTTCAAAATTTGACCATCTTGTATATCATTATAGGGTAGCTACTCAATATCACTAGCTTAAGAAAGGTCCAATAGTCTTTTCTCAATTCATCACATACTGTGAATCCGCTAGGAAGTTTCATATTGGTGCACACTCTGTTACAGAAGAAAATTTTATTCCAGAAACATCACACCAAGATGTGGCTAAGCCATGTCTCCAAAATATAATTTCTTCCAAAAATGCAAGTCCTGCAAGATTTACAGGAGAGTTTCTGTGAATTTCAGGTACAGTTTGTTGGCCAGGCTAGGATAGTTCAATTAGTAGAGCACTTGCCAACAAAAGGCAGTAGCTCCAGTGCACAGTTTTAATCTGCTAGAATGTTTAGTATCAGTGCGAACATTCAAACCAAGTTGTCAGTTTTTCCAGCACATTAATTTCACCATTATCACTAAATATCTAAAAAAAATGAGGTTCTTCACTTCTAAAATATTCTGCCAGATAATTAAAATGAACAAAGAGATTCCAATACATTTCCCCAGTGCACAGCAGAAGTTACTTCTACATATGTCAACAACTTTCCTTCCAGATAGTATGGTACATTCTCCCTAGCCGATATCTGCAGTCCATCAACAGATTTGATTTGGTTCATCATACAATTTTGGTTGTGTAATATGTAAATATTTTGAACTATTAAAGACAGGCACTGCCTTTTTCATTTTGAATTCTGTGTCAGATGTTGCATAAAGTTATAAAATATGTAAGATCTTCGTAGTTCTCTCTCACAAGGGAATGGTCAGACCTGTGTTGCTATTTTTACCACTGTGAGTTAACACTGAAGGAAGTCTGTATGCGCACTGTTAGCTGCTGACATAACCGGGAAGTCTGTAAAAACTTTTATGAAGTATGACATTATTTTCGCATGGTTTCCGCGCTTATAACCGCCTGTTGTACAACCCTGACCTCTCTCTCTATGTTATACCAACGCCATCTAGGGACAAGGTGGTGCTAGCTACGCGCCGCTCTCTTGCTACAGCAGTGAGAGAGCTGATTCGCCCAGTGAAAGCGATCGTACGATAATAATAAATTTGTTGACAAATGTTGCTGATATGCAGTGATATTTATTGCTGGGTATGCTGACAGCAAACAGTCGGTCAAGGGGGTGGGATGCTAGAGGAGCAAGAAAAGGTCCTCTCCAACAAACTGCTAAAATATGGTGTAGCTTAAAATAGTTTTTTACTCCTTTGTTAAAACGTCTTTGAATATATTCCAACCTGCATTGTTACATGATTATGAGAATTATTGAAACAGAAATGTATTTTCTGAGTTCCGAAGCTATTTTACCCAGTGTAATATCTTACTCAATTTGGCGAGGGAGAGGGTTATTTGCACACACGCAGACTTAGATATTTTACAATGTAGGCTTACTAAAGGTATCACAAGACACATTCTATTACTTGCAGTTAACATCACATTTATTGAAATATGTACTTAACAAACTTGCAGCGTTTTCAACAATTCTGGCACTTTCATAGGAATGTAATACTCGATGTGTTATTGTACAGTGCTATTGGTTGCTCTTGTTTCGCCCTAAAGTCTCCCGAACGGTATGTTTTCCCGCATCACTGAATATCACGCCTGCGGCACATGCGCACACGTAGCTAACAAACTGGGCAGAGGGCGGCTCACAGCTGCCCCGGTTGCTGAATATCTGGCCTAATGTGCATGCGCATACGCTGGCGCTCCATCGTGCATGTCGTACAACAAGAAACTCTCGGATCAGTGGTAAGAGCTGCAGCTTTCCCACTGCAGAAACGTGAATTGCGAGAGGAACTTCTGTGTTTCCATAAAACAGGGGTATGATTAATCGTAAAATCTAAGATGTTATTCATGTTTCATTTTCAAAATTCGTGTGAGTAAGTGGCACTTAACTAGCATACGCAGAATGCACACCTCTGCTGATATATTATCTACAACATTCTTTCCAAATAGCTATGAAATCGACACAAATACATATACGGTTTAGAACACATCAAACTTTTATTTCTTGTAATTACCACCAAAATGTGAAATATTCATACAAGGTTCAAAACATTGTTTTTTTTTCTTTTGTGCACCAAGAACATACAAGCAAAGACAACATGTGACAATCCTGTGAATCACAGACGTTGTTAGAAATCCACAGACAAAACACAGCCAGTGTTAGGAAGGAATCAGTCCTAATATCAGTATACTTCGAGGCATGCCACGCATATTTAATCACATTTTGAAACTGTGGGGAGGAAAACTGGTAATGTACGACTGATTGCAACTTGAGAATATTGTCACAGTGATAGACAGGAAACTTCAGTGATTTGCACATAATAATTTATTCTGTTAGTTTTCTGTAAAATGCTTTCCAATGGTGGAAAAATTCTCTTTCTAACAGTTGAATTATGTTTGTCGTGCCGGGTGGAATCTGAAGTATCTCTACTTCTTTGTCAGGGTGAGCTCAAAATACAGCTTTCGATGAATCAGAACTTTAATGACCTGACCACGAATCTAGAAGGAGAAGAGATTTGTTCCCACAGAATGGAAGAAAAGCATGACGCATGAAAAGTGTAACATTATCATTTCCCATTTGTCCAGACTTCGATGCGTCTACCACAAGATTGTCTGCGTAGAACATTGTTTGTTTGACATGTGGTCCAAAACGTCCAGTTGGTTCTTGAAGACACACATATAGTTTAGGCAGCAATGAACCATTCAGACTAATTATGGGAATTATAGCGTATGAATGGGCGATTGCAGTCATGGACTGTGCAAATGCCTCAATATGTTTTTCCCCTTTGAATGACAGTGTTCTTTTCACACGCATTTCTTTTTGAAAACCTGACTGATCTGCATTGTAAACATAAGGTTCACTAAAACTGGCAATCTTATATTTGCAGTCATAAGAAAAGCTTCTATCATTTCTATTTGAGTCACTTCATTTTCCGACCTGTTTCTTGATACAAATGTGGTTATTTTTCATGCCATAATTTTATGTGATCTTTTGAAGTGACAAATCCAACTTTGAGAAGCTGTAAATTCTCAGCGCCTATCGTGTTGGCAATCTCTAATGCCCAATCACAGAAAGTTGTGCTGATGACATTCAATGACTGTCATCAGGCATCAGTAAATTGCTCCAAAAGTTGCGCATTTATCTCCGTCACAATTTCCAGTCAACTCTTACATCGTCCAGTGACTTCCTTTTTTCATGTGTACAATTCATGTTCAGAACAGACAAAGCGATACCTATTTGGAACAGTACTGACACATAGGCGTTTCTTACCACTTTCATTCAACCAATACTTCACCGCTTTTTCTTTGTCTGGTAATGTAATTGTAGTTGTTGGTGTTGCTTTCAGAGATAATTGATGATGGTACGTGGCACTATCACTCAGAGTCTTCATGTGTGCAACTTTCTTCCGTTTCTTCGCCATCTGTAGATTCACAGTCTGCAATATCGAGTGTTTCAGTCGTTTCTAGCCACATGTCTGCCACATATTCGTGTAGAAGTTTAACTACCATGTTGCACATCACATTGTCTTCATGCATTTTCTGTTGATTGCTTCATGTGGCGTCTGTGGTATATCTCCATGGCAATCAGTAAACATTTACAGGGTTTGCCATCACCTGTGAGGGGAGATTGAAGTGGCTTGCGGAGTATAGATGTAGATGTACAGAATATCTTTCACATCTCTAACCAGTTTCAGGGTGGTATGTTTCAAAACACGTACCAGAAATGAAAAGGAAGTGCATGTCACAGAAATGAATATTCGTTTCCCCTTTCCACCAAAACCATGCAACGATATTCCTCTTTAGTGAACGCAGCGATAAGATGGCCGCACCTCCTGACCATGCGCACAACGCTCACCATAACAACAGCTCACGACTCGCCATTTCCAGTGGTGGCCAGCCATCACTGCAAGTGCCAAGCAGGAAAAACAGTAATTTTTTTTAGGTGACCTCCAGGTCATGTCAGCAGCAAACATTCTGCATACAGACTTCCTTCAATGTTAACTAACAGTGCTAAAAAATCAATACATGTTTCAGCATGACAAGTATGACCATTCCGTTGTCAGTGAATGATATCTCTGACTCTTAACTGCAACTTGTAATATACCTCTTACTGTTGCTGAAACGCATAGAAGATGTTTACAGTTTTACTTATCTATTAATTAGTGCTTCCTCCACAAAGAACTTAGGTAGCATATCAGCTGCTGTTCCTGACGAAAGCTTTCATTGGGTAAATGTGTGTGTGTGTGTTTTTTTTTAATGATGATCACATTTATTTCAAATGTGTTGTATATGTATTAAAAATAGAAACTAAATAACTTACCCAAATCACAGGCTTTGCACTTAATCGTGTATACCTTCCGGGTTATTGGACTGGAGTAAGTGGTGGTGGAAGGGTGCATAGGGCAGGTTTTACAACGGGAGCGGTTACATGGGTAGGAGCTGGAGGGTAGGGAAGGTGGTTTGGGTATTTCATAGGGATGGACTACGAGGTTACAAAGGTTAGGTGGGTGGTGGAATGACACTCTTGGTGGAGTGGGAAGGATGTGATGAAGGATGGATTTCATTTTGTGGCAGGATTTACATCCTTCCCACTCCACCAAGAATGTCTTTCTGCCACCCTCCTAACCTTCGTAACCTCCTTGTCCTTCTATGAAATCCCCAAAACCACTTTTCCTACCCTCCAGCTCCTACCCATGTAACCACCCCCATTGTAATACCTGCCCTTTGCACCCTTCCACCACCACTTACTCTAGTCTCGTAACCCAGAAAGTGTACACGATTCAGGGCAGAGCCACTTGTGACAGCACCCATGTGATTTACCAACTGACATGTCTGCACTGTGAAGCATTCTATGTGGGAATGACCAGCAACAAACTGTCCATTCACATGAACGGTCACAGGCAGACAGTGTTTGTTGGTAATGAGGATCACCCTGTGGCTTGGTGCATGGCCAGCACATCTTGGCACAGTGTTACACCAGCCAGGTTATCTGGATACTTCCCACTGACACCAATCTTTCAGAACTCTGGAGATGGGAACTTGACCTTCAGCATGATCTCTCTTCCCGTTGCCCACCTGGTCTCAACCTCCGCTAAATTCAAATTCCCGCCCATCATTCTTTAACATCTTGGCCTCGGTTCTCTGGACAGAGCCTCTGCCTCAATTGTTATCTCTGTCCAACTTCTTTGCTTTCTACAAATGTCTGCCTTGGTGTGTTTGCATGTGTGTGTGTGTGGGTGTGGGTGTGTGTGTGCTTGTTTACCTTTTCTTTTTTCCCCTAAGGTAAGTCCTTCCACTCCCAAGATTGGAATGACTCCCGTTCCACTCCCTTAAAACCCGCATCCTTTCCTTTGTCCCCTCCTTCCTTCCTCTTTTCCTGATGAAGCGGCCAACAGTTGCGAAAGCTTGAATGTTTGTGTGTGTTTTAATTTGTGTTTTTGTGTCTATCTACGAGCCTGTGCTTTGGGTATGTTATTCAATTTCTATTTTTTATACATATTTATTCCACCAGGAAAGTTTCCTTCTATAATATTCATTTCATAAATGTGTTGTATATTTTCTCAGCGAAATCTGAGCCATACTGCTGCTATAGCTTGTATAAAATCAGAAAATTTCAAAGTAATTATTGAATTTACAAAATGCCTGAATTGCATTTTCAAACATTTAATCTGCAAATTAATCTGTAATTTTACATATAATATTTTGTTAAATAAGCACATAATTTTCATTACAATGTGCTTTGTAATTTTCTATAGGAAAATGATGTTTTGTGGCAATCATTTAATTTCTAAATTATTGATAATCTTCTTTAATTACAGTTTGTTTGATTATTAAAGTTACTGTGGTTTTTCTATAAAAGTTTTATTTGAATATTAATTTAATTTTTTATTAAATATCCTAAATATTGCAAAAACATGAAAAATTTGATTTCTGTTTACTTTTGGTGATTATGTTGGATAATTTGTTACATTGTTCATTAGCAATTTGTTCACATTAACTAATTTGTCTTGAGAATTTTACAATCATTGCTGATTTTACATTCTCTTATATTCACTGCACGAACAATTTAAAGTCATTTTTAAAACACCACAGTTGTGTCGTACTGTGACAAATAGATTTGAAACTTGGCCAACAAGTGCCTGCAACTTTCCTCTGTAATTATGCAAATGCTTGGCTCCCTGTAGCATAATACTTGGGCTTGCTGATGACTACAATTCTGCACAATGCCACCATGGACATGTCATATAATGACCAGGGTGTCTTACTGTCATTTATTCACATTTGAACCCTTTCATTGACACCTGTGTTGGGGTTCATAAGTGAGTTTCCCAGCAATGAAATCATAAATTTTTGCTGTGGGTATCCAAGGAACACATTTGAGGTACACCCCCACTCATAATTGGAACAAAAAGACCTCAACGGAAGTGTGGGAGTGCGGCATAAAGGATATCAATGAAACCACCCCTTCTTATGGTGTGTTGATACTCATGCATTTTGAAGTTATAGTTTTGTGTTATAGTGAGTCAGCACAATGTTCTTGATAACCTTTGACCCTCATGAATCCCCCAGACCAGTCTGACAATGTCCTTAGAGAAGGGTTGATTTGGCCAGGGGTTTCAGCAGTGTTAAACATTTTTAAGAACAGCCTCCTGTTACTCATTGCACTGAGAACTGTCATTCAGGACTGAAGAATATGTGGGAACCAATGTCCCAAGAGAAGGGTAATTTCACTGATGCCATTTATGCTCTGCCTGAAGCCTTTTTGGTTAATTATAGGTGATGGTGAAATATTGGACACCCATAAGAAGTGTGATTTCAACACTGGGCCTCACAGTTCTGCCCTCCATTAAGGAAAGATTGAAATGTGGGTAGAGGGAATCTGACAACCTTCGCATCATGCGATATGTGACACATCATGGGAAGATTAAATTAGATTAGGTGGTTCGTTTCATAGATCTGTGTTGAGGAGATCCTCTTGGATGTGAAACATGTCACTTTCTTTACAAGATGATAATATAATAATACTAATACAGGTACATACAATTTTTACAAGCTGATAATATAATAATACTTTTGGTATGAATACAGATACACATATCATTTGGTTCTATTTAAGAATTCGTCAGTGGGGTTGGAATTGGCCACTAGAAAATCTTAAACTGATATTTATTTGTAGCGACACTTTTTATGGTTATTGGTAAATTATTGAAAATATGTGTTCCTAAGTAGTGGATCCCTTTTTGAACAAAAGTAAGTGCTTTTAAGTCCTTGTGTAGATCATTTTTGTGACTAGTATTGTATGTATGAACTGAGCTGTTTGTTGGGAAAAGGGATATATTATTTATGACAAATTTCATTAAGTAATAAACATACTGAGAGGCAGTAGTTAATATACCCAGTTCTTTGAAGAGGCTTCTGTAGGATGTCTGTGAATTTACACCACAAACAATACTTATTACACGCTTTTAGACTCTGAAAATGTTTGCTTGACTTGAAGAGTTATCCCAAAATATTATACCATATGACATTGTGGAATGAAAGTAAGCAAAGTATGCAAGCTTTTTTTTTTATGTCTCCTATGTCTGATAGCACTCGTATATCAAATAAAGATTTGTTAAATAATATAGTGAGGACAGTTTACTACTCACCGCAAAGACGTGGCGACGAGCTGCGACAGGCACATACAAAAGACACACACATACAACACATTCAGCTATCGGCCATGGCCTTCTTCAGAAATAGAGCACTCACGCAATCACACAGGCACACAACACAGTCATACAACCATCACCTCCGACTGCCACACTTCGAATCACACTCTGCAGCGAATCGGGGACGGGAGGGGAGGGGAGGGGGAGGGGATAGAAAGGTTACGTCACGGTGGTGGGGATGGGTTAGATGGGAATAACGAGATGCAGCTTAGGAATGGAGTGGGGAGGCGGGTGAGGGGAGAAAATAAAATAAAATAAAATAAAGTAAAATAATTTAAAATAATTCATGTACACTGCAAGTGCACAAGACCACACACACACACACACACACACACACACACATACATATACACACACACGATCACACATTCACACACCACTCAAATCAGGCGAGGTTTGGGATACAGAAAATATATATATATATATATATATATATATATATATATATAATGTATTGTAGGGATAACTCCCATCTGTGCAGTTCAGAAAAGCTGGTGGTGGATGGGAGGATCCAGATGGCCCGGGTTGTGAAGCAGCCATTGAAATCAAGCATGTGCTCCGCTGCATGCTGTGCCACAGGGTGGTCCACCTTGTTTTTGGCCACAGTTTGGCGGTGGCCATTCATCCTAATGGACAGGTGGTTGGTGGTCATGCCAATATAGAAAGCTGTACAGTGCTTGCAGCACAGTTGGTAAATTACGTGGCTGCTTTCACAAGTGGCCCGGCCTCTGATAGGGTAGGATAAGCCTGTGACAGGACTGGAATAGGAAGTGCTGGGTGGGTGGATTGGACAGGTCTTGCAGCGGGGTCTTCCACAAGGATATGATCCCTGTGGCAGTGAGCTGGGTTTCGGGGTGGCATAAGGATGAACTAGGATGTTGTGAAGGTTGGGAGGGCGACGGAACACCACTTTAGGAGGGGTGGGAAGGATCTTGGGCAGGATGTCTCTCATTTCAGGGCATGAGGATAGAAAATCAAAAACCTATTTTATTTTATTTTCTCCCCTCACCCGCCTCCCCACTCCATTCCTAAGCTGCATCTCGTTATTCCCATCTAACCCATCCCCACCACCGTGACGTAACCTTTCTATCCCCTCCCCCTCCCCTCCCCTCCCGTCCCCGATTCGCTGCAGAGCGTGATTCGAAGTGTGGCAGTTGGAGGTGATGGTTGTATGACTGTGTTGTGTGCCTGTGTGATTGCGTGAGTGCTCTATTTCTGAAGAAGGCCATGGCCGATAGCTGAATGTGTTGTATGTGTGTGTCTTTTGTATGTGCCTGTCGCAGCTCGTCGCCACGTCTTTGCGGTGAGTAGTAAACTGTCCTCACTATATTATTTATTCCAATCTGGACTTTCCAATTTTATAAAGATTTGTTAAGCCGTTTCTGCAGTTCTGTGGTGTGCTGCTCCCAACTGAATTTATTATCAAGCTGTAATCCCAGGAATTTTATACTGTCAATGTCTTCTATCTGCTCTTCTTCATACTTTATGCATGTACTGGATGGGAATCTCTATGTTCTGAACTGCATGTACTGAGACTTTTCAAAGTTTAATGTCAATGAGTTGGCTTTAAACCACTTATTAATGTTAACAAAAATATCATTAGCAGACTTTTCCAGACTATGCTTGACATGCTATTTATTGTAATACTTGTATCATCTGCAAACAAAACGAACTTTTCTTCTACCAGTGTAACTGATGAGATGTCATTAATGTACACAAGAAAAAGCAATGGCCCTAAGATGGATCCTTATGGGACACCACATGTAATTTCTTCCCAATCTGATGATTAATGTTGGCTTAATTCACTAGTCCATTGCACTGACACCCTTTGTTTCCTGTTAGCGAGGTACAAGTTGAACCATTTTGCAGAAATTCCCGTGGCACCATAGAATTCTAATTTATTTAAAAGAATGTTATGGTTCACACCATCAAATGCCTTTGATAAATCACAGACAATACCTGCTGCATGTAATTTAGTATCTAATGAATTAAATACATTCTCGCTGAAGGTGTAAATAGCCTTCTCGATATCGGAACCTTTCAGGAATACAAACTGTGTTCTAGGCAATATATCATTTGACGTTATTTGGTTGAGAAGTTGCTTGTGCATTACCTTTTCTATAATTTTTGAAAATGCCAATAAACTTCAAATCGGTCTTTAGTTTGATGGTATCTCTTTACCCCGTTTCTTGAAAAGAGGTTTAATTTCCGCCTATTTTAACTAATCAGGAAATGTTCCAGTTATAATAGACTGGTTACACAAATAACTTAAAATTATGCCTAATTCATAACAGCATGCTTTAATTAACTTTGTTGTTATTTTATTGTAACCACTAGAATGCTTTGTTTCTAAAGATTTTATTATGGAAGCTATTTTTTGTGGTGAAGTGTGTGACATATTTTTGTTCCTGAAGTAAGTGCTAGTTTCAAATAGTCACGGACATTATTTGCTGACCCCGACAATCCCAAACTATCAGTGACAGATATAAAGTATCTGTTCAATAGAATTGCCACATTATTCCCATCAGTTATTAATGTATCATATACTTTTAATGCTATCTGCTCCTGTTCCTTTCTGTTTCTACCAGTTTCCTCTTTCACTATATCCCATATTGCTTTTATTTTGTTGTCTGATTTTGCTATCCTTTTCTCATAGCGCATTTGTTTAGATGTCTGAATTACTTTTTTTTTAATATTTTACAGTATTCCTTAAGTCATCATCATTGGAACTACTCTGATAGATAGATTTTCCTTTTTGTCTTACATGAAATCTTTATTATAGGCTTTTGTTTTAATATGAGCAACTTTTAGAAGAAAACAGTTTTCAACATTATAGCGACATTATTAATGAACATGTTATATTTTTCATTATGCCATGAGCACTATAAACTTCTTTCCAATTCATATTTTTGACCAGTTTTGTTAGACTCCCTCTACCCACATTTCACTCCTTTTCTGATGGAGATCAGAACTGTGAGGCCTGGTGTTGAAATCATAGGGTGACATTCCAGGGTATCATGTTTTTGCACCAATACACAGGAAGGTTGTAAACACTTGTGAGCCATATTTAGAACTTCTGCATTACAACTGGAGATACTTCTGGGGTTTCACAAGAAAATTGACACTTTAATTTTGTTGTGTGATGTGCTTTTGAGTAAAAATTATATTCTGTCAGACAGATGCATGTAACGTATGGCAGTGTGTTGTATACTAAAGGTGAGACATGCTTTAATGTAACAAGCATGTAAAGTTACAAAACAGCAAAATTTCATGTATTACAAAATCTTATATTTTTTGACAGATTTGTGTTAAGCTAGATAAAAATTAATGAAAACTGTTTCTGGAAGAGGCCATTGCTTTTTAAAGTCACCCTTTGTGGGAATTTAGCTTATGGTTCCTGAACTGTAGTTCCTGAAATGATATGTTGCAAAAATAAATTAATTTTTTGTGCCTCATCAATTATTGTGTCAGATTTTTCCAGTAATGCTGAAATTATTTTTAAAGATGTTTTTCCATATTTTAAGTGATGCAATATTAACCATATGAATACATCAGTCATGCAATTGCAATTAATTTTCTAGGACTCCTTCATTATTGACAATGGTCAATATGGAATATGGGTTTGGATTGGAAAGAAAGCCTCTCAGAAAGAGAGATCTGAAGCAATGGCAAATGCAAATGGATTTGTCACAAAGAAAGGTTATCCTATCACAACACCTGTGACCCGTGTTGTAGATGGTGGTGAACCAGTAGAATTTAAGATGTTATTTTCATCTTGGAAAGACAAGAACCAAACTATTGGATTGGGAAAAGCAGCTACAGGTGATTTTATAGCTTATTTTGGTATCATTTGATAATTTTAAAATGATTACATTAATTGATCCTAGTTAAATTAAAACTAAACATAATTGAATTCTCTCTTTTTCTGTTAGTTTAATTAAGAAACTGCATTGAGAAGCAGTTACCTTGATGAAGTCTGATATTGTATAAAAACACAATCATTAGGTACCAAAACACATTTACACAAAATAAGAAAATTCTCTGTTACAGCTCATTATTATTGTTTTTTGATTTCTCAGAATAACTATAGATCTGTGTTAGTTATGTTAGTTTCAGCTCCTCATATCACACATTGATCATTAAAGATTCATACTCCCCCAATATGCCTCAGTCCAAAACAGTTTGTTGGAAACAGTGTTAAATCACAAAAAAAAAAAAAAAAAAAAAAAAAAAAAAAAAAAAAAAAAAAAAAAAAAAAAAAAACCCTTCAGTTTAAATTTTAATCCATATTCTCTAGTTGCCAAGATTAGGTTTCATTAAGTGAAAAATGTTGGGTTCCTCCTCTGCATGTTAGTATTACTGAATTCACTTATCATTTCTCAATATGGCATTATTTAATACAGTATATACTTGTAGCAGCTGTGTGTGAGTTATTTTTATAATGTATTACACTTTATCTGTAACCTGAAATGGACACTCCTGGCAATCTGTCAACAAGTGGCCACAAAATGTTCAATGATAACTTTATTGCGGTTGTTGTTTTGTTGTTTTAAAAAATATAAATCAAATTTGTTTTGCTTTAGTTGCAATGAATTTTTCAGTGAACCACATTGCAGTTACTGTTCACACAAAACTTGATGCAGCAACACTTCATGAGAAACCACAAATGGCTGCAAAATCACAGCTAGTTGATGATGGTTCTGGAACAAAAGAAGTGTGGAGGGTGAACAACTTTGAGCTTGATATAGTGCCAGAGAATCGGCATGGATTATTCTTTGAAGGAGATTCATATGTTATTCACTACAAATACAATGTGGGCAGTCAAGAAAATCATATAATTTATTATTGGCTGGTTAGTATAAATATATCCAAAAACACATAAAAATATCTGTCTTATTGAGAGTTTCTTTCACTTGAATGTGGCCAAGCGGTCTGCGGCGCGCCAGTCACGGTCCGCACGGCCACTATGGTCGGGGGTTCGAATCCCCCCTTCGGGCACGGATATTTGTGCCATCCTTAGTAGTAGTTAGTTCATAAGTAGTTTGTAAGTTTAGGGACTGATGACCCCATAGTTAAGTCCCATAAGCTCTACAAACATTTGAACATTTTGAACTAACAATTATGTCTCTGATACACCTAATTAATTTTTTTCTTCTAGATATTAACGTATTTTTCAGATTTATATAACTTGTTACTTAAAAAAATCTTCTACTTCAGTATAGTATTAAGGACAGTTCACAACTCACCACAAAGATGTGACAAGGAGCTGCAACAGGCACATAAAAATAAGAATAATAATAAATAAATAAATGTGTAAATGTGTGGGTGTGTGTGTATTTGTTGAGCTTCCCTTTCTTCCCCCAAGATAAGTCTTTCCTCTCCCGGGATTGGAATGGCTTCTTACCCCCTCCCTTAAAACCCTCATCATTTCCTTTTTCCTCTCCTTCCCTTCTGCCTGAAGAAGCAACTGGGTTGTGAAAGCTTGCTTTTGTGTGTATGTGTGTGTGTTTTATTTATTTGTGCTACTATCACTACCTGTGCTCCTTCGCCTGGTATGTAGGCTTCATCTATTTTTTTAATAAATAAATAAAATTGCACACACATACATACAACACTTCGCTATCGGCCATGGCCTCCTTCAGAAAGTAAAACATTCACGCAATCACACAGGCACACAGCATAGTCACACAACTGTCAGTTCCAGCTGAAACCTCATACCCTAAATAAAGAGCAGATATTTGAAAAAAGCGTAAATTTCACATTAACTCAACTGACTGTAATATACTGAACCAGGCTTGAAGATTATGCAGATGGTTGTCCATCAGTGGCCCTTTTATGACCATTGCCATCAACATATTTGATGCATCCGAGAATAGACATCACCAGTGTTGTAAAAATTGCAGAAAAATCACTGGGGCGAGAGGGCGGGGGGGGGGGGGGGGCAATAGCCAGCTGGAACGGAAGATGTTGATACACCCCAGAGGGTACGTTCACAACCAGAAGACCCTATGACTCATGGAGATTGCTTCTGTCTTGTGAGGCATGACAGCCGTGTTTGTATAGCTGCAAGGTCATCTTTCCATACTGAAGTAATGGATGCTTTGTGACTGATAACAATGACTATTGTGGTAATGTCACATTAATCTTCAGACTGACCAACTGCAGCATAAAAAACTTCAAAAGACTGAACAATGTTTAGTACTACCATCAATGAAGAATTTTCATACTGAAGTGCCAGTTGGAGCAATTGCTTATCTGAGACCAAACAGATAAGGATGTCATGAATCATAGGATCAGCATAACAATCTTGATGATTTTCTTTCACCAATGTAAAAAATTCAATAGCATGATTTTATTGGTGGCAATAATTTGGCAGCAGTTTTCAGAAGTCTTTTTACCAGTTAATAGGAGTAAACCTTATCCAATAATTAAAGCAAGTTGTTCACCAAAAGATACTGTAATCTGTTTCAGGAGACTTTGTTTGTATACAAAAACTAATAAGAAGGTCTCAAGAAATTCAATTTTATTATCCCTTTCTTTGTGACATGTAATGGTTGTATGGTTGGGGCCTGGGTAATTTCAGGACTGAAGAATGTATTGTAAAGATAACTCCCATCTGTGCATTTCGTAAAAGCTGATGCTGGGTGGTGGTGAGGGCAGATCCAGATGGCCCAGTTGTGGAGTAGCCACTCAAATCAAGCATGTTATCAGCTGTATATTATGCCACAGGGTGCTCTACCTTGCTTTTGGCCATAGTTTGGCAGTTGCCATTCATTCTTATGTACAGCTAATTGTTAGATTACCAATAAAAAAAAAGGTGTGCAGGGATTGCAGCACAGTGGAAAATCACTTTTCTCACTTTTACAGGGTAGTACAGACAGTGATATGACTGAAATAGGAAGTACTGGGTGGATTAGGGAGATCTTACAATGGTGTCTTCTACATTTATATATACATAGGCCACAATCCTCCACAAGGTGCATGGTGAAGAGTACTTTGTATGACTGCTAATCATTTCCTTTTTTGTTCCACTCCCTGACAGAATGAGGAAAAAACATATGCTTATATGCCTCTTGAAGTGTCCTAATTTCTCTATCTTTCTGGTCTTTACATAAAATGTATGCTGACAATAGTAGGTTTGTTTTCCAGTCAACTTCAAATACCAGCCCTCTAAATTTATACAGTAGTGTTTCTTAAGAAGGGGAGGAGGGAAACACCACCGTCCCTCCAAAAATTCTCCTTTGAGTTCCTGAAGCATCTCTATAACACTCATGCATTGAGCGAACCTACAAGTAACAAACCTAGCAGCCTACCTGTGAATTGTTTCTATGTTTTCCTTTAATGTGGTCTTGTGGGGATTACAAACATTTAACCAATACCCTAAGAGGGGTCACACATAGGAGACTGCAGATAGATATGCAGTTTCCTTTACAGATATACCATACTTTTCCATAATTATCCCAATGAACCAAAGTGTGCCATCCACCTTCCCCATGATGGTCCTTAAATGCTCATTACAGAGCATATTGCCCTGCAATATTACCTCTAGGTATTTAATTTCTGTAACTGTGTCAAGCAGTGCACTACTAATGCTGTATGTTGCATATATTGGCAGTGTCAATATATGCAACACAGCAGTAGTGCCCAAAATCAATCAATACAACCAATTTAAGTACAACTGGTTGTTGCTATTAAACAAGTGAATAACAGATGCTGCAACTGAAAAAAACTACTAAATTTACTATATTTGAACTGAGAATATGTTCAAGAATTCTACAGCAAACTGATGTTAATTATACTTGTCTGTAATTATTTTGGTACTTTATTTTACCTTTTTTATAAATGGGAGTCTCCTGTAATTTTTTTCCTGTCACTTGGTACTTTCCACTGGACCAAAGATTCATGATAAATGCAATCCAAGCAATGGGCCAATGTCATAGAGTACTCTTTGTAAAACTGAATAAATATTCCACCTGAACCAGAAAACTTATTTGTTTAACTCTCTCAGATACTCCTTTATATCAGGGATGCATATTACTATGTTCTCCATTCAAGAGTATGTTTAGTGATTAAATTATGTTTGTATGATCCTCCTGTGTGAATAAATTCTTAAATGTGTAATTTAAAATGTCTCCTTTCCTTTTTATTTCTTCTATTGTCATTCCAGAATGATCAATGTTTGATCAGATAGAGGCCTTTGACCCGCTTATAAATTTAACATAGGAACAGAATTTTTTTTGGTTCTCGGCAAGATCTTTTCCTAAGGTGTGATGGTGGTAGAATTGTTTCCTTTGCACATTGATCTTTTTATAGATGTGGCAATCTCTAATAACTCTCACCTGTCTTCATTTGCTTGTTCTGTTTTGAACCGAGAGTGCAACTGCCTTTACTTTCTCAGCATTTTCCAGATATTATCATCAAACCATGGTGGATCTTTTCCATCCATTTTGTTGGCACATATTTCTCCAGTGCTTGAATTAAAATATATGTAAAATTTGCCCATAATTCCTGTAGCTCAATCATACCAGAACTAAATGTTGGTGGTAATTGGTTTTTCAAGGCACTAAATGACAGAACTGAATGATGTCCATTCATTCTCCAAATGGGATGCCAACAATTATTACTACACTTAATAGCTTTTACTAGCATAAAAACTTGCCCATGCCACATCTATAACTGTGTATATAGCTGTGCCTAATTGGTTAAGGTGACCACTGGCCTGAAGCAGGAAATTTGAGTTTTAAATACAGTCCAGCACATATTTTCAACTGTGCCTTTGAATTAATTCCAATGTTCTGTAACAGTCGAGATGTATGAATATTCCAAATCGTAAATTTATGGCTGTTAATGTCAACCAACGGTGTCTTTTGATCAGACACCATATCTGTAATAATATTGTGTGGTCCAGGTACATTCTAACTACTCATCACAGACTTTCTTTGAATGACTCTAGAACTGTAGTGGTGGAACTGGGTGCCTGGTAAAAACACCCAACATCTCTTAGATGTTTTATATTCACCCATATAATTATAATTATAGTCACTCTCAAATTCAGCCTCCGTAGAGAAAATATTTTTGTTGGCTGCAATGAACACACCACTTCCAATTGTGCCTAATGTAGTTTTCCTTGTTAAATATTTCAGTGATTCCAGAGATATGATTCCTATGGTAGGGGGCTGTGGTTGGGAGTAACCTATGGTACCCACACACCCCACACCTAATAGTTCCCACCCCTCTATCCTACACCTTTCCTACTTCTTGCCTTCTTAATTATCATTTGTGCTATACTCTTTCCCGCCTTCCTATACTACTCGTCATTTTGCTCCTCACCCCCCCCCCCTCCCCTTAATTTCACTCCACTGCTTTCCTAACCTGCATCTCTTACCACCCCAACTAGTACCTACATGCTCCGTAAGGTAGCACTATATCCATTCCCACCCTCTCCTTGCATCCTTCTCATTCTCCCCTCCCCTCTCCTCCTATCCCCACTCAAAGTCGTGTTCACTGCAGAATGTTACTTAGAATACAGCAGCTGGAGGTGATAGTTGTATGTTTGTGAGTTTAGCCTGTGTTGCTATGTGAATGACAGAATGTGTGTGCTTTTTCTGCTGAAGCCTCTGGCTGAAATATAAGTTGCGTGTGTATGAGTGTCTTTTTTCCTGTTCATGTCGCAGCTCAACTATTGTCTTTGCAGTGAGTTGCAAGCTATCCTCATTAAATTGGTAAATTCCAACCTGCACGTTCCATTGTTTGATTGGGATGTAGTCGTTATTCACAACAATGGAATTTTAATTTTCAGGGTCTACACTCACCTGCAGATGAACGTGGAACTGCTGCCTTGAAGACTGTTGAAATGGACACTGCTTTAGGAGGTATAGCTGTACAAGTACGTGTTGTCCAAGGCAAGGAACCACCACACTTCCTCACTATCTTCAAAGGTCGAATGCTCATTATGGGTGGAGGCCATACATCAGCATTTGAAAGAGGTGTGTGTTATTTTACATTTCTTTTGTTTATATTGTCGAACTCTGCTCATCTATCATTTGCAATCATGTTATGCATCTGGAATAACTTTGGTATAGCATAGTTATGGTGTTGTATTTGCTGGTAAAGAAAGGATGAAGTTATTGATTGACAGGTACAGTTTCTTTGAAATCATGACTGTAAATGAACAAATACACATGTACATATGAAAGGCTCTCAGGTCACAGAATCAATGTATAAACTGCACAGAATTTGTAGTATTGTGTATTTTAGATTTGTTGTTCAAAGTGATAATGAATGAAGAAGTTTGGCGCAGTAAGAAACTGGAGAAAGAGGAAAAAATGTTATAAAAGGTAAAAATTGTTTGTAAGCTCAATAAGTAGAAAATTAGAAATAAACAAAATAAATATTCAAATACCATATGCTAAAAACTGAAAATATATAAACAGGAAAAAAACTTTTACTAATAAATATTGACGAGTGGAGGTGGGTAAACACAAGTGGAAAAAAGTGCTGAATTTTCATCTCCCAGAATTTTAATTACCATATATACTAGAATAATCCGCGCACCCCAAATTTTGACGATGAGGGAGGGGGGGGTGGGGAGAAACACGAGAGAGAGAGAGAGAGAGAGAGAGGCACACAAGATTGTCATATCCAGAGTGTGCGAATCTTGGATCAATCCATAAAATTCTCTTACTTTACCTACTAAATGTTCTCATACAAACTGAAAAATATTTCATTTGTAATGTATTACTGTGAAAATGTACTCACAATAACACACACAGAAATGAATGCTTATAGAATTTGAACAGTTAATAAATAAATGGTGCTAAGACTGGTATTACACAGTCATATATCTTTGTCAAAGTTGATATGTCATATAATAACATCAAAGATATTGGATAGTGTAATAGGGAACTTTGACATACAGGTACCTTTCATCAAACAAATATCATAAAATATTGTAGCGCCTTGCCGTATACTTGATTATAAAAGTTGCTTGTCTTCTGATCGCTGCAATGCAAAATGTAGCCACTTTAAGTGCTAGCATCAGTGTTGCTAATTGATGTGTGCGTGTGTTTGAACATAGCTGCAACACTATGCCGTAATTAATGTTTAACCCCAGTGGAAAGAAATACCTGTAACCATGTCTTGTCCAGATATAGTCTTTGTCATGAGCCGATACTGGTGTGGGTAATATGGTTGTACTAAACCGAGTAATACCCAACTTAAGTAGATAATGTACTTTATTACTCAGAAAGATGGTATCACAAACAAATGCAACTAGTCATTCTTACATCAACAATACAACTGTTTGTTCATGCCAGCTGCGCTGCCAAAGAAACTGGTGGAAAGAGAATCTGCTCCATCATGCGCCGCACTGGTTTGTGGCGTGAGGAGACCCTTTGCAGTGAAATTACTGATATGTTGTGTCACTGTCATTGTCAAATAAATTATAAGCAGTTTCGATATTGGCTAAGGCACTGCACAATAAAAAGTTGTTATTATCCGCTATCTTGAAATATGAGGGCTATAATACACCTTTCTAGCACCACAATGAAGATTTATGTCTAAGAAATATTACAAATATTTGATAATATTTCTTTGTCAAAGATTTGATCCAACATATTATCATGTAATACTGGCGTAAAGGGATTTTTTTTCTTTTTTTAAGTGTGAGTAATACCAGCTTACTGTGTGTCGTTGTTGCAGATGGAGTAATACCAACCTAAATTCGAGTAATCTGCATCTGTTTTTTGTTCATAAAATTGGAAAAAAATATGCGCATATTAGTCGAGTGTATATGGTATATATTTTCTTTCCCACAAAATGAGAAATAGTAGAATTTTTAAAAAATCTCATGAAAAAATACATGGATGTTTTAAAGAAGGAAAATGCCTCTGAAATATTACCAGTGGTTAACACATAAATTTCATCTACAATTCAAAATAAACAAAAATTTTAGAGCAGTTACATTTTCATTAATACTTCTGTTCGTCAGCTCATTCTAGGGCAGTGGTTCTTGAATTTTTTTCCTAGGCCTTCCATTTGACTAGCAAAAATAGTATTGTTAACCTATTTTATTAATAAAAATAATCATTTTTTTTTCCTTATTATGATACCGAACTCAATTTAAAAGGATTTTATGCAGTACAAACGAAAAATTACATGACTTATTATAATGAAAATATTAATTGTTTTTCTTTATCACATTTGTATTTAATCAAAACTGACATGGACATTTTTTATAATCCAGCAACAAGAATCATAAGATCAATAAAAAATTAATCAAGAAATTTAATGTGATGGATGACCTTGCTTTAGAGGAGAAAGTTTCTGAAGATGTGGAGGAATAGTAGAAAGAACTACTTGATGTTCTTTGTTTACATTTTAGTTCAACTCCATAGCTGCCAAAGCTGAAAATCCAGTCTCTCACAAGAATGTTGTTGCAAAAGTAATCAGGATCTTTCTTGTATTTTGGCGTAGTGTTGGGATGTTCTTGCTATATGTATCCAAAACTTCAACAAAGACACTTCATTAAATTTACTCTCCAGTGAAGTATCACAAGTGAGTTCAACAAGTTGTTCTTGCTTCTTTATATTTAGAAATGATGGTCCAGGAGCATTTATGAATGGCTTTCTAATCCAATTAAATTGATCAAAATCATCACTAAAATACTTCTCAAAGTGAACTGATAGTGTTGGAAGATGATTTAGAAAGTGAGCTTTTATCCACCTTTAGGAGGTTTCAGATTATCTGTATCCACTAACTGTGACACTGTAGTAGGTAACATATTTAGTATGCCATTCAGTTTTGCCAAAGCTCTAATTTCCTTAAGAATGCTTTAACTTTTTCATCCCAAGATACGACAGTTGCCTGATTACCTTGAAGTGAAGTGTTAAGAATTTTTAGTTCCTCAAAAGGTCAGTGAGGTAAGCCATTTAACCATCGAGCAGGCACATCGATTTACATAACACGAGTGTGTGCAGGGCACACTTTGTACACATGTAGCCAAAAGCTGTCAATATGCTACCAAGAGAAACATGTATGAGTTAAGACACAGTTTAATTTTAGTTTACTTAAATAATAATACAATAATCTTAAATTACACAATTAATTTATGGTTTGATTAAACAAATAAGACAACTTTCATATAATTTTATTGTCGCAGCTGACTTTTGAATCTATTCAACACTTTTTAAAGCACATATGGTCCTTTAGGTTGTTTTCCACAATATGCTTTCATATTTACTAGTGAAAAATCTATATGCCGACTTCGCTAGTGTATTTGGAATATACTGAACAAAAGAAAAGCGACCCGGAAACATTACAACTTTTCATCTACTGTCACAAATTTTCCAACACTGTAAGTGT
This sequence comes from Locusta migratoria, assembly GCA_026315105.1. Taxonomy (NCBI): domain Eukaryota; kingdom Metazoa; phylum Arthropoda; class Insecta; order Orthoptera; family Acrididae; genus Locusta; species Locusta migratoria. Next base: position 317,469,115 of record CM048748.1, on the reverse strand, counting down.
TCAGCTACTCTTCTTTCTTGTCTTTCACTTTTGTCTTCAAAATATAATAATGGAAAGTCCAGGTTGGAATTAATAATATAGTAAGGACAGTTTACAACTCACCGAAAGACGTGGCAACGAGCTGCGACAGGCACATACAAAAGACACACACATACAACACATTCAGCTATCGGCCATGGGCAGTCGGAGGTGATGGGTGTATGACTGTGTTGTGTGCCTGTGTGATTGCGTGAGTGTTTTATTTTCTGAAGAAGGCCATGGCCGATAGCTGAATGTGTTGTATGTGTGTGTCTTTTGTATGTGCCTGTCGCAGCTCGTTGCCACGTCTTTGCGGTGAGTTGTAAACTGTCCTCACTTTTGTCTTCAAAACGGATACATTGTAAAAGAAATAAAAATCTTCTGTAGCTCTTCACAGCTCTCGTAATCTCCATACCAGTACCATCTGCTGTCTGCACTTCTATGACATTTGTGTGGTTTGCTTTCTTAGTGCCGATGAGATGCAGGAATCCCAATAGTGCGAGTATTTCACACTTTATAATTTCCATAGCATCGCTTTCTCTGGAATATTGTACACATTCTTTCTTAGATTGAATGTATACAATCATGCATTTTACAATTTTATCAATAATTTCCAGGGTAAGTATTGTACACAAAGCCTCTTTTTCACTTGTGCCCCCTCTGGCAATACGTGTAGGGCCAGGGAATATTTTCACAAACATCTTTGTTTTTATTTTAGATGTCACATTAGGACATATTTTATTCCATTTACATGTTTTGTCACTCCCAATAAAAAATACCAGTAGCTCTTCATAGTCATCATGTGAATCGTGAACTTTATCAGAATGTGAATCTTGGTCACTTCGTATGATAAGTTCCTCTTCTTCCTCATAGCCATCATCATTTTCGTTGTCTGGTACAGTGTTGAAATCTGGTACAAGTACATTGTCTGTCTCACTCTGCACAGTAATATACCCACTTGTTTTGTGTCGTTATTTGATATGCATAAAAAGCAGGAAAATAAAAGTGGAGGAAAAATTACTTACATGACCAGGCACTTGGCATACTTTATAGAATAAGATGACGAACTGACAGTTTATTCTAAATTGCTGTAGCTCAAGTGAACCTATGACAACACACCTTCTCACTGTGCTAGCTGAAACAATAATGCAGGAATAGGTATGGGCTTGCTCTTGTTAAACAACAATAGAATTGAGCAAAACAATGTTATTTACCATTTGCGCACCTTATACACAGGCGCGCCTGCTCAAGGGTTAAAATAAAAAATATCCATTACTGAAATAGTCTGCTAAAGAGTGACTTCTCTCCTTGAAAAAACAGAATACCTAATTCCTCAGTTTAAACCTTGTTTTCAGTACTTTACCCGTTGAGAAAACCATTAAGCATTACTAAAAACAAGCAACTTTTAAAAATTTTGAATTTAAAGATTTGTGCCTTAACTGTTTACATAACCATTTGCAGCACTTCCTGAAGGGGTGAACTAAGTATTTTAGTGGTGATAGCTTCCTGATGTATCGTGCAGTGAGAACATGCAGCATCAAGAGATACAGCTTTAACATTTCCTTGCAATCACGGCAGGAATTCCAGACATTGATTGAGCTCTGTCTGTGCATACTCAAATACACCTATTTCATAATATACAGTTTTGATTAAAAGGTGTTTAGCATGGAAAAGGCTTTCAGTTGTAGCTGTTTTCAGTTTCAGCTTACAGGAAAGAAATTTCTCTCAAATGTTAAGTTCATCAAGAAATTGAACATGAGCAATCAAATGAGCATCTTTATGAAGATCAGTTGCACAACTTATCGATTAACTGCTTGAGTAAATTGTCAGAAATATCTAAAATTCTTCTATGCACTTAGTCATTAGAGACAAAAATACTTTGCAACTGTTGAGCAAATCATTTGTCAAACATTGTTGATGCTATATTCAATCACTGCTGGTAAAAACAGAGTTTTTGCAACCATATGTGGTTTCTTGCATTTAGCAACTATATGAGAAATCTGGTAAGAGGCTAAAATGGTCATAGACATCAAATTTGTTGTGTAAGCAAAGTTCTTCTTTATTTTCTGACATAAAAGAAGTTTCAATTTTCCTCTTAATTAAGAATATTTGGTTTCAAGATGTCTGTTTAACCTGTTATGTTTCATGGTAACAGCAGCTAAAATGGTTAAACAATTTACACACTGTGGATGTTCTTCACCATTGATTGTAATTTTCCTAAAGTATAGAAATAAATAGTTGTATCATATCTCCTCATTTTCACCTTTGGAATATCTCCCTCCTCTCCACCAGTTAATGGACACTATTGTCTTGATCTTTGTCACTAATCGGGAACCACTTCATATTGCAGTCAAGTCTTCCCCATAAAATTTGAAAGATTATATTATAGTCACTAAAAGGAAATGTATAAAAAAAATAGAGGTCGTTTAACTTACCCAAAGCACAGGCTCGTTGACGGACACAAAAACACAAATACAAACACACACAAACACAGATTCAAGCTTTCGCAACTGTTGGCCACTTCATCAGGAAAAAGAGGAAGGAAGGAGGGGGAAAAAGGAAAGGATGCAGGTTTTAAGAGAGAGGATGAGGAGTCATTTCAATCCCGGGAGTGGAACGACTTACCTTAGGGGGAAAAAAGGTAAGTCCTTCCACTCCCGGGATTGGAATGACTCCTCATCCACTCCCTTATCCCTTAAACCTGCATCCTTTCCTCCCCCCCCCCCCCCTTCCTTCCTCTTTTTCCTGATGAAGCACCCAATGGTTGTTAAAGCTTACAGTAAGAATGTACTTAATTCATTAGATAATAAATTGCAAGCAGCAGGTATTTTCTGTGATTTGTCAAAGGCATTTGAACCATAACATCCTTTTAAGTAAATTAGAATTCTATGGAGTCACATGAAATGCTGCAAAATGGTTCCAGTCGTACCTCACTAACAGGAAACAAAGGGTGTCAGTGCAAGTGACTAGTGAATTAAGCGAACATCATCTTTGGATTGGGAAGAAATTACATGTGGTGTCCCACAAGGATGCATCTTAGGGCCATTGCTTTTTCTTGTGTACATTAATGATCTCTCATCAGTTACACTACCGGAAGCAGAGTTCGTTTTGTTAGCAGATGATACAAGTATTGCAATAAAAAGTATGTCAAGCATAGTGATAGAAAGGTCTGCTAATGATATTTTCATGAACATTAATAAATGGTTTAAAGCCAACTCATTGTCATTAAACTTTGAAAAGACTCATTACATGCAGTTCAGAACATGTAAGAGATTTCCTGACAGCATATGCATAAAGTATGAAGAAGAGCAGATAGAAGACATTGACAGTATAAAATTCCTGGGATTACAGCTTGATAATAAATTCAGTTGGGAGGAGCACACCACAGAACTGCAGAAACGACTCAACAAATCTGTATTTTCAATACGAGTGTTGTCAGACATAGGAGACATAAAAATAACAAAGCTTGCATACTTTGCTTACTTTCATTCCCTAATGTCATATGGTATAATATTTTGGGGTAACTCTTCAAGTCAGTCAAAAGTCTTCAGAGTCCAAAAACGTGTAATACGTATTATTTGTGGAGTAAATTCACGGATGTCTTGTAGAATCCTCTTCAAAGAACTGGGTATATTAACTACTGCCGCTCAGTATATTTATTTCTTAATGAAATTTGTCATAAATAATATATCCCTATTCCCAACAAACAGCTCAGTTCATACATACAATACTAGGAATAAAAATGATCTACACAAGGACTTAAAAGCACTTACTTTAGTACAAAAACGGGCCCACTACTCAGGAACACACATTTTCAATAATGTACCATCAAGTATAAAAAATTTAGCTACAAATAAAGATCAGTTTAAGAGGAACCTAAAAGACTTTCTAGTGTGCAACTCCTTCCTCCTTCTACTCCATTAGTGAATTTCTAAATTGTACCACATAATGCATGCAAAAGAGAGAGAGAGAGAGAGAGAGAGAAGGGAAAAAATCCGTAAAAATATCTGTATTTATAAGTGTATGTATCTGTAGTTATATTATTAGTATTATCTATTATTCAACTTGTAAATTTTGTTTCTTGACATGTTCCACATCCACAAGGATCCCCTCAACATGGATCTATGGAACGAATAACTAATGTAATCTAATCTAATGTAGAGACAATGTAGCCGGTGGGGATGCTTGCTGTTGTGCACAGAGAGAGCAAGTAGTTAAGTAGTAGTAGTAGTTACCAGGAGAGTAATGTCCCCTTCCAAAACCTGGCCAAAAGGCTTGACAGCAGGCCAGTACTTGAATACTTGAGTACCTGGCCCAGTGGTTGGTACTGAAATGTCCCACTACTTTAGGTTTGAGAGACACTTAAATTGCCAAAACCTTCTGTGAATAAAAAGTACTTCATCAAAAGATTATATTTAATACAATATTTATGTAACTTTGCAGATTTTATGTTTGGCAGGTGTAACAAATAACACTCAAATGGAGTAATACTTCTTTATTTCTTCAGATAAAACTTCCAGGCTGAAAGGCTGTCATATACGCATAAAACTTATTCTTCCTGATGTTTTTTCTCCATCTGTGGGCAACGTCGTCTGAGGTCTTCTGGCTACTGCCATTGTGGTTGGAGGGGCTGTCGCATTTATAGAGAGCAGAGAGGGTGCCAACGGTAATCACATGATACCAACTATGTGGTTATCTCTGGAAGTTAAACAAAATGTGTATTTCGAATATAGGCCAATGAAATTAAAAGTAATCAAAACTGACAACAATATCCAGAGATAACCACATAGTCGGTATCATGTGAATACCATTGGCACCCTCTATGCTCTCTATAAATGAGAGAGCCCTTCCCCCCCCCCCCCCTGCCCCAAACCACATTGCCAGTAGCCGGAAGACCTCAGACAATGTCGCCGGCAGGTGGAGATAAAACATCAAGAAGAACAAGTTTTATGTGTGTACCTCGTCCTCTCAGCCCGTAAGTTTTATCTGAAGAAAACACCGGCTGTGAAAGTTTACATTGTATGTTACTTCTTCATTTATTTGCTGAACTGACTGATACATAATTTAAGACTAATAATCCGACACTAACAATGCCAGACTAAGACTGAGACTGACTCAATTGGCAGGATGCACCTCCATTTATAGCTTTTCCAATAATATATCTCATTATTTTAACAGTGGAAAATCTGATAGGAATATCGATAATGGAGGATAGGTAACAACTCACCGTAAAGAGGCTCGCTGAGCTGCTGACAGACACGAAAATAGATAATCACATCCACACAACTTAAATTTTCGGCCATGGCCTTCGTCAGAAAAAGAAACATACATTCACACAATCATTCAGACAATTATACACACACAACTATCATGTCCGGCCACTCCAGCAACACAAGCTAGACTGTGAGTGGGGTGGGGAGTGGAGGGGGAAGGATGTTGGGCAAAGGTGGGGACGGAAAGTTCCGAATTGCATGATGGATTTTAAAGGCAGGAATTTGAATTTTGATAGTTTCCATCCATTCCATGTCAAAAAATCCCTCCCATACAGCCTTGCCACCCATGGATGGCAAATTTGCAGCGACGAGAAGTTCCTTACTCATTATGCCAAAGGCCTCCCAAGGCCTTCACAGACAGACATTGCTCTCCTGGCCTAGTCTGCAAACAGATTTCCCATGCCATATCCCCACACACCATCAATCCTTCCCTCAACCCCAGTAATCAGTGTTCTCCTTGTCACCCAATACCACCCCGGACTGGAACAACTTAATCACATCCTTTGTCAGGGCTTTGACATCCTACTGAAGATCCTTCCGACCCCTCCTAAAGTGGCGTTCCACCGTCCAACCAAACTCCGCAACATCCTAGTCCATCCCTATGCCACTCCCAACCCCAACCCCTTACCACAGGGATCATATCCCTGTGGAAAACCCTGATGCAAAACCTGCCCAATCCACCCACTCAGTACTTCCTATTCCAGTCCCATCACAGGCTTGTCCTACCCTATCAGAGGTCAGGCCACCTGTGAAAGCAGCCATGTGATATACCAACTCTGTTACAATCATTGCACAGCATTTTATATCGGTATGATGACAAACCAGCTGTCCATCAGAATGAATGGACACTGCCAAACTGTGGTAAAAAACAAGATAGACCACCCTGTGGCACAGCATGCAGCTGAGCACAGCACTCTGGTTTTCAATGGCTGCTTCACTACCTGGGCCATCTGGATCCTCCCCTCCACCACCAGCTCTTCTGAACTGTGTAGATGGGAATTGTCCCTTCAACACATTCTACAGTTCTGAAACCATCCTGGCCTCAACCTAAGGTAACTTCCCATCCCTGTACCCTATGCCTAACATCTCCCTCCCTCCCCTTCCTTCCCCACCCATTATCTTGTATCTCATTGTCTTCCTTACAACTGTGTATTACCACTTCCAATATCCCCCTAATTTAGTACTTTTATTTTTACTTATTTATTATTATTCTTTCCTATCTTTATTTTTTCCTTTTTTCTCCAACTTTATTTTTCCTTTCTTTCCTATTTTTATCTTTCCTTATTATTCTTATCATTTTTAATCCCCCACTCCCTCCTTACACTCCTCTAGACCTCCCTTTTATCCTTTCCCACCCCCTTTCCTTCACTGTATTCATTGCTGCAATTCAAATTCCCGCCTTTAAAATCCATCATGCAATTTGGAACTTTCCATCCCCACCTTTGTCCAGCATCCTTTCCCCTCCACTCCCCACCTTACTTACAGTCTAACTTGTGTTGCTGGAGTGGCCAGACATGATAGTTGTGTGTGTATAGTTGTTTGAATGATTGCATGAATGTATGTGTTTCTTTTTCTAACAAAGGCCATGGCTGAAATATTTAAGTTGTGTGCATGTGATTTTTGTATTTTCATGTCTGTCAGCAGCTCAGCGAGCCTCTTTACAGTGAGTTGTTACCTATCCTCCATTACTAATATACCTAATTATTGACACATAGTTATTAATTTGATACAATTAGAACTTTATGAACAGATGAAATATGGATTGTACAATATGATTATTGAACATTTATAAAAATTAAAGAAAGTTATACTTACCAGGCAAAAATGCACCAGTTCATTGATACACTCATAAATAAAAACATACACATACACACCCACAAAAAACTGAGCTTTCACTACCTTAGGTTGCTATTTCATGAAAAGAGCAGGGAAGGAGAGGGAAAAGGAAAGGATAAGGGTTTTAAGGGAGTGGGTAAGGAGTCATTCCAATCCCGGGAGAGAAAATACTTACCTTAGGGAAAAAGGATAGGTAAACAAACACACACACCCACACACATATACATGCACACACATCAAGGCAGACATAAGCAAACTGCAAAGAAGTTGGACACAGATGCCAATCAAGGCAGAGGCTCTGTCCAGAGATTGGAGGCAAAAATGTCATATAATGGTGGGCGGGAATTTAAAACTAATGAAGGTTGAGACCTGGTGGGCATTTGAAAGAGAGAATATGTTGAATGGCAAGTTCCCATCTCTGGAGTTCTGAAAGGTTGGTGTCACCAAGATGTGCTGGCCATGCACCAAGGCATACTTAGCCACAGGGTAATCCTCATTACCAACACACACTGTCTGCCTTTGTCCGTTCATACAAATGGACAGTTTGTTGCTGGTATTTCCCACATATAATGCTTCACAGTGCAGGCATGTCAGCTGGTAAATCATGTGGGTGCTGAAACTTCCTGGCAGATTAAAATTGTGTGCCGGAACCGGGACTCAAACCTGGGACCTTTGCCTTTCGCGGGCAAGCGCACTACCAACTGTGCTATCCCGACAAGACTCACGATGCCGCCCCACAACTTTACTTCCGCCAGTACCTCGCCTCCTACTTTCCAAACTTCACAGAAGCTCTCCTGCGAAACATGCAAGACTAGCACTCCTGGAAGAAAGGATATGGTGGAGACATGGCTTAGCCAGAGCCTAAGGGGTGTTTCCAGAATGAATCTTTCACTCTGCAGCAGAGTGTGTGCTGATATGCAACTTCCTGGCAGATTAAAATTGTGTGCCGGATCCGGGACTCGAACCTGGGAACCTTTGCATTTCGCGGGCAAGCGCACAACCGACTGTGCTATCCCGACACGACTCACGATGCTGCCCCACAACTTTACCTCGCCTCCTACTTTCCAAACTTCACAGAGCTCTCCTGCGAAACATGCAAGACTAGCACTCCTGGAAGAAAGGATATGGTGGAGACATGGCTTAGCCACAGCCTAAGGGGTGTTTCCAGAATGAATCTTTCACTCTGCAGCGGAGTGTGCACTGATATGAAACTTCCTGGCAGATTAAAATTGTGTGCCGGAACCGGGACTCGAACCTGGGACCTTTGCCTTTCGCAGGCAAGCGCACTACCGACTGTGCTATCCCGACACGACTCACGATGCCGCCCCACAACTTTACTTCCGCCAGTACCTCGCCTCCTACTTTCCAAACTTCATAGAATCTCTCCTGCGAAACTTGCAAGACTAGCACTCCTGGAAGAAAGGATATGGTGGAGAAATGGCTTAGCCACAGCCTAAGGGGTGTTTCCAGAGTGAATCTTTCACTCTGCAGCGGAGTGTGCGCTGATATGAAACTTCCTGGCAGATTAAAATTGTGTGCCGGAACCGGGACTCGAACCTCATATCAGCGCACACTCTGCTGCAGAGAAAGATTCATTCTGGAAACACCCCTTAGGCTCTGGCTAAGCCATGTCTGCACCATATTCTTTCTTCCAGGAGTGCTAGTCTTGCATGTTTTGCAGGAGAGCTCTGTGAAGTTTGGAAAGTAGGAGGCGAGGTAAAGTTGTGGGGCAACATCGTGACTCGTGTTGGGATAGCACAGTCGGTAGTGCGCTTGCCCGCGAAAGGCAAAGGTCCCAGGTTCGAGTCCCGGTTCCCGCACACAATTTTAATCTGCCAGGAAGTTTCATATCAGTGCACACTCCGCTGCAGGGTGATGAAAGATTCATTCTGGAAACACCCCTTAGGCTGTGGCTAAGCCATGTCTCCACCATATCCTTTCTTCCAGGAGTGCTAGTCTTGCATGTTTCGCAGGAGAGCTCTGTGAAGTTTGGAAAGTAGGAGGCGAGGTAAAGTTGTGGGGCAACATCGTGACTCGTGTCGGGATAGCACAGTCGGTAGTGCGCTTGCCCGCGAAAGGCAAAGGTCCCAGGTTCGAGTCCCGGTTCCCGCACACAATTTTAATCTGCCAGGAAGTTTCATATCAGCGCACACTCCGCTGCAGAGTGAAAGATTCATTCTCCATGTGGGTGCTGTTGCAAGTGGCAAGTGGCAATTGTGTGCACATTCGGGTTACAGGACTGGAATAAGTGGTGGTGGGAGGATGCATAGGGCAGGTTTTACACCGGGGGAAGTTACATGGGTTGGAGCCGCAGGGTTGGGAAGGTTGTTTGGGGATTTCATAGGGATGAACTAGGAGGTTTCTAAGATTAGGTGGGCAGCAGAAAGACACTTTCGGTGAAGCGGGAAGAATGTCATGAAGGATGGATCTCATTTTGGGACAGCATTTAAGGAAGTCATATCCTTGCTGGAAAGCCACATTCAGAGTCTGCTCCAGTCCCGGAGAGTATCTGGTGACAAGAAGCGCACTTTTAGGGTCTCTCTGGGGGAGGTTCTGGGTTTGGGGGGGGGCGGGGGGAACTGAAGTGGCCCTATCTATTTGCTTCTGTGCCAGATCAGGATGATAGTTGTGGGATGTGAAAGCTGTCATCAGGTTATTCGTGTATTGGTTCAGGGATTCAGGACTGGAGCAGACTCATTTGCCATGAAGACCTAAGCTGTAGGGAAGGGACCGTTTGATATGGAATAGATGACAGCTGTCATAATGGAGGTACTGTCATTTGTTGGTGGGTTTGATGTGGATGGATGTGTGAAGCTGGCCATTGGATAGATTGAGGAAAGTGGCATGGGATTTGGAATAGGACCAGGTGAATCTGATGGGACCAAAGGAGTTGAAGTTGGAGAGGAAATTCTGATGTTTTTCTTCACTGTGAGTCCAGATCATGAAGATATCATCAATACATCTATACCAAACTTTGGGTTGACAGGCTAGGGTATCCAGAAGACTTCCTGTAAGCGTCCCATAAATAAGTTGGCATATGAGGGGGCCATCCTTGTTTCCATGGCTGTTCCCTTTAGTTGTTAGTATGTCTGGCTCTCAAAAGTGAAGAAGTTATGGGTTAAGATAAAGCTGGCTAGGGTAATAAGGAGAGAGGTTTTAGGTAGGTTTGCCGGTGGTCGGCGTGAAAGGAAATACTCCATCACAGCGAGGCCTTGGGCATGCGGGATATTTGTGTTTATGGAAGTGGCATCAATGGTTACAAGGATGGTTTCCGAAGGTAACAGGCTGGGTAAGGATTTCAGGTGATCGAGAAAGTGGTTGGTGTCTTTAATGAATTAATGAACAGTGTGATAGGTTTCAATATTACAGATATTATATTGGAAGTTATTTAAATATGGTCTCATTGACTGCTAATGCTGGACTTCATAATTTATTATATTTTTTATAGAAATACAACAGATCAGATAAAATGTATGATGGTTGCAGCCAATTGGAAATAAATATTTCAATCCTTTTAAAACTGAAAATTAATTAGTCATTGACATATATGATTATTTAGAGATAATTATGCAAATTACAACAATGCCTAATAAATAGATTTCCAGCATGAAAAATTCTATTTAGTTAAGAGATCCAGCCTCAGTTGAGCCTCTGTCATTACTAGAACGTGTAACCATAATGAATAAACTTCTTCTTGATACTCGATGTTTAATTTAAGATGTCCACAATAAATAAAATTATAAAGAAGAACTCCGTTTTTCTTGAGAAACTTCTTAAATCAATTTATTCACCTTATGGATGAATACATTGGACATCAGTCGAACCATGAATGAATAATATTACAATAGTGCCAAGAACATACATATAAATCGACAAGAACAATTCTTCAATTATTTCTTCCAGTGTTATTCCTAAATCATGGAGAAATGTCTTCGTATTATGTCCTATGTCTTCAGTGATTACTGTGCGCTGGCCTTCGTCCCCAGAATCTGCAACAAACATAGATTCTGGTGGCAGTTTCTGTTCTGGTCCAGCCTAATAATAACTTAATTAATATGTAGATACCTCAATTCGAAGTAAAAAAAAAAGTAGTAGTAGTGTTGAATGTAACACTACAAGTGTGCCTGTGAGAGGCCAGTTTTGGAAAAATACTGACCATTGGCCAATTTTGCCAGAAGCTCCTCTGGGCATAGCAATAGATAAATGTCAATGATAGATGGAGCATTTACAGAGTATTTGAAGTTGCCAAAAAAATACAGCCACCTGTATGGCTTCTTCATAATGATTACTGTGCTCAACTATTCACTGGATGTAATCGATTTGAGCCTCCCAGCTGTGTCTCGGCAGTCAAGTTCCATCTTGACTTGTTCAAGGTTGGGTGAAAAAAACAATGGGGTTTAGCAGAAGGCTGTATGGTAATGTGGGCTTGGAAATTGTTGGCACAACCCGAACCCTCCAGAAACAGTGGAAAAAAATTTTGAACATAGTGTTCAATTGTGTTTAAGACACCTGTTCAGAGATGAAGTTCACTTCAGGAGAAATAGTGAACCCAAAGGCTGTGAAAGTGTCCAAGCCAAAAAAGTTGTGTGTGTGCATTGTCCACAACAAGAAAGGTGAGCAGACAGACTACAGATTTATATGTGATGGATGCTGAGAACTATTCCAGAATCTGAAGATTTTGTTTATTTTAGGTTACTAATTTTCACGGCACTGGTAAGAGGAAAAGGGGGGGGGGGGAGGCAAATCCATTTAACTCGATGAGTTTCACAATGTGATCGCAGCACCAGCATCTACTTGCATGTGCAAAACCTGTCACTAAACCTTGACATCAACAAAGAGTTTATTGGGTGCAATGGAAATTGCTGATAAGTGATTAACATCCATGTTGACATTGGCATCTGTATGCTGGTTTTTTGCATTCGAAACAGAAGCTACACACTTTTCTTGTGATAATGATGACAAGTGGCCCATCTCGTAGGACAATCAGGCTTATCTTGATTGACAAAGCTGGGAAAGAAAGAAATGTTGAATATGCACACTGTTGTTTACTGCCTTTCCCACTTTGCTGCTGCTGTGCATGCGGGTGGCCACTTTGACGCCATGATTGAAAACTGATTGCCATTACTGTATCATCCCCTTATTAACTGGGCAGCATCAGGGAGGAAGAGCAAGGTTGAATTTCTGCCATTTTCCAGTATGATTCAATTTGATTCCCCACGGCTCGTGAAACCTCAAAAGATTGACCGATATTGAGGACTTCTATGAGGGAAGGATTTTCACACAGGAGGGTTTACTTGTGAATTTTGCAGCTGGGTGGGGGACAAATTATGGTGCCTCATACCATTTAATCTGCATACAATTCTTTATGCAGATCAGTGACAAAATGACAACAGCTTAGACCTTGAAGCTACATCTACATCTATATCGACATGGGATACTCTGCAAATCACATTTAAGTGCCTGACAGAGGGTTCATCGAACCACCATTATACTCTTTATCTCCCATTCCATTCTCGAATAGTGCGCGGGAAGAAAGAACACCTGCATCTCTCTGTTTGGGCTCCGATTTCTCGTATTTCATTCTGATGGTCATTTCTACCTATGTAAGTGGGAGTCAACGATATATTTTTGAATTCGGAGGAGAATGTTGGCAATTTGAGTTTCATAATTTGATTGATTTATCTTGTAAGCAAAGTTTAACGTATTTCTTTTCGTACTCATGTGGACGACTTCACACTTCTTATTATTTAGAGTCAATTGCCAATTGTTACACCATTGTGATATCTTACTTGGATCGTTCTGCTGTTCGTTTTGATCTTCAGATGATTTTACTAGATGGTAAATAATTGCATCATCTGCAAACAACCTAAGAGAGCTACTTAGATTTTCCCCTAAATTGTTTATGAAAATAAGGAACAGCAGAGGATCAATAACACTACCCTGTCGAACGCCCGATATCACCTCTGTTTTAGTCGATGCCTTACCATTGATTACTATGAACTGTGTCCTCTCTGACAGGAAATCCCCTATCCAATCACAAATTTGGGGCGATATACCATAACCACGCAATTTGATTAAAGGCCGTTTGTGAGATACGGTGTCAAAAGCCTTCTGGAAATCAAGAAATACGGAATCAATTTGCGAACACTTATCAATAGCACCCATCACTTCATGTGAATAATGAGCTAGTTGTGTATCGCATGAACGATATTTTCTAAATCCGTGTTGACCTTGGGTCAATAGATCGTTCTGTTTGAGATAATTCATAATATTTGAATACTGGATATGTTCCAAAACCCTGCTGCAAATTTACATAAATGAAATAGGCCTGTAGTTTAGTGGGTTACTCCTACTGCCTTTCTTGAGTATAGGTGTGACCTGTGCAACTTTTCAATCTTTTGGTACAGATCCTTCTATGAGAGAGTGGTTGCATATGGCTGTTAAGTAAGGAGCTATCACTTCAGCATAATCAGGTAGAAATCTAATGGTTATACAATCCGGACCAGAAGACTTGTTCTTGTTAAGTGATTTTAGTTGCTGCACTACTCCGATGATATCTACTTCTGTGGCCCACACTCAATAAGATTCATAAGGTTGCTTTCTACAGTGATAAAATTCAATATATGCAGCAATTACATAAGTTTGTTTACAGTAATATTAAGAAAGAAGTTGAGACATTTCATCAATTGAGAGTGAAGAAGGATCCTTCAGTAGGGTAACTTGGCGAAAAAGCTGATATATACAAAGCAACAGCCAAGACATAAATAAAGCATGGCACAAAGTGACATCAATCCATCAAGCGAAAAAGCTGATATATACAAAGCAACAGCCAAGACATAAATAAAGCATGGCACAAAGTGACATCAATCCATCAAAAGCATGAAAATGCTATCGAAACTGCTTCTGATCAGTGTCCCACTCTTCCACAGACTCATCACATGCTGGAAAAGGGACAGGATAAGTCGGAGGAACCATTGAAATTGAAACAGAGGGCAAGACACATGGTTGATGGGATACACTAGACAAGGTGGAAGCAAGAGATTGCAGTACCTGAAATTGATTTTGTATAATCGTGGTGAAAATTTCTTGTACACAATCAAGTGATATGGAATCTCACTGACAACACCATCAGACATCTGAGAAACAATCCAGAAGGAAAAGCGCAGAAAAAAAGATCACATGTGCAAAAAACAAGACCACATGCTTGGAAAACAAGACAACACTTATTGCCAAATAATGTAACTAGGATCACAACAGTTGGATAAGAAGTCACTTATTTCAGTGGTCCCGCACTGAGATATGCTGCTTGTTCAACAAATAAATATATACTGACTGTAGCACTGCTCAGCACTGTTTCTGGAGAGTGCTACTCCCTGGTGAGCTCTAATGTTGGCCACGGTCTCGCCCGGTGCACTCTTGTGGCCGACACGTAGTGTATACATGCAGCTTTTGATGTACGCATACACACTTTTATGAGAGGTGACACTCAAATTGTGGGAAATTCAAACCAAATCAGCGGCATGTCCTTTGTTAAAAATTAACATTATTGTTGGTCACTAAGAATTTGCCTAACATTGATCACCCACATTGCATGCCATTTGTGTCCCCACTTGGACTCACACCCCACAGTTTGAGAGCCACTACTCTAATGTGTTCAATTTTGAGGCACATTTGACTTGTGTCTCAAATGTTGTTAATTTTAATTATGAGAGACTTTTGAATCTTGGCACAGTATTTAGTGTGAATGTTATTTACATTTAGTATAAAAAAATATCTTGTGTTATTACAGTAGTTAAAAACAATACAGATGTGTTTTGCAACATAATGTGATTTGCACCATAAGTGTATATCTATGTGTGCTATCTTAATTAGGTAAAATGTTGTTTCATTATCTTTGAGATATATAACTGATCTTTAAATTGCTTCATGATTTACCAGAAATAATTAAATATGGAAATGATTTCCTGTTATGTAGGTGATGAAGATTCTGTGGAAGAGGAGAAAGAAGTAAAGAAAATGCCAGAAAAGTTCCTATTACATGTCAGAGGAAATGGTGATACTAACACAAAGGCCATTGAGGTAAGAAAATATTGTAGACTAAAATGTCTGAGTCTTTATAAATGCACACAGTTGTGTTTACTTACATACATCAACATAAGTTCTCTGCAAATCACAATTAAGTGCATGCCAGAGGGTTCATCAAACTGCTTTCATGTTATTTCTCTACTATTCTGTTCTCTAAAGGCATGCAGGAAAAAGCAACACCTACAGCTTTCAATTTTTGATCTGATTTCTCATATTTTATTATCATGAGCATGTCTCCTTATGTAGGTGGATGCTAATAAAATATGTTCACACTTGGAGGAGAAAGTGAGTGAAAGAAATTTTGTAAATAGATCTCACTGCAACAAATAATGCTTTTCTTGTAATTACTTTGACCTAACTCATGCATCATTTCCACGACACTCTCTCCCCTATATCACGACAATAAAAAGGGTCTGAACTTTCTATATATCCTCCATCAGTCCCACTTGGTGGGGATCCTCTAATGTGCAGCAATTCTCCAAAATAGTATGTACAATTGGAGTGTAGGCACTTTATTTAGTAGAACTGTTGCCTCTTCTAAGTGTTTGACAAATGAAATGTACCCTTTGATTTGCCTTTGCTATGATATTTACTATGTATTTTTTCCAATTGAGGTTGTTCATAATTGTAATTCTTAGGTATTTAGTTGAATTTATGGCTTGTAGATTAGACTGGTTTATCATGTACAGGAAGTTTAATTGATTTCTTTTAGTGATCAAATGGATGACTTCACACTTCTCATTATTTAGGGTTAATTGCCAATTTTTACACCTTGCAGATATCATATCTAAATTTGTTTGCAATTGCTTTTGATCTTCTGGTGACTTTATGGCAAAGGAATTATCTGTGCTGGAGAGACCATAAATGGTGTTCATGTGTGTTTGAATTTTGTCCATGTGATTGTGTGTATGTATGTGTGTCATTTTATATTGAAGGCCATGGCCAAAACTATAAGTTCTGTGAATGTTATTGTCCATTTTACGAACTTGTCTGTGGTTCAGCGATCATCTTTATGGCGAGTGGCTACCTATCCTCTATTATTTAATCATGAGTAGGATAGAAATCAGTGGGTGTGATGTACATGTAGAGACAAACAAGTGAATAATTTTTTAATGCAAAATTTATTCAAGAAAAAGAGCTTCATAATTGGTCAACATATGTCCCTAATAAAAGCAAGTTATTTAGTTTGGTACTGATTGATTGAGCAAGTTGTTGGGTAGCCTCCTTAGATATATCATACCAAATTCTGTCCAATTGACACCTGGATCATCAAAACCTGAGCTGGTTGGAGGGTCCTGCAGATAGGGAAAGATCTGGTGGCTTTGTGGGATGAAGGTAGGGTTTGGCAAGCAGGAAGACAAGCATTAAATAATCTCACTGTGTGGGTGGGTGATATCCTCTCTCAAATGCTGACATCTGCATATATTGATCATGTACCAGTCTATGAAGCATTCCTGTAGTCCTGTCCCCTGTTTACAATCCTTTCCCTGTTTACAATTGTTGCCAGCTGGATGGTGAGATACCACTGTGACATTTTGAATCCATCCATCAAGCACTAAAATTTATAATATATATAAAATTGTGATCAATTTGCATTACTCTTTCACAATCCACCTTTTTTTCTTTTGGGTGTATAATTATGTGTTAGTATTAAATTTATTCTTTGTTATAAAATATAATGTTGTCTGTTGTTTAAGGGATGACATTAATATTCTTATGATGCATTAATTTTGTATTTACCAAAAGTAGAGTTGTAGAATTCAGTAAAATACAAATAAATATTAATGAAAATTAAAAAAAGACTACTTTCATGAATAATTCTTTATAGGTTGATTTAAGAGCAGCCTCACTTAATTCAAATGATGTATTTGTTTTAAAAAACCATGATGAAGCATTTGTGTGGTGTGGAAAGGGAGCAACAGGTGATGAAAGAGAAATGGCAAAGAAAATTGCAGATTTTGTATCAAAAGGAGACTTCACTCTTGTGTATGAAGGTAAGCTGTTTTTCCCCGTAAATAAGAAAATATTATTACCATGAATTTACGGTCCATAAACTAGTAATTGAGATACACACAAGCTATAAATTGCCATAGCGGTTAATGGTGCTTGCATACATTAAGCTACTTAATTTCAGTGTTGTAAAAGATTTTCAGTGGAAACTGAGGTAAGGTAGGGCAACTAAAGGAAAAGTAGAAGTATATCCCTTTCCACCTGAGCCCACACAATCATGCAGGTTCGGTTTTTATTTTTTACAACAAGCTGAATCTCTTGCCTTGCTTCTAACTGACCTACAATGATCGTGCAGGTTGTGCGCTATTTTTTTTCATGTTTATGTTGCCATTCAGCACCAATATATTACAGCACATGTCATTTAAGTTGATCGAGAAGTGATCATTATGCTAGCTCCATAACTCAGTTAAAATGAATTGTTTTGGTGATTTGCTGAATCTGGTTATTTGTAATAGTGTGTACAATGTTTTGATTTTGATAATTATTAGTAACTTCATATCTTTGCACAGTAATTGTGTGTTAAATTTGTACTAGCACGATTGTGTGGGTTAGGTGTTGACTGTGTAAATTCATCATTGACTGGGTGTTGCTGATTGTGTCATTGGCCTCCCTCTACTGATTTTTATACAGTTTTGAATGGGAAAGTTTTTATGCACATTCCTGTTTTGTATGCAGGTTTATCAGGCAATTAAATTTGTTATGTATTAGGAGGTTTCGCATTTGACTGGCATTTTCATCAGATAAAGACAACAAGTTTGTTTCTTCTCCTTCAAATAGTCAGCATGCGGATGACTCATCTGATGGTGATCTAAGTGCAAAAGAAGTTTCTGAAGAGCATAGGCATTCACACAATGTCACAGAATGTGTCAGATCACTGCTTTCTCGGTGATCAAATTTTGTTCAGAAGTTTCATCCAACAAAAATTAATTACAGTGCTGTTGAGGTCAGTGACAAAGAGGTGTGATCTGAGTTACATATTTCATGTATCATTTCCATTTTCATCTAAAATATCTTCTTTTTAATTCTAGAGTCCTTCACCAATTGGGACTCCTGCTAAATATTTCTGTGATTACTTCAGTGAAAAGTTTTTTGAAGAGGCAGCGAAATATACAAATATGTATAGTGTTGTAAAGACAGGGAAATCCTTAGGGACAACAGCTCATGAACTTAGTGTTACAAAAGAAATATAATTTTTGTGATTATTACTTTTTTGCCACAGAATATGATTTGAAATCTATGTAACATTTTATATAACAACTAATAAATAAAAGCAATCTAAGAATTAATTTTTATTCATAACTCAGGTAATGTATAATATCAAACAAATAACAGGAAATCAGAGAATAATTCTGGTGAAATAAAATCTGACCCTCATGATTGTGCTAATTGTTTTCCTGCTACATTTTTTATGGAAGATTTTTTTAATTATTTTTCCTAGTGCCAACTATGCCCAAGTATACAGAGAATTCAACTTTATTCACCATATTTTAAAAAAAGGTGTTCAGGGTGGAAAGGGATATAGAAGTGGAAGAAAAGAAAGAACAATTTTGTAAAGTCCAGGGATATGCCAAAATCTGTTGTGTACTGGCACATAGTTATCCTCTAAAGAGATCAACAACATTTTTCCTGTGAGAAATGTACTGAGTGTCTGACAGTACATCAAGAACATGGACAAAACCTTTCTTCAGAGCTAACAGACAGATACAAGGTAAATATTGTTATCTCCAGGAACTGTAGCCTGGAAGAATAGTGAGAAAGCAAAAGGGTGAGGTGAGGGTAGGGGGGGGGGGAGGGGGCAGGGAATTATCCTCAAACAAGTAGTATTGCTCACCTGGATATTCCATCAATGTAAACAGTTACATGTAGGCTGTCTTAAAATATAGGATGGAGATTTTTTCACAATGATTATATCACTATACCCCTCCAAAACAGAACCAAGAAATTAAAATTTAGGCTTTCATTTATGGCTGTTTTTTAAGCTTTTGGATATATATTCTACATTTATCTTAATTTCTCTGCGCATCACTTCACCCATCTTCACTTTGTACCTTCCTCTTAGACTTATGTCCTTATTAGCTATCTGAAAATGCAGCATTGCTCACATAATTCTAATATTCAATTAGTCCATGTGTTTTTCCCTGCTCTTCCTATCTTATCCTTCATCCTAGCCCTATCTCTGTATATCTACCAGTACCTCCAACTCCTCCTCCTACTCCTACTCCTCCTCATCATCATCCACCCCACCATCTCCTTTTCCTCTGCTGCCACCTCCCCTTCTTTCTTGTCCTCCTCCCATTCCCCAATCTCTATCCAGCCATCCATTTCCCTGCCATTACCTCCACCATTCTCTGCAAATTTCTTCCTGGCCCCTCTCACTATTCATCTCCTCCCTTCATTGTATAATAGTTTCCCTTGTTTTGAAGGTAAAATATGTAAAATTTCATCAAGATCAGAATAAAACAGAAGAGTGATGTTGAAGTCTGTTATAAATTACCTTTTTTCAGTTACTTCACATAGGTTTCAGTTCATCGCTTCAGAACCTCACAATTCATAACCAACTAGTATTTTATATTCTTTGCAGCTAATACAATTCCTGTTGTTAGAGTAAAAGTTTCATTATGAGCTTTTGTTTTGCATTGTTCATAAATTGCTCTGCAGATATGTGGCTAACATCGAATAAATCTGTTATCTACATCAAAGTTACTGTCAAAGGTGTCTTTGTTTTTGTTAGTTTTTTAGGAAATGTAATGAAGTTGCGTAAAGTACTTCACAAAAAACCATACCAAAAATATGTTAAGGCCATTGAAATAAAAGTGGTTTGTAGAAGTAGGTAAACCTGTGTAAATCCAATATTGAATGAAGAAATATCATAAACTAATAATAATAATTTACCAAATCGCTGCTATGTAATATTATTTAGTTTCAAACACCAGTCCCGTCTTTGCTTAAGTTTGGCAGTTTAAGCTGAAACAATACCCCAAGCTGAAAAGTACCCTAATCTTCCTATAAACCAGTCAAATGTGCAAGTAATATTGTCTGGAGAAACTTTGGGTAACAACATATTCAGGTTGGGTGTCATAAATAAGCTCAACAAGTGCCAGTAAGAAATACTAATGAAAAGACAATGTGTATCACAAATATGATTACTCTTAACATTCTGAAAGATACTTTCAGATACCACGGTAAAATTAAGAAAAGTCTGCATTGGAGAGGTTGGAATGAAAAGACAGCTGTCACATTTGATTTGTAACCTAGAAAATATCTCTCTTATTACAAAAATGAAAATAAAATTTTGCTGATTCCATTTATATAAAAATAACTGTAATATTATAAGGGCTGTGTTTATTGCAGTTTTATTTCATACACATTTCCTATTACCATATGTTATATTTTGAAGGACAAGAAAAGCCTGATTTCTGGGAAGCTATTGGAGGTAAAGAAGAATATGCCAATGACAAGAGACTTGCTGAAGCAAATGAAACGTTTCCAGCCAGGTTGTTTCAGCTGTCCAATGCTTCTGGAAGATTTACAGGTACTTAAAAATTAGTGTGTAATGATGTTATCGAATTATCTTTGCAGATACAAAAAGTATATATATTTTTTTATCTCAATATAACATGCTGCAGTCATCTATCTGAAAGTTACCTACAGTGACCAAAGTTATGTTAAGAATCTGAAACAGAGCCCTTGAATTGAAAGGAATTTTATTTAATCCTGTAAGATTACACTGTGTACAGTAAATGTACATGTAACATAGGCCACACCAATAACAAAATATTTCCATTATCACTTATCTCCTAATGTATAAGAGCAACATATACAACTTGAAATGTTATGTGTATTATAAAACATGTAAATAATAAACAAAGAAACAAGTCAATTTTTCATTTATTCCCTATAGTATAAGAACAGTATGTACAAAATTAGTTCAATAAGTACTCCTCAATGCTGTAGAATTCTTTTCCCACTAGATTGCCATTCAATATTGTTGAAAAGTTTTTGCAATGTATATTACCTGGAAGTTTTTTATACAAGTTTCTTAAAACCTTGATGCCCAAGTACCAGAGTGGTTTTTCGAGGATTGTCAGTTGATGGGGTATGCTTCTTATTTCAGTCATCTCTCATGTGCTGAAGAAAAGCTGAAGAAAACACTGTTCGTCGTAAACACAATGTAGCTCGTTCCGCATTCACTAGTCGAATGACCCGGCCGTATCTCCGGCCGTTTGACCATGTGCCGCCAGCAGATGGCATGCAGCATTTGTCAGCTGTCTAGACAACCGTGCCCTTCCATGGTTAGGCTGGGAACTATCTCGGTCGGGCAAGCACCAGCCACAGAGCACAATACAGGCACACGCGATCTGAATGGCCCTCTAGGCCATAACATCCCTCCCCCCTTGGGGTGAGGGGCCGGAGTCCGGAATAGCGATGAAGAAGTCTGGCTGCTGGGACTCTTCCATCTCCATCTGATCATCTGCTGGCTCCAGCCACTGCCTAGCCAGAACCACCTTGTAGCCCTTTGCGCGACCAAGGGTTTTGCCCTTGCGAGCGATGTCTTGCTGCTCCCAGCACTGGCGATGGCGGTGGGTCCACTATTCCCCCCTCCTGTGGTACATCCATCGACAACTCGGGGTCCCATTGGCTGGCTGCAAGTTGCCCCCACTGCTGGTGACCAGAGCTGTCCACTCCTTGGAGCTGGCTGCTGGGGCTGCAGCCGGGAAGTGGGCCCTGGACCCCAACGGCGGCGGGAAATCCCATTGGCCACCAGCCAATGACTGCGGAAATGAAGTTGGTAGAGAACTGTCCCCTGATGGCGCTCTCAACAGAGGGGGGCTGGACCTGGAAAAGGGGGAAGGGACCGTAGGAGTGGGAGCAGGATAGCGGACCCAGAGCTGATCTTGGTGGCGGGTGAGGATACCAGTAGGAGAATGGACCTCACAGAGATGACAGCCATGCCCCTGAACGACCACAGCTGGGACACAATGAGGATGGTGGCCATAGCCTCTAGCCCAGACAGCTGAACCTGGGGCAAAACGCAACAGAGGACAAGGAAGAGGTGCGGGAGAGCCTGGATGCAGCATCCTAAGAGGGCAGCTGTGAAAGAGCTCAGAGGGGCTCTGCTGACCGGCTGGAGTGGACCGATAAGATGACAGGAATCAAGGAATCAGAGGAGGGCTTTGACATGGAGTCGTTCCCAAGGTGCAGACGGAGTGGGCCATGGAGAGAGAGAGATGAGCGAGGAGCTGCTTGTTGGGACACTCAAGAAGAGCATCCTGCTATGAGGCGAGTTTGTCTCCATCTATGCCTGGCCAATATACATGTCAATGGGCAAGCATCTTTGTGCAGGAAACGCCCCAGTGGTCCCAATGTAAAAGTTTGAGAATCCGGTGGTGCAATGACGCTGGAACACCACTCAGTGGGAGCTGTCTTCCATGGACAGAAGTAAAATGCCCTCGTAGGTGCTAAGGTGGTGACGAATTGCATAATAATTGTGGAGAGGGTCTGATGCCCGACACAGAGGACGCTCCGACCAGCCTTGCCTCACCCGTTGAAGGACGACCCGGAAGACAGGGTCAGCAGCCATAGCCTCCGTGATCCATGAGCTATTGATAGGGAAACCGTCGACTACGTCTACTGCCGACTGGTCTACTGCAAAACATAAAAGCTCTTCAGCATCAAAGACCGGGTCGGGGCCTACCGGGAGGCGATAGGTCATTGGCATTGGCGTGATGAGCCGTCGAGCAGTAATGTATCTCGTAATGAAACGAGAGAGGTACAAGGCCCAGCATTGAAGACAATGGGCTGCTTTGTCCAGAAGAGCCGCCGACGGGTGGAACAAAGACACTAATGGGCGGTGGTCCGTGTATAGGGTAAACTTTGACCCATAGAGATAAACATAAATTTTTTTTAGAGCAAAAACGATGGTTAAGGCCTCCTTGTCCACCTGGGAATACCGGTGCTGCGCCTCCGTAAGAGTTTTAGATGCAAACGCCAACGGGCGTGCTGACCTATCAGGGAACCGATGTGCCAACACCACCCCCACACCATGCTGGGAGGTGTCTGCTGCCACCACATGTGGGACCCCCGAGGTGTATGCAGTGAGGCATGGAGCCTCAAGGAGGGCTGCTTTAAGTGATTGAAAAGCCCACTCGCAAGCTGTAGACCAGTGGAACGGAACCCCCTTATGCAGAAATTGGTGCAGGGGGTGAGCCACTGTGGCTGCCTGCGGGAGGAAGTGGTGATAATAGGTGATCTTGCCCAGGAATACTTGAAGTTCTTGAACGGAAGAAGGACGGGGAAGATCTGCGACCGCACGCACGTGATCAGCCATTGGACGCACCCCCGACCTGGATACCTCATAGCCCAAGTACTCGATAGACGGTTGGAAGAAAGAAGATTTCTTGAAATTACAGCGTAGGCCAGCCTCCTCCAGAACTGAAAACAAGGAACGGAGGTTGGCAATATGGTCAGCAGCTGTGAACCCCTTCACCACAATATCAGCCATGTAGTTCACATAACAGGGAACTGGTGCTAGCAACTGCTCCAAAAACGCTGAAAGATTGCGGGGCACTGGCCACCCTGAATGGCAGTCTCTGATATTGATATAGGCCAAAAGGCATAGAAATTACCAGCACCTGCTTGGAGGCATCATCTAAAGGTAACTGGAGATAAGCCTCTGACAGATCTATCTTCAAAAAATACTGGCCTCCTGACAACCGGTCTATCAATTCCTCTGGGCAAGGCATGGGAAAAGAATCAATGAGGGAGTGAGAATTTACAGTTTTCTTAAAGTCACCACATAAATGCAGGGCCCCAGAGGGCTTGCGTATGACAACTAGAGGGGAGGCTCACTCGCTTGCTGTGACAGGATTCAGATTTAACAGCACTGCGAAGGGCGATCGGAAGGGGCCGAGCTCGACAGAAGACAGAGTGAGCCGAACTTAGAAGCGATGTTGTCACGCCAGTGTCCACTTGAAGCATGACAGTTTTCCGCAGAATGCAGAGGTCTATAAACAATTTCGCTGGCTGTACGCCGACAGGAATGACCTTATTAATATCCATGGGCGATGCGCCGAAATCGCGAGGGTGAGAGGTCCTTTTGCAGCCCCAAGCAGAGGAGCGACACACTCAGGTGATGTTTCTGAATTTTCCACAACGATTACACGTGGCCCGTCTGTGCAGGCACGATTCCCGAGAATAAGATGCCCCGCACGAAAGACATGGAATCGGCTCGCTCTCTAAAGCGGGCGACGCGCGTCGCCTTTCCCCCCACCCATATAACACCGGCGAGCGCTGCAGCGTCAGAAGGGAGGGAGGGGAGGGCGACACAACAATAGCCACTGAAGAAACCAGCGCCGCGGATAACAGGGCTGAATCAGCAACTGAGGATACCTTCCCCCAAGCGGAAAGTTGACTCCCCATGGCCTCAAAAATTCAAATGCGCATGCAATACGCAAAACCTTCGCTAATGAGGAATCGTCCAATTGAAGAGCCTGCTTGCGAATGTCCAGGTCAGGAGCAAAACAATTCAAAACATCACCGACCATAGAGTCCGCATAAGAATCACCGTGCGGCTCAGACCAAAACAGACAACGATGGGCCAGTCCCTGGAGTTCCATAGCTCAAGCGTGGTATGACTGACCCGGCTGTTTCCACGAACGGTAGAAAGATATGTGGGCCGACACCAGGAGAGAGTGGCGGCGAAAATATGCTGCAAAGAGAGAACAGATATCCAAAAAGAACAGGAATGCCTGCGTCTGAAGCGGCGCCAAATCTCCCAGCAATCAAAAGACGAGGCGAGAGCCACGAAAGGAAATAAGCTTTTTGCTTACCTTCATCACACACCTGGAAGGCTACGAAGTGTTGGCGTAAATGCTGTTTGTAGTCGGATCAATCCTTGGTATTGTCATCAAAGGGAGGAAACGGAGGAACGGGCACAGGAGACCGCAACCCGACCTGTTGTGTCACAGCCCTAGTCAAGGTGTCAATAGACGCCATGAGGGAAGTATTCTGTTGAGCTAAAACTTCCTGTAACGACTGAAGATTCGTCAGCAATGTGCTAAGTTGCTCTGCCATGACTGCAGCAGGAAGACCACGCTACCATAAACCTAGTCGCCACTGAAGAAAACACTGTTCGTCGTAAACACAATGTAGCTCGTTCCGCATACACTCGTCGAATGTCCCGGCCGTCCCTCTGGCCATTCGATCACGTTCTGCCAGCAGATGGCGCCAGCTCTTGTCAGCTGTCTAGATGACTGTGCCCTCCCTGTGCTAGGCCGGGAACTATCGCCCGGGCCAACAGCAGCCACAGAGCACACTACGGGCGTGCGCAATCTGAATGACCCGCTAGGCCATAACACTAGCATTTGTATCTCACTTTGAGATCTCTTTTAAGATGTGCATTATTGTTTTATATATGTACAAAGATGTAAAAGTTAAGATGCCTAGACTTCTGAAGCAGTTTTTTCAGGTATCTTAATTCCGCCTTAAGATTATCCTGATTGCTTTCTTTTGTAAAGTCAACACATTTTTCCTTTCTTGGAGGCTTGAGTTTCTCCACACTGTCAATCCATATTGCAGGTATGGTTCAAGGAGTCCATGATACACTGTACACAATAGCTGTTTATCTGCATATTGTGACAGCTGCCACATTATGAATATAACAGCTGAGTTTTGTGCAGCTAGAGTTAATACGTTATTTCTATTTAAGTTCATTATCCACAATAACACCTAAAAATCTAGTGGCAAGACCAGGTTGGAATTAACAATATAGTAATAGGACAGTTTACAGCTCACCGTAAAGACGTGGCGACGAGTCACGAAAGATACATAAAAAAGGACACACACATATAACACATTCAGCTATCGGCCATGGCCTTCTTCAGAAGTAGGAACATTCACACAATCACTCAGGCAAGCAACACCGTCACACAACTGTCGTCTCTGGTTGCCGCACTTCAAATCGCACTCTGCAGTGTGGAAAGTTGGGAGGGGGGATAGGAAGGTTGTGTCACGGTGATGGAGATGGATACAGAACAGCCTTCCACAGTATGTACATATTAGATGGGAGGAACAAGATGCAGCTTAGGGATGGAATGGAGAGGCAGATGGTGGAGGAAAATAAAATAAAGCGAATGCTTGTACACACCACAAACACACTGCATGCATGCACACACGCGCGTGCGCACACACACACACACACACACACACACACACACACACACACAGAGAGAGAGAGAGAGAGAGAGAGAGAGAGAGAGAGAGAGAGAGAGAGAGAGAGAGAGAGAGAGACAGAGAGACAGAGAGAGAGAGAGAGAGAGAGAGAGAGAGAGAGCACTCAAAATAGGAGAGGTTTAGGATAGAGAGGTGGGAACTGTAGGGTGCAGAAAAAAGGGAAGTTATCATAAGTTGAGGCCTTGATAATTTCGGGGTCAGATAGGTAGGGATAACTTCCATCTGTGCAGTTCAGAAAAGCTGGTGGTGGGTGAAAGGATCCAGATGGACCAGATTGTGAAGCAGCCATTTAAATCAAGCATATGCTCTGCTGCATGTTGTACCACAAGGTTGTCTTCCTAGTTTTTGGCAACGGTTTTGTGGTGGCTATTCATTCTAATATGTACATACTGTGGATGGCTGTGCTGTATCAATACCCATCTTTCCATACTGCAGAGCATGATTCAAAGTGCGGCAACTGGAGATGATGGCTGTGTGACTGTGTTGTTTGCCTGTGTGATTGTGTGAATGTTCCTATTTCTAAAGAAGGCCATGGCAGATAGCTGAAAGTGTTGTATGTGTGTGTCTTTTTTCATGTGTCTGTTGCGGCTCATTGTCACGTCTTTGCGGTGAGTTGTAAACTATCCTATTACTATGTTGTATAAATCTTGTGGATTTTTCTACTTCCAGATTTGTATCATTTACCTCTAAATTCATTTGCACAGACTTCTCTTTGTTCCTAAACGCTGTAAACATAGTCTTTTTAGATTTATAATTAGTTAATTTTCAGTGAACCACTGAGCTGTAGTGTTTGCTGAAATAAATCCACTTCTTTTAAGTTGTTCCATAGTTTTCCCATGGTTCAGTACTGTCATGGCATCAGCTTAACATGTTTTTTCTCTTTCTCTTCAACATCTATATCATTTACACAAAGATTAAACTGCAAGAGCCCCCATTACAGAAACCTGTGACACCCCATATTTGATGTATTTGGTTTCTGATTTACTTGGGTTCCCTGTTGATACATATTGTTTCCTGTTGCATAGATAAGATTGAATCCACAGTCCTGAATGCCCACAAATGCCATAACTTTCCAGTTTTCATATCAGTATTTCATGGTCAATGGTCAAATGATTTGGAGAGATCCAGAAACATTGCAGATCGACTTCCTTTTCATCTAAAGACTGAATAACATATTCTGTCAGACTAGCAATGGCAGATTCTGTAGATTTTCCAGTTTTGAAACCATGCTGTGATGGTAAAAGTATATTGTGTTTGTCCAAATAGCTTACTAATCTATTATACATGAGCATTTCCAGTATTTTTGAAAAATCTGGTATCAGTAAAACTGGTCTGTAGTTGCTGGGGGTCATCTTTGGTTGTCGTTTCTTACACACTGGCACAAACCTGCTTGTCTTCAGTTTCTCTGGAAAAATTCCATCTCTGAAAGAGCTGTTTGCTATGTCTACTAATAGTGTGAGTTACTTTCTCACATACTAACGGTATCACATGATTCAATATTTCATCATTACCAGCTGATTTCTTGGTCTTCAGTTTCTGTACAGTTTTGCTTAATTCAATTTCTGTAACAGTCCTCAAGAACATAATACTGTATGAATACTTTGTTACCTTTGTACCCTTTCTCTGTGGACTGTTTCTTTCCAGTTTTAAGTTCTCAGCGACATTTATATAATTGTCATTGAGAACATTTACTGTTTTTCTACCAACTGTAATGACTGTGTTGTCAATTCGCCTGATATAGTTTCTTTGTTTGGTCTCACTTTTTCCTTTTTTCAGCATGTAATACATTCCATGCTGCCTTTATCTTGTTTTTTTTTTTGAGTTTAATATGGTGGTGTTAATTGAGTTTGCTTTTGCCTTCCTTATTATCTTTCTGTCAGTTTTTAGTAATGTTTTACTGCTTCCAGTATCTCCCACCTGTATCAGTTCCTGCAGGTTTGTATGTTGTTCTAATAATTCTACAGTTATCCACTGTGTTTGTTACTATACATATACTTGTCTCTTATTTTTTGGGAATGCTACCTCAAAGTGAAATTTTATTCTTGTTGTAAAAGCATCATACTTTTCATTTACAATTCATGCACATAAAGTTTCAGTCCAGGTTTCTCTTCTTAACATCGTTCTAAAAATGTGAATATTTTGCTCACTCATGATTCTGATCTCTTTGGTTTCGAGTTTTGATTCATATGCCTTGTCATAACGTCTAGAAAGGTAGACCAGCTGTCCATCATGACCAGTTATTGCCATTTGAAGAACTTGTGATTCAAAATCACAACTACTAATATTGGTAATGATGTTGTCAATAACTGACTGGCTATGAGCTGTCACTCTTGTTGGTGTAAATGTTGTTGCCTCCATGTGATACTGCATTAACAATCCTTCAGAATCTTTCCTTTTTTAAATCCTTTTCCCATGTCAATACTGAAATCTTCTCATATAATTTTTTAAGAAAGGTGCTAATTTGTCACTTGGTGATCTGTACACACAGAACACTCATAAGTCTTCTATCAATTCACCAGTAACATGTTTGTTTTACTGTTAATAATTTCACTCCTTTATTGTTAACAATCTTTAGCTTTCCTGTTTTCATATATATAGATACACCTCCACATTTCTGCCTCTGTAGTCTAGTGGACAGCATGGTAAATTTCCACACAGGAGGCCTGTGTTTGATCCCCAGTTGGGAGGGAGATTATCTCCATTCGGGGGCTGGGTGTTGTGTTGTCCTCATCATCATTTCATCACCATCATTGACAAACAATTTGCCTCAGTGTGGTCACCTAATAACTTGCACCAGGCATGTCGAACACAATCCCATCTGCAATCTAACGGCCTAAAATTCCACACATTTCTGCTTTGATCTACAGAAATAGACACTTATTGTCAGATTACCTATCTGATCTTCAGTTAGTCCATGTTCACTGATACGTAATATGTCTGGTTGTATTTCACATAAGAGTAATTCTACTTCTAGTTTTTTGTTGCCATTGTATTGTATATTTTGAATAGCATTTTTTCTAATTTTTGTTGTGGAATTTGTTCTGAGATCCTATTCTGTACTTCCTTTATTTTTGAAAGGTGCTTGGGTTTTGATTTTTCAGAGAGAATATCTGATTTTTCACCCCCACCTGGCTCTCTTAGTTTCACTTGTTTCTGATGATTTTACAGACATCTGTAAACATTCTGCTGAATGTTACAGATCCCAGTCTATTTAAGTGCAAGCTGTCCTTTCCAAGGCAATTTTCACCTAGAAATTTGTTTGGGAATGTGAAAATCACCCCTAGATTATCGCATTGTTCTTTGATGGCGTAGTTTATTTTTGAGATATATTTATCACTCGCTAACCTATTTTTGTGATTCCACTAATTACGAGCTTGGATCATGTACATACACTTCTTGCCAAGCAAATCATATTTCTGGTCCCATTAACCATTTCTTCTTCACTGCTGCTTCTTAATGAGTTGGTTCTGACATGCACAAAGACACTTCTGCATTTTGTAAGTGATTATTATGTTGGGATCTATAACTGGGTGGGTAAAAATTGTTCTTACTGACAGTAGAGAGAAGGTACATAAGATATGGAAATATGCAAGCTTTTGGAGCCTGTGGCTCCTTCATCTGGCAGAGAGCTAGAAATACTCACAGGTTTTATTTAACAATGGGAAATCCAATTGGAATGTCAATAATCGAGGATATATAACAACTTACCAAAAAGACATTCAGGCACACAAATAAACAATCACATTCACACAACTTAAATTTTCGGCCATGGCTTACATCAGAAAAAGAACCACACACATTCACGTAATCACTAATAGAAGAGCCGATGGTGGAGGGGAGGATTCAGATGGCACAGGTAGTAAAGCAGCCATTGAAATCAAGAGTGTTTTGTTTAGCTGCATGCTGTGCCACAGGGTGGTCCAACTTGCTTTTAGCCACAGTTCGATGGTGGCCTTTCATCCTGATGAACAGCTAGTTTGTTGCCATGACAATGTAAAATGCTGTGCAATTTATTGCAGCAGAGTTGGTAAATTACATGGCTGCTTTCACAGGTCGCCCAACCTCTGATGGGGTAGAATAAGCCTGTGATAGGACTGGAATAAGAAATGCTGGGTGGGTAGATGGGCAGATTTTGCATCGAGTTCTTCACAGAGATATGATCCTGGTGGAAAGGGGCTACCCAAGATTCTTATGTCCCCCCTAAAGTGGTTTTCTGTCACCTACCCAACCTCCAAAACATCCTTGTCCATCCCTATGCCACTCCAAATCCCAACACCTTCCCCTGGGAACATATCCCTCTGCATGACCCAATACAAAATCTGCCCAATACACCCACACAGCACTTCTTATTCCAGGTATCTCACAGGCTTATCCTACAATTTTTGTTTCCTTATTGTCTTTTGTATATTATTTAATCAGAAGGCTTTTAGACACGACATACCTGTGACATTTAGAGTTTGCTCACAATACTGTGTTTGGCTTTATCTAGAAAGGTAAATAAGTAAGCAATTAATGTAGCGTTTCCCCCCGAAAGTTCAGATGACAAATGAAATGCTACCACCATTCCTCTGAGATGACATTGAACAATTAACATAAAATAAGTATTAGATGCTTCAATAACTTATGATGTAACCAGGTAATATCCTTAATAACTGCTGAGATTTTTTTTCATGTGAACACATTGTCATTTTTAAAGTACAGATGCATCAAAAGGTCACAGTGCATTTCTTGTAGACCATTTACTTCTAAAATGACAAGGTGTCTACTTCTTTAAATAGCAACAGTTGTTGCGGACATTAACAGCTGCATTTCCATAAGTTAGTAGAATATTCAGTATGTTAGAAGAAGTTCTGTTTCATGAGTACAAGTTGTACATATTAGAATTTTTATATTGTGCGCAGTTATTCAACTAATCATATCTTATATTTTGTAACTACAACTAAAAAACAAAAGTATAAGAAGTAAGTGCTAATAATGTATGAACTGTAACATTTTCTGATCAATCAGTGTTTTGTTATCATTGATCATAGTTTTCACTATTATTTTTCAGCTGAAGAAATTATTAACTTCACTCAAATTGATTTAATACAAGATGATGTTATGATGCTGGATACATATGATGCAGTGTACTTGTGGATTGGCAAAAATTCTAATGAAGAGGAGCGTAAATTGGCAGTGGAAACTGCTTCAGAATATGTGCAAACTGGTACGTTTTGACTATCCCCACTTTATTGTTCTTATAAATGTGGTTTAAAAAGTTAAGTAATTTTAGTACCTGTTTGATTAAGTACTGTAAATACAAGTAAATACTTTTACATGGCACCAGCTCTATAGGTCACAGACCTTATTAAGGTGGGGTGACTATGCATCAATGATACTGAATGGTGCAATCACATAGGATGATATCTGTAGAGAGACCATACTAGTTTTTCTAGTAGTTGCAGAGGCAACAACTGGAAAACTAACTGATCTGACCTAACAACATTATTCAACATGGCCTTGTTATGCTGGTGCTATGAATGGCTGAAATCAAGGAGAAATTACAGCTGTCATTTCTTTTTTCCTGTGGTTTTGTATCTTACTGTGTGGCTTAATGGTAATATCATTCTTTTGCATAAAATATTCTGAAATTCGGTAGTAGGAAAAGGAAGAGAAGGAAAAATAGTAGGCGAATATGGACTGGGCAGGAGGAATGAAAGAGGAAGTCGCCTGGTAGAATTTTGCACGGAACATGATTTAATCATAACAAACACGTGGTTTAAGAATCAAAAAAGAAGGTTGTATACGTGGAAGAGACCAGGAGACACAGGAAGGTATCAGATAGATTTTATAATGGTAAGACATAGATTCCGGAACCAGGTCCTAAACTGCAAGACATACCCAGGGGCAGATATAGACTCTGACCATAACTTGTTGGTTATGAACTGTAGGCTGAAACTGAAGAAACTACAAAAAGGTAGGAAAATAAGGAGATGGGACTTAGATAAATTGAAGGAAAGTGAAGTTCTGGAGAATTTCAGAGGGAGATTTAGGCAACAATTGACAGAAACAGGGGGAAATAAAACAGTAGAAGAGGAATGGGTAGCATTGAGAGACGAAATAGTGAGGGCAGCAGAGGACAAAATAGGTAGGAAGGCAAGACCAACAAAAAGTCCTTGGATATCACAGGAAATACTAAATTTAATAGATGAAAGGAGAAAATATAAAAATGCAGTAAATGAAACAGGCAAAATGGAGTACAGACGACTAAAAAATGAGATTGACAGGAAGTGCAAAATGGCTAAGCAGGAGTGGCTAGAAGCCAAATGCAAATCTGTAGAAGAATGTATAAGAAGGGGAAAAGTAGATACCGCCTACAGGAAAATAAAGGAGACGTTTGGGGACAGGAAGGGCAGCTCTACGAATATCAAGAACTCGGATGGGAAACCAGTTCTCAGCAAAGAAGGGAAAGCTGAAAGGTGGAAAGAGTACATAGAGCAGCTCTACAAAGGAAATGAACTTAGAGACGATGTTGTAGGAAGGGAAGAGGAAATAGATGAAGATGAAATAGGAGATACTATACTGAGAGATGAATTTGACAGAGCCTTGAAAGACCTAGGTCGGAACAAGGCCCCAGGAGTAGATGACATACCCGCAGAGCTATTAAAGTCTCTGGGAAAGCCAGCCATGACAAGACTATTTGAACTGGTGTATAGGATGTATGAGACAGGCGAAATACCCTCAGACTTTAAGAAAAATGTAATAATCCCCATTCCAAAGAAATCAGGTGCAGACAGGTGTGAAAATTACAGAACCATCAGTTTGATAAGTCATGGTTGCAAAATTTTAACACGAATTATCTACAGGAGAATGGAAAAGCTGGTAGAAGCTGACCTCGGGGAAGATCAGTTTGGATTCAGGAGGAACGTAGGAACCCGGGAGGCAATACTCACTTTACGTCTTATCTTAGAAGATAGATTAATGAAAGGCAAACCTACATTTTTAGCTTTTGTAGATTTGGAGAAAGCTTTTGACAATGTTGACTGGAATACACTCTTTCAAATTCTGAAGTCAGCAGGGGTGAAATACAAGGAAAGGAGAATTATTTACAACTTGTACAAAAGCCAGACCGCAGTTATTAGACTCGAAGGGCATGAAAGGGAAGCATCAGTTGGGAAGGGAGTAAGACAGGGTTGTAGCCTTTCTCCGATGTTATTCAATTTGTACATTGAGCAGGCGGTGAAGGAAAGTAAGGAAAAATTTGGAATAGGGATTAAAGTTCAGGGGGAAGAAATAAAAACATTGCGTTTTGCTGATGACATTGTAATTCTATCAGAGACAGCAAAGGACCTGGAAGAGCAGCTGAATGGAATGGACAGTGTGTTGAAGAGAGCGTATAAAATGAACATTAACAAGAGCAAAACAAAAATAATGGAATGCGGTCTTAGAAAATCAGGCGATGCTGAAGGAATTAGATTAGGTAACGAAACAATGAAGGTGGTAGATGAGTTTTGTTACTTGGGTAGTAAAATAACATGCGATGGTCGTAGTACAGAGGATACAAAATGCAGAATGGCAATGGGAAGAAAAGCATTTTTGAAAAAGAGAAATTTGCTAACATCGAATATTAATTTAAGTGTAAGGAAGTCTTTTCTGAAGGCATTTGTGTGGAGTGTTGCCTTGTATGGGAGTGAAACATGGACGATAAGCAGTGTGGACAGGAAGAGAATAGAGGCTTTTGAAATGTGGTGCTACAGAAGAATGCTGAAGATTAGGTGGGTAGATCGCATAACTAATGAAGAGGTACTGAACCGAATTGGTGAGAAAAGGAATTTTTGGCATACCCTGACTAAAAGAAGGGATCGCTTGGTAGCACACATTCTTAGACATCGGGGAATCGTAAATTTAGCATTGGAGGGAAGTGTGTGGGGTAAAAATCGCAGAGGGAGACCAAGATACGCGTATAGTAAGCAGATTCAAATAGATGTGGGTTGCCGTTCTTATGAGGAGATGAAAAGGCTTGCTCAGGATAGAGTAGTATGGAGAGCTGCATCAAACCAGTCTCCGGACTGAAGACCATAACAACAATTCTGAAAGTAAGGTAGTTTCCATTTGGGGCCATTGTGTGGGTCAGAGCACCAGGTTTATCTCTGTATATAAAAGGAAGTGTCCCAATTGACTGACTGACTCATCATCGCCCAGCCCAAACCACTGAAGATAGAAACTTGAAATTTGTAGAGGGTGTTGATCTTACTCTGTAGGTGTCATTTAAGAAGCGTTTTTTCGATATTCCGTCCGTAAGGGGGTAAATAGGGGATGAAATGTTTTTTGAAAATACGTAGATATTTAGACAATTTTTAAGCTAGAACTACAAAATTTTGGATTTTAATTCAGGGTTCTAATTTAAAATATACGTGTTTTGACATTTTTGGAATTCGACAAATAAGGGGGTAAAATAGGTAACGCAAAAAATGGATTTTCAAAACTATGTTGCTGTTAACTCAGATTTTAAGCTACAACTACGAAACTTTGGATATGGAATCTTGGTTAGGATTAAAAATCTATGATTTTTAGTATTTTTGGAAATTCAACAAGTAAGAGGGTTAAATAGAGGATCAAAAATCCTTTTTGAAAACACGTTGCTATTGATACAATTTTGAAGCCAGAGCTGCAAAAAATGATATTTGTATAGTTGGTTGGACGTTAAAAAATACGTGTTTTGGTATTTTTGGAAATTCAACCATCAACGGGGTCAAATTGGAGAGGGGGTGTTTTCCGAAAATATGTTGCTGTTTGGGCAATTTTGAAGTTAAAACTACAAATTTTCGGATTTGGATTCGGGGTTCGATTTTAAAAGACACGTGTTTCAGCATTTTTTGAAATTCAACCAATAAGGGGGTAAAATAGAGCTTGCGAAAAATTGATTTTCAAAAATATGTTGCTGTTAAATCAAAGTTCAAGCTATAACTACGAAACTTAGGATACGGACTCTTGATCAGGATTAAAAAGGCACGAGTTTCGGTATTTTTTGAAATTCAAAAACTAAGGGGGTAAAAGAGGGGATCAAAAATTCTTTTCAAAAACTCTTTGTTATCAAGACAATTTTGAAACTATAGCTGCAAAAATTGGTATTTGTATTGTTCGTTATGATTTAAAAAATACATGTTTCGGTATTTTTTGGAAATTCAACCGTCAAGGGGGTTAAATTGGAGAGGGGATGTTTTTCGAAAATCTGTTGCTATTTAGGCAATTTTGAAGTTAAAACTACAAATTTCCGGATTTGGATTCGGGGTTCGAATTTAAAAGACACTTGTTTCGGTATTTTTGGAAATTACACTAATAAGGGGGTGAAATACGGGATGAAAAAAAATGATTTTCAAAGATATGTTGCTGTTAACTCAAAGTTCGAGCTATAACTACGAAACTTAAGATATGGATTCTTCATCAGGATAAAAAAGAAAAAACAACTGGTGCAGACCAACCAGCCTACGCGTGCGAAGCAGTGGGGTCCAGCTAGTAGTTAATAAAATTATAAAAAAAAGGGGGAAGGATAGCCTGAAGCTAGATATGATGGAAATAAATATTGTTGAAATGAGATAGAATGGCTGGCCAGTACTTACCATTGTGCTGTACCGCCGATAGTAACACAAAATGAAAAAACAGAAAAAAAAGGGGACAAAGGGACAAGCTTTCGGAACAGAGTTCCTTCGTCAGGTGGGACAGAAGGGAAGAATAAAGGATGGGAACAGAAGGGAAAGGTGGTTCATGACCTAGGTCATGAAGGTGGTGTTTCGGGAGTGTGGACGTCAGAGATACTGCATGTATATGCTGAGCCAAGCCAGAGAGGATAAATATAACTAAAGAGGACAGATCAAGTAGTAAAGAGAAGAGAAGAGAGTGAAATTAATTATGCTGAGGGGTGTAGGAGGGGCGGGGGGGGGGGGGTGTATAAAACGTTTTTCATAAACAGGGAAATATGGATGGACACACACACACACACACACACACACACACACACACACATGGAGAGAGATAGAGAGAATGACAGAGAGAGCGAGAGGGCGGTAGAGAGAGAGAGAGAGAGAGAGAGAGAGAGAGAGAGAGAGAGAGAGAGAGAGAGAGAGAGGTAAGGAACAGATAATGAATAGGTGAGCTGAGGATGGAGGAAGGGGAGGGGTTAGCGTAGATTTAGGCCAGGGGGGTGGCGGGAGGAGAGAATATGTTGGAGGGCAAGTTCTCACCTCCGGTAGCTCTGAGGGACTGGTGTTGGTTGGTACTATCCAAATGGCACGTGTGGTGTAACACGTGCCCAGGTCCCTGGAGTTATGCTGGAGGGCATGTTCTGCCACAGGATATTGGGTGTCCCCCAGGCGAACAGTCCGTCTATGCCCATTCATCCGCTCAGCCAATTTGTTGGTAGTCATACCAACATAAAAGGCTGAACAGTGGACACATGTCAGCTGGTATATGACATGTGTTGTCTCACATGTGGCCCTGCCTTGAATTGGGTAGGTTTTTCCTGTGGTGGGGCTGGAGTATGTGGTAGTGGGAGGATGCATTAGACAGGTTTTGCAGCGGGATCGGTTGCAGGGGTAGGAACCATTAGGTAGGGAGGGTGGTTTTGGGATGTTGTAAGGTTGGACAAGGATGTTACGGAGGTTGGGAGGACGGCGGAAGGCTACTCTGGGTGGTGTGGGAAGAACAGTTTGGAGTGATGGTCTCATTTCAGGGCATGACTTGAGAAAGTCATAGCCCTGTTTGAGGAATTTGTTGAGGCATTCCAGGCCAGGATGGTACTGGGTGACTAAGGGAGTGCTTCTGGGTGGTCTGGGGTTAGGAACATTGCTTTTGGAGGGAGAGGAATGGACAGCTCGGGAGAAATGAAAAAACAGAAAAAAAAGGGGACAAAGGGACAAGCTTTCGGAACAGAGTTCCTTCGTTTTCTGTTTTTTCATTTTGTGTTACTATCGGCGGTACAGCACAATGGTAAGTACTGGCCAGCCATTCTATCTCATTTCAACAATATTTATTATCTCTGAGGAGAATTTTCATCATTAATTGAATATTACCTTCGTGGTCTACATCCTTCTTATTGTTTCAACTACTTTTATCTGTTTGCTTTCATTCATAACTTTCGTCTGAACTCTTTCTATCTTGCCATTGTTGTCTATATTCCTTCTGTAACGTCTTGTAATTAACTATCCTCTCATATATTTCCTACAATTGTGCAATTTTACGCCCACATCCTTTTATTTGATCATT
This sequence comes from Locusta migratoria, assembly GCA_026315105.1. Lineage (NCBI taxonomy): Eukaryota > Metazoa > Arthropoda > Insecta > Orthoptera > Acrididae > Locusta > Locusta migratoria. The sequence continues at coordinate 317,431,421 of CM048748.1, read as the reverse complement.
TACTAAACAGTCATTTTTTAAAGAAACGCCTCCCTTACTGGAGATTGTTGCAACAATCCAACATTGTGGCATTGTTTACAATTTATTTCGACCATAATCCCAGCGACTTTTTCGTTATGGCTACTGTATAATGGCGTTTTTGGTTGTTTATCAGCGGTTTGACCATAAATTTTATGCCGCTGGTAAGTTTTAAGGTGCTGCCAGCGATCTTTAATGGACGGTAATTACCTTTTATGCGCAGCTAGCGATCGTTTTTCTGCTGCCAAAAACCCTTTTTTCGGCCCTCGACGATCATTTTTCACCGGCACTTGGTAATTACAATTTCGTAGTAAATTCTTTCGTTGAACTTTTTTATATAATGAATTTTTTTTTTTCAAAATATTTTCGATTAATTTTCATCCTATTATACCCCTTTGTGTGTGCGTATGTGTGTATGTGTATGATATATAACATATTATTATTTTTTCAAACCTATTATCCACCAGGTATCCCAACCCTATACCACAGTACCTTCAGTCATTCCGCAAACATGCATTTGCTGTAGCCAAACTGCAATCCCACATTCTTTTCCTCCAGTCCTGTTTGTCATTTGGAACAATCCCCAAAGGACTCACTTTAAAAGTTCCCATCTCTGGGTGCAATCCTTGTCTCCATCAGTCCCTCCTACAGTTTCAAATTCAGCAGTCGTTAGCTCTCACCCGTCTTATCCTCCAACAGTATGTTGCCTCGTGTAACCACCACTCCCAACAACTCCTCTCTCTCTCCAAAATACTTCTCCTCTCAGCACCTGGCTCAAATAACACACTTGGATCCATAATACAACAAGCCAACTGTAAACTTGAACTGCATGCCGCACAACACCTTAGAAAACTGTCCAACCTACTGGTCCATCATCTCAGAAGTGGTATCCCTCTTCCCATAATCCACAACCACCCACCACACCACCACCCTCAAACCCCCCACTCATTGGCAACAAACCAAGCGTGGCTTCCCTACTGAATCTTCCAATCCCAGCACACACCCCTCCTAGAACCTATCACAACCGTCACCACATGCAGAAACCACCCAATACCAATTCCAATTCAGTCCTTAACCTCTCATCCAAATCCCTCTCCATTCCAGAAATATCTGTCCTGTCTAAAGGCTTAACCTTCTGTCCTACACCTAAATTTAATCACACTGCCCTGGTCAAGGATCTCCTCTCATTCACCCGTAACCTCAACTGGAAATACCACTTCAGCACCCAGTCACAACCCCCAGGCAGCAGATCCGCTGTTGAACCCTGTCTTGAACAATTCCGACCTCCCTCCCAAAAAGATCCTCCTGCTCTTCCTCAAAACCATCCCTTGCAGGCATTCCAGGAATTCCTCACATCAAGCATTGCTTCCCAATCCTTCCTGAACAACATACCAACCACTCCTAACATCAACCCAGCTGAATCCAAAACCATCCGAGAGCTGAAAGCGGACCACTCCATTGTAATTCTCCCAGCGGACAAAGGTTCCACAACTGTGGTACTTGATCGAGGGGAGTATGTGGCAGAAGGGCTGCGTCAACTCTCGGACACCTCTACCTACAAACCTATTCCTTATGACCCCATTCCCTCAGTCCAGGCTGAACTACAGAAAATTCTTAAAACCCTAGGTCCGTTACAAGGTCTCACCACTGCCTCCTTAGAACTTCTCTCTCCACCTGAACCTCGCATGCCTACCTTTTACCTACTCCCTAAAATCCATAAAGAGAATCATCCTGGCCGTCCCATAGTAGCAGCTTTCAAAGCTCCAACAGAACGTGTCTCAGCTCTGGTAGACCAACACCTCCAACCTATAACCTGAAGGCTCCCATCCTATATCAAAGATACAAACCACTTTCTGGGACGCCTCAAATCCATCCCTATGCCCCTCCCACGTGATAGCTTCCTTGTCAACATTGATGCTACATCCCTGTACACCAACATCCCTCACACCCATGGTCTATCAGCTCTGGAACACTATCTTTCCCAACGCCCACCTGAAAGCCTCCCAAAAACCTCATTCCTTGTCACACTTGCTAATTTCATACTCAACAATAATTACTTCACCTTTGAGGGCCAGACCTACAAACAAATCAGGGGGACAGCTATGGGTACCAGGATGGCCCCTTCCTATGCCAACCTCTTCATGGGTCGCATGGAAGAGGCATTCCTTAAGACACAGAAGTTGCCTCCCCTGGTTTGGTATAGATTCATAGATGATATCTTTATGGTCTGGACTCACGGTGAAGAAACCCTTCTGAACTTCCTCCACGACCTTAACTCCTTCTCCAGCCTTAAATTCACCTGGTCCTTCTCCAAAACTCAAACCACCTTCCTTGATGTTGACCTTCACCTTGCTGAGTCTCACATCCACACCTCAGTCCATATTAAACCCACTAACAAACAACAGTACCTCCACTTTGACAGCTGCCATCCCTTCCATATTAAACGATCCCTTCCCTACAGCCTGGGCATCCGTGGGAAACGTATCTGTTCCAGTTCCGAATCCCTCACCAGCTACAACAACAATCTATCCAATGCTTTCCTATCCCGCAACTACCCTAAAGACCTCGTCCACAAACAGATCTCCCGAGCTGTCCATTCCTCTCCCTCCAAAAGCAATGTTCCTAACCCCAGACCACCCAGAAGCACTCCCTTAGTCACCCAGTACCATCCTGGCCTGGAATGCTTCAACAAATTCCTCAAACAGGGCTATGACTTTCTCAAGTCATGCCCTGAAATGAGACCATCACTCCAAACTGTTCTTCCCACACCACCCAGAGTAGCCTTCTGCCGTCCTCCCAACCTCCGCAACATCCTTGTCCAACCTTACAACATCCCAAAACCACCCTCCCTACCTAATGGTTCCTACCCCTGCAACCGATCCCGCTGCAAAACCTGTCCGCCTCTCGCTCTCTCTGTCATTCTCTCTATCTCTCTCCATGTGTGTGTGTGTGTGTGTGTGTGTGTGTGTGTGTGTGTGTGTGTGTGTGTGTCCATCCATATTTCCCTGTTTATGAAAAACGTTTTATACACCCCCCCGCCCCTCCTACACCCCTCAGCATAATTAATTTCACTCTCTTCTCTTCTCTTTACTACTTGATCTTTCCTCTTTAGTTATATTTATCCTCTCTGGCTTGGCTCAGCATATACATGCAGTATCTCTGACGTCCACACTCCCGAAACACCACCTTCATGACCTAGGTCGTGAACCACCTTTCCCTTCTGTTCCCATCCTTTATTCTTCCCTTCTCTCCCACCTGACGAAGGAACTCTGTTCCGAAAGCTTGTCCCTTTGTTCCCTTTTTTTTTCTTTTTTTTTTTCATTTTGTGTTACTATCGGCAGTACAGCACAATGGTAAGTACTGGCCAGCCATTCTATCTCATTTCAACAATATTTATTATCTCTGAGGAGAATTTTCATCATTAATCGAATATGATGGAAATAAATTAAGTAAGACAGAAAAACATGACTTTTGGTCAGCTCGGCAAAGGTTTACTAATACAAAATTAAAGAGGGAAATGTAGGAGTGGGCCTAATGAAGAGTAGGAAAATAAGAATGCACGTGAGCTACTATGAACAGTTTAATGAACTCATTATCATAGCCACGATAGACATGAAGTGAACACCCACTACAGTAGTACATGTCTATATTAAAACAAAACCTACAAGAAAAGTTGGGATATCTGAGGAGATATCAGTGAAGGAATATATAGAGCAGGAATGGCCATACTATGGGCCACATATGGTCTGCCATTCATCTGATTTCAACCCACCTCTTGTCTTTCTACCTCTTAAAATTTTTAATTTTCCTTTTTACTAATTCTTCTTCACTCCTGGAAAGGGGCCCTTGTGGAAATTAGTTCTTTTGAGCCATGCAAGTACAGCTGGCATTGGGATAGGTGGATGCCAATGTCAAGTTATAGCTTATCTCTCAGCTCTTTATTTTCGTACTTGCAGAACAATGCAATTATGTCAACAACTGTTGTGCATCAGTCTGCAGGGAGCAACATGAGTCTGAAAAAGAAATGGTTGTAATTATATAGAGAGTTTCAAAAATATTAAAAAGTATTATCTTATCCAAACTATCCATTGCTGTGCCTTGTTTCGGGTGTTGGTGACTAGTTTATATTAAGATGCAGCTTCCCCCTCTCTGGAGTTACCAAGTGCATGAATATCTGAATGAAAGTCTACTGAACTGTTGGATTGGTTTCAAGGAGCTAGCAAATTAGTATGTCTCAGCTGGGCTCCACCATCACCGTATTTTACACCCTTTGACTTCTTCCTCTCAGGTTTCATTAAAGACAATGATTTTGTACCACCACTCCTACAGAACCAGGAAGAGTTGAAGAACCAGATTCATACTGCCACAACATCAGTGATGAAGGACATACTTGCCCAAGTGTGGGAGGAATTTGAGTATCAATGTGATATTATTTGTCTCACTGATGGAGGACATATTGAACTTCTATAATCTGAAGTTGAGATGTTCATGAATATATTTTAAAGTTCATATTCATATGTCTTAAAGTTTAATGAATATATGCATTCGAAATATGTATATTCTTTTTGAAATACCCTGTATTTCTTAAATAAAATTATCATTTGTGTCCCTTTAATTGTGTCACAGAGAGATTTGTAGCTTTCTGTACCAACCAGTCTGTACACATTTGAAACATATCAGTATTCAAGGATATTACAGAAATGCTCATTTGAAGTAAAAACTATCATGTGAACATATTCTCCATTCCAAATGATATCTGAATATGCGAATACGATTGATACTTCCAACACATAGTACACAAAGTATAGGGTATTTATGAAACTGATGTTCTTCCAAGTCCGTGTTTCTATTCAACAATTTGTCTAAGGACAGCAAAATATTGTTGAAATTGCACAGCATAGTTCTATTACAAGCCATGATGAATTTCTGCACATATCAATTTTCCATACACATGTATTGTGTCAGTTTATTCATGATGTGAAGGGACAGATCGAGATGAGATGGACAGATTCTATGACACACTCAGTGATGTAGTTGTTTGAGTAAAAGTCAATGACATTGTTCTATTCATGGGTGATTTCAATGACAGGATAGGAAATTGAGCAGAAGGGTATGAAAATGTTATGGGTAAGTCTGAAAAGGATATGGAAGCCAACAGGAATGGAAAACAGCTCTTGGATTTCTGTGCCAGTATGATCTTAGTTAAGACAAACTAATTTTTTAAGAAAACGAGACAAAAGTGCAGTAAGTCAGGCCCATATGTAGGAGGATAAGATTTAAGAAACTTCAGGACAAGAAAATCAGACACAAATACATAACAATGGTCTAACGAAAGTACCAGTTAGTTGAATGTGGTCATTTACAGTCATTAAATAAGAATGGACAAGGTACAGGGACACTTTACAAGAAGTGACTGGAGAATGTCTTGGAACAATAGTGTGTAAAAGCAGGAAGAAGCAGACAACATGGTGAAATGACACAGTCAAGGCAGCCAGTAAAAGGAAAAAGAAGACATTTAAAAATGGTGTCATACTAGAACCCAGACAGACAGAGAAAGTTATGTTGAGGTAAGAAATAAAGTTAAACAGATAATTGCAGTATACAAGCAGAAAACAAAGGAAGACTTTGGAAATAGGCTGGACACTTTGGTCCAAGCTGCTGGAAAACTTTTCTAGAGTGCAATTATCAGTCTTCAAAAGATAGGGAAGAAGAAATTGATAAGTATTTTAGACAGATCAGGAAAACTGCATCCAGCATGCCTTCAGCATATGGAGGGAATATTTTGAAGAGGTACTCAATATAAGTAAAGTGGACACTAATGTTTCATATTTCATCGTACATTGGGATAGGAATGATGATGGAAACAATATTTCACTTTAGGATGTGGAGAGAACAGTAATAAATTGCAGTGCAATATGGTGGCTGGGGTAGATGTACAGTAATCAAGTCAGAACTCATCAAGTACTTTGGAATGTCAGGTCTGGAAAGGTTATACAGGCTATTTGAAATGACATGGGAGTCAGGGCAGGTTCTGTCTGATGGATAAAAGCAGTAACCAAACTAGTTTTCAACCAAGGAAACAAAAAAGATTTAACAGCTATAGAGATATCTTTTTAATTATAGTTTGGAGAAAAGACTTCTCAGCTATTGTTGAAAGGTGAGTGTGAATATTAGTAGAAAACAATTTGATGAAAATCGCTGTGGGTTTTGGCCTCTTAGAGGCTGTCAGGACCAGACCTTTACCTTACGACAGATAATGGAGAACTGCTTTAAGTAGAACAAGGAATTGTTTCCATGTTTTATAGATCTAGAAAAGGCTATGATTGTGTTACTAGGAAGAATCTATTGTCAGTTCTACAAGATAATGGAATAGGAGGCAAACTTATGCAAGCAATTAAAGGTCTTTATGTAGATAGTATCTGACAGCAGTTAAGGTAAGACAAGGCTGCAATCTGTCATCTCTGTTCATATTCTGTATGAATAATATGTTGAAAATGATATACTGGCAAGGTGAGACTGAAATAGGTGAAAACAAAATAAGCAGTCTTGGATGTGCAGATGACTTGGTGGTGGCGGCAGATTTGATTGAGAGGTTGCAGTATAAAATTTCAGAGCTAGATCAGAGGTGCAAGGATTATAGTATGAAGACCAGAATCTCCAAATGAAAGTAATATCTGTGGGAAAGAGATTTTAAACAGCCTGAGTGTCAAATAGGAGGGACAAAGTTAGAACATTGGACGGTTTCAAGTACTTAGGATGTATTTTCTCAAAAGGTGGCAACATAGTGAAGGGACTGAAATCAAGGTGTAGAAAAGCTAATGCAGTAAGCACTCAGCTAAGATCTACTTTTTTCTGCAAGAATGAAGTCAGTACCAAGACTTAAGTTATAAGTGCATTGTTCAATCTTTCGACGAACTTTGTTGTCTGGAAGTGAAAGCTGGGTGGATACAGGTACATTATTAATAAGGTTGAGGTTACAGGTATGAAATTTGCAAAGATGATTGCAGGTACTAAAAGACAGGAAAAACAGCAGGAGGGTGTCCCTAATGAAGAAATAAAAGAAAAACTGTAAATGAACAGCATAAATGAAGTGGTTAAAGCAAACAGGTGATATCATGTTACACACATGGGAGAAGCATAATTACTTAAGAGATTTATGTGTTTGACAGTGGGGAGTAGGAGGAGTCGAGGTAAACCAAAGAGAAAGTACTTGAATTCAGTCAAGAATGATTTTGAGGTAATATGCTTAACATCAGGGATACTATGTTCCAGACTGAACGCTGAAAGGCATAGTCAGTCTTGATGATGATGTATAGTGAACATTACATGTGGGAAACTGTAAAATGTTTTAATATTTACTATTATTGTACATGTGGTAACTGCATTGAATGGATATTGCCTTGAATGATCCCCGAGTACCAAACTTCATAGCATTAATTTCAAGGACATGAGGAAGAGAAATAGTGCAGAATTAATTCATCTGAATCACTTTTAATGTGCTACTATTGTACATCTTACCATTACATACAGGTAGCATTACTGATACAAAAAGGGCACAATATGGTACTCATCAGTGGCCAGAAGAGTCCGAAAATGCAAGATTGCATCCTGTGCAGCAGAACGAAGCATATCTGTAGGTGTGGTGCCTACCTCTACTTTCAGTCAGCACATGTGTGAATATTCTTTAGTAAATCCTATCATTCAGGTACCCCACAACCACAAATCACAGAGAGTGATATCAGGTGATCATCCCAGCCAAGCATTTGGAAATGACTGGCTGATAATTGGATTGTTTCCAAATGTCTTTTGGAGAGGCAGTTGAAATTCATGATCAATGAGTCCATCTGGCATGGACCCTGTTGAGTTCAAAGTGTGTCTCTCCTTTCTCACAACATTCACACTTCATGAATGAATATTATAGAAGGAAACTTTCCTGGTGGGATAAATATGTATAAAAAATAGAAATCGAATAACTTACCCAAGGCACAGGCTCATAGATAGACACAATAACACAAATAAAAATACACACAAACATTCAAGCTTTCACATCCGTTGGCCGCTTCATCAGGAAAAAAGGAAGGAGGGGAAAAGTGGATAGGGTGTGGGTTTCAAGGGAGTGGAAGAGGAGTCATTCCAATCCCAGGAGTGGAAGGAGTTACCTTAGGGGAAAAAAAGAAAGGTAAACAAGCACGCACACACACACACACACACACACACACACACACACACACACACACACACACCAAGGCAGACATTTGACAAATGTTATCTCTGTCCATCTTCTTTGCTTTCTACAAATGTCTGCCTATTGCATGACAAATCACATTGCAATATGCCAATTACATCTTGAGATATTGCAAAGCGAAAGTGGCATTTGAAATATGTGAAATGTTAGGCTAGCACACACCCTGAGACTCAGGCAAGAATTCCATGCTGCTCAGGATGTATGCTAGTTCATGATCACATATTTCAAATATCAACTTCAGGTCGCAATATTTTGGCATGAAATTGACAAACTGCGATACAATGAATGACATTGCTTATGTGACTTGTCAGGCTATAGATTGATGATGAAATAATATAGGGTGTCCATTTAAAAACACACAAGTTTTTGTTAAAACACATGTATGCTTTTGTTTTAGAATTTTTCAAAATATTTACATTCATGAACCCCTGCCTCACATTGATACTGGGGAAAGTCATTTTATAATAGCTGTTGTTGCTTCAGAGATATTTTAGGTGGTCAATATGAATGGGACACTCTGTAGTGTGCATTACCTTAAATTTTAGCATGTTGTCATATGAAGTACTTGTAAGCAAAACTAATAGCACTCATGCTGTACACTTTCGAAAACATAAAATGTTTAAAATACACTAGAGGAATACAAGGACACAACATGAAGCTCCAGCTGGAAAGCATGTCAATCATCTGAAGATAGATTTGTAAGAAAATCCTAAACCAGTCATGGTTTAAATAAATAAACATTTTTATACTGTACTTGTGGCTGGTCACTGTTTTAATTTTAAACATAATGTCAGTTTTTCAAAAAATAGTATAAGGCTAATTATTGCTGGAGACTGCAGGGGAAGAGACTTAGAAACCTGAGAGCTTAAAGATGGAAAATTGGGCAGTACGACAGAGATTATTGTGAAACATTGTACAGGATTCGAGTAGAAAATTATGTGTGTATTGAACATGGCAGTCAGATGCTAGGAAAGGAGGGGGGCAGGGAGGGGTGAATAGGTACAAAATTAAAAGATATAGAAAATTAAGATAACCAAATAAATAAATAAAATAAAGGGAACCAAAGAAATAAATTAATGTAAATTTAGGTCAGGTGGGGTGGTGAGAACCAAGTGTATGTGTTGTAATGCCAGATCCCATCTGCGGAGTTTTGAGAAGCTAGTGTCAGTAGGAATAAATCAGATGGCAGTGTGTTTTGTCAGCATTGCGGTTAAGGCCAAGTGTTTCACAATGGACAGTGTCCATTTGGGACTAATAATTTTTTAGCTGTAATAGCAACAACAATGGATATAGTCACAGGGGTAGAAGCCATAGTTAAGGAAACAGGTGCAGAGCAATTACAGTGCCTTATAGGATATTTTTGATTTTGGCAGGGGTGAAAAGTCAGATTGTATAGACCTCATTTCAGCTCATAATTTTAAGAATCTTCAACTGTCAAACTATTAACACTAAAGTTTTGAAGTATTCATAACAAAATTTCTGAATTACTTTTTTGCCAGAAATATCTTCCACTCAAATTATTCCTGGGACCAAGATCTGCCTGAATCCTAGCATATAAAGCTCAGAAATATGCTACAATATGTGGAAGGTATATCAGAAAGACAGATCAGATGCCATAATAGGGGAACTTCTTTTGAAAATGTTTATCAAAAACTATACTGGCAGTCCATATGAAATGGAAAGATATTAAAACTTCTCGCTACAAAAAGGACTGACCTTATCAGTGCAGAGACAGGGTTGATTGTCATGATGTCTTCACATTGATTATGATGATTAATATTAATCATTGAAAAAGGCAAAAATAGTATATTTTCTAGAAAGAACAGATAAGCCATTGTTAGCATCTCACTTAAACAGTGAATGGACATTATTTATTCTGGTATGATGAACATGTGGGCAATGTTTAAATGCAGTATAAATCATGTATTACTATAAAAAAAGTAACTTTTGGGATTTGGAGGCCCCCCCCCCCCCCCCCCCCGGATGAGTGGCATAGGACAAAAAGCCCCAGAAAAATAAATAAATAAAATAAAATAACACATGCTTTCAAGGTATTTGGAGGCCCCCAAGATGAGAGGCCTGAGGCGGTCTGCCCCCCCCCCCCCCCCACCACTGGTCCTATGTAAATTCAATAAAGGGGTTGAAATCCTGTGGCCAGTCACTTGATGATAATTCTGGAGAGGCAATGAAGGCAGCAAAATGAAAGCTGAAAGTTGTAAATTTAATGTTTAGGAAATCATTCTTGCAGGACGATCATACAAAAATACTGTCATGTGACCATTGCACTTCATGTGACCATTGCACTGACTTATGACTGGAGGACATATTATAGGCATCCCTGGTGCAGAGAAGTAGCTGAAAATGAATAAGTTGCCACACATACCATCCTGCTTTACAGCACATACTGTACTTCGATCTTACCACTCACCTGAACTAAACTCATAATTTCTTTTTATTTCTTTTTCCTATCAGTAACCATCACCTTTCAGGTAACTATTTCCTTTCAGTATCTGTTTCTATTCTTCACTCCTTCCTGATCTTTTATTTTTTTGAACCAGTATATTCATTCCTGTTCTCCCCTCCTCACACCTGTCTACCACATAAAATACACTCCGAACAATTGTTTTATTATTTTATTTTTTTCAGAATCTCTATCTTGCTTACTGCCCTATGTTCCACATTTAAGCTCTGTGAACTAACAATCTTCCCTTCTCATGCAACTTGTCAAAACTCCATTGATCTTGAGTCCTGGTCCTGGTGATTTTTCTGTAAAACACTGGATTTTTTGAACCTCATTACTAGTAGTCTGTTTTCTTAACCCCTCTTCCCTTCTGTTCAACCCTTTTTCCAGAAAGAATAGCCACTGTCTCCAAAAGCTTACACATTTACCACTCTCATATGTGTGATTTCTCCAGCCATTGCTTGGTGTGTGGATTTTAATAACTGGTCATTTTTATTGATGTATTAGTGTATATAAAGACTTCCTTCCAGAATAAAAAAAATAAAATAAAAAAAGAGCAAACTGACAACATATAATAAATCACTTACATTCAAATTATTTTTGTCATTCTAGTTTCGAGGTCATTTTGTCATAATCTATTGTAGGTAACATGTGAATTTTCTAATATTTGAAATATGGAGCAAAACATGCAGTGCAAAATAAATAAACAAATTTGTATCCTTTCAGATCCTACTGAGCGTGACAGTGATACACCAATACTCCTTGTAAAACAAGGATATGAGCCGCCTACATTTACGGGTTTCTTTGGTGTGTGGGACAGAGATCTTTGGAATGTAAGTTTTTCTTGAATGATGTCGTTATTGATGTAGTTTGTACATTTTTCTCATTTATCATAAGTGGGCAATCTTCTGCTGCACAATTGCAATGGGGTGTCTTAAAATAAATGGAAGCACATGTTAAAATTTACTGGTTGATATTCAATGTTAATTACAGTTATAAATGAGTTTATTAATAATATATCCCCTCAAATCTCTCATTTAATAGTAGGTATTAATTCTTCTTGTCTGTTTATTATATATGTGATTATAAATTTTTATTTTTTTACAGAATTCCAAAACATTTAAGGAGCTTTGTGCTGAAATACAAGGAGAAAATCCAGTAATAGAAGTAGATACTGAAAAGATTGTAGATGGTGATGGATTTGAAGACTATCCGAAGTACCCACTAGATGTCCTTCAGACCAAAGATGTAGACAGTTTGCCAGAAGATGTAGATAAGCTCCACAGAGAGGTATACCAAATACAGATTTTTTAAATTTTATATAAGATGAAGAACTTAGTTATATTTGAGGAAATTATTTGTTTGCATGTCATACTATGCAGGAAATTGCATGAGAGATCTAATGACAAGATGGTACACTTATCACAGGGCTTCACAACAAATGTACATGCCAAGTAAGCTGCATGCAGCAATGTGCAAGCGGGTAAACTCCCATCCACAACCACTACCACCACAGGGTGGGACAATAGCTACTGTTGCATGTTCAAAAGCCAGTTATAAATTTGCTTCCAGCTGCACCGAGACCACTATACAATTTATCATTGCTACAAATGTAACGACCAAAAATGTACCTGTGCCACAAAATTTTATCAACATACACTACTGGATTAATCTTAATGTACTTTCTTTGAGCTGATAGATAAAACTTGAAGAGATTATAGTGTGGGAATTCTCAGTCCCTTGCACTTTTCCCTTTACCCTATACAGAATGTGTACAAAGACAAACCAAAAAATTCTCAGATTTCTCATTAAAAATACACTTTTTCTGGAGTATTACAAATCTGCTAGAGCAGTAAAACTTGTCAGTCCTTTCATAGGTATATGTTTCATACATTGATGTAGGACTTCCTGTTGTTAAAATGCACTTAAAGTGTCAGCATTTTATTCATGAAGCGTTTATGTTGGTAACAGTGGGACAATTGATGGGAAGTAAGAATGGTCAATCATAAGACATGTGCTAACTGGCAGAGGGGATGTTGTTTCCTACTTTTGTTCATGATGCCACAAACATTACAGTTCATGAATAGTTCATTAAGCACTTATTTTGTTTTAACAATAATAAACATTTCTGCTTGGTGGTAATGATATTAAAAAAATGCATATTGATTTCATTCATTGCATGAACATCTTCAGTGCAATTACAAATTTGTTTTTACCGCCATTTTATGAGGTTGACCTAGTTGACTTGCATGACATTTACCAATATTTTTAGTAGAATAAGGCAACTTCCCCATATTTACTTGGACAGTTAATTTGTAGTCTGTAGGAATTGTGTCTGTCTCATACATGGTTATAAATTGAAATTTATAGAGGGAAACATTCCTGGTAGGAAAAATATATATAAAAAGTATATGCGGTTTACTTTACAGGCGAAAAAGCACAGGTACATAGATCAGAACACAAATTAAAACACACACACACACACACACACACACACACACACACACACACACATACACACTCACATACATATACATGCGCACACACCAAGGCAGACATGTAAAAAGCAAAGAATTTGGACAGAGATGCCAGTTGAGACCAGAGGCTTTATCCAGAGATCAGGGACAAATATGTTGTTGAATGGTTGGTGGTAATTTGAAATTATCGGAGATTGAGACCAGGTGGGCAACGGGAAGAGAGAATATGTCAAAGGGCAAGTTCCCGTCTCTAGAGTTCTGAAAAATTTGGTGTCAGTGGGAAGTATCCAGATAACCTGGACAGTCTAAAACTTTATCATGTTGTGATGGCCGTGCACCAAGGCATACTTAGCCACAGGGTGACCCTTATTACCAACTAACACTGTCTGTCTGTGTTCGTTCATGTGAATGGACAGTTTGTTGCTAGTCATTATCATGTAGAATGCTTCACAGTGCAGGCATATTAGTTGGTAAATCACATGGTTGCTATTGCAAGTGGCTCTGCCCTTAATTGTGTACAACTTCTGGGTTACAGGACTGGAGTAAGTGGTGGTGGGAGAGTGCATAGGACAGGTTTTACACAGGGGGTGGTTACATGGGTAGGGAAGGTGGTTTGGGGATTTCATAGGGATGAACTAGGTGGTTATGAAGGTTAGGTGGGTGGCGGAAAGACACTCTTGATGGAGCAGAAAGGATATCATGAAAGATGGATCTCATTTCAGGGCAGGATTTAAGGAAGTCGTATCCCTGCATGACATCCTTCCCACTCCACCAAGAGTGTCTTTCTGCTGCCCACCTAACCTTCGTAGCCTCCTAGTTCATCCCTATGAAATCCCCAAACCACCTTCCCTACCCTCCAGCTTCTACCCATGTAACTACCCCAGAGTGAAACCTGTCCCATGCACCGTCCCACCACCACTTACTCCACTCCTGTAACCCAGAAGTTGTGCACGATCAAGGGCAGAGCCCCTTGCAATAGCAACCACATGATTTACCAACTAACATGCCTGCACTGTGAAGTGTTGTATGTGGGAATGACCAGCAATAAACTATTCACTCACATGAATGGACACAGAAAGGCAGTGTTTGTTGGTAAACACCATTCGGGTTATCTGGATACTTCCCACTGACACCAACCTTTCAGAACTCTGGAGATGGGAACTTGCCGTTCAACATATTCAAGTTATTCTCTCTTCCTGTCTCAATCTCTGGTAATTTCAAATTACCTCCCACCATTCAACAACATATTTGCCTCTGATCTCTGGATAGAGCCTCTGCCTTAGTGTCTGTGTGTGTGTGTGTGTGTGTGTGTGTGTGTGTGTGTGTGTGTATTTGTTTGTTTATTTACCTATCCTTTTTCTCCCAAGATAAGTCTATCCTCTCCCAGGATTGGAATGACTCCTCACTCACTCCCTTAAAAACCCGTATCCTTTCCTTTTCCCCTCTCCTTCCCTGCTCTTTTCTGAAGAAGCAACCCAGGGTTGCAAAAGCTCAGCTTGTGTGTGCTTGTGTATGTGTGTTTGTATTTGTGTTACTGTCTATGTACTTGTGCTTTTTTGCCTGGTAAGTAAACCACACCTACTTGGTTATAAATTGACAATTTTGTAAAATTATTCAAACATTTATAAAATATTTACTTCATTATTGAAGAATAAGCCACTGTCACTTCCTTTATTATCAAAACATGACTAGTCTATTCTGTCATTTTCAAATGTTGCATTTGTGTTACAATGAAAAACAGAAAAACTCGGTATATACCAAAATGGTTTGAATATTTTCATGCAGTTGCTAAATATGTACACATTTTTACAGTGAAAAATCAATCTTTAAATTATCTTTGAACATGTGATGGCCTTCCAGGAGCTGTTTCTTGCACTGATAAATTTCAACCTTACCTGCTGAGAAATGCATGTGGCATCGATAACATTATAACAATGATCATAAAGTGTCAAATGACTAGAATGAAGGTTCCTGCAATGGAGCCACACTAGATAAAAAGTGGGGGATATCCATGACGAAAGAAAAAAAAAGGGGGTGGGGGTGGGGAGATAGTGCCATAGACAGATGTTTGGAGAGCAATGCTGGAAGTGCTTGTTGTGTGACTGCCATGAGGTCCTTCTGTTAAAATCGGAAGTAATTTACTCTCCAGAACGATCTAACCACAAAACAATTCATGTCTGCCTCTACTTGTGATCTTATTCTGTGAAACGGTATATGGGATGACCGCTTATGTTAGGCCTACTGTTGAAACAACACTATAGATAGAGGTATGTGTGCATGTGGATAGCCACAAATGTATCGCTGGATAGCCACAGTATTTCTAACTTTATGGATAAAATTGTGAGCAATGAAGTTATCCGCATGTTATATGCAGATAAAGAGCAATGTATCTGCCCAGTATGTCTGTCGAAATGTTAGCTGAAAACTTCAAGCCTGTGGACATTCTTGGAATCCTTGCAGGGCCCAGGTAGAGCGGAAGTCTGTTATCCTAATCCCCTAGCCACAGCAGACGTAGCTGTACTCGAGGGACCTGCGCCTAAACCGTTCATGTGACCGTGTCTTATTTGCAGTCTGTCAAGTTCTTTCTGTGTGGCAAACCTGTCCACTGCCATCCAGCAGTGCCATGACAAATTTCCGCTGCCTTCCGTTAGCACTTTGTAGTGACCGAGTGACAACATATATCATATTAAATACATTGACAGTCCTTTCTTGAAATGAACATGACACCAATAGATACAATATTGTGTAAATTGAAATCATCACTTTGGAAAAAATTTGGATGTGTATTTGATGGCAAGGAAAAGATCAATGATATAGTGGCCTGTTTTGTGTGTAAAATGTATATTCATACACTGTTTCATCAAGGAACTGTTTCATCAAGGAACGGGACAGCCACACATAAAATATGAACAAACATCCATGTTTATGTATTAGATAAATGGCAATGGAAGTAATAAAGATTGTCAATAGCATTTTATGGCAACTTTCAGATATGGTGTACAGTGAAAGTAACATATTTAGGAAGGTACGTAATGTTTGACTGTACAGGCTGGCCATAGCCGCAGACAACATTGTCTCTTTTTGATGACAGTTACCAGTTACAAGTAGACGGCAGTTTTAACAGTGAAATGGCATGCTTTGCTTTGTGTCACATAAGGTTTTGTGCGTTAATATGGGGAAAATAAAGTGTCCCTTTTGTAAAGCTCTGAAAGAACAATTTCTTTTTTTTAATGTAAACATGGTAAAATCTCCTCTATGCCGATCAGTTGTAACCACTGAAATTTAAGAAGATGCCTGTAGTAAACAGCTGATGTAGTGCTCTGACCATACGGGCTCCGAAGCACTACTGTGTGTGTCAGAAGCACCAATGTTTTCCTGTTTGGAATAGCCATTTTGGAGTAGGTATAGAACAGTTACCATTATTCGAGAAGTCAAAAGCAGTTAAGTTGTCACAGAAATGATACTAACAATAATTATATGAATATTATAGACAATAAATTCCTAGCAGGAAAAAAAAATATATATAAAATAGATGGAGATTACTCACCAGGTGAAGAAGCACAGGTAGCTATAGTATCACAAATAAATAAAACACACACACACACACACACACACACACACACAAACGCAAGGTTATGCATCCCAGTTGCTTCCTCAGGCAGAAGGGAAGGAGAGGGAAAAGGAAATGATGAGGGTTTTAAGGGAGGGAGTAAGGAGCCATTCCAATCCCTGGAGAGGAAAGACTTACCTTGGGGGAAGAAAAGGAAGGTAAACAAATACACACACACCCACACATTTACACAGATGCAAACACACCTAGGCAGACATACTGTAGAAAGTATGTCTGCCTAGGTGTGTTTGCGTCTGTGTAAACGTGTGTGTATTTGTTTACCTTCCTTTTCTTCCCCCAAGGTAAGTCTTTTTCTCCCAGAATTGGAATGGCTCCTTACCCCCTCCCTTAAAACTCTCATCATTTCCTTTTCCCTCTCCTTCCCTTCTGCCTGAAGAAGCAACTGAGTTGCGAAAGCTTGCATTTGTGTGTGTGTGTGTGTGCTTTATTTATTTGTGCTACTATAACTACCTGTGCTCCTTCGCCTGCTGAGTAATCTTCATCTATTTTTATAACAATAATTATATCATTACATACCATGATTTTAAATACTGCTATTTATTGGTATTACCCATTCAAAACCTTAATATCTGCAGATGTGGATAACTAACTTGCAGATGCAGATAAGGTGCTGCAGATGTAGTTGTGGATGTGGTGTGGATGTGGATAACACTTTTCTTATCCATGCAGACCTCTAACTATAGAATAAGTCAACGAAGAAATATTCTTTCATTTAAATAACTTGATTCTAATTCTATATTGAGTTTAAGGTGATTAATTTTACATTTGAATAACTGCATATATTTATATTACATAAAGGTTCATGAGGTGATAAGCAATACATACAATTTTTCAATTAATTTCAGGTACATCTGACGTCGGAAGATTTTAGAGAAGTATTCCACATGTCATATGCAGATTTCACTGCTTTGCCGGCATGGAAACAGAGTAACCTAAAGAAAGCAAATGGCCTATTTTGAAGATCCATTGTCAGCTTATGTAAATATTTTGTCTGCTTTAAAGGGCAACTGCAGAATGACATCATGCAAAAAGTTGTCAAAATGTACTACTTGTTTGTTTCACAAATCCATTTGTAATTTATAACTCAAATCAGGTGCCATTTCTTTCTGGGCAGTATTGTTACTTGCTGTACCTGCTTCAGTATATGACAGTTTTGTAAATAAATATTTTAAACTTAATTAATTTTGTTTTATGTATCTTAATGGTAGTGGATTAACGACATGGGGTCAGTTTGCTGGACAGCACATATGTTGTTTTTAGGCTGTTTTACACATCCTACTACCAAGTCCCACCTCAGTTACACATTTCACAAACATTTAGAAAAATGTTTGTAGATTTTCACATGAATAACTATATGCAGACAATTGGGAAACACATTTCCTTGCAGGGCAGGTAATGGGGTGGCAGCAAGAAGGAAACCTGCCACCCCTTAAATTAACGACACAAAGTCCATATTAATGTCACTGACTGTGCACATATGAGACTAAGGTGAAGGAAAAGAACAACAGAAAGAAGAACAAAATATCTTTAGTGCAGATAGTTTTTTTAAACCAAATCCAATGACAGTAAAAACAAGCATATTTGGAGTTGCAAAATACCATTATAGCCCAAGGAAAGTAAATTCAGGGGAGAAAAGGTATAATAATTTGATGTATTTTATCTAAAATCATCTTGTTTATCAGTATGAACACACAGACCTCCAAAGCTACAAAGCAAATTTTCATGGGTCTTTTGCAGTTAAATTGAGAGTAGCTTGGAGAAATATACAGGCTTTATTCCATGAAAACTGAATCATGGGTAAAAAAGGTACAAGAATTTAAACTTTTAGAAGTAAGCCCT
The DNA here is from genome assembly GCA_026315105.1 of Locusta migratoria. Classification (NCBI taxonomy): domain Eukaryota; kingdom Metazoa; phylum Arthropoda; class Insecta; order Orthoptera; family Acrididae; genus Locusta; species Locusta migratoria. The sequence continues at coordinate 317,412,750 of CM048748.1, read as the reverse complement.
TCCTTGTATTTCAGATGTCAGTCTAATGACACCACTATCAGGTTGTATTACACCAACGAACCCATAGATGGTGCTGATATGTTCATACTACACCAAAGAACTGATGTGCAGCATTGTTTGTTTTTATTTACCTTAATGACAGATGTATTTTCAGAAATTTACATAAATGACAGAATTAAATGCAACCATCCTATCTTTAAGAATACAAACTAGCATCGACTTTTACCTTTATTGAGAGTGCAATTTAAAGATTGTATCTGCAACTAGATTCTCAAAGCACACTCTGCTCTTTTTAACAATTAAAGATGTTTTATCTCTGCTTGATCTTAATTATAATTAGCATCAATTAAAAATTCAGAAATATATGGCCATAGTATCACACTTGGAACAGGTGAATGTTTAATTACAATTGAAAAGAAATCATTGTCATTGCTAATAGGACTGAATCTATTTCTATTAATTGTTTATAATGTAAGTCTTGTCAGCTGTTTCAACTGAAACTAATGTAAAACTTCAGCACACCGCACTAGGTCATTTCAGTTATTACAGCATTAATGCCTCCAGTTGCAGGTTGATGGTATGAAACTGGATTCTTAAACAATCCCCATGGAAATATTCTCAAAGATTGCATTGAAAATAACCTCAGCTGGTATACCATCACACTAGGAACAATGCCACCAGATCTCTTGAGTTGATCCACAGTGCCATGTGTGGGTCAATGCCATAAGAATTATTTGACAGAAAGAAGTATGTGCTTACATCTGTTGACAACTTTACATGCACTGGAATCAATGTGAGAAATAACTTACTATGTGAAGATGTTTCATGCCATGAATACAGCTCATTCCAATGTGAATATTGGCAGATTTGGATGTGTCAATGGTAACCCTTTTCAACCACAGACATTGCCAAAGTGGGTCAGCTTGTGTGCCTTAATGATACATATAGCCATACTGTAGCTGCAACCACAGAGGAAGGGGTATCTGTGGAGAGGCCAGACAAACATGTGGTTCCTGAAGAGGGGCAGCAGTCTTTTTGGTAGTTACAGGGGCGACAGTCAGGATGATTAACTGACCTGACCTTGTAACTTCAGCTATCATGGCTTTGCCTTGCAGGTACTACAAATGGCTTAAAATAAGAGAAAACTACAGTCATTATTTTTCCTTAATCAGGTAAGTAAGTTTGAAGATTTGAAAAGGGAAATGGATAGGTTAAAGTTAGATATGGTTGGTATTAGTGAAGTTCGGTGGCAGGTTGAACAAGATTTCTGGTCAGGCGAATACAGTGTTATAAATACAAAATCAGTTGGTGGTAAGGCAAGAGTAGGTCTGATAATAGATAAGAAAATAGAAATGCAAGTAATTTACTATGAACAGCATAGTGAACCCATTAACATAGCAAAGATAGACACGAAGCCAACACTGACCACAGTAGTAACAGTTTATATGCCAAATAGCTCTACTGATGATAAGGGAAGCAAATAAATGTATGAGGAGGTAAAAGAAATTATTCAGACAATTAAGAGAAATGAAAACTTGATTGTGATGGGGGACTCAAACTCAGTAGTAGGAAAGGGAATAGAAGGAAAAGTAGTGAGTGAATATGTACTTGGAAAAACAAATGAAAGAGGAGATCGCCTGGTAGAATTTTATCACAAACACTTGGTTTAATCATTATGAAAGGAGGAAGTATACAAGCAAGAGAGCAAGAGACATTGAAAGGTACCAGATTGACTTTATAATGGTAAGATATAGTTTTAGAAACCAGGTTTTAAACTGTAAGGCCTATCCAAGGGTAGGTGCAGACTCTGACCATAACTTATTGGTTTTCACCTACAGATTAAAACTTAAGAAACTGGAAAAAGGTGATAAAGTGAGGAGATGGAACCTTGATAAATTGAAGGAACCATACGTTGCTGAGGGTCTCAGAGTGAGCATTAGGCGAGGATTGGCCGGAAAGGGGGAAATTACTACAGTAGAAGAAGAATGGGTAGCTCTGAGAGACAGTGAAGGCTGCAGAGGATCATATAAGCCTAGTAGAAATTCCTGGATAACACAGGAAATACTCAACTTAACTGATGACAGAAGAAAATATAAAATGCAGCAAGAGAAGCAGGCAAAAGGGAGTACAGAAAGCTGAAAATTGAAGTTGACAGGAAGTGCAGACTGGCTAAGCAGGAGTGGCTAGAGAACAAATGTAAGACCAAAGGGCAGGGGAGGAATGGCAACGCTGGTCTGCCCTGATCGCTCTGCCTGCTCACAAGGAAGGAGAGATGACTCTGTGACACACGAGCTCTGTACTGTTGCTGCGGAGAAATGTAATGCAACGTGTGCAGTGCAGCAATTTAGGAATGACAGGATACAGATTTGGTGTGAAGAATACAGTGAGCTCTATGATACACTAAATTTAAAACATACGGTTTTAGTACAATAGCAGACACAGATCACAATCAATTGTAAGCCTATATCATCTCTCTTCCATGAGAACATCATAATTTAGGTGTAATTCATTGTGAGTATAGCACTGTTATAAAGTAAAGAGAATTTGCACATATTCCTCAGAGAGAGTAAGATCAGGAGCATGCACCTGCAATACCTACAAAAAATGCTCAGTGTTACCACTCTGCAGTTATTTCATCCACAGATTCAGTGCCATTTGTTATGATGAGACCTTTTCCTTGGAGTGATTTAAATCGTTTAAATGGCCTGTTAAATTGGCAAGGAATGCTAAGTCACAGTTCCACAGAACAGGCTGATTTTGACTAGGCATGAACAATGCTATTTCATTTCTTAAACAATACCTGCTCAACTAGCGAACATTTACAAAAATAAGGAAGCTCACCATACTGAGTAACATATTCTTCAAGAAAACTTTTAAATTGGCTATGTCTCAGGTCTCATGATCGGCTGGAATTTTTGACTTGCACCACCATATAAGTACCATTTCTGATTATCATAAATTTTGTGCATAGATTCTCTTGATGAAGTATACAGTGAACAGCAGTGAGCTCTTGTGTTGCACTAGAAATATGTTTAATACGATATTTCAACCGTGCTATTAATCCCACATTAACATCTATCATAGACGGAGCCCCATGTGTTACAACAGAAACAAGCTTATTCCAACAAAGGCCAATGTTTTCAACAATTTTTGCAATGCTTGAAAATGTCCGACCCAGTGGTAAGTGCCCTTTGGGATGAAATCTAAAAATTCCTCTGTTATATTCAACCTATCATCGACATTCCGAATGAAAAAAGCTAATTGTGCAGTATCTGATATGTCAATACTCTCATCGACAGCTAAAGAATATTGTCTAAGCACCCAATTCTTCTTGCACATTTGCAGCCATGTCCTGAATATTTCACATAACAGTTTTCCGAGACAAACTCACCTTCTCAAAGTCTTCTACCAAATGTGGACTCATTTCTTCAGCGGCCATCAAAATCACTTCTTTCACAAAGTCACCCTCAGTAAATTCTTGCCTATGTTGTTGTTATGGTCTTCAGTCTGGAGACTGGTTTGATGCAGCTCTCCACCCTACCCTATCCTGAGCAAGCCTTTTCATCTCCTCATAAGAACGACAACCCACATCCATTTGAATCTGCTTACTATACGCGTCTCTGGGTCTCCCTCTGCGATTTTTACCCCACACACTTCCCTCCAATGCTAAATTTACGATTCCCCGATGTCTAAGAATGTGCCCTACCAAGCGATCCCTTCTTTTAGTCAGGGTATGCCAAAAATTCCTTTTCTCACCAATTCTGTTCAGTACCTCTTCATTAGTTATGCGATCTACCCACCTAATCTTCAGCATTCTTCTGTAGCACCACATTTCAAAAGCCTCTATTCTCTTCCTGTCCGCACTGCTTATCGTCCATGTTTCACTCCCGTACAAGGCAACACTCCACACAAATGCCTTCAGAAAAGACCTCCTTACACTTAAATTAATATTCGATGTTAGCAAATTTCTCTTTTTCATAAATGCTTTTCTACCCATTGCCATTCTGCATTTTATATCCTCTGTACTACGACCATCGCATGTTATTTTACTACCCAAGTAACAAAACTCATCTACCACCTTCATTGTTTCCGTTACCTAATCTAATTCCTTCAGCATCGCCTGATTTTCTAAGACCGCAATCCATTATTTTTGTTTTGCTCTTGTTAATGTTCATTTTATACGCTCCTTTCAACACACTGTCCATTCCATTCAACTGCTCTTCCAGGTCCTTTGCTGTCTCTGTCATCAGCAAAACGCAATGTTTTTATTTCTTCCCCCTGAACTTGAATCCCTGTTCCAAATTTTTCCTTGCTTTCCTTCACCGCCTGCTCGATGTACAAATTGAATAACATCGGAGAAAGGCTACAACGCTGTCTTACTCCCTTCCCAACTGATGCTTCCCTTTCATGCCCTTCGAGTCTAATAACTGCGGCCTGGGTCTTGTACAAGTTGTAAATAACTCTCTTTTCCCTATATTTTACACCTGCTGACTTCAGAATTTGAAAGAGTGTATTCCAGTCAACATTGTCAAATGCTTTCTCCAAATCTACAAAAGCTAAAAATGTAGGTTTGCCTTTCCTTAATCTATCTTCTAAGATAAGACGTAAAGTGAGTATTGCCTCCCGGGTTCCTGTGTTCCTCCTGAATCCAAACTGATCTTCCCCGAGGTCAGCTTCTACCAGCTTTTCCATTCTCCTGTAGATAATGCGTGTTAAAATTTTGCAACCATGACTTATCAAACTGATGGTTCTGTAATTTTCACACCTGTCTGCGCCTGATTTCTTTGGAATGGGGATTATTACATTTTTCTTAAAGTCTGAGGGTATTTCGCCTGTCTCATACATCCTACACACCAGTTCAAATAGTTTTGTCATGGCTGGCTCTCCCAGAGACTTTAATAGCTCTGAGGGTATGTCATCTACTCCTGGGGCCTTGTTCCGACCTAGGTCTTTCAAGGCTCTGTCAAATTCATCTCTCAGTATAGTATCTCCTATTTCATCTTGATCTACTTTCTCTTCCCTTCCTACAACATCATCTCCAAGTTCATTTCCTTTGTAGAGCTGCTCTATGTACTCTTTCCACCTTTCAGCTTTCCCTTCTTTGCTGAGAACTGATTTCCCATCTGCGTTCTTGATATTCGTAGAGTTACTTTTCTTGTCCCCAAATGTCTCTTTTATTTTCCTGTAGGCGGTATCTACTTTTCCCCTTCTTATACATTCTTCTACGGATTTGCATTTGGCTTCTAGCCACTCCTGCTTAGCCATTTTGCACTTCCTGACAATCTCATTTTTAGTCGTCTGTACTCCATTTTGCCTGTTTCATTTACTGCATTTTTATATTTTCTCCTTTCATCAATTAAATTTAGTATTTCCTGTGATATCCAAGGATTTTTTGTAGGTCTTGCCTTCCTACCTATTTTATCCTCTGCTGCCTTCACTATTTCATCTCTCAATGCTACCCATTCCTCTTCAACTGTTTTATTTCCCCCTGTTTCTGTCAATTGTTGCCTAAATCTCCCTCTGAAACTCTCCAGAACTTCACTTTCCTTCAATTTATCTAAGTCCCATCTCCTTATTTTCCTACCTTTTTGTAGTTTCTTCAGTTTCAGCCTACAGTTCATAACCAACAAGTTATGGTCAGAGTCTATATCTGCCCCTGGGTATGTCTTGCGGTTTATAACCTGGTTCCGGAATCTATGTCTTACCATTATAAAATCTATCTGATACCTTCCGGTGTCTCCTGGTCTCTTCCACGTATACAACCTTCTTTTGTGATTCTTAAACCACGTGTTTGTTACGATTAAATCATGTTCCGTGCAAAATTCTACCAGGTGACTTCCTCTTTCATTCCTCCTGCCCAGTCCATATTCACCTACTATTTTTCCTTCTCTTCCTTTTCCTACTACCGAATTCCAGCCCCCCCATCACAATTAAGTTTTCCTCTTCCTTAACTGTCTGAATAATTTCCTTTAGCTCCTCATATATTTCTTCGATCTCCTCATCATCGGCAAAGCTAGTTGGCATATAAACCTGTACTACTGTTGTCGGTGTTGGCTTCGTATCTATCTTGACAATGATAATGTGATCACTGTGCTGCTCATAGTAGTTTACCCGCATTCCTATTTTCTTATTCATTATCAGTCCTACTCCTGTAATACCCCCAACTGATTTTGTATTTATAATCCTGTACTCACCTGACCAGAAATCCTGTTCATCCTGCCACCGAACTTCACTAATCCCCACTATATCTAACTTCAACCTATCAATTTCCCTTTTTAAATTTTCTAATTTTCCTACCCGATTAAGGGATCTAACATTCCACGCTCCGATCCGTAGAATGCCAGTATTGTCTTTCCTGATGACAACATCCTCCTGAGTAGTCCCCGCCCGGAGATCCGAATGGGGGACTATTTTACCTCCGGAATATTTTACCCGAGAGGATGCCATCATCATATGTTCATACCGTAGAGCTGCATGTCCTCGGGAAAAGTAATGGCTGTAGTTTCCCCTTGCTTTCAGCCGTTCGCAGTAGCTGTGTGGTAAAGCCACATTAGCTGATGTTACAAGGCCAGATCAGTCAATCATCCAGACTGTTGCCCCTGTAACTACTGAAAAGGCTGCTGCCCCTCTTCAGGAACCATACGTTTGTCTGACCTCTCCACAGATACCCCTCCGCTGTGGTTGCACCTACGGTACGGCTATCTGCATCGTTGAGGCACGCAAGCCACCCCACCTCGGCAATGTCTGTGGTTCATGGGGGTGGTCTTGCCTATATATAGAGCAATTCTGTAGGTCAGACAGACAGCCGCTTCACTTCTTTGATAGTCTTCTACATGAGCATGTTCCTTTCATTCAGATATTAAGGTGTCTGGTTCTTCTCCTTGATATTTACCATACTCATTTGCGTGGCACAGGTAATAATGAAGCTGTAATATTTTTATGTATATATAGTTTGCACTTCTCTGTTACACACCTTCACCATATTGCACAGAAAGAAACATATTTTCCCACACAGACAGAAAAACCGATTGCTCCATTTTGCTTGTACTCACCATGTTATTGTGGTCAATAGCAGTATTGCTGACTGAGCCCTCCAGCTCTGTACTCACAGCCCCATTTATCTAGGCAACATTGTGCATATAGCACGGACTGAGAGGCTCGCTCTTCCTGCTCACACGTCACACCGCCTGAAGTTGTCTTCCTCTGCCATAGAGGAATGTATATCTAGGGGAAAGATAAAAATATAGATATGGCCTACAGAAAAATAAAAGAGATGTTTTGAGAGAAGAAAAGTAGCTACATGAATATCAAGAGCTCAGATGGAAAACCAATATGAAGCAAAGAAGGGAAATTTGAAAAATGGAAGGAATATACAGAGCCTATACAAAGGAAATGAACTTGAAGGCAGTATTCTAGAAATAAAGGAGGAAGTAGAGGGAGATGAGATAGGAGATAAGATACTGTGAGAAGAATTTGACACAGCATTGACAACGAAGCCCCTGGTATGGCAAGATGCATGAGATAAGGAACATACCGTCTGACTTCAAGAAAAATATAGTAATACCAATTCCACAGAAAGCAAGTGAAGACAAGTGTGAAAATTACAGAACTATCAGTTTTATAATTTATGGTTACAAAATACCAACACTAATTATTTACAGATGAATGGGAAAAATTAAGGATTTCAACTTGTAGATGATCAGTTTGGATTTAGTAGAAATGTAGGAACACAGGAGGCAATACTTACATTAAGACTTATCTTAGAAGATAAGTTAAGGAAAGGGAAACCTACATTTTTAGCATTTGTAGATCTGGAGAAAGCTTTTGTCAATGTTGATTGGAATACAATTTTTAAAATTCTGATGCTAGGAGAGGTTCATAGAAGGGCAGCACGTTTTGTTCTATTACATTACAGGGGGAAACCATCATGGAAATTTGCTCGATTTGAGGCAGAAATTATTAAAAGAACATTATTCAATGTGGCAATATCTATTTGCGAAATTTCAATCACCAACTTTTACTTCTGAATGTGAAAATAGTTTGCTAGCACTCACCTAAATAGGGATACATGACCATCCCAATAAAATAAGAGGTATCAGATCGAAAATGGAATGATTTAGGTGTTCTTTCTTCCTGCGCACTATTAGACAATAAAACGGTAGAGAAAGATTGTGAAAGTGGTTAATGAACCCTCTGCCAGGCACTTAAAAGTGATTTGCAAAGTTTATATGTAGATGTAGAGCAAAGAGTTATATTCAACTTGTGCATGAACCAGACAAGAGTTATTAGAGTTGAAGGGCATGAAAGGGATGCAGTTGTTTAATCTGTACATAGAGCAAACAGTGAAGGAATGCAAGAGGAAATCTGGAGAAGGAATTCAAGTTCAGGGAGAAGAAATAAAAACTTTGTGATTTGCCAATGTCATAGTAATTCTGTCAGAGACAGCAAAGGACCTGGAAGAGCAGTTGAACGGGATGAACAGTGTCTTGAAAGGAGGGTATAAGATGAACATTAGTAAGAGTAAAACAAAGGTAATGCATCCACCGTAAGAAAATCAGGCAATGCTGATGGTATTAGATTTGTTTGTGAGACAATGAAAGTAGAGGACGAGTTTTGTTATTTGGATAGCGAAATAACTTCTGAAAATAAAGAAGATACAAAATGCAGAAAGACTGTTGGAAGAAAAACTCTAAAGAAACCAAATTTGTTGACATTCATTCAACATTAATTTAAATGTTAGAAAGCCCTTTGTCTGGAGTGTAGCATTGTATGGGTGTGAAACATGGATGCTATGGAGTTCAGACAAAATAGTGATACAAGTTTTTGAAATGCGGAGTGACAGACAAATATTAATGAGGAGGTACTTAACAGAACTGATGAGAAAAGTAATTTCTGGCAAATCCTGAGTAAGAGAAGGGATAGGTTGCTGGGAGTCTGGGACACATTTTAAGGCATCAAGGAATTGTCAACTTAGCATTAGAAAGAAGTGTATGGGGCAATGAGATATTGTTAACAAAGCATAGTGGTGACAAAATGTATTGGTACGGCATGGTGAGGATCCCCAACTGTTTGAATAAATTCCTGTAAGAGGCTGTAGGATGTACCATATTCATAATTATGAAGACCACATTTTTAAAATAAAGATTCTATTTGTTAGTGGCTGGTTACCCCAGAGTATGGTTACATGCACCATAAGTGAATGGAAATATTGCCGTGGGAGGCCACGTACACCGACTGCCAGCATGGCGCAGGAGATAGCATCACTGACTGTGGTGCTGAAGTTCGCCGGTTCAATCCCGCCCAGTGGCAAAAATTTATTTCTTTGTAATTAACAATTCCAGAATATTCTACATCTTTCTTATGTTCACTTGTAATTTCTGCTTGTTTCTTATGTTAACTGTTCTTCTAATTTCTGATACATTCTGTCTGTGTATAAATAGCAGAGCACTCAGCCCAGGAGGCAGTTAGTGCTGCTTGTACGTTAAGTTCATAATTAGCCAGCTTTCAGTATAAGAGCTGTGTTCAGTTGCCTTCGAAGTCAAGCCTGCTTCCATTTCAATGCGACAATATCCTAAGAGTGCAGCTTTGACTTTTTCCATGTCACAAATAGATGTAATTGAGCAAATAGCAAATGCTGCTGAATTCAGTGTTTTACATATGTCTGTGATGTGAACTGACCAGTTAATATTGTTACAATATGTAAACCCAGGATCTGTTCATAGAATCAGTAACAGAAACAATACTACTACTACTACTACTACCGCTAATAATAGTAATATTCATAAAGATTTAAAGTCAGGTGTCTACTGTTTAAGAAGGTATACTTTCAATAACTTGGAGTCAGTCATAAAAAGCTTAGCTACCATTAAAGTTCAGTTTAAGAGCCACACGGGAGTAGCTGGGTGCTCTAAGTCTCCTTGCTGCATAGTGTGCAGTTGCTCCCCATCAGAGGTTCAATTCCTCTCTTGGGAACGTGTGTGCGTGTGTTTGTGTGTTGTCCTTAGCATAAGTTAGTTGAAGTAGTCTGTAAGTCTGTGGACTGATGCAGATTTTAAAAAAATTTAATGAGTGTTTTTTTTTCCCCTGTTTAAGAGAAGCTTGAAAGACTTACTGGTGGACATATTGTGCATCACTAATGAAATTAATTATGGATGTCTTTTTTTATATGTATTGCATGCCCATGAAGACTGTATCATTTAGGAACTGTGGAGGAAACATTAACACCTTCCTTTATATCAATTAGTACTATCATTATTCTTTTATGACATGTTCTACATCCTTGAGGATCTCCTCTATTTGGATGTAAAACTCATCTAATCTGATCTTGAGACAATTCTATAAGCAAAAGACTACCACAACTACAGAGTATATTAAGAAAAAACAAATTTTTGGAATGGAATGTGAAGATGAACAGTAATGAAATATAGTGAAGAATTAAAACATGAACCGCAAACATTGCTGAGATGGTGTGGCTTGCGTGCCTCAATGATACAGATATCCATGCCATAGATGCAACCACAGTGAAGGGATATTTGTGGAGAGGCCCTGCAAACGTGTGGTTCCTGGAGGGAGGCGGCAGCCTTTTCGGTAATTACATGGGCAACAATTTGGCTGATTGACTGAACTGAGCTTGTAACATCAGCTAATGTGGCTTAGCGTACAGCTACTGCTTAAGGCTGAAAGCAAGGGGAAATTACAGTCGTTATTTTTCCTGAGGACATGCATCTTTACTGTATGTATATGTGATGTTGGTGTCTTCCAGCCGGCCGAAGTGGCTGAGGGGACTGAGGCGCTCCAGTAACGGTCTGCATGGCCACTACGGTGGGGGGTTCGAATCCCCCCTCGGACATGGATATTTGTGCCATCCTTAGGATTAGCTAGTTCATAAGTAGTTTGTAAGTTTAGGGACTGATGACCCCGTAGTTAAGTCCCATAAGCTATAAAAATATTTGAACATTTTTGGTGTCTTCCAAGTGTAAAATATTCTGCAGATAAAATAGTTCCTCAGGCATATTTCAGAGTGGAGATGTCGTCATTAAGAAAAACAGACATTCTACAGATTGGATTGTGAAATGCTCTGTCCATTAATTGGATAGGTTTTGAAAAGAGAAATGAGTAGGTTGAAGTTAGAGTGAGAATTAGTGAAGTTTGGTGGTAGGATGAATAGGATTTCTGGTCAGATGAGTACAGGGTTATACAGGGTTATAAATACAAAATCAGTTGGGGTTATGCAGGAGTAGGTCACATAAAGAATAAGAATATAGTTATGTTGGTAAATTACTATGAACAGCATAGTGAACATATTATCATAGCAAAGATAGGCATGAAGCTAACACCAACCACTTAGTACAAGTTTATTTAACCAACTAGCTCTACCAATGATGAGGAGATCGAAAAAATGTATGATGGGATAAAAGGTGTCATTCAGCTAATCAAAGGAGAGGAAAACTTGATTGTGATGAGAGAATGGAACTCAGTAGTAGGAAAAGAAAGAGGAGAAAGAAATAGTAGGTGAATATGGAATGGTTGAAAGGAATGAAAGATGAGGTCACCTGGTACAATTTTGCCAAGAGCACAATTTAATCATAACAAACACTTGGTGAAAGCACCATGCAAGAAGGTGTAAACATCGAAGAGACCACTAGACACCCAAGGTACAAAATTGACTTCATAGTGATAAGACATCAATTTTGACCAGGTTTTAAACTGTAAGTCATACCCATTGACAGATATAGACTCTGAGCATAACTTACTGGTTATGAACTGTAGATTAAAACTCAAGAAAATGAAAAAAGAAAAGTAAGGAGATGGATCTAGGAACCAGAAGTTGTTGAGAGTTTCAAAGGGAGCATTAGTTAAGAATTGATTGAAATGGGGGAAAGTAATACAGTAGAAGAAGAATGGGTAGCTCTGTCACACACAATAATAAAGGCTGCAGAGGATCATACAGGTAGAAGGACAAAGCCCAAGAGAAATATTTGGATAACACAGGAGAAACGAAATTAATAGATGAAATTAGAAATTATAAAAATGCAGCAAGTGAAACAGGCAACAGGGAGTACAGTCAGCTGAGAAATTGGATTGACAGAAAGTGCAGACTGTTGAAGCAGGTGTGGCTTTGCGATAAATGCAAGGCCAGAAAAGAATGTATAACTAGAAGAAAGACAGATACCACCTTTGGGAAAATAAAAGAGATGTTAGTAGACAAGAAAAGCAGCTGCACAAGAACTCAGATGGAAAACTAGTAATAAGCAAAGAAGGAAAAGCTGAAAGGTGGAAGGAATATATTGAGGGCCTATAAAAGGGGAAATAACTTGAAGACAATCTTGTTGAAAAAGAACGCGAGAAGAATTTGACAGAGCACTCAAAGATTTGAGTCAAATCTGGGCCCCTGGAGTAGAATATATTCCCTCTCCACTGCTTGCATAATTAAGAGAGTCAGTCATGAAGACACTGTTCAGCTTTGTGTGCAGAAATATCCTCCAACTTCAAGAAGGAAATAATTCCAATACCAAAGATAGCGAGATCAGGCAAGTGTGAAACTTACATAACTACCAATTTAATAAGTCATGGTTGCATAATATTAACACCAACTATTTACATACAAAGGAAAAACTGGTAGAATTCAACTGGAGAAGATCAGTGTGGAGTTAAAAGAAATGTAGAAACACGTAGGCAATACTCATGACTTATCTTAAATATTAGGTTAAGGAAAGATTTTGTATATTTGAAGAAAGCTCTTGACAGTGTTGACTGGAATATATAATTCTGAAGGCAGCAGGGGTAAATTGGAGAGAACAAAAAGTAATATACAACTTGTACAAAAAACAGACAGCAGTTATGAAAGACATACAGTGGTTTGGAACGTCCTAAGACAAGGTTGTAGCCTTTTACAAATGTTATTCAATCTGCACAATGAGCAAGCTGTGAAGGAATACACTACAATAACTGCTGTCTGGTTTTGTGCAAGTTGTAAATAACTTTCTGTTCCCTATATGGCTTTTTTTTTGGGGGGGGGGGGGGGGAGGGAAGAGATTTGTCTCGGATGGATGGGGGCCACGGGTGGGTGCTGCAGCCTGGCAGCCTCCGCCTCCTGGATACGCCACTGCCCTACATTGAAATTTCAACAGTATAATAAGTGGAAAGGAAATTACGGTATATCTAAAAAAATAAAAACATTTTCGAATAGGTTAGTACTTAATGTATGTTAAATGTCGTAATTACTCACCAATATAAAATAGTATTTTTTATCGATGTGCAGCAGCAACTTTTATTTCGCGACTGAGTGCTATTTTCCCTTCTCAAATTTAAAATGGGTAATTGGCACATTTCACGTGAAATGAGACAAGTGGTTATTTTTAGAAAATCGCCAAAGTAAAGAGTTAGGCATGTGAATACAGTAACAAAATATAATTACACAGATTTTTTTCTGTAAATGTCGATGTGTTACATTGTACTTCTCAATTTTGTCACGCCTGTTACACAGTTTTTGCTTAAAATATGTTTTCATCAATTGCAAAAAATGAATATTTGGACTTAATAATATAATTAAATTTTATATATTAAAATATGCAATTTTGATTGGGATATTTTAAGATTATTTCAATGTCAATTTCTGACAGTCCATGTTTCACACCTGTGACTATGGAATCATCCGTTTACATCTCATCGCTGATGATATCCACATATGTCTCCGACACTGTGGTCACTGTCGCAGTTGAGGTCATTGCATTTGAAGTTACACAGTTTCTACGGCAAGCTGTGTTTTGTCACTTGTCCACATATTATTCATGTGGGGAAAATACCCTTTCTGTAACAGAATTATTTCCGCAAAGGACTAGCTTAAGCACATTTGAGAATGGCACATGACTCTGATGAGAAATAATATTAAACCATATTTGACCTGGAAAAGTGGTGTTAGCAGTCCATTCACTGATTTTCTCACTGGTATAGTTTGTGATAAGTACCTTAAGTCTAACGAACCTTTTGTCAAACAGTTTCCTATCATAATTAAAACTAATAATAAAATAGACTGATACAGGTGAGATAAATTTTTAAATAGTAACATGATTCTTAAATAGGTGTACCGAATCACCTATGAAAAAATTCGGGACAGACACACAAAAATCGTGACTATTCCGAAAAAATCGGTACGGTTGGTCAGCTTAGTTAATACACACAAACAATACTAATCAATGAAAATAACTAAGAGGATCAATCGAAGTAATCGTTTAAAATAAGCGGTTTATCATAAATATCTATTACAGTTGCCTGTAGAATATTCTAAAATTTCGCTGGATGAAAAATATTCAACATGTGTTTTCTAGTTTGTTTTTAATTTCAGTAACCAAAAAATTGAATCATATAGGGCTGGTCTCGGGCCCCCTTCAGCACCGGGCCCTGGACCCATGGGTCCACCCGGCTCCACCCTTGTGGGAGCCATGCCTATTAGTTACTGTTTAATTTTATTGTGGTTAGTGGGTTATGTCAGCTGAAGAAGAAGATGGCCCGTCAGCGCCTAAAAATTGCGCTCAGTAAGGTGTGAACTTACAAAAAGTGGAAAAAAAAATAAAAAACGGGGAAAAAGGTAAAACTTTTCGACGCTTGTCGCTGGGCTCCACTGCTTATGTGGCAACAGATGAACACTGAAGTGTAGAATTGCATTAATATTTTTCACGAACACTACGGAGTGTTATTGCTGCTCGTTTCACTCGCAAGAAAATTAATACTGTACATGCTCTATGGTTGACAGGTGCTTGTATGCACACTAATCTATTCAAAATAAATAAATTCGTTTTAACTGAAGCTGTCAAGACGAAACATTTATCGGTCATCTGAGTTGCCGCCATGAACCACATTAACCATTGGTGCCAACGTAAGCACTGGAGCCCGGCGAGAAGCGTCGTACAATAACCAAATAACGCAAGTCATCAGCTCAAAGGTATGATTACAGTAACTGAACCAATGTTTTCTCTACTGTGCAGTCTAATAAAGCTACAACAGCAGAATATTCGGCTAGCTCTCTCAGCAGTGGAACATAGTTTTAGCTTTCACTCTATGGAACACACTATGAAAATATCCCATTCTGTTTTCCCCGATTCAAAAATTGTTTTAGATGTAAAGATGCAACGAACTAAAATTACCAATGTTGTGAAAAACGTCTTAGCAAAAGTGTGCAAAATGCAACAAGGCAACATTTACAATCAAAATTTTTTTCCATCTTCGTAGAAGAAAGCACAGATATCTCTGGGGAAAAACAGTTGTCTATTTTCGCTAGGTACATTAATGATGGTGAAACTACTGCTGCATTGCTTGGCATGATTAAAATAGGTTCCCATTCAGAAAGTCTTTTCAGAAGTCTTGAAAATACGTTATATGACAACGGGTTTTAACTAAATCAAGTAACTGGATACCATAATGTAGTGATAACGCCAATGTAATGATTGGAAAATATATGTCTCTAAACAGAAATCCAGAAACTATATTTTTTCTTGTATATGCCATACAGCACACTTAATTGCAAGCTCTGCTGTTGATGAATTGCCAAAAAATGTAGAGACACTCCTTCACTTAATTTTCACCTACTTTTCGGGGAGTCCAAATTAAAAATGTTCAAATGTTTGTAAATCTAAAGATAAAATAACATTCTTGTTCGCAAAATTTTACAAATTAATATTACTGGTAACCGATTTCGATCTAAGATTAGATCATCTTCAGTCCTCTCGCTGTAGATGTTCAGGCGGTGGGCGTGCGGCCTGAACATCTACAGCGAGAGGTCTGAAGATGATCTAATCTTAGATCGAAACCGGTTACCTGTAATAATGAATTGTAAAATTTTACGAACTAGACTGTTATTTTTATCTTTAAATAATTATAAGTTCGTTTTTTTTTCAAATAAGGAAACCATGTTTTCCAAACTGATTAGTTTGTAAATCTATCGGACAAAACTGCGTGGTCATCAGTCTGTAGCTTACAAACTACTTAAACTAAGGTAAACTAACCTGAGGACAACACACACACCCATGCCCCAGGGAGGACTCGAATCTCTGACGGCGAGAAATCGTGCGCTCTGAAGCGAGGCTCTTTAAACCGCTCGGCTACTCTATCGCGGCTCGGGGAGTCCAAAGAGGCAGGCCATTTTGGAGGAACTATAAGAATGCATGAGAGTAGCTAAATGTAAAATGATCAGTCCAAGTAGGATAAGATAGCTGGCTCTTTGGCACTGCATTGACAAAATTCTGAAGCAGAGGCCAATTCTATGGAACTTGTATTCAAAAGCAGTAATACGAGGACAAGAACACTGTTGCCCAGACGATACACCTGTACAATGATTTGGATAATTTATTCATAAAACATACTTCTTTACCAGTTTTCAGTACACTTAATGTAGTGTTCCAATCTGATAAAGTACTAATTACAATGTTGGTATCGCAATGTGAACAATTTCTGCAGCTTATTCATAGTAAATTCCCGAAGCCTTCCGAAAAACAAAGCGAAAAGCTTTTCAAATGCAATCCCAAGCTCCCTTCATATTTGTTGGATATTGAGGATGTACATCTAGGCCATGAAGTTGACGGTATCATTTGTGAAATTTCAAAGAGTGCAAAGTACAAAAATGAAGATATTTTGACATTTAGAATCCATTGCTTGAGATTTTATCAGGATGCTTACCAACAAGCTTTAAGTTGTTTTTCAAAAGAAGACAATGTCATACACAAATAATTTATGTTATTTGAACCTCCAGACGCACTGAACTGTACATCAGATGCCAATACTCCAAGAACTGTGCCCAAATTTTTGATAAACATAAAATGCATTTTTAAAAACTATCAGCTGTTTATTAAAAACTGTTCTTACGTTTTATGTTAAGTTTGACTGATAGGTTTTATCTAAGATGACTACTGTAATTTTTACACTTTTAGTTAGGCCTATACTGACTCCTGTTTGTCTCAGTTGGATGTATTTTATTTGATGCATTTTACCATTATGTTTTAACACCTTTTTATCCTTGAAGATGGTCTATGACCGAAACTGGTAGATGTATAAGGTTTTGAATAAAGAGCTGGTGGTTTTTAAAAATGCGTTTTATGAAATATATTACGGCTGTTGACATTCGCCTTACCGAAGCATTTTGAGGAACAGGTTTAAAGCAAAATTCAATGAAGCATGTCTGTTAGACCAATGGGAAAATCTGCCTCATTACTTTACAGAAAGTGAAAAGGCAAACCTCTTAAAGTTATCTACTGTACAGTTTTGGGACAACGTGTCACAGTGCAAGAATTTTAGTGACATTAAACAGTTTCAAAATAGCCAATAGGTATCTTTGCTAACAGTGTGATTTGTTTGCCACATTCCAATACTGCAGTTGAAAGAACTTTTTCAACTGTAACAGATATTAAGACCAAAAAACGAATCAGAATTGTTACAGACACTTTAGAAGCATTATTGAGAGTGAAACACAGCATGAAGAATCAAGGAAAACATTGTTAGATTATGTCATTCTGAAAGACATGTACACACTCTTCACTTTTTTTTCACTTTTTGTAAGTTCCCACCTTACTGAGCGCAATTTTTAGGCGTTGACGGGCCATCTTCATCTTCAGCTGACATAACCCACTAACCACAAGAAAATTAAACAGTAACTAATAGGCATGGCCCCCACAAGGTTGGAGCCGGGTGGACCCATGGGTCCAGGGCCCGGTTGCTGAAGGGGGCCGATCCCAGCCCTAAATGATTCAATTTTTTGGTTACTGAAATTAAAAACAAACTAGAAAACACATGTTGAATATTTTTCATCCAGCGAAATTTTAGAATATTTAAATGGCAATTGTAATAGATATTTATGATAAACCGCTTATTTTAAACGATTATTTCGATTGATCCTCTTAGTTATTGTCATTGATTACTGCATGTGTGTATTAACTAAGGTGACCAACCGTACCGATTTTTTCGGAACAGTCACGATTTTTGTGTGTCTGTCCCGAATTTTTTCAAAGGTAATTCGGTACACCTATTTGTCCCGGATTTAACAATCATGTTACTATTTTAAAATTTATCTCACCTGTATCAGTCTATTTTATTATTAGTTGTGATTATGATAGGAAACTGTTTGACAAAAGGTTCGTTAGACTTAAGGTACTTATCACAAACTATACCAGTGAGAAAATCAGTGAATGGACTGCTAACACAACTTTTCCAGGTCAAATATGGTTTAATATTATTTCTCATCAGAGTCATGTGCCATTCTCAAATGTGCTTAAGCTAGTCCTTTGCGGAAATAATGCTGTTACAGAAAGGGTATTTTCCCCACATGAATAATACGTGGATAAGTGACAAAACACAGCTTGCCGTAGAAACCGTGAAATAAATATTAGTAACTTGAGTTAATTATTATGAAACTTCTGTTGAATTTTTTCACATGCTGTTGAAAAATACAGACTTGCTGAAGAAAATTCATTATGCTGTTAAATACAGTTGGTCTGATCGCATTCTTTCATCATGTAAAGTGTGAACTAATTTACTTTTTGTAACAACTTAAATTGAAATTTTGTAATTGTTACTTTCACTAAAATCTTCTGCTAATATAATGAAATTATATATAAAAATTACAAAATTTGTAATGTGTCCCTAATTTGGATCTAGAAACGTGGTTATGTCCCTTAGTATTAACACAGTAGGCAATGTTTTCGCCTTGTGAAGTACACTCGCGAAATTTGTAACAACCTCAAGAGAAGGCATATCCCCTCCACCTGGACAGGAGGCGGCGGAGCCGTGCTGGTCACGTGACTGGTCTGCAGAGAAACGCGCGCTTGATCAAAAGAAAAGATAAAAACACAGTCTAACATATATACATTCGTGCAGACTGTGAGTCCACGCCCGACTACTGTAGAATACTGTGTATGAAATAAAACCACTGTGGCTCCTTATTGTTTCAATGTGCGACAACGATGCCATACATTCCAGCACTGATTGCCGCAGGGCAGCTGTCGATGCGGTCGTGTATGGATGAGTTATGTCTGAGTGATTGATTGTGTGAACGAGTGTGATCTTTTCCGACGAAGGCTATGGTCGAAAATTTACAAGTTGTATGAATGTGAATATGAGTTTGTTGGCAGCTGGTCGATCATCTTTATGAGTTGCTAGCTATCCAATCTGGACCATCCATTGTTAAAAATCAATAGTTACTTATGAGGGTTACAGTGAATTATCTTTCACAATCTGACCGTATAAGCAATGAAACTGCATGGGGCCAATTTGACCCCAGACGTTCTTATACGTAGTAGCTTGCATGCAGTCCTTCTAGTATTAAATGCCAAGTAGACTAGATAGCAACTATAAAAACATGATATAATTAGTTCCTTTGCCCATTTTACTCTGGTTGTCATACCACTTAGGGATTCGATCGTAAGTTATGCCGTTGGCGTAGCTGTTTGACGTCACTTATGGCGTGGCTTGAAGAGGAATTGACAGATCAGCTTTCGGTGTACTGTAGTGATAAATTTTTTTTCTTTTCGCCAAATTCCTGCGTTGATGAGTTTTCACGCGTATACAGCAATTCCGCCTTACGAGACGCAGTCTGCCAGAAGTACGAACAAGTGTTTTGTTAAGCTAAACTAGGGCTGACTGTGGCCCAGTGCTGTAGCCAGTGGGTGGAGGACGAAGGGAATCAATTCGCCTCCGAAAAGCCTCACTATTCACTTGATTCCAGAATTCAAAAGTATGCTCAAGTTCCTCCTTCGAGATTTGTATTGAATAAAATTTAATATTGTCTCTGTTGAAATACATCTGCGCCTTTAGTTCAGCTTATGTTGTAAGGTTTCACAAGTTAGAATGTACGTCATAATTGGCTGATCTCCTCCCCTCCCCCCCCCCCCCCCTTCTGAAACCAAATTCTGACTACGAGCCTGCTGTGGCCATTGTAAGTAATGTCATAAATTTAAGTAAAATAATTTTATAAATCAAGCTTACCGTATCACGTTTATACATTGTTATACCAGATTAAAATACATTTTAAAAAGAGCATGATTAACATATACACTTGCAGTTACGAACTACAGCACACAACAGTAGGTACAGGGCCCGCAATCGAATGTGGGGGCCATGCTAATAGGAGAAATGAAACGAGGCAATGCACATTCAAGTGAAGACACGACAAACAGTAGGTATGATGAGTTAGCGCTAAAATTGCCTGGCAAACCGCCTCTCTACTGCATATGCGCGCCTCCCAATCGCCACAACTGTTTCTGATGTTTCGTGGTTTGGCCACCTTTATTTCTAGTTGACACTTGTTCTCTCGTTGAGTGTCAACCTCATCAAGACGCTTTAATAAACATTCTCCTTTCTTTGTCATAAAAAACCTGTGAAAAATCGTGACCAGTTGTTTTATTTAGAACACCAGCTTAATTTTACAATTGCCTACACAGGCCTAAGGGCATTGTTGATTCGCGGGAATTTTGTTAGATCGGGTGATAGTATACGATATGTAATGACATTTGCGGAATACCTGAATGCGTGCAATAGGAGGTCGTTGTTTCGTTAGTCTCTATGATAACTTTTTTTGTACTCGTTGAGTATTTGCATTTTATTATGGATGATGGAATTGTTACTTCTACGGATCTTGTTTTTGATGGGAAAATTATTACGAAAGCGTTGTTTCAAGCACTATAAACATTTACTTTTAATAAATTTATTTAAGGAAAGAAATCAACAAAACTGTAGCCACGCACACCGCAAACAATATATCATAAACAGTGAAAGAGATTAAACAAATATCAGAGAGATTAATATTTATATATATACACAAAGATTGCATAGAATTGTAGAATTGCTATTTCTTCACTCCGCCTCAATTCTACGTAACACTAATTTACAATTTTATACATTCTCAATCCTTTGGACATTTTTTAAAATTTTCTTTGCACAGTGGTTTTGGTAATTTGGTAGAACAATGCAAACGATATAATTATAACGAAGGTGCGACTGTGACGGATCGATATATGAAGCAATGCACCAACGAAGGGAAACATATGAGTTTAACGACGTTCAAAAGAGCAATTCACGATATACGAAATGTACGTTTTACGAGGATAATTAATTTACTGACCCGACAAGGGTACATCAATACATGTCAACCACAAAGCAGGAACAGCATAAATTATTTATTGTATCGAACAAGGGAATGTTATGATTTTTACGAACATGTCATGATTTTAAAGGATGTGGTTAGGCAGGAACCTAAAAGTACAGCTTAAAATGTTGGGAGTGAACAAGCAACGCTGATACTGGGATAATCATGTTCGCTGCCTAACCACATCCTTTAAAATCAGGGCATTCGTAAAAATCATAACGTTCACTTGTTCACTCGCAACAATTTAAGCTGTACTTTTAGGTTCGTGCTTAACCACATCCTTTACAATCATGGCATATTCCATGTAACTAGGCTTGGGCATTCGCTTATTCGATATCTGTCATTCCGATCCGCACCTTTGATATATATCGTTTGTAAGTGTGGTTGTAAAAATGTCAGCTAACTGATCTTCTGTAGGAATATATTTGACATCTATTATCCTTGTCAAACATAAGTCTCTAACAAATGCATATTTAACATCTATGTGTTTTAGTCTTTTATATTCCCATTTATAAAGAGACGAAATACAAGACTGTCTTTATAAATTACTAGTTTTTCATTTTTTCAAAATTTTTAAATTTTGGAACAACTCAAACCACAAATATTCTGCAACACAAGTGAAACAAATTCAGCTTCTGTAGATGACAACGCGGTAATTTGGTAGAACGGTTGAAAATCGAATCCGGAACGCTATATATCGATCGAACTGCCAGATCGATGTATTTAAGAATGGACGGACGCGCGATGTATAAAAACATTTGAGGGGTCCTGACATGTTTTTTCAGTACGCTATGTTAAGATAGTGCATGTTTTGTGATGAGTAGATTATCGTGGCTTACTACAGCAGCTATCGGAAGGAAACCATACATCACTTGTCAACAAGGTGAGTTATTTATAAATGATATTTATTCTGAAGTAAGTAGTGTTTCACATTTCTCGATGTAAGTGTTGTATATCACGCGTCTGCCCATTCTTCTTCTTCTTCTTTTTTTCCTATGAATTGTTCCATTGATGATTACAGTTCATTTGCTGAGCGGACAAGGGTACATCGAGAACCTGTCAACCGTAGAGCAGGAACAGCATTAATTATTTACTTCATAGTCGCCACGACAAATTAATCCCGACACTACGCCGCGACAAGAACTGTAAAATTTTACGGGATTAATTTTGGTGCCCACCATGAACTAAATAATTAATGCTGTTCCTGCTCTATGGTTGACAGGTTCTTGATGTACCATTGTCCGCTCAATAAATTAACTGTAATCATCACCGGAATAATTCACAACGAAACATGGCTGCCGCTCGAACTGTAAGATCGATCTGGCAGCTAGATCGATGTATAGCGTTCCTAAATAGAGCCCCAAGCGTTCTACCAAATTACCGACAATGATACAGTACTTTGTTTTTTAGCCCCCCCCCCCCCCCCCCCCCCCCCCCCCCAATTTATGGTGTTACCAACAGCTTGATGGAAAAACATGTTCTTGATTTTCTGTCTGAACTATTTGCCCAATCAGCATCAGCATAAGCTCTTACAGACCCATTGTTTCCCTCATTTTTGTAATGCAGCCCATAGTTTACTGTGCCTTGTATGTAACGCAGTATTGTTTTTAAACCTTTCCAATGTGATTCTTTTGGATCACTTTGATAACGACTGAAGTAATTAAAAGCATACCTTAAATCAGGCCGTGTTGTTTCAGTTACATAAAGAAAACACCCTATTAATTCCCTATAAGGTACTTTCTCAGGTAGTCTTTCATCGTCCTCAACTTCCCTGTAATTCAGTTCCATAGGAGTGTTAATTGACCTGTAGTCATTCATACTAAACGTCTTCAATGGATTTTCCAAGTAAGTTTTCTGACTCATGATTATTCCCTCTTATCTCTCTTAATTCCCAAGAACATTTTTAAATCCCCCAAATCTTTCATCTTAAATTTACCTTTTAAAGCTAATTTGAATTCTTCAAGTTTGTTTATGACATTTTCTAGTGTATGTCATCAACATACAATAAAACATAAATGTTAATGTTTGAGTTCCTGAAAGTATATAGACATCCATTAGCATTGCTTTGAACAATTCAAGACCTTGAAGCTTGTTTCAAACCATAAATTGCTTTGTTTAGCATACCTACAGTACCTGGTTTTTCATTAAATTCTGCGAGTATATTTACGAAAATTTCTTCATTTGAGTTTCTATGAAGAAAAGCACTTTTTTTACATCAATATGATTAGCAATCAATTTTTCACTATTCATAACAGCAAATAATGTTCTTAAAGTAGTCTGACCTCACTACAGGAGCATATGTTTCATTATAATCAAACCCTTTTTTTTTTAAAATACAACCACGAGCAACTAGTCTAGCTTTATGGCTACTAATGTTGCCTACATCATTACGTTTCACTTTAAAACCCACTTAGTGTCAATAGCCTTCTTGTTTCCAGGTAATTCACATACTGTCCTGGTCTTGTTTTCATTTATTACTCGCATCTCTTCTGCTACAGCATGAAGCCATTCTTCTTTATCCGATCTGCTGTAGATGTCACTGAAAGTCTCTAGAACATCCTCGACGTACATTTCTGCATTTAGAGCTAGTACAGCATAATCTTCCATCCATGCTAGCCGCTTTTTTCTCTTACACTTCTGCGGATTTCGGGATGTTTCACCTCTTCAGTTTGATTTTCATTTGATGTGGAGTCATTTTCAGGAGATTTCACATCTTCAGTTTTATTTTATTCATCACTGATAATCTCATTGCTTTTGTCTTCTTTGCACGAGAACCAATTTTCATCATGAAAATAAAAATTACTTTCAACAAACTTGACATCTCTTCCAGGAATGATGCGTCTCTCTTCCGGACACCAAAGCCGATATCCATTCACACAATACTCGATCATGAAACATTTCTTTACTCTGGAATCAAACTTTTCAGCAATCACTTCTCCAAGGAGTCGAAAATATGCTACACAACCAAACACTTTCAGTTTTTGCAACTTTTGCATTTCTCCAAACCACAAAGTAGCAGGAACTGTCATTTTTAATAGATTTGTAGGTGCTCTATTTAATGCTCTGTTTATCAAGTAATCAGCGGTCTTCACTGCTTCTGACCAAAAAGATTTACTGTTCAATAACACACAGCGAGCTTAGTTTACAATGTTCCTATTCATACTGTGGTAAATCGAACCTCTCCCTGAATGACTCTCACAGTGCAATAAAATAAAATAAAATGAGAAATTATGGAACTAACCTGGTAGGGACATTTGATTCAAGGGATTGATTTGAGAACATAACAGTTTACATAGAGGATTACCACATGTAATTTAGTGTTATTTATTAAAAGATTTGAAAAACAATAATTTCTAATGGGCCAGTTTGACTGGGAAAGGACACAAAATAGATACGGACAGGGAAGGGGAAGGTAGTTTTCTGTCTCACCAACATTAACTTGATGTGGGCGTCAGGCGATGGATCGACGCGATGCAGTGTGGCGGCGCGTCGGAGCAACGCCACCTAGATACAAGGCCTGTGCACTGCCTGCCAAGAGTAGTCAAAACAAAAGCAAACTATTTGTCTTAGTGTAGCGTTGTGATGAGTTTGGAAATACGTGTACACAGTTGCACACTCTGTTTCGAAATGTTGTTCGTGTTATCTATGTGATTCCCATGCAGAATTTGTTTTGGTATGAGACAAAATGCCTTATATGAATCATCCGATTCCAAGGAATCGGATGATTCATATTAGGCATTTTGTCTCATACCACCAAAAATCTGCATGGAGAATCACATAGATAACACGAAAAACATTCCGAAACAAGTGTGCAATGTGAACGTATTTCCAAACTCATCACCACGCTACATAAGACAAATAGTTAGTTTTTGTTTTGACTACTCTTGGCAGGCAACGCACAGGCCTTGTTCAGGGTGTCTCACAAAAGACGCCTGACAGGCGTCCGCGGACCACGCGGTATGGCTCCCCATCCGCCGGCCATGGCAGCGCCCGATTCTCGGACTCTATTGTGCCGTGGGCGCATACACTGTTAAAGTCTAAAAAACATTGCCATCTGAGTAACCTAAGCTTTCCTTTATTTACAGTACAGATGATGTCCCTCTATGGAAAGAGCGGCCTGATATCTCTTGAACACATCTGCGAACACTCGACGAATTTCGGTTGCCGAAATCTGGGAAATGACTTGTCGAATCCTATCTTCCAATTCTTCGAGTGTATGGGGATGGCTTGCATAGACCTTGTGGTTTAACATTCCCCAAATATAAAAGTCACAGGGATTTAGCTCTGGAGGACGAGGAGGCCAGTCAACTATCCTATCATCAAAAACACTTCGTATTGCTGCCATTGAAGCATTGGCAATGTGTGGTCTTGCATTTTCCTGCACGAAATAACCGTACAGCTTTTCGTTGCGTGAAAGTTCTTGAAAAAATAGATGCAGGATATTGTTCACATACCTGTCATAATTAATTGTTTCGCGAAAAAAAGATTGGCCCAATTATTCGCCTCGCACTAATCGCACACCACACTCCATTTTTCACGTCATGAAGAGGTTGTTGATGTAACTCTGAAAGCAAACTCGACAGCAAACTCAAAACAAAATACCCGAACACTCTGTCACGCAGTACAGAACATAAGAGCACGGTGTTTCTACCTGACGACAATAGGGCCGGAATCGGCGCTGCTGCCAAGTGTCCCAGAACACGCATAGCGGCGACCGGCAGGCGGAGCGGCAGCAGCCGGCAAACGCGCCGCGCAACACGTGGACCTCTCCCAGGCGTCTTTCGTGAGACACCCTCTATATAGGTGGCGTTGGTCGGAGTCGGCGTCGGCGGCGGTCGCAGCATCACGCGCCTGCCCTGTTCTCCCCGGCTCTGGAGATGTGTGGTGCGGGTGGCGCAACCCGCGAGCGAAGGCGTCACATTAAAGTCCCTCGTCTACCAAAGTGGAAACCGCCTGCATGTCTTTTCGCTACTCCGGCGTCGGATCAAGTCTCCTTCGGTGGTTTCTAACCAAGTCCCCCTTCTCGCCTTCCATCTACAACTTCTCCTCAAATTTTTCGTCTCTTTGGCTCTGCAATTGCAATGTCATCCAACAGCTGATCTCCGTTTTCACGACCACGCCTCTCAGTCCCCGGTGGACATTTTCTTGGGATGAGACGAGACTTGCGAACGTTTCAAGAGTGTTGTCTTTATCTTCTGCATTCTTGGTTCGAAAAAAAAAAGGTCTTTGTGGCAGCTGTGTTAGGCCTGTCTGGTATGCCATTTATCAGGGTCTTTCTCCCTGGCCAGAAACATTGTTTTGGTGGAATCACTTTCTATACTGCAAGCCAGTCTCTCTCCCACTCACACTCGTGTGCACTGGAGGGGTTTGCTTGTCTTCTTCCCGTCTGCAGGGGCCCACGGTTTATCGACGATTCCGTCGCTTTTTAGAAACCTCTGGTATCTGCAGATAAGGGCTTTCTCCGCACACGCGGTATTGTGTCCATTTAGTTGTAAGGACCTCTCTTCCCTGCGTCCGTTGTTTCCATTTATCTCCACGCTCCGAAAGTCAGGCTGGGGCGGGAGAATGCGGGGCGGCGGCCGATGGCGAAGGTGAAAGCTGGGGTGTCTCCCACTGGCTCCGTCCCGCTCCGCTCCACGCTGGAGGCCGGCGTGGCGTGCGCAAATGCCTCCATCGGCAAAGTCACCGAACAAAAGCGTCCCTGGCAGAAATATTACAATACGATCACTCATTCCATTTTGTTGTAGTGCGTACATCAGTGTCAATTCATACTGGATAGCTTTTTCTTTGAAGAAGCTTTTCATTTCATTTGACAAATACTGACTTCCATTATCACAACGTAATCTACTAATCCTGGTATTGAAATGAGCTGTTGACATAGATTCATATTGTTTAACATATTCCAGTACTTCAGATTTATTCTGCATCAGATGTACACCTGTAAAATGGATATAGTTATCTATAAATGTAACTAGCTGAAAACCCGGCGTTGCCCGGGTATTTATTTATTTATTCCTGCCATTTTTTAGGTATATATTCATTTTTATAAGGGCTGTATGTCTGTAAAATCTCTTAGGAATACAGTTAGTAGTAAAGAAGTAATAGATTAAAACTTGGTTCGAATCCCCCCTCGGGCATGGATATTTGTGACGTCCTTAGTATTAAGTAGTTCATAGGTAGTTTGATGGCCCCGTAGTCGAGTCCCTTAAGCTATACAAACATTTGTACTTTTGTATAAAACTTGGTGCGGGAAGGGGCGGTTTTTCATGAACGTTACTGTTTATGTGCTCATATCTCATGAACTGCGCGCGCTACTGTTATATAATTTAGAAGGTACACCCAATTATATGCATGTATACTGTGTGTAAACTTTGCTGCGGTTACAATTAGTAGTGTCGAAATTATAAATGGTAACGTCATACCGAAAGCCGTAATTTTAGTCCATGAACAGCGGAACGTTACTGTTTACGTGCTCATATCTCATGAACTACGTGTCGGAATGTGATATAATTTAGAAGCTACATTCAACTATATACGTGTATACTGTCTGTAAAATTTCCTGTCGCTACAATTTGTAGTGTTCAAATTATAAATTGTAACGTCATACCGAGAGCCCTAGTTTTACTACATAAACAGTGGAAAAGCAGTAAGCGAGAAACTTTTTCCCTTTCATAATTTTACTATGGTTTCCAGCGAGAAAAAGTTTAACAAGAGTTTGAAATTATGTTTAAAGTTGTTGCAAGTCGCTAAGTACTGTCATTCTCATACAGTGTATTTCGAAAGTCTCGCCGCATTATATGGCATTTTTTGCGATTTCTATTGGTTATGACGCAATATCTTTTGTACCATGTGCCGTATGTGAGTCTTAACCATGCAGCAATTGTTACCTCACGGTAAGGAACGTGTGTACCAAATTTGGTTGAAATCGGTCCAATGGTTTAGGAGAAAATGAGCAGCATTGTCGCAAAATGCAGCAGTTTTTCGCGCATCTCATTGTTTATGACGTCATATCTCGTGGACTATATATCGTAAGTGATTCTTGCACTTACGGCGACCGTCCTCATGGATTGAAGTTTATGTGTACAAAATTTCATAAAGACTGGAACAAAACTATAGATTTGTATGCAACACGTACAAATATACGGACACTCTGCTTTTTTAAATGTAATTACATACCTCTTTCCTTCATAAGACGTGGGAGTAATGGGGCCCATAACATCACTATGGATTAGCTCAAGTGGACGTTTTGCTCTTGTCCTCTTCTGATTATGTGGAAGTCTTGTTTGTTTACCTCCCAAGCAGATGGTGCATGACTGTGGTGTCTTTAAATCTTCAATGTTAATTCCTTGCAATTAGTTTGGAAGTGCCTTTAGATCAGTAAAATTCAAATGTCCTAACCTTTGGTGCCAAATTTCCAGAGTTTCAATAAGAACCGCTGTGAAGGAATTCCTGGCGAATTTCAGAGCATACATATTCGTTTCATTTTTCTTTCCGCTGACAACAACATCCTTTCATTTATGAAACCATTTGTCTCCAAATTGTGCACTCCAAATTGTGAGCTAGTCCAGGAACGTACAAAATTTTAAACATGGCTGCAGTCCAGCAACGGTGGAACACAATCCAAAAGTCAACACAGTTTCAGCCGACCAGTTGCATAAAAATGGTTTACATGCATAAACCTTGACCTAGGTTTCGGCAAAAGTAATTTTGCCTTCTTCAGAAGTATTACATAATGCTCACATTAAAATAGTTGTTAAATACATTGTGGCTGACTCCATGTCAATAGTATAAAAAGTAAAATTTAAAACAATGTCTACATCGTAAAATTGTGGAGCACGTCCACACACAGGTCGAGTTTTAAATTTTACTTTTTATACTATTGACATGGAGTCAGCCACATTTTATTTAACAACTATTTTAATGTGAGCCTTATGTAATACTTCTGAAGAAGGTAAAATTACTTTTGCCGAAACCTAGGTCAAGGTTTATGCATGTAAACAATTTTTATGCAACTGGTCGGCTGAAACTGTGTTGACTTTTGGATAACGTACAAAATATTTTTAATAAAAATTGACACTGTCTTCCCATTGATGTAGCTGACAACATTCATTTCACCGAACTGTGTTGCTTTTAAAACAGATCTAGATTTTGCTACCTTAATCACTATTTCCCTGTCAAGAATTCGTATGTGTTTCAAGTCATTTACAAAGTGTTCACTCGCACATGAGTCCAGATACCACGAAACCGATTCACTGAATGCAACAGTCGAAAAGCCGAATTCACAGAAGCATCCTGAGACTCACAATTTACCGAATTTGCAGAACCTTCCTTGTCTTTTATTCTTTTATTACAGTCAGCTCTTTTGTGTCCAAATTCACCCAATTATGGCATCTAAAATTATAATGTTTTTCTCTGCCTGAACTGTGCTTATCACTTTCACCGACTTTACCAGGTTTGTTTTTCCAGTTAGTTTTCCTATGACTGAAATTCTTCCGATACATATTAAAGACTGTGTTCTGTCCAATGTCTACTGCAGGTTTCTTCTTAGAGTTTGCATTCTTACTTTCATGGTCCATGAGCCTATATTTAACAAAACTTAACGTCAAGTTTTCCGTAGATAACGTCTCGATTGCAGTTACAACGCTGTCATATTCTTGTGGCATTGTTAATAATAGATAACACAGGGCATGAGTTTCTTCAACAGTCGCACCCGTCGATCGCAGAACACGTAACAACTTGTCAGATTCTAGAAAATGCTCATTCATTGTACCTTTTGCTAGGGTGAACTTCAACTGCGATGTTTACGCAGAAGTAACTGAATAGCGCCGGCCGCGGTGGCCGAGGGGACTGAGGCGCGTCAGTCACGGTCTGCACGGCCACTACGGTCGGGGGGTTCGAATCCCCCCTCGGGCATGGGTATTTGTGCCGTCCTTAGTATTAGCTAGTTCATAAGTAGTTTGTAAGTTTAGGGACTGATGACCCCGTAGTTAAGTCCCATAACCTTAACAAACATTTGAACTGAATAGCGATGCTTTTTCTTTCATATGTGTCACACAAGTTTTTTCACATTCGAAACACACTTTTGAAGTCTTTCTCGTATTCTAAATGGCTATCCGCAATTCGTTCTATTATTCTCGAACTACATTTTTATCACGTTTCACAAAATTTTTCAATATTTTCTCTTTATCAGCTCCTTCCTTCTGCCCGTCACTACTCTGAAACTTCACTTTTTCTGTGTATTCTGCTGCAGGCAGATCCAACAAATACAATTGGTCCAACATACTTTGCATTCGAAATTTCCAGTTTCCAAAATTGTTTGCATCGAAAAGTGGAACTTGATATTTGCTTCCACAATATTCTTCCGATATACTGTCAGTCCAACTGGACGATCCAACAATACAAAAAAAATGCTTGCACCATTATTACGTTTTAAACTTCCGACTATATGTTTTCCGCATTTGGGCCCATGACCTGATGAGAAAATTGTTACCAGAGCGTTGTTTCAAGCACTATAACCATTTGCTTTCAATGAATTTATTTAAGGAAAGAACTGAACACAACTGTATCCGCGCACACAGCAAATAATATATCATAAACAGATTAAACAAACATCAGAGAGATTAATATTTACATATATACAAAAAGATTGCATAGAATTGCTATTCCATCAATTTTGATGGAGTCAAGTGTAGATTATGCAGCGAATTCCATGCGCTCTGTTCCAAGAGGATTACTGATTTATCGATCGGACTAGGGTACATCAAGAACCTGTCAACCATAGAGAGGGTCAGCATTAATTTCCCCAAATATGCCGCGAATTCCGAGTGCACTGATACACGAGGACAACTGATTTATTGACCGCACAAGGATACAGCGAGACACTATCAACCATAGCGTAAGAACAGTATTAATTATTTAGTTTACAGTCAGCACAAAAGAGGAATTTCGTCACTCTACACGATTCGGTTTTCAAAGACCCAATGCTATGTTGACAACGAATATCTAGCGTTTTGTTCATTATAACGTTGACTGTCGCAAATATTTTAGCGTTTTCTTGTCAACATCTTCTCACTTACAAATACTATTTAGTATATCGTCCTAGCTAAATAACAGTCTAGTAAAGGTAATGTAACGTCTTTAGTTCATGGAAACAACGACTTTTTCTTGTGCTAACATTTTCTAACACCACTTCCAAACCGATTTCATTCCACTGATATACACTGAAACTATCATATTTCACAACAATTTTAATGTGTCTGAAACTTGTTTTCAAATTAATATTGTTTACTATGAACAGAAAACAACTACGCCGTCTAAAATGTCATTGGCTTCTTCAAACTTCGCCGCCATTGGTCGGCTTCATTCCCGCGTGTTGCCAACATTACCAGCTAGGCCTGTGTCGGCGATTGTAAAATTTTACCAAAGTACCCACGCGTCAGGGACTTTTGGATGAAAATTGCCTACGTCATTTTAATTCTTAAAAATACCTACGTGTAGGAGAATTCCCTACGTCTGGCAACACTGTTTCTGCCAATTGTTGCCCAAAGCTCCATATGAAACTCTTAAGAACTACAGGTTCCTTCAACTTATCCAGGTTCTATCTCCTTATTTTCTTACCTTTTTTCAATTTCAGTCTGGAGTTCATCACCAATTAAAAATGATCAGAATCTATACCTGCACCTGAATATGTGTTTCAGTTTCAAACCTGTTTCCGAAATCTATGTCCTTCCATTATAAAATATATTGGGAACCTTTCGGTGTCTCCTGATCTCTTCTACGCATACAGTCGTCTTTAATGTTTCTTAAAACCAAGTGTCTGTTATGATTAAATTATGTTGCGTGCAGAATTCTGTCAGGCGGCTTCCTCTTTCAATCATTTTACCGAGCGAGGTGGCGCAGTGGTAACACACTGGACTCACATTCGGGAGGATGGTGGTTCAAATCCACCTCCGGGCATCATGATTTAGGTTTTCCGTGATTTCTCTAAATCACTCCGGGCAAATGCCGGGATGACTCCTTACCTTCACCACCCTTGTCCCAAGCTCCGAGCGTTAGCTCCGTCTCTAATGATCACGCTTTCGACGGGACGTTATACCCTAAGCTTCCTTCCTTCGTTTAATCGTTTTCCCTAGTCCTTATTCACCTACTAATTTTCCTTTCCTTCCTTTTCCTACAACACACACACCCATGCCCGAGGAATGACTCACACCTTCGACGGGGAGCAGACAGCAGACACGCACGCTGCAGCAAGGCACCTTAAAGCGTTCGGCCACTCCTCGCGACAAACAATATCAAAAAGGTAATTCGATACCAGACGGGTGTTGGCTACTGAACTTTCTGATGAATATTATTTCCTCCGTTGGACGTACACAGGAAAGGGGGGGGGGGGAGGATTCATGAGGCAAACTGCGTCATCGAAATTTCTGGAGGGGAGTGAAAAATTATTACTTTTGGCCAGCCTGGGCCAAAACGTGAAATAAAGGATATTTAATTTCAATATTAAATAGAAAAACAGGACATATCTCGTTTGTGTGTGTGAGTGGGGGGGGGGGGTGAGGGGGGAGGGCTTGGTCACCGTTCTGTTCTGGGAGAGAGGGAGGGGGAATCATTGGTCTAGGGGGTGGGGGGCACCTCTGGAGGTGCAGGAATGAAACCAAATCTCAGCCGACAGGAAACGTACGGGAATGGTAGCCTACATGTCGGCTCCAATTGGAATGATTATACGGATGAAAATACGCCATGTTCACACCAAATGGTTGTGCAGTGAAATGTTCGTAATTTGTTTTTAAAAATCACTTCTATCGTATGTCATATATGGTGAAGTCCAAATCAAATAAAATATCTTCGTTAAACTGCCTAGCTAAACTGAATTTTAGATAAGTAGGTTTACTTAATCACTGGGAGAGTATTTCAGTTTTTAGCACTGACAAATAATTATATCTGAGGGTATTTCGAAGACTCGTACTGACAGCTGGATTTCAGAGATTAAATCATTGGTTACTACAGGATAAACTTTACGACTATGGACTTTAAGTTATTACTTTTTCTCTTTAGCTATAAACAGATATCACAAGGTAAGGTTCTTCACGGGAGTTGAGGATTTGAAAATAAAATGTGATTATGAAGATGGTGTCGCAACCGTTCTTCATTAAGTGACGCCAGCCAGCTCTACATCCAAAAGACAACCGGCCCCTAATTTGTGAAATTCGTGTAGACACGTAGTCTGTTGCCATAATGGCCTAATGACAATAAAATTATTATTTTATTATTATAATGCCACAGGTAAACCAACACATTTTTAAGCAGATGGTTAAATGTTTTGGCTCAAGCAAGACAATAAATTATTTGCTTATAAATGGCTCTGCTTCTGATATACTTATTTGCACCTGACATCAAACCATCAGAAGAAAAAAATTTGCTTTGTACGCTCTTTTATAGTGTGAGACAAGTCGCTGTATTAGCTTGAAACTGTTATTGCTTTGAGCTCTTTTTTGTTAATTCTATTCCTTTTATATTGAAACTAGCTTAATTCCCGCTCCTTCGCACGCGTAAACTGGATGGTCTGCATTGGTTGTTTCAACATCTAAATATAAATGTTCATAGCTTTAGCTTTAAAAATGTTTTCCTAATGATGTATTTTGATACAACTTGCGTCCACCTATTGCGCCATTAATAGCAGAATTCAAAACATTCCGAAACAACTTTTTCTTTTTTTTAAATTCTAACCAAGTTTCCAAATACAAATTTTCGCAATTCTAGCATCAAAATAGTAGCACCATTAAAAGATGTTCCCTTATTTCACCCTCTTAATGGTTGAATTTCTAAAAATATCGAAATACGAGTTTTTAAAATTCTAATAAAAAATCTAAATAGAACGTTTTGATTTCTTGCTTCAAAATTGCCTTAATAGCAACGTATATTAAAAAAAAAAAAAAAAAAAAAAAAAAATATATATATATATATATATATATATATATATATATATATATATATAAAAATTCATCCCCTATTTCATCCCCTTAGGGATGGGAATATCGAAAAATCGCTGATGCCTACAGTGTAAGATAAACAACGTCTACAAATTCCAAGTTTCTATCGTTTGTAGATTTACTTTTCAGTGCCGTATTCTGTCTTTTGGAAACGGATCGACAACGCGAAATTTCTTTCTTACGCTTTGGCATCTTTATTGGTGGTTTTACTTTTCAAACTGCAAAAAGCACTTATTTTTCTTTATTGGTATGCTTGTTGCAGAAAAACAACTGAAGAATATGCATCACGTTTCGCTCGCTGTCTTCGACCATAGAATTGTCGAAGTTGTTATAGTGTCAAAAGTCATCGCTGGACTTCAGTCGGAATTTTATATAAGACTACGACTTTCAATCACTATATCTTCCACCCTGTTATGGCTATCGACACGGAACTGCTAGGGTGTACAATGGGAGACTTTGTACTACAACAACACAGATAGATCGTTCGTCTCCATTGTGTAATGTTTGCTGAAGAGCAAAATATTGACACCCACACGTAGAATCTTATATAAGTCGGCAACTTTCAACTACCATATCTTCCACCCCCTTATCGTCATCAACCTTCTAGAACCATACTGCACAATGGGAGACTGATACCTACTACCACATACAAACACTATTATATAGCATATTTTTTGCGTGGTGGCAAGATTAATGTAAAGATAAGTTAACTAATTTCAAATAGAAACCCCATGATATTTTGTATCTGTTGTGCTGCTCATATTCAGAAGATAATTTGCACTGAAGACACTTTTAGTTTACTGTGAACAAGCTTTTTTTACTGTTGACATTAAGTTATAGAATATATAGCTATTAAAAAATCCAGGAACGAACTTCGCACTACTATCACGCCACTGCCCTCCCAATATAGGAAAATATGAGTGTCTACCGTGGTGATGCCTTCACGCATCATTCATTAAAATAATTCAAATACCATACTTATTTCTTTCTTTATGTTCATTATTTCGGGGGGGGGGGAGACATGTCCCCACCCCTTCCCGTGTACACCAGTGTTTACAGTACGTATTTTTATATTTTGCATATATATGAGATCTAGGACTGCCTCTTAATGAATGATTATAGTTTAAAGATATATAGCTTGGATTTTGAGTGGAATGGTTTGGTTCTGGGGAAGGGGCGTCCAAACCTCGAGGACACCAAGATTTAGAACCCTACACTCCGGACGAGAGACCGGGGAAGAGCACAGGTATGGTTTCGCCATTGTGTGGATTCAACTTGATTCTGATATTACGGCTTGGGATCTTAGCTGGAGTTCATAATCCAGGCCGTTTTCTATATTAATAAAGCTAGCAACGTCAAATTTATCTTGCCCTCTCCGACATATAAGACATAGGTGGTACTTCTGGCCTGAGTAAATCGATTTATTAATATTAAGGGTACTTAAGTTTGGTGATTTATTAATTAAACAACCGACTGATGGGAACTTTTTATCAAATTACTCTGAATTTTATCAGGAGAGCGAAACTATGATCAAAACCAACGAATTGGAAGGGACTGGTTTGGAAAATGATCGTGAACTAAATTAACGCTTGCAAAGTCTATGTTCACATAAATAACTGCGTTACAACTTCGATTTTATATTATTTGGCAAATATTGTGAAAATTTAGTACTAGCCATATTTTGCAGCTCTGAAAGTGACACTATTCAACTGTAATTATTGATGTGGTACAAATGGTGATCTTCTGAAATTGACCAAGAGCATTAGGCTATGATACAGGTCAAGCAGTTACACACCCTTTATTGGGCCATTCATTGACTTCCTCAACTCGCAATCAAAGTATCACCTTTCATCCTAACCAAGACCTCGAACTATGCTACGGAGCAGCCTGTTGCTACGACCAAATAGACAGATTTCAGTTGATCACCATTTGTACTCATTTTATCGAGTCATGTGATTTTAGTGAATCTCGCTAATAGTTTGGCTATTATTTTTTAGGATAAACAGTACTAAATTGTTTTCTTGATTATTGATACCGCCTGAGTGATAAAATATGCAGCGCTGGAGAAGCAAATACCAGAAGATAAGAATATCCATGGAAGTTGTGAATTTGAAAACTGATGGTGTAGCTGATACTATTGCTAAAGTTCTTCAATATGGGGAGGTTACTGAGAACATCAAAAAATCAACTGGCACAAAATTTGTGAAAGTTAAGTAGACATGATGAGCATCTTGTGACGATGCTGATCAAATGCTACAGATTTCCAGAAATCTACCAAACACATGTCAAATCCATGTCACACGAACAGCTACTGGTTTTTCCCCCAAAGGTAGACATATATTTAAGCATATGTTCAAACGTTTTGGGTCAAGTAAGATGACAAATTATTTGCTTCAAAATGCGTTTTCATTCTTTACGTACAGAATACTTAAATCCCTTATTATGGACAAGCTTCAACACATTTCAGTATTATTTTACTTTTAGTTTCACAGTCATTATGGACTGTTATGTTTAAATTATTTTAATATTTCTCAATAATTTTCTTTTCATCACCTTGTGCTGAATAATTTCCAAATAGTCTAACCTCTAAATGAATCAGTCAGGTCCACCCAACTGCCCTGTCATTCTCTGCCAATGGCGTCACTGAAACCGGTATGGAGGAACATGTAGTCACCACATTGCTGCCCCAAACGTTGATGGATGGGTTTCTCGACAGGTCAGGCTGCTCCTAAGTTGGTTTCTTGAGGCTTGGTGCACCACCTGTTGGCAAAATCGTTGATAGTACCAGGAATCTAGCTTGGGTCCTCCACATGGCAGTCTTCCACACTGAGCACTTGATCACATTAAATTAGATAGTACTAGTTCCATAGTCGTGAATACAACATTCTGTAATGATGTAGAAAGTGTCAGTTAAAAAAAAAGGTATCTTTAAGTGATATTAGAAGATACAAATTTGGTGTTTTTATCTGTTCTTTTTTTGTGTAAAATTACGAATTTATATCTAAAAATTCATCTACTGAGTTGAAATAGTTTCCATTTAAAAATTCTTTTAATTTCTTAATAAATCTGTCAGGCTTTTCTTGCTACTTAGTGAATGACCAAAGACTTGTGGCAGTGCAAGTCGGTGCTTTATGGGCCAAAGATGGATTTAATCTTGAATAGTGATCATTCTTTCTCCTAGGGTTGTAGTTATGCATGTGACTATTACTTTTGAATTGTGTTGGGTTGTTAATAATACTAGGCTACTGGGAATATTCCTAGTTCCTTAAATAAATATTTGCAGGATAAAATGGACGGGCTCCAGGAATTATTCTCATTACACTCTTTTGTTCAATGAATACGTTTTTTTTACTCAGTGATAAATTACCCAAAACATGATGTCATATGAAAGAAGTTAATGAAAATAATCAGACTAAGATAATTTACTGAAATGTCTATCACTAATATTAGCTATAACCCTAGAGGCAAGAGCAGCTGAACTCAAATGTGTCAGCAGGTCATCAATGTGTTTCTTCCTATTCAATCTCTCATTAATGCACATACCTAAAACTTTTGAATATTCTGCCTTAGCTACAGATTTTGTCCAAAGTCCATGTTTATTGATGGTGTCATGGAATTTACTGTACAGAACCGTATATACTGAGTTTTATCAAAATTACATGAGAGTCCATTTGCAGACAACCACTTAATGATTTTCTGAAAGACATTATTTACAATTTCATCAGTTAATTCTTGTCTGTCAGGTGTGAATACAATACCGTACTTGTATCGTCAGCAAAAGCACTAGCTTTATATCTTCATGAAATAGAATGGCAAGTCATTAATATACATTAAGAACATCAAAGGACTCTTACCAAGTCCCTATCTCCCTAGTTTGAAGAGCTGATTTTTGTGCATTATGTGAAATACTTATTTCAGCTCTCTGCATTCTTCCAGATAAGTAAGAATTAAATCATTGTTGCACTGTCCTACTCATACCACAATACTTGAGCTTATGTAAAAGTTTTATATGATTTATACAATCAAAAGCATTCGAGACATTACAAAAAAATTCCAGTGGGTAATGTTCAGTTGTTCAGAGCTTTCAGTAAAAGCAAATATAGAATTTTTTGTTGGGAAAGCAAGCTGACAGATTGTTAGTACTTTTACAAATACGTGAAGCTACTCTTGAATAATTACTTTTCCAAGAATTTTGATAAAGTTGTCAGTAGTGAGATTTGGTAGTAGTTGTTGACATCAGAACCTATCCCCCTTTTTATGCAATAGCTCGAAGATAGCATATTTCATACTGTGAGGAAAAATAGCACTCTCCAGAGAGCTATTAAATATGAGACTTAGAATCCTACTTACCTGTTGGAAATAAGATATTAGTAGTATATTGGATATGCCATGAGTTCCAAGCTAGCTTTTACTTTTTAGTGAATCTATTTTTTTTTTAAGGAGAGGTGAATGGCATTTCAGTTGTATCAAATTGTGAAGTTATGGCTTCTTCAGTTAGCCTCTTCTAATGGATTTCTAGATAGAATTTTCTACACAACATTTAATAAATGAGTATTAACAACAGTCTAAACTTCTGATTTTTTTGTTAGTTAGTTTTTGATTCAATTTGATGGTAGTAAAGTCTTTCTGTGCTTTTTGCCTTTCAATAATGCTCCAAATTGTTTTAATTTTATTGTCAGAGATGCTAATTTCAGATATGGTTTTCGTACTTTTTAATTACTTTTCTTAATTTAGCTCAATAATTTTTATACTACTTTACTGTTTTTCGGTGATTAAACTTTCTTGCAGTTAGATCCAACAGCAAATAGTCAGCTATGGTGGTGGATTACCAAATAATAGTAGTTTCTCATTTTAAGGAGATCTGTTACAATATTCCAATATTGCTTATAACATTTTCAATATTATATCAGTACAGAAAGTGCGACATATTTCATTCATACTGTATTTGAATTGGTAACCAAACCCAGTTACTTGACTTCAGTTATGAGAGGGTGTTTTTTCATCTTAATGTGCGACATCATTTCAGTAATTTAACATCTGAAGTGAGTTTTCCAAATCATCATCAAGTTATTCCTGTTTATATATTTTCATCTGTGTTTATAAGCTTAGATATGTAGCAACACTGAATGCTTATACAGAAAGTTTATTAAGTACTGAAGATAATTCAGTTTTGTAATTTCTTGAGTCGACAGTGTGGTGTTGGAAATGTATTGCTCATTTCACTTTAGAATTTTTCTCTTTAAAAAGAAAAGAAATTCTAATTGATATTGGATGTACATCATGTAAGGGAAAATATGTTAATGGGATTTTGTATAGAAATCACTACAGAGGTTACAAATAAATAATTTATTGTCTCCGGGTATGGCTGATTTATCCTCGCAATGACTGGCAGCATGAGTGCGAGCTGCATTGGATACTATAATTCCTATGTAGCACCAATAGTTTTTAACACATTTTCATTTACAAACAGTAACTTTACACAGAGCTATCATACTATACAGCTACTATTTTGCAGGTTATCCACAAAATATAAAAGTCGAAAAGATTCAAAGCTTACAGTCAAAGGTATTTTTTTTTTCAATTCATATATTTTTCAACTCATATAAACCTTTGGCAAGGGGATAATATTACATTAACAAGGGGGATGCATTTGCACAATCTACAACAGATATACACCACACATGCACAAAGACATATATAATCTACAAAACATTTCATTCTACAGATACAATATTCATTCTTTTTTAAAAAAAAACAAATCTATATTATAATAGCTTCAATTTCATTCATTCACATGTATTCTCAGAGTCAAATATTTCAAGATAGTGTACACACATAATTTTATATCAAATAATATGGACATATGTACTATACTCTACACAGATAGATCTGAGATATCACCCTCAATGCAGTTAAAGAAACTCCAAAATACATTGCTCAATTAAATAAGAGGTCTTTTCGGAATTTCACAATATTTTTCTTGTTATTTGTATGAGGCAGGAATGTGCTTGTGATAAGGTATGAATGGAAGTTGTGTAGAATAAGTTTGAGAGAGATTAATTTATTCTTAAAGAAAGAAAAAAATGACAAACAAACTTTTGAGAAAGGTATGAAGTAAAAATTTTAGTTTCATTCAACCACATTGTGAACTTTTTATTGGAAGACAGCTGCTTGTAAGTAATATGGTTAATGTTCCCATTTTATCAACAATAATGAAATGAGAATCTATATAAATAGAATGAGTTGTTATTTACCAGCTTCTAAAAATCGGGTAACTGTGTAAAACTTATCAAACATACTGGACATAAAATCATTTGTCATTTGTTGATTTAGATCTTGGAGTAATTTTTTTACCATTATGCTGCATTTCTGTTTATTTCAGTAGATAACAGTCTCTGATTTCCTTGGTGCCTTTTACAGTATTATA
This sequence comes from Locusta migratoria, assembly GCA_026315105.1. Classification (NCBI taxonomy): domain Eukaryota; kingdom Metazoa; phylum Arthropoda; class Insecta; order Orthoptera; family Acrididae; genus Locusta; species Locusta migratoria. The sequence continues at coordinate 317,372,207 of CM048748.1, read as the reverse complement.
ACTACATCTGTATGCTGTACATGCATAAAGATTGAAGCTGGTGAAATATCACACTTTCTTAGTCATGTTGTCATTAAGATCTGTCGACATATGTAAGGAAGAAATAGTTTGTTTCATTATTAACATTATGAATTAGTTATTTTTTGCTTTGTGTTATCAATACAGCACTATATTTTGAGATCACAATCTAGAGATTGTTCATATATTTCAAGGCTGAGATGTTAGAATGGAGTACAAGATACAATTTGACTCATTCTTTACCAATCATACTAGGCAAGACTGGATGAATCCAATAAAGAATTTTAGTAGTCAACTGTAGTTCATTGCTAATTGGCACAGAAATACTATGAAAGGTAAAACTCAAATAGGCTCATTCCTGTTCTGATAGCTGTATGTTAACATTCATTTCCATCAGCTAATTATTTCCTGTGGTTATGCCTGTTTATTATATAGTCATAAAAAACTCTACCAAATGTGTTGCATTACTTAACAAGGGCACAAAGTTGAAAATTAAAGAGAATTGAATGATCTGTGTCGTCTTGTATCGCCCTACAACACTATCTCTCCATTTGTGGTATTTGAAACAACCTTCTGAGGATCAGTGTTAAATAGTCTTACAATTACTTAAGTGATAACAAGTTAGTAAAAAGTTCTTTTCTTGACAACAGATATCGAGAGTGATAGAAAGGTTCTTTTTAATCGGTTCCACACATTAAAAAATCTTCAGTATCAATAATTACGGTTTTCATAAATTCACTCATACTGCTTCAGAACTAATAGTATTCATTACTGTAGAATATGAGACAGAAAAGGCTTAAGATGTTTCAGCTCTGATCCATTCAACTAATTTTCTCAAAAAAATAGTGACTACTTCTCAACAGCATGGTCATTTGAATCAACACTTAATCTGAAATTTTTGCTGTAACTTAGTATTACTAACTTCTTATCCTCTGTCGGCATTTAATGGCTTGGTTATAACAATATTTCATTTCACCTGGGAAGACAACATAAGTTTGTTGAATTATTATTAAAAAGACTGCTACACAAACGTCTTATTCAGAAGAGATTCATTTTCATTTAGATTACAATGTGTCGAAACAGTTACCTTTTGGTATTGATTTTTCATTTCATTGAATTCTCCCTTTCCTTTAAGCTGTAATTCACTCTATTTAAAAGTTGTAAAACAACTGTGCATTGTTCACTTATATACAATGAGAATGCATGAGTATGCTTTATGTCTGAAAGACTAAGAGGATATTGTCATTGTCAATATTAGCTTGTAGAAAAATCAAAACATACTTTGAGGTAACAAACATTAAATGGGATATGATTTTAGCATACCAAACAGAAATAAATTTATGACTGACAGAAGAAGATTGTCATTGTAATAGTGTTAATCATTCCGAATTGTACTACTGCAGCAGTCAAAATGTGAAATATGGTGTACGAAAAAGATCCGTGTATGAGCTATGGATTACATTTAGAATGCATACAGACGACAAGTTGTAGCTGCTTCTGCTTTTGTAAGTTTACTACAGTTGTAAGTTTCACTGTGATTTCTGCATGTTCATATTTTAATGTTTTATGGCAAAAAACTGATTTTAAGTGGTACATTACTATTTGTACATGTAGATGTACTCTATCATGTTCTAGGATTGTTTTAATATTTTAATATATTATCATCTCTGATAATGATAACAGTTTTTAGATTGTGGTCTTTTTAGCTGTAGTCCAAGAGCCAATTTTCAACTTGAATAAAAGAGAAACATTCGTAACAACGTAATTTGGGCGATTATAAGATGTTGATTTTATTATATGAAATAGTTGAGATTTATACTTTCATGAGAGCTGTTGTTGACTAGGCAAGATAACGTTTTATACTGTAATTTTTCACAGCAATGATGTGCATATTCAGTCTCATGTTTGTTATTAGACATTTTGTGAGTAAAAGAGAGAGAGAGTATTTTTTCGTGTCTACTGTAAAAGGAGTTTCTTTCCTCACATTAAATATTAGCAAGCTGCTATGAGGAAAATACTCCCAGTTCAAATACATTATTGGTTACTTTGTTCTAAACCGCTATAACAGAGAGATTCGAGTACTGTATGAAGCTAGGGATCTAAAGAAATCCATATTTCATATTATCACATCAGGGGGAAAATCATCATTTATACCCAGTTCATACATATGTTGGCATCCGTATGTGTTTCGCCAACATCTGCCAGTGATGCAGGCACACATCGACTCAATTTTACATTCTGTATTCCATTTATATCACAGAACTTAACATCTTAATAATATTAACGAGACATAATTTTATGACGGATCTAATAGTTTTTAAATCGAAGGTAAACTCAAGGAAGACATTATAAAAATTATAAAACACTTAATGGTGATAAAAATGAACATAGCGCTCGCTGAGATTTTTTTTTAGTTGCCTTGTGCACGTGTCTCAGGTTTGACTAATGAGAAAATTTTAAAAAATTATTTGTACTAAGCAATATAGATATATGTTTGCAAAACTTTCAACATACGACAATATTTCTCACACGCGTCAGAATCCTTGCTGTCTGTACGGCACCACTGTCTCCGGCAGTTAAAATACGTTACTACAGAACATGTACACGAACACGATTTTCAACAACGACGTAAATCTACAGGTGTTATCACAATGTGACAGTTCCACACGACTTACGAATAAATAACTAGGCGAGAACTGTTCGCAGCACGCTGAGATTGCGCGCCCTCCCTAGAGGACGGACGCCTCGGTCGTCCTGTTGTTGGCGGAGTTTTCGGCGGCGTGGCTGGAGCAGTAGTACTTCTTGTGCGCGATGAAGGTGGACAGGTACTGGAAGGAGATGTCGCACGACTTGCAGTACTTGGGCCGCGTCAGGTTGGCCTCCGCGGCGGCGCCCGCCTCTTCTGGGGCGGCGCCCGGTCCTGCGGCCGCGGCGTGGTCGACGGCCGCGTCGTCGGCGCCGGGCTCCGTCTTGACGGTCGGCGCGGCGGCGGCCGCCCCCTCACCCTCTGCGGGCTCGCGCTTCACCACGGCGGCGTCGACGTCCGCGCCCGCCCTCGGCGTCGCCGCTGCCGCCGCCACCGTCGTGGCCGCGCCCACCGCGTCCGCCGTCGCGCCGCCCGACTTGCGGTCCGCCGCGGACGAGGACGACGACGACGACGACGAAGACGACGAGGAGGCGGCGTCGTCGGCCGCGGCGACGCCCACGCCGGCGCGACCGCTGTGCACCAGCTTGCAGTGGCGCACCACGTTGCCCTTGTACGTGGAGTTGTAGTTGCACGCGTCGCAGAAGTGCAGCTTGTCGACGCGGCCGGCGTCACCGCCGTCGCTGGGTGACTCGGGGTAGGCGTCCGCCGCGGGAGCGGGGGTGGAAGCCGGCGCGGCCGCCGGGGCGGGGGCGGGGGCGGGAGCGGGGGCGGGCGCCGGCTGCAGCTGCGGCTGGTGCGCCGCCTCCTCTCCCGTGATGCACGTGATGTAGTTCTCCTCCTGCGGCACACAACACATACCGGCCGTTAACAGGCGCGCGGCAACAACGTACCTGACATTGAGGAAAGAATAGGAGCAGGCTTTAGACCAGGCCTGCTCAGCAACCTGCTCGAGCGAGCTGGCTCGCGCTGGCAGCCGGGCGAGGGGACTGAGGCGCTTCAGTCACGGTCTGCACGGCCACTACAGTCAGGGTTAGAATCCCCCCTCAGGCATGGATATTTGTGCCGTTCTTAGTATTAGCTAGTTTGTAAGTAGTTTGTAAGTTTAGGGACTGATGACCCCGTAGTTAAGTCCCAAAGACTCTACAAACATTTTGAACATTTCGCGCTGCCACCACAGCAGTGAGCTGACGGCCGACTCGCAGTGGCTAATGGTAGGGGACGAGTTGTGAGGGGCAGGAATCCCAATAGTAAATTGTTGGGCACTCTAATTCTAATTTGTTCTATGGAGAGGTTATTCTTCTCGGTGGTTGAATAATCTATTCTGTGGCAATTTCCAACAAAGTGCGAGGAGACTTCCTCCGGAATCGACAGTAAAGTGTCCACACGGACATGACCTGCGCCCAGCGCCATGCCGCCGGGGTGTGGACTGGCCGCCAGTTCACCCGGTGGAATCCGCCATGTTCTGGTTCTGGGGGACTGGGCACTGCACCGGACTAGACTGTAGGTTAAGTTAGTATAGACAAAATAGTTAGTTTTTTGTTAATAAAATCAAATTTCAAACAAATTTCAGTAGCTGCAGTGACCGTCAAAGCCAGCCCAGTGCCAGGGGCACGTCCACTGGGTTTTGCTCGGTGGACATCCGTGGCCACCCATAGGCTTATGAGTAACTAGCACATCTGTAATTGCTGCATTTTTTCATGTAGTTAGGAACCACGTAGGTAAACTAGAAGTAGAAACTAGTTCCCCTTAGTAGATACTGCAGTAACTTTAGAATTGTTTAGAGTTAGTAAATCACTGTTTGATAAGATATGTATAAATTTAGGACCCATTAATTGTACTGGTGATGGGTTATTGTATAAATATGAAAAAATTAAATCTATGAAACTGATGTATGAAAGAGAAAATACAATATATTTCTTATTTTTATTGTTTTTGTACTCTGTATCACAAATAAAACGGCTGTAAACAGATAATACACTTAATTGAATGATAATCACACTTCCGGATGCTCTACTTCAAAATAAGGCAAGAAAAGGTATTACAATATGAGAATATTATCAAATACATCTAAAAAAATCTAACAAAAATCTGCCATGATGAAGGTTCGAAACTGGATCCACGGAGTGACAGTCGAAGCTCTAGATCGCTAAACTGGCGACTGCGCTCGGAATGCCCTTCATATTTACGAGGACCCAAGCTACAGCATGAAAACACAAAAATGTTAATTACTCGAACGTTATCAACTTATAGCCCCTGTATATATTAGTAAAAAATGATCATCTTTAGACGATATTTCGACGTATAGCATTGGAAACGCGATTTTCCATCATCAAATGTAACCTTGATTAAAAAAACTATTGTCTAGTAAAATGACGAAGCCCCTGTCGTTTTATATTCAGTGTAAAACGTCTATGCAAAATCGGTGGTTCACATGTCAGATCCTTTCCTAGTTAGTTGTATGTTCTTTAATCTCTGGACCTCCCCTTTCCGCAGTTCCTTAAGGGGCCATAATCTTTCGCATGGAAGGTATAGTAATGGCATCGTAAATTAAATTATTTCTTTGTGTTAAGAATTTTGAATAGTGCTAAAAATTTTCTGACAATCGCATATGAGGAACATATACGCTCCTTGCAGTGACGTGTTGTACATTGACGTTGCTGTGTCTGCTCTTCGCTTTGAAGCCATCGTACTAAATTTTTTCGTGATAAGAGGTGCTCTGTCCGTTACGTACTGCGCGGTGGGCATACGCGCTCGCATTTTAAGCTAAGCCGGAACGACGTTGTGCTTAGCCGTCTGAGGACAGCGTTTGTTTATTCCTGCCCTGCTATGCTGCAGAACGTCACGACGCCTGAGAGAGCCATTCAGCCGCGAGCGCTCACGGCCCAGCCAGCGAGCGAGCACGGGCGCTCGTGCTCGTCTAGTCGCCTCCTGAGCAGGCCTGCTTTAGATTGTACCACATCGGACAAATTGATCGTAATCCTAAAGAAACATGGAGTCGACTGGAGGGATAGAAACCTAACTAAGAAATTGTATGTTTTTAGGGGGCTGTCTACAGCCGCGATGTACTTTGAGAAAATCATTCTTTTGCCAAGAATGCAAAATATTTTTATTTGTTATATTCTACCGGTTACGGCAGCTGCTGCCATCGACAGGAAATCAACAACATATTTTACATCAAAGCCAATAAGATAACGTATTTCCTGAGTACAGCATTGTCTAATTTACAATACATTATTGTGATTGTTTCTAAAAGACTTTCCATTTTAAATCATGTAGTAGTATTCCTTTAATTACTATTTAACTATTACAAATGTGGAAACTTTTTCGTTACAGACTCCAACAATATGGCATAATATTTTTCAAAAATTCCAACGTAATCTTCGTCTCTAATGAACACGCTTTTCTCTTCACTTATATTTTTCACATGGTTCACTTCGTGAAAAAATTGTTCTTCACATCTTTCTTATAAATTATTTTCATCGAACTCTGCTAAAAATTTAAGGTTTTACTGAACAAATTTCCAAAGAAGTTGATATTTTACCTAATCCCAGTTAAATGTTTTGAGAGCGTAAAATGGATAATTAATCACTGAATTTTTATAGTTCGAAAATCTGTACATGTCACGTGAAGAGGTTACGTAATAGCAACCAACGAAATTTAAAAATCGTGCCGTATTCACATTGAATTACAGCTTATTTCCTGTTTTTCTTTTTTTATTATGGCCACATTTGTTCTTCATTTGGTTACGCTGGGCATTGCCTTAAAACATACTTCATCTAATTAAATATGATGGTTGGTAAAAAACAGGACAATATACGTCCTGTATTTACTTTGTTGGGACAACGGGACACTGAGGTTAAGTAAGGGACGATCCCGTAAAATACGGGACGTCTGGTCACCCTAGTATAAGTACTTTTTATGAAAAAAAAGCAACATTGCCAATAAAGACAGTTGAAAGAGTAATGTAAAATTATGACAATACATAAAATGCTTATTTGTAACGATTTACTCCCTTTAAGAATGGTGTTCAAATCAAATGTTTGTAAATCTAAGGAACTTAGAGTTCCTAGGCTTACAAACTACTTGCGCTAACTTAAAGTAACTTATGCTAAGGACAACACAAACACCCATGCCCGAGGGAGGACTCGAACCACCGACGGTGAAAGGCCGCGCGCACCGCAGCTGGGCGCCTTAGTGCGTACGGCTATTTTGCCGCGGCTAAGATAATGGGGAGAAAAGAGCAAACTCACATGAAGAAATTGCGTTATGGATAGGGAGAGATTCGACGGGTGACTGGGATACAGGGTGTCACGCCCGTAACAGCCAAGAAAGGAATAATAATGAAAATAAGAATAATAATAATAACTAGATGAACCAATCACTAGCCTTGACGGATACGGTCCATATCTTTCAGGACTTGGGCTCTGTTCGATCTATCTAACAGTACACTTTCCAGTCGAGTACAGCAAAATGAAAATTAACACCTTTCAGGTACTGGAGATAAAGGCGAGTAGAAGAATGTTGGATATGTGGAAGGCTCAACAACGACCAACTATAATGAGAACGGGCGTAATGAAACGTAGAGAACGTTCATAATCCATAAAGGGGGGGGGGGGGGGAGGGAGGGACTGAAAAGTAAAATGTGAGACTCCTCATGGGCTGCCCAATGAAAACCGGAAATCCGCTTCTCTAAACAAACAAAAGTAATAGGGTAGGTGAAACTAAAGTGTGACTCCTTTGCTGGGCCAGTGAGGCATAGTTGGTGGCTGGGTTCTGCCTACGCTCCGAGGGTGGCGTACCTCGTCAGCAGAAGCAAGTCACCAAGGAATGCCGAACCGACCGGCACGTGTCGGAAAAATGCCTGTGGAAACTCCCAACCGCAGGCAAGCGGTACGGCCCGTGAGTGGCCTCGACAGCCAGACTGGACGCTGTACTTTGTGGAAAATTTAAAAATTTCTATTCCTCATTCCTGTGCACCCGAGGGGCAGACGTCGTTCTCTTACACCTCCATCTATAGGAAGCGAAGAGTTGCTATTCAATTTGTACAAAAATCAGACAGCAGTTATTAGAGTCGAAGGGCATGAAAGGGTCGCAGTGGTTGGGAAGGGAGTAAGACAGGGTTGTAGCCTTTCTCCAATGTTGTTCAATCTGTACATTGAGCAAGCTGTGAAGGAAAGCAAGGAGAAATTTAGAGAGGGAATTAAAGTCCTGGGAGAGGGAATAAAAACATTGCGTTTTGCTGATGACATAGTAATTCTGTCAGATATAGCAAAGGACCTGAAAGAGCAATTAAATGGAACGGACAGTGTCTTGAAAGGAAGATAAACATTAACAAGTGTAAAACGAGGGTAATGGAATGGGATGTCAGAAAATCAGGCGATGCTGAAGGAATTAGATTAGGTAATGAGATAATAAAAGTAGTAGATGAGTTTTTTTACTGAGGTGGCAAGATAACGTCTGAAGGTCGAAGTAAAGAAGATATAAAATGCAGTATGGCTATGGGAAGAAAAGCGTTTCTGAAGAAGCGAAATTTGTTACATGTAATATTAGTTTAAATGTTAGGAAGTCCTTTCTGAAAGGATTTGTCTGGAGTGTAGCTTTGTATGGGTGTGAAGCGTGGACGATAAGGAGTTCAGACAAAAAGATGATAGAAGCTTTCGAAATGTGGTGCTACAGACTAATGATGAAGGTTATATGGATAGATCACGTAACTAATGAGGAGGTGCTCAACAGCATTGGGGTGAAAAGGAGTTTGTGGCATATCCTGACACTAAGGGATAGATTGGTGGGACACATACTGAGACATCAGGGTATTAGCAATTTAGCATTAGAAGGGAGTGTGTGGGTCAAAAATCATAGAGGGAGGCCGAGGGACAAATACAGTAAGCAGATTGAAAAGGATGTAGGTTGCCGTTCGTATTCTCAGATGAAGAGGCTTGCGCAAGACAGGGTAGCGTGGAGAGCTGCATCAAACTAGTGTGCGGACTGGAGACCACAACAAGAACAATAACCTGCACCTGTATCTGAGAAGTAGTCGCACCTGCAGGTCGGCGGTCCTCTTCTCGAAGTGCATGCGGATGTGTGTGCGCATGCCGCGCAGCGTGTTGCCCTTGTAGCGGCAGATGGTGCAGCGGAAGGCGCGCACGCCGCTGTGCGAGTCCATGTGTCGCTGCGCGGCGCTGGCCGTGGGGCTGACCACGTCGCAGCAGGGGCACTTCCAGCCCGCTCCCGCGCCGCCGCCCGCCGCCGCCGCGCCGCCGGGGCAGCACTGGTGCGACCCCACCTGCTCGCCCGGCACCACCACCTGTGCAACACACGACACCGCTCATCGCCTGCTGCCTGCTGCGCTGCCAGGCAGGCGCGCACTTTGCTATTACATCTTATACCCAAGCTCGGTTTCCGTGTACCATCCACGATTGGAACAGCGAATGACAATGATGATTCTACCATAAACTGCTTGCTATGCAAAAATTAATATTCATTTTATTTGCTGTCATTTACAAATTACTTAGTACCTGGTGATTTTTACGAATTAAATTGTGTGTTTTAAGTTATATGAAGTTATTATTCTACAGGACTTTCAGCTTCAAATATATACACTCCTGGCCATTAAAATTGCTACACCACGAAGATGACGTGCTACAGACGCGAAATTTAACCGATAGGAAGAAGATGCTGTGATATGCAAATGATTAGCTTTTCAGGGCATTCACACAACGTTGGCGCTGGTGGCGACACCTACAACGTGCTGACATGAGGAAAGTTCCCAACCGATTTCTCATACACAAATAGCAGTTGACCGGCTTTGCTTGGTGAAACGTTGTTGTGATGCCTCGTGTAAGGAGGAGAAATGCCTACCATCACGTTTCCGACTTTGTAGCCTATCGCGATTGCGGGTTATCGTATCGCGACATTGTTGCTCGCATCGGTCGCAATCCAATGATTGTTAGCAGAATATGGAATCGGTGTGTTCAGGAGGGCAATACAGAACGCTGTGCTGGATCTATGCACCCAAATTGCGTGAAAATGTAATCACATGTCAGTTCTAGTATCATATATTTCTCCAATGAATACCCGTTTATCAACTGCATTTATTCTTGGTATAGCAATTTAATGGCCTGTAATGTATATACCTAAAAGCAACTACAGAATGGAAATCCTTGCTTAAATTTAACGGTTTGTGTATTAAGAATATACCGTAATAAGGAGAATAACAAAGAGTTTATATTTGTATAATGCCGTCACAGGCCCTGTCCAGGAGGGGAGCAACTCACAAGTAAACCTACGAAAGTGTCACTTTCCGATTTTTCTGAAATTTATAGATTACTATGAAACATCTGTTTCAAAGGAACATTTCAAATTAGTAATGCAGATATTGTCGGCAGAATTCGCATATGGCGAATAAATAATGAATTATTTAATACCATATCTACAGCTGCGGTACCATAAAAATGTCTGTTCTTCTGGACCAGACGTTTCATCGTAATTTACATGCCAAAACGAACGAATGATAGTATGATAGTGTCTCTCTCCCCCGCGGGATGAACACTAAATGTGTGCGAGAACTTGGGAGATGTCGGCAAGCGTGACAAATGGAAGTTTGGGTCTGGCTGGGCAGCGTGTTCGGGTAGCTCAGTGCCTAAGGCGACTGCTCGCGAAAAGCGAGAGACCCGGCATCGAATATCGGTCAGGCACAAATTTTCACTTGTCATCAAATAACAGACTATCTTTCGTAAGGCAGCTATTGTCGGCAGAATTCCCAAATGGCGAATAAATAATAAATTTGGATATGTCACAATACATGAAAAACTAAGGGACACTTTTTTTTTTTTTTTTTTTTTTTTTTTTTTTTTTTTTTTTTTTTTTTTTTTAGCTGTGGTAAAACTTATTTAAGGGGTTGAAACTGTCGCTCCAAAATGGGAGCTAAAATGAAAAAATTGGATTAGTGAACCGATTTTAATGATTTTTGTCATGAAAGTATCTTTTGATAAAATAGAAAAATCGGCCTAGGTAAATTTGAGGCGGAGTGAAAATTAGGGAGCCAACTACCCCGGAAGAGATCAAATTTTGACTAGAAAAATTGCTTTCATTAAATCGAATTTAGGCAAAGGGTTGATTGCTTTAAAAGGGACGGCCGATTTTGGAGGATTTCTATCTCTCAGTGGGAAGGAACAACAACAACAACAACTGTCACTTGTTGTTGTTGCTTCCTACTGAGAGATCGAAATCCACGAAACCAGTTTCGATACCCCTACTTTATGGATATTATACTCCCATGTAGGGGCCTGAAGATGGCATAATGGAATGCGAAAACTGGTAGTGAAAGAATGAATGTTTCTATTAAATTTACGGCTGTTGGTATCCCACTTCCTACATAGCTTGAGTTAATGTCATTCAGTGTCGGTACAAAATCACAACTTCCTACACATTGTAGATCAAGAGTAATGTGCATCGAAAGCAAAGTATGAAAATACAGTCCGTTCATGCCCAGGTCCTCTAAAGTAAACACACCAGATGTCCTTCAGACAAATAATGCTTGTTTGAAGGACACTGAAAATGGTCACTAGGTGATTGAAATCGATCTGTGGGTTTTTAAATAAAACACTAACGGCCAATGCTGCGAAATACGTGTGTTCATCATTGTATGGTCGTGGAGCACCTCCAGGAAATGGAATCATATCCTCTTAAGTAGTTTGTAAGTTTAAGAACTGATGATGATAGCAGGTAGGTCCTATAGGTTTACAGACCTCTGAACCCGGACTGACCTTGCACTTGGGGCACTTGCGGCCCAGCTTGTCCTCGGGCGGCTTGGCGGCGGGCAGCTCGGCGCGCTTGGGGCAGTAGTAGGCCTGGTGCGCGTTGAGGTTGTCGAGCGAGGTGAACTTGATGCCGCAGGCGCCGCAGATGAACTGCAGCAGCGGCTTGTGCGGCAGCGGCAGCGCCTGCTGGGCCGCGCCGCGCGGGCTGCCCGGCCCGCCGCCCGTGGGGGAGCCGCCCCCGGGGGGCGAGTGCGCCGACGACGGGCCGCCGCCGCTCCCGCCGCCCCCGGGCACGCCCGCCTCCTCGCCGGGGCTGGCCGCCGCCGACGGGCCGCCCGCGCCGCCCTCGAGGCGCGCCGAGCAGTAGTGGCGCTTGTGCGCGACGTAGTTCTCGTGCTTGCAGAAGACGATGTTGCACTCGCGGCACTTGGAGACGCCCTGCTTGACGAGCACGTGCGGCGGCAGCGCGGGCAGCTCGGCGGCCATGAGCAGCGGCAGCAGCGCGGCCGCCGCCGCCGCCGCGCCCGCCGGCCCGCCCAGCAGCTCGCCCGCGCGCTGCGCCGCCAGCAGCGCCGACGCCGCGCCCGGCGCGCCGCCGCCCACCGCCGGCGCCAGCAGCGGCGGCGTCAGCACCGGCGCCAGCTTGGCCACCGCCGACACCGGCTGCGGCGGCGGAGTCGCCAGCGACGAGGACGACGACGACGGCGCCAGGCCGCGTCGCGCCGCGATCACCGGCGACGGGTACGACAGCACCGTCGGCTGCGACTGCGGCGGCGGCGGCACCTCGTCGACCGACTGCCCGTCCGAGCCGAGGGAGCGCGTGGGGGAGACGATGACGCGCTTCTGGTTGGCGGCAAGCGCCTCCGGCTTGACGGTGATGACGCCGTTGGGGGTGCGGCGCGGCGACTTGGGGGAGGGCGCGTGCGGCGGCTGCTTGGGGCTGGCGGCCGTGGCGGCGGCCCCCGGGCTGGCGGCCGACGGCGCGGGCGACGGCGTCGAGGACGCGGAGCTGGCGGACAGCAGGAAGGGCCCGCACGCCGCCGCCTCGTCGCAGTCGCCGTCCGCCGCGTCGCCCTCGGCCGTGCCCGCCGGCAGCTCGCCGCCGCCCAGCAGCGCCCGCCGCACGCTCAAGTCTAGCGGAACGCCCGCTTCCGTGCCGTCTCTCTGCAAGCACCATTAAACGCCTGCTTAGCTTAAGGCCACTTGGACGTGAAAATGACTCAAACATCGAAAAAAAATGTCTCCTTCTGGAAGACAACTTTTTCCCGATTCCAAAAATGTATGGTTTATTTACTTTTAAATAGTTATTATAGTCTTAAACGCTCTTTGAACAAGTGTCTGCACACTGGTCACTCTTATGCTTCGGGCAAGAAATATCACCATAAACATTCCATGCCTGCCACTGTCATGAAACAATAAAGCCAATACACAGGGATCTTGCGGACACTAACAACAAAAACACAATTGTGTAAACACAACAAACTCAAGACAGCAACTAACAATACATCATACCCACTATTTAAAGGGTCATTACAACGAAACCCTTCAGTTAGACAATACAAATATAAAACGAACAGTAGTTACGCGCTATCGTGGTGTCCACATCCATGAAAGACAAAGTTTCCATGAACATATTAACATAACCACAGACAAAGCAGATACATTTTACACAAGTTGGCAAGGCTTAAGCTTAATTCAACCACTAACAGAATGCCTCTGTCAACTATACGAACATATCACTGTGCTCTCTTTGAGTCAGTATTATATTTTGCAGCCAGTACCTATGCTCAAAGATTGAGCCTAGTAACCAACAAAACAATTGTGAGACGTGGGCAAATCTCAACAAAGTGCATGAAATAACAAGCTCACGTGTCGTAACAAACCGGCAACTGAGAACATGGCGAACGGACACGTGGAAACTGGAATAGGAGGCTTGCGACAAGGGAAGTAGACTACACAGACTACTGCCAGACATCAGAGAAAGAAAGAGCATGAAGCATATCGACTCCAGCCGGGATATGGTTAATTTCCTTACAGGACATGGTGTCCTCAACAAGAGTTTGGGACCCGTAGCAGATCAGTTTAAAGGAAGACATAGAGGCAGTTCAGGGGCGAGAAGCTAGATTTGTTACTGGTAGGTTCGACCAATGCGTCAGTATCACGGAAATGCTCCGGCAACTCAATTGGGGATCGCTGGAAGAAAGACGACGTTCTTTTCGTGAATTTCTGTTAAGTAAATTTAGAGGGCCGGAATTTGAAGCTGAGTGTAGTACGATCTTGCTGCCGCCTACGTACATTTCGCGTAAAGATCACAAAGACAAGAGAAATTAGGGCTCGTACGGAGGCAAATAGGCATTCTTTTTTTCCTCGTTCTATTTGGGAGTGCTTGCTGCCGCCGACGTACATTTCGCGTAAAGATCACAAAGACAAGATAAGAGAAATTAGGGCTCGTACGGAGGCATATAGGCATTCTTTTTTTCCTCGTTCTATTTGGGAGTGGAATAGGAAAGGAAATGGCTAATAGTGGTACAGTGTACCCTCCGCCACGCACCTTACGGTGAATTGCGGAGTATGTATGTAAATGTAGATGTAGACTGCTCGGCTACTCCACCGTATATAGATGCATACAACTGTTTTAATGGAGGATATAGCTGAGGCCTATTTAAAATGAGACGTTAAGAGGTACAGGAGATCAGAAGATGACGTCTAAGATACGTCGAAACCGGTCAGCCTAAGAAATAAGACGCGATACTGGCTGGAAACATGTATAAATACGATTTTAAATTTTTTCCCTGTAGTAGAATTAATTAATTGAGACAAGGGGTTAAAGCGAGTACCACAGTAAAAGTAGAGTAGAAGGGGTGCAGTGGCGGCTGGTACCTGGTGGTGCCTGGGGGGCGTGGAGGCACGGGGCTCGCCTTCTGCGGCCGGCTCGTCCCTCTGCGCAGACTGCGTCGTCGGCGCGGGGGCGGCGGGGGAGGCGGCGAGCAGTGGGGGCGGCTGCGGGTGCGGCTGGGGGAGCGGCTGGTGCAGGATGCCCTGTGCCAGCGGCTGCAGCGAGCCGTCGGCCAACAGCACGCAGGGGCTGTCGTGGTGCGCCATGGCGAGCGCGGCGGGGCCCGTCAGCAGGCTGGCGCCTTGGAACAGCGAGTAGGGCACCAGCAGGATGGGGCTGGTGGGCAGCGCCAGCACGGGCTGCGGCTGCGGCGGCGCCTGCGCGCCCGCTGCCGGCACCGCCACCACGGCGGGCGACGCCGCCCCGGGGGAGGCGGCCAGCGCGGGGCCCGGCGGCGGAGACGCGCCGTCCGCCGGCGAGGCGGGCGCAGACTCGCCCGTCGACGACGAGGCGGCGGTGGGCGGCGCGCCCGCCTTGGCCGGCGGGCCCTTGACCACGTGGCGCGTGCTGCAGTAGTGCATCTTGTGCGCGCGGAACGTCTTGACGGACGAGAAGCGGATGTCGCAGTCCTGGCAGTAGCGGTCCACCAGCTGCGGCGCGCCGCCCTCCGGCGCCCCCGCGGCCGCGGGCTGCGCATCGCCGTTGACGGCGGCGGCGGGCGCGGGCGACGCCGAGTGCATGCGCATGTGCCGGTTCAGGCTCACCTTCTTGTCGGCGCTGTACGAGCAGTGCGGGCACGCGTACTGCTTGCCGGTGCGCGCCGCCTTGGCCGCGGGGCCCAGCGCGTGGCCGTGCGCCGCGCCGCCGCCGCCGCCCTCGTGGCTGGCGTCCGACGCCACGCTGTCCTCGCCCTGCAGCGCCGCGCCCTCCGACGCGCTCGCCGCGGGACGACCCTCCTCGCTGTCGCTGTCTGACCGGCCTGCAACACCACCGTCACCTCTAGCAAAACTACATACACAGCTGGACACAAGTAGACACACACGGTCTTGTTTGTACTAGATCCTGCCTTTATAATGAAGGTGATGAACTGTCAATTTCGTTATATACATCATTCAAGCTATGTATCCCAAAATTTTATTGAAATTCATAGCACTGGTTAAAAGCCAGAGACCGAAACGTTGATAGGTCGTGTAGTTGCCGCAGACTGAAGTATTCATACACCGGCAGTCGTTTTGAAAAATAAGGGTAACATGCTCATCATGAATATGTTGACTGAAAGTTCCAAACCCAATGTTATCTCGCAAGTAGGTCGGCATCTTCATTCACTGCTTTTAACGTGTCTTCATATACCGTCGGTATATTGTCCAATTAAAGTTATGACATGTTATGAGGCCCTTTTAGGCACTGTTACGTCCTTACGTCCCAAGTCCGCTGGCAACAGGAATATCTCTCTAGCCTATACTGCTGTACAGGCCCGCCGGTTCATATTATTCGCGGTCTAAAGCGTCTCGCTGCGTAGCGCGCGGTTGCTCGCCGTGGAGGTTCGAGTCCTCCCTCGGGCATGGGTGTGTGAGTTGTCCTTAGGTTAGTTTACCTAGGTTTAAGTAGTTTGTAAGCTACGGACTGATGACCACGCAGTTTGGTCCGATAGATTTACAAACATTTGAACATTTGAACATTTTTCATGTTTTTCCAAAGTGGGTAGTTGTCCAAAAAGTACCCCCCTCCCCCCTATAATTCCCACCCCTCCTCACTGTCAGTAATCTCCATACATAAAAATACGTAAGTAAGTATCAACAATCCGAAGATTGGTTTGAACACCAAAAATACGTATACACACTTTACGAAAAGTGTCATTTTAAAACGACTGTTACGAATTAAGAAAAGTGTTTTTAGAAAGCTAAGATGCTGTATTACCACGTGTCAAAAATTCAGTTCTTTAAACCGTATGTTTTCTTCAAAATAGAGTGAGAAGCGTTATGAAACTAAAAACTCACGGAGAACGAACTTAGGCATCTTCGATTTTCACAAGCAATAAAAAACATGTAAGGAAAAAATAAGTCGATAAAATGATGTGGGGTAGTCCTATATACCGTCAATAATTTTTACAGATCGGCCCGACCGGCAATGACAATCCCACTCGGCTCAGTCTAAATAAATATTCTTTCAAATCAAGTGTGGTATTTTACCCACTCTCAATTTTGTGTGTGGTTACAGTTACCGCGGTACCCACTTCAACCACCGGGCCTGCTGTCGTGTGCTATGCCATCTGCAATGACTTAATGTATCATCTGTGTGTCCGCTCTGGTATAACAAGCTTTTGTCTGGTGACCTTGCGATGCTACGTGACTATGTACTTCCATTCGTCATGAAAATCGTACTTTTATCCCCTAAACGTAATGGAAGGTGACATTCTTCGTTTACTCCACACCATCCAGAAACATTTCAAACCAGATTTATCTTTGAATATCATGTAAGTACTCAAACACTGATTCTCTAGTGTGTTAAGCACGTTCTACTCCCATGGCAATGGGTGCAAGCGAGCCGTATGCGCTTACGATCAGAAGACGTGACACTGTGTACTCGTGCAATGGTACGAATAGAAACAGTTATAGTCACGAAATGTATGACATTAACTGCGAATGGGTAAAGTGGAAAATCTGTACACAGCCGGGATTCGAACCCGGGTCTCCTGATTTCTAGGCAGTTTGGATGACCCCTACACCACTGAGGACACAGCGACCATCATACCTACTCGGAAATAATTACGCTTTCCATCAGATATAAATTCTCAACTTTATCGTGACCACTAGAACTCAAACTCCCGTAAGAGTAAGGGTATAGGAGTTCATTCGCACTGAAGAAAGGGTCATTGCCCGTCATCGGCATATTTTATAATATATATGTGGTGTCTGTTCTCTTGGACACCACATATACGTAACTTATAGAAACATTTCTGTCTCAGGCTCTAACAAAATCAGTGAAAAATAATGAGATCACCTTTTACTTTTCGTCAGCACTGCTCAAGAAGCAAGAGAAATGGTAAATCATTTTTAGTACTTAGCTTTTACCGAGCCCAGATAGCGATAGTGAAAGCTGTCAGTAGGTGTGACGGTACCTTTGAGATTCTTGAGCCTGTGCGAGCAGTAGTAGGTCTGGTGCGCCTCCAGGGTGCTGGCGGAGCTGAAGCGGATGCCGCAGGGCGCGCACATGAACACCGGCACTGCAACACACACCACCACTCGCTGCAACACATTTCTCTAACAGCCAATATTTGTAGCTATAGTGCGCACTGTCACATTGTCACTCTGTTGACAACGTCGGCAGTAGGCAAATTTTCAGCAGTTGTCTCAGTTTTCGACTTCTTGCAAATTTCTAGCAGATAACTTGTGAAAATTCTCTATCTTGTAGATGCTGTGTCTCAGCTAATAATGAGAGATTCAGCGAGAGGAATGCACCAATCAGTTTCACCTGTCGACTATGGTCAGAGTTGCGAATGAAAGAGGGGTGGGGGGGGGGGGGGAGAATGAGACATTAAAGATAAGATATATCTTTATTTTTCTACATAATTTCCAACGGAGGAATCATTGCGTTCCTGAAAACGGTGAGTAGCACTTTACCCGCAGACTGATTGTTTTTGAACTTCTTTCGGACAGGTGATGACGGATGTTTCCACTCCATGGATGCGGCCATCGATTCGGGCGTGTAATGGTGGACCCACGTTTCATCCCCCGTCACAAGCCGAAACTGAGAGTCGTTGCCATATTCACGGTCGACCTCAATCTAACGGTGTATCGGGTCTTGCACATGCGCATTTACCTGTTGTATCGTACTTCGCCCATAGCCGTTCAACGCTTCTTCCGCATTCAACGCCCTGATTTTTTTCCTGGACGGTTTTTGAAGCTTACAAAGCAGTTTGGTAAATGTCTCGATTTTCTTGGAAATTATGTAGAAAAAATAAAATATTTTTTATCTTTCATGTATCATTCTCTTATTTCTTTTCATACATAACTCTGCCCACAGTCAATAGGGGAAAAATTATTTTCCAACTCCCTCTTTTATTTACTAAACAATTCTACTCCAGCTACAAGAAATTATTTACAGTAAGCTCTATCTATCCTAGTGCAATGAAAACATTGGTATATAGTGTTATGATGTCACAGAAGGCAGAGAGAGTGAATTTAAGTTGATGGATAGATAAGAGCACTGAAGCCATCAAATGCTTGAGTGGACAGGAGTACAGCACCAGGAACACAACAAGTTACCTCGCCCCGACTACGGTGCAGGTAAACCTGAGGTGTTAAAAAAAGCTTTTTTTTTGGTCTCAGAATGCATAAATACAGGTCCTATATGGTTTTCATGGAAATCTTATTTTTCTTGCTACATCGTGTCAAGTTTAGGCAACGTTGAGTGAGGTGGATAGTCATCAAGTGCCCTTCTTTCCAAAGATCAAAAAGTATCAGTAGTGTTGAGATATGGTGACTTGTGGTGGCCACGAGAGATGCGACATTTTATCTTCATCACAAATGCTTTGACCCTGCGGTAATCGCAATTTTTTTTCCATCTGTGTGTACCTAAAGATCACATAAATTGGGAACCTTCCTGCAGTCAGAATTAGTGCGTCATTCCATTTTTTCATGTGGATTAGAGCTACGATTGGTGGAAGGCGCAACAGCTGCGGACTGGCAGACCTGCGAGACTATCGGCGTGACATATAATAGGCGTTGCTGGTAAGACATTATTCCCGTATCATACTTTATTCTCAAGGTGTATTCTGTTATTGCAGAGTTGTTTTCTATTAGCTAAGGAATCTTTTTAGGTTCATTGTATTTATTTATTTCACGTATTGATTTTCCTCTTTTTTCTGCGCAATGGATCTACAGAAAAAAGTTTGCGGAAGAATTCTGCCACATGCAAAACACTTTTTTTAATAGTTTTTCACCTAGAGCTAGAAAGAACCATAAAGGGAGATAGTGCGGCCTTAGATACAGAGAGGGCGTTATTCATACTATGACAGTTGTTTTAAATGGACCACATTATTATCTCTGTTTGGAGCATGAAAGTATTGTTTGTACTGAAAGTTAAAAAAGGGAAGAGAGTGACTATATTGTGCAAACTATAAAAGTGTAACAACCGGTGTGTTCATTTCATCCTATTTACGATCCAAATATGCAATATTTGTTTCACTAAATACAACAGATGTAGCGTATGATGAAAGTATTTCAGTGGAACTGGAGAGAATTTACAGCTTTGTCAAAGATATTGATGTAAAAAGCTACAAGCCAAATACAGTATATTGCATGTTCTCAATTACTGTGTCGACTTTTGCTACTAAAATTATTTAATGCCTTGCGGATTGTCAGTCGCGCGCGAGACGTTAGGTAATGCTTATAGCCTGTATAAAGCTGGGTTTACACTAGCAAGTCACTTGCAGAACTTATTGCTGCAAGTTATTGGTATTCATTTGTAGCTGTCTTTAGACACCACTTGCAAGAATTAAGGAAGAAACTTCTACAAGTACTTTGACAAGTAACTTGCATCAATAACTTGCAGACACCGTTCACATGTACGTATAGTGAGAGCAAGTAAAATGACGAGTAGGTGGGTCATATATACTGTAGCTCTTTCAACTATTACGAAGAACATAAAAAAGATGAATATTTTGGTTTGAGAGGATGCTTAGGCCACATTACGGAACCTACAATAATTTGTTGCTAGAACTGCGTTTAGAGAACTTGAGCTTTGAAAAATTTTCTAGAACATTTATATAAATTATCTGGGTTGTTTATTAACATCAGTTGGACATATCATCAAAACAGAACACATATCACATAGTTATTTCAGCCAAGGAACGGTTGTTACGCTACATTCTTAAGAGCCACTTCTTATTTTTTAGTATTGATCTCTCAGTTTGTGCGAAAAGTTTGTTGTGAGATTTATTGCAATTCATTAAATTTGCTAAACATGCAGACACGTTTCCTTTATCTGTATTTAAAATCACTGTACACATTCCATTTCAGGGAAGTGCTCCACAGCTTCATTCAATGTTTGGTATCTTGATTTCTTCATACTCGTTTATTCTCCATTTCTGTTATTTCGTAACATATCGTACGTGGGATGGTTGTATGAAATTAATCGTGACGTTCAATAAAAGGTTAAGTAGACTATGTGTCGATGTAGACGACATACTTACAAAAGCTTTCTATTTAAACACAAAAAAAAAGTTCAAAAGTTTGTAGAGCTTATGGGACTTAAATACGTGGTCATCAGTCCCTAAACTTACAAACTACTTATGAACTAGCTAATACTAAAGACGACACAGTTATACATGCCCAAGGGGGGATTCGAACCCCCGACCGTAGTGGCCGTGCAAAACGTGACTGGCGCGCCGCGCACCACTCGGTCACGGCGGCCAGCGATTTCAACTTGCAGAAAATTGAAATGAATCCTAAAAGCTGCAGGTAACTTGCAAAAGCTTCTTACACACTGTTCACATTGAAAGTTGAATACTTGCCGCGCAGGAGTAGCCGAGCGGTCCGGAGCGTCACGTTGCGGATCGCGCGGCCTCCCGCGTCGGAGGTTCGAATCATCCCCCTCGGGCATGGATGTTTGTGACGTATTTAGTAGAAGGTAGTTCATAAGTAGTTTCCGCGGCAGAGTGGCCAAGCGCATTGAGGCACTATACTGCGATGCGCGAGGCGTTCCCCGTCGGGGGTTCGAATCCACCCTCGGGTATGGATGTTTGTGTCGTCTTTAGTATAAGGTAGTTCATAAGTATTTTGTAAGTTTAGGGACTGATGACCCCGCAATTAAGTCCCTTAAGCTTTACAAACATTTGAACGTTTTCGGGAACTTGCAGAAAATCACTTGTGAAACCGCAAGTCCATTATGTGGTGTATTTACACTCGGTAAGTTTCTACCAGCAAGTAAATTGCTTCAATAACTTGCTAGTGTAATATCAGCTTAACTGCGTAAAAAGAGGCCATAAAAACAGGAAAGAAACAAGACACGATAGGTGAGAAAAGTAGATATTGTGCGTGGTAGTGCGACAGCAGTTCGGGGGCAGAGGCGAGGTGGCGTGCGCACCTTGTCGCGGGGCGGGCGGCTCGTGTGCGCTGGCGACGGCGGCCGGCGCGTCCACCTTGGCGCGTGACGTCAGCAGCTGCGGCGACGGCGACGGCGGCGCCTCCTGCAGCGGCGGCGGCGGCAGGCAGAAGTACTGGCTGGACGCTATCGCTGCAACAAGCCGCGCTCCCTATTAACACTCGCCAGATACAGGCGAACGTACGAGTAGCAAAGGGTGCCGTGTCACCAAGGGTGAGCGCGTTGAAACGGTTCACTCTTTACTCATCCAACTGATTAATATTACACATATTACTGTAAGAAATGGTTTCCTATGTTTCGAATGGATACTTTGGGTCGGGTTAGAGGGACTAAACTACTCAGGTTGTCAGTCCCCCGGTGGGGAGGGGAAGGATTGAGGATAGGAAATGAGGGGAGAGGGGGGGGGGCAAGGAAATGCACTCAGGGAAGTAAAGAAGGAAGGAAGACTGCATTAGCTTGGGGCCCCGCGCTCAATACAATTTTTCAAATGGAACAATGGTTGTTTCTATCATGAACTGGACGTTTTGACGCCAGCTGTGTACAAAGAATTTTGAATGACATTTTTATCATGTTTAGGTTGCCAGCTACAACCATTCAAAGTTTTGGGGGCGGAGCCTGCGACAGCGTAGTTGACTGGCTGGTGGTCATGAGACAGTGGGCCGTTCCCCCGGGGCTAGACACTCGGCCAGTTAGCCACGCTATCGAAGACTCTGCCTCCGAAACTTTGAACGGTTATAGCTGCCAAACTAAACGTGATAAAAATGTCGTTCCAAATTCTTTGTACACCGCTGGTGTAAAAAATTCCAGTGCATGATAGAAACAACAATTGTTCCATTTGAAAAATTGTATGATTGCATTAAAAATACACTTTCTAGGTATTTTTACTATTTATTGGCTAACAATATGACTCCTTGACTAGCAATCCATTCTGTGAAAACCACACGTCAATCGCACTTGCCGTTTCCGCTCTGCGAGGGTAACTTCCGTCAACTCCGTCTCCCGGATGACGCCCTCTGTCCCGACATCTACCCCTCCTTTCAACTTTCAAAATGTTCAAATGTTTGTATAGTCTATGGGACTTAACTACGGGGTCATCAGTCCCTAAACTTACAAACTACTTATGAACTACTTACGAACTAGGACGGCACAAACATCCATGCCCCAGGGGGGATTCGAACCCCAGACCGTAGTGGCCGTGCAGACCGTGACTGGAGCGCCTTAGTCCCCTCGGCCACCGCGGCCGGCCATTTCAACTTTAGTCTATCCCCGTATTTGTACGTGTCCCTCCCCCCCCTCTCAATCCTGTCCACTTACTCGCTTTGCTCTCCTCTCCCAGCTCCTTCCTACGATGAGTCCTTGCGCTTTCTCCTCTCCTCACTCCCACCTCCCTCCCGTACTTCTCTCACCGCGCTTCCCCTTCCCTTTCCCCATTGCGGGGCCCCCGTTTCAACATATTATAACAGTGCGCCGTTTTGTGTTGTGCCAGTGTTTGTGCTTCTTGCGCCGGCCGCGGTGGCCGAGGTGACTGAGGCGCTCCAGTCACGGTCAGCACGGCCACTACGGTCGGGGGTTCGAATCCCCCCTCGGGCATGGATATTTGTGCCGTCCTAGTTCGTAAGTAGTTTGTAAGTTTAGGGGCTGATGACCCCGTAGTTGGGTCTCATAAGCTTAACAAACATTTGAACATTTTTTTGTGCTTCGTGCCCAAGTGGTTCAAAAATGTTCAAATGTTTGTTAAGCTTATGGGACTTAACTACGGGGTCATCAGTCCCTGAACTTACAAACTACTTATCAACTACCTTTACTAAGGACGGCACAAATATCCATGCCCGAGGGGGGATTCGAACCCCCGACCGTAGTGGCCGTGCAGACCGTGACTGAAGCGCCTCAGTCCCCTCGGCCACCGCGGCCGGCGCCCAAGTGGTATTTTAATACTTAAGCAGCCGCCAATCAGGCAGAATATTAGTGTTGCCGTGTGTTTTAAACAGTGTCTTCGTGTAGTGTGCTCCACCAATGCGCTCTTAACTACCCTGGATTTTTAACTTCTATCTCTGTGTGATTTTAACCACCGTGGCAGTTTTAATTCTGAGTATGTTTTACTTCAACTTCTTTACTTTGTCTGTTTTCTTCATTTTAATCTACATTCTAAATTCATCAAATTTTATCACCTTTTCCTGTTTTTATCACCTTGTTACCATTGTAAATACGCTCGGCTGAAGAGCAGCAATGAAGCTGCTGCCAGCCTACCACCTCTGGAGGCTTTAAAATACAAATAAAGAAGGGGGAAAAAAGAGGAGAGTATGGAGACTCACCGGTGTGGTAGGCTGCGGCGGCTGCGGGCGGCAGCGCGGCCAGCAGGTGGACGTCGGCGGCGGGCGGCCGGTGCAGCGCGGGGTCGGTGGCCAGGCTGGGGTTGAGCCGCAGCCGCGCGGGCGCCGCCGCCGTAGTTCCGCCGCTGCCGCTGCCGGCACTGGCGCTGCCCGCGCTGGCCGACGGCGGCGCCGTGGGGGCCGCGCCGGACTCCTCGCCGCCGCTGTCCGAGCCCTGCGTACGTCCCGCTGCGTCATTTCACATGCACCACAACCAACAACTAGGCGTGCAGGCAAGGGAGCAACCTGCAATCTACTGACCGAAGAAGGGGAACCGAGAGTAGGTAACACAAATCTGGGGCACTAAAACAGAAGATAAGGTCTCCAGAATGAAACTTTCACTCTGCAGCGGAGTGTCCCGGTTCCGGCACACAATTTTAATCAGAAGATAAGGTGTCTATCAGAAACAAAGGGGCAGGAACTATGGCGCGAGGACGAGACTTTTATTTTTATTTATTTTATTAGTTTGTAAGTTTAAGGACTGATGACCCCGCAGTTAAGTCCCATAAGCTTTTACAAACATTTAAACATTTTGTAAAGCTAAGGGAACAAACTACTAAGCTACTCAAACGAACTTACGCTAAGGAACATCCACGGCCAAGGGAGGAGTCGAAGGTCCGACGGGAGTGGCCGGAAAGTCTATGACGTGATGTCTTAGGACCATTCCAGCACGGTACTTGACACTTTATTATGGCGAGAGTGTGGGACGTGAGACTTACGTGCGAGACTGTCGGGGGCGGCGGCTCAGGAGGCGGCTGTCCAGGCGAGGCAGCGGGGGCGGCGGGCGGCGAGTCTTGGTGTCCGCTGGCGGCGGGGGAGGCCTGGGCGGAGGTGGCGGGGGCGGCGGCGGCGGCCGGGGGCGGCGACGGCGGCGGCGGGGACGGCCGCTCCGCCTCCGCGTCGCTCGTCCACTCCTCGTCCTCTCCTGCAACACCAAGGGGGACACCTCAGCGGAAGCTCAAGACACGCGCTCACTGCAAGACATGCTGCTCTCTGACTTGAAATCAACAAAACCGTACTGCAAGTCTCGGACTTATGATAATCTCACAGTTTCTCACTTCCACAAAAAATAGCGAAACAAACTCATTCGACATTTTCAGCAAGCAGAAGAGAGCTCACTTGGGGAGTATCAAAATACGGATCAAGTGGCCATGTGCACAGACAGCACACTACTGCTTCAGAGATCCAATGCCGTTCACCTATCTTGCTGAACAACAGAGGTAGCTTCTGTAGGCAGTTAGCGGCCAGAATCCACTAACTTTTAAACGCAGTGCGGTGCGCGAGACAAATTACACGACATATAGCCCCGTAGAGTTGCTCGTACCATCCGTGAGCACTGCCACTTACCACTATAAAGACGAGTCGCCAGCTTCGCTTTCCTGTTCTCAATGGGATTACAATAGTAGCTGATTCTATACGGCTAATCAGAGCGCCGTAGCAAATCCGAGAATTTTTGAAACCATCTCAGATCCAACCGTTACATTGGGAAAGAGTGAATACACCATCACCAACCGAGTTCCAGAACTTTTCAAGATCACAGTGTAAAATCAAAAAGGAAAATGACACATACAAACGCAAGAAATCGACACTTCATATTTCCATTGAATCAAAACTAATAGAATTTATCATCCACTAACAGGCTTCGCCAAGTCCGCTTCTTTATTAAACCCCTCCAGCTAGCTAGAAAGTAGTGCTCTTCCCGCACAACCTGTATGCCTGGGAGACGACTAAGCCAGTACCAGTATCGCGCACGGCAACTCACTCCCGCATGTGGAGAACGAATCGATTGGTGCATGACTACTAATTTCAGAAACGCGCCCAAGGCATTATAATCGCACCAGCACGTACAAGACATGCCTCGAGCCTCCCTTTTACCAAGACCGCCAGATGACTTCCCGAATGTGCGTACTCTAAACCACTCCGCGAAATTACTGAACATTTAAGCCCTCGGACATGGGCTGTTTGTGTCGTCTTTAATGTAAGGTAGTTCGTAAGTAGTTTGTAAGTTTAGGGACTGATGATTCCGCAGTTAAGTCTCATAAGCGTTACAAACATTTGAACATTTTGAAGAAATAAAAACATTGCGTTTTGCTGATGACATTGCAATACTGTCAGAGACAGCAAAAGACCGGGAAGAGCAATTGAATGAAGTGCGAATGAAACATGGTCGATAAATAGTTCAGACAGGAAGAGGATAGTGGCTTTTGAATTTTAGTGCTACAGACGAATGCTCAGGATTAGGTCGATAGATCGCATAACTAATGAGGAGGTAGTACAACAAAATTGGAGAGAAAAGGAATTTTTGGTATACCTTGACTAAAAGAAGGATCGATTGATTGGACACATTCTTAGACATAAAGGAATCGTGAATTTAGTACTGGAGCGAAGTGTGTGAGGGGTAAAAATTGCAGAGGAAGACCTAGAGACGAATACAGTAAACAGATTCAAATGGATGTGGACTGCCATTCTTATGAGGAGCTGAAGAGCCTAGCTCAGCATAGAGTAGGGTGGAGAGCTGTATCAAATCAGTCTCTGGACTGAAGACCATAACAGTAAGTGCTAAATTGTGGGAAGACGCCAGGCGCAATGACAAGAAATTAACCCTTTAATGCATGACTTTTTATTTGAAGCTATAAAAACTACCACGATTAATGTATAGTGCGTATATACTGACAAAAATATTGAAGAACAAAAAATTCCTTCATAGCTGGTCAGCTATATAATGATGCAGTAAATGTAACTTATGCCTGTCATCTTTCCAGAAAGTAAGTCACAATGCAACAGTCGTATGTGACTAACTACTCTTACATGGTAAAGAAGGAGTACTAAAGGAAACAAATGCATATGTTAGGAGTAACTCTATGCAGCTAACTGACGAAGTGATTCAGTAGCATTCTGCAATTTATAATTTCTAGGACGAGCTACTATGTAAAAAGTTAATCAGTTTGAGAGATAATGAAAAAATAAGGTATGCAACTGATCAGCTATGATATGCATTAAAAGGTTAAAGGAATGGAGATTTGAAGTAAAAGTTTTGAAGTAACAAGAAAGGACAAAACAAAAAATGGCATGCTGTGAGAACAAATGGGAGTGACTAAAGATACTGTAGACACAATTGAAAAGAAACGCCTAACATGGTTCGGACACTTGAGAAGAATGCCAGAGGATGTAGATGTAGATGTAGGATAGAAGGCCTTCTACAGTATGGCACTGGAGACGTTCATGACACAGAGAGATGAAGACCACACCTCAGTTGGATTGATGGAGTGAGGCAGGACAGCAAAGGAACGCAAGCAGGACAAGCCATGCAAAAAGAGGACTGCAAGTTAGAAATATGTGGGTGCGAGAGACGCTGCGTCGTCTTGAAAACTCGTAACGAAAATAAATAAATAAAAGATAATAAAAAATCCGGGGTTATAGTTCACGTCACGAAGGACTTTTTTTAATTTTTATTTATTTATTTATTTTTGGTGGTTTTAGGGCGCACAACTGCTGAGGTCATTAGCGCCAACATTGCCCATAGTAAAATCGAACCGGGGTTAGAACTTAAATGGCTTTCGCCATATTTGCACGATGTATAAAAAGTAAAACTCTGTTAGCAGAATGCGGATCATCAGCTAAAATATCAGACATTTCAAAGGGTAAACACAGATCATGACGGAGACGATTAAAAACGGACATTGCACTAAAAGATGGTACACAGTAAAAGGTTCATCACAGTGCTCACATAAGGGAGCAGGATCACCACGAAGTAAATACTGGTGTCTATAACGGCAGTGGGCCAATACGAAGCCGGGCCAGAACAATCTCCTCTCGGCGAGAGGGTCGACATGACGTTGACCAGAGATCAGGCACAGGTTTAATGTCTCGAAATTTGTTCCCTGACAGGGATGACCAATGTAAAAACCAACGGGAGATAATACGCTGGGAGACACCAGCACGAAGGTCATCAGAGCTAGTAGAAAAGGTAGATAGCCGAGGAAGGAGAACTGCCTCCTTGGCAGCCGTATCCGCAGACTCATTCCCCAACACTCCCACGATCACGTTGGAAGACGGCCTAGTTTTCAGCTATTCTGCGCATCCCCCTCCATTACCGCACTGGCAACCAATAACATTCATTCTCTAGGCGCGTGGCTGGCCGCGAGTTACGCAATGTTCCTCCCGCAGGCTCCACTATTGGCGCTTGGCCGTAGCTCCTCCCCTCCACGCTTCCCCTATCGGTCCCCCTCTACGCGCGAAGTGCCGTCCTACATGACGCCAACTATAGTGTGTGTCGATGAATAGGGTAGGCAGTAGCTCGGGAAGCGGCCGCTGTGACGTAAGGAGGTTCCGGAAGCGGAGGAGGGAAGGAATCGGCGTGGCGGTCTGTGGTCGGCGGTGGGCGGCAGAGGGAGCCTCGGCCAGGTGTGGCGGCCATTCAGCTGTCAGCGCGGCGGCTCATTAGCGCAGTTATGTCGGCGATTAGCGCGTGCTAATTGAGCGGCCATTGTGTGCGCGGAATGCCGCAGCCGCAGAAGCAGAAAGGCCGCAGCCGCAGCCGCCGCCACCTGCCGCCTGCCGCCTGCTACTGGGGACTGCGGTCGCCGCAGCCAATTAACGCCTACCACCCTCGCCGCCGAGCGCTGCCACCGCACGCGGCCACTGCGATCGCTTATCCTCACCTACAAGCATTCCTCCCGCGCCCCAACACGTACGCAGCCACTGATTCTCCTGCAGGTGACGGGAGAGTACAGTATTCAAATTCAAATGTTTGTAAACCTACGGACCAAACTGCGTGGTCATCAGTCCGTAGCTTAAAAACTAATTAAACCAAGGTAAACTAACCTAAGGACAACACACACACACACACACACACACCCATGCCCCAGGGAGGACTCGAACCTCCACGGCGAGCAACCGCGCGCTCCGCAGCTAGGTGCTTTAGACCGCTCGGCTACTACACCGCGGCAGAGTACAGTACTACACCGGTAGAGGCTCTTCTCGTCACTCTGGGAATACCACAGACCAGTAGAGTTGGGCAACGCGATTCTTATATAGGAATGGATTCTTGCGATTCAATCCCTCATTGTGAATCGATTCCTACGATTCGTTCACGATTCTTTAGTCTGCATTGGCACGATTCTTACTTCTACATCTTGCTCATAGATGGCAGTACATGTCTGTATCATGGATGTTGGAATCTTAAACTTTTACGTCTGTTCCTACGATTAGTTCACGATTCCTTCTAGTCAGCGACGGCACGAATCTTACAAAATACCCAAAAAAGTTCAAATGTTTGTAGAACTTATGGGGCTTAATTACGGGGTTATGAGTCCCTAAGCTTACAAACTACTTATGAACTAGCTAAGACGGCACAAGTATCCATGCCCGAGGGGGGATTCGCATCCCCGACCGTAATGGCTGTGGAGGCCGTGACTGGAGAATGCCAAAAAAGTGACAATATGAGAATCGGATTTTTTAATATTTATGGCGCGTAAAGTTCAGACTTAAAATATTAATGAGACAAAGCCATTCGATTCAGCTCTCAAAAATTCTCGAGGAAATAGTCTTTGAATTTTTGCAAGCGGTTATAAATACATATTGCACTACTAACTATTTCTGCTGTTATCATAGCTCATTTAGTAGCGTTGTAGGTTTACTGAACGTAGGCCACTTATTTCGAATCCTGCTGTAAACTTATAATTTTTTTCCTTCTGTTTGAATACTTCGCCCATTTAAATATAAATTTAATTAAATCTATGGTAATTAACATACATCTAATCATTATAAAATACTTATTACGTAAAATCGATTAGTTTAAGGACACAAGTCTATATAAATAAACATTAAAAATAAAAATCCGTCTCTAAATACTAAATTTCTTTCGAGATACAAGAAATTTGCGTTTATTAAAATGTTTCTTTTTTTTTTTAAATCCTTTAAAATTCTTTCAGGAAAGCTGATAACGTAAAAACCAAAATGGCAAAAAAGATTTTTGAGATGGCTTTAAGAACATTTAACATCTTTTTTTTTTAATTAAGAGGAAATTTTGTAAAATTGAGTTTTTACAAAAACTACAACTATGTAGATGAACTCGAAAAGCCTAAACCTATCTAAACACAAAATATAATCCAAAT
Organism: Locusta migratoria; assembly: GCA_026315105.1. NCBI lineage: Eukaryota > Metazoa > Arthropoda > Insecta > Orthoptera > Acrididae > Locusta > Locusta migratoria. The sequence goes on along the minus strand of CM048748.1, from coordinate 317,342,358 downwards.
CGTTACAGCCGTTTCCGGGATACGCGAAATATAAATGTGTAAAGATTGCTCGTTTAAATACATAATATTTAAACTATTTAAAAGTCGTATATTCGTATGTATTGGCAGCTGTGTATTTCGCTGCGTTTTGTTTCTGTCATCTGTAATTCGTGAATAGGCTAGTAATTAACGGCTCACGATCTTCGTTCTGTGCTTCCTTCGTTCACACGCTTTCTGGCTTTCGTAATTATTCGGCACGATTCGCCACTTTCTTTCGAATCATTAATCGATGGATCTTGGAACCGTCACGAGACAGACGAATCTTTTGAATGACGATTCGTCCGAATCACGATTCGATTATTACGATTCTTAATTTGTATTCGTTCAAATGAACGACTCATTCATGAATCGCTACAACTCTAGTATGAAGCCTGGTCTCGCGGTCCTGTACGCCCTATATAATGTTGAGGCAATGGCTGCACGCTCCAGACAAGGTGTATGTAGGAGAGGCCTGGTCACGCTACCATTTTAGTTCTAAAAGAGATGCCTTAGTAGACTGGAAAGTGTTAGCTGCATATAGCAGTGAATGTAAAATTGCGACGGGTATGCAGGTTACAGAGAATGTGGCTATATCTATTCTCATTGCAAGGCATATGTGATATTACTAACAGTAGGACCACCATTGCGAGGAAAAAGTAGCCTTTTCATTAGCAAAATTTTGCTTGCCCACAATCGTATCTGTGTAACATTCGGCTCTACGTGTTTTCTTCTGATCACTATATACAGGGTGAATCACCTAAAACATGCACCGCAAATATTGCGGAAACGGAAAGTGCGATTGATGTGCGGTTTTCACAGAATGGATTAGTAGTCAAGGCTCGTATTGTTAGCCAATCAACAGACTAAGAATACCTAGAAAGTGTATTTTTCATGCAAACATACAATTTTTCAAATGGAACAAAGGTTGTTTCTATCATGCACTGGAATTTTTGACACCAGCTGTGTACAAATAATTTCGAATGACATTTTTATCACGTTTTTTTGGCAGCTAGAACCATTCAAAGTTTTGGGGGCGGAGGCTACGACATCGTAGCCGGGGCGTCCCTTCCTCAACCCTCCCCCTCCCTCTGAGTGCGTATCAGCACTCTGCCCTCCACAGTAGCCTCAAGGCCATTGAAAAGGAAGTCGAAGTAAGTCTTCTCTTCGTTGTTCATCTGTCTATCTCCGTTCACAATTCACACCGAAGGGTGAGGCTTCAGAGCTAGCACGTTTCGGTTAAGGGTTCGCATTACTATCTTCAATTGCTAATTTGTATATCAATAGACAGGGTAACGCTTATACCTTCTCGTTGAAATCAGTACTCATTCCCAAGATATGTATCAGACTCACTATCTACCAGTCAAAAAAAAAAAAAAAAAAAAAAAAAAAAACAAAAAAAAAAAAAAAAAAAAAAAAAATATCAAAAAAAAAACTTATTCTTTTCATTCTCCACTCCGAGGAGTGGCTATATCTATTCTCATTGCAAGGCATATGTGATATTACCACTCCGAGGAGTGGAGCGGGCTGTTTGAGATCCGGCCCATAAAGGGTCGCGGTTCTATTCAGCCAATTATCAGACAAGCTGATAGTGGGGCAATGGGAGAATCCCAATTGGGAATATGTGGGAGGGGCTTACCAGCTCCGGCATACGCCTTACAACCAAGGAAAACCTCCCGAAAACCTTGGTCGGAGCCGGGGGATTGGGACCAATTTAATTTATCTCCGGGACTTGCCCCGGACTAAAAATGGATTATCGAGAGAACACGAGTGCACTCACGACAATAAGGATCGGACGCCCGAGTTACTCTCGTAAACTCGTAGAGATCAGCTCGACCACAGTGGTCAAGTCCCCCTGCAGGAACCGCACCCGTGAGCACGGTATCCTGTGCGTCGAACGTACCAGTCAATAGTCTTAATGTCTTACATAAACGAGTAAGCACTTATTTCACTGCGAGAAAGTATGAGTCTACTAACACAAAATGTAAGACTTTTTTTCCTAGCGTTTGCCAGAAGTTCTACCTTCTTCGAAGGCTGGACCCTGACTCTCATAGTTTTGTGACAGCTCTCATCTTGTAAAAAGAATGTCAGGACCCATGGTTTCTCACCATAATGGTGCCACATTCTGGAATTAATTTTCAATTATAAAACGTGGAACGCATACACGATGCCAGTGTTCAGGATGGACTGTGCCTACAGCGTATACTTGCCCAGTTGTGACTTTATCATTTTTTATGTTGCCCTCTCTCCGTATTTTCTCTCTGTGCACCGCATTTACGTCACCTTTACCCTACTCTTTATCCATTTCAGTTCTCATGCAGCTCAATCATTGTGACGTCACATCTCCTGAAAAATGTTTGTTAAGCTTATGGGACTTAACTGCGGGATCATCAGTGCCTCAACTTACAAACTATTTATAAACTATCTTACACTAAAGACAGTACAAACATCCCTGCCTGAGGGGGGATTCGAACCCCCGACCGTAGTGGCCGTACAGACCGTGACTAGCGTCCCGCAGTCCCCTCGGCCACCGCGGCCGGCGGGTAGAATGCGGTCGGTCTGTCGGTGTACAATATTTCGCTGCGTTTTGTTTCTGTCATCTGCAATTCGTGAATAGGCTAATAATTAACGGCTCATGATCTTCGTTCTGTGTTTCCTTTGTTCACACGCTTTCTAGATTTCGTAATTATTCGGCACGATTAGCCACTTGCTTTCGAATCATGAATCGTTGCATCCTGGAATCGTCACGAGACAGGCAATTCTTTTGAACGACAATTCGTCCCCCCTCTTGACTTCTCTCTGGCATTCGGCACGATTCGGGAAGATTCGGTAGTCGCCTTCGAATCATGAATCGTTGGAATTTAGTGTCGTCACGAGACAGACGATTCTTTTGAACGACGATTCGTCCGAATCACGATTCGATTCTTATGATTCTTTATTTGTATTCGTTCAAATGAACTACTCATTCACGAATCGCCACAACTCTATAGTCTAGTGGCGCAGCCACGGGGGCAGGGGTGCCGGGCTGATGGCGCTGAAGCCCTCCCCTTGGCACCTCCCAAAGATTTTTTAATTTTATTATTTTTTATTGTTTTCCTTTTTATGTTTTATACCGGAAATTTGAAATAGTACAGATGTAGTAAATCTCAACGTAACTATAATTTGCCAAGCACAAGTGAGCCTGACAGTGGGTCACCAACGAGATGCCGCCACTGAGAAAGTGTGCTGCTGTTTTTGTGAGCGGTTTTAATGCCGCCGTGACCAGCTTTGATGCTGCAGCTATTGTTACTGCTATGCTGAAGTCACGAGCCGATTGTTCATATGAGGCAACCCGCTGCTTTGGTCAGCGAAGCCACCGAGTGGAATCTTATGAATAACAATAGTGTTATTTTAGTTCAATTTTTACACATAGAGTCTCATGTTAATTAAAGTGTGCCGGCCGCAGTGGCTGAGCAGTCTGCGGCGCGCTAGTCACAGTCTTCACGGCCGCTACGTTCGGGGATTCGAATCCCCCCTCGGGCATGGATATTGTGTCATTTTTAGTATAAGGTAGTTCTTAAGTAGTTTGTAAGTTTAGGGACTGATGACCCCGCTGTTAAGTCCCTTAAGCTTAACAAACATTTGAACATTTGAATTAAACTGTAAATACCCTTCTCTTTGGTTAGTAACATAGAAGTTGCTTAATTATTTTCCGAGTTCATTATATACACTCCATTTGCACTACGTTGCTCCTCTTCCACTTTCAAATTAATGCAGGCCTACTCATTTTATTTCTTGTGCAATTGTTGTCGTAGCATAATTGGTTAAATTATAAAAACTGTAAAAATAAGTCATATATTAATAAATTCAATAGGCTTTATTTTTAAAAAATGAGCCCCACCTCCCAGAATTAAATGCTGGCTGCGCCACTGCCACAGTCTAACGTACACAGTCGTGACACTCACTGCTGTGAAAGTTATTACCAACTGACAGTCAGAACGACACTAGCGCTCCTAGAGGTCCGTGGCTGGTTTTTCGATGCTTTGATTGCGTAAACACATTTGTTATCGACCGAACCGTCATTATAGGTCTACCGACTACATCAGCAACTTCGTAGGATGTTTTTCATTGATTTTCCACCACGGGATAAGTTTTCTTTGAATTAGTGTCATCTCTCTAGACTTGCAACTCGTGACTCAAACTGATCTTTCCCGGCGCCGCCCAAATTTATTACACCTTTACCACCTGCTACGTTCACAACACTTTTGCAGATAGTCTCTTAACATTGCACTTTACCAATCTGGTAACTTACATTATTGTAAGACACGTGGTTCAGGAGATGTGAGCCGCGGCGGAGTGGAGGCGCGAGGCCGTTCCCCGTCGGAGGTTCGAATTCTCCCTCGGGCAGGGATGTTTGTACTGTCTTTAGTGTAAGATAGTTTATAAGTAGTTTGTAAGTATAAGAAACATTTTTCAGGAGATGTGACGTCACAACGATTGAGCTAAAAAAACTTATTCTTTTCATCCTCCACTCCGAGGAGTGGAGCGGGCTGTTTGAGATCAGGCCGATAAAGAGTCGCGGTTCTATTCAGCCAATTATCAGACAAGCTGATAGTGGGGCAAAGGGGTTATCCCAATTGGAAATAAGTGGGAGGGGCTTACCAGTTCCGGCATACGCCTTACAACCAAGGAAAACCTCCCGAAAACCTTGGTCGGAACCGGGGGATTGGGACCAATTTAATTTATCTCTGGGAGTTTGCCCCAGACTAAAAATGGATTATCGGGAGAGCACGAGTGCACTCACGACAATCAAGCATCGGACTCCCGAGTTACTCTCGTAAACTCGTAGAGATCAGTTCGACCAACAGTGGACAATGTTTCCCCTAGAGGAACCGCACCCTACAGCACGGTGTCCTCTGCATCCGATAAAAAGTAGGGTAAAAGTGACGTAAATGCGGTGCACAGAGAGAAAATACTGAGAGAGAGCAACATAAAAAATGATAAAGTCACAACTGGGTAAATATACGCTGAAGACGATCACATTAAAAGCTTATCTGTCTCCACATCTAAGTATGCAAGTAAGAGATCCACCTTCATCAAAAGGAAAGCAACATCCTGGCTCGTTAATAAAACAAGGTAACGTGTAACGTGGCCGATAAAAACATTATCATACAAGTAATTCAGTGATGATAGCAAATCACCGCTGACATTTTCAGACAATAAACATCCAAACAAGTTCGTCGATTACTACTAAATGTTAATTAGTACGTCGCTCAAACTTTTCAGAAGTTATAGTGCCAGTAATGGATCAGATTGGGGAAGGGAAATTTAACGAAGGGAAACTGTTGTCATAATTCAGCGGAAATTTTACTCCGGAACATAGGCGTGGGATCATCTCTTATTTTGAAGCGATACAGGGGGCAGCGCCAATGTATTGGTTGTTTATTGACACAGCGAAACACACAGGCAGCTGACGCAGTAAATAATTCGGTAAGCGCTCGGACAGTAATTGCGTTTTTCGCGGCGACGCGTCCGCTGGCGACAGAATTTACAGCTCGCCATTACCGACGTGATGGCTCTCTCTGTATGTGTGTGTGTGTGTGTGGAACAGGGGCGCGCGTTATCTGTCGCCAGCCAACTATCGCTCGCGAATAATGAGCGCGAATGATATTAAAACGTTATCGAGAATTAATAAATTGTCGATTATGAATTCCGTGGCGTGTGCAGGGCCGATAGTAATTTTTGGTTGCTGACAGATTGAAGTGACAAGTGTCCAGATTTATGGATGCGCGACAGTTGATGGACAGATGGTAGGGCAGCCGATGAGCTCCTCTCCACATCGCAATTTCCAGCGCTCGCTATCTACATGCATGCTGTACAGTCTGCAGTGCTCCAAAGTCGTACCGGCAGCTTTTCAATCGCACCGCGTTACTACAGTGACAGTTATCGTCAGAATGACATACTACTGGATTGTTGTAGACCACCTGTACTGAAATGCATAAAGGTTTGTGGATCTAGGTCTTCAGTGCCCGATCGCATTTACGAAGTGATGCAAGAAGCGTGAACAATAAAGAAATTGATAAAATAAAGAAGAGCAATCCAGCAAGTAACACGTGCAGCTGAAGTGAAATGCAAAAGGTGAATACGAGAGATTAAGATGGGAAGAGTACCATATTGGAAAAGCTGGGGAAAGAGTTAAAATAATTAAGCAGAGGACCATGGCTGGCTGACCACAGCGATAAAAAAAGGGTTAGCCAACCACCCTGCCTAAAAGCGTAGGCCAGAATTGAGACAAATCACAAAATTTTAAAACTTTGCTCACACTCGCTTCGTCATTACCTAAAATAGAGGGCAAATCTGCACCTCTGCGCGTGATATAAATCACACTCAATTAAAATGTGGCTGCATGCTAAGAGGTCAGTAGGAGGAACTCCACGGTCGCACAGTAGGCCTCAGGTAATACAGCTTATTATCAGTCACTGAGAGGCAGAAATTAACCTGAAAATCAGAAAGACCAAGACGGTTGAGATGACAATAAATCGAGGGGGGACAAGTTAAAACGTCTACTTGGAGGGAACAAAAATTAAATTAGTTTCCCTCTTTCAGTACCTTGGAAGTATTTTCTCCGAGGACAACACCATCCGGCAAGAAACCCTCATCAGAACACAAAAAACATGCAAGTTCGGAATCTACTGTGGGACAAAAAAGTACCCTAGGCAGCGAAGTTAACTTTGTATAACACTTACTTCACTTCAATCCTTATATATGGCATGGAAACTTGTACATTGTTAAGAAAGGATTACAGCAGAATCCAAGCAATAGAAATTAGGTTTATCAGGACTATGAATCAAAGAACCAGGAGAGACAAGATCAGAAATAAGGTACACAGAGAAACAGCTGGTATCAGGGTCCCTATTGCGAACATCTTGGGAAAACAAAGATTGCAATGGTATGGCCATGTAATGAGAATGGATAGCACAAGAACAGCTAAAAATACTTCAGAATGGAAGTGGGAGGAAGAAGACCAAGAAGAATGCCAAGCAGACGATGGATAGAGACAGTACTATCAGACGTAGAGATGAAAGGTTTTAACTGGGATGATGTCCAAGACCAAATGGTACGTAGAAATGAACGGTTTTAACTGGGATAATGTCCAAGACCAAATGGTACATCAAGATCGGATGAAATGGAGAGCGCTTGTTAGCCACACCCGGGAAACTGGAAATGGAAGATGATGATGAGAGCCAGTCGTGCTTCCACAACCGCAGGGACCGCAGCCGCAACAGGAAAGTAATATCCTGCTAGGGAATAGGGCACCGTGTACATCAGGGGCGCAGCAAGCCTCTTTGGAAGCCTGGTCGGCATCTTCATTACCCTGAATGTGTCCCGGCACCCAGAAAAACACCTCCTTCCCGCGAGGTTGAAAGGAGGACAATTTGTCGTGTATATGATGCAGTAAGGTGCCAGATGGATATAGCTCGTTCAACGACTGCAGTTCACTCAGAGAACCAGAGCAGAGAAGAAATCGTTTGCCCTGAGACGACGTAACTGAGCTAATGCTTTCAAGAGCGCATGGAGCTCTGCAGAGAAAACAGAGTAATTCTCGGGGAGGCGAACCTTGATAACACAGTGGAACATTCGACTGAGTCCTCATGCTTGGATCCATCAGTGTACAGAACTGTGAAAGCGTGATGACTATCTAAAACAGTTAAAAACAACGACTGATAAATAAAATCCCAAGTTTGTTCCTTCCTAAAACTCGCCAGTTCTAAAATAATTCTGGACCTCTGGAGAGGCCAAGTTGGGACCCTGCCCCAATCTCTATGTAAAAATCAAGCCCCTCCCATTTCTAAAAGGAAATCCTTTGTACGAATCCCGTATGGTCTAGTCGCTGTTCGACGAGTATGAAACAGCCTTTCCATCAGAGGCCGAGCAACAGTGAGGTATACCGGTGTGAAAGGCATGGACAGCGTTTTACATGCCTGGCACACCATGAGTAGTCGTCGCCTGATGTGCAGTGGCGGCTTCGCAGCCTCAGCGCAAAGACTAAGTATGGGGATCGTCCTAAATGCACAAGTGGCCAGCCGAATCCTTGCATGGTGTACCGCGTCCATACAAACTACTTAAACTAGGGTCAACTAACCGAAGGATAAGACAAACACCCATGCCCGAGGGCGAACGGCCGCGCGCACCGCAGCACAGAGCCCTAGTGCGCACGGTCAATCCGTCGCGGCTTCAGGAAAACAATCCTGAGCGGTAAGAGAGCAGTGCTTAATTGTGTAGCGCCAACCTAACACAGTGGGTGGGGCAATTTCACCCCGAATACTTCTAGATATTAAATTAAAATGTTTATAATTCTATAGGACCAAAGTAATTTGGTCATCAATCTCTAGACTTAAAAACTACTTAAACTAAGTCAAACTAACTTAAGGAAAACACACATACACGCCCATGCCCTAATGATTACTGTAATACGAATACATCCTAAATGCTTATCACTGTTATGTCTAACAATATAGAGTACAGTCATGAATACAAGCTTTCCAAACATAGTAATGTTAGAAATTTGCTTCATGTTACAGATATTTGGAAGTAATGGTGCGGAAACATTTAACCGTGACTGCTCGGAGTGTAGATAAGAGATTATCAGTCACAAGGAAGACGCTTTTACTTATACATGAAGGGTTATTTCAAAGTTAATGACAGCTACTATTAGTTTTGTATAGCCTCGGTGGAGTAGCCGAGCGGTCTAAGGTGCCTCACTGTGGAGCGCGCGGTTGCTCGCCGTCGGAGGTTCGAGTCCTCCCTGGGGCATGGGTGTGTTTACCTTAGTTTAAGTAGTTTGTAAGCTACGGACTGATGACCACGCAGTTTGGTCCGATAGATTTACAAATATTTGAACATTTTAGTTTTGTATAAATTACGTAGAGCTCTGGCAGTCAGCTTACTTCTGTATGGGCTACTATCGTCGAATTAAATATTCTTCCTTCTATAAAATGTTTACTATCCACGTAGTAGAAAGTTGCGTAAACTTTCGAGAAAGAAAACAAAAAATAAAACTCACGGTGGTATAGCACATAACACTGGGATGAAACTGCCAGTCACCATTTTCAAGTCTGCTGTGAGCTTAAGGATGTGTACTGGATCAGGAAACGAACTCATATTTTTAGATCTGCAGGCAACACTCTACCCAATGTGACATCTGAGTCTGCCTCACGTGTATTTAGGAGCTTGATACTGTATGAAAGTTTAAATATGCCACCAATGCTAATTTTAAAACATTACTGCAGAGGAAAAGACTCGAATTTGATTTAATGAAACGAAGAATGATGATTATAATCTCCACCTGAGAATCGAGTCCAGAGCAAGTGTATGTCGTCGGACGTTGTAGATACTGCCAATCAATAATGCCATACGATCATATCATTTCACCTTCACCTACTCGCAAAGTAACTGGCTAAAAAAAGGCTAATTTAGTAAAGGCCGCGCCATAGCTTTTGCCGCTTACAGTCGTCTGGGCAAGTTAGCAGTCGCAGTCGTCCGCATTTTGTCCCATTGTTCTCGAAGCACTAGTTTTGAGCGTTTCTTGTTACAGTCAGAGTAATGTATTAACATTGTTAGTTCTATTTTTGTCCTTTCGCCCCACAGTTGATTTTTATAATGTATGCGCATTTTTATTTATGTAAGCCGTCTATATTCCGTTCACCGAAACGAGAGACAGACAGTACACACAGCGAGCCGCTTGACCAGGGGTGGACAAAGCAGGGGCGCACGTTCAATGTCGCATCATCCGTTTCGGTGTAAAGCGTTAAAATTTGCAGCATAAGCTTTCATATTCTATCTTTTTTGTCGTATGTATCGCGTAAGTGTATACACATTATGTCGTCCTACATTTTGAATCCAAGCGAGAATCGATCAAAGAAGAAATCATTAAATTCTTAACGTTTATAAAATGAAGCTGTTGTGTCCAGATAACTGATTACGAATCCAAACAATCTTTGAAGTCTCAAAAAAAAAAAAAAAATAAAAAAAAATAAAATAAAATAAAATAAAAAAAAAAATAAATAAATAAAAAAAAAATCATGACGGAAGCTTACAGAAACTGTTGATGACTTTCACAGAAATGTGGTTGGGACGAAAGTACATGGTTTGTTGTTTTTTATTGTCGTAAACGAAAATGCAGGTTTTGGCAATTTTCGGAGATGCTATGAATTATTAAAAGGTATTAATTTTGAATATCTGAGGCGTCTAATATCACTCTTATATAGCAATACCACAGCCGCTTTACACCTGATACAGAGGTTTCAATTCCAAATTATTTACTTATCCACCAACTGCTGTAAAGTTTGTGCTTTTTATTTATTTATTTAACGACCGGTTTAGGTACTGCATTAATACGACCATATTCAGGCCCTATACAAATTAAGTTGCAAATCTGTGTTGTATCCATAACATCATGGTGTAGGCCTACGTATCTCAAACAAAATATAAATAATAATTAATGTAATACCGAAAGCAGTCGTTAAATAAAATAACATAAACTTTACGGCTATTGATGGATAAGTTAATAATTTGGAATTAAAACTCGAGCAACAGCTGCAGTCCCTACTCCATTACAACGTGGAACCACATCGATTAATATATAGGTAACGACATTGAGCTAGCGCCCCGTTTTCGTCCACCCCTGGTCACGCGACTCGGTCCGTTGACAGTTGTCTCTCGCTTCGGTGAACGGAGTATAAGCAAGTGAATAATATTTTTCAGCTGCATAGACGGCTTAGACAAATAAATATTCACATTATGGAGTAGTGCACTGTTGGTGTGGTCATGGCCCCGAAGTAGAGCACAGCGTCGCAGTGACGTACGGTACGGTACCGTACCGTGTGGAGGGCGGGCCCTGGATTGAGCGCCGGCGGCCTCGGTTCTCGGCTAGCGGCGTCACGCCTTTCCGGCAGATATGCAAATGGCCGGCGTTTCCTTTCGGCTGCTATCTGCCGATTATTTTGCAAATGGCTCCGCGGACAGGAAGAGGCAAACTCACCTCTGTGAGGCACTGGCGGTTGTAACAGCTAGGTCCCTGCGTCGCGGCTCAAGACGTGTGCACTGCACTGTAGTCTTGTGTAGTTCGAGAGCGAACTAGTTCGAAAGAGCGCTCCCACAGGCGAACCACGCGAACTAGTTCGCAGATCCCTCGCCTCTTAGTTCGTCCGCTCCTTTTCCGAAGACTGGCGGGTAACAGCGAGAGGACGCGAGAGCGCGCAGATTCGCGTCATTCCCTCCTGCCAGTGGCCGTCATTTCGAGCTGAGATGCAGCTCAGCCGTAGTTTTAGTAGCGGTAGCAAAAGCCAAAACGAGAGAACGAACTAAAAAGAGCGACCAACTTCGCGGCCGAGCTGCGAACTAAAAGGAGAGCTACCTGTCGCGAACTAAAAGATACGCGGATAGGTCGCGAACTAAAATATGCCTGATAGGTCGCGAACTAAAATATGCCGGCCGCGGTGGCCGAGGGGACTGAGGCGATCCAGTCACGGTCTGCACGGCCACTACGGTCGGGGTTTCGAATCCCCCCTCGGGCATGGATATTTGTGCCGTACTTAGTATTAGCTAGTTTGTAAGTAGTTTGTAAGTTTAGGGACTGATGACCCCGTAGCTGAGTCCCATAAGCAATACAAACATTTGTACATTTGAAACATTTGAACTAAGATACGCGCGATAGTTCGCGAACTAAAATATGCGCGATAAAAATCACGTGTTTGCCACCTGCTGATGAGAGCCATTTCGAGGTTAGCGTCTGCCTGCTAGATTACATAGCTCAGTGCTACAAAATTTCTACTTTGAAGTATTTTGCACTCTGCAATATCTGACTAATAATTTCTATAATGCCAAGATATAGAGAAAACTATAAACTTAAACGCGAGAAATTATCCACAAACTGTTTCTTTTGGTTTGCGCGATATCGTTAGCGGCTCAAGCAGCAAGCGCATGCGCAGATCACGCCGCTCAGCTGTCACTGGGAGCGGACGAACTAAAAGAACGAAAGTGAGCGCTCTCGATCGCGAACTATTATGCGCAAGTCTACTGCACTGCACTGTTTCTATGAGCTCCTACAAGGCGTACGGTGCTTGCTTCCTTTGAAGGAGTCACAATAGAGACATCGGAGTTCAAGTCTCACAAATCTCGCCATCGATTTATGAAAATCTTAAGAATAATATCAAAAAGGAACAACTGCCTGATGTTCTGCAAAACTTTTTTTATGGAAAACTTATTTATTCGTCACAAACCGACTTTCGGCTTCTTAAGCAATCATCAATTGACAACTGACTGTAGTGTACATGATTTCAAAGATGTCACTAACATTTTTTGCAGGACGTAAGGAAGTTGTTCTTTTTTGATATTATTATCATGTTCTGTCAAGCACCGACGGAAAATTAAAAAAATTCAATTAAAAACTTAAGACTTCGTCAGCTCATCCGAAGTCGCTAACCATCAGTATTACATTCCAAATTGACGCCGCTCCTCGGGAAAAATTACAAGTGAACTCCGTGCGATTACTACTACTTCACTTTGCCTACACTAGGAGCAACTGAATGTAATTTTTATTATGAATGTATATGACTGAAGAAAATTTCAAACAGTTACGATTGTTGATGTTAAAATAATTGGAGTTCAAAAATTCTAATAACTATGAGAAAGATCATTGGTCCACGTTAGCTGTATTCTTATTTCAAGTCTTAGAGACCTGCACTATTACAGTTGAATCTTCAGATGTTTTGAATTGTTTTTACATGTGGTCATCGATCACCTCAATCTAAATGACAACCAGTCAAACTACTGTGAAACAGGCAAGGCGGGATTTTTAATAATTGTTAATAATTTTATCCACATTACACGAACCGAATGATGAAGCCAGTTTTATGTATGATGACCAATGAGAGGAAAAGTAAGCGATGGACCTACCCAATTAACCTCCGTTAGCCAACATAATAGTCACAGCATGGTCTGGGGGGGGGGGGGTTCGAGGAGGGTCTGGAGGGACTGCAGCCCTACAGCCCCCTCCCCCTGGATACGCTACTGTGACCGTGAAAAGAAAAGAAAGCAAGAATAGAATTTAATGGCAGCATGGCCACTAGAGACGGAGATGGCTGTGATAACTGAACTCTGGGGACTGAGGAAAGTAAACTACTTAACTCTTCTGAAACGTGAAACCATCGAAAAAATGAGCTGAGAAGTACTGCCTCATCCCCCTTATAGTCCTGATTTCGCACCTTGTGATTTCCATTTGTTTGGTACACTGAAGGAGGCATTAAGTGGAGAGAGGTTCATGGACGACGAGGATGTGAAAAAGTTTGTGGTTCACTCATCAGGGTAAAGAGTTCTTTGCAGCCAGAATAAAATATATTGTAGCCCTTTGGAACAAGCGGTCCCCCCCCCCCCCCCCCAGGGGGTTAACGGTTCTTTCGTGAGTACGTGCGTGGCGAGCACGTGGCCCCGAGCTAATGCAGTCTTCGTTCCTGCTTTCCTTCCCGGACTGCATTTCCTTTCCCCTCCCCTCCTTTCCTATCCTCAGTCCTTCCCCTCACCGCCGGGGGTCTTAAAGAACGCTAAATGAGGCGGCAGTGGTTGCAGAGGCAGCGCGTGGATTCGAGGCACGCGCCGCAGCAGGGAGTCCTCCGCGGTCCGGCCCGTTACTGATGAATATTCACGCGCGCGCCGGCGAGGCGGTTTCCGGGCAGCGGGCAGGCTTTGACGTCTGCCGCCTCTGCTTTCGGCGGAGCTGCGCGAGGCTCCCGCATAACGGGACTCGTGTCCGCCTCAGCTGTGCGTCGTCTCAATATGACGGTCTACATCTAGCCTTTCAAACAGAAGCGTTTATATGCTTGGCTACGTAAACACTCCAATGGGGCGTGTGAATAAAATTGAGAAAGTATTCTCGGAATTTCGGAGAACATTCTCTGATGTCCATGATAAAAGCGAGTCGGAGAATGTACGTAGCTCGAGAAAAAGAAGCGGGGGAAGTTGCCGGACGCAAAGAACTTTCTCAGGTTTCGTATGAATAAAAGTAGACAAGATGGTCACAAGCGGAGAACATTCTGAAGTGAGCACTCTAGCATATTTAGAACTGTGGAAATTATATTGAGGTTAACTTTTAGAGTGATTTATAAAAAATAATGACAATTTGCGTTGCTCAGATGGCGAAAATGTTATTTTATATTTAGTCTAGAAATACGAGAGGAAAAAAATGTTGTACCAATAAAACAATAAAAACATCAAACAGGAATAGAAGCTTGCTTCCTTGCCATTCTGTGGCTCTGTGTCAGGAAAAAGACACAAAATCAAAGCGGTTTCCAGACCTCCGGCAAAAAATTCGTCAACTACTGGGGCCAGTTAAAGATGCAGCAGGTCTCAGAACCAAACTGCGTGGTCATCAGTTCGAAGCTTACAAACTACTTAAACTAAGGTAAACTAACCTAAGGACAAACGCACACACACACCTATGCCCCAGGGAGGACTCGAACCTCCGACGGCGAGCAACCGCGCGCTTCGCAGCGAGGCGCCTTAGACCACTCGGTTACTCCATCGCGGCGGTCTTAGAACACCTGGAATCTACAGAATACCGTGTGAGTGTGGTCAGTCTTACGTCGGACCAACTGTGCGAACCATAGAACAACGCAGGAAGGAACATGAGAGATGTTATCGTCTACGCGTTAGGAAACGGCCCCCGAAACAAGTTTGATGATACCTCGGTCGTGGCTCGCACCAAAGGTTTCTGGGATTGCGTGATTAAGGAAGCAATATAAATTAAATACAGATGGCGGCCTACAGCTCAACGCGGCGTGGAATCCGGCGATCGCTAAGTTGAAGCGGGCACGGTGGCCACCGAGCCAAAACATTACCATTTTTGGAGATGGCGCGGACCCCAGTGACGCCACGGCCGGCAGCTAGCGTATAGAAGGTGACACCAGGCAGTCATAACACTTGACAATGGGCAAGGAGTACTTGGCTGAAAGCTCGTGGAATTTTAGCCAGTTGACGTGGTCGAAAATCCGAGTTTTCATTCAAAGTTATCGCTGCAAGACTATGTATTCCTACATTATTATGCTGACAATTCGCTTCGAAATGTGCAAATGTTTGTAAATCTATCGGACTCAACTGCGTGGTTATTAGTCCGTAGCTTACAAACTACTTAAAGTAAGGTAAACTAAGCTAAAGACAACACAAACACCCATGCCCCAGGGGGCACTCTAATCCCTGACGGCGAACGGCCGCGCGCACCATAGCACGGTGCCCCAGTGCGCACGGCTAATCCGCCACGGCCATAATTCGCTTCCTTCAAAAAATCATAACAGTGACATTTAATACATTGTATATAGCGACGAGAATGATTCAGGGGAGTTTTTTTCATTATTGATATAGAAGAAAAAATTAAAGCAAATCCGAGACTACTCATACATGCAGTAATGGGAGGACCCATGAGATTAAGGTCCAGGAAACCTCTCGTCTGGAGGATGCTGAATGGAGGACTGAATGGCAGGGTACTCAACCAAAGGGGTTAAAGGCTTCGACCTCAACAGGAAAGACTGGTCGGCACTAAACAGGTTTTGCACTGGAGTTGGACATGCAGGCATCATACAACCAAATGGAGCTATACAGGCATTTCGTGTTGTTAGTAGCGAGGCACAAACAATGGACCATCTTGTTGTAAGTTTCATGGTTTCAGAGACGGTTCAGTAATGTCGCTCCACAACTTAACGAACAGTGCCAGGAAATGGCTCCATACACATGTTACTGTGTAGTTTATGTCTTTTCAATTTATAAGATTTTTTTATTCCGACCACTGCAGCTAGGTCGCATAACTTTACGAACATTGAAACAGACCTATTTACGGACCTGTTTCTGAAAACAGTTTTATTTCGACCATGTTGAGATTTTCTACAGATGTTGATCCAAATTCCGAAATTTACAAAACCCTGTTGTCGTCGCTTGTACAATTCGGCGCATTCCAATTTGTAATTGTCGCGTGCAGGAGGGCGGCGCTGTCGTCGGATAAGCGAGATGCGTATTAAGATAGGCGCGCTGTCCGGCGCGGTGGCAGGAGGCCGGCGAACAATAGCAGGAATGCCGTCCTCGGCTGGGGAGAGGCGGCGATCGCCAGATACAGGGGACGCCGCGGCACCGTTACGTTGCGTTGGGGCGGGCGGACCAGCTCGCAGGAAAAACACGAGGCCCGTCGCGGCGCGTCGCGTCGCTAATGAGGCAGCCCTGTCGCCGCAGCGCGCGGCCGCTTTATCGATCAAAGGCGGCGGCCGGCCGTCACCGCCGCCGTCCCCGCTTCGAGGCCAGCGGCGACCACCGACCGGCGCACCTGCTCCACAAGTCCACAGTCTCTCCGACCGAGCCGATTCTACCCATTAAAGTTGTTCGCATTTACCGAAACGTCGGCTAGCCTGCTGTTAACGCCACCGACTTAACAGAGATACTGAATTGAAGGATTAAAATATGTATCGCGGCCGGGATTTTTTGTTTGTTTTTGTTTTTTGTTTAATCTGGATGGCCGGAGGTGGATTTTTCATTAATTGATTCATTTCTTTATTATTTACAATATGATCTGTTAAGAGATTTGGATTCGAATCCGGGACGTCCTGCTTACTATGCCTCGGTTGGATCCTTGGCGGGGGGGGGGGGGGGGGGGGAGGAGACGGGCGTGGTTGTGGTATATCGCCCCAAATTTGCGACTGGATAGGGGATTTCCTGTCAGAGAGGACATACGTCGTAGTAATTGGTGGTAAGGCATCGACTAAAACGGAGGCGATATCGGGCGTTCCACAGGGTAGTGTTATTGGTCCTCTGCTGTTCATTATTTACATAAAAGATTTAGGGGAAAATCTAAGTAGCTCTCTTACGTTGTTTGCACATGAGCCGTCATTTACCGCCTAGTAAAATCATCTGAAGATCAAATGAAATGTTTTTAAAGCTTATGAAACTTAACTACGGGGTCATCAGTCCCTAAACTTACAAACCACTTATGAACTATTTACGAACTAGGACGGCACAAATACCCATACCCGAGGGGGGATTCGAACCCCCGACCGTAGTGGCCGTGCAGACCGTGACTGGAGCGCCTCAGTCCCCTCGGCCACCGCGGCCGTCTATACGAATACTATCGCCCTCGTAAATATAAAAGCAGATAAATACAACACGAGTCATTTCACTCGCATCAGGAAAATACGCTATACAAAAAACGCTATTACGGTCGAAACAGGTTTGTTTTCAGCATTAATTGCGCTTCTGCACTTACTGACTAACAATGTTGAAAAACCAGTTTCGCTCGCCTGTTGAAAATCTATATGTAGTTATTACACTCTAACAGAGATGGTACAAGTTAGAACTGGGAACACGGAGTACCACTGAACTTATAGCCAGTCGCGGTGGAGGAGCCGAGCGGTCTAAAGCACCTCGGTGCGGAGCGCGTGGCTGCTCGCCGTGGAGGTTCGAGTCCTCCCTGGGGCATGGGTGTGTGTGTTTGTCCGTAGCATAGTTTACCTAGGTTTAAGTAGTCTGTAAGCTACGGACTGATGACCACGCTGTTTGGTCCGATAGATTTACAAACATTTGAACATTTTTGAACTTATAGCGTAACCAAATAAGTGAGAACTATAGTTCCCACTGGTCGCTAAATGGTTAAACCGTACTTCATCTGATCGCTGTTTTAAATAATAAACCTCACAATTTAACAGTTGACATTAGAAGATTGTTCTCAAAGTTTACTGATAATGTAGGGAGTTGGATAATAGTGGAAACTAGTTCGTAATTACTCGGAGTCCAACGAGTGAAAACAATAAGCAACAGGTGCCTGTTTGATTTTACTACGACGTTACGGCGCTACAAAGTGTTGAGAAATGATGTAGCTGCCAGTTTGGGCAGACGTAGGCCTTAACGCGCCACATCGGGCTTACGTCAGTCTACCGGTGCCGGTAGTGAGAGGAGACAGGAGGCGTGCAGGCCTCAGCGCGGCAAGTGGCCGGCCGGTTGGCAGTTGACGGGGCCGCGGATAAGAGGGCGGGCAGGCCGCGAAATAAAGATCTCCATCTTTAATTAGGGAGCGCGGCTATTAGGAACGTGGAAGGCGGTGGGTGCGGCCGGCGGCCGGCGAGCGCAGATAGGCATCGCGCGCGCCGGGAGTGGCCGCAATGCAATACCGCACAGGCGATGCTATCGCGGTGGCAACTTTTATTAATTACTGGGCCCGGCCGGCGGACACCGGACACTTTACGGCGAGCGACCGGGGCAGGGCACGGCGCGACGCGCGCGACGCCACGCCGCGTAAATCACCTGCTGCTGCTGCGAGATGCAGGCCGGATAGCCGGCCAGCCGCAGCCGCAGCCACGCGCAAAGTGGCGGCGCTGCGCACACTCTGACGGCTCTCTCAAGAAGCGACGCGGCGGCACGCGTGAACGCCCAGCCACACTAGTTTGGTCTTCCACCACACCGTCCACCGTAAAAGCGACTCTTTTTACTGCTGTTACTTGTCAGGTAGAGGTCCGGTTCAGCCGAATGTCCTGACGAGTGTTGAGTGCTCCGCTTATAACTGACGAGTGTTAAGTGCTCCGCTTATAAAGAAAGATCCTATATTACATAACTATGCAACAGCAGGACAAACACTGGGAGCAGTATGTGAATCTTCATATATTTACGGCGTATCTCTTGGTCCATAAAATTGCGGCAATTCAGCCGTAACCACATATTTTCTTCTGCTGATATTTCGGCTGCTCGGAGCGAGTCTGACGGCAAAGTACTCCCGGCCACCCTATATACTGTGGGAAGTCATCGTCTCAGACGAACCACACCGACGGCACTTGTATTGTAGTCTTGTGTAGTTCGCGAACGAATTACTTCGGAAGAGCGCTCCCACAGGCGAACTACGCGAACTAGTTCGCAGATCCCTCGCCTCTTAGTTCGTCCGCTCCTTTTCCGAAGACTGACGGGTAACAGCGAGAGGACGCGAGAGCGCGCAGAATCGCGTGATTTCCCTTCTGCCAGTTGCCGTCATTTCGAGCTGAGTTGCAGCTCAGCTGTAGTTTTAGTAGCGGTAGCAAAAGCCAAAAAGAGCGGACGTACTAAAAAGAGCGACCTACTTCGCGGCCGAGCTGCGAACTAAAAGGAGAGCTACCGGCCGCGAACTAAAATATGCGCGATAGGTCGCGAACTAAAATATGCGCGACAGCTCGCGAACTAAAATATGCGCGATAGGTCGCGAACAGAATTAAAAATTCTGCTGATGAGAGCCATTTCGAGATTAGCGTCTGCCTGCTAGATTACATAGTTCAGTGCTACAAAATTTCTACTTTGAAGTATTCTGCACTCTGCAATATCTGACTAATAAATTCCATAATGCCAAGATATAGAGATAACTCTAAAATTAAACGCGAGAAATTATCCACAAAGTGTTTCTTTTGGTTTGCGTGATATCGTTAGCGGCTGAAGCAGCAAGAGCATGAAGCAGCTAGGCGGGGGAACTTCTCCCTCCACCTGCATGCGCAGACCACGCCGCTCAGCCGTCCCTTGGAGCGGACGAACTAAAAGAACAAAGTAGTTCGCGGCAGAGCCGCGAACTAAAGTGAGCGCTCCCGATCGCGAACTATTATGCAAAAATGTTCAAATGTTTGTATAGTCTATGGGACTTAACTACGGGGTCATCAGTCCCTAAACTTACAAACTACTTATGAACTAACTAAGACTAAGGACGGCACAAATATCCACGCCTGAGGGGGGATTCGAACCCCCGACCGTAGTGGCCGTGCAGACCGTGACTGAAGCGCCTCAGTCCCCGCGGCCACCGCGGCCGGCGGTGGGACGAATGACATTGAATTGTAAGAGGGATTTTTACACCCGTCGAACGCTATGTGCGCTATATTACATTCAATAAAGTATGAAACAATTGTTTATTATGTTTTCACGTCATTCGTCACTAACATTATAATCGGCAACGGCACATGGTACTGTTGGTAGAAACAGAAAGTTTATTGGAGCATGTGTGCATTTTAGTGCCACTCCCGTAGGGGTACCTGCGGTGAGTAAAGAAACGTAAGGCGACGTTATTACCAAATTATGCAAACACGGCTCTTGCTGCGCTTTCTTTCATTATTTGCCGAAAAACAAACACTGATTGACATCCGGAGAGTGAAGAATGTCTATAGGGCAGAATGTCGAAAAACATAATGGTGGAATGGTGCGATCAGATACAAAACACCCATCGATCAAGGATACCAGCAGAAGTGACACATACTGAACTCGTCACCCCCCCCCCCCCACACCTCTCTCTTCTCCCACTCTCTTCGCATCCGGTTATCGGGCTCTTGATCTTGAAGCGCCGGTGATTCCTGTCCTGTCGGACGAACATATGCAGCCGGTATTTAATAGACTTTCATAACGACTCTTTGTCCGACGTAGTGCGCCTGTGAGATAATTGTCAAGTTCCACGATGATTTAGCATGCTTGGCATCCGATTCTGGACAGCACCGCCTTTGAATGATTGCCCCTAAGCTTTTAATGCACTGCTTAGCACTCAACAAGAAACCTGTGCCCTTCCGTTCATTAGCATATAAAACTAAGACAGGTACGTATTCGGCGCTTCATGGAAACCGCAGAAAATCCAAATTTACACAGGCGAACACAGATCTGAATCCAGCTTCTCTCGACTACATAACTTGTCCCTAAACCATTGTGCCAGGACGCTCCCCCGGGGTCACAGTTGTTTCTTGAGTATGTGCGTGGGGAGCACGGGACCGCGCCGCGGCGGAGCGGCAGAGCGCATTGAGGAGCTATGCTATGATGCGCGAGGCCGTTCCCCGTCGGGGGTTCGAATCCTCCCTCGGGCATGGATGTTTGTGTCGTCTTTAGTATAAGGTAGTTCATAAGTAGTTTGTAAGTTTAGGGACTGATGACCCCGCAGTTAAGTCCCTTAAGCTTAACAAACAGAAAACAAAACAGCACGGGGCCGCGACCCTGGACTGCATTTCCTTTCCCTCCCCTTCTTTCCTATCGTCACTCCTTCCCCTCCCCTCCGGGGGATTGATGACCTTAGCAGTTTGGTCCCCCTATCCCAAACAACCAGCATGACGCTTTTTTGCACGAGTCAAGGACGTCCCTAGCACCACTTGCAATTTTCAAAGATGAGAGGGAACAGCATTGTGGAACTTCATTTCGCTTACCTGCCTCATCTGTTGCACACAATAGCGTTTCTTATCGGTGACACCCATCGCTTACTCGTTAGAGGAAAATGCTGCGTTGTTTACCAAACAAGGTGTCGGGCGCCAAGACTCGAGGCGCGGAGTGCGGGTAATAAGGTGGGCACAGCCGTCATTGGGCGGAAGCGCGCTGTCTCGACCGGAGGGGGCCAGCTGACGCGAGGCTATCTGCGTGACGAGGCGGCAGTTTCCACGGCAATCGCCGGCACCCAGCTGGCGACAGACGCTGGCGGAATGCGCCGCGTCGCCGGCCGCGATAAGGGGGCGTGGCACACGGCGCCAGCTGGGGTACTTTGCTGCCGAAAACGAGGTGACTGAGGCGCTCCAGTCACGGTCAGCACGGTCACTACGGTCGGGGGTTCGAATCCCCCCTCGGGCATGCATATTTGTGCCGTCCTAGTTCGTAAGTAGTTCATAAGTAGTTTGTAAGTTTAGGGACTGATGACCCCGTAGTTAAGTCCCATAAGCTTAACAAACATTTGAACATTTTGCTGCCGAAAAGCACCTCACACGAATGGGGAGTCTACACAGAGAGCACGAAATAACGGCCGCGCATATCGCAACAAACCGGAAACTGAGAACATGGCGAACGGACACAAGGCAACAGGAGGCAATAGGAGGCTTGCGACAAGGGACGTAGACTACACACACTGCTGCCAGACATTAGAGAAAGAAAAAGGATGAAGCATATCGACCCCAGCCGCAGTATGGCTCACCTCCTTACAGGGCACGATCCACACCCCACTCACCTGTTCCGAATGGGACTTGGAAACACCGACGGTTCCCCTGAACACATAGTCTTTTTCTGCGGCCGGTACACACGTATAAGAGTCACGCAGCAGCTGTACTTTACAACAGACGATACGATATATGACATAAGAGACGAACAAAAATGGACATAGCTCAACGCACTAGCAAGAGGAGATATCCAACGCGACCTATGAAGATTACAAAAGGACAAGGCCCTACAGGAGGCGTGCCCGTATGCCCCTTAGAGTGGACAGGTATAGTTGGGAGTTGGGAACAAGAAAACGAGAAAGAATACGTTGACACTTTCACAAATGAAGGAAGTGACACCGAAGAGACTCGAAATTGACACAGGAGCAATC
Source organism: Locusta migratoria (assembly GCA_026315105.1). Taxonomy (NCBI): domain Eukaryota; kingdom Metazoa; phylum Arthropoda; class Insecta; order Orthoptera; family Acrididae; genus Locusta; species Locusta migratoria. Next base: position 317,320,010 of record CM048748.1, on the reverse strand, counting down.
TCCCACTGTCATCATCCCAAACCTGAGGTATTTTAAATTAATATGGAAATTAACACCTGAGACACAAGAAAGAATAGATAATACCGAGAAAAGAGACTAATATCACCAAAACCATGAAAATTATGCCGGACCATCGGTGGCCTGAGGGAAACATTTTAAGGTACTCAGCGCCTAGCCAGTACTATGTAACTAGCCACCAGGACAGAAAGCCACCTTTATTTCTAAATATATTTCCTTTCTTTTCTAACACATTTCTTTTCCCCTCATTTACAATTAACAACTTTCAGAATACATTGAATTTGGATATGTATAAAAACCATGTAACTAATTATGTTTTCAAGTTCTCCAGTACAACTAATTTATGAAAAATGCATGAATTGCATAAAAAAGCATGAATTGTAATTTGTTATATTATAAGTGTAGCAACAAATGTAAACAATTGTGTATATATATATTTTTCTTTGTTCTTACTTTTTATCTCCATCTATTTCAAATGCTTAAAGTATGTAACATCAATGAACTAATGTCTAATATAACGTGTAAAACTACAAATGTACGTTCTGCTTTATATTAAAAGGTAGCAGAAGTATAAATGAGAAATAAATAAATCAAGAAATAACCTCAGACGACGGGCAGCAACTGGGTATGTCTGTTTGTCATTGTCTAAGGGCCTCCTATCATTTGTTTTTCTGTCTTAATTCGTAGATGACAGAGTATTCTTCCGAGACTGCTGAGCATTTGCGCTGCAAGAGACTATCTTACTTAGCGGCGCGAAACTGGCTGCGGACACCCCATCCGTTCTGGGATCCTTTTTGAAGGGCGCTGATCTGCCGAGTGACTCTCAGAACAGTTGGAGGAAAGTTGCGCTTGTATCTGGGAGTGGCGGGCAGGAGAAGTTATCTTGTTTGAAAAAGACAACCCAATTCCTTTGTAATTCTAGATAATCAGAGGTTCAGTTCAACAAATCTATAAAACAATATGCACCAGATTTATTATATGAAGTAACTACTGGCATAGTGTTCTCAGTTTTGCGGAAGTAATGCTGCTGTTCCCTAGCAGATCACTCACCTGCAGGTCTTCTGTCCCAGGCGATCGGCCTTCGATTCCTACAACAAGTGTTTCGTCGCCTGGTAAGGAATTGATTTAAAATAGGCACAATAGGGAAGATGGGATGGGTGCATTTTTGGGGACTGTGGGACCAAACTACTAAGGTCATCAGTCTCCTGGTGCATAGGGGGAAGGAATGTGTTGTGGCGTCTCCACACACTACCACGCGACTAGGGTGTTAAGTGCTCACTACGCACGTACTCAGGAAAGAACCGTGAGCTCCCTTGGGGGAAGAGGAAGGCTTTCTTTCTTTTTTTTCCCCTTTTTCTTTTTGGGACCAAACTGCATGGCCATCAGTCCGTAGCTTACATACTGCTTACAGTAAGTAAACTAACCTAAGAACAACACACACACCCATGCCCCAGGGAGGACTCGAACCTCCGACAGCGAGCAACCGCACGCTCCACAGTGAGGCACCTTAGACCGCTCGGCTACTCCACCGCGGCAGGGGGGGGGGGGGGCTAGGAACCTTTTCACACTAATTACGGAAGTCATAGCTTTCCCAATGCACCTCCTATCGTAACTTGCCTACGTGCTACTTCCACCAGCTGGATCTGTGCAAAACGATATCATGTGACTCGAATTCTAATGCCCTGAACTAAATGTTCAAATGTTTGTACATCTATCAGACTCAGCTGCGTGGCTATTAGTCCGTAGTTTACAAACTACTTAAACTAAGGTAAACTAACCTAAGGACAAAACAAACATCCATGCCCGAGGGGCGATGCGACCCCCGACGACGAACAGCCGCGCGCACCGCAACACGGCGCCCCAGTACGCACGGCTAATCCGCCGCGGCCCCGAACTAAACTGGAGAGGGAAGTTATAAGGTCACTTTAAAGTGCGCGAAATCCGTATGGTGTGGCAGTAATTATCAGTTTACTTCAATAATTTTCTGTACGTTATTCGTGCAGATAATGTGCAGCAGAAAGTGCTACCGTCAGCTTTGGTATGGTGCTGGTCAAGAAACGTAATGTTACGAATGTGCTGTCTGCAGCGGTGTCAGTGCAGGCGTCAGCCGGGCCGCGGCAATCGGCGGCTCGCATATGGGGGCCAATCCATCAAGACGGGCGCCAGCGCGTGCGCGGCCAGATAGAGGGAGGCGCCCGTGACATACGCCGGCCCGGCTGCCAGCGATAACGCACAGTATTTGCTCGCGCCTATTTGGCAGCGCGTGTGCCACTTGCCCGCCTGCGCTGCTCGCCGGGTAGCCTGCGTGCCCGGCCACTAGCTTACGCGCACACCAGCATCTCTCTAAAGGCCGCTCTATACGGGACGTGCGACGCGCACAAGAAAGTCTTTCTCAGCTATAGCGCTCCTCCCGATAGACCATCCAAATACAAAGAAGCGTTTAAACGGTACGCGTTTGTCGAGTCGTCTGCTTTACGTGCTTGCGTGGTTATGGTATATCGCCCCAAATTTGCGATTGGATAGGGTATTTCAGCTGCGGAGCGCGCGGTTGCTTGCCGTGGAGGTTCGAGTCCTCCCTGGAGCATGGGTGTGTTTGTTGTCCTTGGGTTAGTTTATCTAGGTTTAAGTAGTTTGTAAGCTACGGACTGATGACCACGCAGTTTGGCCCGATAGATTTACAAACATTGGAACATTTTAGGGTATTTCCTGTCAGAGAGGACACAGTTCGTAGTAAACGATGGTAAGGCATCGACTAAAACAGAAGTGATATCGGGATTTCCACAGGGTAGTGTTGCCGCGGTGGAGTAGCCGAGCGGTCTACAGCGTCTCGCTGCGGAGCGCGCGCTTGCTCGCCGTGGAGGTTCGAGTTCTCCCTGGGGCATGGGTGTGTGTATTTGTCCTTAGGTTAGTTTATCTAGGTTTAAGTAGTTTGTAAGCTACGGACTGATGTTCACGCAGTTTGGTCCGATAGATTTACAAACAACAGGGTAGTGTTATTGGTCCTCCGCTGTTCCTTATTTACATAAACGATTTAGGGGAAAAGCTAAGTAGCTCTCTAAGATTGTTTGTGGATGACGCTGACATTTACCGTCTAGTTAATTCATCGGAAGATCAAAACCAATTGAAGAACGATCTAAATAAGATATCAGTATGGTGTAAAAATTGGCAATTGACTCTAAATAATGACAAGTGTGAAGTCGTCCACATGAGTACGAAAAGAAATCCGTTAAACATTGTTTACAAGATAAATCAATCAAAAGTGAAGGCTGTAAACTCCACAGAATACGTAGGAATTACTATTACTTCAGACTTAAACTGGAAAGAACACGTACATAATGTCGTGGGAAAAGCGAACCAGTGACTGCGTTTTATTGCCAGAACCCTTAAGAGATGCAACAGAACTACAAAAGAAACTGCATACACTGCGCTTGTCCGTCCAGTTTTGGAGTATTGCTGCCCATTGTGGGATCCTTATCAGGTGGGTTTGACGGAGGACATCGAAAGAGCAGAGAAGGGCAGCTCGTTTCGTATTGTCGCGATGCAGTGGAGACAGCGTTACGGAAATGATACAGGATCTAGGATGGGAATCATTACAACAACGGCGCTTATCGCTGCGGCGTAGGCTGCTTACGAAACTCCAATCAACAAGTTTCTCCTCTGAATGGAAAAATATATTTTGACTACCACTTACATAGGTAGAAATGATCATCAGAATAAAATACGAGAAATCAGAGCTCGAACAGAGAGATTCAGGTGTTCTTTCTTCCCGCGCGCTATTCGAGAATGGAATCTGAGATAAATAGTGTTCAAATGTTCAAATGTTTGTAGAACTTATGGGACATAACTACGGGGTCATCAGTCCCTAAGCTTACAAACTACTTATGAACTAGCTAAGACTAAGGACGGCACAAATATCCATGCCCGAGGGGGATTCGAACCCCCGACCGCAGTGGCCGTGCAGACCGTGACTGGAGCGCCTCAGTCCCCTCGGCCACCGCGGCCGGCAGGGGAAACAAACTAGAAAATAACGTTAGAATCACGGGCAATGTGCACTCACGCTGAGGAATAGTTATGTTGTGTTTATCATTAGTGCACTGACAGTGTTATGTTTTACACGCCCTTATTGCCATGCGCGTACGTCGTAGATTGTTTACAGTTAACACAAACTTTGAAAATCACATGGGGTATCACGTAAAGTAGAGCATAGTTGATCTCTTTGACAAAGTAATAGAAGCACTGTGTTGTATACAACGCCAGATATGACATTATTCATGCCGTAGGGCAGTCAGAACGAGAGAACAACAGAAACAAACGCACAGGTGATGTTCCACGCCTTTCGGATATTTGGCGATATTTTATAAGTAACAGAGATAATTATTTTGCAAGGTTGTAATTGTAACTACCCTTTAAATAAAGTCATTTCAGTAAAAAAGTAATAGTTCTCATTACTTTAAATGAGGCATTTGAAGTTTTGCCGAAAATCGGTTGTGAATTAAAAATTAGGGAGGTTGGCAATTTTGAAGTATACTTCTGTATTCATAATACGATATAGGGACTTGAAGATGGCATAATGGAATGCCGAAACTGGTAGTGAAAGAATAAATGTTTCTGTTAAACATACGGCTGTTGGTATCCTACTTCCTAACATAAAATTAATATTTGTTGCTGTCGCAGCATCTATATATAAAAAGGAATGTATTTGTTTGTATGTTTGTTCGTGTTTTATGCGCTGCTGTACCGTTCATCCAATTGCGATGAACATTTGTCAACCAACGTATTGCTTGTACTTTTGCGAAGGTTATAGGCATAATTATATTAATTATATATATATGTCTACGTACAATTTTGTATGGATCGGGACTGATGATGCCATAAGCTTAACAAACATTTGAACTTTTTTTTTTTGTATGTTGCATGGCTGAGGGTGCTGTACCTACGAACTTCAACAAAATTTTAAGGTTTATTCCGATCTTGGAAGAATTTTGAACAGTTAACCTTCAGAACAAAAGGATTTCATCGTCTACCAACATTTCATACGGTGCTAGCTGGAATGTACCTTGCAATAAAAGATAGCATATCGCGGATCACAATGAAAGTTAACAGACTTATATAATTTGTCACGGCGGAAGCAGCTATGGGATGAGGAGGTGGAGGAAGAGTTCGATAGAGAGACGAGGTGACTGGCAGAAAAAGGAGAAGCTCGAGATGAACGGAGAGAGGGGATATGAATAGAGAGAGAGAGGTGGAGAGGAAAAGGAGGACAGAAAGAGAAGTTGGAAGAAGAGATAAAAACTAACTTAAGACTGGAATAAATAAGTACCTGGGCGATGGCGGGTTTTCACCTAGTACACTACAATAAAGATTTTTGCGCGCTCTTGGGCAATCGTGATTTTCACAGATTATGACACAAACTAGAAATTCCCCCCAAAAACTGATACAATGTCAGGATTATGTACATACGAGGGGATTTCAAATGAAAAGGTACTAAACCACACTGTGGGTATAATTGATGCCTTTGTTCAAAAGTAAATAGCAGAGGCCTGAGCACAACTATCCCACCGTTTAACGAGCCGAAGGATTCCCTGTTCCCAGAATTGCTATGGCTGTGACAAGAGCCAGTCATCTACAGTGTTCTTCAGTTCGTTGTCCGAGTAGATGCGCTTCCCTTTGAATTGTTTATTCAGTGGATCAAACAGATGGAAGTGATAGGGCGACATGACCGGGGGCTGTAGGGCGGATGCTCAAGCTCCTCCCACTCGAACTTGGCCAGTACACTTTGCGTGACCCTAGAGACTTATGGACGCTTGTGGAGCAGAATCGGCTCCTCCGTGAGCAGCCCAGGCCGTTTTCTCTTGATGGACTTGCTTAGGCTACGGAGTGTCTCACAGTTCACGTCACTGTTAATGGTTTATCCGTGCTCGAGGAATCCGATGAGTATCGGACCTCAGACGTCACCCCTCCTGTCGAGGACGTAGATTTCCATTTTTTTCAGGGGAGGTGGCGTCTCGTGCTCCCGTCCGTAGATGTCACATTACGTTATCCCAAAGCGGCATGTTCAAATTTCAACCGTTTTGTTGTTACGAAGTTTCGTACCTTTTCATTTGAACAACCCTCGTATACGTATGACATATTATAATTTTGTTGATTTGTGGCTCTGGTGATGGTATGAGGAGAATGACCTGAAGAGTGGTAACCGACTTGCCTAGTTAATACCGAAGCTTTTGTTGGTAAGAGGAATGATGCTGCCGCTCCGTTTGAAAACGAGAGAAAAAAAAAATTGCACTGACGTGTTTTACGGCCCACTTTATATTTGTAGTTTTATAAGTTTTTGCAAACATTTTGGACCAAAATAATAATCTAAATAATAATAAATTCATTAATAAGAGTGTCTGAAACCCTCTTAGGAAAAAAAGATTAAGTAGTGGCGGGTTTCGAACCATAGTCCAACGCCTTGCCTACTATGCTACAGCTATCAATAAAAATTTAATCTCATACTACTAATAGCCGTTCTTAACTGATGCTAATATGGCATTTGTAGACATTAAATTATCATTTATCGTACGAAGAACGATGTGTTTTTGTTAATTACTCAGTGCGCCATTGCTTTGAAATGACTACGTGTAAGTTTCAATAAGAAAATCATCAAATACGCAACGCAAGATGGATGGCGTATGCCAGAGAGAGTTCTGGGCGGTTGTAGCCGGCCGCGGTAGCCGAGGAGACTGCGGCGCTCCAGTCACGGTCTGCACGGTCACTACGGTCGGGGGTTCGAATCCCCCCTCGGGCATGGATATTTGTGCCGCCTTTAGTATAAGGTAGTTGATAAGTAGTTTGTAAGTTTAGGGACTGATAACCCCGTAGTTAAGTCCCATAAGCTTAACAAACATTTGAAGATTTGAGTTCTGGGCGAAGAATGTCACGTGATATCTCCGAACGGATGGTTTTCGTTAATTCAATGGAGGGTGTCAAATCTCCGTGATTTTTGGAAATATGTCTCAAACGATACGAGATTTAAAAAAAAAAAAAAAAAAAAAAAAAAAAAAAAAAAAAAAAAAAAAAAAAAAACACCATAAGAGAGCAAAGTTGTAGAGAGTTTTCTCCTCTACAAATTCGGTTATTCAATTTTCGTGTCAGATGAATAGTTAAGCCGTTATTTTCATTTAAATTTCGAGCTGTCGAAAGACGATCGCAAAGGCCCACTTTTAGTAACCTAAAGTGGGCCAATACGGCTTCTGCAGGAGTGTATCTCTTGTAACCGTCGGTGTAGTATTTGTTACAATGCAGTTGAAACAGCACAAAGGCTGTGAGTTTAGTTGTGTTTCCCGGCACACAGAGATCGCCTCTAGAGAGAGCGGAGCGCGCGCACGGTCGGTGAGGCAGTTTGCGGCTATGAGGAAGGAGACGGTAGCCAGGTAGCAGGCGGCAGGCCGGTACAGGTGGCTGCCCGCCACCCGCGGGGGACGCAGATATATCGCCGCCTTTAATATTCCCTAAATCATCGTCAGGATTCCTCGCGCCCACGAAAATCGACGAGGGGAGGGGGCGCCGGCCGCGGCGGCAGCGGCGGCGGCGGCGGCAGCGGAGACGTAATGGTTTTACATTATGGCGCAGCCCCATTAGGCGCCGTATCGCCTTGTAATGGCCGATTATCGCCGCGACGCTATCTGCCGCCCATCTCGACACACGCCGGGAAATAAATTACCGTCGCCTCGGCTCGCCTCTCCTCGGCTCGGTTCGGCTCTACTCGGCTCGGCTCGGCTCGGCTCGCTTTCGCCGACGCGGGGCAGGGCAGCGAGCGCCGGGCCTCCTGGGGACACGCGCCACGTGCCGACAAGAGTGGAAAAAGTTCAAATGTTTGTATAGTCAGCTCAGCACAGCGGGGGACCCGGCCATAGCGAGGTTGAAGCAGACGCGGCGGACACGGGACGATGAAGCGAGCACCAGTGACGTCACAGCCAGCAGCTAAAGCGGACGTAACCGACTCAGGATGTAAACATTGCCTTATAGGGCGAAGCGCCGCGGCTATATAACGGCAAGGCGACGGCGATACAGCAATCATTTTACCACTTGACAATGGCCAAGGAGTACTTTGCCGAAAGATCGTGGGTTCACAACCACTTGACGCGGCTGGAACCTCGAGAAGATTTTATTAATGCTTGTCTGTGTCTATAAGAGCCATAATCTCTCTGATCTTTGGGATCTTTACGCAAATGTAAATTGGGGACAGTAGAATCGTTCTGCAGTCAGCTTCAAATACCGACCCTCTAAATGTCTTCAACAGTGATCTTCTTAAATAAATCCCACTTCTCTCCGGCGACTATCATTTCAGTTCCAAAAATGTTTGTAGAGTCTATGGGACTTAACTATGGGGTCATTAGTCCCTAAACTTACAAACTACTTATGAACTACTTACGAACTAGGACGGCACAAATATCCATGCCCGAGGTGGGATTCGAACCCCCGACCGTAGTGGCCGTGCAGAGCGTGACTGGAGCGCCTCAGTCTCCTCGGCCACCGCGGCCGGCACAAGAGTGGACGCTAAGTACAGAGAGTCCAGTAGAAGACCGCCAGAAGTTCCGTCTTACTATGTCTGTGGGCACTTAGAGCGATAGCGTCTGTGGTCTCTGCTTTCCAGACATGTTGAAATGCAAATCATGGCAATACACAATTTTAAGGCGATAGTACAAGCCGCGCGGAAGTAGCCGAGCGGTCTGGAGCGCCACGTTCTGGACCGCGATGATTCCCGCGTCGCAGGTTCGAATCCTCCCTTGGGCATGGAAGTGTGTGTTGGCCTTAGGTTACTTTAACTTAGTTTAAGTAGTTTGTAAGTTACGGACTAATAACCAAACAGTTGAGTCCGATAGTTTTACAAACATTTTTTTGCGATAGTACATTGAAAATTTATCACAGACGCTTCACTTTGGTTCATTAAATGTCAATGAAGAACGAATACCAATTAATGCTGCGATAACGCTGAAACCCAAAGAAGGACTTACTTGAATTAGAATACGAGCAACAAATCTTGGTAGTTCTTTCTGGTCTTTTGGTTGGCGGCATTAGCTCCCAAACTATGTATTGGAAAAGTTTTGTTCAAACGTTCAAATGTTTGTATATCTATCGCACCAAACTGCGTGGTCATCAGTCCAGAGCTTACAAACTACTTAAACTAAGGTCAACTAACCTTAGGACAACACACACACACACACACACACACACACACACACACACACACACACACATGCCCCAGGGAGGACTCGAACCTCCGACGGCGAGCAACCGTACACTCCGCAGCAATGTGCCTTAGACCGGTCGGCTACTATACCGCAGCGGAAAATTTTTGCTTCCACTACTGTGAGAACTACAATTTTTTCCTTGTTTTTACGTTCCTAACTGTGTTGGGACGATAATTTAAATGTATTACCACTTTGTTATAAAGTATAGGCAGTTTTTCCGAATACTTTTCGATATCCAAGAGTGTAGTTATGCAGAAGCCTAAGAGTACAGCTTAAATTTGTGCAAATGAAACGAGTACGGATGATATTTACATTCTTCCCTATCACAAAGACGTCGCTGGTCGTCTGTTTCAGAACATGTGGCGATTTCCGAATTTGCATTTAGGTAGGAACCTAAAGAAACAAAGCTTAAATTACTGTGGCTAAAATGCATAGGCTGCCAGTTGCAACTAAATTCTGTCTTATCACGAACAGTTGCCTGTTTATAAACGAAAATGTGCATATATCGGATTTACCAGTGTGACGTAGTCAAACTGCATTGCCAGGTGCTCCGTTACATTGTTGTGATGCAGTGGTTAACAAGTCAGGCGGCAGATTTCTGTGAGGAGGGTATTCAAAAAGTGGTAGAACGTTATGATTAGTGCCTCAATATTTACGGAAATTATGTAGAAAAGTAGATTAAGGTACAGGCTTTCATTTAAAAATAAAATTATTGAGATATCTTAGCACGTTTTTTTTTAAATTTCAAAACGGTACTTACTTAAAAAAAACACGCCTCGTATATATTTATTCCAGTATTCAGTTAGGCCATGTACTCCTCCCTCCCCTCTCTGTCCCCGTCTACCTACCTCTGCGTCGCTTTATTAGTCCTGCTACTCCCCCTCTCTTTGTTTATCCTCTCCCTCCCCTGTATAGTAGAAGTCCGACAGTTCAGCATCCAATAGTCCGGTACGCCCGGATCCAAGGGACTTGTTTTTCCTTCGATGCAGCCCTACTGCTGCAGTTGCGCTGACGTCACCGACCGACTGTTCACAAAAGGCGATCCCTGCTTGGCCGGTCAGAGCAGTGTTCCGCCAGCGGTCGTCAATGACGCAGACGCCCTGGCTGGGATCGGAAGCATTCACACCATAATCTCAGCTGTTACTGTGCTCTACAGAGGTTGCTTTCATTGTTTGAATTGCCATTCGCAATTTAACAGTGGCGACTGTCATATCATACTGATCTGTGGAAGTTTTATTAACATTTAAGCAGTGAGAATGTTCTCTAAACCCAAACCTTCTTCTTGCTCTAAATCAGGAATGAAGTGTAAGCACGCACTCTGACCATCAAAAAGAAACTGGAAATAATCAAACGCAGGGCGAAAGGTCAGCACAGAAACGTCTTGGTAACTGAATTTAATATTGGTTCGTCAACTATTTATGACATAAACAAAAGTATGAACTAATGAAATATGCTTCTCAATCGGTAACTACTGAAAAATTGGGTCCAGATAAACAACAACCGCCGCGCGCGGTGGCCAAGGGGACTGAGGCGCTTCAGTCACGGTCTGCACGGCCACTACTGTCGGGGGTTCGAATCCCCCCTCGGGCATGGATATTTGTGCCGTCCTTAGTTGTAGCTAGTTCATAAGTTGTTTGTAACTCTAGGGACTGATGACCCCGTAGTTATGTCCCATAAGTTCTACAAACATTTGAACATTTGATAAACAACAACCGAAACTGTAACAATTAGATAGGTTATTGTATAAATACTTCAGTGCACTGTGTCTCAGCTGTTTCCGATGTATGCCTTAGCCCACGCCAGAAATTTCAGATACCGTCCGACAGTCCAGCATTTTCGGTAATCCGGCACCGGGTCGGTCCCGAACCTACTGGACTAACGGGCTTTTACGGTGTTTGTAAAGCTACAATACCAGCCAAAATCGTGGTGAACGTCAAACGATACCAAAGCCTGGAGTAAGGCCTCCTCCGACACGCATCATACGACATCTTTTGTAGGCAGTGAGGTTTCTCGTCTTTTACATATTCAAAAATGTTCAAATGCTTGTAGAGCTTATGGGACTTAACTACGGGGTCATCAGTCCCTAAACTTACAAACTACTTATGAACTAGCTAAGACTAAGGACGGCACAAATATCCATGCCCGAGGGGGGATTCGAACCCCCGACCGTAGTGGCCGTGCAGACTGTGACTGGCGCGCCGTAGACGGCTCGGCCACCGCGGCCGGCTTTTAAATATTAAGTATGCAAAATTTCATCAAGATAGCAATAAAACTGTACAGTGGTGTCGAACTATGTTGAAAGTGCCTCTGTCATGCACCTCTTATTTTCAAGCTCAAGTGAACAAAATTCTATTTAAGTCGGGTGAACGGTATGGCAGGGCATAAAATACGAATCTAATTCGAAGTGGCGATGCCCCTTGCAAAGTTATCAATTTATATTTTTTCCGATTTTTGAGCTGTCCCTTTCGGTTGCCCTATTTTTTCAGAACCACGCCTGTATTAGAGGGAACAAAACAATACACACACACACACACACTTTTTAGATATATACCCACAACAAAATTGGAATAAAATAAAGTACACGAAAAATCGAAAAGCATCTTTATACATTATGTAAACGTGTAATGTGAAATGAATTGTAGCATAAAGGAAACGACCAAAATCGAATTTAATGATGACTTCGTGTGGCTCAGTGATGTGATGTCTTTCGACACTTCGGAGGTCCTAACATGTCCATAAACTACAGCTGTTAAAAAAAAAAAAAAAAAAAAAAAAATAAAAATAAAAAATATATATATATATATATATATATATATATATATATATATATATATATATATATATAAAATGTTTGTAAATCTATCGGACCAAACTGCGTGGTCATCAGTCCGTAGCTTACAAACGACTTAAACTAAGGTAAACTAACCTAAGGACAACACACACACACACACACACACACACACACACACCTATGCCCAAGGGAGGACTCGAACCCCCGATGGCGAGCAACCGTGCGCTCCGCAGCGAGGCGCCTTAGACCGCTCGGCTACACCAGTTATACAACCGGGAAAAGGGACCCTATAGTTTAACATGGAATCCGAACCACGTATCGTTTCTGTAGACTTCTCAAACCGTTGAGAGTTGAAGGCCAGGTTAAAACTTTAAGTGGAAAAATACGTGATCCCAGCGACTTTCGTGCCCGTGACCTTTCGCTCTCCAGTCCAAATCATTGCCCTACGGTGATAGCCGATTGTTGGATACGTACCCAACCTAGAGTACCACATTTAATTTGCAATAATAATAATAATAATAATATTTAGACTATTAATTAGATAAAAACTATTTTGTCTTTGAAGTTGGACCAGATCACACACACGGTGCAAAATTTCATTATCATCAGTTGAATAGTTTTTGAGAAGAAAGGTACATAATTTATATACGAAAGTTTGTGTGTATGTTTGTTACTCCATGCTGAACCGGCTGCACGGATTTGAAAAAAAAAATGAAATTGAGATACTTATATACCGAATTAAGTCATATTCGTCTTTTCGTAAGGCACTGTATGTTCATGGCGCAGGGTACCTTGCAAAATAGACACGTGCGCCATTCGACAAATCACCAAATTTGGGGCATATAAGTAACTTTCCATACATTTGTGGGAGAAGGAATTGGACCGAGAGAAGCGCAAGGGGAGATGGACAGAGAAAGGAAGGAAGATTTGTGTCTGAGTGCGGAGGAACATATGCACAGGGAAGGGGCAGGAGAAGATAGTCCGAGAGATGGCGAGGAGGAGACGTACAGAGAGAGGGAGATTGACAGAGAGAATTTTCTCAATTGTGTGGTCTACGTGGAAAGCAAAGGGAGTACTGGATGGGAGGAGACGATGCTTTAAAGTGATCGATCGTAATAAAGGTCAGGATCCAAGCTATTAAAAAATAACAGAAAAATTCAAAGGAATAAAAAATTAAGAATTCCTTACAAAAAAGCATTGACAGTAGATAACAAGTAGACAATCCCAGCAATAATATGTCAATTTCCAATGGATTTAGATAAGGCACAGCTAGCTTCAGTTTGAGCATACTAGCAGCACAAATCTGCATGGCACACAGGTTAAAAGTACATGTTGCCGGCAAAGAATCACGATATCACCCTCCGTACGTTATAGCCATTCGATGCAAAGTACTATCTACAGAGCCTGGGAATAAAGGGCAAAAAATTCAAAGCAGCTTATGGGAGTTGTTTGCGGTTTAGCGACGACGAAGTTTGCAATCCGTAAACTTGGAGGGCGCCCCCTCCATACCATCAACCGGGCGTCAAGGTGTCCTGATAGCGCGAAAGCTCCTCTCTTCGACCGAGCTCTGACGCTTGAGACTTCCACATACCATCAACCTAACGTTGCAATACATCTAATAAATATCATAAAGAAATTCTGTATTAAGCCTCGAATCAAGTGTTTGCAATGATACAATCGTGAAACAGTCTCATTAACATTCTTTACATTTGTCACTGTCTTTGACGAGAAGATTAATGTAGTGATCATCATTTAATAGGCAGTAATTAGCGCAAATATAATACTAAGAACTAATATTAAAGCTCCTCCTTAGCTATAATTTGAATTAGCAGTTAGTATGTTCAAATATTTGTAATGCTATGGGAGCAAACTGCATTGATCATCAGCCCCTAGACACGAACTACTTAAACTAACTTATGATAAAGACAACACACACACAGACACACACACATACACACACACAAACCACACACACACACACACACACACACACATATACACACACACGCCAGCTTGTACGTAACCCCTACAGTCAGATTTGAGGGAACACCAGTCTTTCGGCGACAGTAAGCTAGAGATCTGGGAGTCATAATCGACGAGCGCTCGAACTTTGCAGCCCACATAGAAGCAGTAGCTGAAAGAGCAGCAGTGGCACTGCAGAGTCTGGCTGGAATAGGGCATAGGCGATTCCACCTGCCGCCCGATCTCATTAGACTACCATAGTAGTACACTGACATCTATGATGGGTTACGGTTGTGGCATGTGGGCACACAAGCTCACGAGTGTGGTGTCTGCCATGGCAGTCAGAAGGGTACAGAGCAACATCCTCCTTCAAAGAGTAGGGGCTTATAGAACCTTTCCGGGAAGGACTCTTGGTGTCAATGGGGCTCTGCCCCCTTGACATCAAGATACGGGAGTAGGAAGCCTGGTATTGGGTTAAGAAAGGTAACTTCGAAAAGGTAGAGGAAATAACCGAGGTCAGGGTGCGATCTAAATTGGTAATTAAGAGAAGAGGAGAAGAACTTTGGCAGATGGGCTGGGGTGACGAGGAAACAGGAAGGAGAACCCATCAGTTACTCCCCAATATTCGGGAAAGACTAGAAATGAAACATTTCAGACCTAGTAGAGGAATGCTGCACTTCCTGATAAGTCATGACACCTTTCAATTAATTCTAGACGAAGAAACTTTCAGCGTACTGAATAAACTCACTGAAGTAACACCCCAAAAGATCAGAGATAACTTCATGGTGATTAATACCTAACGCGACAATTAAAATACCGGATTAGACTCCACACCCAGCCATACCGCCGGGCACGGTATGGGCGCCTCAGGCCGCAGTCCGCCGTGACCTGGATCTGGGGAGGGTGTGGGAAACTCGGACGGACAACAAGAAGTCATCGGATTTCCTAGGTTAGATGTAGATGTAGTCTTCTGGTTATGGGTAATAGATGTAGAGTAGAAAATGAGGGGAAGGGTCTCGGAAGTACCTTCAGTAAGGCATGGGGGTAGCCCAGTGCCAGGGGCACGTCCGTCGGGTTTAGCTCAGCGGACACAACAACAACAACAACAAAGTAGGTTTATAATGACTGGCACAACCTGTAACGTTGCAGGTTACAACAAACTGACAATCGTAAAATTAACAAGTAGATGTAAGTTAAGAGTTAAGTATAAACTAATAGTAAGAATAATGATATTTGTAAAGAGGAAAAATATACACTGCAAAATTTCATTGTATAATAACACGACCCATTTAACCATAGGAATTGGGAAATTATGTATAAAAAAACAATAAAGTTTTATTTTAGAGAAAAAAAGAAAACCTATTGGACCAAACAGCTATGGTCATCAGTCTCTTAGACTTACGACATACTTAAACTGTCATACGGTAAGAATAACACACACACACGAGAGAGAGAGAGAGAGAGAGAGAGAGAGAGAGAGAGAGAGAGAGAGAGAGAGAGAGAGGAGGGAGGACTCGAACTTCCGGCGGGAACGGCCGCCCAGTCCATAGCATGACGCCTTAGACCACGCGGCCGTTCCGCGCGACAAAGTGTTTCCCCATATCGGAGATGCCTCATCTTGGAGGCTAAGTATTTGTGGCGCGGCGATGGTCGAGTGTTGTCCGGTCATTCAGCTCTCATCCGTGACTGATGGCAGCGAGTGACACGGCGCGGCTGGTAATTAGGGCGGAGGGCGCGTTATTAAATCACGGCAGTGCCGAGTCATGCGGCAGATGCTATCGCGGCCCCCGTTGTATTAACAACGAGCAGGCGCGAGGAGAGGCGAGGGCCCCAGCCGCCTCATCAGGCACCGCCGGCCGGCTCCACACCCACCACTCCCACCTACAAGCGATAGGGTGACCCTCACACTGAATGACTACAAGTAACTACATGGACCTTTCCAAATTCTAACATAGTGTTGTGTCTCTACCACGACACAAAGTCTGATCACCACCAGTAACTGGTTAGGCCGTTGCGGAGCACACTTAACCTGAGGACAACTGAAACTCTGAGAAGTATACGTCAACAAGACCTCACATCGGTGTTTATTAGAATACTCAAGTTATACATCGGCCGTCAAGCAGCAGGTACAGATGATAGATCGTTCATGACTAGTCCCACAATACTCTGTCTTCTTGTTGGTCATCTCCATCCGAAGGCTATCTGGGAACTCACCGCGATGACGGCGCCTATCGCTCCTTCGGGGACACCACCACCGCCGTCGAATTATTAACTTTAATTTATATTTTTTCCTTGGAACGTTTAACTTTCAATTAAAAATTTATATACTTCGAAACATCTAAGTAGTTCCAAATTATTACAACAACAGCAAGAGTAATCGCTGCGTGTAAGTCACTGTCTGCACGGTCGCTGCGGTCGGGGATTCGAATCCCTCCTCGAAAATGGATGTTTGTGCCGTCTTTAGTATAAGCTAGTTCGCAAGTAGTTTGTAAGTTTAGGGCTGATGACCCCTTAGTTAAGTCCCATAAGCTCTACAAACATTTGAACCTATTATATGACACTGATGATGAATAGTTAGCTAGCTGAAATCGATCTGTGATTAATAAACAGATTTATTGCGACAGAACACTGTGTTATTTCCAGTAATTATATGAAAGGTCGCTGTGCACAACAATCCTTCAAAAATAGTTACAAAGACAGCTGTCCTCCCAAAATTGTTCTTTGTCTACGCGATTGTAGTAAACGATGTGGGCGATTTTCGCGTTACTTTGTGATGTGTCCTATGGTGAAATGGATGACATTTCTATAAATTACAGACTTTTAATGAGATTGGTAATATTACGGAGATTTCTTCTTGCACCGCCCATTTAACTTAAACTACTGTAACTCCAGAGACTAACGAACGCTCGGTACTCCGAAAAACATCTTCTTCCTGTTAGACACGCTTTTTGCTATTTAGTAAGTTTATTCGTATTATCTGAATACCTTCGTATATCAACAAGTGTACAAACTAAAGACACAAATCATCGGACGCTTCCCTGTACCGCTATAAAGGTTAAGGACAAGTGATTCTTGGTGGTCGTGTAGAGCGAAGAACACTCCCTCCACCAACAGCGCTGCTCGATCATAAGTTTATCGACAGAATTTACGAGGGTGATTTGATAAATCTGGTACATTAGCATGAAATAGAGGGAAATTTTCGGAACCTGCATTGTTGTTAGTAAGCCTGATATATCCAAGGATATAAGACAAGTTTCGAAAGGCAGCTGATCGTTGGCTGCCACTGAAGTGGTAACTGCGTAGTTAGTCCCTTAGGATGGAGACAAATGAATTTCGTGCGGTCATTAAACATTTCCATTTGAAGGGTTGCTCAGCTGCATAGATCAAATCCGATTTGGATGAGGTGCATGTGGGTTCCGTACCAACACTGAAGACCATTTACTTTTCGATTAATGCATTTAAACGCTGTGGGAGAAGCACGGAAGATGGAGGACGCTCCGGTCGGCTCGTTGAAGTCTCCACATAGGAAGCCATCGTTAAGGTGCACGATACGGTAATGGAAGATAGAATATTAAAAATTCGCGAGATAGCTAACATCGCAGGCATCTCAACTGAACGAGTGTAATTACATCCTCCATGAAAACTGGCCTCTGAGAAGCTCTGTGCGCGATGGATGCCCCGCCTGCTCAATTTGGCCAAAAAACGGAAACGAAAGAACATTTCTGCTCAGAATTTTAAACTTTTTAGGCTCAATAAACATGACTTTTTCACAGATTCATAACTGGTGCATAAAACTTGGATCCACGATTACACTCCAGAGACCAAACAACAGTCTAAACAATGGACGAAGAGTTGTGAGAGTGCACCAAAGAAGGCGAAGACTGTTTTGTCAGCTGGAAAGGTGATGTCCACTGTCTTATGGGATTCCCAGGGTATAATACTGATAGATTATTTGGAAAAAGGCAGATCCATAATCGGGCCCTATTATGCTGCACTGCTGGATCGTTTAAAACAGGAACTAATTGAAAAACGTCCATGACTGACACGGAAGAAAGTGCTGTTTCAGCAGGACAATCCTCGAGCCCACACAGCAGCTACCACAATGGCAAAAACGCACGACTTGGGACCGCGGTGGAGTAGCCGAGCGGTCTAAAGCGTCTTGCTGCGGAGCGCGCGGTTGCTCGCCGTGGAGGTTCGAGCCCTCCCTGGGGCATGGGTATGTGTGTTGTCCTTAGGTTAGTTTACCTAGGTTTAAATAGTTTGTAAGCTGCGGACTGATGACCAGTTTGGTCCGATAGATTTACAAACGTTTGAACATTTGAATACGACTTGAGACCTGTTTACCAGAGTTCGCTCCGAGTGACTACTTCTTATTTCGAAACTTAAAAAATTTGGGCTGGTGGGGAAAAATTTTCATCGGAGTAAGTGTCCGCCGCTGTGACAGAGTGTTTTGCAAAGTCTGACGAAGTCTGCTTTGCCGACTGTTTGACAAAATTGGAAACTCGCTGGACCATATGCATAGCCTTGCAAGTTGAGCATGTCGAGAAATGAAGTGAGTTTTCGCCTTTAAAACAATTTTTTATTCTATCTTTACCAAACTTATCAAATTGCCCTCGTAGCACCCTCAGATCAAGCCCCGCGTTGGTGACCGCCACTGTGCAGGTGGGCTGCATCGACGTAGTGATAGACGTCCTCCGTGTTTGGCACTTCGCACGTAGAAACGTAAGACATTTACAGTGGCTTGAGATGTTGACAGACACGGAGTTCAGGGAGCAAAGGCGACAATAGCGGGCGTCGGCGTCGGGTTGTGACAGCAGCGGGCGGCGGCGGCGGCAGAGGCGGGTGGGCCGGCAGCGGCAGCCGCAGCGGCCTTAGCCGCAGGTGGCGGCCGTGATGTGACGCTTCTCGCCTCCGATCGGCGCTTTTCACTTAGCGGCACAATCGCGCGCCCGCATCTCGCGCCACAAAGCGCGCAGAAGCGCCAGTCATCGCCGCCCACCCGCCGAGCCGCCGACGCGAGGGCCGAGGCCGCCCCACCGCGCTCACCGACCAGCCACGCCGGGCTCTGCCCCAGGGACGCAGCTTCTGGCCGACCCGGCTTCTTTCATCATCACATCATCGTCATCAACATCTCTAACTTGTGCGATTGAAACTGGATCATATGTACAGGGTGTTACAAAAAGGTACGGCCAAACTTTCAGGAAATATTCCTCACACACAAAGAAAGAAAATATGTTACGTGGACGTGTCCGGAAACGCTTAATTTCCAAGTAAGAGCTCATTTTATTACTTCTCTTCAAATCACATTAATCATGAATTGGAAACACAGAGAAACAGAACGTACCAGTGTGACTTCAAACACTTTGTTACAGGAAATGTTCAAAATGTCCTCCGTTAGCGAGGATACATGCATCCACCCTCCGTCGCATGGAATCCCTAATGCGCTAATGCAGCCCTGGAGAATGGCGTATTGTATCACAGCCGTCCACAATACGAGTACGAAGAGTCTCTACATTTGGTACCGGGGTTGCGTAGACGAGAGCTTTCAAATGCCCCCATAAATGAAAGTCAAGAGGGTTGAGGTCAGGAGAGCGTGGAGGCCATGGAATTGGTCCACCTCTACCAATCCATCAGTCGCCAAATCTGTTGTTGAGAAGAGTACGAACACGTCGACTGAAATCTGCAGGAGCTCCATCGTGCATGAACCATATGATGTGTCGTACGTGTAAAGGCACATGTTCTAGCAGCACAGCTAGAGTATCCCGTATGAAATCATGATAACATGCTCAAGTGAGCGTAGGTGGAAGAACATGAGGCCCAATTAAGACACCACCAACAATTCCTACAATCCATACATCAAATGGGCAGCTGCCAACTCCGTATTTGTAAACATTGCACTGACTGCAAAACTACGTTCGTGATAAACACTAACCAGTTGATGCTACGTACTGATGTGCTTGGTACAATGAGTCGCATGTCAACACAAGCACGGAAGTCAACATTACCTTCCTTCAATTGGGCCAACTGGCGGTGAATGGAGGAAGTACTGTACATACTAACGAAACAATTGGGTATTTTGATAATTGTCTGCACGAATTATGTCAATTTACATTTAAAGAGAAATACTAAAATGAGCTCTAACATGGAAATTAAGCGTTTCCGGACACATGTCCACATAACATATTTTCTTTCTTTGTGTGTGAGGAATGTTTCCTGAAAGTTTGGCTGACCTTTTTGTCTGCTTCACATATGGTGTTCATTCTCAGTTTTTCTTTGATTTCCTCTTGCCAGTGTTGTAATATACTAGTACCTGCAATCATCTTGTCACTTTCATATTGTAACTTCAACCTTATTAATAACGTACCCTGTATCCATCCAGCTTTTACTCGCATACAACAAAGTTGGTCGAAAGGTTGCATTACTAACTTAGTGCTGGTACTGACTTCCTTTTCTCAGAAGAGAGTAGATCGTATCAGCGCTCACTGCATTAGCTTTGCTACACCTCTATTCCAGTTCTTGCACTATGTTACCATCCAGTGAGAAAAACTGTCCACCAGTTCTAATTCTGTTCCTCCTATTTGTTTAAATCTCTTTCCCACACGGACATTACTTGCGGTTCGGCGATGTGTTCTTCCACTTAGTCTTCTTCCTCTTCCTTTGCCCGAATGTCATTAACAGCTGAAACGTCTAACCCTATCTTACTTGCAGCTTTTACAAGATATTCTTCCGAGTGTAGTCCCCGCTGAACTTAATACCTCGCCATCTAATTCAACATCGTTTCCCAAGTTTTATTTGTGCACTCAAAGGGAAGGACTTCAACACCATAAACGTCGGAAGTATTTTGCTCTGATTGTTACCAGCGTGAGATCGCCTAGGATATCATTGGGATTTAGCCCTAACGGTTCAGCGACAGACCGGTGGGTTTGGTAGTCTTTGCCGTCTGAGCGCAAAGGTCGCCACGACTCAGAATACGTCCGAGGTTGATAAGACCTGGAGTGAAGAGGATGGCTAGGAACCGTACTGTGTGGAGGAATTTCTTTAAGGACCTATGCTCCAGAGGGAGCAACAGGAAATAAGTAACTAAGTAAGTCATATCAGAGACGCTATGATTTCGGTAGGTCGGCTCTAGACCAACTTCCGACGGAAAAATATTGAAACTTATTGGGCAGCAGAACAGCTTGATATAAAGATTACCTAACATCGTCTGGTTTGGAGGCGATCAATTCGTTTCATAGTTTCCAAATGATAAGCCAAGATCGCAAACTACCAATTTATTAAGTGACGACCGGTTTCGGTGCACTGTATCACCATCATCTGGTCATATATATATTATAATCTGGGCAGCTTGTTAAAAAATTGGATATAAAATAAGAAGTGCAACATTGCACTTAGTTACTAGTGACTAAATGCAATGTTGCACTTCTTATTTTATATCCAATTTTTTTTAACAAGATGACCAGATTATATATATATATATGACCAGATGATGGTGACACAGTGCACCGAAACCGGTCGTCACTTAATAAATTGGTAGTTTGCGATCTTGGCTTATCATTTGGAAACTATAGCTTGATATAAGACACCAGTAAAAGTACGAGCCACCTTGGTGAATTGAAAGTTGAGTTTTTCCTAGCGTAAAATAACTTAAGGAGATGGCTACTTCAACAGTTGCACTGTTCATTTGTGTGTCGAGAATGACGAAAGACGCACCGTAAAAATGTCGACGGTTGTCGGAGCCGACACAGCTGCATCCGCCTAACCCGTTGTCTGTGGCTGTGGAACACAATACAAAGGATCCGTTTAGCGAACGGCTGCATGTAAGGCTGGAACTGTACGAGACGTCTCGAGGTCCGGAGACAGCGTGACGAGAGAGCGACTGGAGACGAGTGCAGCGGTGACAGGCGAGGCGGGCAGAAGGGCCGCGGATCCATTACGTGCGCGCTGTCAGCGGCGGACAAATTAGGGCGCGCCGGTGGCAGCCGCCATCCGTCAGCGGCCGGCCTTCGGCTGTCAGCCGCGCAGTCGGCGTCAGCAGTCAGCGGCGGCAGCGGCCAGCTCCCGCCTGCGCGCGCACTTGTTATGCCTATCGGCAACGCGGCCAACGGCTGCCGTCTTACTGCTACCCACCCACTCCAGCTGCCGTCCACCGCGCGACTGACACAAAGCTGAACGCGGCAGTCGGTGAGCTGACAAATGTCATGCGATAGCGCTATGATCGGGTACACACGGCGGTTGTATCGTGAACTCGAGGTACAAAAGGGCGGTGTATTCGCAGGGCTGCGGAAAGGCTTCCGACGCGATTACGGCCGCCGGGAAACTTGCAGGCTCTGAACGCGAAATGTTCCGTCGACGTCGTGGTCATTACAGGCGGAGTGCACGCTCGGACTAATTTTTTCTGAGGATGGGGAATGAATTAAGAAAATCACGGAAATCGTAAATAACCATTTGTATAAAGAATGAAACTTTCACACTGCAGCGGAGAGTGCGCTGATATGAGACTTCCTGGCAGATAAAAATTGTGTGCCGAAATCAGGAGTCGAACTTGGGACGTTTGCCTTTTTTCGGGCAAGCGCTTCACCGAATGAGCTATCCCGGCACGCTTCACGGTCCGTTCTCACAATTTTCTTCTGGCAGTACATCGCCTCCTACTTCCCAAACTTCACAGAAGTTCTTCTGCGAAAACATCCATTAGGCTGTGGCTAAGCCATTCTCTACCATATCCTTTCTTCCGGGAGTACTACTGCTGCAAGTTTCGCAGGAGAACTTCTGTCAAGTTTGGAAAGTAGGAGGCGAGGTAATGCCAGAAGTAAAGATGTGAGCAGCGACCGTGAAGCGTGCCGGCATAGCTCAGTCGGACCCCTGTTTAATTGACTACTGTGCCAGGCGCCTTGGCTCAGCGTGCCCGGTCAGAGGGCTGAACGCCCTCTGTAATACAACAAAGCTGAGCAAAAAACACAACGTACAAACAGGATCAGTGTCTACAGTGAACAGAAATACCCTAGAATAAAATAAAAAAATAATAAAAAGTGTAATTAGCAGATAGTGCAATGCAACAACAGTGTGACTTACCCGAACCTATGGCTTTGAGAGCCATAGGACAATTGGACACGGGAAAGACACAGAGGAGAGGTGGCTGCAGCTATTGGAGTGCCCCAAAGTGTAATGTCCATGACGTGGACGTGATTTCACGCCACAGGAAGCGTTAAAAGAAAGTAAGGCCAAGATCGTACACGGGTAACATCAGCAAGAGATGAAGATTATCTCCAGTTAACTGCACCTCAGGACAGGAGGCTGAATGCAACTCAGCTGGAACGCACCCTCGAGGCAGCAACAGGACGCGCGATATCAATCGCCTTCGGTAATGTGGCCTTTACGTTCCAAGGCCAATGCTGTATCTCACATTAAAATCACATCGTTTAGCCCGCAGAATTTGGGCGGACGAACATCAGGACTGAAGTCATAACGAATGGCGCCGGGTTCTTTTCAAGGTGAGTCAAGATTTTGTGTTCAGCCGGACAATCGTCGTTCCGTCATCTGAAGAGAATGTGGAGCTCGGGACAATCCTTCTTCTGTGCAGAATACAACACCTAATCACAGTGGAGGACGAATGGTGTGGGAAAGAACCAGTATTGGCGGACGTACGGACCTCTGTGTCGTTCAGAATGGCGGTTTGACTGCTCAGACCTATAGGGACGGAATCCTTCGTCCCTTGTTGTACCGTATGATGGTGCCGTAGGAGATGGGTTCCTCCTGATGGATGGTAACGCTCGTCTCCGCAGAGCTGCACTGGTGCACAATATATTTGAAACTGAGGGAATTGAACGAATAGAGTGGCCAGCTTGTTCACCGGACTTGAACGCGGTTGAGCATGTCTGGGATGCACTTGGTAGACGCACTGCATGACACCAGCACTTCCCAGAACATTTTCAGAGTTGGACATTGCACTCATGGACAAAAGGGCAAATATCCCTTAAGGCTTGATTGATAACGTTATACTGTCCATCCGAGAAGATCACATACCGTATTACAGGGCAACGAGAACGATTTTTTCTTTGTTATGGAAGCACCATGCTGCCTCGCTCTAAGCAAACCCGTCTCTAATGACCAAGCTGTCGACCGGACGTTAAACTCTAAGCTTTCTTCCTTTCTTCTAAGTGAACCTCAAGTGCCGAGTTGAGACAGCAAAATATCGTACTGTAACACTGTACGATATCGCACCATATTGTTTTGAGCAGTGTTAATTGGTGTTGCGAAAACTTGGGTGTTCTTCAGCCACAACAGTGGACTTCACTGTAGGCAGCATTGCTGCCATTTACTGTGTGTGGTTACGATAATATGTTAATCGTCTGCATGCGGGGCACTTAACACTAAAAGCCAGCCTGGCGTCCGTTGCATGTGGCCGGCGAGGTGTCGTCGTTTTAACGGCGACCAGTACAGCAGGTATTGCGGGAAAGAGTAGGCGGAGGCGGGTGGTCCCGCCGGTATATTGGGGAGTACGGGCGCGATAGAGATCTGGGGACTGAGGGGCAGGGCGGGTGCGGGGGCAGGGCGGGCAGGCGGCCATTACGCGACGTCTTCATCGCGGGCCGGCGGCAGCGCAATTAGCGGCCGGCCAGTCAGCGCGGCCGCGGCCGGCAGATGGCATCGGGTGTCAGCCGCTGGGCCGCCGGCCGCCTCATTAGCGCCCGGCCTACGTCTCGTTCCCAGGCCGAGACCGGCCAGCCCGCCTTATCGCCGCCGTCTCCACACCGTGGCCAGCCACCGCGGCGCGGCGCCCCGACAAAATATCCCGAGCGACCGGCGCCGCGCTGCTGCCCGTGTGGGAGGCGCGCCCCACACTTCTGCATCTACATACTCCTCAACCCACCGTGAAGTGGGGGTTGGAACACTTGCGGGGAGTGACACTTGCGGGAGTGACACTTGCGGGGAGTGACACTTGCGGGGAACCTGGGGCTCTTGGCCGGCCGCGGTGGCCGAGGGGACTGAGGCGCTCCAGTCACGGTCTGCACGGCCTCTACGGTCGGGGGTTCGAATCCCCCCTCGGGCATGGATATTTGTGCCGTCCGTAGTATTAGCTAGTTCATAAGTAGTTTGTAAGTTTAGGGACTGATGACCCTGTAGTTAAGTCCCATAAGCTTAACAAACATTTGAACATTTGGGGCCCTTGGGGCGGCTGATGGCTTTTCCTGGGTACAGGCACACCAAGAAGTCTAGCACTGCTGTTGTCAAGTTTCCACACTGTCAACATAACACGAAACTCAGTGAAATTGCACAACCCTTTGAAGAGCAATATAGTAACTTGTTCTAACTACTTATCAATTCGTCGAGTGTTCCTCCTGAAATCAATAAGGTATTTTAATAGTGATAATGTTTGTAGAGTTATTAAGACATTCTCTGCTACTACAAGACGATGACTTTCCACAGTCATACCTCCTAAAAGCAAATTATTCAGAACACTAGGCACATCAAGACACCTGCGCAAGCAATAAATATATTAGGCATCCTGCACAGATACGTTGATGTAGTTGACCGCTATGTACTTAACTCCACTATCACGCAACTTCCATCTCTTTAAAAATAGCTACTATGCTTTTAATAGCAGACGTAACCTTAAACCTTCAATTAAA
The DNA here is from genome assembly GCA_026315105.1 of Locusta migratoria. Lineage (NCBI taxonomy): Eukaryota > Metazoa > Arthropoda > Insecta > Orthoptera > Acrididae > Locusta > Locusta migratoria. Next base: position 317,294,379 of record CM048748.1, on the reverse strand, counting down.
AAACGTTAATAGTAAGTCAATGAGTATTTTACATACTTGAAGCGTTTATTCGTAGACCCCAAAACGATTTGGCTGTATTCGAATTACAAATACATCTAAGAAATGTATGAAATACGGAATGTGTAATGGAATGTCACACACCAAAAAATGCTAAAGATAAATTCTATTTTCTATCACCGTCATATAGAACCATTTTTACTCCGAACTTGGCATAAACCAACAGGGAGGAACAAGTTGCAAGACTTCCAGGAAAAATGAAGCGAAATTGGTAGCCAATAGTTGGTTATAAATTACATTGCCTGTTAACTGTATAAATATAAATTACGGATTACGCGGAACTCCTGTTCGGTACAGTCAAAAAGGTCTAAGGTAATAGGCAGTGGCTTACAATCAGACATCCGTATCACTCTCCTCCTCAAGACATCTGTGTGAAGATTTATATTCAGAACATTCAAGAAAAAGGCTACTGTGGTGTTGAAACTACAAGAAACGGCTCATTTACTCAGGAAGGTAAAACGTTATGGTGCCCATAAATTTGAATGGCTGTATCTCTTGCAGTAACATTCATTTTTTTTTTTTTTTTTGATAAAATGTTAAAATCCTCTGAATACGGCACAGGTAGCGACTGGAGGACGTGGAGTAGGGGTGGTGTATCACTACTTCTGGGACACCCTGTTCACTACCTGCAGCGTCCGGGTCTCCCCGCAAGTGTCTACACATTCCCTTATCCCGCAAGTGTCACTCCCAGAAAGTGTCACAAACTCGTGAAGTGCGTAGCTGAGGGTACACTGTACCACTAATAGGCATTTCCTATTCCACTCCCAAATAAAACGAGGGAGAAAATGTTCAAATGTTTGTAATTATATCGGACCAAACTGCGTGGTCATCAGTCCGTAGCTTACAAACTACTTAAACTAAACTAACCTAAGAACAACACACACACCCATGCCACAGTGAGGACTCGAACCTCCAAGGCAAGCAACCGCGCGCTCCGCAGCGAGACACTTTAGACAGCTCGGCTACTCCACCGCGGCAAAACGAGGGAGAAAAGAATGTCTCTATGACTCTGTACGAGCCCTAATTTCCCTTAACTTGTCTTTGTGATCATTACGCGAAATGTAAGAAGGCGGAAGGAACATCGTTCTAGACTTAGCTTCAAATTCCGGCCCTCTAAATTTCCTCAACAGAATTTCTCGAAAAGAACGTCGTCTTTCCTCCAGAGATCCCCAATTGAGTTGCCGCAGCATTTCCGTGACACTCGCGCATTGGTCGAACCTACCATTAACAAACTTAGCTGCTCGCCTCTGAACTGCTTCTATGTCTTCCTTTAAACTGATCTGCTGTGGGTCCCAAACACTTGAGAAATGCTCAATACGTGGTCATACAAGCGTTTTACACGCGGTCTCCTTTACAGATGGCCGAGCCGGCCGCGGTGGCCGAGGGGACTGAGGCGCTCCAGTCACGGTCTGCACGGCCACTACGGTCGGGGGTTCGAATCCCCCTCGGGCATGGATATTTGTGCCGTCCTTAGTTGTAAGTAGTTCATAAGTAGTTTGTAAGTTTAGGGACTGATGACCCCGTAGTTAAGTCCCATAGACTCAACAAACATTTAAACATTTTACAGATGGCCGGCCGCGAGGGCCGAGGGGACTGAGGCGCTCCAGTCACGATCTGCACGGACACTACGGTCGGGGGTTCGAATCCCTCTCGGGCATGGATATTTGTGCCGTCCTTAGTGTTAAATAGTTCATAAGTAGTTTGTAAGTTTAGGGACTGATGATCCCTTAGTCAAGTCCCATAAGCTATACGAACATTTGAACTTTACAGATGAAATACATCTTCCCAAAATTCTCCCAATAAACCGATGTCGGCTGCCCGCATTATTCACAACTGTCATTACATGTTCGTTCCATTTCATATCACTCTGCAATAATACGCCTGGACATTTGAATGACGCAACTGCATCAAGAAACTCACTACTAATGCTGTATTCGAAGATTTTGCGATTGTTTCTCCTACTCATGTGCATCACCTTACATTTTTCTAGATTTAGACCTAGCTGCCATCCTTTACACCAACTAGAAATTTTGTCCAAGTCATCCTGCATGCTATTACAGTCAGTTAATGACGACACCCTCCCATACATCACAGCATCGTAAGCAGATAGCCGCAAATTACAAGTTACTCTGTCCATCAGATCATTTGTATAGATAAAAAATAATAGCGGTGCTATCACACTCTCCTGGAGCCACGCCTGACGATACTCCCGTCTCTGATGAACACTCGCCTCGAGAACAACGTACTGCTTTCTGTTACTTAGGAAGTCATCCAGCCAGTCACAAATCTGTGAACCTATTTCGTATGCTCGTATTTTCGTTAGAAATCTTCAGTGTGGCGCCGCCTCAAATGCCTTTTTTAAAATCGAAAAAAAAAAAAAAAAGTGGCAACTTCTCCCTAACATCGCAACTCTGTGTTTCGACATCATTCATTACAAGAACAATTACTTTCTGGGATAGCGCAATAAAAGAGGCGATAGAAGTTAAAGTATGTGAAAAAGCTCTTAATAAAGTCTGCTGCTTGCAGCTAAGGACAGCTTGGACCCGGCCATCGGACGGTTGAAGCGGGCGCGGCAGGGCCGCGACCAAAACATTACCGTACATGGCGATGGCGCGAGCACCAGTGACGTCACAGGAACCCGCGCAGCTATGAAAGGACGGCGGCAGCAAGGATTCGACAACCGTGATACCCCTGACCAACAACTCAATCACACCAACACGCCTAGACATCGGGCAATAAAAATATAACACTTGTAGAAAACAGTCTCACATCAACAGACAAGCAAACAAGCACACACATAAGACAGTCGAGCGAAATAAATACAGCCATGAACGCAAGGTACCAATCTTTACAGCTAACTTCAATCGCTCGTGCGCACGCATACACACACACACACACACACACACACACACACACACACACACACACACACTATAGTAGCTGATACCGTCGTGGGGCATATTATACCGTAATTTTAATTTGAATATGACCGATTAGACGCAGGTTCGGTACACTTTTGAATGTTTTACTGTATAATATTGCAGCCAGGGACGCTTTTATCCAGTGACTTTGCTGATAGAAGCACTCGCACGCGCCACGCCAGTGTCCACCTGTTCTGCGGGACGAGATGGAGCCAGCAGACGGCACCTCCAACTTTCACCTTCGCCAGCGGCCGCCGTGCCGCATTCTACTGGTCCAGGGGGCAGCCTGGCGAATTGCCGTGGCTTTCTCGTAAGAATGTACACACCGAAACCAGCAGATAAATGGCGACAGCGGACGCAGGGAAGAGACGCCCTTACAACGAAATGGACACAATAGCGGGTGTGCAGAGAAAGCCCTTGTCTGTAGATACCAGAGGAGTCGTTTCTAAAAAGGCGCGACGGAATCGCAGGTAAACCGTGTACCCCTGCAGACAGGAACAAGACAACCAAACCCTTGCAGTGCACCCGCGTGTGAGTGGGAGAAAGCAGTATAGATAGAGTGGTTCCACCAAACAATGTTTCCAGGGAGAAAGATCCTGATAACACAAACAGTTGCCACAAAGAACTGTTTTTTCGAACCAGGAAGGAATTGAGAAGATAAAAACAAACGCTTGAAACGTGGAAAGACGCTAGTTTGCAAGTCTGATAGTATTTACTCTTGATGTTAATTATAGTTTGTACAACTAGACAGAAACTTGTTTTACAAGTAAATCGATTACCACGCAAATTTTGCATTTATTTGTTAAAAATAAATAAATAATATAAAAAATCGTACTAGAAAATGCACTCTCACATAACTAAGTATTGCGGATGCAATTAATTTCTTCATAGCTCTATGCCTATCATTCGATTCTCTCCATCGTCGCTCGATACGGGGCGAGACAGCCGTTTTCAACGCACCCATAGCGAAACAAATAGGCCTACAAAATAGAAACAAAGTATACACTAACACAAACCGGCAGTATTAACACGGACAGTCACACTAAATAACAAGCAGATAAATTGCGATCTCGCAACCGTAGAAGTAATGAAACATTGGAAGGTCCCTCGTATGACACTTGTCGCTAGTGGAAGAGGACGCTGCGTTGCCATATGGCAATTACGAACGAACGTTAGGACTGCGTTCGTTTTCGTATCGCCCCAACTACGTTACAGCCACTTGTTTAGAACAGGTTTTGTAATAATTTTTCCGATTATGAAAGTTTTCTCTTGAAATAAACTGCCATACTTTTCTCAGTCAGTGAGATAGCAAGTACAAAACAAGTAGAATAATTAGGTGGGAGTATTAGTATCATCTGCAGTTAAAAGTGGAGAATAAGGGAACGCTGTTTGGCCGTTGAGTAAAAAAAAATGTTCAAATGTTTGTAAATCTATCGGACCAAACTGCGTGGTCATCAGTTAGTAGCTTACAAATTACTTAAACTAAGGTAAACTAACCTAAGGACAAACACACACACCCATGCTCCAGAATGGACTTGAACCTCCGACGGCTAGCAACCGCGCGCACCGTAGCGAGGCACCTTAGACCACTTTCTTTGCAATGAGTTAAAAGAACTGTTTTCTAACGAAAACGATGAATAAACGACAAACTCCATAAAAAAAGAAAAAAAAAAAAAAAAAACCTTCTTCTTTCAAAATTACTCGAAACCGAGCCTCCTGTGTGAAATTCTGGTATCCTAGCTATATTTTTTTAAATACAAAATGAATTGAATACAAGCATTTCCAAAAGACAATGCAAAAATAGTGGAATCGTCTTTGATATCATGGTCACTTATTTTTTTTTATTTTTTTTATAAAATAATATCATTGCTTTTGTCCTCTTCCTGTTTTCCTACTTTTAAAAATGACTGCTTACTACGGCTTCTCTTCATGAAGACCTCAAATAGTTGACGACTTTCGAGTTCGTCTTCTCGAGTGTTGTCTGCTTCCGCAGATAATTCCGGAGTTGATTCTTTGGTTTCTATTTATTTCAGGTATTTCATTTTGTTTTAATATTATTTTGTCTTGTTTTAACCCGTGAACCGCCACTTGACGATGTTTTCATACTGTCTCCCAGTTTTTGTTTGTATTTTGTTATTACTATATTTTTTATTTATACCTCAATAAAAATGCTATGTTTTCTTAATCCCAGCAGAAGTACACAAAAATAAAATACATTCATGAATGCTGTTCATCTTAAAACAGAAGTGAACTGAATATATTTCTTCTTTAGTGTAAATTTTCCGCAGGAGCAAAAACTAATTTCGTTGTATTACTTTACCGAGTTGATTATCCTATTCCATGTTTTTTAAAGACTATGTCTAACATGTGATTCTTTAGTTTCTCCAGGTGTATTTCATAATCAAAATATCCACGGGTGTACTGCCGGTCTATAGTGTCCAACGGGCACTATAGACCGGCAGTACACTCGTGGATATTTTGATTATGTTTTGGTGTTAGCGATGTTTTTAATGGTCCAGTATGCTCAATGCATGAAGCTCATAAAGCTGCAGAAGTCATCTTCTCCTCTGATATGAACCACGTAGTGAATATAGTTACCTAACAGCCACAGGACGGTATTGTTTTTGGTGATGGGGTAAAATTTGGTGTCTGGCCGCAGTAGGATGTCTGTCTTGGAGTTTTCTTCGGTGGTACTTGCCAACAGTGCTAGGCGGTTTGTGACCCACCACCAGTTCTGTACTACCACTCGGCTACTCCACCGCGGCCTCTACATCTACATCTACATGGGATACTCTGCAAATCACATTTAAGTGCCTGGCAGAGGGTTCATAGAACCACAATTATACTATTCATCTCCCATTCCATTCTCGAATAGCGCGCGGGAAGAAAGAACACCTGAATCTCTCTGTTCGAGCTCTGATTTCTCGTATTTTATTCTGATGATCATTTCTACCTATGTAAGTGGGAGGCAACAATATATTTTCGCATTCGGAGGAGAATGTTGGCGATTGGAGTTTCGCAAGTAGCCCACGCCTCAGCGATAAGCGCCGTTGTTGTAATGATTCCCATCCCAGATCCTGGATCATTTCCGTAACGCTGTCTCCCCTGTATCGTGACAATACGAAACGAGCTGCCCTTCTTTGGACTCTTTCGATGTCCTCCGTCAAACCCACCTGATAAGGATCCCACACTGGGCTGCAATACTCCAAAAGCGGACGGACAAGCGCAGTGTATGCAGTTTCTTTAGTAGTTCTGTTGCATCTTTTAAGGGTTCTGCCAATAAAACGCAGTCTCTGGTTCGCCTTTCCCACGATATTATCTACGTGTTTTTTCCAGTTTGAGTCTGCAGTAATAGTAATTCCTAGGTATTTTGTGGAGTTTACGGCTTTCACATTTGATTGATTTATGTTGTAAACAAAGTTTAACGGATTTCTTTTCGTACTCATGTGGACGACTTCACACTTCTCATTATTTAGAGTCAATTGCCAATTTTTACACCATACTGATATCTTATTCAGATCGTTCTGCAGTTGGTTTTGATCTTCAGATGGTTTTACAAGACGGTAAATGACGGCGTCATCTGCAAACAACCTAAGAGAGCTACTTAGATTTTCCCCTAAATCGTTTACGTAAATAAGGAATAGCAGAGGACCAATAACACTACCCTGTGGAACGCCCGATATCACCTCTGTTTTAGTCGATGCCTTACCATCGATTACTACGAACTGTGTCCTCTCTGACAAGAAATCCCCTATCCAATCGCAAATTTGGGGCGATATACCATAACCACGTAATTTGATTAAAAGCCGTTTGTGAGGTACGGTGTCAAAAGCTTTCTGGAAATCAAGAAATACGGAATCGATTTGCGATTGACTACCAGACTTGGGCAAGTAGCTACGTGTCTATTGTATTCCCAGCGGAGATGGTGAGCAGCAGCTGAGTGCCACCGTGAATAGTGGAGCAGAAGGCTGGTGCGCCAGTGCCTCAGTAGCTGCAGGCAGCAGCGGCCACGCCTGGTCCGCGGCAGACGGGTCCTCGCAGCGCGGCCGCAGCTGTCGCCGTATATCAGGGCGGGCACTCAGCCGTGTTCCCCGAACGGCGCAGGCCGCGGCCTGCTTTTGGAATGAGGATAAACGGCCGGCCGGGCCTCCTTTAAAGGCAACTGATTGCCGATCGTAAAAGCTGCCGCATTCGTGGCGGCACTACTGCCCAAGTCTCCGACGCCAAGAGTTACGACCGCGAATAAAACCTGCTCCACGAGCCGAGCATTTCGCTCAAATTCAGTTTCTCCGAGACGCAAACGGGGACTGTCTTACGCCTTTTAAGATGTAAAGTTTTTACTCTCCGACGGCGTACCTGCTGTGTTGAACGTTTGCGAGAAGCTATCAGTGTCTGCGTGAGAGGTTCGCGAAACTGCGGAGGTGTCTCCATCGAGCCCTCTGTCCGCGATTAAGTGGACACCCACTTCTAACAATTTTTTTCCGACAACTACAACTTTCAGAAGGGCTTCACTCTCACAGATTGCTGCCAGTATCCTGACAAAGAGTTCACTTAGACATTAATACTGTCCCAATTATTCATAAAGTTCACAGTGTAGTCGACAGTATATAATCGACATCTGAGTCGACAAGTGGCAGTTTTTTTGAAACATTAATGATGTGAAGACAGCTGAGATCGAACATCAAACAATTATTACTAAATCCTTAAGCATAACTCGCCGCAAATTTAAATCAAATGTTCAAATGTTTGTAAATCAGTGGGATTAAACTTCTTTGCTTATTAGTCCCTAGGCTTACAAACTACTTAAACTAAGTTAAATGTTATATTTCTTTTCCGTTTGCCTTCAACTTTTCTGTTCCACTGCCGAAGTACGAGGGTGTTCAAAGTGAAAGGCACGAAACTGTCAAGACATATTTTCGTCTCATTAAATATCGTTGTTAACACCGTTTCGTCCAAAAAAAGCAATGTAAAAATGGCAAGAGGATCACTACAGCTGATAAATTCTAAATACATTTCATACGCCTTTCGGAATGTTGGCGACTGTCGGCCTCGGCTCCGTTCGTAGAGGAATTGGAACGGAAAGAAGAAGTGGACCATACATCCGCAAGCATACAGTTAATCCATCACTCCGATCACAGAGGCTGCGCTAACTGTTTGCACTGCGAGTGCCAGACGTGGCTGCTAATTTGAAACGTACCAGTTTTCTGTACGTATAGAATTGTTTTGCGCAAGCGAAGTCTGGGAGCGAAAGAGTGCAAAGGAGGACAGCTCTTTTTGTTTTGTCGCGATATAGGGGAGAGCATGTCGCGGAAATGATACACTAGTTGGGGTGTCAATCACCAAAATAGCGGCGCTTTCGTTGCGCTGACATCTGCTTACGAAATTTCGATCACTATCTTTCTCGTCACATAGAGGAAGTACATTGCTGGCTCCCAACTACATAGGTAGAAAGGATAGTCATAATAAATAAAGAAAAAATGTTCAAATGTATGTTAAGCTTAAGGGACTTAACTGCGGGGTCATCAGTCCGTGAACTTACAAACTACTTATGAACTAGCTAATACTAAGAACGACACAAACATGCATGCCCGAGGGGGGGGGGATTCGAACCCCCGACAGTAGCGGCCGTGCAGACTGTGACTGGCGCGCCGCAGACCGCTCGGCCACTGCGGCCGGCTGAATAAAGAAAAGTTAGCACTACTCAAGGATGGAATGGTAGATGAATAGTCAACGTGGTTCGACAGACCCTCTACAACGTGTGAATTACATAGTGTTCGCTTACACGCCGGAGCAAATAAAACTGACCCGCACAACAGAGTTGCAGGGATCAGCGAAACACAACACAGGCAGGGAAATGCTGTACTGACCTGGCTGTAGCACACGTTGAAAGTGAGCACCGTTTATACGTTGGCAATATTTGGCCCTGGTCAGCAAATTGGTGAAGGCGGATAGAAGCTGGACGGCTGGAACTGCTGACATCTCATCTGAAAAGGTCTGCTGCACTTCTTGAAAAGTATGATGCACCTAAGACTTGAGGGCTCCCCACACAAAGTAACCGTGCACTGACAGATCAGGTGAGTTAGGGGTGCAGTAGTACCGAGAACAGACTGCCAACACCTCTGTCAGGCTTGAAGATTATGTAAATGAGCTCCAAGATTTGGCCGTCTGTGTAGGAAGTTACTCGATCCTGTTGGTAGAAATTGTACTCTTTCCTTCCTTCGTAAAGGATTTCAAAATGTCTGCGCCATCCTTATTCGCCCCACGCTGTAGATGTAGACTAGAGAGACTCACCGGTAGCGCGACGTCGAGTTCTTGTGTCCGACTGCTCCCACTTTCGATAGCTGGCCGACTGCCTCACTGACTGAAATTCCACTGACTTGCCTCGCTGGCTGGGGCTCTCCTTTTATCGATATTCTCCACATGTGGTCCTCGGAACAGCAGGAGGTGGGCGACGGGCGACGGAAGGAGATCGCAGGGGGGGGGGGGGGCTATGGCGACGTTGGCTACAAGGCACGCCTTATCTGCTTGGAGCGCGCGCACGCGGCCGTGCGCGTGCGCTACGCAACACACACACACACGCGCGCGCCCGGGCGTCATGTACACATTCGTCTGTGTATCGAAGGGATAGGGATAGCAGGATAGGGGGACAGGGTGCGTCAATCAAACCGCGCGCCGCCTCCCCCGCCAGATAACAGGTTAGGGCGGAGCTGCGCCACGGCCGACGCGACGGCAGGCGACAAGCCGAGGCGAACGCGTCTACATTTTGCATCTCCTTTATAAGAGGCACCACCACTAATGTTGTACGTAGGTTCAGATGCTCACTACGACAAGAAAAAGAAATCACACTTGAGGTTTTCCTCTACTGTTATGAATTTTTGCTAACATTTCGGAGAAAAATAATAAAAATATAAATAATAAAAAATTATGGACGATACGATTAAGACTCTACTATTGAATTATGGTCAATATGATTAACCCTTTCATTCCCAGTGTTGTTCCTCGACAACAACGTATTTTGTGTATCAGTCTTTGAAGTCGCAGTGTTTATAATTATACCTGTTTCAAGGGAACAGACGTTGGCGGTGATTCGCAGCAAAGATAATTATATCCATGTATAAACTTCGCAAATCGCGAAATTTCCCGACGTCTACTACTCCTGTGAGATGCACAAATCGTTTGTCCATCTCAGCCCCCAAATACCTCAAAAACAATTTATTTCTTTATTTATGTTTTTTTTATTTATTTCGCGCTTGGCATCTGGTTTTGCTGGGGTCTCGAAATCTGGAAAGTTATTCTTCTTAGACTGTGGCTCGTGCCTCTCGTCCTGTGGGGGCCTCCAAATCTCAAACGTTTGTTTTATAGTAATATATTGCAAAGTGGAGTGTGGGGTGGGGGTCATTTTGTTACGCCACCGCCACGGGGCTCCAACAGCCTTAGTCCGCCACTGGAACGGAGTGGCGCAGTGGACTCGCATTCAGAAGGATGGTGGTTCAAATCCACCTCCGGCCATCCAGATTTAGGTCTTCAGTGATTTCCCTAAATCACTCCAGGCAAATGCCCGGGATGGTTCCTTTCAAAAGGGCACGGCCGATTACCTTCCACATCCTTACCCAAATACTCCGAGCGTAAGCTCCGCCTCTAATGACCAAGCCGTCAACGGGGCGTTAAACACTAATCTTCCTTCCTTCCTTGATGAACAACATGCTTCTAGTCCGACACTTTGCCGCTTGGTACGGCGTGTAGCCACTTATGTGGCATTAATGTAGCCGTCTTGGAGGTTGTGTTACGTTGCCGTCTGTACGTGGCTGTGGGTGTGAGCGTGAGTGTGGTTCATGTTATTTTATTTCAGCAGTGACTTGGCTTGTCTTTGGTGCTGTGGCGAAGATTATACTAGCATTATTGATCTGACAGTGTTAACTGTCAACTAAATAACATCCCAAGTAACCTAATACCACGATACAAACGTCTTTGTTGTATATGAAATACATTATTAAAAAACAACATATTTTTATATTTAGTGTACTGTATTAATACACAAAACACTGAAATTTAATTTTTTCAAAGGAATTCATAATGTGGGAATGAAAGGGTTAACACACTACTATGTGATAATATCCATAGACTCAACATGTAATATAGTATTCTCTCTGACCGTATTTCAACAAGTTGCCAAAATTATTTCATATGCGAGTTTAGCCTTGAAAAACAAACTCTTTTTTGAACTTTTACCTATATAAACCATTATTTTAATATCTCTCCCATATTTCCGTTATCTTTTTCCGTTAAAGTATCATCACCTGCCGTTCTATGGCAGTTTGTTGTCGATTTCAACTCTATTTTCTGTGCCTGTACTGGTTTACGTAAATTTCAGTGGGTTGTTTTTATAAATATATTTGGAACGACGCGAGTTAGGGAAATAACACAAAAGAGCAAAGTTGTTTACAATTTTCTCCTATACAAATATGTATATTCAATTTTCGTCTCAGGTGAGGGCGTTATTTGCAATTCAATTTCCTGCTGTAAGAGGACAAACGACATAATTTTAGTGTTACTAATAGACTTTTTTGTCGAAACATTTGAAAAACTGACGTTCTGGTCGCTGGCGGGCAACAATTGCGTCTGTAAAAGTTGGTGACGATCGGTTGAACAGTGCCACCTAAAAAGTGAGTACACGTTACAGACAGACATACCTGCCAAATCGCCATCATTTTTACAAATATCACTGAAACTATGCGAGACATGAAAAAAATATCAGAGCGCAAAGTTATAGATAATTTTCTCCCCCAGAAATTCAGTTATGCAGTTATTTTCATTTAAATTTCGAGCTTTCAAAAGGCGATCGCAAAAAACCATTTTAGTGTTACCACCGTAAGTTAAAGTGGGCCAATATAGGAAAGGCACTCTCATTTGCGCAGAGGATTAAGTACATATTTTGACAGATGGATTGCACAGATTATTTATTGTTTTCATGGTCCAAACTATCATTTTACGTAATGTTTACATAACACTCTCCGTATCAGTTGCTATGACACCTCCTCAAAGATATATTCTGTGATGGCGGTAAAAGATATACTATTTTCACACCACGAATACTTCGATCTCTGCTATTTTATCAGATCAACTATGTAGTTCTCAATCAGCCTGTTTAATTTTGTAATTATCTTTTCGATAATACTACTATATGGTATCATATTTCATTGTAACTTGTGTATAATTCATGAATGTAAAATTTTAAGAGACTCTTATTGATAATGGATAATATCCGAAACCGGTAAATTTATAAATACAATAAACAGCTGATGGTTGACTATGCATTTTTTACAATTGGAAATAGTATCTCTGGTGCGGAAGGTTCTTTTGTCTTTTACTTCCTCTGCGCGTAAAATAAATTTACAACGAGAACATGAACTGTCCAAAGAAAACACAAACAGGTAAGAAAACAGGAGATATGCAGCTATAATCAAAATAAACAAGTAAAAACAATGACTCATACGTTTTCGCAGGTACTGCGGCACAAATAGATAAACTGATTACTATGTACGTTCGTCTGCCTGAAATCTACGACCCGTCAGGAGATATCTGTAATACTACGAGGCACACGTAGATACGTATCAGATCTTTACTTATCTCCAATGAAAGGAACCTGATAGAGCAGACAAACCAGATATTAGCCAGCAATTTCAGCAATTTGCCTTCCTCGTTTCCCTCCCCGCCAGCATCAGCCTCTAGCCAGCTCGAACACATTGCTGAGATTCTCCTCTGTGAGAGGTAAGGCTGTTAATGGTTCAGACCGCTGTATCTCCACTGATCGAAACAAAAACAACGAGGACACTCTCCTGCAGAGATCTTAAGATTAATCTGTTTCGCTACTATATAATTAATAACAGCACTGAACTAGAGGAATATTTCGTAATGTAAAATTAATTCATTAAATTCGAAATGGTGCAGTTAACTTCAATGAAAGTTACATCTTTGACTTTTGTTCTGCGTGGACCAATGGTATGCTGGTATTGGAGTATTCTGAATGAACGTGGACTGACATCAATAAGCTGTGTTAGTGGGCGCACTACAAGTGATCTCAATAGCTTCTGGCTTCTACATCTACGCTCAGATTATTTTAGATAAAGAGCTAATACGATCTTTTTTGTCATCATTCTAAACTCCAATGGCTTAGAGAACCTTAGAATGTGAGTACCTCCACCATACTCAAAAAGATTATTGGAAGTACCTCCAGTCCTTTAGGAAATCTAGAGACAACATATCTCCGACTGGAAAGAAAAGATCTGCATCTATTTGAGAAGTACACGTGACCATTCTTCGGGTACTTCAATTGTCTGCATTACGGTTTCTTTTAGAATTCGCATTCATTTATCTTATTTTGGCGTTTGGGAAATTAATAACTTACTATGAACCCTAGTTCATCGGTTCATACAGACCAGACATCATGAATGATGGAGTACCTAATATGATTTCACTGGGCACTATAATTGACGGAAGAGCAACGATACTTTATGCTGTATGTTTCCATTGGTTGAATTTCTGTTTGTATCCAAGAATCTTTGACTTGTACGGAGCGTTTCAGGACGGCCAAAACGAGAATCAATTGTCCACGCCATTTGGCGAGTAAACACTCAGACGCTCGCGCAAATCGATAAACCGATGTAACTGGGAAATTGCAGCTGTTTCTATTTTCGGTTCGGGACAGTAAGCTCCAAAACAAACACACGAAATGTTTGGCATGTGCCGCGAATCTGCAAGCGTGCGTAATAGCATAATGGAGGACAGTGCCTGACTTACTTGAGAGGTGTTTCAATGTTTCTACGTAGGGGTTTCTCTTCTCTCTCTCTCTCTCTCTCTCTCTCTCTCTCTCTCTCTCTCTCTCTCTCTCTCTCTCTCTCTCTCTCTCTCCCTCTTTTCTTGTTGGTAATAGCGGGTTATTCGGGATCCAACGCAATGTTGGAGCTCTTATCAGGCATAAAAATATAGTTTTTTAGTTCCAGAACAGGAATGGCTGGAGGGTTTCTTGTTGACTACTATTTTCGATAAATGTTTTACTTAGTATAAAAAGTTTCCGAAAAAATGATCGAATCTAAGGAATTTGACTTAGACTAATTTTGCGGTCAAAAAGGTCGCGCAAGTGTTGCGCATGGGGAAGAAGCCGGGGGAACATCGACGGTCTCAAATGATGGCAACATGTGACATGGTTATTTCTTTTTCTGTTCTTTTTTCTTAACAGACGAGTGACTGTTGATGAAGTCGTACATTGTCTGAAAATTAGTCACGTTGTGCGTACGAAATCATCCACAAGCTAAAACTTGCAATTGGAATTAAACGCTAAGGAGTACTGTGGGAAGGTGTTGCCATCCACGTACAGCTGCCCACTCTGCTGAAACGCTCCGGAAGCTCAAGTTTGCAGTAATGGCTCATCCTGATCTTGCCCCTTCTGACTAGTGTGGTAGTCTCAAAGCGGCATTAAGGAGCCGTCGGTTAACCTCGGACCAAGAAGTGAGGGACGCATAACGGTGAATGCGTAGCTCGCTGCCCAGCCACACTTTTGTGAGAGTATCAGAAACGATGGACTAAGTGCGTAGAAAACCATGGAGGCATTATTAAAAAATTAAGTTAACGTAAGTTCCCTGTTTGTATTGCAATAAAAGTTATTGCTGGAATGAAATCTTCACTCTGCAGCGGAGCGAGCGCTGATATGAAAGTTCCTGGCAGCTTAAAATTGTGTGCCGCAACCGGGATTCGAACCTGGAACCTTTGCCGTTCACGGGAAATGCTCTACCGTCTGAGCTATCTGGTACGATTCCCGCTCCGTCCTCACAACTTCACTTCTGCCAGTACCTCGCCTCCAACAGGTACGTTATTCACAGCTCTGTTCACTTGTAGTTGCATTTCATAAAGGTATAACACGCCGCGAAAGTAATTGAACAAGGCCCCAAAGTGACAGATTCCTTAAGAATGACGGGTAATCATAATCACTTTGCACCAAGAAGACAATAGTGCCGACAAATAGCAAAGAAACATCAGCGGAGTTGTCTAAACCATACACCGGTATCGAGCAACAGGCTCCTATGAAGATAGTTCTCGCTTAGGAGCACCCAGGAAAATACCAGAACGCCAAGAAAAGTATTTGTTAATGGCCAGTAAACGTAATAAACGTAACGTATTAAAAATTGTTCGTGATTTGACTGTTGAACTAAACGCAACGAGGGATACATCGGTGAGCCAGTGAGACGACGCGTTCTCTCTGACGGGAAATCACCTATCCAATCACAAATTTGGGACGATACACCATAACGATGCAATTTGATTAAAAGCCGTTTGTGAGGTACGGTGTCAAAAGCCTTCTGGAAATCTAGAAATACGGAATCAATTTGCGTTCCCTTGCCGATAGCATTAATCACTTCGTGTGAGTAAAGAGCTAGTTGTGTTTCACATGAACGATATTTTCTAAATCCGTGTTGATCTTGGGCCCATGACATAATGGAAACGATTGTGAAAGAGCTTTTTGTTGGTGTCTTTTGCGCAGCACATATGTTCAAATGTTTGCAAATCTATCGGACCAAACGGCGTGGTCATCAGTCCGTAGCTTACAAACTACTTTTTTTTATTTTTTTTATTTTTTTATTTTTATTTTTATTTTTTTATTTTTATTTTTTTATTTTTTTTTTTTTTTTTTTATCTGGTAGATCTTTACTTCGCTGACCGGGCGCGCTGAGCCACGGCGCCCGGCTAGACCGCTCGGCTACTCCACAGCGGCTTGCGCAGCACGACTGCTGAGCTGGACAAACGGGTGATCTCAGTCCTTCCTTGATCACGTGACGTGACACGTACGTGCCCAGTGCCCGTCTTTCTCTTAATATTCACAGAATATATGACATCAACTGCGATTGGGCAAAGCTGAAAATGTGTAACCAGCCGGGATTCGAACCCGGGTCTCCTGCTTTCTAGGCAGTTGCGCTGACCCCTACACCACTAGGGACACAGTGATCACCGCACCTGCAAGGACTACCTAAGCACGCCTCCCGCCAGATACAAATTCGCGGCTTCACCCTGCCTACAGTACTCAAACTCGTAGTTATATAAGCCGATGACGGGCAATGATCCTATCGTTAGTGGGGAGGGGTGGACAAGTTTGAAGCCCTTACTCTTACGGGAATTAGTTTCATAACTACGAGTTTGAGTACTGTGGGCAGGGTGAAGCCTGTGAATTTGTATCTGGCGGGAGGCGTGCTTAGGTAGTCCTTGCAGGTGCGGTGATCACTGTGTCCCCAGTGGTGTAGGGGTCAACGCAACTGCCTAGAAAGCAGGAGACCCGTCTTCGTATCCCGGCTGGGTACACAATTTCAGCTTTGCCCAATCGCAGTTGATGTCATATATTCTGTGAATATTAAAATAATAACAACTGCAGGATCAGAAGTGACGTCTGTTCTTACGGAAGAGACGCCACATGTATATATATAATAACCCGTCTTTCTCGTTGGGCACGTCCCGACCGCTTCGTTGGCGCTAGCTGTCTCCGCCCACAACTCGAGCTGTATGGTGTACGGAGGCCGGTGCGGATCGAGTGGCCAACGACAGAGTGGGAAGCGCGGTATGGGCGGGTGTCGATTAGCGCGTCCGCAGTTGGGTGACGGTGGCGGTTGGGGCGTCGTCGTCCGCGTGTGAGTGGCGTGTGTGGCTGGCTGGCGGGCGCGCGCTGCCCGGCCTTGACTCTGAGCGATGGCAGATAGCCGCCAGCGCCGCCGCCGCCGCCGCCGCAGATAAGGCCCGCAGATAGCGCCCATTGTCCCGGCCGTCCGTTTCTTTCTCCGGCCCGGCAGATGCGGGCGCGCCGCGCCGCTCAAACTTTTGCAGGGGATCCTCCCGGCTCGTTACGCCGTCGCGAGATAATTCGGAGAATATGTAAATAAATCGGACGCAGATAAGACAGCGGGCGCGGGCGAGGGCGGCGGAGGCGGAGGCGCGCCGATAGCATCGGCGTCCCCGCGCTGGGTGGCCGCTCCTCTGCCCTCGACACTGCCCACTTTCAAGACGACGCGCTCCGAGATCCTGCTCACTGCCCGTCTCCTATAACTCAATTCTGTTGCGCCGTCAGAGTACTGCAACCGTCAAAATACACTCCTGGCCATTAATAATAATTTCGTGTGGCTCATTGGCCTGGTGCAAGTCTTTCAATTGGACGCCACTTCGGCGACTTGCGTGTCCCTAGCCTACCCCAGTTATCCAACCGGGGAAAGGGGACCCACAGCTTAACGTGGAATCCGAAAATTGCTACACCACGAAGATGGCGTGTTACAGACGCGAAATTTAACCGACAGGAAAAAGATGCTGTCATATGCAAATGATTAGCTTTTCACAGCATTCACACAAGGTTGGCGCCGGTGGAGACACCTACAACGTGCTGACACGAGGAAAGTTTCCAACCGTTTTCTCGTACACAAACAGCAGTTGACCGGCGTTGCCTGGTGAAACGTTGTTTGCCGTCTAAAGCGTCTCGCGGCGAAGCGCGCGTTTGCTCCCCGTGGAGGTTCGAGTCCTCCCTGGGGCATGGGTATGTGTTTGTTGTCCTTAGGTTAGTTTACCTAGGATTAAGTAGTTTGAAAGCTACGGACTGGTGACCACGGAGTTTGGTCCGATAGATTTAAAAACATTTGAACATTTGAAACGTTATTGTGATGCCTCTTGGAAGGAGGAGAAATGCGTAACATCACGCTTCCGACTTTGATAAATGTCGGATTGTAGCCTATCGCGATTGCGGTTTATCGTTTCGCGAAGTTGGTGCTCGCGTTGGTCGCGATCCAATGACTGTTAGCACAATATTGAATCGATGGGCTCAGGAGGGCAATACGGAGCGCCGTGCTGGATCCCAACTGTCACGACAGGCATCTTATCTGCATGGCTATAACGGATCGTGCAGCCACGTCTCGATCCCTGAGTCAACAGATGGGGTCGTAAGCAAGACAACAGCCATCTACACGAACAGTTCGACGATATTTGCAGTAGCATGGACGATCAGCTCAGAGACCATGGCTGCGGTTACCCTTGACACTGCATCACAGACAGGAGCGCCTGCGATAGTGTACGCAACGATGAACCTCGGTGCACGAATCGCAAAACGTCATTTTTTCGGATGAATCCAGGTTCTGTTTACAGCCTCATGATGGTCGCATCCGTGTTTGGCGACATCGCGGTGAACGCACATTGGAAGCGTGTATTCGTCATCGCCATACTGGCGTATCGCCCGGCGTGAACGTATGGGGTGCACGTGGCTACACGTCTCGGTCACCTCTTGTTCGCATCGACGACTCTTTGAACAGTGGCAGTTACATTTCAGATGTGCTACGACCCGTGGCTCTACCCTTCATTCGATCCCTGCGATAATGCACGAACGTATATTGCAGGTCCAGTGCGGGCCTTTCTGGATACGGAAAATGTTCGACTGCTGCCCTGGCCAGCACATTCTCCAGATCTCTCACCAACTGAAAATGTCTAGTCAATGGTGGCCGAGCAACTGGCTTGCACAATACGCCAGTTACTACTCTTGATGAACTGTGGTATCTTGTTGCACCGTACAGAAATTTATGGTTTAAAAGTCAAGTGGTCAAACATTAATCAAGATCGGAGCAAAATAATAGATTCTGTCAAAGACCATTAGTAAAGTACCATCCGCGGTGCGCAGAACAACTTTTTTTGTAGACTGTACCCTTCCTCTTGTTTTGGCGGTAAAAATGCAAACTTTCATCAGTATCTTAACAAACCCCTAAATGCAATATAAATAAACGGACACATTATAAACTTTAGCACACCTACCAGCACCTTTAACCCAAACACAAACACTTTCTTGCTCATTTATTTTCCTGCGATTACGTTTCCGTATAGTAAAAGCATTACTAGATGTAAAATAAGACGCTCCCACATCCTTATTGAATATTTCTCCAACATGATACGTACGGAAAGCAATTACATCTCTGTTATTAAAGGATTCCAACCCAGTAACTCCTTTCACGGTATTAGCCGTGTATTGCAGACACATTGCAACAATGTTAGCCTCGGTAGAGAGGTCGAGTGTTCTAAGGCTCCTCGCTGCGGAACGTGCGGGTACTCGCCGTCGGAGGTTCTAGTCCTCCCTAGGGCATGTGAGTGTGTGTGTGTGTGTGTGTGTGTGTGTGTGTGTTCTCCTAGGTTAGTTTAGCTTGTTTGCCTTGTTTGTGGGTGCAGGGACTGATGACCATAGTAGTTTGGTCCAATATGTTTGTTTACAACAGTAGAACATATTTTTTGAACAATGTTGATAGCAACGCTATTTCGGCCAAATATTTCGATAAAATGCTACCCTGGGAGCGCTAGCCTGCTGGTCAGTGTCCGAGGAGAGGGAAGCACTTTCCAACAAGTTGGTAGAAAGTAGCGACCGAACACACCCTGTATAAAACTTTTTACTACAAAATGGAGAAATGCCAACTAAAGGACAGAACCATCTGTGGAGACGCAGACGTGGGCCAGCTCTGTGCAGCCGCCGCCTGCCGCTGTCGCCGTGCCGTAATTACAATAGGCGCGCTGTGTGGCCGGCCGCAAGGGGCCGTTGTGCGTCGCCGTTATCACTATTTGCGCTCCTTATCAAGTTAAACAGGACGCAGGTAAACGTTATCTTTGCCTCACCTCCCAGTCTGCCTTACCTTATCAGGATAACTCGGGAAAAGCCCGCGTGGGGGAGAAGGGATGGAAAAGGCGCTTCCAGCTGTCTTTCCTAGGCGTCCGTCACAGAATTTAATAAGGGAGCGATTTCTTCAGTCAGCTGATTTTCGTTTCCATAAAACAACTAGTATATTCGCCATTTTTTCGAAACTTTTCCCACAGAGTATTACTACACTGCTCACAGCAAGCGCGATCAAAATAATTATTCTGTAATGAAAAATCAAACAAGCTACTATTCCTTTGCTAGAATTTATTTAGAAAAATTTTCTGTTTATCATTAATTCTACTGAGGACCCCCGAAGTCGTGGCCTGCATGTGAATAGTATCTAAAAATATTGCTAAGAACAAGCAACTTTTGGTGAAGGTAACGTCATGTCGAGAGGTACGAGATTATTATTTTTAAACCCGCGGTGGAGTGACCGAGCGTTCTAAGGCGCCTAGCAGCGGAGCGCGCGGTTGCTCGCCGTCGGAGGTTCGAGTCCTCCCTGGTGTATGGGCGTGTGTGTGTGTTAGATTAGTTATAGTTAGTTGTTTTTAAGTCTAGGGATTGATGACCATAGCAGTTTGGCCCAATAGACTTACACAAATTTTAACATTTTTGCACTATTACGTATACACGATGTAGGGAAATTCCTCGAGATTTGTAACGCGATTTTCTGAACATTTTATAATATATTTCGTAATATTCACGTTAGTGCCTACGTTCTTAGAAAATCTTTTCCTTGAATCACCAAGAAGAAATATACGTTAGGCCTACCGTTTTCTTGATAGCTGAAAATAAACGAACAAATTTCTTTAGCGGGTTATTTGAACACAGTGTTCCATATTCTTACAAGTTAGATTTTCAAAAGAAGAAGAAAATCCTTTGAATATATACTCAAAGACACACAGAGCTATCTGTCCCGAGTTAAGGACCTGTGAGGATATGACAGAAATCCCTTTTCTTCCCAATTATGTTGAGCACCTCATTAGTAACTTGATCTACCCAGCTAATCATCATCATTCGTCTACAGCACCACATTTCGAAAGCTTCTGTCATCTTTTTGTCTGAACTTATCATCCCACTTTTCACTCCCATCAAATGCTACACTCCAGATAAATGCTTTCAGAGAGGACGTCCTAGCATTTAAACTAATATTGGATGTCAAGAAATATCGCTTCTTCAGAAACGCTTTACTTTCCATAGCTATCCTGCATTTTATATCTTCTCTACTCGTCGGAAGTTATCTTGCCCAAATATAAATAATCATCTACTACATTTTGTTTGTAGAGCTTACGGGATTTAACTACGGGGTCATCAGTCCCTAAACTTACAAACTAATTATTAACTAGCTAATACTAAGGACGGCACAAATATCCATGCCCGAGGGGGGGGGGATTCGTACCCCCGACCGTAGTGGCCGTGCAGACTGTGACTGGCGCCCCGCAATCCCCTCGGCCACCGCGGCCGGCCTCTACTTCTTTTATCTGTTGTTGGGAGCTACATAGGGAACTGTTCCCGTAAGCTACTCAACGTCAGACGATGGAATTGGAGTTTCAGAAACAGGCCGTGTGCACAATAAATATTGCATTCAGCAATTGTTGGGTGGGTCATTGGTGTAGTGATATGGGCCTGCTTGAACAGTGTGGTGTAAACAGGGAGGCAGGGTGTTGCGCGGCGTGGCCGGCGCGGCAGGCAGTAGCTCGCGATACGCGACCTGTGCGATAGGGGGGGGGGGGGGGGGGGCAGCCAGCTCAGCGCCACGTCAGCGCGAGCGCAAGGTGTTTGCGTCTTGGCGCCGCTCCGCCGTTATGCTAAGGAGGCGCAGGGCGCGAGCTGAGGCGATAGCGGCCGCACAGCTGTCCTAGCGGCTCCATACCCCCACACTCACCTACCGTGCAAGCAATTCGCAACTGATAAATAACCACGCTGCACATAAAGTGGCTACCCCGGAAGGCTTCGCGCCTAACAACACCTCTGCCCTTGATTATGGGATCAGTACACGGAGGTATGACATTGCCAAATCCTGGCTCTCATGCCGATCGCACGAAGACACGGGCTCCAGTAATGAATTGGTGATTCATGACATCATTCTTAATACAACACTTTCAAATGAGACTTACTAGGTACTTCGCATTCAAGGGTTTCCTTATTAGCTACACTATTTTTTTTATTTTTATTTTTATTTTTATTTTTTTTTTTGAAATTTAGAAGTATGGAGTACGAAGAAGTACGTTGTCACGATAACGTAGTCCGGTGAGTATATTGCGTTCAAAGATCAGGACGTCAATATGGTCATGAAACATTATACTTCCCTATAATACCTGCAGCATCAATTGATCATACTCCGATTACGTGATACACCTATCGTTTGGTGGCCAAAGTGTTCTGGTTTGTGATGGTAATTTTAAATGAAAGCACTACCGTCAAACTCTCTGCACGGTGTACACTCACATGACTACGGCATTGTGACACCGAGATCGTACCTTAATTATAATTACCTGACATCTTATTCGGGTTGTTTTATAGGAGCGATCTTTAATGTAATGGTTATGAATCCCTTTATGAGATCTTTATTTGTCGTAGATCGCTTATTGATTTTACATTGATGACTAGTTTCGACTCGTTAAAGAATCATTATCAAATCTTAATTGTAAGACACATGTTTCAGATGAACCAACATTATAGTGGCAACTTATAAAAGGTATGCACATCATCAATCAAATATGCCTTTGGCTCATATTGTTCAGTACCTTGTGCTATACTGTCCTACATGTCCAGGCAGTGTGTCATCGCAGCAAGACTCTTTAACGAGTCGAAACTAGTCATCAATGTAAAATCAATAAGCGATCTATGGGAAATAAAGATCTCATAAAGGGATTCATAACCATTGTACCTTAAGTTCGTCTCTGACGCGGTCCTTTGGGGCCTGACTTTACTCGTATTTGGACTACAATGCGCAGGAGGAGGACCTTTTAGATCGTGAAGGTATTCAGTGACTGGTCTGGCGTGCAGTGGACTGAAATCCCCAAAAGCTGGTCAAAAATCTTGAACAAATTTCTAGGTAATGACCGTAAAAAAGGAATATTGTCCCTTACCTGGCTTAGGAACTCATTCCGTTCATAAACACCGGGTTTGGCGCCTTATTTACTCCGTCCGCGTCGAAAGTAAGACAAAGTTCAAACGTGTGTACAATCGCAAAAAGTTGTCAGATTTGTAATATGGGTTTTTATTCAAAATGTAGATACAATTTAAACAGTTCGCTTAAAATTATTGCTGATTGTATATAATTCATTACTGAATTGTTTTTTTCCTTTACGTTCTGAAAACTCAGGTTAAAAGAGTGAAAAATATAAGAAAAAATAGAAACCTTTGCTGACCCCAGCCATTACACCGAATGGAAATTACTTCAAAACATTTCCAAAGATAAGCTGAAACTGGCTGCGAATTTGATTTCGATTATAACTCTCAAAGGTAAGATAAGCGCTCCCTTTGCAGTGTTTAATAATTTTTGCTTCTTAAATTTTTTTATAGGTAAGTGATCAAGATCATTCTCCTATTAACGGCAGTTTTCTATATTTTTATGGCACCTCTGGATAATACGCAAGAAATTTCTATCAGTAGCAAGGAAATTTTAATATTTGTGAAATCGGTATTGAACGAGAAAATCAACGTGGTCATTGCCATTATTGAAAAAAAAAAAAAAAAAAAAACTGAAGCGTTTTGCCACAAAGTCTGAAGCACATCATGGGGAGATAGATACGTAATTCAAGAGGCGGTGGCAAGTTCAAATGTTCGCCGGCCGCGGTGGCCGAGGAGACTGAGGCGCTCCAGTCACGGTCTTCACGGCCACTACGGTCGGGGGTTCGAATCCCCAGTCGGGCATGGATATTTGTGCCGTCCTAGTTCGTAAGTAGTTCATAAGTAATTTGTAAGTTTAGGGACTGATGACCCCGTAGTTAAGTCCCATAAGCATAACAAACATTTGAACATTTTTCAAATGTTCAAATGTTTGTAGAGGTTATGGGACTTAACTACGGGGTCATCAGTCCCTAAACTTACAAACTACTTATGAACTACCTTATACTAAGGACGGCACAAACATCCATGCCCGAGGGGGGATTCGAACCTCTGACCGTGGCCGTGCAGACCATGACTGGCGCGCCGCAGTCACCTCGGCCACCGCGGCCGGCACGGTAGCAAGTGTGCAGTAACAAAATTAAATTCTATCAAAAATTTCAAGAGTGACTCAATGTTCCCGTGTCTTTCACAATAGAAAATGAAAGTTCGAAGACTTCTATGGAAAACATAATGCCCCTATGGAGTGGCCGAACGTTCTAATGCTCCTCGCTGCGGAGCGCGCCATTGCTCGCCGTCGGAGGTTCAAGTTCTCCCCGGGACGCGCGCGCGCGCCTGTGTGTGTGTGTGTGTATGTGTCCTTAGGTTAGTTTAAGTAGTATGTAAGCTTAGGGACTGATAACCAGAGTAGTTAAGTCCCATAGATTTACAGCGATATCCTTCCACGTAGCACCCATACGTATTTTGGACAATGCTACTTGTTGGTGTTGTTGTGGTCCTCAGTCCGCAGACTGGTTTGATGCAGCTCTCCACGCTACCCTCTCGTGTGCAAGCCTCTTCATGTGAGAATACTTTCGGCCAGTGCTGCTTACGGGTAAGATATTTAGGGGGGAAAATAATCTACGATTGTTCACATGGCCATACACGTCTAATGTAAGTAATTTGATACTTTTTCTTCGCGTACTTTTTGGGTGTGCCAACTAAAGGGTTAAACCAAGTATGCTAAGGACACCCCGCGACCGAGGGAGCACTGGAACCTTCTACGGGAAGTAGCCACACAATCCGTAGCACGGCATCTCGGAGCAGGCGGCCACTGCCGCCGGCAGCAGTACGCCTAGTGCGAGTGGGCAGTGTAGATCAATTATGTAGTGGAATTTGATCGAGCCGCGGCCAGTGTTAGAGATAAGGGCGAGGACTCGTGAGACGGGTAGCAGCGAGGCGATTGGTTGGCTGTCAGCGGGCAGGTGTGTGAGTGGGCGGCGGACCCGTGTCCAATTAAGAGCGCGCGATGCCGATCGCCGGCGCGACACGCGGCTGCACGGGGCTCTGACACGCCTGCAGCCGTTCACGGAAGCACAAGTTAGGCGAGCGCCAACAGCACTGGGAAGGCGGGCAACCTGCACGCACGCGGCTGAGCACAAATGTTCAAATGCGTGTAAATCTATCGGACCAAACTGCGTGCTCATCAGTCCGTAGCTTACAAACTACTTAAACTTAGGTAAACTAACCTACGAACAAACACACACACACACACACACACCCTTGATCCAGGGAGGACTCGAACCTCCGACGGCGAGCAACCACGCGCTCTGCAGCGAGGCTCCTTAGACCGCTCGGCTACGCCAACGCGGCGGAAAATTTTTGGTTCCACTACTGTGAGAACTACATTTTTTCCCTTGTTTTTACGTTCAACAACAAAGTTCTTATGCTGGAACATCGGATAACTAGTCACTGTGCTTTTTTGCAGTGCTGAAAAGAACTGCAACCATTGTACCATTAAAGCACTCGACGGCACAACAATTTCATATACAAAACTGATCTCTGGATAGTGTATGGACTGCTACAGAGCAGACTGCGGTGCCACAACTACCAAGAGCCACCTGGACAGGCGGAACAAAATGGTCCTATTGTGACAGGGAAATCGGCTCGCCCAGCCGCAGTACGCTGTAGAAAGATTTTAAGTAATGTGGAAGCATCGGGACCTAGAGTGTCGAAACGCTGGTTTCATCTGAAAAGAGACTCGGGAAGGCGTTTTACAATGAGCCGCTAGCATAGCACAGGCAGTCAGTCATCAGAGGGTCATCCAGCGACGCAGAATCTGCCGTTGGCTCTTCTCCGGTAGTCGACGCCTGAATCGACAGTCTCCATATGTCACAGTACTGACGTCACGAGGCACTCAGCAACGGTGACGGCTGCCAGTGGTGACAGGAACCTAGCTGGAGCGTAGGACCTAGAGTGTTCTCGGCTAATAACCTACTTTTATTCAAGTGATGGAATTTTCTGTTAGAGGAACAGATGCAGTCTGCGATTGTCTCCAGGTAGTCCATAATAATATTCTTTCTGTCAAGTAGGAACATACACGATTATGTCGCATGTATCCTTACAGCTGTGAGACACCTACTTCATTCTCTGTATGTCAGTTGTTAGAATGATATCGAACAACATTCTTTGGATAACAATCATTACATTATTTTTATTATTGACAACTTTCATGGTCTGGAGGGACATGTTACGGATCGCGGTCCCTCGCGTCGGAGGTTCGAGCCCTTCGTCGGAAATAGGAGTATGTATTCTCCTTCGTATAAGTTTAAGTAGTTTGTAAGTGTACTGATTGATGTCCACAGCAGTTTGATCCCTTAGGATTACAAAATTTACGCTTTTTGTTCTTCGGTGATGCAAATACATGGAGTTCCTGATAACTATAAACATTGTAACAGTTTGGAAAAATCATTCCGTAGCACGAACAGAGACAAGCTTGTCCGAGTTGCTGCTGAACAAGGCCGGCCGCGGTGGCCGAGGGGACTGAGGCGCTTCAGTCACGGTCTGCACGGCCACTACGGTCGGGAGTTCGAATCCTCCCTCGGGCTTGGATATTTGTGCCGTCCTTAGTCTTAGTTAATTCATAAGTAGTTTGTAAGTTTAGGGACTGATGACCCCGTAGTTAAGTCCGATAAGCTATACAAACATTTGAACATTTTTTTTTTATTTTATTTATTTTTTTTTTATTTTTTTTATTTTATTTTTTATTTTTTTTTATTTTTTATTTTTTTTTTTTTTTGCTGAACAAGAATGCAACACTGTTGACAGTAGAACAACAAAGTTCTTATGCTGGAACATCGGATAACTAGTCACTGTGCTTTGTTTGCAGTGTTGAAAAGAAACTGAAAAGAACTGAACCACTGTACCATTAAAGCATTCGACGGCACGACAATTTCATATACAAAACTGATCTGTAAAAAAAACTTAAATTTGGGCCTAAATAATTCAAGCGCAATATTATTTTCGAGTGATATTTAAAGGAATCACTCATTTACTTCATTTCATGGCACGATTGTCTCCTGTTTCGATGATGTTATAAGGAGCTGAGGTAGCATATGGATGCTTTTGTCAAAGTTCTGAGAGCGTACGTTTTATAAAGAGTCAAGTAATATACTGCTTCCTCCTCTGTATATTTAGCGAAGCGAGGACAATGATAAGACTGGAGAGGTTACCGTAGGGTGACCAGATTTCCAAAATTAAAATACGGGACACAAATTAGAAGCTGAACTGAAGACACATTTTTTAAAACGTATAGTAAATACTGTATCACTAAATAGATTTCAGTTCAAATATTTGATTCATACTAGAGCTACATATATCACCAAACCGTTTTGTTAAGACTCGCACAAAAAATCTGTTGCATAACTAATGGTGTAAATATTTCATTGTTGTCGCATGCAAACACAATACGATAGTTGTATAAACCGACGTCTTTTATTAGGGTTGACACCTATTATTACGAACATTATATTTCACTCTCTCAACTACATCTTTCACAAGAAAGTATGTCATTCAGGAGTATTATAATTTGAAATACAGTTTTGTGAAAAGTGAGTGTGAGTTATCCTTAACACTTTCAATAATAAACGTCTTGTTTTCATCAGTCAGATATACACTGTGCAAGACACTTATAATAAGCAAAGTTCTGCAGTTGATCTCGCAAGATGTAATAACTTGAAAGAGATATTGTCACCAAGACAGTATTCCTGAATTCCTGCTTTACCACTTCATATACATTTTTGACACTATTCACTACGGTGAATAGTGTTACACTACGGTGTAGTGTGAATAGTGCACTCCATTGACTTGAGGGAAAAGTATGTTTCGTTGCGTGGAAAGCAAGCGAGTCTTCCTCATCAGTAAGACATTTACTTCATCACTTATGGTGACACTATTCTCGCGTTTTTCAAGAAAAGACATCATATTTATGACGAATTTTGCTCTAAAGAGATAGGTCTTGCATGTTGCACAACGTCAAACCGACCTCCATTGCCGTCTAAAAAGTACTTCTTCTCAACATGAAAATAATTTCTCGCTCTTCTGTTGTAATCTCGGAAATGAAAACTCGCCTTAAATTTGTCATTAAATATAGACATTTCTTTTCGTATTTATGCGTGAAAGTAACTGAGCTGGTGACTCTAAATGGTTTAAAATGACAGATCTAAATAACATGTCTTCAAGCAATAACCATTGCACATTGACTCGTCATGTGAAAACATTATAGTATCATACAAACAACGTAACAAATCGTTCCTCGTAAACTTTGTATTATTCAAATTGTCTGTTTTTCTTTATCCTTTAGCTAAGATCAGATATCGAGCTTACGTTTTTTTATGGTACTTGTTACTTAAAAAAAACAAAATTTCAAAAATACGGGACGTTTAACGAAAAACGGAACGAAATACGTTCCTTACTTATTTTGTCGGGAGAACGGGACACTTGCAGAGATGTCAAGTTTCGAAAGAATCTAAGCATAATGGGATAAGAGAATTGAGTATTAGTAGGAGGAGAGGGTACCAGGAGCATATCGGAATTTTTTTTATTGATAATAAAATGTCCGTTTGAGGCGTAGCTGTGACTCTTAAAGAAAACAAACTGAAGACACGAGAAATACAACGAATAATAATAATAAAATCTCTGACAGAGTATGCGTGACAATTACATCGAATTTTACATTCGTTTTGCCTTCGCCAGAAAGTAAAAAAAAGTGCGATAGTTAATCGAGTGGTGCTCTATAATACATTTACACCTGACAGTATCGGAACAGCATGACCATGAGTATGCCAAATCGTAGCGTAACTGCAAGTGTACTCACAGTACTGAAGCACCACCGTAGTAGCTTCGTTTTGTATTGGTTATAACCTAACCTAAAAACACGCGCAATCAGTTTCGCCAAAGAGTTGCGCGAATGCCTCCCGCGCATGCGCACTGGCCAGTAGCGCAGTTTCATGAAACCTAGTGTCGTCGTGTAAACTAGCCTTTATACCCGAGCCGCTGAAACTTTGCACTTGACTTTTACAAATAACAAGTGAAAAGCAAGAAGCGCGAAGCGCTAGTCGCTGGGAACGCTCCAATCAAAGCGCGCTAAACACTTCCAGTGATCACGTGCCGTGACGTCAACGCTCCCGCGTTGCCGGCTTTGTTCATTTCTAACGTAAACAAAATTGTGTATCGTGTTTATCGCGTGTTTATGTTGTGTGTGCTTTTTTTTCGCTGCGATTTGTTTTACTGTGAGTGGTTTAACTTGACTTTCTGAGTTCAAGTAATTGGATAATGTCACCGAAAAGACGTTTGTCTAGTGACTTTTCTGAGTAAGTTCTCAATTTCGTATGAATAAAAACTTTGAAGCTTATGCTCTGAGCAGAAAGTTCATTCTCGCTTCAAACGATCGGAAAGAAGTTATGGTGCAGTGGTTACAAGAAAGAAATATTGCTGCAGATATGTCAATGTCAAAACTTTTATAGTCGCTCGTGAAACAAAATAAGCCTATTACACTCATATATGCAGTAGACGAAATCGCAAAGGAGCAACGTCACAATGTAATAAATCTGCCCCCCTTTCACTGCCGTTTTAACCCTATAAAATTGGTATGGCGTGACGTGAAGAATTACTTAAGGAACAGTAAGTCCTCCGCAATAATAGAGGTGGAAATGCTGTTGCCTGAATCTGTTGCCAATGTGGATCCTGCATCTTAGAAAAAAAAAGGGTCGAGCACGTTGAAAAACTGATTCGGGCAGCGCAAAGAATGGCAGGGATCATCAGTAATCATTAATGGTTAATGATTTGTCTTGGAGATGACGATTTTGGCAGTGACGACAACAGTGAAGAAGGGGAGCTGGATGTAATTGTACAATTGTCGCAGTAAATTGGTGAGTTAAAAGCATTCTGATTATAAAACACAGAGAGAGAAGTTACTATCTAGATTATTGTTTATTTCGTATCTGTAGTGATCCAATGCTTATTTTCTATATTGCTTTGCTCCTTTATTGAAAGCGTGTGCATTGTTGTGCTCTGGTCTTCAGTAACATGACGTTAATTAATTGCTGTTCAAGAACGAATTATTATATGCACTTTTATTGCTCAATAGCTTACATTTACGAGATGCAACTGAAATCCGTTTCGTCTGCTGTGCGTTAAGAGGCTAGTGTTGCAACGTCGCTAAAGCAGTGTAGCCAACTTAACTCGCCGTAACGCGAAACGTCAAGTGCAATGTTTCAGCGGCCCGGGTATACGCCTCGCGTTCAGAGCTGTCCGCTATGGCCAGCTCACAGACATACATTACTAGACTGGCAAACTAGCCTCTGTGACTGAAGTTTGATGCCGCCATCTTGCCTTACCTAACGTCAAAAAGTTTCCGTACGGTACTGCTATGATCTTCTGACACAATATGACGTTGTAAGCTTTACTAGTTGGTTTGAACATGATTTGCATTTGAGATAACACTTCCGCATTTTCGAATCGTGTTATGAGTAGAACACGTTATGTACAGTTAAACATTAACATCTAGGCAATGACTTTCTACCATTTTGTTGTGTTGCCAACGTAATCATGAGAGGTCGGCGGGATGATAGGTGAAATTTCACCGTTACGTACAGTTAAAGCAGAAGTAGTAATCTGAAAGACGCTAACAAGAATAAAGCTAGTTGTTATCCATGACAAATAACACATTTATAACGGTCATACTATTAAAAGAAAAACCGAAGTTGATCGAAACTGGAAACAGATTGATAACAACAGGAAACGCGACTCCGTACTGTGTGCGTCAAAGCAGACTATAGATTTAGTAAGAACTATCAAAAGAATAAGGGTACACTTTTATAATGACCATACTACTTGAATGAAAATGGTAACAGATGAATAATAACAGAAAATCAATGCAAATCATTACTGTATATGTTGAAGCTTACTGAAGTTTTAAAAATAACAAGAATTTCCTACCTGTCAAAACTCTAAGGACAGCATAATTACGTCAGTTCATTCGTATTTTTACGACTGTTTCCTGTATTAACTCACACGACTGCTCGCACGTTATAGTATAGAAATATGGCGGCGAGACTTCACCGACACCAGTGATACTGTATACGACATTGCCAGTCTAGTAATGTATGTCTGTGGGCCAGCTGGCAGCAGGACGTGGCCACGTACCTGTGAGGAGGCGGTTCCGCGGCCCACTGGCGATGCTACCCGTGGCACGCGGCAGGTGGAGAAGCGACGCGGCAGCGGCAGCCAGCGGACGACTACGGCCGGGAGCGCGCGGCTGAGCACTGCCGGCGGCGGCTGCGTAATTAGTGAGGGCAGGAGAGGACAGCGGCAGAGGCAGAGGCAGAGGCACAGGCAGAGGCAGCGGCTGGCAGCGCGGCTATCATATGTGGCGCGCGACCCTCTGCCGACGGACGCCGCCTCCAAACAACGGGATCGCCGCGCCGATAGCGCCCGCCATCGCCACCGGCATCTGCGCTCGCAGCCGCAGCCGCCGGGCCTCCACACTGAATACTCGCCGAACCGAACGGGAACGCCGACACACCACACGTTTTTTGATTTGTTTCACGTTGTAATATATGTAGCTAGGAGGGTTCCGTTTGTTTAAATAACTGAAATATTCGATACCATAATTGGTCGTAGTATTGTAGCCTAATATTCTATGTTTATATTACATATAAGCATCTTATGGCGCTTCTGTCAAGTCTCATTATAATTTGCATTACTAGGGTTTTCTATCAAACTAAATTAATTAATTTTCGAAGCTTAATGTCAAACAATAATGGAAACATATATTAACACTGCGCTAATTGTTGTGTACTTACGATCTTTTCTATTGTATATTTTGATGTAAAAAACTGATTATTACATCTGTCATACTTCTATGTATCTTTGCGTAAAGCAGGAGTCATTAATGTTTATTGAGCAAATTCTTAAATAATTAAATGTTGTACTTCCGTGTTCTAGAAGGTTCTAGAAATATTAACAGATATTAATACGCGCGAATTGGCGCGAACTCAGGCAGTCTGCAGTAGTAGTATGAGGTAGTAGAATGAAGTCAAGTCTGTAGTAGTCGGGAGTATTATGGCAGTCTTTGTGAAGTAACATCTTAGTTAGTATGGAAGTGTGTTGTGAAATTGCTTTATCAGAAGTGGATGAATAAATATACGTAAAAATGAAACGTGTCATATTTGTAGTTTCCACAAGACTCCCAAGAACCCGACGGCATAACATAATTTTGTACTGTGTTAATGGCAGGCGAGCTACAAGATCTTCGAGACCACTGAACATCTGCAACAGGTGATGTATAGAAAAATGTGGCATTAATTTATGTCCAGTAAAAAAACAAATGCGCCACAACGTCAAATGACGAACCTCATGGCATCTACATCTACGTCCTCATACATACTGCGCAATCCACCAAAAGTTGCGTGGCGGAGGGTACCTAGTACCACTATTAATTACATGCTTTCCTCTCATACTCCCATATAGATACACGAAAACCAAATGCTTGTCTGCAGAAGCAAGAAAGCAAGTATTTAGCTTTTTTTTCCTTTTTGTGGAACTGTGTCGGGAAAGATTAGCCGGATCCTGAAGAGATATAACATCGTTTCTGTGTTCAGGCCCACAGCAAAAATTCGACAGATGATGAGGCCAGTAAAAGACGACCGCAGTGTCAAAACACCAGGAGTATATAAAATACCATGGGAGTGTGGCTGCTATTATATTGGACAAACTGTACTAACTGTGTAGAGCAACGCCGGACAGAACACGAGAGGTGCTTACGTCTTCGCTACCTGGAAAAATCATCCGTGGCAGAACATTCTTTAGAAAATCGACACCGAATTCTGTTCGACGAAACAGCTGTCATTGCTAAAACGAAAGGATATTGGGATAGCATTATAAAGGAAGCTATTGCAATAAAAATATCTGAGAACACCATTAATAAGGACGTGGGTTTGCAGCTCAGCACAGCGTGGGACCCGGCCATAGCGAGGTTGAAGCAGACGCGGCGGACACGGAACGATGAAGCGAGCCCCAGTGACGTCACAGCCAGCAGCCAAAACATTGCCTTATATTGCGAAGCAGAAAGATCCAGTGACGTCACAGCCAGCGGCGTGGCTATATAACGGCAAGGCGACGGCGTTCCAGCAGTCATTTTACCACTTGACAATGGCCAAGGTGTACTTGGCCGAAAGATCGTGGATTCACAATCACTTGACGCGGCTGGAAGCTCGAGAAGATTTTATTAATGCCTGCCTGTGTCTATAAGAGCCAAAATCTCTGTGATCTTTGGGATCTTTACGCGAAATGTAAATTGGGGACAGTAGAATCGTTCTGCAGTCGGCTTCAAATACCGACCCTCTAAATGTCTTCAACAGTGCTCTTCTAAAATAAAACCCACTTCTCTCCGGCGACTATCATTTCAGTTCCAGAAGCATTTCACTAAAACTCACGCATTGCTTGAACCTACGAATAACAGACCTATCCGCTACCCTTTGAATTTCTTCTATGTCTTCCTTTAAACCGAACTGGTTGCGAACACAAACTTTTGAGCAATAGTCAACACTGGGTCGCATAAGCGTTTTATATGCGGTCTCGTTTACAGACGATTCACATCTTCCCATCCGAAGTCGAAAATGTTCAAATGTTTCTAAATGTAAGGGACTTATCTACGTTGGTCATTAGTCCCTAGGCTTACAAACTACTTACACTAAATTACAGTAATTTATGCTAACGACAACACAAACACCTATGGCCGAGGGAGGGCTCGAACCCCCGACAGCGAACGGCCGCGCGCACTTCAGCTAGGCGCCTTAGTGCGCACGTCTATTCTGCCGCGGCACCGAAGTCAACCGTTCACCTTCTCCACGACTGTCCTTAAATTCCTTTACCATTTCATGTTGCTGTGCATCGTTACGCCTGGATATTTCATTGACGTAGCCCTGTCAAGCAGCACACTACATTGTTGTCGGATATCACGGGATTGTTCCTCCTACTCATCTGCATCACCTTAAATTTTTCTACACTTAGAGCTAGCTGCCATTCCTAAAACCACTTAGAAATTTCGTCCAAGTCAACCTTCATCCTACCACAGTCATTGATTGAGGACAACTTCCTGTACACCACAGCGTCATCAGGAAACAGCAACAGATTGCAACTCACTCTGTCCGTCATAAAATTTATACACACAGAAAATAGTAATGATTCTATCACATTTTCCTGGGGTACTCCTGACGATACTCTAGTCTCTGATAAACAGTTGCCATTGAGGACAACTCAATGGGTACTATTACTTAAGTAGTTTTCAAGCCACTTACATATTTTGGGTGCCCATTCCACATGGACGTACCTTCTTCATCAGTCTATATCAGTTACATAAAGTTCCGCTTACGTAGTGCAGTCTGCCATTGCAGTACCGTTTCTCCACATTTAAATGCAAATCTACAATACTTTCACGGCAGGTTTGTTTATCATATCCGCCGAGAGATGCTTGTGGCTATGAATGTAAGTACAGATGTGTGTAAGTACGCATATCTTCTGCGAATAAACTAATTAACCACTTATATCGTCCTCCGATTCAACAGAAAACTCCCATACTATTATTTTATCGACATCTGGAAACTGAAAATATAATATTTTTGCAGCGAGTCGACTGCACAAGCTCGTTCAACGGCAAAGCTGAACAACGTCTGGTCTCACCTCGCGTAATCAAGGAGAAGGAGGAAACTAAGCGTTTAACGTCCCGTCGACAACGTGATCATCAGAGGCGGATTTCACGCTCGGACTTTCGATAAGTATGGAGAAGGAAATCGGCCGTGCTCTTTCAAGGGACCCATTGTGGCATTTGCCTGGAATGATTTTGGAATATCAGGATGGTCGGGGGTGTATTGAACTAGCATCGTCCCGTATGCCAATGTGCCACCATCGAGCTACCTAGCACGGTGCATAATGGCGCGTGACCGGTAGCGCTTGCGCATTGTTGAACGAAACAGCAAGGCACTGTCTCTTAACTTAGCCGTGAATGCCAGAAAATCTGCGCTCCATAACGGATCTGCTTAAATACGTCCAGGGTCGGTAAGGCCTAAACTGCGTCAAACTGAGAAGTACATCACAGACTCCCCTAGGGCAAAATGTATAGTGGTTGGGTTGAAGAATTTCTAGCTGACAGAACGCAGTAAGTCATTCTCAAATTGGATAGGAACCATTAAAGGAAATTGAGATCTGTTGTGCTTTAAGGAAGGATTCCAACAACGTGCTGAATGAGAAGACAGAACTTTCTAAAGGCCCTTACTAGGCGCATCTCAACAATCTCCTCCTTGAGAAGCAGTGACCTTTTCTCTAGTTTTAAATAGTGATGTCAAGTTTCAGTACCGCTGACTTAGGGATTTATTTCACATATAGTAGCTTCAATATCATTGGATGACTAGACGCATAATTTTTCAGATGTCAGGGCTATATTACAGTAGATAACCTTTGACACTTTCGATGCATATGCGTAATCTTTGATATGTAGGAGTTGCTGCTTGTTAATCTACGACTGTGCGTCATCACGACGCTACGGTTTCTTCCAATCGATGACCTTATTTTGACAAGCTTATATGCTGCACGTGTTTCATTAATAACGTTGCCTAACGGCAGACGAATTTTATAGGTACAGTATGTCAATTTTGTGATTTGCATATTTGGTTCGCGAGTTGTCGAAACCTACGCCCTATTTTAATATGCTTCTCCTTGTTTCATTGCTCGAGAATGGAATAATGTCGTCCCGAAAATGTCGTGCTGACATAAAACTTTATATGAGTGACAACTGGTGCCTGATTTGCCTCAGTACTAAGACAAACAGCTGTACGATGGCGTCGAAACAATCCAGATGTTCACACAAGTTGGCCGAATTTGTCAAAAGGCTATCGATAAAAAGCTTTCCCAATTCTCTCTCTTCGCTTTTTTCTTTACAGATAGGTTCAACCAAGACAGATAGTGAAACTTCCTGGCAGATTAAAATTGTGTGCCGGAACCGGGACTCGAACCTGGGACCTTTATCTTTCGCGGACAAGAGCTCTACCGACTGAGCTATCCCGACACGACTCACGATGCCGCCTCACAACTTTCGCGGGAGAGCTTCTATGAAGTTTGGAAAGTAGGAGGCGAGGTACTGGCGGAAGTAAAGTTGTGAGGTGGTATAGTGAATCGTGCCGGGAGAGCTCAGTCGGTAGTGCGCTTGCCCGCGAAAGGCAAAGATCCCAGGTTCGAGTCCCGGTTCCGGCACACAATTTTAATCTGCCAGGAAGTTTCATATCAGCGCACACTCCGCTTCAGAGTGAAAGTTTCATTCTCAAGACAGTGTTCAAGATTTGAACACATCAGTCAGAAGTAGAAGTAAAATATTGTGGTTCGCAAGGTGTTTAACGCGAACTCAACTACCGAGAAAAATCTTTTAGAAAACTTTAAGGCTACCCCAGCAGTCGAATCATGCGACGCTTTGTCCAGAACTTGGCGCTTTAGGAGCACGGGAAGGGACACACCATCGGTCATATTTTATAATTCGAAACGGTTCACCATTGTGTACGGACACGCATGCCGCGGACAAGAAACACTGCCTTAGCCGTCGGGATCCACGACTCCACAGTTGCGCCTTCGGCCCAGTGGAAAATGTTGTACCCGGAGCGCAGATCATGCTTATCACGGGTGACAAAGGTTCCGATGATGAATCGTGCCGTCACGGCAGGGCACAATCAAAGGTCACGCGCCATCAGAAGCTTCCACTCGCCGCACCTGAATAAGGCTACTATCTTCTTTATACATATCTACAACACTATCGGAATTACTCGTTCCTCGACTCATCCTTCGCACACGCGTAATGAAAAATCATGTTTCATCGCTGAATACAGCACGCGCTAGATTACGTATCCTCCTTTGTCCGTGTGTTATCGCCAGTCTTCTCATCGAACTGCGCTATTGTGATTCGTCCTATCCCAGCTATCGATGCAGCGCAAGGGAGAGCGTCATGCACTGAAGAGAGTCCTTCACTCGTATCCGGATGCCAAAACGCCAAATTCCTTCCTTATTGAAACTGCAATATTTTACGGGAATTTTGTGAATTACCTGGTACCATAGGTGTTTGGGAAGTGAGAGTATGGTACAATTTGATTATTAACTATAGGAGTTCCTCATTAATTAGCGCTGACCATCAGTACAACGTAAAAACGAATTTGTAAGCAATCTACTTGGTTGTAAGTGTCGATTTCGTATTGTAGGTGAGACATAGGTTCACCACATCACACAAGTAATGAACAACAAAGTTGTAATTGACCGCCAGTGGCCTTATACAATTAGAGAAAAGTCTATTTCAGCTTCAGAAATCATTACGTGCAGTATTATCTAGACTGCAAACTCCATCTATTATAGATTGCTTTGATGAGGTAGATAGTAACGAAAGTTTCAGAACAATTAAATAGGATACCATGAAGAGAGCTGCAGTTAAGCGTCCACTCAAGTACTTCTTTAGCAGTAAAAATATCAGGGTCGGAAACAGCAACACTGATCATCGCATTTGGCACCATCTGATCTCTTACCAACACCACATGTGAAGGA
The DNA here is from genome assembly GCA_026315105.1 of Locusta migratoria. Taxonomy (NCBI): domain Eukaryota; kingdom Metazoa; phylum Arthropoda; class Insecta; order Orthoptera; family Acrididae; genus Locusta; species Locusta migratoria. Next base: position 317,257,029 of record CM048748.1, on the reverse strand, counting down.
ATTCGTACCTAGAAACCGATTTGTGTTTCTTGGAGAAGATATGGTAGTAGTGTACTGAGGTTTTGCAGAATCATTTTACTAGGAAAACATCGGACGCCGCACAGCTACTTGGATAAGTAACATATCTTATTTCTTCAAAAAATTGTGTTTCTTTTATAGGTACATAAAATTTCGCCTTGCTGCTTTTTGGCTTGATACAGTGAGGATCACTTTAGTTCACAAGTGGTAGGAAATTAATGGATTTGCAGTGAAATAAAATTTCATTCATTTATTCCTCATTGGAGAAGGGTATAATATTATTCATTTATGAGATTTGTTTCTATGATTCTTGGTAAATATAACAGTGTGGGCTATATACAATTGAAAATATTGAGTAAAACAGTTTCCTGCATCTGAAAATTCCTCCGGCCCTGTTCGACACTTACAACTCCTTCATTTATGTTGTAATGAATCAAACTTGAATGTCGTATTTGTGCACTTGATGAATTTCTGATTTTTCAACGTTGTTCAACGATATTCCGTCACAGCCATTAACATGCGATGTTAAAATCAATAAATTACAGTTATTTTTCCAGGAACAAGTCTATCCTCTATGTTCCCGATAACAGCGTCTATCCTCTAGGTTCCTGATAATAGTTCTATTTCTATTTCTGCCGTAACAACAGATGCCTTATCACTCCAACCAGAAACAAGCTCAATGTTATCGGAGCTTACAGTGAATTGGCGTTCTCAAGGAAAGAGAGTAAGGCATACCTTGTCGATTTTTGACAAGTCGGCTATAAATCTTACAAACCTAGTTTTCTTATCAGACAACAACGGAGTACGACGCTATTAGGAAAGCAAAGGTTAGTTAACTAACAAGGTGACTTTATGCTTTCTTTTTCTGAAAATAGTTAAAAACTTAAAGTACTCTCCGAGTACCTCCCGCAGAGAAAAGCAACGTAGGACTGCTTAAATAAATTATTCCCACTGCTACAGCACCACTCTTAAAGAACATCCGTTTAATTTTTCAAATCAAATGTTCAAATGTTTGTAGAACTTATGGGACTTAACTACGGGGTCATCAGTCCCTAAGCTTACAAACTACTTATGAACTAGCTAAGACTAAGGACGGCACAAATATCCATGCCCGAGGGGGGATTCGAACCCCCGACCGTAGTGGCCGTGCAGAACGTGACTGGAGCGCCTCAGTCCCCTCGGCCACCGCTGCCGGCATTTAACTTTTCGATTTGTCAGATATTCTAATTAGATGTCAGTACAGAAGGTAAGTAGATAACGTGCATTGAAACTATTCTAATGTTCAAAGGCTTATAATTCTAAGGGAGCAAATTTTTACCGTCATCGGTTCCATGGCTTAAAAGCTGCTTAAACTAACATACGCTAAGGATAACACACACACACACAACCGGTACTCATATATATATATATATATATATATATGCCCGAGCGAGAACTAGAACCTCCGGTGGGAGCGGCCGCGCAATCCGTGAATGGCACAGATCGGACGGACATCCCAGTGCAGTTGAAACTATTCAACTGCCTTATTCTCGTCTTCTGCGAGGTGATGGAACTACAGGCGCGATGCGGTTTATGCGCTCCAGGCATTTGCGTCATGGACAAAAGATAAGCGTATACCTTCGACTCCGAAGGAACTGTTATTATACGCACTCTCTGTGCGTCACATTACGAAAACCGTTTTATAAGTGTAGCCAGATGGAGGTGTAACATGAGATATGTGATTAAAAAGTCACAACTGTGATACAATTTATCGTTTGCGTCTTCAAATAAGACTGAACTGAGATCCGACCGCCAGATTAGAAATATACATCACTTTCTCCCTTTAACATATATCAGGATACTTGTCATATTTAATAATTCCAACAAAGATTTTGAGCAACAGTTCAAAGGTGTGAGTAAGTCGTTTAAAAGTGAAACACTCCAGTTTCAGAACAAACAATAGGATACTGTTTATTCTGACTTAGATAAAAGTCACAAAGACAATTTCTTCCAGCTTCTTGTGCTCCAGATAACTGTTCACTTCGTAATCTATATCTATAAATGTGAATGTCTGTTCGGTGTACGTTTATCACGTGTGAACCACAAGATATAAAGAGCTAAAAGTTTGTTCAGTTACTAATGTCAACCCGGGGAAGGCTTTAGGCAGGGTTTTATGGCTATCGGATGGCTATTTATCTATATATATATATATTACTGTGAATGTCTGTTCGGTGTACGCTTATCACGTCCGAACGACAAGACACTACACTCATGCGTCTCTTTCTAGTGAATACGTCTTTCGCCGCGGTGGAGTAGCCGAGCGGTCTAAAGCGTCTCGCTGCGGAGCGCGCGGTTGCTCGCCGTGGAGGTTCGAGTTCTCCCTGGGGCATGGCTGTGTGTGTTTGTCCTTAGGTTAGTTTACCTAGGTTTAAGTAGTTTGTAAGCTACGGACTGATGACCACGCAGTTTGGTCCGTTAGATTTACAAACATTAGAATAGGTCTTTAAGATCAAAGTAGCGTCAGTGTTACAGAATACAATAAATGTGAAGGGGACTGTAATATACAGTATTACAGTATAAGAGTTTTCAGGCCGTAGTAAATGGTAGCATTCTGTTCCTTTGTGTTTATGCTTTTATGGTATTTGTTTTGTTAAATTAATGTTAATTAAACGGAACAGTGCTGAAGTCGATTGCAAGAATACACCTCGCCCTTCTCCCACTTCTCACAAGCCACAGTGACGTCACGCGGAAGCACCCGAACACTGCCGAATACATTGGCTCAACCTTCTACATAGTAACCTTGCACGTTTATTTTGCTTGTAGGATGACGCATATCACTGTTGTCTGTATCAGTGTCTATGAATCTGTTAACAATTCGTATTTTCAAGCTATTTTCACATTTCTACATTTATGCACGCCACTTCCACTTTTAATTGTCTTGTTTAATTTAACCTATCGGAACTACATAAAAATTCAGGCATCTGCCGCCTCCAAACGTCTGCCGCCCTGGGAGACGGCACGGTTCGCCCCTACGTCTACATCTACATACATACTCCGCAATTCACCGTAAGGTGCGTGGCGGAGGGTACACTGTACCACTACTAGGCATTTACTTTCCTATTCCACTCCCAGATTAAACGAGGAAAAAAAGGATGCCTATATACCTCCGTACGAGCCCTAATTTCTCTTATCTTGTCTTTGTGATCTTTACGCGAAATGTAAGTAGGCGGCAGCAAGATCGTGCTACAATCAGCTTCAAATTCCGGACCTCTAAATTTCCTCAACAGAAATTCACGAAAAGAACGTCGTCTTTCCTCCCGCGATCCCCAATTGAGTTGCCGGAGCATTTCCGTGACACTCGCGCATTGGTCGAACCTACCGGTAACAAATCTAGCTGCTCGCCTCTGAACCGCCTCTATGTCTTCCTTTAAGCTGATCTGCTGCGGGTCCCAAACACTTGAGCAACACTCAAGACGTGGTCGTACAAGCGTTTTATACGCGGTCTCCTTTACAGGTGAAGTACATCTTCCCAAAATTCTCCCAATAAACTGAAGTCGGCTGTCCGCCTTACTCAGAACTGTCCTTACATGCTCGTTCCATTTCATATCGCTCTGCAATGTTACGCCTAGATACTTGAACGACGCGACAGCATCAAGAAGCTCACTACTAATGCTGTATTCGAACATAATGGGATTGTTTTTCCTACTCAAGCGCATCACCTTACATTTTTCTACATTGAGAGCTACCTGCCATTCTTCACACCAACTAGAAATTTTGTCTACGTCATCCTATATAGTATTACAGTCAATTAATGACGACACCCTCCATACGCAACAGCATCATCAGCTTCTTCAAGCTGTTTCCCACCAATCGTGTCCTTAACTGTGAGCCACTCTTAATACAGCTTCACAACAGTAAAACATGCACTGTCGCATCCTCTTCATTCCCGCGTGTCGTAAAGTAGTGATTCACGATCATATGTATTTATTTTAATATTTCATTCAACAAGTTACGGAGTTACGGCTAATAAAATAATTTTTGCCTGAAAACATCGTAGCCGGCCGCAGTGGCCAAGCGGTCTGCGGCGTGCCAGTTTGTAGAGCTTATGTGTTTGTATAGTCTATGGGACTTAACTACGGGGTCATTAGTCCCTAAACTTACAAACTACTTATGAACTAGCTAACTCTAAAGGCGGCACAAATATCCATGCCCGAGGGGGGATTCGAACCGCCGACCGTAGTGGCCGTGCAGACCGTGACTGGAACGCTCAGTCCCCTCGACCACCGCGGCCTGCTCATGCGCATCACCTTACATTTTTCTACATTGAGAGCTAGCTGGCACTCTTCGCACCAACTAGAAATTTTGTCTACGTCATCCTGTATGCTGTTACAGTCAGTTACAGACGACACCCTTCCATTCACCACAGCAACATCAGCAAACAGCCGCAAATTACCACTTACTATGTCCATCAGATCATTTATATGGATAGAAAATAATAGAGCCTAGAGCCGGCCCTGGAGCTTCCCACGGACAAACCGCGCCGGTCGCGGAGGCCGAGGAGACTAAGGCGCTCCAGTCACAGTCAGCACGGCCACTACGGTCGGGGGTTCGGATCCCCCCTCGGTCATTGATATTTGGGCCGTCCTTAGTATTAGTTAGTTCATAAGTAGTTTGTAAGTTTAGGGACTGATGACCCCGTAGTTAAGTCCCATAAGCTTAACAAACATTTGAACATTTTTGAACGGACAAAATGGAAGAGGTGGCAGGTATGAGAGTGGCTGTTGGTCCGCTGACAGGTGTTGGCGCGGCCCCACCAGCGCAGCCTTCGGCTGACCCCCGGGTGGGGCGCGGCGCAGCGCGCCTGGACGCTCGCCCGCCGCCCTATCTGAGCCGATCGAGAAACAATAAAGGCAGATAGGCGCGCGCGTGTGTGGGCCTTTGTGGCGGCGATAATTTAGAGAAACAATCACGTGGCGCCGGGCAGCGGCGGACACGCCCTGGCGCTGAGGCCGGCCCGGCCGCGGCGTCGCGACGCCGCAGCGCACGTGTCCACCTGCCTCGCATTCATTACTGGCGCGCCTATCGCCGCAAATATCTGCTGAATTTGGCCGCGCTTTAATTAACGCGCTCTTTTATTTTATGGCTGTTGACTTTACCGTCCTTATCTGCCCGGTTAATTTCAAATATAAGGTTCACCGTGTAACCGGAGCCATAAATTTCGCGAACCGAAGTAATCTTCTAGGGATGCGGACTGGTCGACCGCGCCATCTTTCACGGTGAGAGCCGCAACCGAGGCGGAGGCAGAGCTTTGTGCCTCGGAGGTCCGGTAATTACACAGCGCGCCGTTTGCTGCACAGTGAATCTGGAAGAGTACTTAGTGGCGGTAGCGAGCTCACCGCGATGAGAAAAATGGTTGTACTCGCCCGTATTGTGTCGCAATCTCGCCTTATTCTCTTAACTCGTTCAATTTACACGCGAGATAAGGTTTACGAATGTTCAAATGTTTGTAAATCTAAGGTACTTCATTGCTTTGCTCATGAGTTTCGTGCGGCTCGATTGCAGAGTGCCAGAGTGCAAAACTACAAATCGAAACGTCGCGGGTTCGATCCCCTCCTAGGTTCTAGGATTTTTATCTCTTTCTTTCACTTCTGGCAGTGATGTTAATGTGGAAAATATCGAGTAGCACCGCGGTTCGGACACACGTTAACTGTAGGTCCCCCTATAACTGGCTGGGTAAGTCAGTTCGAAAATCGCCGGGCGCCGTGGCTCAGCACGCCCGGTCAGAGGTGTGAACGTCCTCTGTAATAAAAAAGCTGAGCCAAATGATCAACCAACGACCAAGTACGAACAATGAAAACGACCGCAGAGCATAGGGCTACGTGAAAGGGGGGGGGGATAGAAAGTCGGAGGAAAGCAACGACATACCACCTCCAAACAGGACCATGCCTAGTAAAGCACTGTGGTGTTCAAACCAATCTTCGGATTGTTGACTACTTTACCTTTTTTATCGTAAGTCTGAGGCTTACAAACTACTAAAATGTTCAAATGTTTGTAAATCTATCGGAACAAACTGCGTGGACATCAGTCCGTAGCTTACTTAAACTAAGTAGCTACTTAAACTAAGGTAAACTAACCTAAGAACAACACACACACGCACACCCATGCCTCAGGGAGGACTCGGACCTTCGACGGCGAGCAACCGCGCGCTCCGCTGCGAGGCGCCTTAGACCGCTCGGCTTCTCCACCGCGGCTTATAAACTACTCACACTTACGCTAAGGACAACACACACATCCATACTCGAGGGAGGACTCGACCCTCCGTCGGCGAGCATCGGTGAGCTCCACAACGAGGCGTGTTAGACCGCTCGTTCACTCCACGGCGTCGATAAAGTTTACAAAGAAACACATTGGACAGATTGTTAATTGCCTATTACCCTTATCAGGCTGAATTTTTGGAAAAGAAAAATAGACAACTAGGAGAGTACGTTTCGTCACAGAATGAAAACCTTATCCACGAGGACATATACTATGTTGAAATTTCAGAGACACAACAGACCCGTTGTCCATCTCACAAAAAATTACTGTTCAAATACAGAAAGTTGGCCATCATATTATTTCGTTTCGAAAACGTCTCCAGAAATGATCACGACGAGAAAAGCCGGGCGAGAACTGCCGTGCTCTCTAAGGCGCTTTGCTGAGGGGTGCGCGGCTGCGAGGTGCGGGTCCTGCCTCGGCCATGTGTGTGTGTGTGCGTGTGTGTGTGTGTGTGTGTGTGTGTGTGTGTGTGTATGTGTTTTGCCCTTAGCATGAGTTACTTCAAGTAGTTTATACGTCTAATGACTGATGATCACTGCAGTTTGGTCCCATACGCTTACAAACATTTGATTTGAACAAGAAAATCGGAAGAATCAAAGAACTTATGGAAGCTTACCGACAGTCATTCTTTCCACATTTTTTAAAGTATTTCATCAGCACTGACGTACTCTATCACTTAAGTGACTCGTATATGGGTTTCCGTTTTGGTTAATTAACGAGACTTATTTTCTCTAGATTTTCCCTCTTTTCCCAATAAAATAACTAAAACATTTCGTTCCCATTTTAAATGTATAAGCCTCGGAATGGCTGCAGTATACTACTAAAATAAAATGAGTGTACAGAATATGAAAAATATACACATGATTCGAAAAATTAACTGATTAGCGCTTTGGCACGAGATTAGGTGCCAACAAGTTTTTTTCCTGTGATTCTTTGCTAACTGCAAATTTACCGATAATACGACTACCTCAGTTTTATTTATTTATTTTAGAGGTAGTGATTTTTAATTCCCCGCATGAAACGTTATTTGCAGCATCGAGGCAAAAGTACATTGGGTATGACGAATAGGGTCGCAGTAAAGAAGAGAACTAGTATAATCGCATCGGCGCGGTTAAAACTTTGGACAAAAGGGTCAGTAATGGGGTGACGTCAGCGATTTTGAAGAAGAAGTCTCGCCAGTGAGTCCTGTCAGGCGTAAAACTACTGAAAACATATCGCCTCATCACTCTTTTTATTTATCAAGAGTGTGTCTTAACTATCCATTTCTAAAACTGTACCTCCTAATAAAATCATATTAATCAGAAATTAAAAAAAATTGCTACAGTATAAATCTCATTAAACATAATGATCCAAACACTGATTCATGGAATTAGACTCTTCGATTTATTAGTCATTTAACCTATCTCTGAAGAAACACGTGTAGATCATCACTGATTACTATTCAAGAAGTTGGATTTGTGACAGTTCTGATCTTTAAATTTTGGCGGCTTTGGAATCTCACAGCTGTTGCTGTATTGGTACAGCTGCATTCCTTGTTAACAATTTTATGTTCAAAAGCAAAAGTTCAATTTTTTTTAAGTTTAAGGGACTTATCTGTGGGGTCTTCAGTCCCTAAACTTACAAACTACTTATCAACTACCTTATACTTAAGACAACACAAACATGCCTGCCCGAGGGGGAATTAGAACCCCGACCGTAGCGGCCGTGCAGACTGTGACTGGCGCGCCGCAGACCGCTCGGCCACTGTGGCCGAAAATTTTATATTCAAGTAAAACAATATGTATGGTCCTTTTTAAAGGAGCCTTTGTCACATACAAATTATGTCTATGTAGTTATTACTATCATTAGGGCAATCTGCTGGTCAAAGTTTTTTATATTGTACCCTGTCAAGCCGCGTATTTTAGTTCGGTACTGATTGGGACGTGAAATGTGATTGGGATACAGAATTAAGCAGGAAGTGACAAGATACTCTGCACTGATTATAACAGTTACGTTTCTCAGTTTTGCTGCATTGTAATGTAATCCTATTCAAATGTTCAAATATTTGTAAAGCTTATGGGACTTAACTACGGGGTCATCAGTCCCTAAACTTACAAAGTACTTATGAACTACTTACGAACTAGGACGGCACAAATATCCATGCCCGAGAGGGGATTCGAACCCCCGACCGTAGTGGCCGTGCAGACCGTGACTGAAGCGCCTCAGTCCCCTCGGCCACTGCGGCCGGCGTAATCCTATTGATATCTTGTGTTATGAGATATAATTTATGCCCGAGGTATCATGATAGGGTTCTTAGAAAACTGATTGTGAGAGGAGGAATAGTATTGTTTTGGGAACTAGACAAGTGTTTCACATTTATAGACGCAGCTCATAATACAGATCATTTGACAAAAAGTTACACCCTGATAGAAAGAAACAATTATTTAACTTTTGAGTCACTTTGGCAAACATATATATCACAGGTAAACCACCGGTATTAAACGTATAATTGTTTTTCTGCTGATTTCTTTGATATGAATATTTACACCCCAAATGTCTTGGTATATTTAATTTTACGTCATAAATACGCCAAGTTTATTTATTACTATTGGCAAAGAGCACTAACATGGATTTCATTGGTATGATGATGAAAAACACTTTTGTCGCTCAACAGTTAAATTATAGTAGCAACTAAATCCTTACTGAAGACACAAAAACCGATCGTTCAGATTTTTTGCTAATATATACAAACGATCGTTCAGATTTTTTGTTAATATATACTGCTACAACCCATTTACTCCCATGCAATTGAATAGATTTCAGAGTCAGTATAATGCCAAATTAAGAAATTGTGCCATTTTACAGTCTTATAAGAAGCGTAGTTGATTAGGTGCAGTTCCAATGTGAGCCTCTTGTAAAAAAGGACATTTACCGACGTGCCTGTCTACGAGTTATTTCACCGGCTAAAATTAATTAAAAAGCGTTCTTCGATTTCCGTGACCGATACCACGCAACACTAATTTGTCGATACAATTTTTCTGAACTGGCGCATTTCTACTGAAAAAAAGTGGGGGAAAAGCGGAGCAGATGCAAAAAATAATTACCCCCGGTAGGTAGAAATCGCTACACGCGTTCCGTAAACAGGTCCTCCCCTCTCGGATAACCCTGCCGTTCCGACGCAGTCTCAGATAACGTCCGAAAATATTAACAAGCTTTCGCTGGGTGGCGTCTTCTGCAAAAAAATAAAATTCCACCTGGCCGTAACTCTGTGCTTTTATTTATTTTTTTTTTTTTTTTTTGTGGAACTGTGTGGCCGCGGTGGCGACACAGCGGCCACCGGCACTATGTGGCTCGCGACCCCCCATAGCCCCCCCCCTCCCCCATGGCCCGTCGTTAATTACGTGCACCGGCTAGATGCGCGCCGATAGCTTATCTGGCCATTCCACGGCAGGCGGCAGGCGGCTGCCGGCTTAATTGCCATGTAGCGCCGAAATAAGAGGCACGCTCCATTTTCAATCAGCGGACGGTGGCCGGTGATAAAGTTGCAGCTGCAGGCCTGCCGTCAGAATGCGGCTGCACACGCGATATCAAAGCGCCGGCGTAAATCTCAGATAACGGTCCGGTGAGATTTTAATCCGCCGGGCGAATCCCAGCAGAAAGTACCGCTCTGCTACTGAACATATCAATGAGGCACAATATAGGATGATCACAACAAGTTTATTTATTCGTGTCAGAAGCATCTTGTACAAACGTAACATGAAACACAAAAAAACAAAAATGAAGATCAATGAATATAAATGCAGAATGAAACTGCACTCTGCAGCGACTCACGATGCCGCCCGACACGGCAAAGGTCCCAGGTTCGAGTCCCGGTTCTGGCACAATTTTAGCCTACCAGGAGTTTCATATCAGCGCACACTGCGCTGCAGAGTGAAAGTTTCATTCTGGAAACATCCCTTAGGTTGTGGCTAAGCCATGTCTCCACCATATGCTTCCTTCCAGGAGTGCTAGTCTTGCAAGTTTCGCAAGAGAGCTTCTGTGAAGTTTGGAAAGTGGGAGACGAGGTACTGGCAGAAAGCAAAGTTGTGAGGCGGCATCGTGAATCGTGTCGGGATAGCACAGTCGGTAGTGCGCTTGCCCGCGAAAGGCAAAGGTCCCAGGTTTGAGTCCCGGTTCCGGCACACAATTTTAATCTGCCAGGAAGTTTCAATATAAATACAAATTAGCCATTAATAGTACACATATTTACAAGTAACAGTTATAACGGTTCAAAAGGTCTTTTCCCCAGGATTAAACATTAAACTATGCTAACCCAAAATCTGGCTACATCGCATGCATCACGGGTAGCACCAGTCAGGTCCTGCATGGTACAGCAGGCTGGACAAAGCTCACACTGTAGGAGATGCTCCGTGGTTTGTTCTTTTCCACACTCGCACATGACAGACGCATCAGAGAGGCCCCACCTTCTCATGTTGACTTTGCATCTCGTTACGTTGGTCCGCAGTCTATTGAGGGACTTCCACGTCATCCAGTCCTCCTCATAGCCCGGTGGGAGTGCATCCTGTGGGGTCATCCAGCCACCAAGGTCCCCGATATTTGCTCTCCACATCTCCAGCCTGGTCAGTTGTGGTGGTTTGTCGAGCTCCGTCGTAGCATTCAGAAAGCTTTTCCTTGATTTGAGTCTGCTGTGGGCTGGCTGATAATCAAAAAGTGGATGGGTTGATAATTTCACAAAAAGTAGTATGTTCGTATTACATTCTCAATCCTCGCAAAAGCAATGGGGGAGGGAGCACGGAGAACTTTACACCAGAAATGCCGGCCGCGGTGGCCGAGGGGACTGAGGCGCTTCAGTTACGGTCTGCACGGCCACTACGGTCGGGGGTTCGAATCCCCCCTCGGGTATGGATATTTGTGCCGTCCTAGTTCGTAAGTAGTTCATAAGTAGTTTGTAAGCTTGGGGAATGATGATCCCGTAGTTAAGTCCCATAAGATTTACAAACATTTGAACATTTGAACACCAGTATTAGCAGATAATCGACCTTGTCCAGATATTTACCTATTGAAATATTCGGATAGTTCATGCACACCTCCCTACTCTCTGGCTAGCGCCCCCACCTGCGCCATTGAAGTAACCGGGCGACCCATATTAACACGTCCGCGAACGTCTGCATCTACAGGTGCACTCCGGAGACCACCTTGTGATATGTCCGCGGCAGAAGAGACTGCATGGCCTCTTCGCCATATACACGTAGGAGAAAGCAATATATTGGATGAAATTTCCTGGAAGATTAAAATTGTGTGCCGGCACCGGTACTCGAACCTGGGACCTTTGCCTTTCCCGGTCAAGCGCTCTACCGACTGAGCTATCCCGACACGACTCACGATTCCGCCTCACAACTTTACTTCCGTCAGTACCTCGCTTCCTATTTTCCAAACTTCGCAGAAGCTCTCCTGCGAAACATGCAAGACTAGCACTCCTGGAAGAAAGAAGAAAGGATATGGTGGAGACATGGCTTAGCCACAGCCTAAGGGATGTTTCCAGAATGATGTTTTCCAGGTTCGAGTCTCGGTTCCGGCACATAATTTTAATGTGCCAGGAAGTTTCATGTCAGCGCACACTCGGCTGCAGAGGAAAAGTTTCATTCTGGAAACATCCCTTACGCTGTGGCTAAGCCATGTCTCCACCATATCCTTTCTTCCAGGAGTAATAGTTTTGCAAGGTTCGCAGGAGAGCTTGTGTGAAGTTTGGAAAGTAGGAGAGGTACTGGCTGAAGTAAAGTTGTGAGGAGACATCATGAGTTGGTAGAGCGCTGGCCTGCGAAAGGCAATGGTCCCAGGTTCGAGTCCCGGTTTCGGCACACAATTTTAATCTGCCAGGAAGTTTCAGTGGGATAGATGTTCTCAGGCCTCTGATGATTAATTTTTGAATAAAAACTTCAACTTACCCACAGTGTCGTTTCGCACCTTTTCATTTGAAAACCGTTCGTTTATAAAATGAAAACACAAACAGTATGATTTGCTGTATATTAATAGTCAGTAGGACTATTAATGGCACTCTGCTTCAAAAATGGAGGAGTGCCTTCACATACTGTGCAGAATCCAATTGCCGTCTCGACTGTCGAGCGCTTTCAGTTGCCTTCCTATTCCTCTTTCGCTTATCTCAGAAAACGAAGGAAGCTTAGTGTTTTACGTCCCGTCGACAGCGTGGTGATTAGAGGCGGAGTTTACGCTCGGATTTTTGGGGAAGGATGGGGGAGGAAATCGGCCGTGCCATTTGAAAGGCCGTAAACTCCACAAAATACCTAGGAATTACTATTACTTCAGACCTAAACTGGAAAGAACACGTAGATAATGTCGTGGGAAAGGCGAACGAGAGACTGCGTTTTATTGGCAGAACCCTTAAAAGATGCAACAGAACTACTAAAGAAACTGCATACACTATGCTTGTCCGTCCATTTTTGGAGTATTGCTGCCCAGTGTGGGATACTTATCAGGTGGGTTTGACGGAGGACATTGAAAGAGTCCAAAGAAGGGCAGCTCGTTTCGAAATTGTCACGATACAGGAGGAACAGCGTGACGGAAATAATACAGGATCTGGGATGGGAATCATTACAACAACGGCGCTTATCGCTGCGGCGTGGGCTACTTCTGAAACTCCAATCGCCAACATTCTCCTCCGAATGCGAAAATATATTGTTGACTGCCACTTACATAGGTAGAAATGATCATCAGAATAAAATACGAGAAATCAGAGCTCGAACAGAGAGATTCAGAGATCTCGCGCTATTCGAGAATGGAATGGGAGATAAATAGTATAATTGTGGTTCGATGAACCCTCTGCCAGGCACTTAAATGTGATTTGCAGAGTATGTTCAAATGTTTGTAGAACTTATGGGACTTAGCTACGGAGTCATCAGTCCCTAAGCTTACAAACTACTTATGAACTAGCTAAGACTAAGGACGGCACAAATATCCATGCCCGAGGGGGGATTAGAAGTCCCGACCGTAGTGGCCGTGCAGACCGTGACTGGAGCGCCTCCGTCCCCTCGGCCACCGCGGCCGGCATTTGCAGAGTATGCCATGTAGATGTAGATGTAGATTCCGGTATTTTCCTGGAGTGATTTAGGGAAATCACGGAAAACCTAAATCTGAATGGCCGGAGGCGGATTTGAACCACCATCCTTCCAGTGTGGCTTATCTGGATATCTGGCAGAGCACCAGGCAGCAGCCAGCCTTCCTGGCAGCTGTTGGTTTACGAGGCGCTGTTAAGAGTGACGACCGGCGGCGTGTGGGGCGTGCCTCGCGGGGATAAGGCCCCGCCCCGCCCAGGCAGCGCTTGCCTGGCCGCGGAAGGCCGTATTTCTGCGGCGGAGGTATTCGGCGCACGGCGGCAGCGTCGGCCGTTAACGCGACGCGTGTCCAATCACGCCGCCGCCGGCCAGCCGGCCGCCGCCCCCGCATACATTAGCCGCCGATTTACGGGCCCCCAGGCGCGGCTGACGGCACGCAACCGCCGCCTCCAGACACCGTGTCGTAGCTCAGCCTCCTCGTGGCGCGGCGCGGCGTCACGACCGACTCACTCGCTCACCGACACCTATCTCTGCACTGTCACATCAACCCTACTCGGCGACCGTTCGGTAAGATTACCGAGTCGTGCACCGGCGAGACAACTTCGTCGGAAGCTCCTCTTCATCGCCTGTCAACATCCTCTACTCGAGGGGACGGCACGGACAACGTTTACTCCCTACCGAACTTAGCAGTTTCACATCCATTGAATTTCCCTCGCCGAGAATTTGGAACATTGCAGTGACGTTCGCCGACAGGTTCGAGTTAACTGGAAGACTCCAACTCGTCACCAGTGTATATAAATACAACGGCTGTTATTGTCGTTGTGGTCTTCAGACCGGAGACTGGTTTGATGCAGCTCTCCACAATACCCTATCCTGAGCAAGCCTCTTCATCTCCACATTAGAACGGCAACCTACATCTGTTTGAATCTGGTTACTGTATCCATCTCTTGGTCTTCCTCTGCGGTTTTTACACTTCCCCCCAACACTAAATTCACAATTCCTTGATGTCTAAGAATACCTTTTAGTCAAGGTATACCAGAAATTTCTTTTCTCCCCAATTCTGTTCAGTACCTCCTCATTAGTTACGCAATCCACCCACCTAATCTTCAGCATTCTTCTGTAGCACCATATTTCAAAAGCCTCAATCCTCTTCCTGTCCGCACTGTTTATCGTCCATGTTTCACTCCCATACAAGGCAACACTCCATACAAATGCCTTCAGAAAGGACTTCCGTAGGCTTAAATCAATATTCGAAAGGCTAAAGATACTATAATTTTGGGTGTACCACATGGAGACAGTGGTTCACGAACTTATAATATCTGGAATCAGGACATCGTGTACGTCGACTAAGAATGCAACGTTTCTCCGACAGTCACGTGATAGTTTGCGAAATAGCATACATACATCCGTTACCAAAAAACCGGATGTTTTCGAAAAAAAAAAAAAAATCTGCCTGACGTTACGTTTGTGACGATCCGACCCAGTAGTTAGAATAGGACCACTACAACGCCTACACAAATTCCAATAATTAATACAAATTTTATCACCTGCTTTGTGTCTGTATCTTCCTTTAAACCGATCTAGTGGGGGTCCCAAAGACTTGAGAAATACTCAAGACGGGGTGGTACAAGCGTTGTATATGCGGTCTTCTTTACAGACGAATTATATCTTCCCAAAATTCTCCAAATAAACAGAAGTCGACCATCCGCCTTCCCGACGACTGCCGATTATGCTTGTTTCATTTCATTTAGCTGTGCAGCGTTACGCCTAGGTATTTAAGTGACGCGACACGATCGAGCAGCACAATATGAATGCTGCATTGGAACATTACGGAATTACTTCTCTTACTTACCTGCATCCCCTTACATGTTTCTACATTTAGAGCTAGCTGCTGTTCCTCATACCATCTAGAAATATGGTCCAAGTCGTCTTGCATCCTACTACAGTCATTCAATTACGACACCTTCCTGTACTCCACAGCATTATCAGCAAAAAACCGCAGATTACAACTCACTCTGTCCGCCAGATCATTTATATAGATAGAAAGTAATAGCGGTCCTATCACACTTGCATGGGACGCTCCTCACGATACCCTAGTTTCTGATGAACACTCGCCATCGAGGAGAACGTACTGTGTTCTATTGCTTAAGTAGTCTTCGAGATACTCACATATTTGGGTAATTATTCCAAAAGCTCGTTCCTTCGTTAGCTGTTAGCAGCGCGGTACCATGACAAATCCTTTCCAAAATCGAGAAATATGCAGTTATGCTTGTTGCCCTTCATCCATCGTCGCATGATGTCAGGGGGAAAAGGCTAAACCCAGTTTCACACGATCGGTGCATGAACAGAAGATTTTGGGCCTCAAGAAAATGTGTGTGTGTGTGTGGGGGGGGGGGGATTGAGATACGTTGCACTGAGACTGCGCACCCACTGGTGAGATGATATGGGAAGATTGCACCTCGTAGGCTCATGTCGGTCGTCGGGAGAAACCCCCGTCGCCGCAACATTGGCGCCAATGTGACCGCAGGCTGAGGCATGGAGGGAGGAAATGGCGCCTACGTGACATGTCCTAGAAGCGGAGAGGGTATGGAGTTTCAAAGATGAATGGCTATTTTCAAGTAAGACTAAAAATTCCAGTTGTGACCCAGTTCTTAATTTAAAAAGATGTCCCTCTCAAACAAGGCTCGAGAGTCCAACTGGTACCGCCCGGCCGCCGTATTATCCTCCGCCCGAAGGCGTCAAGGGGTGCGACTTGAAGGGGGACTAGTCAACGACCAGCACTCCCGGCTGTTGTGTCGGTTTTCCAGACCGGAGCCGCTACTTATCAATCAAGTAGCTCCTCGTTAGGCCTCACAAAGGCTGAGTGCACGCTGCATACCGACAGCACTCAGCAGACTCGGATGGTAACGCACACAAGTACTAGCCGATGAAATGTCTCAGCTTGTAAGCCCGACAGTGCCTACCTTCGGTAATAATAATAATTTCGTGTGGCTGATTAGCCTGTTGCAAATCTTTCAATTGGACGCCAATTCGGCGACTTGAGTGTCCCTAGCAAATGTTCAAATGTTTGTATAGCTTATGGGACTTAACTACGGGGTCATCAGTCCCTAAACTTACAAACTACTTAGGAACTAGCTAAGACTAAGGACGGCACAAATATCCATGCCCGGGGGGGGGGGGGATTCGAGCCCCAGACCTTAGTGGCCGTGCAGACCGTGACTGAAGCGCCTCAGTCTCCTCGGCCACCACGGCCGGCGTGTCCGTAGCCTACCCCAGTTATCGAACCGGGGAAAGGGGACCTACAGCTTAACGTGGAATCTGAACCACGTGCCGTTTCTGGCGACTCGTCACGTCGTTGAGAGGTGAAGGATAGGATAAAGTGCATACTGAGTGATATAGTGGAGTGGGAACTGGTGTCTTCACGCCGGAACGGCCGTTGGCAGTTTCCAAACAGGGCTATTATTTTCTCAACAGAACAATGCTTGAAACTTATTGGCGGATTAAAATTGTGTGCCGGAACCGGGACTCGAACCTGGGACCTTTGCCTTGTCGGGCGGCATCGTGAGTCGTGTCGGAATAGCTCAGTTGGTAGAGTGCTCGCCCGCGAAAGGCAAAGGTCCCAGGTTCGAGTGCCGGTTCCGGCACACAATTTTAATCTGCCAGGAAGGTTCATTTGAGCGCACACTCCGCTGCAGAGTGAAAGTTTCATTCTGGATCGTATTTCTTGTCCGATATATTTGAAAAAGCGAGGTTCTTGTCTCTGGTAGCCAACAATTATGTATGCAAAATTTGGTTGCGATCGGTTGAACGGTCCGACCTAAAAAGTGGGAACACGTTACAGCCAGACAGACATCATCAATTCGAAACGGCTTATTTTGGTATTACTACCGTATTTTTTGTCCGAAAAATTTGAAAAAGGGATGTTCTGGTCTTTGGCGGCCTACAATCATGTCTGAAACTTTGGTGCTGATCGGTTGAACGGTTCGTCTTACAAACAGGGAACACGTTACGGACAGACAGACGGACAGACCCACACAAGTGCTAGCCGATGAAATGTCTCAGCGTGTAAGCCCGACAGTGCCTACCTTCGGTAATAATAATAATAATTTCGTGTGGCTGATTGGCCTGTCGCAAGTCTTTCAATTGGACGCCACTTCGGCGACTTGGCGTGTCCCTAGCCTACCCCAGTTATCCAACCGGGAAAAGGGGGACCTACAGCTTAACGAGAAATCTGAACCACGTGTCGTTTCTGGCGACTCCTCACATTGTTGAGAGGTGAAGGATGGGTTAAAGCGCAGACTGAATGATATAGCGGGAACTGGTGTTTTCACGCCGGCCGGCCGTTGGCAGTTTCTTCCAAACAGGGGTACTAATTTCTCAAGAAAAAAAAAAAAAAAAAAAAAAAAAATGCTTGTCTATACTTTTCTCTCCTCGAGATGTAGGGTGTGGAGTCGTGGCGCACCGGTAGCGGTAGCCGTTTAGCGAGCGTTTCGGAAAGAGCATCGGACAACTCAGCGGCGTCAGTAGTGGGAGTCGTTGTGGGCGGTGGTGCCAGGCGCGGCCCGCTGTGGCTGGCGATAAGCGGCCAGCGCCGGCCATGTTTCTCGCATTAGCCGGCGCCTTCGCGGGGGAGGGAGGAGCAAGGGGAGGGAGGAGCAGGGGGAGGAGGCGGCGCCGGCGCCAAGACGCCGCGCTAATAAACATTTCTGCCGGCGAGCGATAGCATTGATGAATATAAATAAGGAGGCGCCCTATCTGGCCGCCGCGCCCGCCGGTTATATTTCGGCGGCGGATGGATATTTAGATATTCTAATAGTGAGCGATAAGGGCGGGCGCCGGGCGCCGCGATAGCTGCGCGGCGCAGATAAAGGCGCAGGCGCCGGGCAGGGCGTTGGCGGCGGCGTGCGCCCCGCTGATAACAACTCGCCGCCCCCGCGCCGCCCCCGCCGCCCCCGCGCCGCCCCCGACAGATATCGACTCGGAGGCGGCGCCGCCACTTGCCGCCTCCGCGGGCCGTGCCGGGGCTGTTTAACTTCTCCGATGCCGCCCCACCGCCTCCGCCACGTCAGCGCCCCGCAAACTAAATTTCTAATTAATTGCCGACCCTATACTTTCGGCCTACGGTAAGCCTCTACCGATTAGGGAGTTACTTGTTGCCGGACTGAGGTTCTAGATCTCGGTCACATTCTTTAACGCTTTCTGGCGCAAAAAAATTAAACGTAAACCTCCGGTATTAATTGACTTCTAAATAAAAAGACTGTTGACGGAGAACCGGAACCAACGATATACACTTTTCGGAAATAACTAGCAAGGAGGTTTCACACTACCATTTTCATATGACTGCACTTGTTTCATTACAGCATTAGCCTTAGTGCCAGCCATTACAGGGGTATTTTTATTCCAATCTTCAGTCGTTCCACGTCCCGTTGTCTCCTCTGCCCTCCATCCCCTTCTCCCTCCACTCTCTGTCCATTCCTCTTCCTCTCTCCTCTCTCTGTCCACCTGCTTCTTCGCCCATCCTTTCTCATCTCCTCCTTCTCCCTCCTTTCCCTCTTCATTTTCTCTTTCGCCCACTCCTCTCTTTCACCTCCTCCTTCCCCCTCTTCTGTCCACCTCCTCTTCCCCCTCCTTTCTCTGTCCACTTTCTCCTTCTCCTTCTCTGCTCTGCCTTGCTCTCCTCCCCCCTTCCGTATTTGTCCTCTTCCTCCTCCCCTCCCGTACCTCTGTCTATCAGTATCCAACTATCTATCTATCCAATCCCCCCGTCTCTTTTCCTTCCCTCACTCTCTGCTAGTCTCCTCGTCTACCCTAATTTCCCTTTCCTCCCTCTCCTATCTCTTTGTGCACCACTTTCTTCTCCTCTCAAAAATGTTCAAATGTTTGTAGAGGCCGCCCGCGGTGGCCGAGGGGACTGAAAATTAAGGAATGACTTAAGACTACTGTCCTTGTAAATACACTGCTCAAACCAATTAGGGGATCAGGTGAGATATCATACACGATAAACATATGGTAACGTCTTTTATTTAGATGTTGCTTACAACTATTATTTCTGTGTGATACAAAACGACTTTTTGCTGTCTCAACCCTTTAATTGAGATTTACATGGCGTTTTTACTTAGAGCTACCATGATGATGTAATAAAAAAAATGTTCAAATGTTTGTAATTCTATGTGAGCAAACTACATTGGTCATCAGTCCCTAGGCTTACAAACTACTTAAACTAAGTTAAAAGAACCTAAGGACAACACACATATCCCTACCCGAGGGAGGATTCGAACCTCCGACGCGGGAG
This sequence comes from Locusta migratoria, assembly GCA_026315105.1. NCBI lineage: Eukaryota > Metazoa > Arthropoda > Insecta > Orthoptera > Acrididae > Locusta > Locusta migratoria. The sequence goes on along the minus strand of CM048748.1, from coordinate 317,237,376 downwards.
GCCGCGCGATCCGTAACGTGGCGCTCCAGACCGCTCGGCTACTCCCGCGCGGCGACGATGTAAAAGTAATTCTCGTTGCCCTCTGTAGTGTATTGCAAGTACATTTTGCACACCTGCGTGGCATGCACAGTCTGTGGTTGCAATCAGCTCTCGACGGATATTCGGCCTTTCTTACATGGGTAGAACATCCAGCTCTGCAACTAGTGTGAGACGTGCTTGTCTGTCTACAATGCGTGTGCCAAGAAGAGATCGTGGGACAAGAATAAAAGAAGTATTAGCAGCAGGGTCAGTCGTACACAAGCTCAATAGGGATTAAGTCCTTTGATCAAGTTGGCCACTATATTCTCTCAGCTTCTCACATGTTGTGCGTTATCGTTCACCAGAAGGAACCCATCTCCCATGGCAGCAGTGTAGGGCACAACAGAAGGACGAAGGATCACGACTCTATATGTCTGACCAGTCATAGTGCCATTGTTAACGAAATAAAGGTCCGTAAGACCGCCAATACTAACTCCTGCCCACACCACTTGTGCACAACCGTCGTATGGTGCAGGATTTTTCCGAGTTCCATGTTTCCTCGAGATGAGGGAACGACGATTGTCCGGCTGATCACAAAATCTCGACTCATCTGTGAACAGAACTCACCGCCTTTCGATACGACTCCAATCCTGACGTTCCTCCACTCAGTTTTTGCGGGATAACGATGTTGTGATTTTATTGGGATACATGCCATAGGCATTCGAAGGTGATTTGGGGCTGTTTGTGTAGATTTTGCGCGTTCTGTTGTTACCTGGAGGGTGCGTTGCAGCTGAGTTGTTCAAAATGTTCAAATGTTTGTTAAGCTTAAGGAACTTAACTGCGGAGTCATCAGTCCCTAAACTTACAAACTACTTATCAACTACCTTATACTAAAGACGACACAAATATCCATGCATGAGGGGGGATTCGTACCCCCGACCGTATCGGCCGTGCAGACTGTGACTGGCGCGTCGCAGACGACTCGGCCACTGCGGCAGGTGCAGCTGAGTTGCATTCAGCCGTCTCGACGGGCTGATAACCGGAGATAACGGTCAATTCTTGCTGATGTTACCTGCGGACGATCTTGGTCTTCCTTCCTTTCAACGGGCCCTGTTGTTGGAAATCGCTTCCAGGTCCTGGAGATTATTGGACACTCCAATAGCTGAAGCCACGCCCCTGTTTGTCTGTCCCGCTTACAACCTTCCTATGCCGTAGCTTCGGGTAAGTTACGTTGTTTTTGCATTACCTGATCACTACAGTATCTGATCCCAACTGCTTGTTTTCTTCGTTTGGTAGAGTAAACACAAATCAAGTGCAAGCCCCTCTGAAGCAACTTTCTGTTATTACCAGTATGTCTTTTGCTGTAATGCTGTCTTCACTCCGTAGAACCGACAGAAAGATTTCGAACCATTTTTTTTCTTTTTTAAAACTTATGGGACTTAACTACGGCACAAATATCAATGCCTGAGGCGGGAATCGAACCCCCGACCGTAGTGGCCGTGCAGATCGTGACTGGAGCGCCTCAGTCCCCTCGGACGCCGCGGCCGGCTCGAACCATTTTAGTTCATTCTTCAGAGGGCAATACTTCTGAATCTGGAAACCTGATTAGATCCTCTAGTTGTATTGACCGGTTTAGTTTTTATCTACGAATGAGAAACGAGGGAGTTCCAATAGAGTTTTGTATAAGAGATCGCGGGAAAAGTAAAAAAGAAGTATTAGCAGCAGGGTCAGTCTTGCACAAGAAGACACGACCACAACTGACAACAGCGAATCGGTTGTTTGTTTCGACGTTACTTGGTCTGTGAGTTGGATGGAGAAATCGTTTCAGGTTTGTGTGATTTTTAAGGATAAACTGTGTTAACTTGGACAAGGAGATGTTTCAAAAGTATCGCTGTAACGTGTAATCGTGACACGGCGGCCGTGGGTTAATGAGCGCTAGCTAGCGGTGATCCTTCTATCGGCAGCCGGCACGTGGTGTATCGGCGGCCACAAATCCGGCGGATAATGGGCCGGGCTGTCGATGGTGTGGAGTTATCGCGGCGGCGCAGCGGCAGCCGCAGATGGCGGCTAATCGCGAGCGGGCAGGCAGGCCGCACGGGAGCGAGGGGTCCGGGGACAGCGCCGCCTCCTGAGGAGCGGCACGGCGCTGCAGGGCGAGGCGGGCTGACAAACCTCTGTAATAGTCGACTGAGCCGACAACGCAACAGGCAAAAAACATCTCGAAACGCTTAATGCTGAGCATTAAAACTAACAAGGGAAGTACATGGGCTCGAACAAACATATCTGTATGAACGTATGGTTACAAGATCTCTACATACACCTCAGTTTGCTGGTGGGTGTCGTTTTTCTGCAAAGCTCTGCAATCACGCTCTAGATAGCACTGTAGATGTAACTGTAGACGCCATACGTAATGCACATATCTTAACTATAACTTATGTAATAATCATCGTACATGTTCTCTAGAGAATTGTCATCAAAAGCCGTGATGATAGTTGCAACTCTAACCTTCTTCCCGAAAGACTGTTGGTATTCACTGCCACTGCTTCCATCGCCTCTTCCCGCACTTACCGTAACACTACCGCTTTGAAATGAGTTGTTCGTCATTATCATCCCTATTATCATTATTATGAGTTTGTAACAACAGTGTCTAACAGAATGAAACTTCACTCTGCAGCGGAGTGTTCGCTGATATGAAACTTCCTGGCAGATTAAAATTGTGTGCCGCAACTGGGACTAGAACCTGGGACCTTTGCCTTTCGCGGGCAAGCGCACTACCGACTCTGCTATCCCGACACGACTCACGATGCCGCCTCACAACTTTACTTCCGCCAGTACCTCGCCTCCTACTCTCCAAACTTCACAGAAGCTCTCCTGCAAACACGGAAGACTAGCACTCCTGGAAGAAAGGAGTCTAACTTATGCCCATATTTCTGTACCATAACAGATACGAGAAAGCATGCAAATGATTCATCTTCTACACTAATACCATCTTCACAAAGAAGGGTTCATCGTAACTTCATCTCAACTAATCGCAATAAACTAGCAGGCTTGATTAGCAATCGCCGCCCCATCTGATGCTTCACCACACAAATAAAATCACAAAACGCAACTTCGGAGGCACACTGCACCGTCCCTACTGGCGGACCGACAGGTCAAAGTGCAATGCGGCATGACACACGCAGAGGCCTCTAACGGACGACTGCAGAGTTTTGCAGATGTGGGAGTATCACTGGTGCAATAAGGGATCTTTACATTATCTCTCATACGATTTTGGTGTACATGTGTTTGTTCGAGCCCAAGTACTTTCCTTGTAAGTAACTGGTGCGTTTTCTATATATAAATTGTGAATAACATAGTTTGTTATTTTCTTTTCTCTTTCTCCATGTTCTCGCACATGCAGGGTCGGCTTTGTTAAATCCTGATTTGGTGTGTTAATACGAGGCGCGTCCAGAAATTAAGTTCCGTTTCAATTTATCTACGCTGCAGCGCTGCGATTGCAGTTCCCCCCACATGCTCTGTAGACGATGTGTATCAAGGAGAAGAACGTGCACCATTTGGAGATCGCTGTCAGTTACGTACGCTTTGTTGTGCTTGTTTGAAATGTCGGCTTTGATTGAAAAACCTGCCGCCTGTGAAATCAGGTCGGTGATTCGGTTTCTGAATGCGAGGAAAGTGAAACCGAGTGAATTTTATGGACAAATTTGCGATGTTTACGGACCAAATGCGATGAGTGATTCGATGGTGAGAAGATGGGACAGACAGTTCAATGGCGGGCGTAGTGATGTGCACGATGAAGAACGAACCTTTGGTTACAGAAGTACTGGTTCACGCGATTGATGACAAGATCCAGGAAAACCGTAGGTTTACAATTAGTGCTCTCGCTATGGACGATGAGCTGAAAGAAACTGTTTCCAACTGGTTGAAGACACAGGCGGCAGATTTCTATGAAGAAGGTATACAAAACCTGGTGCCACGCTATGAAAAATGACTGCAAAATTTCGACAGTTATGTGGAAAAGTAGTTTAAGAGTTGTAGAATTTTGTGCAATAAAAGTTTTTTCTGTGTCTGTGTACAATTTCATTTTATTACCAAACGGAACTTCCTTTCTGGACGCGCCTCGTACTTTTGGGGTGGCCGGATGCCCTTGCCATCTGCGTATAGTGTTATATGTGGGAAAGTGTAAAGTGTTACGAAATGTTTGTGAATCGTGTAACTGAAGCGGGACACGGGAATCAGCGCGTTATTCACCTAGAGGGATGTGGAAAAGCGCCTAAAAACCACATCCAGGCTGGCCAGCACTCCGCCAGGTGGATTCGAACCCGGGCCGACACGCCTCACCGTCTCGGAAATTGGTGCATTAGACTACATGGCTAATCGAGTGGTTAAAATAGTTTGTTATGATGAATGAAATTAAAAAGATAATAATAATAAAAGTGGACACCTGTTCTCATCAAATCACCGCAGTGAAGCCAGTACATGGACAGGCGACCGTTCGAGTACACTGCTAGATTTTGAAAATTTTACACAAACACACTGAAGATATTAGCTACCGACATACATAAAATTACAAGGAGGAAGTTGAACACCATTAATAAATATACTTTGTGAGCATGTGTGTGTTTGGTTCGGTGGTGGCATGGTGGCTTAACACGCTCGATCACAGGGCTCCATGCTCTGTGTAATAAAAAAACTTAACAAAAAACTCACCAAACAATCTAGCACGAACACGAATAGCAAAGAATCGATCGACCGGAAAGAAAGTGGTAAGAGATAGGATTACTATTGAAAGGAACGCGGGTTCAACTCCACCTGGCGGCACAAATTTTTGTGCTCTTTACTTTGCGTACACTACTGACGTCAATGCAATGTCACGTATGATAGGTTTACATTTGTATCTTCTCTTTTCAGGCTGCTAGTATCAGTCAACGTATGACCTAACCGTAGAACACCAGGAGTTTGAAGTGGTGCAAACATGAAACGAAAGGATACGAACAAAGTAACACACTCCTATACAGCAGAATATACTATGGCCCTTTCAGGAAAACTATTGCCACATGTGTAGATACACCTGGCTCTTGTGGACCGAGGGTTACAAATGTTATCACCACTTCTTCAAAATTCGATAAAGAGACACCAGACTTGCACAAAAAATAGTTGACTGATACCACAAAGTCCTATGTGCAGAACAACAGATGTCTTCCGTTGACCAACTGATACGGAAGAAAAACTAATCTACAAATATACGACGAACTGTTCCGAGATGAAGACGCATTGCAAGGTGCAATATCAGAGATATTTCCCCCAAATGTACCCCAGTAATACAACCGTGCGGTGTGCGGTCGGTTAAAAAATGTAATAAAATTTTCAAAACTGCACTGTACATGAATATTGCAAGATAATGAAGTATTGATTTACATGCACGTAGTTTATTGTTTGTAAATCTATGGGACGTAAGTACTGATGTCATCAGTCCCTAGTCTTACAAACTACTTAAGGTAATCTAACGACAGAACACACACCCACGCCCGAGGCAAGACTGGAACTTCAAACTGGAAGCAGCCGCACTTCGTAGGGAGGCTCCTCAGAAGGCTCGACCATTACTTACATGATGTTCCCGTGTAGCGTTATCTACAATCGCCCTTTAAATGTTTGCAGCCCCATAATTAATCTTGTGCCTATAGTCTTGTGCTTATATAAGTCAATGGTGTGGCTCTGGTATGAGAGTGTTAGAGTTCCGGGTTATGAATCCGAAGGTCGTAGGATTTTTATCTGTCAATGTTGCTGATGTGAAAAGTATCAAATGCACCGTCCTTTGGAATCCACATTTTTGCTGGAGGTCCCCTTATAACTGGCTGGGTGAGTCAGTTCGAAGGTCGGAGGACAGCGATGGCATACAACCTCCAAATAGGGCCATGCCTAGAAAAGCACATAGGTCTTCAAACCACTCTTCGGATTTTAATAAACATACTCCTTCTTTACGCTGTTAAGCAAATATCGCTGATGAAATATATTTGTTACTCTTTAGCGGTTTACATAACTTAAATCATCATCTTCAGGAGGGTTTACATGGTATTCACTTAGGAGAACTAGTCAAATAAAGAGTTTTTCGTCGAAAAGTGAAATGAATAAAAGTGCATGGTCAACATGTTAAAATATGAGTCCCAAAATGGATCGCCATATTAGAGTAAAAGATAAATGTTCAAATGTTTGTAAATCTATCGGACCAAACTGCTGGTCATCAAAAAATGTTTGTAGAGTCTATGGGACTTAACTACGGGGTCATCAGTCCCTAAACTTACAAACTACTTATGAACTACTTACGAACTAGGACGGCACAAATATCCATGCCCGAGGGGGGATTCGAACCCCCGACCGTAGCGGCCGGCTGGTCATCAGTCCGTAGCTTCCAAACTACTTAAACCTAGATAAACTAACCTAAGGACAACATACACACCCATGCCCCAGGGAGGACTCGAACCTCCACGGCGAGCAACCGCGCGCTCCGCAGCAAGACGCTTTAGACCGCTCGGCTACTCCACCGCAGTGGCGTATCCAAGGGGCGGGAGATAAATGTCCAAATGTTTGTTAAGCTTAAGGGACTTAACTGCGGGTCATGAGTCTCTAAAGTTACAAACTAGTTATGAACTGGAATGAAACTTTCACTCTGCAGCGGAGTGTGCGCTGAAATGAAACTTCCTGGCAGATTAAAATTGTGTACCGGAACCGGGACTCGAACCTGGGACCTTTGCCTTTCGCTGGCAAGCGCTCCACCACTGAGCTACCCCGACACGACTCACGACACTGCCCTACAACTTTACTTCCGCCAGTACCTTACACTAAAGAGGACACAAACATCCATACCCGAGGGGGGATTCGAACCCCCGACCGTAGCAGCCCTGCAGGATTAAAAGATAAAATTTCACTGTTTGTGAACTAACACAGACTAACCCTTCTGAAGATGATGAGATAAACCATTGAAACCAGTTAAGAGAAATAAATATATTTTATTGGCGATTATGGCTTAACAATCTGAAAGAGGTAGGTATTTTTATTAAATTTGTTGGAAAATGTTCAAAGGTTTGTTAACCTTATGGGACATAACTGCGAGGTCATCAGTCTCTGAACTTACAAACTACCTATAAACTAACTTATACTAAAGAGAACACAAACATCCATGCCCGAGGGGGGATTCGAACCTTCGACGGGAAACGGAATCCCGCATCGGAGCATACCGCCTCTATGCGCTTCGCCACGGCTTATTAAATTCAAACAGATCATTCTCCACTGGCGTAACAAGCCAGGTTGCTATATTTCTCGGATTGTTGACTGCTATACGTTTACCTTACAAACTTAAGGAGATAACCTATACGACGTTGCGGTTAGTTGTGACGTCAATAGTGTATGCATCGCGGCCAACAGGAAATACAGGCCCCAGTGCAGAGGCCATGCCACGTAAGCAAGGTAGTTCCGAGCCGGCGCGATCGCTAGCTCAGTTGGTGCCCGCTATGAGGCAGTGGGCTGTGCCGCAGTGGCCGGCCAATTGGCTAGCGATCGGGCCGGCTCGGAACTACCTTGCTTACGTAGTATGTTGTGTGCGCTGAGGCCTTTCTTTCTCGCCGGCCACGTGTATGCATTGACAAGGAGCCCAAAATTAATCGCCACCAGGCGGTGTCTGACTCACGACATCTCTTACCGCGGAGCCAAACACCGCTTCCTGTGACACGCTTCATGCCTCACCACGCCCCCACATGTACCATAAATACGGACGAATTCGGCGGTGACGAACAACGTCCACTCCTTGTCAACAGTAGTCGATGCAGGCATCGCGCGCAGCACTGGTGTTGGGCGGGTTGCCTGCCGGCCCCTGGCGAGCCTCCGGAAGACGGCGCAGATAGGAAAGCAGGCAGCGGGTAGCGGGCAGCGGGTAGGTAATGGCCGCTCAACAGAGGCGGCGGCGGCTATCTGCGGCGGCAGGCGGCAGGCGCGCCTGGCGCATGCGCCCTGGCGATAGCCGGCCACAGGCGGCCAGGCGCCCCGCATTGTGGCCGGCGCGGACGATTGTTTCGCGCTGGCGCCGGCGGCGGCCTCCGCACAAGAAGAAGCGCCTATCTGCCGGCCGCACCTGCCGCAAATGTCAGCGACCCGCGCTTTTGTCGCCCCCACACCGGCCGCGCCGCGCCAAGCGCCAATTTCAATTTTTCCCCCCGGCCGCAGAATGGCGCGCCGCACGTGTCCGCGTTTCGGTTGGCAGCTCCGCGGTCTGTCGCCTGCTGACACTCGCCTACTTGCCAATGAGGCGGCGGTGCTCTACACGTCCGCTACCTGCCGCACCCGCTACTGTGTTTCTGTACAGGGCTGCGGCCAGTAGCAGTATTTCTTCACGAGAAGTTCGACACTGCCGTGTCACAGAGTCCCTTTAAAACTACACTACTAGTCGTGCAGAACACCACGTGAAATTTGTATGATACGTGTGCGGCGGAGTGAGTCGCACGTCATCGATGTTTCAGCGCAGCCGCGCATCGCGCCGCCAGTACGGCCAACTGTCGAACGCTACATAAATGAGGAATAGACGGCCGTGTGGAGACGCTGGAATTGTTCTTCCGTGGTCATGTTTTGTGCTAGTGGCTTCATTATGCATCGTACAAGACATAGAACGTCTTCAGAGAGTACTTTGGTCTGCTGCACAAATCGTCCGTTTTCGCGCATACCATTCAACGTCGTTTGCAGTACAGTGAACTTTCGTGAACAGTTGGGTAGCGTAGTCTTCGATATTTCCCTTGAGAGATTTTTCTCGAAGTGCGATTTGCAGTTCACGGGTTCTCGTGTAGCGCGGGGCCTCTAGGGTCCACCGTAGGCATCGATTCGAGACAGGTTCTAAAGATACCATGTCTGAATCGCAGGTGACTCCCCAAGCTGAGCAGCCATACATCAGTTTCGATTGTATCGTCTATTTATAGAGACGGCATTTGGTATTGACGTTCAGGTTTCTGCTGGCGAAAGAAGGCGCTAAGGCATTCACGATTTTCAGGGTGTTCTTCTTCTGTTCATGTGTATTTTCCTGGAGGATGAGTGAGTTGTCAAATATCACCCGCAGATATCGTGTGGAAGTCGCCCAAAGTATATTCTGCCCTCCAACCCTGAGTGGTGTACGTAAGTCTGGACGACGTTTCTTCGTGAAGAATAGGGCTGCCATTTTCGCAGCGTTGATAGTTATTTTGTTAAATTGTGCACATTCCTCTGTGACGTCGATTCTGTCGTTGCGCTCGGGTTATCAGTTGGGTGACAGAAGCCGTGACATCCGAGTATAGGCTGCTGTTCACACGTGGGATAATCGGTACGTCATTTATGTATAAGTTGAAGAGCAAGGGTGAGGTAACAGAGCCCTGCGGGATGCCTTCTTCTGGTGTTTTTAAACAGACCGCTTCCCCTCGACTGTTACATAGAAATTCCCGTCTTGGAGAAATCTGTCGTTCAGGTGAATATAACAATATAATAATATTAATCTAAATAATAAAAAATCAATTAATAAGAGTGTTTGAAATCCTTTTAAGAAAAAAAAAAATGTAGTGGCGAGTTCCGAACCACTAATCTTCAGCATCACAGTCCAACGCATTTCCCATTACGCTACAGCTAACAATTAAAAGTTACGTTCTTTAATCTCATACTATTGATGGCTGTTGTTAACTGATGCTAATATGGCATTTTTAGACATTAGATTATCATTTATCGTACGAAGAACGACGTGTTTTGTTAATTCTTCAGTGCGCCATTGCTTTGAAATGACAACGTGTAAGTTACAATAAGAAAATCATCAAATACGCAACGCAATATGCCGTATGCCAGAGAGAGTTCTGGGCGACGAATGTCACGTGACATCTGCGAATAGCTGGTTTTCGTTAATTTAATGGAGGGTGTAAAACTCCGTTATTTTCGTTAAATGAAATTTTTGTAAATATCTTTCAAACGATACGAGATATGAAAAAGACATAAGGGAACAACGTTGTAGAGAATTTTATCCTCTAAAAATTCGGTTATTTAATTTTCGCCTCAGATGAACGGTTTATTTGCAATTAAAATTACATTACAAACGGCTTTTTTTTTTTTTTTTTTTTTTTTTTTTTTTTGTATTACTAACGTATTTCTTGTCCGAAATATTTGAAAAAGCGAGGTTCTGGTCTCTGGTAGCGAACAATTATGTCTGTAAAATTTGGTACCGATCGGTGGAACGGTTCGACCTAAAAAGTGGGAACACGTTACAGCCAGACAGACATCGTCAAATCGAAACGGCGTTTTTTGGTATTACTAGCGTATTTTTTGTCCGAAAAATTTGAAAAAGGGAGGTTCTGGTCTCTGGCGGCCTACAATGATGTCTGTAATATTTGGTGCTGATCGGTTGAACGGTTCTTCTTACAAACAGGGAACACGTTACGGACAGACGGACGGACAGACAAGACAGACAGACATCCCAAAATCGCTGTTATTTTTGCAAATATCTCTGAAACGATACGAGATATGAAAAAAATAAATCGCATTGACGTGTTTTACGGCCCACTTTAGATTTGTAGTTTTACAAGTTTTTGCAAACATTTTGGACCAATATAATAATCTAAATAATAATAAATTAAGCCTTTTAGGAAAAAAAATTAAGTAGTGGCGGGTTTCGAAACACCGACCTTTCGCATCACACTCCAGCACCTTGCCCACTACGCTACTGCTGTAAATCAAAGTAAGACTTCTTTAATCTCGTACTATTGATGGCCGATGTTAATTGATGTTAATATGGCATTTGTAGACATTAGATTATCATTTATCGTACGAAGAACGATGTGTTTTTGTTAATTCCGCAGTGTGCCGTTGCTTTGAAATGACAACGTGTAAGTTACAATAAGAAAATCATCAAATACGCAACGGAAGACGCCGTATGCCAGAGAGAGTTCTGGGCGAGGAATGTCACGTGATATCTCCGAACGGCAGGTTTTCGTTAATTCAATGGAGGGTATCAAGTATCCGTTATTTTTGCAAATGTGTCTCAAACGATACGAGATATGAAAAAAACATAAGGGAACAAAGTTGTAGAGAATTTTCTCCTGTACAAATTCGGTTATTTAATTTTCGCGTCAGATGAACGCTTTATTTGCAATTACAATTACATTACAAACGGATTTTTTTTGTATTACTAACGTTTTTATTGTCCGAAATATTTGAAAAGGCGAGGTTCTGGTCTCTGGTAGCTAAGAATTATGTTTGTAAAATTTGGTGCCGATCGGTTGAACGGTTCGACCTAAAAGGTGGGAACATGTTACAGCCAGACATACATCGTCAAATCGAAACGGCGGTTTTTGGTATTACTACCGTATTTTTTTGACCGAAAAATTTGAAAAAGGAAGGTTCTGGTCTCTGGCGGTCTACAATTATGTCTGTAAAATTTGGTGCGGATCGGTTGAGCGGTTCGTCTTAAAAACAGGGAACACGTTACGGACAGACAGACACAGACAGACAGACATCCGAAAATCGCTGTTATTTTTGCAAATATCTCTGAAACGATACGAGATATGAAAAAAAAAAAAAACATAACAGAGCAAAGTTGTAGAGAATTTTCTCCTCCAGAAATTCGGTTATTCCATTTTCGTGTCAGCTGAATGGTTAAGCCGTTCTTTTCATTTAAATTTCGAGCTGTCAAAACACGATCGCAAAGGCCCGCTTTTAGTGTTACTACCATAACCGCCGCGATGGAGTAGCCGAGCGGTCTAAAGCACCTCGCTGCGGAGCGCGCGATTGCTCGCCGTGGAGGTTCGAGTCCTCCCTGGGGCATGGGTGTGTGTGTTTGTCCGTAGGTTAGTTTACCTAGGTTTAAGTAGTTTGTAAGCTACGGACTGATGACCACGCTTTTTGGTCCGATAGATGTACAGACAGACTACCGTAACCTGAAGTGGGCCAAAAAGACTAGGAGTGTAAGTGTGTTTAGTTTTTCCGGCGGCGAGACGTAGGTAGCACGGTGCTGGCGGCTGGTCGGGTGCAGTGCAGTGGGGCGGCGTGGCTCGGCGGTATGTTGCGGGGCGCTGGGCTGCGCTATCTGCGGCTGCTAGGCGATAGCGCGGCGCAGATAGGGCTCGTGCGGCGCCTGGCCGCTCTTCCTGGGAACCAGCCGCACTGGCCACGCGCCACAAGCCTGACCGCCAGGAGGCGATGCCACGAGACAGCCGCCTGCTAGCCACGCCGGCTGCGGCTCAGGCACTGCTGTAGGCCAGCGACGACACATACAGGGGGCTGGCAAAAATGTACACTGGCGTGCAACAAGCTGTGCCATTCCTCGCAACACAAGGTTGCTTCTGAGAAGTTTGTGACAAAATATCTTTAATAGCCTTAAAATTAGCCACCATTGGCTTCTACACACTTCTACATCTACATCTACATACATACTCCGCAATTCACCGTAAGGTGCGTGGCGGAGGGTACACTGTACCACTACTAGGCATTTCCTTTCCTATCCCACACCCAAATAGAACGAGGGAAAAAAGAATGCTTATATGCCTCCGTACGAGCCCTAATTTCTCTTGTCTTTGTGATCACCACGCGAAATGTAAGTAGGCGGCAGCAAGATCGTACTACACTCAGCTTCAAATTCCGGCCCTCTAAATTTCCGCCGCTGTGGCGTAGCCGAGTGGTCTAAAGCGCCTTGCCGCAAAGCGCGCGGTTGCTCGCCGTGGAGGTTTAAGTCCTCCCTGGGGCATGGGTGTGTGTGTTGTCCTTAGGTTAGTTTACCTTAGTTTAAGTAGTTTGTAAGCTACGGACTGATGACCACACAGTTTGGTCCGATAATTTACAAACATTTGAACATTTGAATTTTCAAAATTTCCTCAACAGAAATTCACGAAAAGAACGTCGTCTTTCCTCCAGAGGTCCCGAATTGAGTTGCCGGAGCATTTCCGTGACACTCGCGCATTGGTAGAACCTACCAGTAACAAACCTAGCTGCTCGCCTCTGAACTGCTTCTATGTCTTCCTTTAAACTGATCTGCTGCGGGTCCCAAACACTTGAGCAATACTCAAGACGTGGTCGTACAAGCGTTTTATACGCGGTCTCCTTTACAGATGAAGTACATCTTCCCAAAATTCTCCCTATAAACCGAAGTCGGCTATCCGCCTTACTCACAACTGTCCTATGATCGTTCCATTTCATATCGCTCGGCCGTATTACACCTCGATATTTCAACGACGCGACAGCATCAAGAAGCTCACTACTAATGCTGCATTCGAACATTATAGGATTGTTTTTCCAACTCATGCGCATCACCTTACATTTTTCTACATTGAGAGCTAGCTCCCATTCTTCGCACCAAATAGAATTTTCTCTAAGTCATCCTGTATGCTATTACAGTCAGTTAAAGACGACACCCTCCCATACACCACAGCATCATCAGCAAACAGCCGCAAATTACTACTTACTCTGTCCATCAGATCATTTATACATATAGAAGGTAATAGCGGTCCTATCACACTCCCCTGGGGCACGCCTGACGATACACTCGTTTCTGATGAACACTCGCCGTCGAGAACAACGTACTACGTTCTATTACTTAGGAAGTCTTCCAGCCAGTCACAAATCTGTGAACCTATTCCATAAGCTCGTATCTTCGTTAGCAGTCTGGTTGCAATCGTTCAAAGCACGGAGGTTATGCGTTGTCGGATCTTGTTCCCTGCTAAACTGAGCTTGCGGGTGGGGTATGTAATGTGTCCACTATTACCTTATGTCAGCTCAGTTACGCAGAAGATTATGTTTATCTATATCTATAAATGTGAATGTCTGTTCGGTGTACGTTTATCACATCTGAGCCACAAGACATAAAGAGCTAAAATTTTGTACAGTTACTAATGTCTACCCGGGGAAGGCTTTAGCCACGGTTTTATGGCGATCGGATAGCTATTTAACTATATATATTTATGTGAATGTCTGTTCGGTGTACGCTTATCACGTCCGAACGACAAGACGCAGAGACTTAAATATTTGTACAGTTACTAATTTAACCCTGAGGAACGTTTTAGGCACGGTTTTATAGCGATCTGATACATATTTAGTAATTCGAAGGATATAACGCGAAATGCAGAACAATAATTACTCTTTGAAAATTATATTTACTCATTGAAAATGGTTTTATTGGTTGCATTGTTGCTTGAGTGTTGATAACGATAAAAGGGTGGAGTATATTGGTATGGAAAGTTATCGGTGTATATAAAATTCGACGTGTGTGTGTGTGTTAATATTTCGCTCTGCAGCGAAAACTACAGAACGCAATCGAATGGTTTGTGTGTAATTGTTGTCCGAAGTCTCCCGTTGTACACCATAGCAGTTCTGTGCCGATAGCTATAAGGGGGTGAAAGACATGGTGGTTGAAAGTCGTCAAATTATTTAAAAAAAAAAAACAAAAAAACAAAAAAACAAAAAAAACAAAAAAAAAAAAACGATCGGACTGAAGGCCAGCGATCACGTTTGCGATTCTATAGCAAGGAGGTTACATACAGCGATAAAAAAAAAGATCGGACTGAAGGCCAGCGATGACGTTTGCGACTCTATAGCAAGGAGGTTACATACAGCGAAACGTGATGCGAGAGACCATATCTTGGATCTATGCGTGCTACAATGTCTTCAGCTCTTTCTCTGTAACGATAAGCACGCGAATAAGAAAATATAAGAATAAATAAATAAATTAGTAAAAAAGAAATTTCTTTTAATACATACATTTTAAAAAATCGATAACACGTTTCGCGCATTATCTATCATAATCAACTAACACGCGAGCGGAGCCGCGGGTTTAAGCTAGTATTTTATGTTTTTAAATGATTTTTATGTAAATGTTTTATGTTATGTGATTCTTAAAAGAGTTTTCGTATGTTTCTTGTGTTTCATGTGCTGTGACGGCGATTCAGCCTACGAGAGCAACATCTTCGACGCCGAGCTCAAGGAGTAAACATCTGGCCACTTAAAGTCGCGGGTCGACGGTCACGAGGCAAGAAGATGCTGGTCTCAGCGGTTATCGTCGTGGATATTGACATTATTATAGAAACATTCGTGGAAAATCTAAAAGACCATAAAATGAGTCTTTGTGTAACTGTCATTGAGTCATGATCTGTATTGTGAGACCAATAAATGTTATTGTGTCTCGAAAGTTAACCAAGTGTCAACGATAATTATTTTGGTGTTTATAAAAATTTTACAAGAAATATATTCATTAACTAGAGCTGAAGAATTATTTACTGTCAAACAATTTTACAATTTGAAAGAAGACATTCAGAGAAAGTTATTTTGTTTGACAGATAAAGCAAGGACACTTTTATCAATTTTTAGTATTTTTATCAATCGATCTTGTAAATCAATCGATCATCAGTGAACAGGACTTGTAATATCTGTGTCTGTAGCAACCAGCACAACTTCGAACTTCTGTTTGACAGTTCGATCTTTAAGGGAATTTTAAAACATTTATTTCAAAGTGACAGTTTTAAAGAAGTACAAACCTAGAATCATATGCTCCTCCTATCTGCCCAAGGATCTGTCGTTGAAATTTCACAATACAAGAAGACTATATTATTTGGATTTTTTTTCTTATTGAAAAAAAAAAAAAAAAAAAAAAAAAAACCGCAGAACGCAGCCACCTGAGCTACACCAACAGACACTGTGACTGTTGTTATTGTTGCTACTTACATGTACTTGAAAACTTCAAAGTCGATTTTCTCGATACTTTTTGAGACTTTCGTCGAATGGCTTTGGCTGATTCTTATTTAAGTTCTGAAATTTACGTATTATAAAGATAAATAAATTGAAAAATCCGATACCCATGTGCTATTCTTGTAAGATCGCAATACTAATTAAAACGAGCGATTCGGCAAAAAGAGTTTGCTATCTCCACATACTGTCTACTGCAGGCACCTATCGTGACATCAATGTCTCCATGGAAACGGCGTCCCTAATGGTACCAACTGAGACCACCAGATGGCGACTGGAGACATTCACCGTAACACACAATGTTTTTATGGAAACGACATACTTGCAGCTACCAACCGACACCAGTGCTTAGCTACGCCCATACAGTCTGCTGTTCTCCTTTACCTATCATGTGGACATCGATAGTCGAATTCAGTCGGCATGGCAACGTATAACGTCTACTAAATACATCCGTCGAAATATTGAAACATTTTTACCATTTCGGGGCGTTGAAATAAATTCAAAGTCGAAGCTGAAAATTTGTGCTGGATCGGGATTTGGGGGCATGGGTGTGTGTGTTTGTCCTTAGGTTAGTTTACCTAGGTTTAAGTAGTTTGTAAGCTACGGACTGATGACCACGCAGTTTGGTCCGATAGATTTACAAACATTTGATTTGATCGGGATTTGCACACGGATATCCCGTTTCTGGCCAGCGGCCGCCAAAACCATCTGGACTATACAGGCACACTTCCCTTCCAACTCAAATTCTCAACTTCTGGTCCCCTGCCTATACTGGATTTCCGCAAGGGATCGATCGTTCGAAAGCGTCCGCATTGAAATTGTCAGTTGCCGGTTGGTGGCATACATTATAATTATTGATTCGGTGTCTGTTCTTTCGGACACGCGCGCTCTTTATGCTATTTAACCCATTGCAGCTGAACCGTCAGCATCACTTTATCGAGTGCCGCTGCTCCAGACCATCAGCAACAGCCGAATGGGTGATTATACACTTTTTAACCTTTACTATTTATAGTAATGTAGTCCTTAGACTGCTGAATTCTCTAATTAATTCAGAATTTAAGTAATTTCAATTATTCAGATCGCTGGTAATCCATAATAATTTCAAAAATATTTTAAACCGAATGTTACAATATTTGTAATCGTAAGGGTCCAACCTGCTAACGTCATTGCTTCTCCGACTTATTGACCTATTTGAACCGAAGTACGCTAGCGTGAGTTTCTGACCCTGCCGGTTGTATCGTAAAAACTGTGAGTTGGACAGATGAGTCGCGATTTCAGTTAGTGAGTTGTGATGCTAAGGTTTGAGACACAAAGCCCACGAGGCGGTGGACCCAGCTTGTAAGCAATGCACTGTTCAAGGTCGTGGTTCGTCCATAATGGTGTGAGTTGCTTTTACATGGAATTAAATGGATCCTGTGATGGAACTGAACCGATTATTGCATCGAATGGTAACGTTCGACTACTTTGAGACTATCTGCAGCCATTCTTGGACTTCGTGGTCCGCTGCGCGGGACTGTCTGTGCAGTTTGGGGCATCGCGTCAAGGATTGTGTCCTAACTCGATAATCACCCCGTTTAAATGGGCTCCCAAAACCGGATTTCGTAAACCGATTTCCCAATTCCGCTTTTGGTTGATCATGTAAACACTCCAAAATCGATTCTGGAAATCCGCTTCTCTAAAGCGGTTTTCCAGTTCCACAATCGATTTTCGTGCCCATGTAAACGCAACCATTTCTGAAGCGTTCTTGGCTTGTCGGATTGTGTTTTCTTGTTAAGAATTTTAGACAGATTCGGACAGAGTGATATTTTCTAATGTGAAATAAAAGTATAAATATTAGAGTGAATACAAATCTGTGTATTCAAATAAAGAAAAATAACGATTGTGCGGACTAAATCAGGAACTGAATCAGCTGTTTTTCAGCCGCCATATTAAATGGGCTTTCGGAAGATGTGTTGCATGTAAACGTAGTGTATGGATGTGTCTGTTGTCCATAGCATACGTTTAAGTTATAGTAGTTTGTAATTCTATGGATCGATGATCTCAGAAAGTTCGGCCCCTTAGGTTTACAAATATTTGAAAATGTTTAGAATTCTAAGGTTTATCTGTTTCGAGTGACGTTGTGGCTGTCACGTAACTGTGAACGCAAACACACTTTATTTTTAAAACTTATCGCGGGTGATTTAGATACACGATACACCTCTCCGGAAACCAGTTTACTGACGCACCACGAAGGATAAGGATATCGCAAACCACGAACGTTTGTCAACAACTACGGAGCAGCCAATTTCACTGCCAAATTCTAACCAATGCGCTTTTTATAAGCTCGTTTATTGCTGTTCGTCTTCTGTCTTCGGCCGGCAATCGTTAAAAGAAATGCGTTATTCGTTGCGGCGAGATCTACTTGCGAAATTATTT
This sequence comes from Locusta migratoria, assembly GCA_026315105.1. Taxonomy (NCBI): domain Eukaryota; kingdom Metazoa; phylum Arthropoda; class Insecta; order Orthoptera; family Acrididae; genus Locusta; species Locusta migratoria. The sequence continues at coordinate 317,219,226 of CM048748.1, read as the reverse complement.
TCACCGACATTCTCTTGCGAATGCGAACATATTTTGTTGGCAGACACCAACTGTGCATAGAGCGTACCAGCAAAGAACAGAATTCGGGAGCACGACAGGGACAACAAAGCGGACTCTAACACATTTACCAACACGGACACGTACGCGGAAGTGATCATCATTCCGTAGACAATAATTAGTGTAAACAGGATAGTAAAAGCAAATACTAAAGTGTCAGCGAATTGTCGCTTCTTGTTGCCGCAAAACGGCACTATAAACCTGTTAATAGATAATAACATAACAGAAGAGGACTATAAAATGAATTAGTAGTTGGTATAACATACAGATAATACTAACGATGGTTGATGGTTAACGACTTGATGGGAATGCTAAGTCCTCGAACCTCAATCATCAGAAGATGTCGGATTCCACGCTCCTAATAATTTCTCTCTCCTATCATTTTCTTGTATTAAATGTAAATTCATATTATTCTTTCACTATATTTTTCAACATAAACCTCTCTACTTCTCCTTATTCTTTACTTCTTCATCTTTTATGGATATATAATGTTTAATTGAAATTTTTGTGATTGTTATTTATAGTTTTACTAGCTTAAACCCGCGGCTCCGCTCACGTGTTGGTAGATCAAATCACACGGAAAAATGCACTCGTTTCGAAGAATCCAATCACGAAATTCAAGAATAATGATTGTAATAATATCACAGATCGATCACTTGATGTAATGCGCGAAACGTCAAATCAATTTTTTTAAAGAGACGTATTAAAAGAAATTTCTTTTTTACTCCTTTATTTATTCTTATATTTCCTTATTCGTATGCTTATCCTTACAGAGAAAGAGGTGAAGACATTGTAGCACGAATAGTCCAAAAATATGGTCTGTTGCATCACGTTGCGCTGTATGTAACCACCTTGGTATTTTCGTTCACATGAACTTTGTACGTGTTAAGATCATGTGAATGAAAATACCATCTAATGCGAAGTCTTTTTTTCTTTCTCTTTGTCCATGTTCCCGCACATGCAGGTTCGGCTTTGATAAATCCGCATTTGGCGTGTTAACCCCTTAATGCCCAATGTCGCGAATTCCCATCATACCGTTGTGATGCTTATAAATGTAAGGATACGTGTTTTTCAGTGCCAGTTCTGATAGATGCCGAATCTACACAAAGCTGATAATGTTTCTAACACGTGTTGCCACCTCTCTGGATAGTGTAGGGACTGCTACAGCAGTTTGATGTTCGCGCATTTGTTCATGAGACAGACATATGAAGTTATCGCCTTGTTTTGGAGAATTACGGTTGCGTCTCGGTTGCACAGTGGTACAGTGCCTTACTACAAATCAAAAGGTCGCGGGTTCGATCCCCGCCAGGTCCTACTATTTTTATCTGTCACTTTCCACTTCTTTCACCTCTGGCAGTATTGCTCATGTGAAAAATACCGAGTAGCACCGTGGTTCGGAACCCACGTTAAACTGTGTAGGTCCCCCTATAAGTGGCTGGGTAAGTCAGTTCGAAGGTCGGAGGAAGGCAACGGCATACCACCTCCAAACAGGACCATGCCTAGTAAAGCAATGTGGTGTTCAAACCAATATTCGGATTGTTGACTGCTTTACCTTTTTAAAGAGCTAATTTGGCTCTGACTTATCCGGTCCCTCACCGCGTTTCATTTTAGATGACCAGCAAGCAGAGTAGCTGGTTTCTTCTTCCATCACACCTCTGGCAGCTGACCGTCTCCCCATCCCAGACCAGTGAGCTTTTAATTAACGCAGCGCGCACCAGAGCTGCCGGCGGGGGCAGAATCAGGCCGTCGCACGCACGCCTCCTTCCTTAAATTAGCAGATAACCCTTCCCCGCAGAAAAAAAAGGAAGGCATCGCGCGCTTTCACCTCGCGACACCTGTCAGTCCGGGCGCTGCTGACGCGGCCGTCCCTCAATGAGGCCGGCGGCCTGCTTCACCTCGGCCGGCCGATAATTTCGATTTTCCCGGCGCGCCGTCGCTTTTTGCTCCCGTATCCGCCGCAACACACGCGGCTGGTGCTGCCGCCTCCCCCTCGCCGCTTATCGGCGACGCGTTCCTCTCCCGGGTAATTTTTCTCTCGGCGCGGGCGGGAACTGATTCCGCGGCGCCGGTCGTTTAGGTAACAATGCCCGCCGGGCGGGGAGGGGCGCGGCGGAGGTGTCGGGAGGTGCAAATCGGGGAGGGGGAGCCATTAGAGTCCGCACCCCCCGCCCCCGCACCCCAGCGCCGCCGACGCAGACGCCGGCAGCGGCAGCGGCGTCGCCCGCCCCCCTATCTTCCGCCGTCCGTAATTTATCAGCTCGGCGGAATAAAAAGACGCTAACTTTGCCAAATTTCCTGTATTCCTTACCGGCTGATATCGGCAATCAGAAATGCATGAGCCCGGCGGCTCTCCTCGCCGGCGCCGTATCGGTGATTTATTATTTTTATCTGTCAGGCCGGAGCGGGCCCCGGCGTCCAGATTACGCCTCAAGTCAGTAATGATCGGCCATTAGAGGCGGCGCAAATACGCCCGGGGCGCCGCGACGCCGACTTAAAGCTGCGCCTGGCTTCTCCCTCGCCTCACCTCGCCTCACCGCTAATAAGTCCCCGCTGCGCTGCACGCCCAATTTGCGATCCCTAACAGCCAATTAACACTCTCTACTAACCTACAACCTCTTACACGAACGACGTGGTTTTTAACATCTAAATAACAACACAATAATAGCTGTCAGTAAATTTAACGTTATTCTTTTTCCTTGTAATTTTAGTTCAAAAATGTTCAAAAGTTTGTTAAGCTTATGGGACGTAACTACGGGGTCATCAGTCCCTAAACTTACAAGCTACTTATCAACTACCTTATACTAAGGACAGCACAAATATCCATGCCCGAGGGGGCATTCGAACCCCCGACTGTAGTGGCCGTGCAGACCGTGACTGAAGCGCCTCAGTCCCCTCGGCCACCGCGGCCGGCTAATTTTAGTTACTGCGATTTTTCGGGACTTCATTCCCCGACTGATGACCTCGCAGTTTTTGTAACTTTCTTTATTAATTTCAATGATACATAACAACCCATCACCTATGTTTAAAAATGCGTCTTAATATTACAATATTCAACTTTAATTTCTATGGACTAGGGTTAGCGACTAAGTTACTAGTAATTATTTGTTGCCGGCCGCGGTGGCCGAGGAGACTGAGGCGCTCCAGTCACGGTCTGCACGGTCACTACGGTCGGGGATTCGAATCCCCCCTCGGGCATGGATATTTGTGCCGTCCTTAGTATTAGCCAGTTCATAAGTAATTTGTAAGTTTAGGGACTGATGACCCCGTAGTTAAGTCCCATAAGCTCTACAAACATTTGAACATTTGAATTATTTGTTGTATTGAAATGAAAACCACTGGTCAACCTTGTGTTTTTGAATTTAGTGCTACTCTTGACCTCGCAGTTTACTCCACAAGGAGGATTCCAACCCCCGACGGCGAACGGCTTTACTCATCGGAGCATAGCGTCTCAATGCGCTCGGCCACTTCGCCGCCACTGAAAACAATGTTAGTCACTTAGATTTCTTTTGTCTCATCAGATTTCAAAAGGTCCTAACAAGTCTCTTGTCTGAACTGTTTCACTCGTGTCAACCTCATTTTTAACCGTCTGCACAGGTTCCTCCGCCAAACTGGAAAGGTTTACTCTAGCCTTCGCGCTAAAGGCACCTTTCATTCACGAAGTATGAGAACCCTGTATGAAGTGTCTCTGTTAAGTGTAGATAATTGCAATGGTTGCGTTTGTAATGTAGTGTCGTGTAAGTGTTGGAGATGTTGGGAGAAGGGAGAAGGTGAAACGCCTCTCGAAAGCACCGAAGGGCGGCCAAGCTTAACGTCCCCATCTGACGAACGGATCAACAACAGCAGCGCCTAGACTCTTTGGTGTACATCGTCAGGTGTCAGTTTCGATTTCACAGAGCAACGCAGCTGACCTAAAGACCGTTTATGGAAAATGAAGTTGTGCGCCTGGCTACTGCCTCGCCTCACCGCTAATACGTCGCCGAGACGCGCCCAATTTGCGATCCCTAACAGCCAATTAACACTCTTTACTAACCTACATCCTTTTACATGAACGGCGTGGTTTTTAACATCTAAATAACAACACAATAATAGCTGTCAGCAAATTTAACGTTATTCTTTTTCCTTGTAATTTTACTTCTGCGATTTTTCGGGACTTCATTCCCCGACTGATGACCTCGCAGTTTTTTTTAAATTTTCTTTATTAATTTCAATGATACATAACAACCCATCACCTATGTTAAAAATGGGTCTTAATATTACAATATTCAACTTTATTTTCGATGGACTACGGTTAGCGCGCTGTTGCTCGCCGTGGAGATTCGACTCTCCCTGGGGCATGGGTGTGTGTGTTTGTCCTTAAGTTAGTTTACCTAGGTTTAAGTAGTTTGTAAACTACGGACTGATGACCACGCAGTTTGGTCCGATAGATTTACAAACATTTGAACATTTGAAGTACCGATACCCATGACGTCAGTTCAAGAAGAAAGGTTCTTTTTAACTTTGAAAAGAGCGAAATCATTCCTACCTGACTCTATGCTCCAGGGATGACTGTTAGCTTTGGCGATGCTTCCCATTGAAACAGATCTTGTGATGGAGTTCGCAGACTTTAATCAACGGGTGATGACAAATTTGCATCGATAAAAAACAAGAGGTACAGGATGGTTCTTTCAATGAACCACAATACCACAACACCGAGTGCTCAGCTGTTAATTTTCATAGTACCGGTACCGTGGTGGAGTAGCCGAGCGGTCTAAGCCGTCTCACTGCGGAGCGCGCGGTTGCTCGCCGTGGAGGTTCGAGTCCTCCCTGGGGCATGGGTGTGCGTGTTGTCCTTAGGTTAGTTTACCTAGGTTTAAGTAGTTTGTAAGCTACGGACTGATGACCACGCAGTTTGGTCGAATAGATTTACAAACATTAGAACTTTTATTTTTTACTTTTTTATTTTTTATTTTTATTTTTTTATTTTTTTGCTAAGGTTTGAGACACAGAGCCCACGAGGCGGTGGACCCAGCTTGTAAGCAATGCACTGTTCAAGGTCGTGGTTCCTTCATAATGGTGTGAGTTGCTTTAACATGGAATTGAATGGATCCTGTGATGGAACTGAACTGTTTATTGCATTGAATGGAAACGTTCATCTACTTTGAGACTATTTGTAGCCATTTTCGGACTTCGTGTTCCGCTGCCGCAGGACTGTCTGTGCGGTTTGGGGTATCGTGTCAAGGATTGTGTCCTACCTCGAGTATGGATGTGTCTGTAGTGCATAGCATACATTTAAATTATAGTAGTTTGTAATTCTACACGAACGACGTGGTTTTTAACATCTAAATAACAACACAATAATAGCTGTCAGTAAATTTAACGTTATTCTTTTTCCTTGCAAATTTAGTTACTGCGATTTTTCGGGACTTCATTCCCGAGTGATGACCTCACAGTTTTTTTTTTTTAGTTTTCTTTATTAATTTCAATGATACATAACAACCCATCACCTATGTTAAAAATGCGTCTTAATATTACAATATTCAACTTTAATTTCTATGGACTAGGGTTAGCGACTAAGTTACTAATAATTATTTGTTGTATTGAAATGAAAACCACTGGTCAACCTTGTGTTTTTGAATTTAGTGCTACTCTTGACCTCGCAGTTTACTCCAAAAGGAGGATTCGAACCCCCGACGGCGAACGGCCTTACGCATCGGAGCATAGCGCCTCAATGCGCTTGGCCACTCCGCCGCGGCTGAAAACAATGTTAGTCACTTAGATTTCTTTTGTCTCATCAGATTTCAAAAGGTCTTAACCACTCCTTGTCTGAACTGTTTCACTCGTACACGTGCACTTCGTGTCAACCTCATTTTTAACCGTCTGTACAGGTTCCGCAGCCAAATTAGAAAGGTTTACTCTAGCCTTCGCGCCCAAAGGCACCTTTCCTTCACGAAGTATGATAACCCTGTACTGAAGTGTCTGTGTTAAGTGTAGGTAACTGTAATGGGTGCGTTTGTAATGTAGTGTCGTGTAAGTGTTGGGGATGTTGGGAGAAGGGAGAAGGTGAAACGCCTCTCGAAAGCACCGAAGGGCGGTCAAGCTTAACGTCCCCATCAAACGGACGGATCAACAACAGCAGCGCCTAGACACTTTGGTCTACATCGTCAGGTGTCAGTTTCAATTTCACAGAGCAACGCAGCTGACCTAAAGACCGGAAGTGTTACTTGTTGATGGAAAATGAAGTTGTTGTTGTTATTTTAAATAACTCACAGAGCAATGCAGCTGACCTAAAGACCGGAAGCGTTACCTGTTGATAGAAAATGAAGTAGTTGTTATTTAAAATAACAACAACAACTTCATTTTTCATCATCAGGTAGCACTTCCGGTCTTTAGGTCAGCTGCGTTGCTCTGTGAAATCGAAATTGACACATGACGATGGAGTGCATCTAGAAATGCACTGCATCTACGACAGATGGAATTTAAATAGTGGCAACACTGCTGTGGAGACACTATGCAGTGGAATCTACTATTGTCGCACTCCATACTGATCAGTCACAGATAGGTAAGAAAGCAATGGAGAAAAGATAGATGCAAGTGCATTTGTATAAAAGATAATAAACTTTGAACAGTAGTAACAAATATTAGTCTTACTGTAAGAAACTTTATATAATTAAATAAAATATGATTAATTGTAAAACACGTAAAAATCAGATATTGATTTTTTAACTTGTTTATTTTACAAAATTTCTTTGAAAACAATGTTCAAATGTTTGTTAAGCTTAAGGGACTTAACTGCGGGGTCATCAGTCCCTAAACTTATAAACTACTTATAAACTAACTTATACTAAAGACAACACAAATATCCATGCCCGAGGGAGGATTCGAACCCCCGACGGCGAACGGCCTGCACAACGCAGCATAGCGCCCCAATGCGCTCGTCCACTCCGCCGCCGCTGATATCAATGTTAGTCACTTAGTCGTAATGTGATCATCGTTTACTTTTTGGCTGTATGCGTCATTCCCACAAACGTAAATATCACTGAATGAGCGAACTCGTGAAAAAGCCACGTATAACTGTCCATACGATAAAACAGGTTCTGGTAAATATAATCCTAACCTCTGGAGCGTCTGACCTTGTGCATTATTACAGTCATAGCAAAGTCTACCTTTATTGGGAATTGTCTTTTTATCATTTGGAAAGGCGTGGTTGGATCAGAAGGTGTAAGTATAATGCGGGGTATTAGCACAGTTTTATCTCAGTCAATGAATTTAGCAGTGATGTACTCGCCTAAGTGAGTCACCACTAATCTTGCAACATTAAGTAATCCCTGCAGCGGGATAATAGCCCTGCGCACTGAGGCGCCCTGCTGCAGTACGCGCGGCCGTTCGCCGTCGGCGGTTCAAGTCCTCCCTCGGGCATGGGTTTTTGTGTTGTCCTTAGAATAAGTTACTTTAAGGTAGTCTAAGTAGTTTGAAAGCCTAGGGACTGATGACCACCGTAGATAAGTTCCTTAGATTTACAAACTTTTTAATTAATCCCTGATTAGCTTTAAGATTTCTAATTAACATAATTATAGCAATTTTCTTTAAAAGCAAATGTTACTTAAATTATTTGCTTCCTTTTCGTCGTTGCATCGACGTGTATAATCGAAATCGCGTGCTAAACAATGCTTACATCAAGAAAGGTCTTTGGCTTGCATAAAGAATCTAAACAACTGTAAGAGCTGTCGTCCATATTAGTTAAACATATTGTCAATAGATGGCACCTTCTACATTGCTTTTATATCGGCCGCGCAAACTAAGTTGATACTCAGGGCGGTGTATGATGGGAGCTTTTCGAGAGGAGTACGCTATGTGTCGGCACCGGGTTTCACCCTCATCCTTCTCCCATCATCACGAACACGACATTACACTGCAAACGCACCCATTACAGTCACCTACACTTAACACAGACACTTCAGTACACGGTTCTCATACTTCGGGAAGGACAGGTGCCTATGGGCGCGAAGGATAGAGAAAACCTTTACAATTTGGCGGCTGAACCTGTACAGAAGGTTACAAATGAGGCTGACACGAAGTGCACATGTACGAGTGAAACATGAATGATTAATTGTTTAGACAAGGAGCAGTTCGAATCTTTTGAAATCTGATGGGACATAAGAATTCTGAAGATTAGATGGTAGATAGGTAACTAACGATGACATACTGAGAAGAATTGGTGAGGATAGAAATTTATGCCAGATACTGAATGAAGGCAGGCCGATTGGTAGGATTAATTCAACAAACGTACCTGGCATTTAAGTGAGCGAGATGATAAAAATAGATTTGGGTCCTAATACAATGTCTGATTCGAAATTTCGTTCGATATGTCATTGAAATAAAAACTATCGGTGTTATATTAGGTCGACATGGTGGATTAAGCAATATATTACTGATCCTTAATTTACTTGAAGGACAGTCAATATCACTTCTTGGTACATAAGACAGAAGGTATAGGAAACCAGGAACTATTTACCATGGTGTACCCGAGTGGGGCTGTTTTTCAACATTTTTCGTGCTGCTAAAGCCTGCAAGGTATATCTCAGTGTGTGGTTGAGGGTATTCAGCGCTGTGGTTTACTCCCTTTCCCGTTTGTATCAGGAATTGTCTGCGAGAAGAAAGATTCTCTGCCTAGTAAATGTGTAACGGAGATGCCGAAACGGATGGATATCATCCTTCAGACCAAGGGGAATGGAATCAGTGGCGGAGGTGTATTGTAAGTGGACGAATAGAAACTTCTCATAGTCTTCACATACGTTCAGCAGGATTGATGTCGTGGATATCTGCGGTTCCCGTCTAACTCTTACAGTCATTTATGTAAACTTTTTGTGTGTTTCTTGCTGAAGATTCCACCCGTGTAAACGATAGGTTATTCAAGTTTTCTTAATAGCAAAGAATCAAAACAATTAGCAAGTTAGATGGATACGAGCGGATTACAAGTCCTGAGGTGTTGCTACTTCCGGCAGCAGAGATGAAGTTCCGTTAGTTTCACGTACACTCAGTGGATGCTACAGTTAGTAATATGATTCGACAACGTAATGCTAGGCAGTAGCGTTTGTGGTTATAGGCATTTATAATACCGGATCTTTTCCTAAGCAGTTTAGCAAATCAAATGTTCAAATGTTTGTATAGCTTATGGGACTTAACTACGGGGTCATCAGTCCCTAAACTTACAAACTACCTACGAACTAGCTAATACTAAGGACGGCACAAATATCCATGCCCGATGGGGGATTCGTACCCCCGACCGTAGTGGCCGTGAAGACCGTGACTGGAGCGCCTCAGTCCCCTCGGCCACCGCGGCCGGCATGCAGTTTAGCCTAAGCGTCAAACCGCTCAAAATAACCTACTTTTTGTTTTCGTTGCTATTGTTTCCAGTTATAAGCGCAGCCTTGAATAAAAGTTGAAAAACTCATTACAAATAAAGGCGTAGAAGATTTCTATGAAGTTGAGGACGCGGTAGAAAACGATGTCACCGTGTCGAGAAAAGATGGCGAAGGCGAAGGAGGCAGATGCGGTGCGCGATTTCGGCAGCAGAAGATAAGCGGAGGATTTTGTTGAAGTTCACTTTTGGGTGGTATCAATCTTTCTACGTGAATCAAGCACAAAATGAGATGTTCAAATGTTTGTAGACCTATTGAACCAAACTGCTATGCTCATCAGTACCTAGACTAACAAACAACTGAAACTAACTGACACTAAGGACAACACACACACAACCATGTACGAGGGACAACTGGAACATCCGACACGAGCCGCCGCCCAGATCGCAGCGTGATGCCTTAGACCGCGCGGCACAAAATTAAGGATTCGGTTATCTTCCCAAGTTCTTAGCTGATCAATAAAAATGTAGGTATATCAGTCGAAGTGCTTCTCTACTGCAGAATATGCTTCCCCAGTCTGGTACTGATCATCTCATGCCAGAAAAGTAGACACCGCTCTCAACTAAAGCTACAGATTGATTAAAGGTTGCTTAAAATCTTCCCCGATAATCTCTACTACCTGACTGGAATAGCGCTACCAGGTGTACGCAGACTAGTAGCCGCCAACAAGGAGAGAATGACAAACAGTGGTCATCCACTTCACGGACATGATCTACCACAGCAACGGCTGAGCTCTCGAAAGAGCTTCCCGAGGACGTCCGTGAAGCTCACCGTTTTACCAGAGAAGGCAAGACTACGGTTATGGAAGAAGTCAACGCCTCACCTTCGCGGGTGGATGCGAGAAGCTGAAGAACTGTCACCTGGACACAATGAAATCTGGTTGGTGTGGAAATTTTTGAACAGATTATGATCAGGAAATGGACGATCCAGAGACAACCTGAAGAGATGGGGTTTCATGGCAGAAGATACGTCCTGTGATTGTGGATAAGAACAAACCACAATCCACATGCTAAAGTTCTATTTTGGGCCCTACATATTGCACGGAGAATGATCTGACAGACACTGGAAGCGCCTTGAAGGTTGCAAAGTAGTGGGCACATGTAATATACGAGGGCTGGAACTTAAATAGTGGCAACACTGCTCTGGAGATACTATGTAATGTAATCTACTATTCTCGCTGATAGCGCACGTTGTTGACGTACCTACCTTACCTCCGAGGAAATGGACTCACCTGTCCCACGTCACCGGCGAACGCACAATCGAGGGAAACACACTATCTGGTGAGCGAGCGGTCTAACGTAACGGAGAAAAATTTGTGACTTGTGAAGAACGGATACCGTCAATGCATAATATTACTGTTCGTTTTTGGAGCATCACCTTCGACCAGGTTTGCGAAAGAAGCGGCAACACTTACTCCGCAACCCACCCATTTTCCACGACAATGCGCGGCCGTATATAGCGCAAACTATGGCTCCTCTTTTCAGTCGATGGGACTGGGAAGTACTGTACCATTCACCATACTCCCCGTACTAAGTCTTTGTGACTTTGATTTGATTACGAAGACGACGGAACCACTTCGTGGTATTCGCTTCAGAACTGTTGCACAGATTTGACAGGCAAGTAGACCGCTCCATTCGCACCGTGCACAGAACAGGCTCCGCTAACGGTATACTACGCCTTCCACATCGCTGGTAACGGGTTCTACACAACGCTGGTGACTACTTTGAAGGACAGTAACAGGTACAAACATGTAATGCTTTTGTATCGGTTACTATTTAAATTCCAACGCTCCTAAATACAACCCGTATCTAATTATAAATTTATTGATTTTCTGGCTACTGTAAAATTGCATGTTTCTGACTCGAGAATAAATAAATAAAACAAATTTATGGAATATCGAATTTATATGATGTCTTATTGCTACTCCATTAGTAGAATACCTCAAAACTAGGGATCATATCGTTCTGTAATATAACGAATTTTCGGGGATAAGATCACGTGTTAGTCACTGAACATCCATGTGTACTATCTATAAGGCCACAAAATGTGGTTTCGGGTAAATTACTGTCTTAGAAGCTCTGTGCCGATTCTTATATATGTTGCTAGATCCAACTAATTGCTCTGTTATTAAAATGGGAGTGATTGCTATTTCCCGTTTTGTTTCTTTTGTACGACCACTCAATATTTCAAAGCGATGAAAATTTTGCGGATAAAAATTACTCTTTGTTTTTATATTAAACTTAGTATTTCAGCACTGTATGTGATTGCGGGCTTTCTCGGTATATTCCAATGAGTAAATCATATAAGGTCATCATCCGAGTTGCAGCGTTGTCATCTCGTAAAGTTTCAGGTAGTTTAGTACCCTTTATCTGCAGACGAAGAAAGGCTAAAGGAGGAGAAAAGTGACTATGAAACTCATGAATTTCTGTAAGTACTCGAGACATACCTACCGAAATCTTCACCTGATGATGATGGTACGAATCCCGTTGTAACGAGAAGACGACGACACCACTCGGTCGATAACCCGACAAGCTTTCATCAATTTACCACCGTGCTATGGTACTTTGATACAGCGATGATTTTATCCTGTTATTGATAAAAAATGGTTAAAAATCTGTTATAACCGAGAATAAACGAATGCCGAACATTATTGGTTAGGTGTATTCAGAAATAAAACAAAGTACTGGTATGGGTATTGACGCGTGGGTCGTCTTTCGGCGCCGCTGGTACCGCAGCCGCAGCCGCAGGCGCAGCAGTGCGGGGACGGTGGTGTCCCCTGCGGCGTGTACCGCTGCTGCGCCACTCCTGTTTATTACTTATTAGCGCTAATGACGGCCGCGCCGGGCTGCGCGACTTTATTACGCCGTCAATACACGCCTACACCGCCCAAATGGATATTAATGGAGCCGGAACACCGCTGCTGCACCGGCACGCCGTCTTACATCACACTTTATTCCACACTCATTGTGTGTACTTTTTATTTTATTTATTTATATATTTACTTTTGCTACCAATGTAAGTTAGCTGAAACAGTGTGAGACAAATTTATGAACAATTATTCTCAAATAATTAATCAATATCCAGAGTTATGTTTTGTCTCAATATATATCAAAGATATTGAATTGAAGGTGAGGCACTGAATTAAAATTTGTGCCGGGGCTGGGATTCGAACCCAAGACCTCCTGCTTACCAGGCAAGCGCTATAAACACTATGCCACCGCGACCTAATGGATACGGCGATTGCA